>JAGKPW010002266.1:0-1445833 GCA_019926035.1 Melaleuca alternifolia | reverse complement strand
GTGAATCCACACCCAAGGATCAAGGTCGTGGTCATTACGGATCGACGGAAGGCTCGGCCCGATTTTACTCGGGCAAGCCGATCGATCCACGATAGCCACGAACCGCGTAGGGTGTCTTTGAAGTTCGCCCGAATTTTAAGAAAACCCTTTTCCTTTGCCGAGGTGTTCCACGTTTTTCTTCGGTTGTTCGCCTGTTCATGAGAGTCTCGGCCTTTGTTTGTTATTCTGGTTGTACTGGTATGTTTGATTCTGTCCGCTCACCGTGAGACACGAGAGGTCCAACTTCCCTTATCCTTAAAACCCTTTCTTTCTTTCGAACACTAAGTGTTTGTTATAATGAGTGTTTCTCCCTTTGATGTAATCCTGCGATTCCTTCGATCTTTCCGTGTGTTTGTTTCTTTTATCATTTTGTTCCTAGCCGAGTTGGTTTGCTGGTATCGTCGTGCGTGTCATTTGGGTGTGGCAGGTTCCGGCGTCGACGTCGATGGTCGTGAGTTCGGACGGCGGCGAGAAGCACGGTGCGAGAAACCTTCGTTTCCCCCATCTCTGTCGAAGGCTGAAGCGATTTGGGCATTACCTGGCCTCCTGAAGTCGGGTTGGTTTCATTGGGCCGTTCCCTTAACTCGCGTGGGCCTGGTCTGATGACCAGGCCCTTGACTCATCCTCCTCGCGCGGGCCTGGTCTGAGGACCAGGCCCCTGACTCGTGTGGGCCTGGTCTGATGACCAGGCCCTGACTCGTCCTCCTCGCGCGGGCCTGGTCTGAGGACCAGGCCCCTGACTCGCGTGGGCCTGGTCCGATGGCCAGGCCCTTGACTCTGCCTCGCGCGGGCCTGGTCTGAGGACCAGGCCCCTGACTCGCGTGGGCCTGGTCCGATGACCAGGCCCTAGACTCCCCTTGACTCTACCTTGCGCGGGCCTGGTCTGGCCCCTGACTCGCGTGGGCCTGGTCCGATGACCAGGCCCTTGACTCTGCCTCGCGCGGGCCTGGTCTGAGGACCAGGCCTCTGACTCGCGTGGGCCTGGTCCGATGGCCAGGCCCTTGACTCTGCCTCGCGCGGGCCTGGTCTGAGGACCAGGCCCCTGACTCGCGTGGGCCTGGTCCGATGACCAGGCCCTTGACTCCCCTTGACTCTGCCTCGCGCGGGCTTGGTCTGAGGACCAGGCCCTTGACTCCCCTTGACTCCATCCTCCTCGCGCGGGCCTAGTCTGAGGACCAGGCCCCTGGCTAGCGCGGGCCTGGTCTGATGATCAGGCCTTCAACCCACCTTGACTCGCGTGGGCCTGGTCCGATGACCAGGTCTTGACCGACTGACCCATGCAGGCCTGGTACTCAGACTAGGCCCTGACACCTTCGCGCGGGCCTGGTCAGACGACCAGGGCCCGTTCCGCCCTTACGCGGGCCTAGTCTAACGACCAGGCTCTGTTTGCCTTAACATGGGCCGGGTTAACTTGTCAACCTCACTGTTCAGATTTCACGCATTTTCATCATTCGATCAAATCGTACGTTTAAATTAACTTCGTATGTCGATACCTAGATGTATGATTAGGGTTCGCTGTGATTGGATGTTTATTCAAAAGTGATTGTTAAATTACTCTTTTACGATATTAGAATGCCTGCATGGTATTTATAGCTATAATGCGCTTAAGTTAGGTAGCGGTAGACCGATGTCCATTCCGGTCTTGCTCTTTGTAAGGATTTACCTCATATGCACTAAATTTAGGTTAGTTTAGGTGAATGAGTAAACTTACGTAAGCCTAGCCTAATAAAACCTATTTAGACCTAATATTACTCTTATTAAAGATCGATGTATAAATCACGTCCGAACCGACTTATTAGAATTAAGTCCGTATTTATTCTTAAACAACCAGCTTCCGAGGGATCATGTCTCGAGGCTTATAACAAGGCCATGTATTTCTAATTATTCGACGAGTAGCGGGTTTTATATTTATCGTCATTAGATAAATCACCTTTAATTATTTGACCTGTTTATTGTTGTATGATATTTTAATATTCTTGATTGTTTATTTCTTGCACCGTCTATCAATATATTGCATGTTATTTCCTTTTCTATGCTAGTTTAGTGTTAATTTAGATTCGTATGAAAATGATCCTACAATAACAATTGCATGGACACTTAGAGACTTTTGGATAACATTTTAAGGTTTTAAAAGACAAGCAAGGGTGCATGGTCACGTTAGATTAAACAATCAACTAGTTAGGTACCAAAAGGGCGCTAATAAGAAATGTTTGCGTAAACAAGTCCCCGACTTTAGAATCTCTGGTTACGTAGGGATCAAGACGACACTCCCGCGTCTTGATCGGTTTCTAGCCAACCCCAATAGGCTAGTGGCGACTCCTAGAAATATTTTAGGTTGATTAAATAACCTTAAAAAATCAAAACGCCTTAATGTCATGCGAGGTATGGACTTGGGAGAGTCCGCGCTCGTAAAGGTTGGACCGAATCGGATTACGATTAGACGTTGCTTTTAAGCCGTCTTTTAGGGATGTCGATTCGGACCTCTTCACGAGTAATATCTCTAAACCTACTTAGTACGTTCCCTCTCACCTGGGAGGTTTGGGTAGATCGCGACATAAGTTATCTCAAAATCAATAATTATCTTTCGAATTTCATTCTCTTCGATGATTACCTCTCTTAATATATATTATATATATTCGTACACGTGCGTCCACTCATTCATGCGTGCATGAGTGCATATGGTGAGATTGGATTGCCGTACGTATATGTTCAATGTACAAGAGGTGGAATCCCACGTCAAATTCACTAATAATGTGACTTTGTAGCTCACCTAGCGTTTTTGGTTCATGTTCCAAACGTGCGAATATATACGGGTGAAAAGAGGAAGTTTGCGTTTCGTATTCAAACAAATCCAAGATCTAGAATTAATGTTTGTCTTGTCGACAAATGTCCTTTCAACGAGTGAGTTTAGGGCAGTCAATAACAAAACCTCCTTGGATTGATAAGCCTCCATCCGAAGTACGATGTTTCGAGACATCACCAATTGCCGGCATTCCCCAAGTCCAAAATTAGGAGATGATCAGTTGAATCCTCGACGACTGATATCTCCGGCACTCGACCAAGAAAAGCGTTAACAAACTCAAAGCACCTGCGTCTTGGTTGAACTGCCTTCAGTTTGTAAGATCATCTATTCGAGGGAAAGGCGTCCGTACGTTGTTTCTCATTGCAACCGAAATTACAAATGTATCAAACCACTTGAGATTCAGAAATGAAAGTATTCAACCGTACGTTGGAAAAATCCATTTAACAAATCTGAAGAAGATGGAACCAATCTGAGTTGACCAATTTTTTTAGTGGTTATTTTACTTCTAGAACTTTGAAGAGTCATATGAGCAATATCTATATAAAGAAAAGCCAATTGTGTTCGATTTTGACACCAGTTTCCTGCCTTCCAATCAGCAATTTGGTTCCAACGGACTTGTTAGGATGTAGTTTGAAATTTAAGTTGACCCTCCTTCCTCTCCGAATGAAAACCTAACTCCTGTCATGCATCTGATAAGTCATAATGCTTCCGCATCGATGCTCAGGCCTCTTACCACATAAGGGTTTTGGCCTTGTCCTTTTGGCTCAATAGAACTATTAGCTAGTGCTCCCTCCCTGTTCCAAGTCTCCCATTGGAAGTGACAAGTCCCAATTACAAGGTGTGTGAGTTTTCTTACTGAAAAAAGTTACATCCATGTTCAAGGGAGTTCATCTAGTTGATTCGCAGCTTTAGCTCATTCCTTAAATCTATTGCTGTAGGCATCTCGAATGTTTTGCAGATTCTAGGATGAGGGTGACAACAGAAACTGCATCTGATTTGCACTATGATCGTGAGACATCGGATACACGGAAGAGGCCAAGATCCCCCGAGAGCAACGACGATGCTCCATCCACACAGTTCATAGGGGTGGTGCCCCAGCCAAATGGGAATTGGGGTGCGCAAATATATGCCAATCAACAGAGGATATGGCTCGGTACGTTTCGGACTGAGAGGGAAGCGGCCATGGCTTATGACAGCGCTTCGATCAAGCTCAGAAGAGGGGACTCGCAGAGAAATCTCCCGTGGACCGACCTTTCAAAGCACGAACACGAGTTCCAAGATAATCTTGCTACGGAAGTAGTGTTGGACATGATTAGGGCCGGGACATACCAGTTAAGATTAATGGAATTTCTTAGGAACCAGTCAGGAAACGAGAAAACAGCGGAAGGGGGCATCTGCCCAAGGTTAACATCGATGCCTAGCGGTGGACAATACTTGCGGAGGCAACTTTTTCAGAAGGAATTAACGCCAAGCGATGTAGGGAAGCTTAATAGACTCGTCATCCCCAAGAAGTATGCCCTCACATACTTCCCTTGCATTATCGAAAATGCCGAACAAAATGCATCGCTTCATGGAGGGACTAATGATATGCAGCTAGTCTTCTATGACAAGCTCATGAAATTATGGAAATTCCGGTATTGCTATTGGAAGAGTAGCCAAAGTTTCGTATTTACAAGGGGTTGGAACTGGTTCGTGAAGGAAAAAGAGTTGAAGGCGAAGGATATTATCGTGTTTTATTCGTATGACTGCAACGAAATGCATGAAAACGATGCCACTTGTTTTCTAATCGATGTACAATATAATGGCCGTCACTGTCATCACGATAACAAGGGGATCAAAGATCTGAATGGAGTTGGTATGGAGGTCAAACTGCCATTGAATTTGGGAAAAGATTGCAGATACACAGAAACTGAGCATGAGGAAGAACTTGAGAAGGAGACAGCAAAGAAGATGGAGGGCAGTGGCTTTAGGTTATTTGGGGTACAGATGAAATGATCCAAGACATAAAAAACATAAGGTAAAAATGCAAATTGTACTTAAAGTTTAACATCCGAGTTGAACTTGGAGGATATAATAGTTGACGATTCTTAGTATCATGAATGACAAACGAATCTATGTTCCGATGTCCGTCAGTCGAATAATAATTCAATATCATAAGATTCAACAATTTCTCATCTTCTACTGGTAAGCAGAATTCCCAAATCTGTCATTTGCTATTTTTCACTGATCTTCTGAATATGTTGTTGAAGTACAGGTTTAGCCCGTCGGAACGCAACTGGAATTGGCATTGATGTGAATAGCTAGCACGAGTGGTGATCATATGAGTGGAGCCAATAAGAGGGGAGTTATGGTGATAAGGACTTCGCAATCCGTTGCACCTTACGCCTCCCCTGACTAATCAAATCGGAAAGGAAAAGCAAGAAAATCGAATGGCCTTATTCAAAAGGTATCTTATCAGGGATTGATTGACCTCTCTGTGCAAAACTATGTCCGGTTTCAGGACTCATAAGCCTTTCCAATTTCCGGCAACATCGAACGAGGGACGTCTTATCAGTCTAGTGCGACCGAGGATAATCCGCGCGAGTGAAGAATTCCACTTCAAATGATGCAGCGGCCAATGGAGAAAGCGAAAAAGGAATCGTGAGCGATCGGTGTTCCTTTGATGGTGAACAATGTACGTGAACACAGGATCGATCTTGTCGAATCAGACCACAGAATATTGTGATGGCCACCGGCGACGAGTGTGTGGCTCAAGCTCATCAATGAAGACATGAGTGAGCTGCTCTTGATGGTGAATGTCCACTAACTCTGATAGCTTCCTCCTGCAAAACCAGCTTTTTTGCTTCATCTGTCTGCTTTCGTTTAAAAGGAAACAACAAAGAACAACAAAAATTTAACTCAAACGAACTGGAAAATACGAAAATATTGAATTAATTGGAAAGTGATTAGACAGATGGAAAGAAATGAACAGCATCAGCAGGAGAGCATATCAGTTACTAGGCGAACTCGGCCCGGATAATTTGTAACGGTGTTGCTCACTTTAAAATTAGTCGCTAAAATTTTACAATTTATATGAATATTGGATGAGAAACGAGTCATTTCGAATCCTCCTCGTCCCTTATACAGAATTTCCATTCCTTGCATGCAGACATGCTTCCTCTGTTTAGCACTGCACATAAAGTGAAGTATAAGTGAAAAATGAGCAATCAAATTGACCTCATGAATGCTAGTGTTATTGTATCGCGACTTTTATTTTTATCTTGCCCTTTTCCCTTTTTGGTTCGCTCGAACAAACACAGTCAATTGCCTTGAGAAAGCAAAACTCGTTTGCGTGTGATGGCCCATGGGCTTTTCAGACGGCATGTCTAAAGCGGCCCAAGAGTAAAGTGATCATTGTTTCGAGGCGAGGCGCAGACGCTTTTATTGATGAATGGTATCAAGATGAGCGGATCAGATCTTACATACAACGCGCGTCCATTGATTTTCATTGCTTGACTTATCGAAGTCGTCGCTATTCTTTCTCCTTTCTGTGCCGAGCAAATAACCGGCAAATCCGGGAAAATACGGCGGAAGCGCATTGCTGGAGAAGGCCTTCTTGCTGAATCGGGTTTTCGAATCTAAATTTAATCGAATTCGATGAAGATTTTGAGCTCCCGAAGGAGGATGAAGAGAAAGAGAGACTCATCCGATGAAGGGACAGCGTCCACTTACGTCGATGAAGGGAATTCTTCGTCGGGCGCCGAATTCGAGGTGTTCTTGAATTTCGGAGGCTTCGGCACCCGCCTCAGCTTCACCTATTGTCTTTAGTGCTTCTTGCTTCGAGCTGGGGTTTGCATTTTCATGGATTGGGCCGTATCGATAAGACTACTCTCACAGACTTTGCCTTTTGTTGAAACTCCAATCGATTCGAGAGGCTGCAACTTCCTCGTGAACACCCGTGAACCTACGAAGCATGGTAGAAGTATTGACCTAGGGAAACCAGTTGTTGTCATGACTTCGCCGATGCTGATCTCTAGAGATCTATGTTTCAGATGATGTAAGGCTGACATGATTAAAAGGAAGGTTTCCTGATCTTAAGTGGACATTGACAAAATGCGGCAATTAATAGTTGGATAGAACAGATGTAACGAGCGTACGAGAAGCGTGTTTACATGTGCTCATGTCGGCCTTTGTTTATTGATCACATTGATGTTCTAGTTCTTTCTCCATGACATAACGGTGTACATGCAGTACAATTGCAAAAGACCAACTTTGGAAATGACATGGATGCCCGTCTTGAACATCAATCCAACGTGGGTGAACGGATTTCTTATCGGTTCAATCTGAACCTGAAACCTATCCATCTGAACAGGTTTTTCATTTTTTGGGAACTTGAAATCCACCCTACGTATCTTGAAATCTGAAACTTATTTTGTCACGGATTTCATAGTGTAACATGTTCCATCCATATTCAATGACCATCATTCACTACTATATTTGACCCGACCCAAATCCTACCTAATTCACCCATTTGACGTCCCTACTTAAGAGAAAAATTCAACACGTTGACTGGTATGCTCTCTTTCCTCTTTTTTTTTTTTTCCAATTCATCATATCGTGTCAAGGAAAGTTTACGGCTTTACTCTTGTTATTCACGTGTCACTCTTTGAGTAGAGCTGAATAGACTTACATGCCACATGAGCTAGCAACGTGAACGGTTACAAATCACCTTATATCTCTTTTTAGGCAATGTGCCACTTCTTATATGCATTCATAAGTTTCTCTTCCTTGGAAAAATTAGTAAAAGAATCAATTGCCCTCTCCTAAGTTGACACCTATCCACTTCTTTTTGGGCCTTTTCTTTCTCTTTGTGGGCCATGTCCAACTATCATATATTTTTTCATAACTTTTTTCCTTCTTTCTTCAAAAGATTGCAACTATTAATTTTCTTTAGTCTTTTTCCGTTCCCCATGATTACACTATTTATTTTCCTTTTATATTCTATGTTAACCAAACATGGGTTATTTTCAAGGGTCAAAAAGCAAAGTTCTCTAGCGAATTACACCACACTTAACCCGAAAAGTATAAGTAATCCAAACCAAACTTTTGTTTCCGTGGTGCTGTCACGGGGTAAGAATGCAAAAGATGCTAGCGGACCGTGCTCAGGAAATTCGAGCATAATTAATAAAAATTATGCTCCAATTCTTGCTTTTTGTGGACTTTATCTGCTAATTTATTCATTTATATTCTTGATGACTTTGTAACCCACTATTCCATATCCCTTTTGCGAACGTAAATATACCATATAGAATAGAATAGAGAAAAATGTCAAGTTGAATCGAGGAGTCAAATAAACTCCCGATGGAAGTTTTGTCACATAATCAGAGCATTATGAAAGCAATTAACGCGTCAATTAGGTACCATACATTACAAGATTCCACACATCACAAACATTGTGGGTTGTAATTTTCTATCGTAAAATGGATCTTTTCAATGCTAAACTTTTAGCTCCTCTTGTACACTTGATCTTAGATCACATAAAATTCCGAGCGAGGCCACCTCACTTGACCGAAGCAGAGTCGGCTCGGACAAGCATTAGACAAAGTCTTGATGTTCTTTTGGTGACCAAAGTGTTTTAGCCTCTAGTTTTGCAATTAGTCCTTGACGGGCTAAACAAAGAAAGATCGAGGAAGATAAATTTCGGGAAGTAACATTTTGAGGTGCATTAGTTTCAAGAATACAAAGAATTCAAGATGTCGATGAAAATATTTCTCTGTCCATTAATTTTTGCGAGCAAATGGAGGAGCATCGTCGTCGAGCCTTCCCCATCTCCCTATCGTGGGTGGGGCAACTGAGTGCAGAGGTGGGTTTAACTCCCCACCCTCTCCAACTATCGCCAAACACCAACCTCCGCCAGATCAAACGCCGGACCAGAACGCGATCTCCCGCTTCTCCCTCTACGCCCCACCGGAAATGTCGAACTACACGGTCGAGTCCTGCAAGGTCGAGTCCGCCGACCACGTCATCCTCCATACGCGGCTGTTCAAGCCGGGGGACGACGCCAGGAGGGTCGACGATGGCCTGGCCGTCGTCCTGGTGCACCCCTTCACGGTGCTCGGCGGGTGTCAGGCCCTGCTGAAGGGCATCGCTTCAGAGCTCGCGGGGAGGGGCCTCGTGGCGGTGACCTTCGACATGAGAGGGGCTGGGAAGTCCACCGGGAGGCCGTCGCTCACCGGGTTCGCCGAGGTCAAGGACGTGATCGCCGTCTGCAAGTGGGTCTGCGAAAACCTCGCGCTCCGCAGGGTTCTGCTTGTGGGTTCTTCTGCGGGTACGGTTTCTTTGAGGAATTCGTGATTTGATTGGGTGATGCTGTGAGGGTCTTGGCAAGTGTTGGTGGTGGTGTGATTTGGTTTTCTTGAGTTAGATTAAGATGAGCTTGGCTTTGATCGCCTGCTTTTTAGATGGTTTGGTTTAGTATTCCATTTTGCAGATCTACCAATTGGGGCTTTGTGTGTCACTGTCCTGCTTGTTAGATAGAAATGTGAATCCTTTTGATGTGGAAGCTGAGCATTTGTCGTCAAAACGGTAGAAATAGGATGTTTGGACTGTTATTTTTGCAGACGTTGCTTTGCCGATTGAGTCGTCTCTTGTCTGTAACGCTGTGATCCTTTGCATTCTGAGCTGTCTGCTTGCTTTTGATCCTTTTGCTATGATGCAAATCTTGGTCGACGGAGGTCTTCTTATACCGTATCATCTGAAAGTTTCTTTATGGTGGTGTCATATCGCTGCTTCAGTTGTATCAAGTCTTGGCTGACAGAGTCTATCCGATTATTAGTCCAAGAGTGCTCTCAATTTATTATCGTTTATTCGAACTTTGGAATGATGGTCTGTGATATACATCCACACGGCTGTCTCTGAATCTAATAGATTGCATGTTGGTGCTAGCTTATGAGTGTGAACCAGAGAGCTTACACAATCCCTCAACCATCCATCTTACAGCAGCTACTGCTTTGGATGACAATACGAGCATAGTGTCCTCCCGTATTACTTTCCAGTCTTTGGACTTTCTTGTTAGCCTTTATCTGCAACAAAGATTTCTATTTCTGTGCATATAGAATAGCAATGAAGGGGTGATTTTCGCACCTATTCGGATGTAAGTGTAATAATAATAACCGGCATGATATATTCTCAAAGTGGTAAAAGAATGTGCTGAAGTTTTTATAAAGGACCGAGATCCTTTCCATTACCTTACTTAATTTAGAAGCCTGACATCATGCTACATCATCTTGATGGGAAACATCAGTAATTGAGAATGAGATGTCATTTTAAGTTATTCTGTCATGATCTTAAGATATTGATTCCTTTCCAAGAGTTGAAAGGATCTCAATCCTCTTCAAAATTAAGTATCTGATAAGGTACTTAGGCTAAAAAGCTATTAGAATAGAAGGATTATATGCATTGCTCGTTTGCTTGTCTGATGACTATTTTCGTGGAAAAAAAGATTTGTTCCATGTACTGTGCAAAGGCAGCATTGAGATTCTTTAAATGTGGATATTAGGTTTGCCAACTGTGCGTCTGTCTTCTGATCCTCATCAGCTAATAGCGAGTTTTTTAAACCTGACATGACGGGTTGTTTTTGAAGACACAGAAGGCTGTGATGGTTATAATTATGAACCATCATCTTAGGATGAGAAGTGGGACATAAAATGGTGGGAGAGTGCTCTATTTGCAACTCTCATTTTTCCAGCATCGAAAGAACTCAGACATTGGGGATGGAATGTAATAAATACAGACTTTGGTATGAACAAGATGGGGATTGGAGTTAAAAGTTGAAATCTAATACAGCCAGGATTGATCTGAATTGTCTGCTTGCAGTCTCTTTTTCATACTGAATGGCTAAGTATGGAAGTTACTGAAACTGTCCACCTTCTCTAGCCTTTGGAAATTTCACTGAGCTACTTGTGATTATGCAGCAATTCATGCACTGATTTTGTTAACATATGGAGGTTTTCTTCTTTTTCTGTTTCTTGTACAGGGGCACCAATTGCTGGCTCAGCTGTGGATCAGATAGAACAAGTCGTCGGATATGTTAGCATAGGCTATCCTTTTGGAGTGATTTCTTCAATTCTCTTTGGGCGGCACCATAAATCTATCTTGCAATCCCCTAAACCAAAGCTCTTCATCATGGGAACTCGCGATGGCTTTACGAGTGTGAAGCAGCTAGAGAACAAGCTGAGCAGGGCAGCAGGTCGAGCTGAAAAACATCTGATTGAAGGAGCAGGGCACTTTCAAATGGAAGGCCCTGCTTTTGATGCGCAGATGGTGAGTATTATTCTCGAGTTCATTGCATCTTTGTAATATTATTGGCTTGTTACTATCCAACAGCTGTTTATTAGTAGTAGAGGCCTAAGTGATGAACCCATCTGTGCACGCCATCAGTTCTGGGCGTTGTGCCCGTATGCTTGCTTGCCTTCTTGGTGGAGGATGTTGAATCCTGGTATTGGCAATTTGACAGTAGTATCTGTACCAAAGGTTCCGTGTTCTAGACCTGTCTCATGAGAACAATCTACAACAGTATGTGTCCCACACATGCGCATGCACACACTGAGAGATCACATAGTGCTTGGTGAATCATTATGTAGAGATGATGTACAGTTTATATGATTATGAAATAAGCTGTACAGAGTAACCGACTAAGGAATCGGTTTAGATTCAATTACAATGACAGGTCAGCCAAACCTTAACCTAGTAAAGTTACAGGCTTAGAAATTGTTTGAGCTGGCTGGGACTTAAAATGCAACAGTGCTTTCAGCGAAATGTGGGATGTTGATAAAATCACCGTCTCTGGTTCTCTACATCAGATCCAGAACTTGGTCTGCTCAAGTCTCAAACTGCGACTTTCCTGCCTTTTTGGGAGGCTACAGTCCCTTTTCCATCTGTTGTAAAGATAAAATGAAAGTACAAAGAATTGAAAATCGCACTTTGGACAGTCGTGAACCAACACATTATACCCATAGAAGTTTGCTCCCGATGGACGTCTATGATATTTTTATTGGTCATTCAATCCAATCTCACAAAATATTTGAAAAAAGAAGAGCCACTCTTAAGAGTTTAAGGATGGATGACTGACATACCATGTACACGGAGGGACAAAGGTGAAAATTTATATATAAAAAGGAAAAGAACAAAGAAGAGAGAGATGAAGAACTTGAGGACCGCTTGATTCTGACTCTGCATATTTTGATTCTGACAAGTTTTACAGAACTAGCAATGTCTACAATGTCAACACGCAAAAGGCGTCTGGGTCTTCTCGGTCTAACTTCATATGTTAGGTTACTAGGTAAATGTAATCAGTTATTACCACTTTCACCATCGGATGCATCTTGAAGCTGGGAGATTGCGTCAACCAGGGCCAGCTCCTGCTTCTGCATGTCGCCGCGTGTATTAGGGTATAAGCCATGCAAGATTGAATGTGATTAAACAGGTGACAAGACAGAGGATCACTACCTTAAGAATCCTCTTGGCTTCCGCAATCTCTGCCGGGTCGGGCTCCCTTGCACCTAACACTTTCTCCACCTATATTAAAGTCAACCTATATTAGTCAAACGACATGACATGACTCTTGACCAGTTAGTCTATACGAAGACAACAGCCCACCTCCTTGATTAAAGCATCTGTGTTGAGTAATTCAATATCGCCCATAGCCTTCCTGCCTATGCCACTTTGCAATGAAGGAAGTTTCTTTTGAGTCTGTCCCTTCGTTGTCCCTCTACCTCTTGCAAGTCCAGTACCGCCTTTTGAAGTGGACTTCTTGACTCCCCGACCACCACCAGGACGGGCTCCTTTATGAGAAATTCCACGGTCATCACCCTCCCACCGGATGTCTGAGGGAGATATCTACCATTAGGACAATAAAGAAATTGTCAGTATTTCTCCAAGATAAAAGGGAAGAGTATTAATTATGGCATGTCCTGTGGTATGTCCTTATCATGGTGATCTTATGGCTGGAATATGCCATAGTCTCATGAATGGTAATAACTAGGACAACAAGACGACTCTACAAGTCTATCCCAATCTCTGAGATAAAAGGGAAGAGTAACAATTTTTGTACTGCGGCATGTCCTTATCATGGTGATCTTATGGCTGGAATATGTTATGGTCTCATGAATGGTAATAACTAGGATGAGGATGAGATTTTCGACGTTAAATTCAAAACGCATGCTCTTTTTTCTATCCATTTTATCAAGTACGTAAACAATGTAAGTTGACGACAATCAACCATTCACCGTGGCTGGCTGCTTTCACGAGGCTACTAAGTCAGTAAGCTCGGAAACCAATTGCTAAAACCAGCCAGTCCAGCCCCATTTTGAGCACAAGTGGCTTCGTTAAATCATGGGAGTCGTGATTCATTACAACACTCATCAGCATTTTCTCTACAAAAGTTCATTTGTGAAATGAAGCTGAGTAGACATTCTTACCTCTTTGAGGTCAACCCATTCCCATGTTTCATTTGCTGTATCAATATCGTAGACCAACGCATGGCGACCCTATTAAAACACAAAAAGGAAGCTCAATTGGAGGTGCGTTTGCAGTGTGGTCTCTTTAGTAAGTATATACTTACCTCCGCTGAGTTATAATCTGTTATGACAGCCTCATAGAAGTTGTTATCATCAGGCCATCTAGTCCAAACTTTCTTGCCTATCAGCGAATCAGAGTTTGCTGCTAAGGCCCCAGATAAACCACGAATGGCACCTTGAGGCCTTCCACCAGGACCTGCAGTAGAGTTCTGCACGGAATTTATAGATGGTCCAGCAAGCAGAATATAATAAATCAACTGAATTCGCCATTACTCGTATATCAAATAAATAACTCACTGGTTTTGGCTTCTTACTCCTGCCTCCCGGATGAGACCCTTGTCTAAATGCTGAAGAAGATGGTTGCAATGACGGCATTGCTGGAGGTGGTGCAAAATTAGACAAGGAAGCAACAGGCTGTGTGGTCTTCAGTTTCTTGCGAGATGCCGAAGGATTGTGACTAGGTGCAGGGTCAAGGATGTGCCGAGAAGTACCAGGAATGCCTGGTTGAAGCCCATTTGCTTTTCTCCACTCTCTGCTCCATGATCGATTGCAGAAGTCAAACATAGGGCTCTATGGCAAATAATCAGCAATTGTAAAATGTACATGATGTCAAGCCATTGCACCTTATCTGCCGAATGATGTCTTCCGAATTCACCCTGGAAAGAAGCTCTCTGTGTTCCTCGTCCGACACTCTCAGCTCTTTCCTAAGTTCAGTAATCAAACTCTCCTTATCCTGCAAAAACACCATACATAGAAGTGGCTTACCATGAAGCATGGAAGACATAGGAGATGTTATACGAGTATCTACAGGTCCTAAATCATCAACAGGCTCTCCAAGTACGTTGAAAATTCGGCCTAGGGTCGCTCCGCCGACTCGAACACTTAGAGGAGCTCCCGTGTCAATAAATTCCATTCCTCTCATTAGACTAACTGAAATAACAAGTCAAGTATAGATACCCAAGTAATGGCATCAGATTGAGCCTTAAAGGCTCGCAGTACTGAACAATAAGCTTCATGCTCAATACAGGAGATCTGATTTTCCATGTCGTCTTTTATCCTCGGTAAAGGCACAGTTCCTAAAACTGTAGATCTTCCATTTCCAGCAGCGTGTCCTCTCTGGAATCTGCTCCGGTGCGGAGGAGGGAGGTCATCATCTGTACCTGCAGTGATATAGTAGGCAAAAAATTTGACTTGAGATGTACCAAACTGCGGTGTTTATAATCTTTCATTCTTCACCAGTACCCAAATAATTAAATTATAAAATGCTTGCTAGTGTATGTAAAGCTAGGTACTCGTTGGTCATGGTCAAGTTCCAACAAACTCCGAAACACTGCATGTTGCAGTATTCGTAAGCTAAAAAAGCTAACAACGATACAGCAAATCGATATCATTGGTCAAGAATACAAGAAAGGGTAGCAATTTCTGACATGACCAGGAAATGCACCATGAAGACAACATGACATAGGAAAATTTCATTAAATGAAATCCAAATATGACAAAAAATGCATGGTAAACATTCGACAAATCCAGTTATAAAACCAAATCTTAATCATACTAGACAAAATTTAAACTATTTAGCAATAACATGGATTGATACAACTCACTGACAGAACCACAGTGATTGGACACAACCGATAGCCCTATATACAAGTAGATCAAACCCATGGCAAGTAAAATTCCCACTAATTCAATATGTATGACAAAGAAACAAGAATGTTCTGATGAAAACTTCCTCCCACAAGCTTCCTCACACATTCAAACAGCATAGTTTGTAAAGCACCAAGAGAAGTCAGAATCCTTGCAACCTATCTCAATATCAGAAAGTTTTACCACCGCCTTGGCAGTTTATGTACCAAAGGGTGAAACTACGAAAGTTTGAAACGTGATCCTTATTGACATAGTAAATTTATTTGCATTTATCACTGACAGTAGAATTGGCAGCACTGCTAAACCTTGTCAAGCCAATTTTCAGATGAAACAACAACAGCAGCCCCAAACACTTTCCCGGCACCCTCTGTATCTCGAACTATTTCTTCCCACTCCCCTCATCTACAGCTAGAAACAGCTATCAAAACCACACATTCCCACATAAGCTTTCACAACCAAACCAAAATTATAGTTCTTAAACCTTTCAAAGCCAACTCCTTAAATCCTTCCAAAGTTTAATTATCCAGTTCCACGTACAACTCTGGAGTAAAAGCACAAAAAATCCATACTTCCATACCGAGAAAGAACTGCACAACCCAACAGATTGTTTTGATTTGCTATAAACAGAGATAAACCGCTATGACTTCACTCTCTTCTCATACTTTAATTAATTGGTCGATAACATAAATTCCACTAATAAATTCCAAAAACGACATTAGAACCCAAGACAACCTTGAAAAGCAGAGAGTCAATCAAAAAAAGAAAGTGAAAAACTCACCGCTGCTGCTATCAGGCACATCATGATCCATCCCTGTCGCTTCAAACCAATAACTTTCGCCGATGAAAACCCAGAATTCGCTTCAACCACCCTCTTAAACGCCACGAACTCGGGAAAACGCCTCAAGGAAAGAGTCGACGCGTCTCGATAGGGAACCCTTAAACAGCCATTAGTGAATACTCATCGAGTCCGACTGAAATAACTCAATTTGATGCATAAAATACGCGTAGAAACTGAGAGGAAGCAACAAAATCACAACGGAGCGTAGCGGCAGCCGTTCGCCCTGGAACTTTCAAAGGAAGGGCCGATTTGCGTGCAATTACCGGCCAACTTATGGAGAAACACCGACAATCGGAACAATCGAACTTCGGCGTCGCGAACTAAGAAAACTCGGACACAGATGCGAAGGGAATTGGTGTTGAGAAGAAGAATTTCGAGTGAGATTACACTGGAATTAGGGTTCGAGAAGGAGAGCTGCGAGGTGAGAGCTGGGAATTTTTCAGTCCCGGACCGGCGAGAGGAGAGAACCGGTCAGAACTGGAAATCGCTCCCGATTCGTCCGGTCGAACGGCCGGTCCGACCCCGGTTTAGAGAAAAGCCAACCACAGAGGGAAGAGGTCAGGAATTGGGAAAACTCCATTGGCGCCTGCAAAGGTAACACTTTCCGAGGCCTGAGAGCTTTAGGGTAACAGACTACAGATCAATGGCGTTCGGACAAGGAAAAGACAAGGGCCGTGCCGTAGGATGTTGTACACACGATACACACATAATTTGCTCATGTTCACACGGCCTCTCGCGGAAATCATCATCGTCCTCCGAAGAATTTTTACTTATCCGTCCGACGCCGACGTATCCATTGTCGATCCACGGCATTAAAACTTTCGGCCTATCTCGGTAGACTATCCACCGATGAAGAGGCTAAGAGACACGCTAAATGCGTCTCGCGGTTCGGTGAGTTCGGTCCGGTGGGAATAGGTAAACATAATTATTGGATTTCCTTCGACTGAAGTATGTTTACTTTTATAGCATGCCACGATTCTCGATTTATGTCATCGATTACATACTTATGGTCCGAAACATAATACTAGTTTAGCCTACTCGGGTTTGGTAGGTTATCCAATAATGAAGAGATTGGGTATCGCAAAAAACTAGATGATTTGAAAAGTAATTTTCTAAAAATTATTATTTATATCATTTAAAATAATTAGTTAATGAAAATATACCGACAACAATTTATATCTGAATATATTCATGGACAAGAATTATCGTGTTTAAGAAAATATTTTTCAAATTATTTGTTTTCTACGAAATAAATGCACCCTAAGATTATCAAGCTTGCACGCGGTTTTGTTGCCCAATGCTGCTTCGATGCGTCTGTTAAGAGATCGTCCCCCTCCAGTTCCGACCAATCTGATGATGGTCTAGAATGAGTTTGGTTCACCGGCACTATGGTTGACATTGTCATGTGTGATCTCTCTGGTCTGCTGTGCTGAGTCTCCGATTGAATCCTTTTGCAGGGCTTCGGATTCAAACGGACTGAATCCGACAAAAACCTTTCCCTCTGGCAATAAATGATATGCCCCGTGCATAAATTTGTCAAGAACTGAAGCGGGCACGGCAGACAACGTACGTAACTGAGCAGAAAAGTAATTTCTTCCGGAAGACGGAACCTGTTAATTACCGACTTGGATCGTTGGTGGCTGTATAACGAGGAATACGAGAAGGCCATGAGATCTTATATCTAACTGGTTATAAGACTGTCGAGAATCGGGTATCTTGAATCTTATTATTTTCCAAATCTGCGTGGTGGTTGGGGAAGTTTCCGTCTTCCTACTGCTATGTATGAACGGTTGTGCGGAGATTTAAGCTATTACTCCGATCTACCCTGCATCGATATGGGGAAAATGTACCAGCTGCTTAACTAGTAGTAGCCCTTGGATGTGAAGTATTGCGGAGTAATTCTTCAGCATCCTTGTATGTAAATCGAGTGTTCCAACCCATGTCGGCGAAGTTATGAGCTTGTCCTTCCCGTTATATAGACTTGCCTCAACGGTTGTTCAATTTGATTTGGGGGTCATTTGCCTTTTACAGAAGTCTTTGGCGCCGACAGTTGCTCCTCTGAGTGGTCGCTCGGTTCTGCTTTGTTTGATGACTCTTAGTCCTACATTTCAATCTGATTGGACTGCTTAGCAACAACTTCTTCGATGCAATTGCCCCCGCATTGCTCAACTCTTGGCTAAAAAAATCAGTTACTGTTGAAGCCTGATCAAACCGGTTGTCCATTGATAACTGCACTAGGCGCACTGCAGTTATGTCTTTGCTGGATCTGCGTTCTGCATTTCAAGATTTGACCGCTGATTCCATTTCCTACCAGGCCCGGCTTATGGCCACCAGCAGGAGGATAACTATCGCTACTGCCAAACAAGTCGAAACTGTTTCTTCTGAATGCATGTTATGTTCAGTTCAACTACTTCTTTGCAGCAATGTTAAAGTCGAGCTTCACTTTACCGGTCTGACTTGAACTGGGTATTCTGTTAGGTATGGAGGCTTTACTCCTACTTGAGTCACTGTTAGGAAGATGCTTTTGGGACAGGAATCTTTTGGTAGTGATGTTCAAAGCTAGAGAATTTCGGATCTTCGGCGGGTTGTACTAGTGATCTTCCATACTCATCTGGACAGGAAATTTTTGGTGAGAGGACAAGATGAACCACGAGAGGTGGAGCCCAAGAAATGAACTGTTCATCACTGACTGAGGATGATCCTGTTCCTGAGTGAACAATGGCAAGTTCTACCGCAACATGCTCTGTCAATCAGAGTGACAGTTGCAGCGTCCGATGTCTGATGTGTTCACGCTTCAAGAGAACATGCTTGTTCATTTAGAGTGAGGTGGTTGAAAGTCAGACCTCAGATCATACAATCTCTGAATCCTAGTAGCGGCGGTGACAGAGGCTACATGTTGTCGATGCGGAGGGAATCTTCCAATCCACATGCGTGATCGCATTAAATCATTTTCCCTTTGCATAACGAGATCTTATTTGGATACATAAGCACAAACAAGTAAAAATGGCTGACGCAAACAATGTGAACGAGTAGATCTAGTCCTGCTGCTGCCTGGGATATTAATTTGTTTTATCCTTGAAGACTAATTGAAGTTCGCCAAGGAGAGAAGCCCGTTTTAAAATGTTGACCGCCGCGAGATCCATTAGGAAGGCAAGAAAGTATAGGGCCAAGGTAAAAACTTTTCCTCACAAGAATCCAGAGGGGCTTTGTCGTGACTGACGAACCAGCAACGTTGCGCAGAACATTCTTTTATATACTCTTGACGCAGGAATAATATCTCGATAAGAGTGCCTATTTAAAGAAGATCAAATAGCCATAACATATTCAAAGAGGAGAGAATAAGAAAACAGCCGAAATGTAAGCATAGACTATGGTTTGATATGATATGAAATTGGGAATAGTTTACATTAACCATTGCAAATGTTAAAGACTAACACTCTGACACGGAGGCTCAAACATTAAGCTAGTCACTGGAGACCTCCAGTGTGTTTCTCTTTCTCGGCAACTGTAATGCGTGCACGCGAGAAGCCTTGGATGTGGCTGCCACTCTGCTTAAAAGTTGAATCGATTTATTGAGGTCTTCATTTCAGTCCTAAATCTGAGAGTGATGTGATATGTGGCTGAGTTCTATAATATTGCAACAATTGTGAAACATAGAAAACGAAGTAATTTTATATTATGAAAGAGTCTCATACAGAGGTTGAGCAGAATTAGTACTGTGCATTTCAGATCTTAGAATAGTCAGTGGGTGCTTAGTACCTCGAACCCTGAGACTAAATGATGAGGGAGAAACTAATGGCGCGTTTCCAGGAAGCTGATGCAGCGGAATTATCAAGTAAGTCGGGCTAAAACTAAGACCCAGCTAAGTTAAGCTGTGTTTTGTCAAACTTATTAGAGGGTACGCCCTCTATTTAATTGGTTTTGAAGGACAGAAATGAGGCCACCGATTTGGTTGTCATGTGACAAGTCACATGAGACATGTTGCTAAAATATTTAGAGATTTCAGAGACGTTCAGGAATATATGATTCTAAATCCATCATCACATGATCAGCTGCTTCCAAGCTCCAACCAGCTGAAAGAAACGCAGAGGAAGCATTACTAAAATCATGCATCTTCCAAGGAAATTGTTTTAGTAATGCTAGTTACTTGGTTTTGGCCATCAGAGGTGAATGCTAATTGGGAAGAAGAAATTCTGACAAGCATTCCTGGTGTTATTATATGCCTCCATGACCAAACTACCATGTCCTTTTTATAACAGAAAATGCGTTTCTTGTCACCTGCTCTTCTTCTTTTGCCATTTTTATAAGCTTAAAGATGGGATTGACCCAAAGACCACATCAGTGGGCTACAGTGATGCCATTTGACTGGCATCCAACTTGTGTCAAGATGGAAATCAGTCTCTTTTAGCTTTCTAAATTCCTCATAAACATGGCGTATTGTTTCAGTATTTTCCATATATCTCCACAGATCTTTTTTTTTTTTTTGGTAAGGTTCCACATATCTTTTTTTTTCATGTTAATCCGAAAAGCCAAGCGTCTTGGCGAAATTTTACTTACATGGTATGGAGTTGCAGTCAACTTATTCTTTCGATACCATATGATTCATCGGACTGTACATGCTTGAGTATTATTGATCTCGAATCTCCTATAATCACGTTCCTCGATCAAACAGTCATCGTGGTCTTTTTCCTCCTTTTCTCGTTGGTGAAATGGAAGCGGACATCTTATTCAAAATTTACACGGGATCATAATTGGATCCACAAAAAAATTGGTCCACTTCACATGATGTAAAAAAACCTATCAAATTTTACCATGCCAACAGTACATTCTTATATCTGTGTATCTTTAGTTAAGTTAAAAAAAATACAATTTGTCAAGTACTATTTTGGATTTTTGAAAAAGGAAAAAGAAAGAGAAACGGAGCATTTGACTGTAGTTATTTTGGGTTGGATCTATATAACACCCTTTGTCAAGCTTGAGCGTAAGCTCCACAAAGGAATCTCACACTCCCATCATCATTCCGAAGAAATCCTCAACCTCCATCAATCTTCTTCAGATCAACACACCACCATGAAAAACAGTGGCAGAGCCTTTGTTGCTGTGTTCTCATTGATTCTGTTGCATAGTCTCTTGCTGTCACTGCTCACTCTCCATCAAGAGACACAAGCCCAATACTCAAGAATTAGAAGCTACTCAAGAAGAATGCTGGTTTCCTCTAACTCATTCTCAGCTCACTTGAACAAGCTGAGTGAAGCTGCCAAAGATCTTCAGAAATCCGTGGAAGCCAGCCTAAAGAGAGCGCCTCCAAGCAAGTCGAATCCGACCCAAAACAGATAGCCCTGGAAGATTCTGTTTAGGCCATAGAGATCTCAACTCAGATTAAGATGGAGAGAAATCAACTTTTCTCCATTTCTACATTTTTTCAATTTCTTTCTTTTTCTGGTTTTCTGATTAGGTAGGAGAACTGGATCTATAAGCAGTTGCTTGACCGTATATGTTGAACATTATTTTCCTTAAATTTACTCTGTATGTATCAAATGACGTCTCAAAAATACATCTGTACCATTCTTGAGGCCTCAAACTTTTTGACTATCAGTGTGAAGGATTTGTAATAGATTACAGCTGATTCCCACTTTCTTGTCTTGGCCATACAATTCAGCAGCATGTTGGCGAGCTATGTAACGAAGAATCATCTGAGATGATCCATGCAGAATCAAAGGCGATGGCGAGATTATCATATAAATGCACATAATTTCACATCTAATCGAAACTTCACATCTGATATCCATAATTTTATTTTGGCTAAAAGTCTTAAGTTCCCAAATACCATATTCCTGGTGAACAAAATCACACAAGCAAATGAAGGATCTTTTCCTTCTAAGGCCCCGTTTGGTTTCTGCACATTTCCAAAATTTTGAGCTTTGCATTTTCCTTTGAGAACGAAAATACTTTGTTGATTTGGCATCATCTTAAAAACAGTGTGAAACTGTTTTCAGAATTCAAGTTGGAAATTTGAAATGAAATCTTGATTATCTTCATGAAAATGAGGAGGGTTTGGAAATTTTGCATTAGAAAAAAATGACCCTCTTTTCTTCTGATAATATGTGATCATAATTCAGAATCCTCCCGATCTCTAAAAAGGTTCCTAGTTCGACTGACGTTCAAGGAAGACGAGCAAGCCGGACTGTAACGCGAACCTCGTGCAAGTCAAGTCTCCAAGTCTTGATTTTTACAGGGGCAGGGTTTGGGCCGGTTCATCTTGGGCCTGGCCTGATGGCCTATGGGCTCTTAATCTGGCAAAGTGATTTGCCAATAGTCGTGGTTTGTTTCGCGAAACGACGTCAATCTTCTTTCCCTTATCGAGTTATCAATCTCTTTCCCCTTTGTCAATGGGTGATGTTCCAACACAAAGATGGCAGCTGAACAGATGCAATTCTGCTTTGCTTATTGATTTCAAAGTAAGACTTGAGAGTCGCACGTAGTTCTTTCTTTTACTTTTCTCTGTTTGAATTTTCATGATTAGTGCATCACTTTTTTTACGTCTAGCAAGTAGAAAGAATGGAAAAAAGAAGAAAGAGACATGAACTGGTCAACCAGTGCCTTTGCGTGACCGGAGCAGAAGATCTAGACTCATCCGTTGAACCATTCAACGAATATCATAAGGGCTTCAACAATAAGAGAATGACATGAAAGTCCAAAGCAATATGGAAACTTGAGGAAAAATATGCCTTCTTTGAGAAAAGCCAATACCTCAACAGTGACATCTTGTTCAACTCCTTTGACATTCAAAGAGGAAAGAGAAAGTTAGAACCATTCAAAAGCATGTGCAATTCCATGAAACTCTCGGCTTCCTTCCATTTTCAGGGATGCAGACTGTTTTCCAAGCTTTCTCTGCTCCACGAAAGCGGAAGGAAACCACAGAAAGAAGGCGTTCCATATTTTACTTGGACTTTTAATCAGCGTTTTCTTGTCCTAATTCACTCCCCTCCTTATGTATAAAGCCAGTCAATTAATCACTTCTTTATTCAACCTGAAGGCAAGAGAGCAACAATGGCTTCTCTTGCTTCTATTAGCCATCTGCTCCTGCTGTTCCTTCTTCTTGTGCCATATGTTGCCAGTTCACAGTCCAATATAACCACTGGCCAGTCTCTGGTTGCTGGGGACAAGGCGTCTGCTCCGTGGCTCTCTCCTTCTGGAGATTTTGCCTTGGGGTTCAGCCAACTTGAAAACAGTGACAGTTTCCTAGTCTCCATATGGTATGATAAGATTCCTGAGAAAACCATAGTCTGGTGTGCCAGTAATGAAAACCAACCTATCATCGCGCCCCGAGGATCAAAATTGGTGGTAGCTGCTGATCGTGGGCTCACTCTCAATGATCCCAGAGGCGGATCTCCATGGAGCTCCAAGTCGGTAGTTAGTGCGGTTGCTTATGGATACATGAACGACACCGGAAATTTTGTTCTCAAGAACAGCAACTCTGAGATTCTTTGGGAGAGCTTCAAGTACCCTACGGACACCATCCTGCCTGGGCAGATTATATCGAATAATGGGATCCTGCTGTCTTCTAGACAATCGGCAAGCAACTTCTCCTGGGAAGGTTTCAGCTCCATTTGCAGGGTGGAGATCTCCTGCTCAGGACAATAAACTTGCCTTCCAGTTATGCCAATGAACCCTACTTCGATTTCACAGCTCCTTCACCCTCGACTCCTTATACTGGAATTAGTTTTAACGACTCAGGCTTTTTGAATCTCCTTCACAACAATGGCCAAATGTCGCTTCTCACGACAGGGTCGGTGGTATCGGCTAGGGACTACTATTTGAGAGCCACTCTGGAGTCAGACGGGGTCTTCATCCAGCACTCTCACCCCAAGACTGGGGGGAGTTGGAAGAGCGTTTGGTTGAAACCGGATAACATATGCATATCGAAAGAGGCAACCGCAGGGAGTGGCATTTGCGGTTACAACAGGATATGCAGGCTCGATGTGAATCACAGGCCTGTCTGCGATTGCCCTCGTGGATTTTCTCTTCTTGACTCGAAAGATGTGTATAGAGGTTGTGTACCTGATTATTCACAAGGTTGTGAACAAGCACAGAGTTCAAGATCTGACTTGTTCGAAATTGATGAAGTAACTGATGTCGATTGGCCGACTTCTGACTACGAGCTCTTGGAACATTTCCAAGAGGGCGAGTGTAAAGAATCCTGCCTCCACGACTGCATGTGTGCCGTTGCCATATTTAGAGGTGGCGACAAGTGTTGGAAGAAGAAGCTGCCTCTCTCCAATGGCAGGATCAATCCAGACCTCAATGCGAAGGCCTTCATCAAGAGAAGAAAGGATGGCGTTCCTTTGCAGACCCCTAGTCCTCCTGGACCAGATAATGACAAGAAGGATACTTTGATTCTTGCTGGGTCAGTTCTTTTAGGTAGCTCAGTGTTTTTCAACTTCGTACTGATTGGTGCGACGGGCCTCGGCTTTTTCTTGATATACCAAAACAAACTTAAAAAGTCCTTCGGAGATGAAAGTGGCATGGACATAAACATACACAGCTTCACATACAAAGAGCTCGAAAATGCCACGGGCGGCTTCAAAGAGGAACTTGGAAGGGGGTCATTCGGCATTGTTTACAAGGGGTTATTGTAACTGGAGACTCCAAAAAAGTCGCAGCAATTAAGAAGTTGGATAGGTTTTTTCAGGAGAGTGAGAAGGAATTTAAAACTGAAGTTGTTGTGATTGGACAAACCCATCACAAGAATCTGGTTAGGTTGATTGGATATTGCAACGAAGGGCAAAACCGCTTGTTGGTTTATGAATTCATGAGCAGTGGAACTTTAGCGAGCTTCTTGTTTGAGGATCTGAAACCTAGTTGGGAACAGAGGACCCAAATTGCTTTGGGAATCGGAAGAGGACTCCTCTACTTGCACGAAGAATGCAGCACTCAGATCATCCATTGCGACATAAAGCCTCAGAACATCCTTCTTGATGAATATTACAACGCCAGAATTTCTGATTTCGGACTAGCCAAGCTCTTGATCAACCAAGCTCACACTCACACTGCAATAAGGGGAACGAGAGGATATGTGGCGCCCGAATGGTTCCGGAACATGCCAATCACCGTGAAGGTGGATGTGTACAGTTTCGGCATCCTGCTGCTAGAGATCATTTGCTGTAGGAGAAGCATTGACATTGAAGCCAGCAATGAGGAGGCAGTGATCCTAGCTGATTGGGCTTATGACTGCTATCGAGAAGGCATGGTAGAAGCCCTAGCTGGAAAAGACGAGGAAGCCATGAATGACATGAAGAAGCTCGAGAGATTTGTGATGGTTGCCATCTGGTGCATTCAGGAAGATCCAGCCTTAAGACCTAGCATGAAGAAGGTTATGCTAATGCTTGAAGGGATAATTCAGGTGTCTGCACCACCGCCCCCCTTCGCATTTAGTACCATAAGTACGGTGTAAGCTGGGAGACATTCTAGCATTTCCCTATAGACATTTCAGCCCTTTTGATTAGTGATACATAGGTTATCATACTTAGTAGATAATTTCTCGTGAACAAAGCCCAGCATCGTGAATCAATTTAGGAAGATTCGAAGGAAGAAAAATATGCAGCGAACAGAAGTTATCAAGCAACGGTAGTAGTCTTGTTGAGACAAAGAAGCCACCTTAGTCCCGTTGAGGGAAAGAACTTTCTCAGCTCTGTTCTACTATCTGGTTCTCTTTGTACTCACCAAAGCCACATGATTTGCACTTAATATCATCTTTTGGGATGTCTTCAGACTTAAATGAGAAGAAATCTGCCGTATTCTCTCTCAATAAATGCAGCACAATTGCAAATTACATGTTCTAAGGAGCATTGGTTTGTATTCTAGTTTTCACCTTTTCTTATTACTACTTAGAAGAAGCATAAGATGATTTTTGCACAAAAGCCCATCTTCTTGATAATTGAATGGCCGATCCTGATGCTGTCGGATGGATGGATAAGCGTAATGGGATGCTTATGCATACTATTGGTATGATGAACAGCGACACACGGCAGACGATATTCTAATCATATGCATACTATTGGTATGATGATTGAAAGGCTTGACCAAAACACTCGGCCGGCCACGGTCAATGCCATTCCACCATAACCAGGTGCCAAAACAGGACGAAACTGGTAAAGCATACCAGGGCACGGCACTGGAAAGATCCAAGGAGTATTGACAAGCTATTCTATTAGTCACACTTGGACAGCTATCTTTGAAGTCAATCTTTGGTAAATTAATCCAACATAAGATATCCAATTAAAGAGAGCTTGTCTCTCATTGTACATATCATCGACATTAAGAAATAAACTGAAACAGATGGAACGAAAACTTGGTACCACTTCGGCGCATCTAATCACAGAAACACAAAAGAATCACCATCGCACCAAAAACAGTGGACTTCAATGCATCACAAGAAGAGTCAAACTCCTCCAACGCACTAGCAGTTGCTGAAAGTTCCATGCCATTACAAGCAGTGAAACAGGAAATACCCTTCTTTCCAAGTTAACTCCACGGAAGTTCAAACGTCACTACAGAGATGGCTGAAAAAGTCAAACTTTCTTCATTTGTAACAAAGAAAAAATGGGTATATTTGATACTTAATTTCTTCTTCTTCCTTTTTAATCTATGAATGCCGGCAAAGTCCTTCTTGTTTAATCTATGAATGCCAGAAAAGTCTCCATTGGTATGTTTGATACTTGATTTCTTCTTTTTTGTTTAATCTATGAATGCCGGCAATGTCTCCATTGCTCTGGGAAATCAGAATACGACCTGGACCTTCGTGTAATTTAAGGCGGAACACCCTTCCTTTGGACAGTTTCAACAGAGGATATAAACAGACGGGAAAAATGCTTCGAATTTCGTTTGCTCGTCGCGTAAGGCAATTGACGAGCTGTTGCCCATCAAGAATGGTGAGATAATCTTTGCGTCAAGAACTTATAGAAAAGAGACGAAACACAATTCAAGAATTGTCCAAAAATCTCTCTTTAACTAAGCTAAAAAGCAAGAGAATCAAGCTCCATGAGGAACTGATTTCTCGAGTTTCTGCCTAAAATTCTCTTTCGTACGAGCGATATACTATGAAAAAGTAATGGAAAATCAGTTAAACTAGCGGGTATGTTGAATGAAAATGATAAGATGAAGTTAAAACGCCTAAATCTGTAAATCAATTTCAAGAAAAAAATTGTGAAAACCCTTCAAATTATGTTTATTATGACGCATTTACTGTAACTTTTCTTTTTGCTAAATCAATACTCATGAATTTGTACTTATGTAATATATTTTGTGTTGTACAAATTATGTTAGTGGGGAAGATGAAAGACAAACGATGTGGACCTAACGTCCACATGGCTTATGTAAAATTGTTCTGATTAGAATATTATCTAATGCTATTTTGGCGAATGATAAATATATTACACGGATACAAATTTGATATTTTTGGTATCATAAGAAAATTTTAGGGTAAATGTGTCATAATTGATATATTTTGGAGTTTAGTATCACAAAAAATTAAAAATAAAATTATTTTTATAATTTAATATTTTTAGCAATTTTTTTTCATAATCTAAATCAATCTAAGAATGAGGTTATCAAACTCTTTTGGTCCGCAAAAACAGGCCATCTAACTCTTCATTCTTTTTTTGGTAAAATACTATCAAAGATCCCAAATTATACTCTCTGCGACACATTTAGTCTAAACTTTTTTTTTTGTAACACCAAAAACCCCGAACTTGTGCATGTATAATATATTATTCCAAACTTTTTTTTGTGATACGAAAAAATTCAGAACTTATTTTTTTATGACATATTTATCTTAATCTTTTTTTGTGACGTTGAAAATCATGAATTTCCCATCTTTTCCCATCATGACCTGACAATTCTGTGATATGAACATATGACCCCTCATGCAATCAAGACTAACATCCTGTTGAGCTCTCCTGTTGAGCTCATCTTGGGGTGCATTCACATAGTGATTACACACTTAACAAATAATGTAGATGTGGACATCCGAAAGCATCATAGATTAGCGAAGTTCATCAGTGGATTTTGGTTCAACAAGCTTGGTATGCTCTGGAAAAAGGAGTGACCACTAAAACTGAGAACATAAAGTCACCTCACCTGAATGGCGGGAGACTCGAGATAAACTAGAAGATTCAATCTAGAACAGAGCTTATTGACATTATAAATGCAAAAACCTCTCTAATTTCGCATCTTATGTTTGTGTCATGATGAGGGGCATATTCAATAAATTTCTGTTGCAACTAAAGTATTCCGAAGTTGGCTGCTGTTAGTTCGTGGTGAACTCGTGAAGAACTTCCAAACTCAATTAGCGAATAAACAATTCTTTTCCGAGTCTTCTCTTTGTCGAAGTTTGCCAATACTTTGACAAGGACTTCAGTTAGACAAAGCCCATGAGAAAAATACTAATCTATATAGCGTGCAGATAAGGCTGCATCTAAGGCGAGTGATTCCGATAGAAGGCAAAGGAAAATGATAACAGAATAGTCGCCTCCCCTACAATTATAAATTTTAGTCACTCGCCCCTGAAAATCTTGTTTCATCCTCAAATAGCTCAACTCAAGAGCCAGACGTTCATCTACCATGGCTTATTCCATAGTACTTGCGATCCTTCTACTTCTTCCATTTCCACTTTCCACCAAAGCTCAGACTTACAGCAACCTAACCTTGGGTTCCTCATTTACAACAAATGATCAGAACTCCTATAGGTTATCACCATCAGGTGAATTTGCTTTCGGATTTCAGAAAATTGGAACCGGAGATTATCTGCTAGCTGTATGGTTCGACAAAATAGATGACAAGACTACAATCTGGAGCGCAAATGGAAACAATTTGGCAGATGAAGGCTCCAAAGTCCAGCTGACTGCCGACGGCCGCCTATTGCTCACTGATTCAAAAGGAGAAGAGTTGTGGGCTCCTAGTCCAACCAGTATCGGTGTTGCATACGCAGCCATGCTTGACACAGGGAACTTCATCCTGGCGAACCAGGATCACATCAACTTATGGGAGACGTTCACCCAACCAACTGATACAATTCTGCCGACACAAACGTTATATGAAGGGAGTAAGGTTAATGCTCGCTATTCAGCGACAAATTACTCCACTGGGAGGTTCCACTTCATATTACAAACCGATGGAAATCTTGTGTTCTATCCCACTCCTACTCCATTGGTCTCCTCAGATGCATACTGGTCCTCCGATACCAGAGGTAGCAACTTTCAATTGGTATTCAATCAAAGTGGTCAGCTTTGCCTCACAGCAAGCAATGGAACAGTACTTAGTCTCCTCACCTCAGGCACGGTGCCAACCAGTGGATTTTACCAAAGAGCGATCCTTGAATATGACGGTGTCTTCAGGCAATATGTCCACCCAAAGACAGCAAATTCAAGTTCTGGTTGGCCGATGGGATGGTCAATGGTCTCTTTCCCTGTCCCTCCAAACATATGCACTAGCTTCCTGCGGGCAACTGGTATTGGAGCTTGTGGCTTCAACAGCTACTGTACTCTTGGAGACGACCGGAGACCGCGGTGTCAGTGCCCACCAGGATATACTTTGTTAGATCCAACAAACGAGATGAACGGATGCAGACAGGACTTCGTTCCAGAGAGTTGTGAAAGAAGTAAGCCTGAAACTGACCTATTCACTCTGCGTGACATGCCCAACACAGACTGGCCGTTTTCAGATTACGCATTCAATCAGTCACAAACTGAGGATGGGTGCAGACAGGATTGCTTGGCTGATTGTTTCTGCGCGGTAGCTATTTTCAGAGACGGGAATTGCTGGAAAAAGAGGATTCCGCTTTCCAATGGTAAGATGGATCTCAGCGTGGGTGGGAAAGCTCTCATAAAGGTCAGGATAAACAATTCAACTTCAAAATTCCCAGGTGACGTCCAGAAGAACCACAAGAACTCAACTTTGATAATCATTGGATCAGCGCTGTTGAGTAGCTCTGTGTGTGTCAACTTGCTTTTGCTCCTCATTACCTATTTGCTTTGTGGAAGGTTCCGTTATGGGAATAATAAGTGGATACGACCATTCCAGATCAACCAGGCCAAAGGTATGCAAACCTTCACTTATCAGGAGCTTAAAGAAGCAACAGATGGATTCAAAAAGGGACTGGGTAGGGGTGCTTTTGGAGCAGTGTACAAAGGCGTTCTTGGATCAAATGACACAAACTTTGTCGCGGTAAAAGTGTTGGAAAAAAAGACAGTAGATGCCGAAAAGGAGTTCGAACGAGAAGTGAGTGCAATTGGCCAGACTAACCACAAGAACTTAGTGCAGCTGCTTGGATTCTGTAACGAGGGTCAACACCGACTGCTGGTGTATGAATTCATGAGCAATGGCACTTTGGCGGATTATCTTTTCGGCGCTTCAAGGCCAAGCTGGTATAAAAGAACAGAAATTGCCTGTGGTGTCGCCAGGGGGCTCGCTTACCTGCATGATGATTGTACCAGGCAAATAATCCATTGCGACATCAAGCCACAGAACATTCTTCTGGATGATTCTCTTCGTCCGAAAATATCGGACTTTGGATTAGCTAAGCTCATGATGGCAGACCAGACACGAACAACCACCGGAGTCAGAGGAACTAGAGGTTATTTAGCGCCAGAATGGTTTAGGAATATGCCTATATCTGGCAAGGTAGACGTTTACAGCTTCGGTATCGTGTTGCTAGAGCTCATCTGCTGTAGAAAGCACTATGAGCTGGAAGTGGAAAATGAAGCTCAAAGAATACTGGTTGACTGGGTGTACGATTGTTACAACGAGGGGAATCTACATCTGCTTGTGGAGAGTGACGAGGACGCATTGAGTGACAAAAGGAGGGTGGAAAGATTTGTGATGACAGCAATGTGGTGCATCCAGGCAGAGCCGGGTCTTAGGCCTTCCATGAAGAAAATCACTCAGATGTTGGAAGGAGCGGCTGTAGTCTCAGTCCCACCAGATCCAGACTCTTTTATCAGTTCAATATGATTTTGCTTAGCTAGACAACTGTTGCATGCAATCATAAAAAGCCTTCTGTGTGGTCTGTAAGTGCTGCTAAGTTGTAATAAACATTTCGTGATATCTTCACATGGATGCAGCTTAAATAAGCCAAGTTTTATTAAGACTTTAACATTCTTTACATGTATTCAAAAGAAAGGGTTGAAGATTATTGGCAAAAAGGGTTTTGCGTGCCAACCGACATGCTATTGATTGATCTAAGTGACTACACCGAGACCAGAACGTTTTAGTTTATACTGATGTGGTATCAGTCCATTAACATATACACATTCAGAGGCAGTCTCGTCTTGAATCTTCCCAGGAACTCTATATAATCGTTTCCCCACACGCTGCAGAAAGACTAAGGAGGCTCCACCGAAGCATTTTAAACACCAAGTTTGCTTCAGCAAAATACTCTCTGACCCCATTGGATAACATCTTGACCCGATCTAACCAAAACAGATCCTGCAATTCATTCCTTCTTGTCAGCTGAAAAATCTGCACCCCCACCTAACGAGACGCCTGTATTTTTCTGTTTCTTCTATGAAGGTCTCTTCTACTCTCTTCCTGTCCGTCATCGGCTGAACTAGACAATGAGAACCATACAAAACTTTACTATCCTTAAGTCATTGGACAGCGCCCGGAAATCTTAATTTCAACAGTCCCATAATATTGTTCACGCAGAGGCAGACTTTCTCTTCCTCCAGCTGGCCAGCTTCCTAATAGGCCAATTAAATCAGAGTCCGCAAATCGCATTTTTTAAAGCATAACGAAAGCCAACATTCTTCATAATTCATCCGCCGGCAAATCATGAACAGCAACACAAAGAAGATGATATTCTAATCATATGCATACTTGTCGTATGATGATTGAAAAGCTTGACCAAAACACTCGGCCGGCCGCGGTCAATGCCATTCCACCATAACCGGGCTCGAAACAGGACGAAACTGGTACAGCATACCAACGCACGGCACCGGAAAGATCCAAGAAGTATTGACAAGCTATTCCATTAGTCACACTTGGACAGCTATCTTTGAAGTCATCTTGGTAAATTAATCCAACAGAAAATATCCAATTAAAGAGAGCTTGTCTCTCATTGTACATTTCATCAACATTAAGAAATAAACTGCAACAGATGGAACGAAAACTTCGTACCACTTCAGTGCATCTAATCACAGAAACGCCACAGAATCACCATTGCACCAAAAACAGTGGACTTCAATGCATCACAAGAAGAGTCAAACTCCTCCAACGCGCTTGCAATGGCTGAAAGTTCCGTGCCATTACAAGCAATGAAACAGGAAATACCCTTCTTTCCAAGTTAACTCCACGGAAGTTCAAACGTCACTACAGAGATGGCTGAAAAAATCCAACTTTCTTCATTTGTAACAAAGAAAAAAAGGGTATCTTTGATACTTAATTTCTTCTTTTTTGTCTAATCTATGAATGCTGGCAAAGTCTCTATTGCTCTGACAAATCAGAATACAACCTGGACCTTCGTCCAAGTTAAGGTGGAAAACCATTCCTTTGGACAGCTTCGACAGAGGGAGTTGGCAGACCGGTTCGGATCTCATTTGCTCGTCGCGTGAGGTAGTTGACGAGCTGTTGTCCATCAACGATATCGAGATAATCTTTGTATGAAGAACTTATAGAAAAGAGGACAAATCACAATTCAAGAATTGTACTAAAATCTCTCTATCACATAAGCCAAAGCAAGAGAAACCAACCCCATGGGGAACTAATTTCTCTAGTTTCTGCCTAAATTTCTCTTCTGTATGAGCAATATACTAAGAACAACTGCCGGAAATTCAGTAAGCTAGCTCGCACGTTGAATGAAAATGATATGTTGAAGTTAAAACGCCTAGTTCTACAAATCAATTTTAGGGAAAAAGAATTGCCAGAACACTTTGAATTATGCTAATTGTGACACACTTACTTCAATTTCTTTCTTTTTGCGAAACCAAACCTTATGATCCTGTATCCATGTAACATATCATGGTGGTGAAATAACACATGCGTCGCTTATTTGAGATTATTTTTGCTAGAAAATTTTTATATGGAATTTGGATGGATGGTAAATGAGTCACAAGAAAAAATTTAGGGTAAATGTGTCATAATAGATATATTTTTTTCTTTTTTGAAGAAAAAGTTTGTGCCTTTCGGTATTCACAATTTTAATAATAATCATTTGTGTTTCTTCCGACGGTACGTGAATTTGCGCAGACGTTGCAAGAAACGTTCGCTAATGTTTGCTTCTGAAATCGAATCCCACAGTATGCGCTCGAATGTCTCGGAGCGCGATGCGAACACTGCAATTCTTGACTCCCTCGTGTTGAAGGGAGCAGTTGCCCTGAATTCATGCTCATGGACCATCTGGGTGCTTTCATGACGAACTTCACGCGATGAGCTACTCTAAAGTCGCATCGAAAAGCTTGTCTCTAGACGACCTCAACTTGCTGCTGCAGAGATGCCTGAAAGCCAAGTCTTTGTCCATGTCCAAGCAAGTCCATGCCATGTTGATCACCACCGGGACCGGTCGCTCTTCCCCGTCCTTGAGTTCGACCCTCGTCGGCTCGTACGGCTGCTCCGGCGACTCGAAGTCCGCGAAGCTCGTGTTCGACACTATTCGGCGCCCCAGTGTCTTCGCCCTGAATTGGATGGTCTCGATCTCGGCGTTCAATGGGGATCACGTGGAGGCATTTGGGTACTTCGCTTCGATGCAGAAGCTGGGTAGGACGTACAATAAGTTCACCTTCTCCATCGTGCTCAAAGCTTGCATTGCCGTGATGGATGTATTTAAGGGGAGAGAGATTCACGGTGTTGTGTACAGAATATATTTACAAGATGACGTGTCTGTGGCAAATTCTTTGATAGATATGTACGGTAAATGTGGGAGGTTGGATCTTGCGCATAAGGTGTTTGGCAAGATGTTTACAAGAGATGTAGTTTCTTGGACGTCGATGATTTGTGGGTATTGCCATGTGGGGAAGATGGAAAAAGCTGGGGAGCTGTTCGAGCGAATGAGAAGGGAAGGGCTAAAAGCAAATGACTTTACGTGGAACGCGATGATAGCTGGTTATGCTAGGACTGGAGATAAAAGTGGGACGATGGCAATCTTGAATAAGATGAAAAATGAGGGGCTGATTCCCGATCTGGTCACTTGGAATGCATTGATTTCTGGTTTTGTTCAGAGCAATCAAGTCCATGAAGCTCTGAAACTTTTTCAGGAAATGTTGGTGTCAGGGGTTAAACCCAATCAAGTCACGGTCACGGGTCTTCTCCCAGGATGTGGATCTACGGTTACAATAAACAGAGGGAGAGAAATTCACGGTTTGATTTACAGAATGGGACTTGATATGAACGTATATGTAGCTAGTGCTCTTATTGACATGTATTCAAAATGTGGGTGTGTCAATGATGCTTCCAATGTTTTCAACATGGTTACGGTCAAGAATGTGGCTTCCTGGAATGCAATGATCGGGTGTTATGGCAAGCATGGCATGGTTGATCAGGCTCTTCATCTGTTTGAGGGAATGAAGGACAGACGGGTCCAGCCAAATGAAGTGACTCTGGTTTCTGTTCTTTCTGCTTGCAGTCATGGTGGCCTACTAGAAAAAGGTTTACAAATTTTTAGATCCATTAAAGAGGGTTATGGTGTTAGTCCCCGTAAAGAACACTTTGCTTGTGTGGTTGATCTTTTGTGCCGTTGTGGTAGGATGGCAGAAGCTTACAATTTGTTGAAGGAGATGCCTGTAGATGTCACCGAGTCAATGCTTGGAGCCTTTTTTAACGGTTGCTCGATTCATGGAAGAAACGATCTGGCTCAAGTAGTTGCTGATGATATTGCAAACAACAGGTTGAAAAGACCTGGGGGTCTTGTGACACTGTCAAATATTCTTGCAGCCGGTGGAGGATGGGAGGGGGTCGAGAATGTTCGAGATGTGATGAGGGAGAAAAGGATCCATAAGAAACCTGGCTACAGCCAGATTTAGAAGGGACTCGTACTGGAGCCACGATAGAACACAGTACATCGGAGAGGGAAGCAGCCATTACAAGATGGCGGTCTCCTCTTGTCAACTTGTACTGTGGAGAACCTTGAGTATTGGACGGATCACACAGAACTTGTGCATAAAGCATCAGAGCAACAGAAAATTGAAGATACATGTCCACTGTTCTGGATCGCGGTCTTTGCTCCTTTTTTATTGACATTCCTCGCAACACAACTTGTTTGTCTGAAGGTGAAGCACGTGACCCATTGCAGGAACAAACTGCAAGCAAAAGAACCTGCAAAAACTCCTGTGATGGGTACCACCAATGGTATCTGAAGACAGACGAAATTCCGGTGATGCTGGTTGTTCAGGTGCCAAAGAGAGGCTTTTTGTGGGGGATAACCACTGTCTCGGCAGGAAAGCATCAGAACAAGAAAAATTTTAGTGGTAGATATTTCTGGATCACAACTATGATGGTCGTTGTTTGAATGAATTGCTATCTTCTATTGATTCATGCATTAATTTTCAAAACTCCAAACCTTAAATATTTAAGATTAATAAAAAAAAAGATAATTGTCTATAATCTTTGAACTACCGGCGATGACCACGAGTAGATGGTTTGAGTTTTTTTTTTCTTTCTTTTTTTTATGTATTTTTATTAAGTTTTAGCTTTTTTCTATTTTAAATTTGGCTTATATATCGACAGAAAAAATGGAAAAAAAATGCGAGATCATGACTTTCTTTGAAACTGACATGGACACTTCAGATCTTTAGTATAAGTAACTTCAATTCAAATCCTAATTCAAAAGCACAAGTGCACTTCAATATCTTATTTGGTATTTCCTCTAAAAATTGTTTTGAACTCGCATGATTTTTTTTTTTGGGAGGGAGGGGGGGGGGGGGGGGTTGTTGGGGGAAATGAGTCAAAGCATGGGCAAGTAAAAAAAGGACACGAGCCACAGTAGACATGTTACTTGAAAGTCTTCGTCAGTCTACATATCCAATCAATGAACATCCTGTCACGCTCCTCTCTCTCTGTTTCGTTGGTTTTGAGTGTTTGAGTCTTTGGATTTCGTATCATGCTTTGGCCACTTCTCTTTGGAGGGCGCACCAGCTTGTGGTGTTACAGCTACTTCACTGGCCGACCGATCCCCAATTTCTTCGAGGCCTGAAGTTTCTTGATCTGGGCATGCAATCTTTCCTCCTGTGACCGCTCTTTCTTGCCAAGTGAAAAGAGAAAATATCTCTCCTTTTTCATTTGTTCCCCTGCTTTCATTTCGCCTAATTCAAAGTCCACCAAAGGTTTGAAATCCACCCCCGACTTTGCTCTTCTTCTTTCCCTGCTCTGGCAGAATCAACCCCATGGATGTCATGTGTTGATGCGATCGAGGCTTGTGTATGGGGCTATCTCTCTCTCTCTCTCTCTGCATGTTCTGTTTGAAAGAGTAGCTTGGCTTTTAGCAAAGCTTGTTTTGTAATTTAGAAGTAGAAGTTTGTTGCTGCTGGTAGTTTCTTTTATTTCCATTAAACTCATTGAAGAGCTATTTTAGTTTTATGCACCGGAATAATCTTGGTTGTTTGGTTTATCTTGGGTATTTCCTGTTGTTTGCAAAGGTTTCATTTAAAATAAAAATTAGACTTTGAATCGCGATCCAGTAAATAGCATATTTTACTGATTCTAGTTAGTGCCTTTTGGAAATCAGAGTGTATGAGTATAAATTTCATTTCTCAGAATTTGGATGACTGCAACTTTTCTTTCTATACATATTTAGTGCTGTCTTGTGTCGTATTATCTGTCCATGTGTTTCTCTGTATTTTATCTTTGAGTAATACACGGAAGAAGTCGATCATGGTATTCTGTAGTACCTAGCATCTGTAGCTGACTATCCAGCTACGCAGCTATCAATCTGTTGAATTTATAGGATGAACACTGAGTGATATTTTCACCTTCTCACGTCTATTCTTTCCTTTATTCCCTTTCCTAATTTATGGGGTTGGAACGGGTAAAATGGTGGTGATTTCTCCAATTTGTAGTTCACTTGTTGTCTGTCTGCGTTATAAGAAAAAAAGTTCTAAACTTTGTCTTACCCACAGACAGAGAATGGATGAACTTCGTTACACTGCGATTTGTTGAACAAATGGGCCTTCATCCGCTTGCTGTTAGGTTTTTTGCATTTGCTTTGACATTTGACCTTCTTTGCCTTTTGGTCTCGCAGGTTTATGAGATGTCTGTTTAAACGCTGCATTATCACTCTTGAATGATGCGTAAGGGAAGAGGAAAGGTGAAGAAGGTAAATCCTAGTAACCAAGAAGATCCAGGAAGTGGTGAGGAAGAAAAACCGCTGGCTCAGAAAAGGAGAGGGAGACCACATAAGCTCTCAAGGGATGAAATGGGCAAGGAACAAATTGAAAAGATAGAAGAGGAAGATGGCGATGATGCAAAGCTGAATATTTGTAGCAAAGAAAAAGAAGATCAAGCTTCATCGGAAAATGGAGAGAAGAAGAAGCGTAACTCACGGGTAAGAGGGAAACTGGATTTGGTGAAAGAGGAGAAAGGCATTGGTACAAGAACAAGTGGTGACGATTTGACCAAGTTGAATGGATTCCGGCATAATGGAAGCAGGCGTAAAAGCAAACCTCGCCGAGCCGCTGAAGTAGGGGTGGAATGCAGTTGAGATTCTGGTGGCTAGATTGAAGTTGATCAGGATGTTTTCTGTTTGCCTTTGGCAGATAGAGCCTTTCACTTTTGCCTGATGAGAGCGGTGCTCTTTATTTCTGTGTATTTCCATGTTTTCATGTTTATCATCCTTTTTTCAGCGAATTCCCTTACTTGATCTCCTTTTGGTCTAGTAGAGCTTTCGCAGCATTTACAGCTTTGTAGTTAGTGATAGCTTTTTCACTTTGAGTACTTCATCAGCTTTGTTAATATGTAACCTGCAAGCATGTTTATCCAGTCAATGTTGCATTTTCCCAGGTGATATTCTGGTGATCCTATGCATCATATTTTCTCGTTTCCAGTGGTAGTTCTTTTGGTTTATTACGGAATTATTTCCCTTTGTGGTTCAAATCTGATGCTCGGCTGCATAAAGTGCCTAAATAGACTGCATCATGACTCCTTCAGCAATAATCCGACAGCTTCATTTGTTTTAATATTAGATAGTTTAGTTGGTGGAGATTTTCATTCTAATGCTTTGATCTGATGATGTCTCGTTTTGTTTGTGAGTTTTAGATTTTGTCTTGCAGAGAGTGCTGGTTTCCACTAGCCTTTAAGGTGGCTGTAAACGTTTATTGTGTTCAACCCAATGCTTGAATTGCAAGAGCAGAGCTCATTGTGGATTCCACATCGCTTTCTTTGTTATCCTCTTGGATCTCATTTCTGCTCGAAGATTGAGGGAAACATATACTTGTGCAGCAACCGGATGATGCAATTTATGCCTGTAGGCGCTTGAATATCACAGCATTGACGCCTGCAGATTTGAAACCTTGAATGTCTCACGATGCATCTACTTATTCATTCATAGCTCTGGTGGCTGAAGCAAGTTGGTCATGTAAATTCTGTTTGCGCTTCAGCTCACTGTTATGAATGCATCTTCTGCAAGTGGTCTCCATGTACTTTGGCAGAGGTCATTGATCACCATAGCTGGATTTAAAGATTCCTGCAATGTGTATCCGTTACTCATTTTGTACTTTGATTTCATAATCTGATGATGTGTATGCTCCACTACGCATTTACACTCTTTAACTTTGTACCGTGGGCATTGGTAGTTCATGGCGTCGTGCATAAGTAGAATGAACTATGGATCCATGCAAAGTCTCATCATGGGAGGTGAATCATGCTCTTCACGCGTTGGTTTGTCTCTTGTGCTGATATATGGTGAAGACCTGAAAGCGCAGTTGAAATCAAAAGGCTGGGAGTTTGCAAGTTTTGAGCTTGAAGATCAACACATGAGCTGATAGAAAGAGTTGACAGATCTTCCAACTCCAGTCCAGGGATTCCTTGGATTATCTGTACCAATTTAGCTTCAAACCTTTTGGTGTTCTCTTCCTGCAATTTTTTCGTCATGATATCCTTTTATAAGTAAGAATGAAACAAGAGCCTGCGAAATGCCGACAATTGATGATCAAATGTGATTCATAGATGTGCCAGGAGCACGACATTTTCGTCTTTCTAAAAAATTCATCTTCAATATACTTAGCATGTGACAATTGATTTGCTTTGGAGGATCATATATCGTCCTTTGGGAGTACGTAAAAGTCTCTTTCCGTACCGGACTCTCCCAATGCGTCTCTTGGCTATGTTTTAGATCTTCTATTTTCGTCTTTACTGCTGCGGCACCTGTTCGGCACCACAGCTACACCGTCTTTCAAGTTTTCAACTTTGTCGAAAGAACGATAAAATTTAAAGGTCCGATTGTGCCAAAAAAAGGGAAAGAAGAAGAAGAAGTTGCAAGACAGATGACTGAAGCTGCATCTTAACAAATTTGTCTTTCTTGCAATTCCAGTCTCTGCGGTGCTCCAAGAATAAATGCTCTCGTAGTCCCATTAATTGTGCTTTGCCTGCATTTTGGCAGTTGAGTGGTTCGCCGCGACGACAGTATGTTCGATTGCCAAATTAGGGGAGCTTCACGTTGGCTGAAATTTTTTCCCTTATCGAGAAAGATCGAGTTGAGATTACTTGATAATCAGTGTCGACTAGAGAGCCTGAAGAAAGCAAGAAATTTAATGTGTATATATATTCGTAGCTCGAGAAAACCTTCAAAACTCACAATCGAGAAATGTCTATCTGTGAATCATCAAATCGATGCCATGCGCACACATTAAATAGTTGTAGGACTTGAAGACGGCAAGCATGGCGGACTTAGAAGATGTAGACCATATTTCCCTCTGTACTGATCAGCTTGGAGGAAGCCATTCCTCTGAATCGCAAGTGTGACGAATTGGGGATGGTTGCGTACCAAAGCTTAATGGAACGTAAAATCGGAGCGACGTTTGTATTTACAAACCATTAATCAGAAGACGGGTCGCAGCAAATTTTCTCTGATAGCACGATCCTCGTATGGACAGGTGGCTGGAGACGCTAGTAACATTATGATTGCAAAGTGCAGTGGATTTGGGATTTGGCCAATCGTGCGTTTAACACTCCTGTCCTTTCCACAATCGTTAGCAATTAATAATGTATGTGTTGGGAACGTGCAATAAAGCCTCATCTCTTTCCCAACTTTTCGTTCAGGAGATCGTCGAGAGAAAATCTAAATTCGAATCAACTTAGATCATCTTCACTTATAAGCTTCGTCATCAGATTTCTTTATCAATATATTGTCACCAAATTGAGAGTGGGAGTGAGAGTCCCACCAATTAATCACCAGCTCAATACCTTTCACTTGGTAGATAGCTAAGAGGGTATCTAAATTTGAGCCGAAATTCAGTTGAACCTAATTTCATTCAAAGGTTTTAATTAATGAATTGTGAACCAATTTGAATATATTAACTATATTTATGTGAGCATTTCTTTTATATAATTCACGTGTGCATATGAAGGTTACGTGCCATATACGTGGACTACATCAAAACACTCGAAAAGGTAGGGTTTTCTTCGTTAGACACTTGCACACGTTAGCCGAAGAAATCGCATGAAAATGACACCTCGGAAGATGGAAACACGTGATTGTCGAATCATGGAACGCCAAGACGGAACCCGTTGAGGGCTTGACTTGCGGATGGCAAAACTCAGTCTTCCCCTAGCGCCACGCGAGCCGAAGAAGCATGACTTTCTGATATCGCAAGACGAAGGAGGAGGACGTGGTGATTACCCAATCTGGAGTTTTAGATAAGATTGTAGCCTTTGATTTTTGGCGCCGGTTGGTGCGGTTACTTCCCTTTAGCGGGCAAGACTTTGGCGTGTGTTGGGTGCGATGATTCCTCCATTTCCATAATCAAGTCGAGACGTGCTTTCTTGCTTCTTGTTTTCTATCTTGAAATGATTTCACGTTTCCATTGCTTGGCCACGTACTTCCGAAATGTGGTTGATCCGGCCCTAGCTAGACCTCAACAATCGGGAGACACTCTTTGGATGCGCCATTTGTATTTGAGTCTAGCCCATGCTTGTTCTTAGATCATGTGGGTTTTATATGGGATCCGGCAACATCAAGTGTGCTTGGATGTATTGGGCTCTCATGCATCAGGATCATTTTAAGAGTATTTCAATGGCGAGAGCGTCCTTTTCCAGAAACCAAGGAGCTTAATCACCGTCTTCGTATTACTATCATCATTTTCATTCTTATTACTATCGTTATAACTATTATTATAACTATCTTCCAAATGCGGAAGAATAGACGCGTGGGTTCATAAGTTAGCTCAAAGTGCATTTGCATGCTCACAAGTAAAAGATATGCCAGTTGAAGTTCGATGACGCATATATCTAACGTGGAGCCTCCAACTAGGTAGTCCCGTGGTCGAGCTTTGGTCAAACCGCAATTTCACTTTCGTGTGGTGATCAACTTATCTTTTGATAGATTATTCTTTATAATTGAACTGGCAGACTATATAGGCATCCAATAGTAAAATCGACTTGTTTCTACTGCGTATGTTTTATGCAGGGATTAGAAGACTAATGACGATGAAAGTCCAGATGGAATGGCCCCAGAAGAGATTAACTTGTTCCATCCTTCATTTGGCATGGTCGATTACAAAGACTACCGATAGAGCAACGTGATGCGTCATTGTTATAGCTAGTCTTGGTCCATGAAGTTCGACGCTAGCCATCGTAACACGAAACAAAAGTCCAGATTGAATGCCCCTAAACAAGTCCGTTAAGATAAACCCAACGAAGCGATCCATAAGTTACTCAATACGTCTACTCCTCTTCAATATATTTATTCACCTACACGAACATCAAGTCACAAAACAGGTCCTCAACCGATTGATGAAATTTTGCAGCCCACTTCATGGGTTTTTAGATGGCTGGGCTTATGTGCTCATGTGCCGCACTAAATTTACAAATGGTCTTTAATTACTTGGTTGCGCTTGGTCGCAGCTTTTACGAAGCAGGAGTTTTTAGGTACTTGAACATGTGGAGGGCCTCATGAATGGTGTAAGTAAAAATAGTAATTTAGCACAACTAAATCAGATATCACCGGATTGCTATTTGACGAGAAAGTGAAATTTTCAAATAAGTCATGCACCGTCAACTTTAATAATATATATATATATATAGTTAGACATTTGAATTTCAAAGTGCATAATTAATTCAATAATATCATGTTAAGACGACACGTATTACCATTGATAAATAAGAAATTATTTTTTGAGGGGACAAGAGAGATCTGAGAAAACTCCCTTTCTAGGAGTAAGACAGGAAGTTTATGAATCGACACATCGATGCAGCGGAAAACCCACATAGTCATTCTGTCTTTGTCAAGTTTTGTTTTCTTATATGAATGAAAGTGTGCTGGAGATTATCATTCAGGGTCTTTCGAGAGACCTCTATAAATAGAGCTACAAATAAAGCTGGTCCTTTTGATAGAATGTGTAGTTTTAGTCATGGCGTTTCATGCTCTTCATGAATTACTTTTAGGGCTTCTTATCATTGTGGGTTCACTGTGTCATTGTTTAGCTGCCGGCAATAATTCTACGTATAATCCCAGTGACTACAACGCCGTTCCGCTCAACCGGAGCAGTTTCCCACCTGGTTTTCTTTTTGGGACCTCGTCGGCAGCTTATCAGGTGATTTCTCTGAACCTCATCACCTGGTCCTTTGAGAAAACATCAAGCATTTTGCAAGTTTTCCTTTTTCGGTTTGTATCAGTCATTCGATGTTTGAAATTTTTTTCAGTATGAAGGTGCAGCAAATGAAGATGGTAAAGGGCCAAGTATATGGGATTATTTCACTCACAAGTACCCAGGTCTCCCTCTCTCTTTCTCTCTCTCTCGTAATCATATGAACCCAACATGTTTAGCTTTCTAATGATAAAGAAAATCAAATTTCTCTAATGGGAAGATGAAGGCATATGATAGTCGAATTAGACAAAGAAAAAAGTGCAATATATAGTCGAATATGCTGTTATTATACAAAATATGGTGCTGGTGTTGCAATTTGTAGGTGTCGAATATGTTGGGAAGTGCACCGTGCATCAATTTATCTCATATAGCCTATGTTATGTGATGAAGACGATCAACTTACCCAATTTACAAGCTCTATATAAAGAAACTACTGCACGCACCAAATTTAGTTAGTTTAATATATATGAATCATCAGATAATGTGAAACTCACGTGAGACTCACAAGATTTAACGAATCATATGTATTATGTCACATAAGCAAAATGCATCTAGTACATGCAGAAATGTATGAATCTCTTTTTGTAGATAAATGTTGTGAAATTACCAATAATACTAAAATGGAGAATAGGAGGTTATGATAAGTTGGTGTTTTTATTTGAATTTAGTGAAAAAGCAAAATCTCGACACGATCATGCGCACTTACCTTCAGATGATCTCAAGGAGATGCTTGGAGCAACTTCTCAGAACCATATAGTCGAGAAGTGACCGTCGTGTTTGTCTTAAGATATGCTGTTTCCGGTCGTTGAATGAATGATCAAGTAGATAGTAGTTAACTACAAGTAAAAGCAAAAGAATATAATGCTTTAGCAGAAAGCTCTTAGGTGTCCTTTTTCTTGGGAAGTTGATCTTCCGATACTTTTAGGGAATATTTTTTTTCTAAGCGTCTCAATAAGGATGGTGAATTATCTTTCGGACGGCATTAGCTTGTTGGGGAAAATCGAAAACAGCATAAATTTTGGATTTACGCAATGAAGTCGCAATTATATCTGAGTTTATATAGGGGATGATTAAGTCAGCAATTTTTACAGACTCTTCTAAAGTTACCATTTTTTTCACTGTTTAATAATCACCACTACAGTAAACTTTGTGACATGCATCAGCTTTTTCATTGCAATTTTTTTTCAAGTGAAAGTTTTGCGATTGATTTTACTTTATATCAAAGAGAGACATCCCCCCATATGTTTATGCGGTTGTGGGTCATGGTTTGGCATATCGTGGGCATCTTACACAGTCCCCATTCAATCTTTTCATATCTTGCCAAATCGAGTTTATTCCCTGTAATCATTAACATGACTAAGCAAAGGAGGGGTTTTCTCGGGGTTTGAAATGGTCAGATGTGGAACCCTATTTTTGGAATCATATAAGTCGCGAGTCACCAGAACATCTCATTTAGCTAGTCCAGCAACGTCGTCAGGTCAACGCTTTAAGCCTTCACGGCAACATCGAATTCTCAAATGGAGTGATAAAACTGATACCACACATTTCCGAATAAATAATGTCTTGATTAAGGACAGTCGGTTCCGTAATGGATCGATTCCCATTCTAGAATCAGGAACCGGACGAAAAGAGTCGATTCCTAGGTTGTGGAACCGGAAATCGTCCACGTGATCGTGGAATCAAACTGACCAGTTCGATTCTCGAGTAGGTCCGGTAACCGATAATGTATTGTTATTTCCAATTCTCTACAAGATTGCAAGTGTTGTTATATAGTCTAAGTTCTTATTCTTTACTATATCGAATCTTTAGTCAATGAAAATTTCGGGGAAAAAGATAGTAAAGATATGATAAGATATGATCAAGTATAATCAAATTGCTAATAAAAAGAATTGATCCGGTGTAGACAGTTCAGTTCACACTTAGAATCGGGAACCGGAAGGACAATAATTGGTTACAGATTTTGTAGAATCGGGAACCAACTAGGAGAGGATGACCTGGTCCGCGTTCGCTCCAGTTTTAATTGTATTGGGACTCCTGGAAGATAAGAAAGTGACGTCTGACGACGGCTGTTTGTATGCATAAAAGCCAAAAGGAAGAATAGATCCCCGCCTTTTAACTTCCCACCATCGAAGACTTTTCAAGTTCAAACCTCGATTCTACTCATGAATCAATCATTTGAGGCATACTCGATCAAGACCTTCATTAGTTCCATCGCATCGTTACTTTTCGTGAAAATATTTTGTTTGTTAAATGACAGAAAAAATATCTGATGAGAGTAATGGAGACGTGGCCGTTGATCAGTACCATCGATACAAGGTAATCATACCTGCAGAGATCGGAAAAAACAATACATTTGAGATTTCCTGAGCCCTAATTCTTTAGAATTGTGGGGTTAATTACAATTATCGCTTTTGTGTCTTTTTGCTTCTTCTTTTTCTTGGTCGATTGGATGTGTACAGGAAGATGTGGGGATAATGAAGGAAATGGGGTTAGATGCTTACAGATTCTCAATCTCATGGCCTAGAATTCTACCTAGTAAGTTCGTGGGTCGTTCTCATGGCCGAAAGAGCAAATCATTTGTGGTCTTGGTTTTGTCCTAAGTAATCACGTTGTTAATTGTCCTGCTTTGAATTTTCAATACTTGGGAAATGGTCAGACGGAAAGCTACAAGGGGGTATCAACAAGGAAGGAGTGCGATATTACAACAACCTCATCAACGAGCTCCTAGCCCACGGTCTGGTTTTCTTAGTGTATGTTTAGTCATATGATTTATTTAAGTATAGTGTTTTGAATATTCCCATGATGTTGTCGTCGGCCTGTACGAGATGCAGGTATTCAACCTTTCGTGACATTATTCCACTACGACCTTCCTCAAGCCTTAGAGGAAGAGTATGGTGGTTTCTTGAGCCCCCATGTTGTGTGAGTCGCCCTAGAATTTGATCCAATCACGAGTCATTGTCTAAGATTAATAAGTGATTTTCCACTTGGTTAGCCCGAACCGTTTTTAAAATTATACTATGTCACACAGGGACGATTTTCGCAATTATGTAGATGTTTGTTTCGAGGAGTTTGGGGATCGAGTAAAGCACTGGATAACCTTGAACGAGCCGTGGACCTTCTGCTATTTCGGCTACTCAATAGGGACGGAGGCACCTGGTCGGTGCTCGGAATGGCAGATGCTGAATTGCACCGGTGGTGACTCCGGCACGGAGCCATATATAGTCGCGCACCATCAGATTCTTGCTCATGCTGCTGCGGTGAAGTTGTACAGAGAGAAGTACCAGGTGGTGAAATAATTGATCAAGAACTCACTTTAATTACTACCTCGGCTTTAAAACAATTATGCAAGAAATCGATATGATTAACAGCATTTTCATGATGAATTTTGCAGGCATCTCAAAAGGGGATAATAGGAATAACGTTGGTGTCTGGTTGGTTTTTGCCCTACTCTAATGCAAAGCATAACAAAATAGCAGCATTAAGGGCTTTAGATTTCATTCTCGGATGGTGATTACTTGTTCCTGGAACTATAACCACATCTCATTAATTTCGCCCGCCATAACGTCATTAGTCATACTTAATTATTGTTGTAATTTTCACGAGTCATAGGTTCTTGGAACCAATCACGTATGGCGACTACCCACGTAGCATGCGTGCTCTCGTTGGAAGCAGACTCCCTGAGTTCACGAAGGAGCAGTCTTTGATCGTAAAGGGATCGTTAGACTTCCTCGGATTGAACTATTACACCTCTACCTACGCGAAATCTGCAACTCGTTCTAATTTGCCTCCAAGCTACGTGACCGACGCGCTCGTGAATCAAACAAGTAAGAGAGACGGTCTCGATTCGCAATAATCATCGACGATAATTAGTGATTAAAGTTCCTTCTAATCGAACCTCATGTTTCTTGTGCAGCCGAGCGCGATGGAGTTCCAATTGGTCCACAGGTATGTTCAATTATACATTTAATTGTCCCAAACTTTATCAATTTGCTAATGGTTTTCTATCACGTTGAGCTTAACTAAACATGACTAGTATGATTGATATCGTTAATTACGATAAATATTGATGCTACAGGCTGCTTCCAGTTGGCTTCATGTGTATCCCAGAGGAATACGCAGTCTCTTGCTCTATATAAAGCAAAAGTACAACAATCCTCTGATTTACATTACTGAGAATGGTAAGCAATCAAGATCATGTAGTAACCACTATTATGATGAAAAGTATACGACTTTCAGGTCATTAAAGCCTCTCTTGGTCAATGTTTAGGAATCGATAAATTCAACAACTCGACACTGCCGCTGGAGCAACAGCTGTCCGACTACATTAGAATTGATTATCACTATCGCCATCTCTTGTATCTCCGAGAGGCGATTGAGTAAGTTTTTCATTTTACAGTACTCCTTTTGCTAAAATTACGGAAAGAAGCATCGAGAGAGTTTCGGAATGCTAGTTTTTCCGTTTCATGAGTTGGCTTTCGCTTTTGATTGATGCGGGTTCGTCACGTTTTTGTCGTAGGGACGGTGTGAAGGTGAAAGGCTACTTCGTGTGGTCGCTGTTGGACAATTTCGAATGGGCTAGCGGTTACACTGTTCGATTCGGCATCAACTATGTCGATTACCAGAATGGGTTGAAGAGAATCCCCAAACGCTCAGCATATTGGTTCAAGAACTTTCTCAAGAAGTATTGAAGATAAGGTTATACGTTCCATACATTACAAAATCCACCAATGTCCCTATCCATTCAACAGAAGGATCCATTAAGACAGAATTGTATCCTCCTCGAATAATACAATAAACACATTTGATTCAGAGCACAGTAGCAGACAGGCGATCCCAATTTGACCAAACATCAACAAACAAGCGACTGAAAACCGGAGAAGCGAAAGTTCTTATAAAGCTGCTAAAATCAGAAACGATTTAATATTATTTAAGTAGTCTAAGTTGCAAAACATCTGTAGCTATGATATGACCTATTGACTCCAGAGAAGGCATACCGCAGTTTAATCTTTCGAGGAAAACACGCTCCTTATCAAAAGTTATCATCTAAAGGTAACTTGTATTTTTCTACAGTTGCAGTTAGCATCTCCGTTACTTTTATCTTTAAAACCTTCCACCCTAAAATGGAAGTCTCTAGGCGACGGGAGACACCATCCCGGAAAGTCCAAAACCCTAATGAGCGCTGGCGGCTTGTTCTCCTCGTCCGGCTTGTCCTATATGCTTGCCTTTAAAGAAAACAGGGGATGGTTTCCGAGACACCATCGCTAGGGCTTTTCACCGACGACTCACTGCACCGCAGTCGCTGGAGGTGGCCCACTAGGGACGGCTTGGTTGCCCCTAAAAGCCCTTTGACAGATGGCTCTCGGTGTTGGGGACCGGATTGGCCGTCCCTCAAGTATGATCCCCGAGCGTGACTGCTCTTCAATCCGGCGCTCCCGTAATGGGTCTGATCCTTCTTATGAGACCTTCCTTGTGGTTCCATGGCTGACGGTTCTCTGGTCAGGTAATGCTTATCCATGATGATAAGTTCTCCAGTCAGGTGATGCTTATCCATGATGATAAGTTGCGATCGATTCTGTTGACCGATGCAAAAAAAAAAAACAAAAAAAAAAGACCACACCGTAAGAAAATTCTTAATGACATCAAAGTCCAAGCCACGAGGTGGGGCTCTAAACTCTTACCGACACCAAAGTCCAAACCACGAGGTGGGGTTCTTCCTCCGGATATCTATCTGTAACATCGTGAGTCATGCTCTCGGATGACTGAGAAACAGTCGTCAGAAAAAATTGCCAAATAAAAAGACAAGACTTGGCCGGCTCTAACTTGGTAAACTGCAGCCTTTGTCGTAGTCTATCTTGTATTAAAATCGTTGAATGGAACCAGATTTCAGAACACTATTCCAAGGGATATGCGGATGCGTCGGATGGCGAACGTCCATTATTGGTGTCAACTGACGCCGCATCATCGCCGGAGCCGGCTCGATAGCTCTTCTACAATTTTGAATGTCCTCTAGTTTTTTTTTTTTTTCTTAAACGGTAGATTGTTCTAATGTTGTCTACTTCAAACAGCTACAACATTTAGTGGACTTGATCAACCCAGAGACCAATGCTACGGAGACACCAAGCCTAGCAAGCTTCAATTTTTTCTTAAGATGAGAACCACGCGTTGCGCAACGGTAATCATTATCCCTGTCCCCATGGTTTTTCAACGTCGAGATCCTTGGGCACGAAAATTTTTTCGACGTGATTAACAGTTCCGGCTTTCGACAGTCGCATTAAAAGTTCCTGGAGATATCCCTTAGGATGCCGTCTGAAGCCCATCGAGGGTTCAATTAACTTTTCTTGTAAACCGCCCTTTCCCATTTCATTCAGAAAAGACGACATATAATAAAGCCTCAAGTACCTTTTAATTGACCTTCAGCGTACTTGTACTATACATTTTAAAACATAGGGGTTTATCAAAGTCACCAACCTAAGTTATTATATATAGAGACACGCATTGAATTTTGTATAGATGATTCTTAATAAATAGATGGCTGTCTCAAATTTCACTAAAACGGGTAATTGAGGGGTTTACATTGAGCGCAAGATTATGCAGTAAAATGATTTGCATTCCCACAGTACCGTGATTAAACGAGCTAGAAACGAAATGATACCACGATATGACCGACTCATACAAGAGCAAGAAAATAGACGACAGTTGCTAGAATCTAGCCCACTAAGATCAGCTTTTAAACACTTTGATTATTGAATGCTTAGGGGAGAAGTGAATGGAGATTGGCTATTTAGTCGTCGAGCAATACCAGTGGTATTAATCCTTTTTTTTTCTTTTTTGAAGAAAAAATTTCTTTCGAAATGATACAACATTACATATGTAAGAGATTTATCTACTTGAGCTCCATCGTCTGGATTTTTTTTTTACTTTATTTTCAACCCAATGAAATTACGTAAAGAAAGTTTTATTAAAAGTAAAATTAAAAAGGTCACTAAGAGGTTATGCTTAATAGGATTTTTATATCTTGAAAAGATCTAAAGCACGCCCCACCAGTCTTCTTATTCAACGGCTTGTTTTCCGCATGAACACGTGAATGCGGCTTCATTGCATTTGTCATTTGCCATCTTTTGAGTCAGTCTCTCTATAAATACAGCCAAAACAAAAGCCACGGTATATGCTAGAGACAGGGTGTCCAGTCATGGCGTTCCGTGCTCGTGAACTGTTGCTTTCATGCATTCTAGTCCTCGTGAGCTCGGCGAGTCAGTGCAAAGCCGAGTACGGTGCCTTTAAGCCAGCCGATTACGACACCGCCTCGCTCAACCGCAGCAGCTTCCCGGGCGGCTTCCTCTTCGGAACCGCGTCAGCTGCGTACCAGGTAGATTAGATTCCGCCGTCACCACTGTGTTTTCATCCCCATTGTCGTACCTCCGAAGAAACTTAGTCCATGTACCCATCCTGCGGGGTTAGTCCGCTTGCTTGCTCGTTTGTTTGCTTCTTTTTCCGATCTTTTTGTTTTTCAGTATGAAGGTGCCGCTAATGAAGATGGTAGAGGGCCAAGTATCTGGGATTATTACACTCACAAGTATCCAGGTCTCTCTCTCTCTCTCTCTCTCTCTCTCTCTCTCTCTCTCTCTCTCTTCCGACTCTCTGCAAAAAGCAAAAGGCCGATGTAGTGTTTCGATTTAATGTAATTAACAGAGATAACCACGTTGTTATTGTCGAGGAAATGTGTACCAACCGCGTCGATAATATCATCATTCACAAATGAACATGTCGTCAGATGCTTCGACAGTCGTAATATTTGAATAACAATGATTGTTTCTTGAAGACCGCGAATGAGCAGAGCAAGGAGGAAGGAGGGTAAGATGACAAACTAGCTATATTAAAAAACAAATTTCTGGACTTATTACACTTTCATTAATTTAGTATTAAGTGTTTTCATTATGTCAATTAAATACTATAGTTTTTTACATTTTACCAATTGAATTCATCTTACCAATATTACTGAAATTCGCTAATGTTGACGCGAACTGTCTTACATGAATGAATTTTTAATTTTTTTTAGTAAAAATATGATTTTTTTTTTAAGTTATTTTCCTTCTTTTCATTTTTCCTTTTCTGTTAACTGTTGAGTGATGAGGTTGCCAGCTGATTCTTGCTGACAACCGTTACTTGAGGCATCACTACCATCGCTGACCAAAGGGCAAGGGTCCTTCTTCTAGATTAAGGAGCGCAAGGCATCACCTAGACTAGGCGAGGGTCATTGGCCTTCATAGATGGTTGACAAGTGTCAGTTGTGACCTCATCAGACTTCAGCATCAATCATGCCACTTAAGATGGTTATCGTTCACACCAGTGATTTTCAATCAGAATTGGCTAGATTAACTTAATCGACAAAATGTGAAAATGTTAAGAACTCAATGAAAATAATTAAAAGTTCAAGGATTGAATTAGTAATTGTATGATAAGTTTAGGACTTCTTTTATAATTTTCTGACAAACTGCGTGTCCTTGCCTCAAATGGTGCACTATGTTTTTCATGAGTAAAGAACACGTATATATTAATTATTTATTTTATATTAACTTTATCTTTCCTTTTTTTTTCTATTCAAGATATCAATTATAAAAATGGAATCACAAAAATTCATAATTTGTCGCGAGAAGTCATCTTTGCTATAAATGACAAAACTCGACAATCCCAAATTCTGATTTGGCAAATCTTGTGATGTAGCATTCTCCTCTAAATTATCATGGTATAGGGAACGCATAATGTCGGTTGTCCTCGTGCTCTTTTGCTAAACGGGACATTTTCCAAGTGGGTTTGTGACAGCAAATATATTCTATCTGAGTATTTGTCAATTATTCCGCAGTATCTCGATATAATCTGTAATATTTGACATTTTCCATGTTCTGACTTGGTCATATGTCTTATCACCATCTGGTCTCTGTTGAATTTCTATATACTTCTCCTCCACAAACTATGGCTCATCACAGCCTGTCCAATGAGAGAATGACTTTTCTTCTGCCATTAGGAAATAATGATTTTGCACGGATCCACTTGACAACAGAGTGGGTCCACGGTCCAGTATATTTCTTTAATGAAAAGTTGGTAATCATTTTCAAGATTATATATGATTGATAAACTAAAGAAAAAAATATTGAAAATAACAAGGTCTTTTTGTTTCTAATATTTATGAGGCACTAATTAAGTTTATCAAGATAAAAATATCATCATTAAAGTACTTTTAATATGGAATGATTACACATTTTTATGAAGTCACTTATCTCAGTTAAGAACCTTTTCCAATTCCAATGAATATCATTATGCCTTAACAAGTCAAGGGAACACTCTTTAATATCTTCCTAAGTATAGTTGTCCATTCTTTCGTCACATATGTGATCGTATTGTCACTACCGATTCTCAGCTGACTTGACCATTAGGCCATGATTATGCGTTATTAGTGACTTCTAATGAGTTGAGGATTTTGACCGCTAAGAGTCCTTAAAACACTTTTAAAAAGAGCAACAAACAAAATTCTTTGATTTCAATATACTTGTTTACTCATGTTATGCACGTTTCCTATCTTGAGAATTGAAATATTTTGGATGCAATAAGCTCGATAATTTTTTTTTTATATAGTGATCCTCTTTGACCAAACTCTTTTCAACAATCATCGGTTTTTGGGCGGCGAATGGCAGGGAAAATAGCTGATGGTAGCAATGGGGACGTGGCTATTGATTCATACCACCGGTACAAGGTACATAATCAGCATTGGATACCACTGATTAATTTTGGTGTTGGCAAAAGAAATCGGAACAGAAAATGTTCGACTCCTAATGATTAATCCTTTTTGTTCCTTTTTCTTATTTTCCAGGAGGATGTGGGGATAATGAAGCAAATGGGCTTAGATGCCTACAGATTCTCAATCTCCTGGCCTCGGATATTACCTAGTAAGACCAATTGTTAATTCGTTATTTATTATGCTAATTAATCACCAGATATGTTGACTTCCTCATTTTGTCTTTTATGTGGCGAATATTTTGCCAGAGGGAAAGCTAAAAGGAGGAATCAATAAGGAAGGAGTGCAGTACTACAACAACCTCATCAATGAGCTCCTAGCCCATGGTCCTGGCTTTGTTTGATCATCTTTCTTATATAGATTGATTTCTTTGTTCTTTTTTTTTCCTTATTGTTGGCTAATGCAAAATGCAGGTATTCAACCTTTTGTGACCCTATTCCACTGGGACCTTCCTCAAGCCCTAGAGGAGGAGTATGGTGGTTTCTTGAGTTCCCATGTTGTGTAAGTCAAAAGAGACTTGTTCTTTAACCTCAGTTGTGAATACTTAGGGGCAGATTTATATTTGTCGCTGGCCTTAATTAGGGATGACTTTCGGGACTTTGCGGAAGTCTGCTTCAAGGAATTTGGGGACAGAGTCAAACATTGGATAACTCTGAATGAGCCATGGTCATATGCTAGCAGCGGGTACGCCAATGGAGGGTTGGCACCGGGTCGGTGCTCCGATTGGCAGATGCTCAATTGCACGGGTGGCGATTCGGGCACCGAGCCGTACATTGTCGGACACAACCAGCTTCTTGCTCATGCAGCGGCTGTTAAATTGTATAGAGAGAAGTACCAGGTCCGTTATCTCTCCAAACTTTACGACGATTCATGATTAAGTGTAATCAGATTTATCTTTCACCGCTTAATCAATTGTGTAATTGGGAGTGTCTGAAAGAAAGTGACTTTTGCAGGCATCTCAAAGAGGAGTAATAGGAATAACATTGGTTTCTCATTGGATGGTGCCTTACTCAGACGCAAGGCATAATCAAAATGCAGCACTAAGAGCTTTGGACTGGATGTTGGGATGGTCAGTGTGCTTCTCCAATTTCTGAATTTCCACATCATATAGACCCAAAATACAGAGTTGGAATCTCATAAAGTAACTACTAGGCAACTTGATTAAATGGTGAATCATTAGGCAAACATTCGGTTCCTTTGCAGGTTCTTGGACCCGATAACGTACGGCAAGTATCCGCACGCCATGCGCTCGCTCATAGGGGAAAGGCTTCCCAAGTTCACGAAGGAGCAGTCCCAGTTGGTGAAAGGATCAATTGATTTTCTCGGATTGAACTACTACACTGCAAACTACGCGAAGTACATGCCCTCCTCGAATGCTTTGAATTCAAGCTACCTAACCGATGGTCGCGCAAACCTCTCAAGTAAGAAAAACGATCTCTATTTAGATGACATTAATCACGGTCTCTTTGAAGTTCTTCTCTTTTAATCTCGTGACGGTTTCTTGCAGCTGAGCGCAATGGGATTCCAATCGGTCCAGGGGTACGTTTGGATCCTCATGCAACCCCACTTTGTTACATTCCAGATTTGATACTTTAGTGCGGTCCTCTTAGGGTTCATAACTTAATTGAATATTTGCAAATACCCAATAGTAGTAACTAAAACTCAGAGAGAACTAGTTAAATTTTCAGAGTCAAAATTTTCCCCGTCATGTTCATTATCCTACTACGAATGTTATTGCAGGCCGCTTCAAGTTGGCTATTTGTTTATCCCAGTGGAATACATAGTCTTTTGATGTACGTAAAGACCAAGTACCAAAATCCACTCATTTACATAACTGAGAACGGTGAGAAATATTATTTCTGATGATTAATTTACTTAGATTGCGAGTTAATAGTTTTTTTAATGATCAATTACTCTCCTTTTCGCACTGCTTGTCTTGATTTTGGGCCCTCAGGAATTGATGAGTTCAACAACTCTACATTACCACTGGAGCAACAACTGGCAGACTACATGAGGATCGATTATTATTATCGCCATCTCTCCTACCTGCGTAAAGCGATCAAGTGAGAAATCTCTAGTTTCCTAATTCTTAAGCTATTTTCACTTGTGAAATCGCCTTTTCCTTGCCAGTTTTTCACTTATTTGTTCACATCACACATGACATGAAATGTGACATGTGGAAAATTTGCGTTAGGGATGGTGTCAACGTGAAGGGCTACTTCGCATGGTCTTTGCTAGACAATTTCGAGTGGACTTCGGGATTTACTGTCCGATTTGGGATCAATTATGTTGATTATCGGAATGGATTGAAGAGATACCCAAAACAGTCGGCAATTTGGTTCAAGAGCTTTCTCAACAAGTTTTAATCCAAGAATACATCGTATGCTATGACATGTGTCATGATGATCTCAATAAATAAGGATGCAATCAATCATCGTGTAGTAAACAATTCTGAATAAGCCATTATTTTTGTTGGCGAGTTTCGTGATCATGCAAATATGTTTCACTATATTGGCATGATTTCACTAACAAGTAATTGAAATTCGATCTACTTTCCCTAATATAAAAAAATCGTGTGCATACAGCGATTAATTTCTTAAGTATCTCAAAGAAAAAGCCATTGGAGCAATTGGCATTTTTCTAATACAGCTAAACTAGAAACGAAAATGTTTAATAGCAGAAAACTTAATGGAGATAATCTCAGTAGTTAAATAAGGAATAGTTGGTATCGAATGGATAATTTGGTATGAAGTAGAGAATTATACTAGAAATGAAAAAACATGGGAGGAACCACCACCCAAGGATGCTTTTCCCAAGGTATGGACAACAGGTTAGCAACCTTGCATTGTTGCACGTCCCGACATCGTCTATGCTGTCCACATTGCTAGTCAGCTCATTATTGCGCTGCATACGACTCACTTTGCTGTTGTTTATTGAATTCTTCGCTATGTCAAGGGTAACTAATTTCATGGTTTACACTATATCTTAGAGTTGAAGGCTTATACCGATGAGGACTAGACTAGAGATCCTCTTGATCATTACTCTATCATAGGTTACTACTTCTTTCTAGATAACTCACTTATCTCATGGCGTAATAAGAAGCAAATCATTGTTGCTCGGTCCAGCACAGAAGCAGAATATCATACTCTTGTTGATATGACATCAAAATTACTTATGTGTTGAACACAAAAAAAGGTAAAATACCTTTTAGAATATAGAACAATAAGTGAATTGACGAAGGTTGTGGAGAGTTTTTTGTTGAGTTTAGATCACAAAATAAATGACAAAAAATTAAAGGCATTGAGACTTAAGGCAATTGTGACTAGTCATGTAAACTACGAGAAAGTAAAGATAAAGCTAAATTTGCATGAGAATGTTGAGTTCTATGATTGTTGAGGCTCCATACAAAAAAAAAACACACTTAGCATATATGCAACCCCCCATCGGCGAGTACTTATGATGGTTACATACAATGGTTATTGAATTTGAACAAAGAAATAACATTCTAATCCTATCGTTACTTACAATAAGTTACACGATCCCCTATTATCTAACAACATTTATCCACAAGAAGTTATAAAAATCTTAACTAGTGGATATAGACATAACTACCAAGCTGTTAAGTTCTTATGTCAATTCATCACCCTTGCCTTTAAAATCTAGCACCTACTAAAATCCGCATTGGCTTGCAATGAGTGAGTCGGTTGACAAATGAAGACTCTCGTCCATAACCTTTGGTTTGTGTTTTGTCGATTATTTTGCTCATTAATAACTTTTATTTTAGTCAAACTCTACTCTCATCAGCTTGGCCTGATAGTTATCGATAATGACCAAAAGTTGTTCTTCTTTTTAGTGTCAACACTATGGTTCTAATATTAATTTGAAGATATGGGCGTCCATCATAACGATGAAACATTCATTCAACTCATCAATCGGAGTGTTACCCACTTAATGATGTTTTTCATAAGCACACTAAGTATATTGAAATTGACTATCATTACGCTATCATATGCTCTAAGGCACCGCTCGTCTCATTTTCACTTTATTAATGTATTAGATTCTTGATGTTTTCACCAAGGCAGATGCACCCGGACATTTTCAAGACCTTTTCTCCACCACTTGAATTCTTCTACGTCACATTGAGCTAGTGTTAGTCTTAGAGATAATATTTAATTTTTCTGGTATATATCTCGGGATAGCACATTACTTCCATTGATTGATTGTAGGTGATATCGTAATATTTTGTCATCATTGATAGTTATTTTGTAAAACTTATAACTTGACTCATGTACTTTTTATTATACACACGTCAAAATATATTGAAAATTTTATTTTTTTTCGCTTTATCTATTTCCTGGGATAACATTTTCCACATCGTCAGTCATGCTTATATATAAATGAGTAGGAAAAAAAGTTAGAATTAAAAAAAAAAAAAAAGAGGAAGAAAAATAGACTGAATGACTCCAAATTGGTGACTCAGGCCTTCATTTTATTTTATCTTCTATTAGTCATTGAATGGAAACAAAGCCGAAATCATTATTTGACTGATGCCACTGCACGAATATAGCTGGCTTGATAGCTCTTCTAGGATTTGAAATTTTCTATACTTTTTCAGACGTTGGATTTTTCATGTGGTGTTTACTTATAACAGCTAAACCATTTAGTGGACTTGATCAACCCAAAGACTCAAACTACCAAGCTTTATTTTTTCCTAGCTAGGACAGGAATTCAGCATGTGATTTGTTTTCCCCTCTTGGTGATTTTTCCACTTTCGAGATCTTGGACAGAAGATTTACCTTAGAATGCCGTCTAGAGTACGTTTTCAGGTTAAATTAACTATTTTTATGTATAGTCGTTTTCGTTCCATTCCAAATTTGAATGTTGGAAGACGCCAACCCCTCTTTTTTGTTAACCTTCGACGTACGTACCCTAATTAGTACGCTTCCAGAAAAAGCAAACAACCTAATGTCTATATATAGAGACGCGTGTCGAATATCATATGGCTTTTTCTTTTAATGAATTAATGGTTTCAATATCTTTCGACTATCTGTTACATATATGCACATCATTGTGGCAAAAAAAGTGGGTCGTCTTTGGGATCACATCAAGTTAGAGAACGTGACTACACTTCCGAGGACGAAAATGATGGCCCGATGTGACTTGAGTGATACAGGAGAAAGAAAATAAACTATATTGTCTAGAAAATAGCCCATTATTGCTCATTGATTGATTTAAAAAATATTTTCTTAAAAATAATTACTTTTATTGATTGGAATAATTAATCAATGAAAAATATTTTCATTATTGACAATAATACATGTCTAAGTATTTTCATAGAAGATGAAAATATTTTTTCATTTCTTCATTTATAAGAGATACAAGCAATTGATTTAAAGAAAATATTTTTTAATTCATTTATTTTCTACGAAACAAATACACTATATTCACTCTCCAGCAATATTCTGTTATCAAACACGCCAAAAATCTTATGCGACTGCCTACCTAGATATAGAGAGCAAACAATGCTGATGCGGCGCTCACATGGCAAAAATATGTCAACTTACTGTATGTTTTTCTTTTCTCATTTCCTTTTTCCTTTTTTTTCAACTTCCTTCTTCATTTTTTCCTTGGTTTAGGGACAGGGAGGACAGTGGCGATGGTGATGGTTAGGACAGTAGGAGTAAGGAAAAAAAATCTTAACGAAAGATAAATGTATAATGCAGTCTCAGTTTGGAGTTTTTGACATCATAAAAATACATTTGGAATAAATATGTCAATGCTGATACAAATCTTGAGTCTTTTGTATCACAAGAAAAAGTTCAAGAAAAATATGTCACACAAGTACAAGTTTGGCGTAAGTATACAGACAGGTATAAGTTTTAATTTTTTTTGTATCACAAAAAATATTTATAGTAAATTGTCACGACGGTCACAATTTAGAGTTTTAAGTGGCTTTTACACTCAACAAAAGGCAAGTCAACTTTCTTGTCATCTGAAAATCTAAATAAAAAAAAAAAAGAATTCCTTATAAAGAGAAGAAAATTTGATCCATCATGAGGTAGGTTAGTGTTTTTATCCCGAGCCCGAGATTTACCTAACTTGAACTCCAGCCTCCGATCTTTTATTAACTATAATTTTCTGTACTCATTGGAATTCATTCCAAAATATAAGAAAAGAAAAAATAAGATCACTAAGAGATGCGTTAGATGGTGTCTTTATACCTTCACACCGTCTAAAACTCGCCTGCCCCACCTCTTATTGACGGCTCGTTTTCCGGATGAAAATGCGGATGGGGTTTCCATGGGACTTGTCATACTGTCGAATCACTCTCTCTATATAAAGAAAGCCAAAGCAAAAGCCACAGACCGTGCTCAAAGAAGCGTGTTGGTCATATGGCGCTTCGTGCTCATGACCCGGTGCTTTTATGCATTCTAGTCCTCGTGATCTCAGTGAGTCATTGCGAGGCGGATTACGGTACCTTCAAGCCAGGCGATTACGACACGGTCTCGCTCAACCGGAGCAGCTTCCCGACCAGCTTCCTGTTCGGAACGGCATCCTCCGCGTACCAGGTAAGTTAGAGTTCATTTTCGCAACTTCCTTTCCATCCTCGTTATTAACCAAAACCGAGTCTACAGATGCATCCTGCATGGTCATTTTATTGACAAATTACATCAATGGGGATAATGCTTATCTATTGATTTGGTCTTTTCTTCTTGGCTTTCAGTATGAAGGTGCAGCTAATGAAGATGGTAGAGGGCCAAGTATCTGGGATTATTTCACTCACAAGTATCCAGGTCTCTCTCTCCCTCTCTCCCCCACCTACACCCACTCACAGAGCTAACGACAGTTGCAAACTGTGAGCTTCCCTCTTTTTGCATGTAGCTAAAGGTAGATGGTGTGCTCATGTCTGGTGTAATTAACAGAGATATCCACGTTGTTATGTCGATGGAGCGCGAGCGGGCTTGAAATAATTAACCATGCTAGCATTATAGTCATCTGTAGTTAACCATGTTGTCTGATGCCTCGACAAGCGGCAACTTTTGTATAGTGATGATTGTTTCTCGAAGACCGTCAATGAGCAGAGCAGCTGGGAAAGTATGTTGAGATAAGCAGCTGTGTCCTTGCCTCAAATGGTGCCCTCCGTTTTTTACGAGTCAAAACTGTTTTGTTCTTTTCTTTTTCTATTACTTTATCTTGAAGAATAACTCAAGATATGGCAAAACTTATGCTGAAAATCGATTTATAACGTGATGAGCAAACTGTTAGTAAATTGGAACCCGCTTTAAGTATCAATTTCAGCATACTGGCATTGCCCTTTTTTGTACAGCTACGTGGATTTTTACTTCGTGCTAATTACGACATGAGATTTATTTTATTCTTTTTTTAACGGCAATTTTATTTTATTCCAAGATGAATAAGAAAAAAAATATTGGATCCACGATAATTTACAAAATTTAAATACACAAATAATATTTACATCATCTACCAAATATATACAAATAAATTGTTGTCGATAATAAAAATATTTTTCATTAATTAATTATGTCAAGCAATATAAACGATTAATTTTAAGAAAATATTTTTCAAATCGTTCATTTTTTGTGAAACAAACGGAGCTTAAGAAATAATGATTTTGCTCATCATGAGCCGGCGATAGAACAAGTCCACAGTATAGTATGTTTCTTTAAGCTTGAAAAGTAGGAAACGATATTATTTACATTTTTATAAGATCGACAAATCGAACAAGGAAAAAGAAAATTTGTAAAGACTTCATAGTTACCTTTGTCTACAACCGATGCTTGTCTGTATGTTAATCCACTTGGTGATAGTTTAGAGTTAAAAAGGGGGTAGATCTAATGTAATCAACTGAGCGGCAAGCTAAGCCTGACATTTTTGCATTTTGTCTCCTTTTTTTTGTTATTTAATGCGAATTATGAAAACTTTAAAACTTTCGGTGGACTTTTTGATAAAAAAAAAATTAGCAATAATAATATGGATCTTTCTAATTTGTCAAGGTGGCAATCTTTAATAGTCTCATAATTAGAGTCGTCCATTCTTTGATTAATTTCGTGGTTGTCTTATTGCTGTGACTAGTCTAAGCTGATTTGACCAATAGATCATAAGTATCTGCCCTTAATGGAAACAGATCCCCTGCCCTTGTGGCAGCGGTGACCCCGCTTCTTCTCCAGCTGTCCGATTTTGATCCAACTTTTTTTTTTTTTTTGAAAAACAAGAGCTGTCCGATGTTAATCGGACAGCCCCCCTATATCAAGGGATTCGGATCCATCCTTAATGACGTATTTTAAGGATTTTGTTAAGGAAAGTTCTCTGACTTAAATTGTTTTTTGTGCGGCGAATGGCAGGGAAAATAGCTGATGATAGCAATGGGGACGTGGCTATCGATTCATACCACCGGTACAAGGTACAGAATCAGCATCGAATACCATTGATTAATTTTTACGTTGGCAAAAGAAATTGGAACAGATAATTTTGTACTCCTGATGATATATTTTTTTCCAGGAAGATGTGGCGATCATGAAGGAAATGGGGTTTGATGCCTACAGATTCTCAATCTCATGGCCTCGAATTTTACCTAGTAAGACCGTCACTGCTCTGTTTCATTGCATTAAAAAAAATTCTCAAATGAGAATAACTGTCCAAAAAAGCTTCAAACGTATTAATATTATGCAATGGCTAATTCGATTCTAAACTTTTCAATTTTGTAAATATAATTCTACTCATTTTGGCAATTTATCAAATATAGTCATTTCATATTATTTTTGTCCGAAAACGCTGACACAACAATCATGTCATGTCGGAAGATTAGAATTTTTTCTGAACGATTAGATCGAAAAATCATAAAAAAAAATTAAGATTAAATTTAATAAGATTTGAAAGTTTATTATTGTACTAGCCGTCATATAGTAAATTTAAAATTTATTGGACAGTTTTTTATATCGAAAATGCGCAGGTTTAATCATGCCAATTATTTTTTTACACGGTAGTCGATCATGAGATGTGTTGATTTGCCATTATGTCTCTTTGTGGGGAATTTATCAGAGGGAAAGCTAAAGGGAGGCATCAACAAGCAAGGAACGCAATACTACAACAACCTCATCAATGAGCTCCTTGCCCACGGTCGTGGCTTTATTTCATTCCTTTTTACTTGTTAATCTTTTTTGCTTCATATGATCTACATATTATCACTCCCTAATAAGCAGAGATTTTCCACAGGGATTCAGCCTTTTGTGACACTTTTTCACTGGGACCTTCCCCAAGCCCTAGAGGAGGAATATGGTGGTTTCTTGAGTCCTCGAATTGTGTAAGTCAAAAGAGATTTATTCTTAAACAGTCGTTGTAAATACTAAGGTTGAGATTACCATTTTGCTGCTGTTAATCAGAGATGATTTCCGGGACTATGTGGAGGTATGCTTCAAGGAATTTGGGGACAGAGTGAAACATTGGATAACCTTGAATGAGCCGCTGACATTCAGTGGTGAAGGGTACACCAATGGACAGTTGGCGCCGGGTCGATGCTCCGATTGGCAAATGCTCAACTGCACAGGTGGCGATTCGAGCACCGAGCCATACATCGTCGGGCACAACCAGCTTCTTGCTCATGCGGCTGCTGTTAAATTGTACAGAGACAAGTACCAGGTCTCCATTCTTTTGAAAATTACAACTACTCGTGATCAAGTGCAGTCAAATTAGTCTTTCGCCTCTTAATCAGTTGAGTAGTCGAGATGGACCAGAATTAGAAAAAAAAAACAATTTATTAGGATTCGTTTGACAACGTTATGGACTCGATCTGCCAACAACAACAACAACAAAAATCTTAAGAATTTGTTGAATTGATGCAAGAAAAAGAACATCTAATGGGAGTTTACATTGACGTCTGCAATTTGACTGAAAGAAAGAAAGTGACTTTTGCAGGCATCTCAAAAAGGAGTAATAGGAATAACATTGGTTTGTCATTGGATGGTGCCTTACTCAGACGCAAAGCATGATCAAGATGCAGCGCTAAGAGTTCTGGATTGGACGTTGGGATGGTTAGCGTGCTTCTTCAACAAACAGACTCACAGATCATATACAACCCAAAATGCATATTTTGGAATTTGACAAATTAAATGCTTAGCAGTTTGAATAAACGGTGAATCATTAGCCAAACATATGGTTTATTTTCAGGTTCTTGGACCCGATAACATACGGTGACTATCCGCAGAGCATGCGCTCGCTCGTAGGGAGAAGGCTTCCCAAGTTCAGCAGGGAGGAGTCGCTGCTGGTGAAAGGATCGTTTGATTTTCTCGGGTTGAACTACTATACCGCATTCTACGCAAAGAACGCGCCTTACTCGAATGCTCTGAATTTGAGCTACCTAACCGACTTTCGCGCGAGTATCTCGAGTAAGAAATACGATCTCTATCTGGATGATACTAATCGCAGATTTTGATAATGCTTTCTTCTAATAATTTCTGGACGGTTTCTTGTAGCTCAACGCAATGGGGTTCCAATTGGTCCTGGGGTACGCTTCATTCTTTCTACAACCCCATTTGGTTAGGTGTTCAATTTGGTATCGTTTGCCTTGTTTTCTTAGGGTTCATACCTTAATTTAACATCCGCAAACACTAAATGGTAGCAATAAAAACTTGTGAGGATAAGGTAAATTTCCAAGTTATTTTGTCCCATCATGCTCATAATACCTTTATAAATGTTATTGCAGGCTGCTTCAAGTTGGCTATCTGTTTATCCCAGTGGAATGCGAAGTCTTTTGATGTACATAAAAACTAAGTACCAAAATCCAATCATTTACATAACTGAGAACGGTGAGAAAACATTATCTCTAATGGTTTATTAAATATAATTGCTGAGTTAATAGTTTTTTTTATGATAAATTACTCTCTTCCCTACACTTACACCCCATTTCTTGGTTTTGGACCATCAGGAGTCGATGAGTTGAATAACTCTACATTACCATTGGAGCAACAATTGGTTGACTACATGAGGATCGATTATCATTATCGTCATTTCTCATGCCTTTATAAAGCGATCAAGTAAATTTTCCTAATTTGCATGCAAATTCACTTGCGAAATCACCTTTCCCTTTATTCTTCCAATTATTTTTTCACCTCATACATGAAATCAAATGTGACGCTTGGAAAATTTGCAGCAGGGATGGTGTCAATGTTAAGGGCTACTTCGCATGGTCACTGCTAGACAATATGGAATGGAACTCGGGATACACCGTCCGGTTCGGGATCAACTATGTCGATTACAAGAACGGATTGAAGAGATATCCGAAACAGTCGGCAATTTGGTTTAAGAGTTTTCTCAGCAAGTTTTGATTCTATAATATGTTGTATGCATATGGGATATCTTATGATGCTCCCAATAAATAAGGATGCAGTCAACTCTTGTGTAGAAAATAACTCTGAAAACTCCCTGGTCAATTTCACGAGAATAAATATGCCAATAATTTCCACTATTTCAAGAGGATTTTGCGGACAGATTGTCAAAATCCGATCTGCTATCCTTGGCATTCATGTGCATGCAGCGATTTATATTTTAAGCATCTTGCATTTATCAAAATGTTCACCAGCAAAAAGCTTCACAGAGATAATGTCAGTATATATGAATGGTTGGTTGGCATAGTAATTGCAAATTTTGAAGGAACTGAGGAATTACGTCAGATAGATGAGGAAATATGACTATATTCTAATTTACTTTACCGTATATTTTTTTCCATGCGGGTTATGTGAATTTGTTGACACCCGAAAATGACTAGCTTTATCACTGATGAGTAGGAAGCTTGATCGACAAGAACCATGTTCAGTTGAATAAGAAGTCCCCTATGGAAATAAAGCTCAACTTGAAGAGAATTGATAATCCATCAACAAAGTTTGACAATAGACATGATAGAAGGTATCCATGAGGGCTTTCATCAATCAAATAAGTTCATTGACAACCGATTATTGGAGATTTTGCTAGGTGTTGGAGTTTGAAGGCAAAGATGACAGATCAATTCTTATAAGCAATTTACCACCCTCCATGTTGTCAAGTAGTGAGCCAATTATCACCCGATGAACTCGTGACGACAGCTAACAAAATAACGGCATCACTGGAACTATTATCTATTGTGGTAACAACATTACCATTGCCTACAAACTCCACATTTATTGTTTCTCATCTAGCAAGGTCTCATTAATGTTTTCCAAGTCAATCGTGAATTTGTTGAACTCATCTAAGTGGGCTATAATATCTGTGTCTCTATCCATTCAGAGTTAAAATATCATCGTCAACATAAATGGACGATTGTTCAACCCTTCATCAGATAAAATGACTCAAGTTTTGCACGTAATGCTGTGACTGCTTCTCTTGCTATTTCATTTGATAAATTCACTAGAATTATGTTTTTCGCCTTCTCCATTACTCTACTTTAGCGACCTCTTTCATGTTTTTGGTAATTTATTCTTCTCATCTAAAGCCATCCTCAAATCCTAGGTCGTTAATAAGACACGCATCTCAATGTTTTACAATTTGAAATTATCCTTCCCCTTGAACTTCTCAGTTTTCAACTCTTGATGCGAACACTATAAAAAATACAATGTTTCCCAATAGTGATCAAATAAGCAAAAACTCCAAATCAACTCAAGTCTCTTCTGAAAATTACATGAAAACTAAAGGATCTTACAATTCAAGTCTAATGCAAGGAAAATTTTGTTAGAGAAATCAATCGTGAACAATAAAGACACCAGATAGCTATATGATTTGGTTCAAGTATCAATACCTACTCCCACACAGTGAGCCAATCGTCGAAAATTTGACTATGTAATTGGACAACATCACTCAGTTGCTCATATGTTTTTCAACTCTACATTATACCCAAAGCAAACAAGGTTTCATAAAGACCTAACTTAAAAAAACTCATAGGAGAGAAAATTTTAACACTCCTCTTATTCTCTGTTGAGTTTAACAACTGAGTAGAATTTCATATCTCATACATAATAACTGTATCTAGATAGGAAAATTCCTTTAGGAAAGTTATTCAAACTAGGAAACCACTCAAAATAGAAAATCTATTGAGATTAGGAAACCCCTCAAAATAAAATATCACCTAACAAAGGAAAAACACAAACTAAAGGACTTACCTGGCGGATTTTCTTTACCCACTCAAGGTCGAGACATATCCTCAACTCTCTATATAAACACAGCCAAAACAAAAGCCACGGTCTGTGCTGAAGAAAGAGCGTCAGAATGGCGTTCCGTGCCCATGAACTGATGCTTTTGTGCATCTTAGTTCTCGTGAGCTCAGTCAATCATTGCAGAGCTAATGTTGGTACCTTTAAGCCAGCCGATTACAGCACCCTCTCGCTCAACCGGAGCAGCTTCCCAGCCGGCTTCCTGTTCGGAACGGCATCCTCATCGTATCAGGTAGATAAGATTCCATTTTCACAACTTTCTTTTCATCCCCATTGTTCCATCTTAGAGAAATTGAGTCTATATATGCATCCCGCATGGTCAGGTATTCATCGAAGCATTACCGTGATCCGGTCCTGTTGTTAATACCTTTGCTCATTAATCTGGTTTTGCTTTTCAGTATGAAGGTGCAGCTAATGAAGATGGTAGAGGACCAAGTATCTGGGATTTTTACACTCACAAGTATCCAGGTCTCCCCCCCCCCCTCTCTCTCTCTCTCTCTCTCACACACACGCACGCACGCACGCACGCACACTCCCAGAGCTAATGAAAGTTACAAGCTTGTAAGCTTCACCACTCCTTGTGTGAAGCAGAAGATAGATGGAGATGGGTTTGATGTAATTAACAGAGACAACCACGTTGTTTATGTCATGGAGTTCGAGCGTGTTTGGAGTGGTTAATCATGTTAATAACAGCATGTTTATGCATAACCGTGTTGTTTATAACACATTTCATATCGATAATCATGTTTACGTGTCAATCATTCAGCAGTATCACGATGATGTGTGGTTTCGATGTTTCATCAGACTTGCTTCCGTTTCGAGACTTGGTCGTATGTTTCGTCTCCACATGGTCCCTGTTGGGTTTTGAATCCTTTCCATCACTTATGGTTCATAAGAACCCAAAAGGCGACTTTATAAATTTCCTTTTGCTATTAGGAAATATTCGATATTGCTGGGCCCGAGTTGGCAACAGATCCACTCTTTGATATTTTCCTAATTACGATTGTCCACTCTTTAATTTACTACGTGGCTATCTTATCACTGCCAAGTCTTAGATGATTTGACCAATAGGCCATGATCCCACGTCATTAATGACTTGCAATGACTTAAGAATTTAATTACCAAACGTCCCTAGAACACTCGTTACATCGACAATTAAAGAAAGTTCTAATAAAAATGGAAATATTTTCGAATGAAATATGCTCAATTAGTATCAAAGGGATACTCATTAGTAAGATGGTCATAACTGCAATTGCAATTTGTCGGGTAAATGGCAGGGAAAATAGCTGATCGCAGCAATGGGGATGTGACTGTCGATTCATACCACCAGTACAAGGTACACAACCAGCATCGAATACCACTAATTAGTGTTCGACTCCTAATGATCAGTTGCTTTCTCTTCTTTCCTCCTTTTCTTTTTCTAGCAAGATGTGAGGATAATGAAGGAAATGGGGTTAGATGCCTACAGGTTCTCAATCTCATGGCCTCGGATTTTACCTAGTAAGGCCATCGGCGATTCATTATTTATTATAGTGATTAATCACCAGAGGTGTTGACTTCCCCATTGTGTCTTTATGCGGGGTATTTTTCCCAGAGGGAAAGCCAAAAGGAGGAATCAACAAGGAAGGAGTGCGGTACTACAACAACCTCATCAATGAGCTCCTAGCCCATGGTCTTGGCTTTGTTTGATCATTTCTCTTATATAGATTAATTTCTTTATTCTTTGTTTTTTCTTATTGTTGGCTAATGCGAAATGCAGGTATTCAACCTTTTATAACCCTATTTCACTGGGACCTTCCCCAAGCCCTGGAGGAGGAATATGGTGGTTTCTTGAGTTCCCATGTTGTGTAAGTCAAAAGAGATTTAATGTTCAACCTTAGTTGTGATTGTGAATACTTAGGTTGCGATTCATATTTTGCTGCCGCCTTAAACAGGGATGATTTTCGGGACTATGCGGAGGTCTGCTTCAAGAAATTTGCGGACAGAGTCAAACATTGGATAACTCCTAACGAGCCATGGTCATACGCCGCCGGCGGGTATGCTTTTAAAATGTTGGCACCGGGTCGGTGCTCCGATTGGCAGAGGCTCAACTGCACGGGTGGTAATTCGAGCATTGAGCCATACGTCGTCGGGCACCACGAGCTTCTAGCTCATGCGGCTGCCGTTAAATTGTACAGAGACAAGTACCAGGTTTCCAATCTCTTGAAATTTTATGGTGACTCGTGATTAAGTGCAATGGTGTTAATCTTTCACCTCTTAATCAATCGAGCCGTCGAGATAGACCAATTTCTTTTAAAAAGGAAAAAATTAGGACTCAATTGACCGAAAAAAAAATAGAAAATTATGGACTCAATCTACCAACAAAAAAAAAATGCTTAAGAATTTCGAATTGATGCAAGAAATAGAACGTCTAATGGGAGTTTAAATTAACTTGTGCGATTTGACTGAAATTTGACCATTGCAGGCATCTCAAAGAGGAGTGATAGGAATAACATTGGTTTCTCATTGGATGGTGCCTTACTCGGATGCAAGGCATAATGAAAAAGCAGCACGAAGAGCCTTGGACCGGATGTTGGGATGGTGAGTCTGATTCTCCAAAACGTCGAACTCCCACATCATATACGCCCAAAATACGTATTTTGGATTTCATTGAAGTTAGGTACTTGGCAATTTGATTCAATGGGGAGTCATTAGGAAAACATGCGGTTCCTTTTCAGGTTCTTGCACCCGATAACGTACGGCAAGTATCCGCACACCATGCGCTCGATCATAGGGGAAAGGCTTCCCAAGTTCACGAAGAAGCAGTCCCAGTTGGTGAAAGGATCGTTCGACTTTCTGGGGTTGAACAACTACACCACGAACTACGCAAAGCACATGCCTTACACGAGTACTTTGAATTCAAGCTACTTAACCGACTCTCGCGCCAACCTCACGGGTAAGAAAAAAAAAGCGGTCTTCATTTGAATGACATTAATCACAGTCTCGATGAAGTTCTCTTCTAATAAACTCGTGATGACGTCTTGCAGCTGAACGCAAGGGAGTTCCAATTGGCCCGAGGGTATGTGGCTATTTACTAATCATTCGATTCCTTTTGAAGCCACAATTTGTTGCGTTCTAAATAACTTGAAAATTTTACCTTATTCACTCAAGTTTCAGTTACCTCATAAGGTAGATTTTTCATTGCAGGCTGCTTCAAGTTGGCTATATGTTTATCCTAGAGGAATACGACGTCTTCTGATGTACGTGAAGACCAAGTATAAAAATCCACTCATTTACATAACCGAGAATGGTGAGAAACATCAGTCCTAGATTATATATTTACTAAAATGTCGAGTTAATAATCTTTTTTTATGATCAACTACTCTCTTTCTCACGCCTTGAGTCTCGTTCTTGGGCCATCAGGAATCGATGAGTTCAATAATTCTACATTACCATTGAAGCAACAGTTGGCTGACTCCATGAGGATCGACTATTATTATCGCCATTTGTCGTACCTTCGGAAAGCGATCAAGTAAGAACGCCTGTTCTATTAACATTCCTGCAATTCCACTGGTGGAATTACCTCTCTCTTTCTGTTTTCCTCTTGTTGTTACATCTCCCAAGACATGAAACGTGATGTCTAGATGATTTGTGCAGGGATGGAATCAACGTGAAGGGCTACTTCGCTTAGTCGTTGCTAGACAATTTCGAATGGATCTCGGGATACACCGTTCGGTTTGGGATCAATTATGTCAATTACAAGAACGGATTGAAAAGACATCCGAAACAATCGGCCATTTGGTTCAAGAGATTCCTCAAAATGTTTTGATGCCGGAATACATCGTATACATGTGCTTTGATATATGTTAAGATGCTCTCAATAAATGATTCAATAAATTGTTGTTGTAGAAAATAATTTTTGAAAACTCTATTATTCTCGCCGCAATGGATTTCACTATTTCAAGAGAATTTGGCGAATCATATGTCGAATCTATTCTCATTTTCACTAGCATAGCTAGACATCGTGCATGCGGCAATTCATATTTTAAGCAGAAAACGATCTTAGTAGTTAGTGTGGAATGGTTGGTATCGTATTGATAATTTAGAAGGAACTATGTTATTACATCGGATAAATAAGAAATGTGAACCTAATGGTTTTTTTTTTTTTACATTTTTCATATATAGAAGGTTACATGAATTTCTTTTTGTAAATCTTTTTAAGCAGGCATCAGGCAAAATGGTTCCCCCCTTTTACATCCGTTGAATGAAGCTTATTCTCACCCATTAAAAACATCAAGAGGGGCTAACACAAGCACAGAGTGTTTCCATTATAGTTACATGAAACAGAAGAGCTGGTTAGTCTATTTGGGTTGACTTTTCTTGATAATTTTAAATCTTTTAGATCCAATTATACTTTGGATTAATTAACACGAACATTGATATGTAGAATTTTACATAATTAGTTCCCTTTTTTTTTCAAAACTGCCTATTTCTTTAACAAGGATCAGTTTGCACTTCACAGGTGGGAACTCCATTTGAATTTGACATAGATAACATAGTTCCTATTCACATTAACTGCGGGCACTGATCACTCCGTCAATAGAGGAGAGTCCTCGTACTTTCCATCGATGGAAACAATAGACTGTCGATTGCCATTCTCGAAAGAGTCGCACTTAAAATACTTCTATTGGTAAAAAAATGCGACTAACCGTCTCGTTATATTAGAAAATCCAAGTTAAGCATGGAAAATTAAAATTTGCCCTCAAGTCAATAGGTCAAATTAGGATTTATTTGATATCATATACCACCGTTCCATATAATTAGCTTAGGCTTAATTTTCAAATGCATCGAAAGTGATAACGACGGATTGACCAAACCCAAAAGCATTGAAGAAAAGGGGCAAGAGGGGTTAACTTAGGCCTGTTCAATAGCCATTCTCATGTAGCATTGTGTTAGCATCGAAACCCACCGGTCGTTTTAGATTGCCCGACTGCTTAGATTCTAAACGACGTACAAAAATTGTTTGGTGAGTCATGTGCCTGCTAATACATGAGTAGCTGGCGAGCGACGACCCACATTTTAACCGGACCACATGGACATGTGGTGTTAGTATGATTCCATAGATTGCTTGCCTATCTTATAACCAAGCAACAAAGTGCAATAAAGGCGCTGGGATTGGGATTGGGAGTGTCAAAAATCGCACGTTTATATTCGGTTCATAAATCTGAGCACTTGCTTTGATTAAGTTCAAACACGGAAGCATATATTACTCATATAAGATAAAATTGTGGGTTTTGAGGAAGCAGCATGACTCATCACTATGCCAAATGGAACTTCCAGCATCATTCCACTCTCGATTCAATTTTCGCATCACATTATTTTGATGTTCCAAATGTGTCGCTTGTTCAAATCGGCCAATTCTATGAACAAGCAGCCACGGTCCGCAACAACCATCTTTACTAAGAAAAAAAAAACAAAAAACAAAAAAAAACAGGGCTTTCAACGAAAGCATTGTCAAACTAAACCAGGAGTAGATTTCTGTAAATACCTTATCATTGAGCAAGCTAAGTAACCATTTCCCTATCGAACACATTGAATGATTTTTTCCTTCACATCAATCACTGAACAATGCACTCAACGTGCGAATTGGGTCCCCTCTGTGCGAATACAGCTAAGACTTCAGTAGCTGTTCGGAGACCAGATCATGTTAGTTCATCAAGTGCTTTCAGTGATCTGACCTGTGGATAGGCTCTGAAAAAGGCAACTGATGGGTAGACAGAGAGATACATATACATGTGTTGATGGGATGCGCTCGCGGCATCTCGAGATCACACTACAGGGCACTAAATTCATAACTGCGCGCATCTCACGTGGATGGGCCATGGACGAAATTACAGCAACATAATCATTTCATTATAAATATCTCTACCCATATAATATATATTATCTCTACCATATGATAAATATCTCTACCTATATATTTATGTATATATATTATATTTATGTATCTATGTCTACCCATATATTTATTATCTCTTCCCATATCTAAAATATCTCTACCTTCTGTATAAAAAGAAAGAGAGAGAAGACAGAGCCAGACAGTTTTGGCTTGCTAGGCCGCTGAATGCAAGCATAACTCAGGCATTTGCATCGAGTCTACCTTATCAACTTCTTTTATGTTTCTGGAAAAAAAGACATCCCTATTATCTAATCTGTGGATTGTTAGGAGGGCACGCATCTTAGCTCCACAATTCAAAGTTATTTCTTCTGTTGAACTTCTTAATTTCAACTTTTGCTCCAGCCATTAGTGCAAACACAATGTCTCTAGACACCGATTAGATAAGCAAAAGTTCCAAATCAACTCTACGTCTTAATCTTAATGCCTAGTAAAAATAAAAATGAAAGCTAAAAGATCTTGTCATATAAGTCTAATGTGAAAAAAAGAAATTATTAATCAAAGAAAATAATGACTACTCTTCATAGAGACAATAAGTATACTAGACAATAAGTATACTACTCAAGATCTTGTCATATAAGTATACTAGAAATTTACGTAATTCGGTCCCATTACGGTGACTACTCTTCATAGAGACAATTGCCAAGAGATCCACTATAATTTCAAATTGTAAAAGGGCTCAATCTTCACGTGTTTACGAAAGCAACAAGTGTTATCTGACAACCTTTCATGGAAGGCTACTCAAAAAACTTAAACAGAAAGCACCTTATGACTTCTCTTATTTGCTCATGTTTAATAGTAGAGTAGAATTGCGTCTCTTATATTGAAAACCTGCTTTAAGACATCTACTCAAATTAAGAAAACATTTAAAATAGGAAATCACTCAGAAAAGGAAACAATCAAACTAAGAAACCTACTCGAATTGGGAAAACCGATCAAATCAAATTTCCTTTACAAATTCACTCTGTAAAAAGGCAGCCAACATAGAACCATGCTAAATAAAGTGTCATTCATGGCATTTCGTGTTCATGAACTGGTGCTAGAATTACATTTGAATTTGACAGAATTAGTATTGACACTACGCTCACTCATGCTTTCTACTGTTTGAAGCAACGTATTGCCATCTTCAAAAGAGTCCTTAAACATGAAAAACCTCTATCGATCAAATAAAGAGACTGCTACTAACCAGCCTTTTGGATTACAGTCCACGTTAAGCATCGAAGTGTAATATTGGCCCTTGAATCAACAAGTCAAATCAGGGTTTATTTGATTATGTACAGCACAGTTCTATAACAATAGCTTAGTCTCAATTTTCTAATTGATCAAGGACAAACCAAACCAAAAATATCAAAAAAATATCGTCACTAGTTTGTAGCAATATGACATTAGAGATATTAAAAAGACATCGTTATCACACGTTCTTTTTAACTCTTTTGCATGTCTACTTAATATATAGCTTAGCGTACAAGCAACTATACTTAAGACCGATCCAGGAGGAGCCACTCTCTTGTCCCATTTACGTTAGCATTGACCCCACCAATCGGCAAAAAATGCCAAAATCTGTCTAGTGTATTAATCCCTCTTAAGATAAGTTGCTGATGCGCGATGATCACCCACGTTTCGACCGCACGAACATTTGATGTCAATATCCTTCAACCTGAGTTGCCTGCATATCATGAGATAAAGTTGTCGATTCAAGGAAGTAGTATAATCGATCACTATGCTTAATCGAGCTTACCGCATCGTTTCACTTTCGATTCAATCTTCAAACACGTTGTTTGACATCCCTAAACGTGTCTCTTATTCAAGCTGGCGAATATTACTACCAGCAAGCCATGACGCCTGAGAATCAACTTCACTGGGCAACAAAAGGAAAGGACCGTCCGTTCGACAAAAGAATCATCAAACTAAGTGGGGACATAATCAACTTGTTCTATTTCTCACTTTAAGTATTTTCTCATTGAACAAGCTGAGCAACCAATTTCTAATCGAGCATGTTGCATAATTTCTCACCTACATCAATCATTCTCGATTTACTTATTAAAATTTTGGGATCCACCTCTGTGCGAATGCGACAAAATGTCGGAAGTTGTCCCAAGGCCAAACTATGCTCATTCGTCAGGTCCTTTCATTGATCGGACTTGTAGATAGACTCGGCCAGCCAATTGGCAGGAGACACAGAAGGACAGATGTGATTGTCCTGCGTTGCAGCATCACGAGATCGCGATGCGGGAACTAACAAGTAACGGTCGTTAAAAATTCACAGCTGTGATGTGACGTGGCTTCTTCATCCCACAATTTGTGTATTTTGAGGGGACATGAGCAATGGACAAATTATCTAATGCTTATATACAGAATTAGTGGGTTTTCAGGAAGCTGACTACAAGCACAAATCAGCCATGGCGTTTCTGATTTACAATGTGCTTGTGCTCTTGGCCTTCATGCTTCTTCTCGGTAACACAGCTCATGCTTCTAAAGCTCAGCCCGAATACGACACCGCCTTATTCAACCGGAGTAGCTTCCCCTCCGGTTTCCTCTTCGGGACAGCCTCTTCGGCATACCAGGTATCCTAATATTGCCTTCTGTTTTGGACTTCCTTCAACTTGATTATTCAGGGCCTATGAAAGGGTTGAGTCTGCGTTTGATGTACTTGTTCTTGTTTCATTGTTATTATCTTCTTCTTTTTCAAGTACGAAGGTGCAGCCAGAATAGATGGCAGGGGTCCAAGCATTTGGGATACTTTTACTCACAAATATCCAGGTCACTCTCTGATAATGCACATCCAGCACTCCTGATCATATCATAACCATATGAGCTAATTTACATATTCTTCCTTTTCTAAACGAAGTTAGGGCATCGTGATTATTGAAACTTTCTACACTCTGCAACTAAAAATGAAGTTAGGTCATCGTTAGATTTGAAACTCTCGTGACTTGCGACGTAAGATGAAGTGCGGTTGTTTATATTGAAAAAAGGTAACAATTCATAAGATCTTGTCTCTGAACACATGACAAATCGAAGAACAGGGCGGATCATCATTCCTAGACCAATTCCTCATATAAGCATAAGTCCGATAGCTAAAAAGATGTCTGTGTAATGTTTTTTTCACTTACAAAAAACCCATCTTAACCAAGCATTTCGAATATTTTTGTTTTCTACTTACCTTATGGACTATACTATAAGGCAAAAGGCGAGCTCGAGTATGGGAGTGTGACCCAGATATGAGCTATGATGCAATAGGAAATCGGACATATATCATTTAATTAAACCATGCGTAGGTATCTCTTTCTTGGCTCACTAAGTAAACCCTAGTCGTTCTTTAATATGAATTATCGGCAGCGACCGTTGGTTCATCGATGCAACCTACCAAGAAAATTGGGTTTATGTGGCGGGACGGGGAATGTCTCCTAAGTATCAGCTATGTTAAAAATATCCCGCTCCATTTTTTCACTCGCAATTTTTTTTTTTATATCAACTCCTTTTGGGGGGCTTTCAAACATAATATCGGAGCTTTGAGTGGTTCCATTGCACTTTGGATGGATGAAGTATGATCACAATTGATATAAAAGGTCGGTCTAAATCCACCTTTCCCACAGTTTGTGTGAAATTCTATCCTCGTGTGCTAATAAAACTACGTCAGTAATTGAAATATTAGCACAAATATCAAAATAAAAGCAAGTGCACGAATCAGACGAAGCGTGATTAAGAGAAGCTATGGAGAACGACAAAATGGTCAATTATTGAGAGGCCGCTCCTACGATATCTGCCTTTGGAGATAGTATAGATTACACTACTCAAGACGAGAGAAGAAGATATTTAGAACATTTAAAACTTCGACTGGCTAGGCATGATTCATGCGTTATTGAACGTTGCGATCTTCCAGGTCAGCCAAATCTTGGGCTTATTCACAAATTAAGGCGAAGAAATAATTATGTGATCCATGGTCGACAACTATGTGTCATATGACTGTGTACACCAGCCTGTCACAGTATCATTTATTTATCAAATGATGATTCTTCGCGGTACTTTCAATTTGATCTTGTCGTCTATGGTCGAGGCCAAAGCACCCCTGTTGGATCCCTTTGAAGTTTAAGTTAGTTGTCTGTTCTAGGAATATAATATGACCAAAAACAAAAGGACGAATTGCTTTCAAGTCGTCTGTGTTCCCCGTTTTATATTATATAGTTTTCAGATTGAATAATGTTGGAGAGGCAATATTCGTTTATAAAGATGATTTCCAATCACTTGTTTCGATACAAAAAATGGGAAATTGATTTCCTAGACCAGTGGGTTCTTGTATATAACTCTTTATTAGTGATATGCTTATATGTTGCCGTACGTCTGCTTGACTAATTTATAACGTACTTATATGAGATTTAAGCCTTTTCAAAGTATGGTTGGCTCGTCGCAATTTTATACATGACGAAATATATGGGCCCCTTTATAAAAGTCAACATCATTTATAATATGATGAGTACCAAGAAGTTGTTGCCTCAAAGGCATCTTCAATATTCTTAAAGTTGACACAGTTTTTAATATTGTTTTGTCTCGCGATTGGTTGTGAAAATCGATGTATAGGTCTTCAGATTCTGTATTAAAATGGAGTGAGGAATGATTATATTGAAAATAAAATGGCATGTATTTATTGATTAAGACAATTATCCGTGATTGTTGTAATGTAATTGACAACTTTGGCTATTTATCCAATATATATAGCTTGATACAGTGTCGTGGTTTTTCATTTTTCGTAAAAGTATTTAGGTGATTTTGAGTGAATTTTCATGCACCCTGACTACTAATCTACCTTCCAAGCCTCATCCTGAGGGTCGTGTTTTGAAGTACAATCTCTTTAAAATTTTATGACATAACGTCAGTCGATTTCATCAATGAAACTTTTTTGGATAAGTATGTACTAACTCGGTATATCATCTTATCTTTCGGTCTTTTTATTTTTTTTTTTCCATGTGTACCTTTTTATGACGGGCCTTGTGTGCTTTTTGTACGGCAAACTATACTAGAAAAAATAGCGGACAGAAGCAACGGAGATGTGGCTATCGATCAATACCACAAATACAAGGTATGTTATGACCACGTAATTCTTTTCATCCCATCGGTCCATCTATACAAAACTATCTGTAAATAAGCTACTTCATGTGATCCAAATCTTATCTTTCGGAGCATCCTGTGGTACAGGAAGATGTTGGGATAATGAAGGAGATGGGTTTGGATGCTTACAGATTCTCAATCTCGTGGCCTAGGATATTACCCAGTAAGTTGTTCTTCTCGTCCAATCTTTGTCATTTATCTATTTTGCATGACTATACTTTAAAAAAAAAAAAACTGTTGTATTGATGATTTTAGAAGGAACGATTAAGGGAGGAATCGACAAAGCAGGCGTTGCATACTACAACCTCCTCATTAACGAACTCCTAGCCCAGGGTATCAACCTCATTTCACTCTCTCCAAGCATGAAATTCTTGAATATGTGTCAAATGATTTACTGGTTTTTGCTTACTAATTATGACCAATACTTTCTTCTTCTTCTTCTTCTTCTTCTTCTTCTTCTTCTTCTTCTCCATTCGATGTAGGAATCAAGCCATTTGTAACGATTTTCCACTGGGACCTTCCCCAAACATTAGAAGACGAGTATGGTGGTTTCTTGAGCTCCAAGATTGTGTAAGTGATTTTCAACCTTGGTGTCTCTTGCTCGATCCTATTCTTGTTCTCAGTTCACATGTGCTCCACTGGAAGTGGGCTTTTGTCCGTCCTCCTTTGGAGGTTACGAAGATCAATCTTTGTTTTGCTCATGCGTACCCAGGGGCCATTTTCGGGACTTTGCGGACGTATGTTTCAAGGAATTCGGTGACCGCGTAAAGCATTGGATAACCTTTAACGAGCCATGGACTTTCTGCGATGGGGGCTATGTGCTCGGGAGTTTAGCCCCAGGCCGATGCTCAGCTTGGCAGCAACTGAACTGCACCGGTGGCGATTCCGCCACAGAACCATACATAGTCGGGCACAATATACTTCTTGCTCATGCAGCCACCGTGAAATTGTACAGGGATAAGTATCAGGTGATCCAAACTCTTTGAATCGTTAAATTTTTACATTTGTGCATATGACAATAGTTTTTTTTTAAGAAACTGAGAAAATTTGAATTACATTAATGATCTCTCTTCGCTCTAGTTTGGTTAGCTTGATTAATTTCATAACTCTCAAGGTTAATTTCTCTTGCAACACAGGAGCACCTTGGATACCGATGAACTTGCACATTTAAATTTAGGAAAAGTGGGTTAAATGGTCCTTAAACTTCAGTCTAATATGTAATATCGTCCTTAAATTTTTAATTTATTCAATGTGATCTCTAAATTTTGGTCAAATATACAATGTCATCCATGTTCTTTGGTTTTATTTAATATGAGACCTGAATTTTAGTCCAATAATCAATGTCGTCCCTCAACTTGTAAACATTCTCATATAATTTAGGGACTACATTGGACATTTATTGATTATTCATGGACCACATTGAATAACTTATAAGTCTTTGGACAACATTACACATTGGCCATTCGGGGACCATATTGCACAGGAAAAAAAAGTTCAGGGACGACATTGCACATTAAACCAAAGTTCATGGATTAGTTGTGCTATTATTTCATTAATTTATATTGTCATTACTTGTCATGGTGATCATGGTGATTTTGATTATCAAGAGGATTGGGCAAAATAAGAGTAATGGCGAAACATGCGCGCATGCAGGCCTATCAAAAGGGTGTGATCGGAATCACATTGGTGTCTCATTGGTTTGTGCCCTACTCAAACGCCAAGCACGACCTCAATGCAGCCCAGAGAGCCCTGGATTTCATGCTCGGATGGTGATTGAATCGTTTCTTCTTCTCCCTATATTGTGGTTAAACGGCTAAACGTTTTCACCTGCTGTGCTTAACTGGTCTGATTCATTAGAACCAGGGAATGAGCCAAAAAGCTCCAACACTCCTGCATATAACTCGCTCGATTGATTGCCTTTTCAGGTCCCTGGATCCGATCACATACGGCGACTACCCTCACAGCATGCGTTCTCTGGTCGGAGATAGACTGCCGAAGTTCACGGAGGAGGAATCGCTCTCGTTGAAAGGGTCGTATGATTTCCTTGGGTTGAACTACTACACCGCCTTCTACGCAGCGTACGCGCACTATTCTGTGAATGCTCAAAACACGAGCTACGTAACAGATGCTCTCACCAATCTAACAAGTGAGGAACCGAATCATTGCGCTTGATATTCGGTGACGACGATGATAGCCGATCTCTATTAAGCAAATCTCAATAACAACGCACGTTTTTTTGCCCTTTTTCTTGCAGGCGATCATAACGGGATACCGATTGGCCCTGTGGTATGTATCTACCCTTTTGTCCATTCTTTATTTAATTTGTTTTCAATTTTGTTGCACTCGTCGATTAGAATGTGAATTAACTTTTGCAGGCTGCTTCGAGTTGGCTATCGGTTTATCCAAGTGGGATACGAAGTCTGTTGCTGTATGTCAAGAATAAGTACAAGAACCCGCTCATCTACATCACCGAGAACGGTGCGTATGAAGTTTCTCGCGATGACTCGTTCATGAAAAATAAATAAAGATAGTTCATTCCAAAAAAAAAAATGTGTTTCTTATGCTAGTAAATTTCTGAAAGAGTTGGTAAGTGTCAAAGGAAAAAACTATAGATAAAGAAAGTTACCGCTTACCTAATCGTCATCATGTAATTTATTAGTAACTTACTGACACGATTATGGAACTCCGACTCTAAACTCTTTTTCAAAGATTATAGATTATCAACTTTTATTATCTTTTGTTAACATTTATATATCCTTTTTTTAACATTTTAAATATTCCAACTCCTGTGTGAATTTAATAATCTTTAGTTGTTGGGTCTTTTATCCTTTTTAATACTTACCATATCAATCGAATTAGTATTTAGTTGAAGCAACTGAAAGAAGTCCTGCAAACTCAAGAAAATCTTCATTTGCTTAGACAAATCAAAAATCGCATTGCAAAGTTTAATTATGTGGGCCATTACGTTGTTTTGAAAGCAACAAATTGATAAGATTTGCCAAGAACTATATCACATGGTGGATATGCACTGTAAACCTATCTTTCATGGTTTATGATGTTTAAAGAAACAACATATCTAACCAAGTTTTTACAACTTATGCATAATGGTGAGCTAACATCTTAGAACTTGTGTGATCCTAAAACAAATAAATCCTTGCCATGATCATTTTTCAAGTAACAGCAATCTATCCCTATCACTGTTGATCAACCGTGCAGGAATTGATGAGCTCAACAACTCTACACTATCCCTTGAGCAACAACTGGCAGATCCCATGAGGATAGACTACTACTATCGCCATCTCCGGTACCTTCTGAAGGCAATCAAGTAAGCAATTTTCAAGCAAGATTCTTCTCATAATTAATTCAACACGAAGTCTCAAGTTTCCACGGATTTCCATTACATGCGAGTAACGGTCAGGTCGGATGTATGGTTAGGAATGGAGTGAATGTGAAGGGTTACTTTGCATGGTCATTGTTGGACAACTTTGAGTGGGGATCAGGCTACACCGTCCGTTTCGGCATCAACTACGTGGATTACAAAGACAGATTGAAGAGATATCCCAAGCACTCGTCAATTTGGTTCAAGAGCTTTCTCAACAAGCATTGAAGCCCCTTATTGGATTCTCATCATGGGGTCTCGTATGATTCGCAGTGAACAAATAAGCGGATCCAAATCCTATTTTTATTCGGTTGTTTCCTAAGACTATTTGCTCGGAAGTGCGATCTGAATTCCGGTGATCAAGTCAATTGAAATAAGGAAAGGAAAAAATCGTTTCTCGCATGATGCCGAATGTCTTTTTTACAGTATTAGAATGAACTTTCTCAGGGCTTAGTCCTGATGTTGTGGGCCCAGCTGTAAGTTGGGCTCCGTCGTGAAGTTGTTGGCCCAACTGGCCTGTTGGGCTCAGTCGTCGCGCCATGCTGAGAGGCCCAGTCCAGGATCGGCCCTTTCCGCCCGCTGGATTTCGTTTCCGGGAAAACGCGAGAAAATAACGACCCCCGGGAAAGAAAATGGCGGGAACATGTCATCTCGACCTTGACCTGCTCCTTCTCTCTTTGACACCGCGGAGCCCCCGAGCTCGCTCAAGCCGTCACTTCTCGTGTTGACTTGACAGCATCGCCTTTATTATCATCTTCATCCTCCTCCTTGGCCAACTCTTGCTCAGTTATTACAGCAAATGCGAAACCGCCATTGCCCATGGCAACTGGCAAGATACTAGCCCTAGCTTAGCTCTGGACACCGCGCTCGCTCCGTTCGAACTCCATTCTCCCCCGCTCCGATCTCGAAAGAACCTCGCGGTTCGCTATGGCAGCGGCGAAAGCCCTGCCAACCGACCAAAGAGAGGCAAATCGAAGACCCTGAGGGAGGCCAAGGACGGCGTTCTAATGCAGAGTTCGATCTCTCTTCTTTCTTCTTTTCCTCGCTGAAAGGGTGGTTTCGTGACCAATAGGTCATGATTCTGTGCCACTAGATGACTCACGTGAGAATCCAGCACCAACCAAACCAAAAACATTTATAAAATTCCGTCACTAGCTCATAGTAATACGGCATTCGAGACATGAGAAAGGTATCAATTATGACACGTTCTTTTGAACTCCTTTTGATCGGTCTACTTAATATGTTTTTAAACCAATTTTATAACGTGATAATATGCCACACACCAAAAAAATTCCTATGGCACTTAAAAAAGTCATTTGAGAGTTGACACGACTTGCAACAACGTGAAATGTAAGCCCTCTAATAATTAAGGTGGAATTAATCCAGATAAATGGAAGTGGTAAGAGATGAGAAATTGGTAATTAAAAGAAAAATGGTAATTAGCTTGATTTGATAACCTAAAACTAAAATTTTCTAATAATTAAAGAATGGCATATAAGGTTGATAATTACTATAAATTTTTTTTGATAAAAGTGAAGTGTTGCTAAGAAATGCAAATTAAAAAGTTTATAAACAACAAAAAGAGCTTGCAAATTATAAAAACAGAAAATGCAAAGTAGATATCTGTAAGTACCTCAATTTAGAGTTGATAATCTAACACTAAGTGACGTTCGATGGGAGCTAGAAAAGTTGATGAGTCGTGCTAATTTGCGTTAAGAATATAAAAGAAAAGTTTGAGTATATGATGGTTTGTAACCAAGGCATATTAAAAAGAAAATGGCAGTTCGGTTAAAAAGGGTTGGTAAACTATATCAAAAAGTTCACATGTAAGTAACGCAAATGAGAATTAGAAATAAAAACTAGCTAATAATTTAGCTTGACAAAAGTTGGTAAATCATTCTAATTTAGGTTGATGAGTTCATAGAGGATTTAGTAAATTTAAAGCATCGGCAAGTTATACAAATAACAATTGGCAAATTACTAAAAAAATCCAATTTGCAAAGTAAATAAAAAAAATTTAACGAAAACATTGGTAAATTATCGATAAGTTATATCGGTCGGTCCAACGGAAGACACCTATGAACACATGCTGAGTTAGTAAATGTCCTACGTGCTCCAAAAAAAAATCATTTGCTTAGACAATCACAAATTTACATTACATGGTTTAATAAGGCGAGCCCTCACATAGTTTTGAAAGCCACAAATTGATATGACTTGTTCAAAAGTATATATGACATAGAAGTTATATGCATAATGGTAAGCTAAAAGCTTAGAACTCGTGATCTTAAACCAAGTTGATCATTGCCAAAAAAAAAAAATCAATCGCTCTTGATCAACTATGGAGGAATGGACAAGTTCATAACTCTACCTTACCCTTCGTGTAGCAACTGGTTGATCCCATGAGAATATTCTACCACTATTGCCATTTTCGGTACCTTATGAAGGCAATTAAATAAACAGATTTTAAGCAAGATTTTCCTCAATTCATTGCAAGTTCTTAAATGTCACGTGTTTTATTCCATGTGAGTAATGATCGGCTCCAACATATGCATAGGAACGGAGTGAACGTGAAGGGTCACTTCACATGGTCGTTGTTGGACAACTTCAAGTGGGGCTCGGGCTACACCGTCCGTTTCGGCATCAACCACGTGGATTATAAGGACGGATTGAAGAGATATTCCAAGCGCTCGTCAATTTGGTTCAAGAGCTTTCTCAATAAGTACCGAGAAACCCACGTGTTCGGTTCTAATTGCACGGTCTTGCGCAATTTGCATCGACCGATTAAGCGGGTCCAAATCCAATTTTCATTTGATTGTTTTCTAACCCAATTTGCCGTCTGTAATACAGTGATCAAGTCGATCGAAATAAGGAAAAACAAAATCCGTTTTTTTTTTCCGATGCTAGTAGTAGAATGATCTTTCTCGTGGCTCAGTCGTGATGTTGTGGGCCCAACTGGAAATTTGGGCTCTGTCGCGATGTATTGGACCCGTTGGGCTCAGTCGTCACGCCATACCGAGAGGCCCAGTCCAGGGTCGGCCTTTTTGTACTCGGTGGATTTCGTTTTCCGGGAAAACGCCAGAAAATAACAACACCTGAGGAAGAAAATGGCGGGAACATGTCATCTCGACCTTGACCTGCTCTTTCTCCCGTCGACACCGCAGAGCCCCGAGCTCGCTCAGGCCATCACTTCTGGTATTGACTTGACATCATCGCCTTCATTATCATCTTCATTTTCTCCCTTGACGAGCTCTCGCTCGGTTATTGCAGCGAATGCGAAACCGCCATTGCCCATGGCAACTAGCAGATACTAGCCCTAGCTCAACTCCGGACACCTCGCTCGCTCCGTTTGAGCTCCGTTCTCTCCCGCTTGGATCTCGAAAGGACCTCGTGGTTCGCTAGTTCTGTTCGCTCGCACCAATTGGGAGAATCGCACCTCTCCGGATCGGCTCAGCAGGTCTGCGTTTCGATGGAGGCAGGAGGGAGCAGCGAAAGCCCCGCCGACCGACCGAAGAGAGGCAAATCGAAGACCCCGGGGAAGGCCAAGGACAGCGTTCTCAAGCAGAGTTCGTTCTCTTGTTTCTCCTTTTCCTCTCTCGAATTTGAGCATGTGCTTAGACGCGCGTGATCTGTTTTGGACGTTCGGGGGGTTGTGGATGATGTGTTTTGAGAAGCTTTCTTGTTGATTGCAGAATCTCCGGCGGAGTTTTTTGCGGAGAATAAGAACATAGCTGGTTTTGACAACGTGAGTTTTGTTCGTCTAGTTTCCTGGTTTTGGTTTCAGTTTTGTCTCCCACCTGTTCGATATGTGTATCAGTAGAAACTCCTACGGCCTCTCATGAGTGCAAAACTTATCTGCAGCCTGGGAAATGCCTATACACTACTGTGAGAGAGCTTGTCGAGAATTCACTTGATTCATCGGAGTCCATCTCTGAGCTTCCTGCCGTGGAGATAACAATGTAAGTGCTGAGTTTCCGTTACTATCGAATTAATGGGTAATTTGGTATTCTCATTTAATCTATTAGCTTACTGGAAATTACATGCAATAAGTCTCAAGCATCCACACGTTCTTAAACCTCATGCACATGATACTCGTTCCCTTTCTAGTGTTTGTATATCGATACCCTGTCCGTTTCTGAACTATTGATTGTTTAAGTGAAGAGATAGGGAAAGTCAAGTTTAACTCTATGATCGGTCTTATTGATCGAGAACGTGTTGATGAGGAACTTTATGGTGACTATGAGACTGCCAAGGCTCGTGAGGTGGGTATGCTTCTATCATGCTTGCTTTGACTACCATTAGCATACCTTGAATTTAGTAGTTTCAGCTGTTTCTATGAATTTCAGTTTGAAAAGTTCTTTTCACTGGAAACCTTCCTGACTGCATTTATTTTGTGTGAATAAACATTTATAATCAAAGTCTGAATTATCAACAAGTATTTTTCATTCCTTTTCTATTGATTGAATCTTTTAATTTCTTCATCTCATTCAGAAAAGATTAGCTAAGGAAGCTAGAAATCAGGAAATTCAGGCAAAGAATGCTGCCCTTGGGAAGAGAGTCAAGGAACCTACACCAGCAAAAGCAATGAAGGGTCGAGGAGAAGCTTCATTCTACAGGGTTACATGCAAGGTTGACATAATTCTCATCTAAAGCTTCATCGCCTCAAAGCCATTTTTGTTTGCATTATTTTTCTTGAGGTGACATTTACTGAAATAGAATTTCTTGCTTATCAATATCTCTTGTAGGACAATGGAAGAGGAATGCCACATGATGACATCCCAAATATGTTTGGACGAGGTTTTGAACGTTCTGCTAGCTCTATCATTCGAAAGACGCTTGTGTGTATCTGTCAGTTTGTGTGTCTGGGTGTGGTTATTGGTCTGATTCACACACTCGCTTGAACTTTCTATAAGCTGTTCTTATCTATGCAGTTCTGTCTGGAACGAAGTATGGCTTGAGACAGACACGAGGAAAGTTTGGTCTTGGTGCAAAGATGGTAATATTGTAATTTTGCTAGTAGATTGAATTTGAAAGATGACATAGCCAATCTTCATCAGTCTAGTATTTAATGCTGTGTGCTGTATGACATAAATTGAATTATTTATATCTGTAATTGCAGAGTTCCGATTTGGGACCATCTTTTACATAGATTAGCATTAGTTTAAAATTAAAGACTGCATACGATTGCTGTGTATATTTCGTAAGCTGAATCCTTATATGCCTAATCTATATAAACACCATTCAAAATGATGAAATTGCAGATATTGTGTCATGGCGGGGTAGTATAGAAATGAATAATCTGAAGGAGCTGAATTCAAAAGTAATGTTGTGGGATATTTCGGTCGTATCTGCATATAAATCATGTTTACAGAGTTTGATTGACAAGGTAATATGCGTTGGTCTTGCAGGCGCTGATTTGGTCCAAAATGAGTACAGGGCTTCCTATAGATATCTCGTCATCAATGATAGGCCAAAATTATGTGTCATTCTGCAGGCTGGATATTGATATTCACCGGTATGACTTGTGCATATCTTGTCATCAATGATAGGCCAAAATTATGTGTCATTCTGCAGGCTGGATATTGATATTCACCCGTATGACCTGTGCTTGGGCAAAGACAGAAATTTCACCAGATTAGCATGTTATGAAATATGTCTTCACACAAGTTGAAGCTTTTTGGTGGACCTTGCTTACACATGTATGCAATCAGGGATTTATGGATGCATTGCAAGGTCTTTTCACCGTAAATATCCACTAAGACCATGATATTCTAATTTAGGAGGTTTATTAAAAATTCAAAAGGGTGTAGAGATATTGCAATTTCTACTTGATTTATCATTTAATGATGTGCCTCCTTTGTAGATTTCGAGCGGTTAAAAGTTCTGTAGGTTTCTCAAATCAAGTGACCTTTCAATCATCCATGGTGACATGTGCCTGTAGGCAGAGTCCAAAATATCATTTCAACTGATTGTGCAAAAGTAGTGAGCAATGTTGTGTCTTTGCATGCCAGGAACATACCTCACATTCATATACATGAAAAACGGGAGAAAAAGGAAGAGTGGCATGGGGCTGAAATTCAAGTTGTGATCGAGGGCAATTGGACAACCTACCGCGTACGTTCTTACATAGTTTATCTGTCAATGTCAAAATTCAGTTTACTTTTCTCTTGGCAATCCTTAGTTGTGCTTGTTCAGCATACTTCTCTCATTGGCTTACAAGTCTACAGATCAAAAGGAGTAAAATAACACTATTGTTGACTTTGCAGTCAAAGATTTTGCATTATATGCGACAAATGGCTGTCATTACCCCCTATGCTCAATTCATTTTCAAATTTGTATCGGATACATCTGAGTAACTCTCTCTCTCTCTCTCTCTCTCTCTCTCTCTCATGCTCAGCAGCACAGGCTTGACAAGCACACACATGCATACACGTGTACACACACACACAACTAACTGCTAATCTAGATGTGTGACTTTCTTCCGTTTCCGCAGTAAAAGCATGACTATAAAATTTGCCCGGAGAACTGATGTTATGCCCCCTGTTCCACTGGAGACGAAGCATCATCCATCATCAGTTGATTTGCTCCTTATTAAACGACTTATTACAGAAACTTCAAAACAGAACCTTATGCAGTTTCTTCAGCATGAATTTGTAAATATCAGCAAAGCACATGCCGAACGTTTGATCGGTAAGAGTAAAAGGATGCTGATGGTCAGTTTATGGGAAGAAGCGCCATTTTGACTTCGTCTGTTAGTGATTCCCCTTATTAAATGCAAGCATCTCTAGTCTTTCCTTTTTTTCCTGGAACTGACTTTCTCTCTGCCTTGATAGTATCAGGGTGTTTATTTGAGCCAGTTGTTTCTTATGAAACACAAATTATAATATCTTCAGGTGAAATGGGCCCTGATTTCCAGCCCAAAATGTTGATAAAGTCTCTAACAGATCAGCAAATTGTCCGCATCCATCAACTCTTTCGGCAAGCAAAGTTTGAAGATCCTACTGGTGATGTAAGCTTTTGATGATGTTGATTTCTTTAAACTACTTCCAAAGAACAAATCTTTGTACTCCAAATTTAACTAGTGAACTTGCGCTCCTTGTTTGCCCATGGAAATTTGGCTAGTGGCCTAACCACGTAACTTCCTATACTGCTCTTTTGCTTCTCAATTTTCAATTTTTTTGCACTGCAAGCTTTTGCATAACAACTTCACCTTTCTGGATCCTTTGTCTGCATGTTCATTTACTGTGATGGTGATGCTTTTTGTCTGACCCACACTGCCTTCAGTGTCTTAGTCCTGCAGGTGAGTATAATCTTCGCCTTGGAATTATAAAGGAACTGCATCCAGACATGGTGGCAACTTATTCTGGCAGGTTAATTTTGAGCCAAGTGTGAAGTTCTCTGGATCAGTACCTTTTTTTTTTCGTTCAGATGAATGTGAAACGGAAAAAGTAAATTGCATCGAAGAGGTGCAAATATAAGTTAGTAGTAGCGGTAACATTTAGCTTGGATTTTTCACCAGTTTGACTTCTCTGCTGATGACACAGTGCCCAGGTATTTGAAGGTCACCCGTTTATTGTAGAAGCTGGTGTCAGTTTAGGTGGAAAAAATGTCAAACAAGTAAGTGTTTCCATATTAATTTTAATTATCCTCTGATTGCTTGTTTAAAACTCATAGAATTGTTGGAGGCATTCAAAGAGGTAAAATGCTACTTGATATAGCCAAGTCCATATTATTTTGATCATGATGGTTCAGATGGATGCTCATCCTGTTCTATAGCTTTTTAACTATCCTCTCAACTGCTGTTTGTAATAATCAAAATAGTATTTGCTTTACTCGGAAGTTGTTTTTGTCTGATAAGAGATGTTCACATCTTTTCATCGTTTCATCTCCTTTTTTGGTTTTATAAATGAAAGCCTGGCCTCACTATGTGGTCCTTTGCTACCATGTGTGTGGTTTGAGCACTGGTAACAGACATATGTCAATTAAGTTTCCATTTTACTTCTACTTCCAATAAGACAATACAATGGTCATTTACCTGTGTCATCACTTTGCTTTAAAACTGTTGTCTTCTCCTTTTCTCTTTCCCTTGCTAAGATTTTGCCGTTACTTGCCACAAGAGTTTATATTGAATTATTCTGCCTGCAGATATGTTTGTTAATGTGTGATTCTTCATTCTCTTTCTTCACTTATGTCTGGCTGCTAATTTAGGGGTTGAACATATTTCGGTTTGCAAACCGGATCCCTCTTCTTTTTGAACAAGGTGCTGATGTAGTGACCAGAACAGCTCTCAAGAGAATCAAGTGAGAATAAATTCAAGATCCCAATTTTTTCCGCTGTTTTATTTATAGGGTGACATTGATTTATACTGGAATTTGAACCTTTTGATTCCATCAAGGAAAACACTAATTGAAAAATTTTCACAGCTGGACTAGTTACAAGATAAACCAGATGCAAGATAAAATTGGAGTCTTCGTGAGCATTGTCAGCACAAAAATCCCCTTCAAGGGGACAGGGAAAGAATATATTGGAGATGATATAACCGAAATTGCTACTGCTGTCAAGGTGAGTAGGATTTGTTCTTGCAAGAATAATTATTTGGAATCTGAACAGATGTCTAACAATTTTAATCCTCCAGTATGCCATTCAGCAATGCTGCATCCAGCTTAAAAGTAAAATAGTAAAGAAAATGCAGGCGCGTGAGCAACAAGAGAGAAAAAGAAACTTAAGCAAGTAAGCTCACTATCTATTCAGAACCCTAAAATTCTTGTCATGATCCACTGCCCACATGAATAGTGTGATAATCTGGCAGGTACATACCTAATGCTGCTGGAGCGGTGTATGATGTTCTGAAAGAAATGGCACAATCTCATGCTTTAAAGAAGAAACGCTACGAGGATGAGGATGCCAATTTACTGGACAAAGTATCAGCTCGTTTGATTACAAAAGATACACTTACGGAAAAACTGTCTCAACATGTTGAACAGGTAATTTATTTCAATGTGCTTCTCACTATTTTTAAGGTTGATCGCAATAAAGTGGAAGTGCTCTTATGCGGAGGTTAGCTGATGGATGTGGAATGTGGATGTATTATTTTTGTGGTGATCAATGCTTGTGTTATTCTGTCATACCAACAGGTCCACAAGTGGAGGCCTAAGGCATCCCGTAAAGTTGGACTTTAAATGTTCTTTTACATTTTTTTTTATGACCAAGAAATCCACCACGGGCCCTCCGTGCCCGTACGACACCAAAGGGCTGGGCCCCTATACCTCTGAGGAGACTAGCATAGAACCCCAGCACCATGGCCCCCCTTTTAAGACCCGCAGATTTCGAACCCTCAACCTAGGCGATGAGGGAGAAACTCTCAATCAACACAGCTACCCACCGTTGAGTTTCTTTTACATTCTTTACTTCATGCATGAATACAAAATTTAAGTGTCACAAGACGAACCTGTTAGGGATGTGTGGTAAAACAGCTATTCTTTTGTGGGAATTCTCTTTGAACCATCTCTAACTAGTCTAGCATTTGAAAATTTTGCCAAGCAACATTTGATATATAAGGAAAGCTTTTACACCCATGATACCCTATATCTAAGTAGACATAGATGTGAAACCATTGCTTACTTTAATCTGATCAGGATTGAAATTTGGTCTTCCTAAGTAACAGGCTGTTGATTCAGCACAACTCTATTAATCTAGCTAAGCCAGTCCAGCCTGAGTACCCCAGAAGGCTATAATATCTATGAAGGGAAAGGCTTTGGTGATGAAAAGATCAAATAACTACCTTTTGAGAAACTTATGTTTAATTGTTCTTAGTTTTGATATGAGACCCCTGTAATAGCAGCAGATATATGAATGGAGTTACCCTATATGCAGGTGGATTATGAAATGGCTTTGGAGTTTGCCACACAGAGCGGAGTTACTGAGGAGCCCAGAGAAGCTATTTATATACAATCTTTAGACACCAAAAGTGAATTCATTGAGTTCAGTAATTCAATCTTCTGTTTCAGGCTGATCCGGTAAAATTCTATTATTCCTGCCATTTGTTCAATATGTACATGATGGTTGTTTTGTGCCTCAGTATAAGCTGAGATATTTAATCTGTGTTTTCCCTTTAAGTACATTTTGAACAGGCATCTCTTCAAGCGTACACTATTTTTTTTTAGATGTTTGGTCGACAAACCTCTTCTTTTAGTTCAATTGGCATAATCCTTTATGTTTTCTTGGCCATTAATGATTTTTTAGGCTTGTCCTTAGACCCACCAGACAGGTGAGTTGGGTCGGGTCTAGATGGGGTCAAGAATGGCTCAGCCCAAATTGACCCATTTAACCAATTTCCATGCAATACCAATCTCGTAACCCATACTAAACTCAACTCATATTGACAAAATAGTTCTATACTTAACCGAATCTAGGAAAACTTATACCCCAATTGAGAGCATGAAGCAAGCTAGTGTGAAATCGAATGAGAGCGAGAGAGAGTGAAGAGAGTCATAGAGGTGGCTTGGGTGTAAGTAAGTTGTGGACCCATTTAATATTCATATTATTTTGGGCTTTACTATTTTAAACTCAATTATGACCCATTTACTAAATATAACTAATCCATATAACAATCCAGCCAATTAAATGTGGGTTAAGAAATGAGTTTGGCAGGTGTACCTTTCCTTAATGTAATCAATGAAAAATATAGCCTTAGAAAATGCACCTTAAAGGAAAAAGAGAGGGAAAGAGAAGGTAAATCTATTGTTGGTGTAATGGTTATTCAGTCTGCTACTTGGACTAGAAGAAAATGATTGCTGGAGTAACATGCCAAAAGGCGAGTAGATTGTAGACGCCAACCACTGCTGCCTTTTTTGTCAAAGAATAAGAGAGTGCCTTATAAAGATATCTATTGCTATTCATTATTTGGGCTTTATATTCCAGTCAAGGCAGTAATGTGAAAAAAAAAAAACAAACAAACAAACTGGACAAGGAGACACTTGAATATTTCTGTTAAAATGTTTGATCAAGTAACTTGAAGAAACTGGCTGCCTTTTTTGTGAAATTGTGTGAAAACTAAAGAAGACCGCATAGGATTGTTCAACTTGCAAAATGCCGTTATGACAGTGAAGAGAACTATCAATGACACATGCTGGACCCAAGTGTGAAGAATGTGGTTTATACTAAACAGCTACTTTATATAAATGCCTGAGAATGTTTTTATCTCGAAATCAAGCAAAAAAGCATTCTCGTTTTCGCTGTCTGTCCACATCTAATCTGACTTTTATAACAAAGTTTTACATTTTTTATGAAATGACTCACCAAATGCACGATGCAATTGTCAGGTTAAACTCAGTTACATTTCCAGCTATAAACTATACAAGAGTGGTTGCGCTCAAGATATTCCCACATTGTATTAATTCGCGTCAGACTTTTGATCTGCCATACATAGCAGCAGAAAATATCAAACATCTTTAACAGAACATAGGTTGTTCTCCTAACCTTACCCAAACCAGCTGCAGAACAAAGCCATTAATTAAAGTAAGGGTGATGTTTTAAAAGACTCGTCAAAACGTGTCTAGATAGACTTTTACTTTTTTGCTTAATCTAAATTGCATGATGGATGCTTTCTTACTGTTTTCTTTAATACGAAACTTCTGCGATATACTAAAATTGACATGTATATTCGCATGTAGTTATCTTCTTGATTGTTTGAAATTTGGTAGCGTGTGAAATTTTGATGGGAAAGTAATTAGTTGCTTATTCCTAAAAAGCTTAACCAAAATTTTCTGTCATCAAAAGGCATTTTTGCTTTTTATAGTGGTGGCAACTCTATCTGCGGCAAACTCATAGGCATCAATTCTCCTCATTGCTAATTGGTGTCATAATTTACATTGCTTTGGGATTTACTTACTTTCTTCATTTCCCACTTATCTAGTCATCTGAATCGCACAAGAGAGTTCAAAATTCTTACAGATCAGTGCTGTGCTTAATTCATTTGGCGTGGGAAGTCAACTTGTCACCGAGGGAACAGCTATGCTTAACCGCAAGAGAATTATCTTCTCGATATTTCTTCTTGGCGTGGGAATTAGAACGGTGAAATGTTGTAGAAGTCCCAGCGGCTTTTAAGCTGCTCATTCTAACATCATAGATGTGGCCACGAAATTCATTCTGCGATTTGACATCATGCTTTTTAATTTCTTGCCAGTTTTATCAATGGCCTGTCTTTTCTTCTTCCTGTCTTGCTGTGGATTTTAGACGTGGGTTTGTTTGCTGAGATGGTGTCTGAGATTTCGACAGCCACGGTTGAAGTCTTGTCTTTAGTGAGAGCTTGGTCGACGAAGCATGGATTGGAGAGAAAGTAGGAAAAAAAAGAAGAGGGTGAGCTCCTGAACAACCACGCACCTAACGCTGATAACACCCCATATACTTCGTCAACTGCCCATTTTGTTTGGAAACAGAAGCGTAATTTGCATGTTCCCATCAAACCCCCACCTATCTCTTTTTGGGTAGCCCGCGTCACGCGTTGCTTTCAGCATTTGTGCCCCAAAAGCAATCGATCTCTGAAAAATGATCTATTTCGGTTGCGAAAAGGAAGGCTCAAATAAATGCTGTGGGGGAAAAAGTGCCATGCGTTAGCCATCTTCGTCGGTGCCGTCAGCCCGGCGGTCTCCGTCCACTGGAGGCCTGAAATGGTGTCTTAGCTGTGGCCAATGATTGTCTGAGTCGTCTAGTTGGCTCGAGAATGACGCCGACAATAAAGAAAACTCAAGAGCGATCTTGATCGGCTCAATTCTGTGTGTTTGATCTCATCCCCTAACCTGTCCTATGATCCTTCAAGGTTTTCGCCATCGCTTGCTCACTCGAAAAGTACTACTTCCTGTAGCTCGTCCTCCTAAACGGGAGTGCGGTTACCCCTGTAATGGGAAGAACTAGCGCCACAGATCAGTATGACAGGACAACATATTTAGATTTCTTTTGTCACGAAATTGAATGAATGGATGATGTGTTGTTTGAGTAGCTAGCCTGGGCAATCAGAGGGATAAAAATAAGATCACGTATCAATGCTGCCTGCTCAAGAGCTCCGCCATTCAATTGGATCACCAAAGCCCACCGTAACAAATGTTTAGTGCTAAATTGGGTCGCTCATCCCCTTGTCCTTTTGGAATTGCTCTGTTCTGAAGCTTGTATAGGGTCTTCTTGAACTTTCATTGGAAGGAAAATATTGTTAGTGTTTTTTTTTTTTTTACCATAGAATCAAGAAAGAAAAAGCCTCGCCCAAGCATGATTGGCAAAAGATTGTGCATAGTTTTTTGTGTGAATCATTCTGAATTGAGGTTCATGTCACTGACTTTCTAGTTGGATGTCGTTGGCCTAAATCTGATTCGTGAGCTGTGTTTCCCACCATGATTAGGGATAGTATTATAAGTTTGCATTGATGGTGAAATAATAACAAACTCCCACTAGAAAAAAGAAATGGGCTCCAGGGAAAATTGATCTAATTATTACAACCATTCCATTAACGATTGATTTGTTTTTTCTACAAAGGTAAGTTGCCTGAAAGGGAAAAGGGCGATACTGTCGAAATTGGGAAAGGGAGAGAGGAAGACGGGCGCGGATTGTGTTTCCTCTTTTCACAATCCGGGGGGGGGGGGGGGGGGGGGGGAGAAATCAGAGGAAGCTTTGACCAGTTCCGCAACAGCAACAACAACAAAAAGAAAAGAAACACCACCGCCTCCGCACGTGCCGAAGACCGACCAACGGCGAGCAGCCCGCACGTGCGTCTCGGGTCCATCCCATTCCTTTCCTTCGCCCTCCTCTCTCCTGCGTATTACCCCGGGAAGAGCCAAAGGCGGAAACAAAGAATACAGAGTTGGTGCGACTCTGTTTCTCTCTTGTACGATGTTTCGCCCTCCTTTTCTTCTGCGCTCTGGTAATATATAAAACCCGTTCTCGAGCCTCGATCCTGTTCTTTTTACGTTCGCTCCATTTCCCCATTGATCGAAAGTCTCCCCCCGTCTTTTTCCCCCGTTCCGACTTTCCTCAAGAGCTCCTCTCCTCTCCTTCCTCTGCGCCAAACGTTAGCTCTCTCTCTCTCTCTCTCTCTCTCTAAACGCATGCCGCTTAAACATGCGCCGTTTCTTGTGGAGTCTTTACGAGTTAGCTTGGGTAGGTGTTGAAATGTGGGCAAAATGCTGTTTCTTTTGGGAATGCAGCATCTCTTTTTCTCTGTTTTGTTGATGTGGCTTGAACGTTGAGCTTGCTTTGGCTAACTCTACTTCGTTGATCCTGTTGGCTTTTTCGCGGGTTTCTTCGCCTGCCGTTTCCTTTTGGGTTTTCGATTCGTCTTTACAAAAAGTAAACTGAATGTAGCTGTTAGTTAGTAGTCACGGTAGTTTCTCCTTTCGTGAGGCAATGCGGCTTCTTGATGAGGCTAATCGTTGCAGGGTTTTCAGGGCCTTTCATAGATCATATCAGCTGAAACCGGTACTGGTTTACGTCTTACCCATGTAGTTTTTGAAAATAAAGTTTCAAACTTTGGTGTCCTTTTGTCATGTGGCTCCCCAACTGGTCTACAAAGAAGAAAGTGGATGGTGCCTTTGGCTGGCGGTAGCTGTAACTCTAATGTTCCTCTGTTTCCTTTTGCAGGGTTTTGATGGTTCTTGCCTGAAACTATCACGAAGAGCGGCTTTTTTTTTTCGACGTCAGTGAGTCATAGGGTTCTCATCGTCTTTCTTTAGCTTCTTCTTGTTCTCTTTAAGCTGAGTCTAGATCAATCATTCAAATCTACGGTTGGTAATGCTATGTGTGGCTCCTTACGTTTGCCTTAGAGACATTGGAAACCGATTTTCCTATCTTGCTTCCACATACTGTGAAGCTGGAACCGCTCAAACTGTGGCTTAAAGGACCAAACCTACGGATATCCATCAAGTTGCCTTGTGGAAAGCTCTTTGAAGCATTGTCAGCACTACAGCCAAAATACTGATTCCTTCTCTGTGTATCTTGAGCTCAGATCCTCGGATTTTGTCTTTATTTTTCTCCCTGAACCAATTCGTAACCAAGCTCTCTGGGCTTCATTACCATAAATCAGAAAAATGCAGAAACCTCCTCAACCCCAAGACTTTGCCCTAAGGGAGACTTCACCAAACATTGGTGCTGGAGCAGTCACGCCAGCTGACAAGCTCGCCTGCACCTATGACCTCGTTGAGCAAATGCAGTACCTCTATGTACGTGTTGTCAAAGCCAAGGAGTTATCAGGGAGGGACGTAAGTGGTAGCTGTGACCCCTATATCGAGGTAAAACTTGGAAACTATAAGGGAGTCACTCGGCACTTTGAGAAGAAGTCGAACCCAGAGTGGAACCAGGTGTTTGCTTTCTCGAAAGAGAGGATTCAAGCATCAGTCTTGGAGGTGGTGGTGAAAGATAAGGCTGTCGTGGTTGATGATTTCATGGGAAGGTCAATTTTCGACATCAATGAAATTCCTAAACGCATTCCACCTGATAGCCCATTAGCTCCTCAGTGGTATAGATTGGAAGACCGAAGAGGGGAGAAGGTGAAAGGAGAACTAATGCTTGCCGTTTGGATGGGAACACAAGCTGATGAGGCATTTCCGGATGCTTGGCACTCAGATGCAGCAGCAGTTGCAGGCCATGCAGTTTCACATATTCGGTCTAAGGTTTATTTGTCCCCAAAGCTCTGGTATGTAAGGGTCAACATCATAGAAGCTCAGGATCTGGTACCTGGTGACAAAAGTAGGTATCCTGAAGTTTTTGTAAAGGCGATCCTCGGAAACCAGGCTTTAAGAACTAGAATATCTCAAAGCAAGTCTATTAACCCAATGTGGAATGAGGATTTGTTGTTTGTGGTTGCCGAACCATTTGAGGAGCCCTTGATTCTTACTGTAGAAGATAGACTGGCTGGAAACAAAGATGAAGTACTTGGGAGATGCATGATCCCGCTGCAAAACGTGCAGAGGAGGCTGGACCATAAGCCTGTTAATACAAGGTGGTATAATCTTGAGAAGCACATAGGAGAGGGAGAACAGAAGAAGGAGATTAAGTTTGCAAGCAGGATCCATTTGAGGGTATGTTTGGATGGCGGTTATCATGTTTTGGATGAATCAACACACCACAGCAGTGATCTTAGGCCGACGGCAAAACAATTGTGGAAGTCCAGCATTGGGATTCTTGAAGTAGGGATTCTAAGTGCTCAGGGGCTCATCCCGGTGAAGTCGAGAGACGGAAGAGGGAGTACGGATGCTTATTGTGTAGCTAAATACGGGCAGAAATGGGTGAGGACACGAACAATTGTCGACAGCTTTAGTCCTAGGTGGAATGAGCAATACACTTGGGAGGTTTTCGATATATGCACCGTGATCACATTAGGAGTTTTCGATAATGGCCATATCCATGGGGGAGGAGATAAAGGTGGAGGTGGAAAAGATTCAAGAATTGGCAAGGTAAGGATTCGACTGTCCACACTCGAAGCTGATAGAATCTACACACACTCCTACCCCCTTCTGGTTCTACATCCTTCAGGGGTGAAGAAGATGGGCGAGGTTCAATTGGCCGTGAGGTTCACGTGTTCTTCATTAATAAATATGCTGCACATGTACTCGCATCCATTATTACCAAAAATGCACTATGTTCACCCTCTATCTGTCATTCAGCTGGATAGCCTGAGACACCAGGCGATGCAGATTGTGTCAATGAGGCTGACCCGGGCTGAACCACCACTGAGAAGAGAGGTGGTGGAGTTTATGCTTGATGTCGACTCACACATGTGGAGTATGAGGAGGAGCAAGGCCAATTTCTTCAGGATCATGGGTGTCCTAAGGGGTTTGATTGTCGTTGGGAAGTGGTTCGATCAGATCTGCAATTGGAAGAACCCGCTCACTACCGTTTTAATCCACATTTTGTTCATCATCTTGGTGCTTTACCCGGAATTGATACTTCCCACACTTTTTCTCTACCTATTCATCATTGGGATTTGGAATTACCGTTGGCGGCCAAGACACCCTCCTCACATGGATATTCGGCTGTCTCATGCAGATGCAGTTCATCCCGACGAGCTCGACGAAGAGTTCGATACGTTCCCCACTTCTAAAGCCCCAGATACTGTTAGGATGAGGTATGATCGTCTCAGAAGCATAGCAGGAAGGGTTCAAACGGTGGTCGGTGACTTGGCAACTCAAGGCGAAAGGTTTCAGTCTCTTCTGAGCTGGAGAGACCCAAGAGCAACTACTCTTTTCGTGACCTTTTGTTTTAGTGCTGCGATTGTTCTGTATGTCACCCCTTTCTCAGTTGTGGCACTTCTTACTGGATTCTATGTGTTGAGGCATCCCAGATTCCGGCACAAGTTGCCATCGGTCCCCCTCAATTTCTTCCGGAGGTTGCCTGCAAGATCAGACAGCATGCTGTGAGCAGTCAATTTCTTTGGCTCCCCTCCATGAGCTGGTTTGTTTCCAAGAAAACCAAACGATTGCATTAGCTGTTCGCACAGAAATAGGTGCATATTGGGTACATAAGTCCCTGCGTCGAAGTATTCCTTGAACTTCTTCTTGCGCTATAGTTGCCTAATTATATTAAGATATCTTTGTTTTAGTATGGTCAATGCAATCCCATCTACTATATCTTCCTCAATTGCAGAAATTTGTTTGGGCATCTGCATCTCATAACTTAAATTAAGCCGGATCGCGTGAAACCACAGCATCTCCATTCCTCTCCTTTCGTTTCCCTTTTGGAAAAGTTGCGTGGTTCTAATTTCTCTAGCTAAGGGTTCTAATTTCTCTAGCTAAGGGAAACATATGCCGATTTCACAAAGGGCTTTTCGTTGTTGCTGTTTTGTTCGTCGTTCATGTGTGATCTTATTTTGCAATACGATGCCGGTACCTGACATCATAAAAGGATTTCTCAGCAGAATTAGTAGTCCCAAAATTAGTGAGGATTCAGGACCCTGGACCTGGGTCGGTTCAGACCCTTCGTTTGCAAATCGTACATGAACGCAACTGCCATGTTCTCAGAAGTCAACTGAACTGCACGCATCTGTCTACTCTGCAGATTATTGAAATGAAAAACCTTCTATACCTTTTAGAGAGCCCAGCTTTCAAGCTGTTGAGAATCCCTCTCCTTTGTAGCCATGACATTCCATATGGAAACATTTTAGATGAGTCCGGAGCATTTACGCTGCTGCATTCGCTTGAATTCAGAATCATGGACTGTGGTTTTGACTAGTGAACAACGTACGCTACCTCATCTGATCATGAGCTTGGTGACACCACATACCCTTCCTTAACAAGTCTAGTTCGCCATGAGCACGAAGCTACTTGCTAGCTAGCAATGTAAAGATCTTATTTGGGAAGGACTGATCAACTGTATTCCAAATGCTGTAATGGATCCTGTATCACTACTCTATGTTTCGGGTTTGACTCTATAGAGAAAGCGAGAGGATCTGATGCTTTTGGGGGAAAGGAATGGTAGTGAACAAGGAAAAGAGAGGGATTGGATTCATACGAGAACAAAGTCAACCAGATTCACGTGATCAAAATACTCTTGCACCCTCTGCGAAAATTCGCATAGGAGGAAGCATCTGGGGCTCCGAGAAAAAATCGAGGTCGCGATGATGCGAAGTGCGACGGCACGAGAACAAGAGGCATGCAAAAGGAGTTAATGTCCAATGTCTTTTCGTACAAGAGTGAGAGTTCAAATTGAAGGCTACAAATCATCATTGTATAGGCCATCAATCTGGAATTTAGTCCGAATTGATCATGTTTGCCAAAGTCAACGTGCGCAGCAAAACGGCAGAACAATCCTGAGGCGTCGGCTCTTTCATGGCAAGCGTGTTGCTTAGTCGTTGAGAAATCAACCTCAAGATTGCCTGGCGGCCGTCCTCTTTATCATAGTCACTTTTACCTCTCTCTCTCTCTCTCTCTCTCTCTCTCCCTCTCCTGAACTAATTAAAACTATTTCTAATATCTTGCAAAACCTTAATTACCTCGATAATTAATCTATCATAATTAATTAAAATCGCGCAAATAAGTTGCTCGCCATCGACAAGTAAGTTTTAACTTATTGACTCATTACTCCAAGAATTAATCTTTTTGTTTAGTCTTCATTCAAAATACAGAAAAAAAATATTTTCAAAAAAAAATCTAAAGTAGATAGTATAAATGATTACGAAAGAATCATAATTAAAACTTATGTTTTCTCAATTCGTGAATTTGACAATTCGGAGGGCGGAACTATTATTGATTACCTTGAAAGTAAACTCATGTAAGTCCATTCTATTTCTAGTCAAAGTAGAACACAAAAAATATATAAGTGATGCCACTCGATGAGACAAAAAAAAAATTATAATTTTTGTCTTTCGCCTGTGGCCATTAGTATCACCCCATCAACAATCTTGCCTCTGGTCAGCGAGGGCTGCCGGCTCTCACAAAGGCCCCACCAATGGTGGTGGGGGTGGTGGCCACAAGCCCAGCCACCACACCTGTATTTTTTTTTAAATAAAATAAAAACAACTTTTAGATTTCTTGATTTTTAATCAAATTTAACTAAAATTTAGGTCAAAATTATCTTTGGACAAAGACGCCCTTGATCGATTGGAATATTTAGCAAAACAGCAAGATCGAGCTCTTATTTGAAACTTTCATAGCCACTTTGGGCTTTTTTATTTAAACAAGATTCATTCCATGTCTTTATTTGAGAAAATGATGGCACTTGAGCCCTTTTTTATTAAAAAAAATTCCCCATAGTAGTTAATTTATATAGAAATTATACTTTATCTAGCAAGGAGGTAGATTTAAATGAATTTATTTTCAGTATTTTTCGTTCTTTCCATTTATACGTTTACATCATAGTAAGAAAATAACTAGTCGATATCTTTTTTTCTCGTCTGTTTATATTAATATGTGTAAAAAGGAGATGTTTTCACATTTCAAAATAATAAACGATTCTATCTTCTAGTAAAATAGGTCATTGTCTTTCTAATTAATTCTAAAATCAAATTACAAGGATGCTTCCACAATAATATTCAGCACATGCAATATAATCACATGTAAATTATCATAATTATATTAAACACGGACAACACATGTTAAAATATCCTTGAAAATACATATTTTACGAAGGGTTATCTGGACAAGAAGGGTTATGAGTAGGCAATTTTACGAATGATTTAGGATTGAGAAGTCTAGTTTGAAAATAGTTCTGGCAGAAAAATAAAATTGAATGTACATACTTTTTTGCCCTTTTCATATCCTAAATCAATAGTAATAATATATGTATATATACATTGATTTACACACGCGATAAATTCGGATATTAGTCTCTACGCTTAAATGAGAAAACGACAATAGATAAAAACACTGCCAAAATAAATGAACATGGCACTATTCTTCCACCAATTGTATGTCTAAATCCACCCTTTGTTCACTACAAGAACGTCCTCAATCATTCAATTGAAACTTAAAGTGGTAGCCTCAATCTTGTTTACCTTTATTATATTTCTGTGTAGGATTTAGTTACCATAATTAACAATTTCACATATCTTATTTTTGTTTGTTGTGGATTTCCTGTGTGCATTAAAAGCTCTGTTTTTCTTTTTTACGGTTAAATTTTCCTTCTATGGAAATCAGTTTTGACTTCAAATTGGAAATTTGCAAGAAACTTATTTTTTTTTCTACGTTGGCGAGCAAATATATCATTAATAGTCAAGTAGAATCTGAATTTTTTTTAACATAGTCACTTGTTTATTTTCACTTCCTTTCTAATGAATATTTTCCAAAATAAAATCACGGTTATATACTTCATTATTCTCATAATAACGTATATATTCTACATCCCTCTTATCTCAAAAGCTCACTTTCTTGGTATTTTTTATTTTTTATTTTTTTCACCTCTCTATTTACCGTATCAAAAAAATATTTTTCCCTTGTTATTGGTGAATGAAATACTTTTACACGTAACATGTAAGGCTATAATTATCAATACTAAAAGAGTTGCACAATGTGGCATATTGATATTTTGTCGTGAGCACTACATGGAAATGACCCCTTGTCAGTTCTCATAATGAGAATGGATATAACCCTAATTATGGGCTGCGCATGAATGGAATGAATACAATGATTTTGGTCTTTTTTTTCAATAATATCATTACGTAGTAAATCAACAAAGCCCAAAGTAATGTCTCTTTCTCCTTTAAGCTTACCTACTTCAATACCAAAAAGTGAATATGATCTCCACCAGACATACACAAAGGTTTAACTAGTACCCGAAAGTGAATAACATGGTTTTTTGTATATCAAGTAATTGTATGATTGATGTGAAGAAGTAGGCCATTATCTCGGCAATGATGAGCCATGTTAAGTAGTCATAAGTAGTCATGCATTACGATAAGAACTCCTAATTCTCTAACAAATACGACCTTTTTTTTTATCATTTATTCGCATGTACATGCAATAGTATTTAAGTAATGCCCTTTGATTTCACATGTTTCGTACTATACTTTAAAAATGGCTTCGACACAAAATAAGAAATGGTCTCTCCAATGTATAAATGATTGTGAGTTCATGTTCTTATCATCTTTCATCAAATCAAGTCCATGTCATAAATTGCTCTACCATATTTTTTAGTAGATAACCTCGATTTAGGCTTAATAGTCCATCCCAATAGGGACAACCGTATATATTCAATTGGATCTCATGAGGCTGGAGTTCATCGGAATTAAGAAAAAAACTTTATTTTTTATGCAAATTTTTAACTTAACGAATTTCATGATTAGCAAATGTAATCGTGTTTTGATTCTGGAAATTTTTTGAAAGGATTTTCCTTTTGTTTCGTTCGATCATCCCAATATATGTATATGATATAAAAGACAACTGACAAGAAAGGATTTAATGATGATACGTGCAACAAAAGTAAAAGTTATGAACACGCAATTGTGTTAAAAAAAAGAATCGCGCATGTTATAATTTTTCTATATCGTACTTGACATCTAATGCATAAATTTGCTCGATAACCTTGAAATGAATTAGGTTAATTGCAGAATTTTTTTTCAAAAATATTATTTTATATAGAATCAAAATCTTTAAAAAAATGGCGCATTTAATATACATGGGATACTCACGATAAATAAATAAATATATATATGGAATGCTTCATTATGGCAATCACTTCTCAAATGGAAATGAAAAATAAAAAGGGAGGAAAGTAATTAAATTCGAGACCCTCATTTTAAATCGGAATCGAATAATAAATTTACGGATAAATTTGTACTGTAGCGAAAATGGGTGGATTTAATCACATATTGTTGGTAAGGAAATCGGGCTGCCCCAAAAAGGGTTAATACCATGAAAAACCCCAAAATTCACTTCATACGATACATTTACTCTAAACTTTCTCAAACTATATCTTTTATGACACATCTACCCCAAACTATATTTTTCTTTTCTTTTTCTCTTCTCTTAAAAAAAATAGTTGGCTAGTGAGCTTCGACAGCCACTACCAAAGGGAGGGCTGGCAAGGGCATCGCAGGATAACTTTTTTTTTTTTGAAAGACAAAAAAGAGAAGAGAAAGAGAAAAGGAAAAGATATAATTTGAGGTAGATGTGTCACAAAAAAACATAAATTTGAGATTTTTTGTGTTAAAAAAAATTTAAGATAAATTTATCATATAAAGTAAAGTTTAGAGTTTTTCGTTCTATCTTCCAAAAAACCCGGGAGACAGTATAGGGTAAAGTTTTGGACAATGTTACCCAAAAATGGGTAACGGGAGACAGTTACCCGAACAGACGTGCTCACGGTACGAGGAATGGGACGCGGCGTACGATATAAAAACCCGGGGGAATGGCGACTCTCCCGAGCCTGAGAAGTTCATCTTCATCTTGTCCGCCTGTAAAACCTTTGGCGACCTCTCGTCGAGTTCTCTTTCTCTCTCTCTCTCTCTTCGAATTTCCAGTTATTTCATTTTAATTTTCGTTCTCTCTCTCTTCCCAATAAACTTTTTTTTTTTTTGGGGTGTGTGGGTTCATCTCCCTTTCCCAGGGTTCGTCTCTGTCCCTCGCGTTTTCTTCTCCGGGTTCAATCAGACGAAAGAACCATCAATCTCTTCGCGGGGGATTCTTCTTCTTTTTTTATATTTTCTGCAGATTTGGAAGCAATTCGTATCAGAGTGATTCGGATCGGCTAAAATCCGGTAAAAGTTCGAAACTTTCTCTGTCCGCAGTTTTTCATTTGTGCCGGGATTTGGAATTTCAGTTCTGGGTGTTTGTGTGATTGTCGCTGTCCTGTTGGGAGCTTTGGGTCGTCTTTCGATCGCGGGTTTGGATGGCTTATACGTGTTTTCCTGTCTTGCGAGGCATTTGGGGCTGCGTGTTGTCGTTAGGATGCTTATTTCAGTCCATGGTCTCGGGGAAGTCATTGGCGTCTTGGAAATGCGGAGGATTGGATTTGGGGCGGAGAACTGTTGTTTGCGGTGGCCTGGGAAAGTAGTATCATAAAAGAATTTGGTAGGGAACTGAGAAGTTAGTCATTGTCTATAGTTTTTCGGCTTATGGTCAAGGTTAGAGGCTGTCACCTTATGAGTATGGATGAGAGTTTTTGGGGTCATGAGATATTTATTTCTTTGTTCCAGGTCTTTTAAAGTTTTGACAGAATAGTTTTTCATTCATGGCAGTTCTTATCGTTCCGGATCCAGGCTGTTAAATATAGATGAGCAAGCCTCTCGCGGTGAGAGTAAGATTCTGAGTCTTATTTTAGTGTGAGTTGCTGCCGCAGCGATCGAGTTTGAATGGAGAATTTCCTGATTGCTGCGGATGTGATGGATGAAGGCTCGGACATTGAAGTTGATGATATAAGGTGTGATAACATTGCTGAGAAGGATGTTAGTGACGAGGAAATTGATCCCGAGGAACTTGAAAGACGAATGTGGAAGGACCGTATCAAACTCAAAAGGATCAAGGAGAGACAGAAGATTGCGGCACAACAAGCAGCAGAGAGGCAAAAAATCAAGCAAACATCAGATCAGGCTCGGAGGAAGAAAATGTCTAGAGCTCAAGATGGGATTCTCAAGTATATGCTGAAGCTGATGGAAGTGTGCAAAGCACGGGGTTTCGTCTATGGGATTATTCCAGAGAAGGGTAAACCAGTAAGCGGTGCTTCTGATAATATAAGGGCTTGGTGGAAAGAAAAGGTAAAGTTTGATAAGAATGGGCCAGCAGCCATAGCCAAGTATGAAGCAGAGTGTTTAGCCATGGGAGCAGCAGATTCTAGTCGCAAGGGTAGTTCTCAGAGCACCCTTCAGGATCTGCAAGATGCAACTTTGGGTTCTCTGTTGTCTTCTTTGATGCAGCATTGCGATCCCCCTCAGAGGAAGTATCCTCTAGAGAAGGGAATTCCGCCGCCGTGGTGGCCAACCGGTAATGAGGATTGGTGGTTAAAGTTAGAGCTACCACAGGGTCATAGTCCTCCTTATAAGAAACCGCACGACCTAAAGAAGATGTGGAAAGTTGGCGTGTTGACTGCCGTCATAAAGCACATGTCACCTGATATTGCAAAGATAAGAAGGCATGTTCGCCAGTCCAAGTGCTTGCAGGACAAGATGACGGCAAAAGAGAGTGCCATCTGGTTGGGCGTTTTGAGTCGAGAGGAGTCTCTTATTGAGCAACCTAGCAGTGATAATGGGACATCAGGAATAACTAAGTCTCCACCTAGCGCTCATAATGAGAAGAAGCGACCTTCAGCAAGCAGTGATAGTGACTATGACGTTGATGATGTTGATGGTGGTGGTGGCGGTTGTGTCTCATCTAAAGTAACTCAGAAAAATGTGACGGTAGATACTGTGGCAATTGTTCACCATCAGAACAACACTCAAACAAGTGACCAAGGTAAAGATCGTCGGGAAAAGACTCGCAAAAGGAAAAGACTGCGTACCAAATTGAGTTCTGCAGAACAACAAACTCCTCCACCCATCAATGACCATCCGGCATCTGAGCAGAGGGACAGTTTTCCTGATATAAATGACGGCCACATTGATGTGCAGCCTCTTGGATATCAAGTTCATGGCATGGAACAGGAAAATGCTGCGACTGTGGATATGAGGCCCTCAGAGAAAGTTCTGAATCTCGAGGGTCAATCACAGTTACAACCACTTGAGTTTAATCATTTCTCTTCCCTCTCTTCGGCAGATGTAATGTCCACGCAGAGCATGCTGGTGGGTGGAAAGCCCTTGCTTCATCCTCTGATGCAAAGTGCTTCACATGCAACAGCGACTTATAATTTCTATGGCACTACACCATCATATGGGCCTGGTCTCAGTGGGGAGCAGACTCAGATAGAAACAATCGAACCTCAGATTAGACCAGAGGACATTGGAACTCATGTCCCAGCACTATATAAAACTGGAAATGACATTTCTAGAGCGGACATGCCTCATTTGGGGAAAGAAGTGTTCCCAACTGAAAAAGAGGGACCCTTTGACTGTAACTTTGGCTCCCCACTTTCACTGGATTTCAACTTACAAAACAGCCCTTTCCCTTCATTTGAGGACATGGCTTCATGGGATGATTGTCACAATCTGGAGTTTGAAGATGATCTTATCAAATACTTTGCGGCATAGTTTGTGGATACCATTACCATTGACAGTTGATTGTAAGTGATGTCACCTTTGTCCTGTTCTCTAGTTTCACCACCTTTTACTTATTAATCTGTACGAGCTTAATGTCCTTTAATCCTTTCTGATGTGTTACAGGAACTGCAGAAAGCTGCATTATTTACTAACTTGGGAAGGCCATGTCTAGATAATCATTGGAGGTTCTGGTAATTGTTAGCAGAGGTTCCATAATTTGTATATTGTTAGGTTGTAGGTTAAAAACACAAATTCAAATCATTTGCTTAAAAATAATAGGTTAAGTGTGGGCTCTTTTTTTTGGTTCCGACTATATTGAGGAGTTGATGCAGATGACTTACAATTATGGACTGGCTACATGACATATCCGATGATAAAGGATTAGCTTGTTCATCCTCATGTTGCCTGTGTGTGAATACCTGAATCAGATGCACGTTTTTCTTGGTTCAGTTACCCGAAATGAACCCTTGGGGTTCTTTGAACTTCGAAACTAGGCAACTGTTGTGTTCAGGAATATAGGAGGATGAGAAAACAATGCAATGGCTCACTTCTGGATCAGTCGTGCTTGATGTCGCAATGGCATTGAAAAACAAAGTAGTTAAATTTGCAATCTCCCACCTGGTAGCACATCATGGGCAGGATGTAGATAGGAAGAGAAACAAGCCTGATCTAGGAAGGTTAGATTTGTCCTTGCTCCCATCTGGAATATTTAGCTAGGGAGTTGGTGGAGAGGTGAATGCTCCTGATTATTCTTTCCCCAAAACGTGCACGAAGGAAGGTGCTGAAACCGTGGTATCATCTGAATGCATCCTTAAATTAGGCATCATGGCTGTAAATGTACCAGCATCTGTTCTCTGTTCATTGGAAACTCGTGGTCCCGATCGTGGCTCTTAGAGAGAGCAAGTGCTAGCATCTTCTTTCTTCTGGTCGGTTTGGATATATCTGCGAGCTGCACTCTTAAAGGGGTAATTCGGTTCTTATGTCTTCACAACCTGCATTACTTAGGATTGCTTCTGGTAGTTGTCTTTCTTCCTGGGGTGGGTCCAGAACCAGGGATTTGCGATGGATGTGCAATTTGATGTGACCTGGCATAATTTCGAGCATCGAGGTTTATGCGCACATTGCACCTCGTTCTTTCTAGCACGCACGATCTTTAACTTCTGACTCTTTCGTTTTGAAGTACCTTCAACAATTGTGATCATCACCAGAGAAACGTTGTTGCCCTGGTTTCCAGAGCCTCCCGCTGGAAAATTTCAATCTTCTTTCGTGCAATTCTTCCTCCCTGCTAAATATGGCGGTAGGTCTCTTGTTGCAAGGGGAGTTAATTAGTTGAAGGATTGCGTCTTTAATGCCATATGGACAAGAAAGGTAGGTGGGTCTTTATGGGGAGATGGATCGTGCAAATTGCTACTGCTTAAACAAATTGAAAGTGTCGCGTTTCCTCCTTCGTCACCTTTCCATACTCGTCGGCGATTAACCGACTTGCCGCATCGCTTAATGGCAGTCCTTTTGCCCTCCGTAACCAGATGATTAGCAAGACGTGGCGCCCCAGAGGTGTCACCGAAAAGGTTGAGTCTTTATTTTGACTGGAGCAGGTGATTGGGAAGTTAAATCTGGTCGTGCTTTTGTGAGGTTCATCTGAAGCTACTCGTGTCCTGTTATTTCATGTACGTGTAGAGTAATATTCGCTTCCGAAACTACTCTCGAGTGGCGACGTGCCGTAATTGAAGCAAGAGATTATTTCATCGAGCATAAACACATGAAATCTCCATTTTGTCGATTCAATTGGATTACAGAAGTATGTTCCTTTTCCTTTGGCTGGTCCTGAAGTGATTACGTCGATGATCTCGTGTGATAATCGAATCGACTGAGAACTTACGCCATTGGAAGAGTTGGTATTATGCACTCGAATCATATGAACCGACTCCCATCCATTCAATGATGCAGACCTTGAGATAAGACTCAATGAACTGATAGTCGTGATTGGAGATTGCATACGATGCTGACTCGTGCCTTGGCATTTAGGACCAAGGCCTCTAAAAACTGACTTGAAGTTGGGCCCATTGTGAACCTCTGCCTTTCTGTCTCGGTCGCTGTCTCTGTCTCTGTCTCTCTCTGTCTGCGTATTCTAGGACTGCCAAGCGTACGTCTTTAGTCGTCTCCATCTCTCTCTCTCTCTCTCTCTCTCGTCGTCGTTGCAGGAGCAACGCGCGGATCACTGCGATCAGTACCACGGAATTGGGGGTACGAGAGTTTGCCGTCACGTCACGACGAAAATATCCTTAAAACGGCTGTCTCGACTCCTCCTCCATCCTTGCCGCCCCCCTTCCTCTTTCATTCTCTCTCTCTCGCTCTCTCGCAGAGTCCGATCGATTAGACGACTACAGATGCAGACAATGGTGATTGGAAGAGCAGGTCTAGCTGTCAGCCCTAGGCTTTCCATCACCATCCTTGTTCTTGTGCTGCTGCTCCTTCTATTCCCTCCTTCCGCTTCGCGTAAGTTCATCGTCGTCGTCTCCTCTCTCTCTCTCTCTCTCTCTGTGGGTGGCGTGAGTGGTGAAGTTGGTGTTTTGACGATGATTAATCTCGCTACAGATGGAACTTCATGGAGGGCAGGAGAGAACACAGACACAGCTCCTCATTACTCCGAGGTAACCAGGAACCAACAAATAACACGATAAAATTGCTAGTCTACTCTACTCGCGCTTCCCCTTCCCATTCCCATTTTGACGTCGCACCATTCGTTCTCCACTGTCGCCCGCTTAACTCATTCTTGTCTTTTTTTTTTTTTTTCCCTTCCTCTCTATTTCGTGTGCGCGTTTGAGAAGATCACAGACGGGAACAGAAATACGGAGGTGGCAAGAGCTCCGTTCGTCGTCGGTTATTCGCCGGCGCTCGACGACGACGTCGAAGGCTCCGCAAGAAAGGTCCCCACTGGGCCCGACCCTCTCCATCATCGTCGCAAACCCGTTTCTCCGTAAACCAAAACGAACCCAGAAAAGACGGACCGTACCTTTTTTTCCGCAGATGCTTAGAATAGCGAGCTCCGATGAACCGATCTTCATCAACCCCCCCCCCCCGCCCCATTTCCTTTTCTTATCCTTTCTTCTTCTTCTTTTCCCCCTTTGGGTCCTCTCCTGGTCCGTGGATAGAAAAATATGAGGTCACGTCGCTGTACAGGCGATCGGCTGTTAGCTTTCTGCAGTTCTTTGCGACACGCTCTGCACTCGCACCGCCGGCCGAAGCTCGCGATGCATGAGCGGTGACGACTACCATTGTTGCTGTCCTTGTAATGCATCGTCTTGCATCGGAAAAGGGGAAATCTCCATCGACTGCCACCGGATTTGAATGTCACCACACAGAGATCTGTCCGATGCACCAAACTTTTTGATCGTATTGAAGAATGTCGTGGTGGTTAGACCAAACTTTTCTGGACGATGGAACATAAGATTGTAATTTTACTGTTTCGAGATTATTGATGATGGTTGTGAAACTGGGGGCCTTTTTCACCAATTGTCTCTAATTGTCCGAATTTGAGTCCCGATAGGATAACAAATTGACCCATTGTCTCGTCTGTTTGTCGACGACCTCCCGAATTTGTTCGCTGATGATTCATTAAATCCATCGATTACCGATTTCATCAATGTCAAAATATTGAAGCATCCAAAATTTTCGTGATTAATATGAATAGTCGTGTATCAAAGGACGTTTGAGATGTTTTGCTCGAGAAATGAAGTTTTAGATACTTTATGGTCATTAACTGTAAAGGATTAAAGTTAGATAACAATTTCAAGCAAGTCGAGTGTTTAAGTTTGCTATTACAAAAAAGAGTTTGATAAATATGGGTATTAAGTTCCTTGGATTGGTTTTTTAGTGCTTTTGTGTTGTGTGTTTATGCTTTCTGTTAAGGATTAAAATCTAAAAAATTAAGGATTATAATCACAAAATGTTATCTCAAATTATGCCTATCACGACATAATTAAACAGAAAAGAGTCTCAAATTATGCCTACCATGACATAAATACTACTTGATTTTTTTTATGTCTTTAAAAAACCTAAACTTATCCATTGAGACATAAATATCGCAAATTTCTTTGTATCATCAAAAAAATCAAAGTTTATTCATACATGACGTATATACTATTTACTTTAGTTATATCAATAGTATATTTGTTTTTTTTTTTGGGTAAGGAATCAATAGTATATTTATTACGTAGGTATAAATTTGAGATTTTTTATGACGTAAAAAAAAGTTCGTAATGTTTTGGTCATGGTAGGTGAGTTTACGGTGCTTGATAACACACGCACACAAAATGAGATATTAATGTCGTAGTGAATATTATTCTTGATCTTTTATTGTAGTTATCCTTTTTCAGAAAAAAAAAAGAATTGGATAACAATTATTAATAATTAAATTTTGATCAAATAGCAATTAAAATTTAAATTAAGAATGAAAAAGAAAATAAAATTCAAATAATTTTTGAAGAGATTTTCCAAAGTTTTTAGGACGGGCGCGAAAGGATCGACCGTCCGCGTTCCTTGGGAAAATATTAAAGAATTTCGAACGAGTTTTCCTTTCCTACCTTTAAAACCAAAAAAAAATAAGAGAAACCCAGGAATAAAGCCCATTGGCCAACAACTTGCGACCCGGATCGTGATCCGCGTGAGCTCCGTTCGAAAAATCTGGGCCGTTCCTAATCAACTCCGCCAACGGCCAAGATCGACGTCCGAAGACAACATCTCCGAAATTTTAAACTTCCCGCCTCTCTCTCTCTCTCGTCTCTCCGTCTTTATATATCTCTTCGGACCTCCATGCCTTCCATCCCAAGCTCAGCCAACCACAGCCAAGTTTTCTCGCACTTTCTCGAGAAAAGCGCACTTTCTCTCTCTTTCACCGTCGATTCCGATGGCTCGCACGAAGCAGACCGCCCGCAAGTCCACCGGTGGGAAGGCCCCGAGGAAGCAGCTCGCCACCAAGGCCGCCCGCAAGTCCGCCCCCGCTACCGGCGGCGTCAAGAAGCCCCACCGCTTCAGGCCCGGGACGGTGGCGCTGAGGGAGATCAGGAAGTACCAGAAGAGCACGGAGCTGCTGATCCGGAAGTTGCCGTTCCAGAGGTTGGTGAGGGAGATCGCTCAGGACTTCAAGACCGATTTGAGGTTCCAGAGCAGCGCCGTCGCGGCCCTCCAGGAGGCCGCCGAGGCCTATCTGGTCGGGCTGTTCGAGGATACGAACCTGTGCGCGATCCACGCCAAGAGGGTCACCATTATGCCCAAGGACATCCAGCTTGCGCGCAGGATCAGGGGAGAGAGGGCATAAGGGTCTGGTGGCCCTCTTGAGGGGAAAGGTGGATCTTGCGTTTGTTTTGGGAAGAATCGTGATTAGATGAAGATTAGATGTTAATTTTCTCTCTTCTGCTGCTAGGGCTCTGGTCTTTTTAGCGTTTGTGTCACTTAACTTTTAGAGATTTGTACTGTGTAAATTTATGGAAGTTTCCTAATGAACCAAGTTCTCTTACTTAACTTCGTTTCATCGTTTGTTCTGTCAATTTATTTTTACTGGGAAGGTGTCTTGTCTACTTGGTTATGTTGGGATCACATTTCTCAGGAATTCTAATGGCTTGATGATGAAGACAATTGCTCTCAATTCAGAGCCATTAGCAGTTCTTGAAATGCTTGGGGATTTTGCTGGCCGTAGTTAATTAGCTCCATGCATCTTGAATTCTATTTCCTCCACTCTTTATTAATCAAGTATATGCTGGGCATTCCCATTTCTCTTCCATGAAGTCACGTCTTTAGTCTTTCGCTACTATTTAGAAAACAGGAAGTTGGCTGTGCTGGATATTTCCAAATGATCCTGAATACCCCACTCAGTCTGACTACGCTGTATGGCTAAGAACATTAAAGTAACTATCCCTGAGGCCAATAAAGAAAACTATTCCCAGTCTTAACATTTACGGCTGTACCTATTTGCTGCTTATTTTGTGATGCTCATCACTTGTCTATCTAATGAAAGTCAAATCCTCCTTTAGCACTTTCCTCTTTGCCAGGGGCCTCAAAGCCACTTGATTCTCTGTTTTGTAGGGTCCCGAAGAGACTTTAATGCAGATTTTGTTCTGCAAGCTTCTTCAAATAAATTCAACACCACTGCTGGGTCATGGAGCTCATTTCCAGCACGACACCATCTTCCTTGGGGCTTCAACAGACATTATTCACCCGAAAGCCTCTCATGCTTTTGAGATATTACCAGCACTGAAGCAAGCTGAAATTAGACATTCACCGTCTGTAAGATTTCTTTTGCTGAAAGTAGAATGCCAGACAAAGCAGACATTCAAATGAGTGAAGTGATAACTAAGTCTTCTGTGTAAATAAATCAGAAGAAAATTGTTTTAAGCCCGCATTCTGATTATCTGATAGCTTATAGTCTTTTAGTAATTACATTCTCCATTACCTTGTACTCTGGTTAATAAGGACAACCGCTATACTAGCACATACGGGTTAAACATATTATTGGAACTTATGAAGCATGTAGAAAAGTAGCAGCAAACCTCAAACTGAGGACATCCCAACAGATATGATACCCAACAGGCAATACTTAATTCAAATCAACTCTGCCATTCCCCACTGCTTGATTGCAAAATGAAAGGACAGGAAGAATGGACAAGGGAAAAAGAAAGAGCAGACAGTACGTAATGGACAATGTGCAGATCTAACAAGTAAAAAAGTAAATGAGACAAAGGTGTTATGAGCCAAATTAATGGAGCTAGATTTGGAGTACATGTATAGCAAATGGCTAGTCACTAGCGAAGAAAATAACAAATGGATCAAGTCCCAAACCTCTGTTCCAGCAATTATGGTACCGTTGACTGGATGAGCAGCGCATGCTGTGACACCTTCAGACAGAGGTATAGACCTATTTCGCCTAGTTCGGCTTCTAATTTCACAAGACTTTCGTGAATCTTCACTGGAAATTAAGAAAACAATTTAGTGCTATGAGTTTCATGCATGAAAAAGAAAATGCTATCTAGAGATTCCTTACAAGTAGTCCACATGACAGGGGGAGCTGACATCTGGAAAGAAATCAAGAAGATGAATTCCATTTTCAGGTACTGCTGGAACCACATAGACCTGGAGAACATAGCACAGAACAGTAAAACAAACAGAAGCCTTTTCCATTGGACTTGGTAAGAATGCATGCACCTAGTTAAGACAAGAGGTTAGCTATGCTAGTTCGTTGACCACTTCATCATATAGTATCTCCTCTGCCGTTTTATAGCCAAAGACATTCTAATAATTCTTTCAGGCTTACATCCCAAAAAATGTAACTTCATGAGCCCTTTGCTTTTTGGCTGTGCTGTCTAGTGCATTGCACGTCAATTTTGCATTATGCTGCAGAACAATTCAGTTTAATGTTTCCTTTTTTCAGCTCACTTTGGACCTAAAGTTTTGGCTCATAGTATCTCCAGCCAGAATTAAAACTCTCGCAATGTCATCCATACTCAAATTACTACTGCTTATCGCCATGGCCCGATGTGAAGGTAAAAAGACTCAAGGCAGTGTTATAATTGCACTACTTTGGGAAGTGAGAGACTGAAGCCTTGAAACAAATCTTCTGAGAAACATGCACTGTCGTCGAACTAAAAACATTTGATGTTAAGAATCCTCTGTAGGAATGAATTAAAAAACTTACTGAATATGTTGGAAGCAATGACGGTTTCCTCAAGTAGAATAAATTGCTCGACAGTTCGGCACCCCTCCTAAATCAATCAGAATGGATACAGAACAGTTTTAACAATGCAATCAATATATTCACCATCCATTAAGCTAGATTCGTTCAAGTTTACTCACAGCCATGCTGGGGGAGGACAGTGAATGTGAGTCACACTGAGATTGTAGAGATCCAAAACTCCAGACCTGCATCAAATGAAAATTCACAATTTAATTAAGTTAACCTAATTACTGAGATCGCAATGCTGATCCTCATCTTTGATTGTAAAACATGTATAAACGAAGCCTTTATTCACACCAACACCTTGCATCTTGCAAGTGCTCCCACCATTCTTGATACAAAATCTCTTCTAACAAAGATGAACATTTTCACTACTTACATTGTTTTCAGTCAAGAAATTGGAGTTATATGACCTGGAGATATTATCAGCTTACGGACTAAAAGTGCAGGACAAACAAAAGGAGCTACCAAGAACCATTTGAGAATGGTGGTTCACCAAATACCAATAGACAAAGACGATTTTGGCAAACCGATATGATAAACTATTATTTTGGATGAGTTAAGACTTCAGAGTACTTTCTCAAGGACACGAGAAGTTACAAAAAATCTGTTAAATGAGCTAGCACGATAATCAGTATATACCTACAACTGATAAAGCAACGCAAATATAGATGAGTGCTTTTTCCATTCATAGATACTCAAACTAATAAAGACCGGTCAATCAAGAAAAGGCAGAAAAACTAGGCAAAGTAAATATATGCACCACCAACCTACCAGCCGTCATCAAGATGAAATGCCAATTGATATGGGCAAGAAGGATCGAGATCGATGGAGTGTATTTCCTTAGTAAGAATGTCTGATTGTGCCTGAAAAAGAACATGTGGGTGCATTTGTTATCACTAAGAGAAAGAGGTTCATACTTAAGCTGCAGAGTGAAATGATCAGTAGTTGACCACAAATGACAGTCGAGCAGAACCTCTTAAACAGAATGAGCAAGCTCTGCAGGATATCAGTGAATTAAATGCATGGGTCATAAGCTCAAAAGTAAAAACGTTGAGTATGAATTGATTCCGCACACTTCAATTAAGATTTTAACACGTTGCCTGCAAAAATATTGCAACATGTATGTACCTTTAAAGTCCCGATTTTGTCCAGCATTGCAGCAACCTTGAATGACTTGAGAGGCAAATTTTGAACCTGGATATAAACGAATAGTAAATATTGCATTACATGATAATATTCAGATGACAATAATAGCTGTGAAATTTTTATTTCCTACACCTTCTACATGTCATATAGTCGAGGTTGGCACCCTATTGAATCCAGTGTAGTAAGTTGACCCCACTGCAATCCCACTGCAATTTCAAGTGATTCTCTTATGCACTTAATTATAAAGGGATTTCTTTCTTCTAACCCTAAATTTTGGGTTTTGATCCCCTAAGCTTTTGACTTAATTGAAGTTATTAAAAAAAGAAAAGAAAAAAGAGAGTTTAAGCCCAATATCAAACCCACCATTGACACTTTGTCAGAGAATGAGCCAGAGAAAAGGAAAGAAACAATTACAAAAAGGAATGAAGCCACTGGAGATCCTGACCTATTGCAAAATATTAATTTAGATCCTCAACTCTTTTTTTGTGCAATAGGATCCTTAAGCTATATAATTCTGTATTTGAATTGGCCTTGCGTTTAATTGCTTTAAATGCTGATGTATCATCCCACATGGCATCCTACGTGGCATTAAAAATCTAAAGATGCTTATCAGTGTTTTAGAAAATACAAATCTGAAAAAATAGAAAAACAAAGGAAGAAAAATTGTTTGGTCAGCCAAAGGAAAAGAGAGGAAGAAGAGAGGGAGAGCTACAGTGGCGGTGGCAAGGCGTGCTGCCCAAGCACTGATTAGGGCCGGCATCCCTCGCCAGGCTTAGGGAAACCTCTAAAGTGGTGCAAATTTGAGAGGATCAGATCAATTCAATTGATCTGGCAAAATTGATCAATTGATCAATGTGTTCGAGAAGAAGAACAATTTGTCAACCACCTTCATGACTGACAAGGGGAATGGGTTACAACCATTCTTTCTGGGTTCACCTGAGCCAGCGAGGGCCACCAGCCTTAACTGGTGCTTGAGTGGTGCTGCCTTTGCCATTGCCACTGTAGCTCTTACTCCCTTCATCTGTTTTCCTTTGGCCAAGTGAATCCTTCTTTCTTCCTCTGTTTATTATTTTTTCGGATTTTTATTTTGTGAGATATTGAAAAACATTGCTTAAAATTCTAATTCCACGGACATGCCGCATAGCAGGAAACATTGGCCTCTATGGCAATTTAACGCCGCATCAGCAATCTATTATTTCTTTCACGAAGGACCAACTCAAACAAAAAGATATATGGATAAAGAACCCAACTCGGGGAAAACAAAGAGAGAGAGTGAGGTGAGTGACCTAATTGAACATTTTGCAACAGTTCAAGGACCTCCGATGCCTGTATTCTTTACAAAAACTACCACCAATTCTTTTTCTACGACACTTCAAGCAGAGAAGTAGCTATTTTACCTCTCCAGGATTTTGAAAAGCACCAGCTGTCCTTCCTCCACGAAGATCCCAAATATAAATCACACCTCGCTTGCCAGCCCCAAAGATGGTCTGCAAAAGTTTATTACATGTATGCTTTAAGCACTGGTAAGGAAAACAATGTGATTTCATAATGGCAGTAGAAGTCACATGCAGAACATTACAGGTCAGACATTTAACAATTCTTTGCTAAAGAAGGGAGCGACAGATACTATCTGTTCTTTCTGAAGTTAAACAACTTCCTGTTGAAGAACAGACTTTTTTCCCCTTTTCTTGAAGAACAAATAAGGTGGTTTCACAAATGATGAAAGTAAATGGCATAAATAACATTAAAATCTCGCTACTTTTAAATGCTTAAGAAAGCATCCTGAAATCACACATTCTCTCATAGAAATTATCACAATTATCTCCAAAGCATGCTTCAATGCTTCTTCAAGTTATAGAATTTGTTAGAATCTGACTTTAGTCCATAAATCATGCAAAGTTTTGACATCATCTTAGCATTTAAAGAAGTTGATGGATTACACTATTACTTTTGTATAACTATAGAAAAATAGGTAGATGACCGCCTTAAGTCATTGAATTAAATCACGGCAAGTAGGCATCCTGACAATAACTTACATTGGTTTGGTCCTTTCATCGTGCCAAGACAGCATCTAGGCATCAGAAATAAGTCAGAGATATACTCTACTACTTCTGTCCAAGTTAACTTTAAAAGAATAGGTAGACAATTTCCATCTCAAATGAAACCTCAGACAGTAACTTAAATTTTAACCCAGATGTCTGCACAGAGACACTACTTTATACAGTAGTTACCCTATTACCCCAGAATATTAAATGCATCAGGGTTCCATCATTGAACAAGAAAAGACTTCAAATACTAGCCTATCTTAATTGCAGAGTACATACCATACACTATACAAGACCAAAGAAATTAAATCAATTGAGGCAGAATCATTTTTTCAATGAAGGGCTCTCAACAACATAGACCATTTAAAGAATGCTGATATGAAAATAAGTGCGGCACTTTTGTTTCTTCTATCAAACTAAGAACCAATACCTCCAAAAACCAGAATATCTCCTTAGAAGTAAACTGGAGTTCTACAGAAAATGCAGTTAATTCTTTCAAAAAGATAAAGGTCCATTGTAATTGAAGCACCAATCCACATAACGATAAGTTATTTCAGAATTGGCTGAGCAATAACCTGATTTTCAATGTTGAATTGAAGACTGTTAAGTGAGTCATGCGAACCAGTAGTGAGCTCCTGATATGGAAAGACACTCACTCTTCTATCCCATATATTAATTGTACCATGTGTATCAGAAGCAAATAGCCTATTGAAAAAGACAATCAGGAATAGGGTGTTAATGGAAAAATAACAGAACTGCAAGATGTAAACCAAAGAGATGTGAACTAAGATGGGTGCATGCAAGAACCAAGCCTAAACCATGAACAGTTAAGTACATTATCACAAGGCAGACCATTTCTAGCAGCAAGTATATTAATGGTATCCTAAAAAGTTCAATGCACCTCCAAGAATCTCTAACAGGAGGACATCCAAAAGATGATATAATTGCGTTCATTAGACAAAGCTTTTTACTTCAGAAGATGCAAAGGAATAATAACAGGTGCATTTTCAGAAGTCAATTTATCATCGCTTGCTACACTATCTGTGAGTACAGAAAGGAGTGTACATCAACCCTTTAAAGATTTTGAAAGTGAGCACCAGTTAAGGATGCCAACTCTCACCAGTCACAAAAGAATTGACTAACAGAAAAGGAGGACAGGAATCTGGTTAGGTGTTCCTCCCAGCCTTGCCAAGATATAACGCTACCAGAATATATGCAGTAAAGGAAGAGGCATGTCCTCAAAGTCCTCCATATAATACGTGCTGTAATCAATGTTATTGCTGCTCATGTAGTTTGAAATTGAAGAGTCCGAAGCACTGTGTGAAATTATCATCAACTCTAACATCTAATAACTATGCAATTCACCAAAGAATTCTAGAGAAGCATCAATTCCCCTAATAGCAACGAGAGAAATAAGAGCGGCCATAAGTAAATATCTCTCATTATCATGCAATTTCTTTCAGTCAGTGTCCAACATAGGATATGAATATTAGAGTCCTCCCTTCTTTTCACTTCAGTAGCTTACCTTAAGGCCTCTGTAGGGGCGAAAGCAACATCAGAAAAACCTTTTTGTACATTAATACCGCGATTATTGACAGACTGCCTTGCCCTTAAGATCTGCGCAGGATTAACAAAATTTACTTGTGGAATTGAAGAACTCAGTTTTCCACCAGGATTCAACTGGTAAGTAAAAGTTACAGAAGATATTGAAGAAAGACAGCAGTTTGTTTTAGATTTCATTCACTTTACATGGAGAAATAGGGAGCATTTTTAAGCTCCCCAGGCTTCTCGGCTGGAGAGAGCTTATTTATTAACAATAACAGTGCTGAGTCTTAGTCATTCTCCCTCTAAAAGATGGGAGCTCTATACACCACGCTTTCATGTATTTATGTATTGAAAAAACAAATCATCACCAGATCTACCATTAGTTATTTTTCACTGGAACTTTAAATGAATAACAAGCAAAAACTTACTCCAACTGGCTCAGACGATATATAGCCAATATCGAACAGAGATATCTCATTATTCTTCAGAGATGAACAAACAACCTGCACCAGTGCAAAGTTTCCCATAAAAGCACCATAGACTCAGGAGGAAATAGAAGGAACCGCACATAACACAATTAGCATCACAGTGAAGAGATGCATGACACTGCGATTTGAAGATACAAGATTAGAAGCCTATTGCAAAAAGCAATACCATGAAATTTTAACAGATATCTGTGCCATCACAGATTGCATATTGCAAAGGCAGGAAGATGATACACATACAGATATGAAATTAAGCATGCATTAATCAACGGGTTCTAAAATGTTGAGATTAAGATGCAATCCATAATCATATCCAAAAATAATAGCTTAAGAATTACATCCGCAAGGTAGCAGCTCATAAGAAAGCTCTTTTGATCCATCACGAATTTTGTATTGTGAAGGCAGGAAGACAACATAGAAAGACAAAATGTAGGCAGTACATTTATCAGCTTTCTGGCCCAACCTATGCCAGCATATGCAATGCAATTGAAAAGTCATGTTTAGTCTTAACCTATGAATGTTGGCATGCAGAGGCAATATTCCAAGCCACAACAGAATATGTAAAAAGCAGCCCACAGAGTATATGAGCTCCAAACCTCATTCTGGTAAGCAACATTCCAACGAACAACATCAAGTTGTTCTGGTGAGGAAAGATGCATCACGTTTTTGGCTTCAACCTCCTTCGTGCCTAACAAGACATGCACGCTCTGGAAATGTCAACTAAGATAAACTCGACGGTATCATGTGACACAAATGAAGTAGCACACATGAATATAAAGTAATTAAAGAAGCAGCATCTTCCCACTAAATTGCTTACAAGACACTGCAATGATCACACTAAACATGTTATAGCTCATTGTAGTACAATCTTCAATTTGCTTGTGAAAAAACTGGACAAGGGTGAAATCAGAAAGTTAAAGATAGTCGTCTACAATAGTACTGCATTACGTATGCAAAGAACAACTGGTTCTTATCTCAGTAGAAAACCATGATATAAGCCAGGGAGCAGGGGTAGACAGGTAATTAAGGTCAGCCTGTGATAAAAAATATGAACCATGCAAACAGGATACATTTCTTCTACAACTGCACTTTGCAAAATGACGCGATTCCCACGTCATGCTAATACTTGTTTATGTCACCTTCCTGTGGTCTCAATATTAGTTGGAAAAGAAGTTGATTACAACTCCCCTAACAAGCAACCATGCTCAACCTTAAAAAGCATTTATTTATGTGGAATTAATGATAGCAAAAAATGGTAAAGCTTTTAAAATAAAACTTACGTGGTTGATTACTCTGACAGTAGAGGGTTTCAAAATCATGAATTGTTAGGCAGCCTGATTTTGTTACAGATGCCAAGTAGTAACCCTGTGAAGGAGATGAGGACATGAGCATAAATAAGAACTAAACAAGTAAAATTTCATTAGTAATCTTCAATATTTATATTATCAGAGTGAGTGCTAATAAACCTCTACGAGGTTCTAACACCTGCAGCTGTTATGCTCAAGAATGCTTTAAGAATTTGTGGGACCATGCCAACTAAAAGCTTAAACAATTAGATGAACGCGTGGTTTAATATTTAACTATTGTATTATTCCCTCTCATGCTTGCTCTGGACTTTTTGCCTAGCACATGTTTAATTGGGAAGGAAAATAAGGCTTGGAAATATTTGAACTCGCGACCTTTTGCTTTAATACCATATAAGATTTTGTGAGACCACAGCCAACTACAATAAAAGCTTAAATTATTAGATGAAGGCTAGGTTTAATATTCAAGTATTCTATCTCATGTGAGTACATATATGTGCCAGAGAGAGAGAGAGAGAGAGAGAGAGAGAGAGAGTCCTCCATGTTCAAGGAAAATGGCCTGTTACAATATCCCAAGACAAGCATTCTAGTATTTCCTGCTATATAATTTGCTTCCCATGTATGTTCAGTTCAAGGTTGACCATGCTTTAGACAAATATACATGCACGTGCAAGCACGAGGACACAGCCAAGGCAGAATGCAGGAGAAAAGTCTGATTCAGTCAATTTATGATACACTTAATTATAGTAAAAGCACCCAAAAAATCCCCAACTTATTAGAAAAGTCGTAAAGTGGAAATTCAGACACATCATATTATTTACCTTTTTGTCGAAGTCCAGACAAGAGATGCCTTGCCTAGGAAGGAACAAAAAAAGTTAACTTTTGGGTATCTTGATCTAATGAAATCAATCACCACCCTTAGCATGGGCTTAGGAAGGAAGAAGCAAAAAAATAATAAAGAATGCATTAGAACCATAATTAATTGAATGGCTCATGTAGCTTATGTTTGAATATGCTATGCAAAGAGACATGCATAAATGAGAGATATTATTGTTCTTTGGCATATCTCTTTTCATCATCTTTGGCAAGACAATATGAAATCATACCAACATATAGAACTTTATCAGGCATACAATAAAGTTCACACTAAGGAGTATCAAATAGAGCAGAAAGAGACCTAATTAAAAGACGCGTACATCTAGCACTTACTCAAATAAAATGACCAATATAGAAGGCAATCTAGTAAGGAAGGTGCTTGCATCAATAGCCAAGCACACCCAACCCCACTTTGAAAAGGAAGGGGCGAGAAAAAGGGAAGTAGTTAATAAATCCTTAAGACAACTCCATCGAATGACATGTAGAAGAGTTGTTGCTCTATTACGGGCAACTCATATATTCTATATACAATAATTTTCAGCAAAAGCTCTGGCTGTCCGATGTCCAAACAAAATACTAATTTTTGTGCACCAGATTGCAGTTTTCCACTAAATTATGCATCTAATCTTTCGTGATATCCACGTTATTAATTGTAGACACTTCAGAGGAAGGGGCGCCAAGCTCCTCAAACAAACTCAAATAAGTCGTCGCAGTCCAACACTGAGAGGACCATCAACCAACAGGCACCCAATAGTAAGCCAAGAAAATCCTCAGTATTGGAGCAAAACGAAGTGACTCTGTCTTTTGCCAGAGTCTATAAGGGGAAGATAGTCTCATGAACCTCTAGCAATAGTTTGTTGAGCTCTTTTCTTATGAGTCATTGCAAAACCTACAGCTGAAATAATTCACCAGCCCCTCCCGAATTCCTAATACCCAGGGAGTTTATTTAGTTTCAACCTCCTCCTGCATTTATTCCATTAATTTTAGCTTCACAGACGCTTCAAGATTTTCGGGGTCGTATGCATACAGGGTAAGAATTAAAAACAAAAATATCGGCAAAAAGCAGATAAAGAAAAGGAAAAAGGAGAGCTTTCGATGAATCTACCGGGGACAGATCGTGGAGCTGTAATCAATCTGACTCAGCTGCCAAAAAAAAGTTGTACGATTACGTTAGCCCCAATAACTGAATAATTAAGGACACATGAACTTACAACAAGAAGACATGGGGATTTTTGCATAAGAAGCAACAACAGATATGATATTCCGTACTTGGTTAGTCGCGCATGGAGCTCCATCAACAAGATATCGATGCGGAAACGCTCCCACCTTCCACATAAGTTCAACAATGAGAAAAGAAAAAAAAAAGGAAAACCTGAAAACGGGCGAGCAACAAGCGACACCAAAGGAGCACGGCGGTGGTGATCATAAATTGAATTCACCTCAGAATACGACTGCATCAGTAGACCCGACAGGTAGTGGCGATACTTCGGCTCGAACCTACCGTTCAATTCGACGACGCTTCTCTTCCACAGGTGCCTTTGAGATCGAGAGATCATTTTCAACAGAGAAACAGAAAAAGACGGGACGCCGAATCAAACTTTCAGCTTTTTGAATCAGAATCGAAACCAGAGGGAGGAAATGCGCGAGCTGGGGAAGCGAAAGGCGATACCTTTTGACAGTCTTCGAAGTACGAACCCAAGGTTCCGCGGGGACGAGGAAGTTGTCCATCGAGATCGAGAGAGAGAGAGAGAGAGAGAGAGAGAGAGAGAGAGGTGTGTGTTGCGGATTCAAACGACGGAGAAAGAGTGAAACCGCAGCTTCGGACAAATGAGAGAGAGAGAGAGAGAGAGAGAGAGAGAGAGAGAGAGAGAGAGAGAGAGAGGGGGGGGGGGGGGGGGGGAGTCCCCGAGAAACCTGTTTTCCCGCGTCCGCTACGCCCACTTCGAGCCGGGCCGAATTCCGGCCGGACCGGAATTTGGGCCGGCCTAGCTCGTCCCGGTTCTGATTTGGATAAGGAAGGATTTCGTTTTCTAAAAACGTCACATGATCCAAGTAATTAGTAAAAAAGGAAAGGCAAGCGAATCCGATACTTGTGCATTTAGGGGAGATTCTGCGTGTCTCGTATTGATGCCCGCTAGATTTTAGGCCCCCGAAGAAGGATTATTTAACAATAAAAAGTTGTGTTACCATATATATTAACTAGAGGTTTCGATTCAATGTGTTATGATGACCTTGGACTTTTAATTTGCACAATGTGATCGTTTAATTTCGGCTCAAGATGCGATGTCGCTAGGAGTGTGTATGATCAAGGGTAGTCCAATTTCTCCCTGGAACTAGGAACCGAACCAATGGGATAAGTTTCCGATCTCTAGGATGGGATCGGATTGCCTAGTCCCAGACTAGCGGGTCTAGTCCAGTAGGATATCTAACGGGGCCGATTGGGAATTGAAAAAATTCTAAAAAAAATTGAATTTCTTTACTTTTTTTAAAAAATATTTAGTAAAGTTGGGTAAAAACTAAAACTTTTTAGAATTTTAAATTAAGTTTTTTACATTTTTTTACATGTTTATTTTTACTAAAATATTAAAAAAAATTATCGGTCTGGTTCAATTCGACCGTCTTAGGAATCGGGAACTCGACTACCTAAACACCAATTTCACTTTTCGGAACTGAGAACTGGGACCGAAACGACACTTCCTATCCAGTCCAATTCCCGACCAGTCCGAGCAGTTCCCAATTTAGGTGGTTCAAGTTACTCACCCCTAAATGTCGTCGTTGCACTTTTTAATCGGTTCAATGTGCAATCCTTCTATTTGTGTCATTTTCACGTAGGTTTGGAGAGTTCAACTTGAATAATAGTTTGGGGGCGCAACCAATAAATCAGAAAAAGTTTAAATATGACGTTAAACATTGAGCCAAACTTCATGGACTGTTTGTGTCATCTTCCCTAACCAAAGTGCTAGGCTTCTGATTTCTGTTCTCTATGCTGATGAATTCGATTTGCCTCGCGCAAGCTTGTACGTTCGATCGACGCATGTGCATTTCTTAAACATGTAATGATCTTGAACGACTTATCCATCCAAATATTCCTCCGGATGTTCCTGTGATGGAGCTGCTCGCGAGCAACCGGATGTAAGCCATATCTGGTGGTCCTTACCTGAGGCAGCACAACCAAAAATTTGCAAGAGAAACTAAAGGGTCTTTAGAGTTTGCAGAGACTGTAACTAGTACAAAACTGGTTGCCATTTAAAATTTGCAGAAGGAGAAATATCTCTTGCTTTGAATAATTCACAATGTCGGTCGATCCAGCAAGACGCTTCACTAGATTCTTTAACTAGTTTATGCCGGAACTGAAAAAAATTATTGGTCGAAGTTTACAACTTCTGCTAAAGCCATCGCTTCCTAGCGATTACATACTTCGATCCAGTACTAGTTTGCTTCCTAATGCTCTTGGAATCTCCTCCGGCCGACGACAGCTGCCTTTGCTGCTCTGAATAGATCTTACTTGATTTCTCATTTGTCATAACCTCCTTGAGAGGACTTACTGATCTAGACTTGCTTCGCCTTCCAACTGATTTCATGGAGAAACTTGAGGCCTTTTCCGCTACCGAATTATCGGTTTCCCTCAAAGTATTTCTACATTTTTCTGCTGGTGTCTCCTGCTGTTTGGCGAGAGACGCTTGCCCCCTGGTTTTAGGAGACCTGTCCGAATCGGAAGAGGAAGGGCTAGTTGAACTGTCCATGTCATAAAGGGGATTATATACCATGACGGGGAATAGTCTGGTGCTGGTATTGGTGTTTATCTGCGAAGAGGGTGTTCGCTGTCTTGTGAGATGAACAACCTGCATACGACAGAATTGAGGCAACTGAAACAACACCACACCTCAGCAACACTTGAATATTAATTTCCATGTTAGACTTCTTCAGCTTTCGCAGGAGAGTCATTTCGATTGCTCACTGTCCTGAATCGAACCTATCTAACATTGAGCCGTGACATATCTACTGGTTCATTTTTTACTCGGTTGTGGAGACCAAGAGCTTTCTACATAATATCTCATTCATGCAGTAAAGAAAGGCTCAGTGGAAGGAGTAGTCAGCTGATTCCTTATCCTCATCTCTTAAGAAAAAGACAACGATATAACAATTAGATTTTCCACCAGCATAGCTTATTTTTTTCCTTAGTTTTCCCAAGATATAACACAGCATTTAAGCACCAGTATCCCACCTTTTGTTCGAGAATTAGCATGTCCTTCTCGAGCTTTGTAAGTCTCACGTTCTTCCTGCGTATAATGTCTTCAAGCTCTGCGATCCTCTGGTATCATGAAAAATCTTCATTATCATTGAAAAGTACTTTAATTGAAAAGACAGAAGTGGTAACTCAAGAAGAGAATTTGCCTTGGAGCCAGCAGCATCACATGATTGCAGAAAGCCAGTGAGCTCCTTTATTGTCGCGTCCTTTTCCTCACACTCTCTCTTCAGATTGTACATGTCTTGCTCTATGGCTATAGAGTTTGTCTGTAAGAAAAACATCATTAGATTCATTCTCACAACGGTCGATCGTTTCATTGCCACACCTAGAAGGCTAGGGAGACGGGGGTCATATTTGTATGACTTTTGCCTGCTAGGATGCTAAATATGCATGAATTTCAATATTTTTTTCATCTACCACCGAAAATTGATCATGCTAGGAAATCTTTAATATATTGTGGAGGATGAGAGCTGTTTGACAACTAGAGCATATTTTCAGAAAACTCCGTGTACAATTTACATACGACGATGATTTCAAATCAAACTAAAAGGCAAGCTAAAATTATTGTAATCACATAAGAGTATAATTAACAAGAGTTGATCCAATAATCGTTTAAAGATAGCAAAGCATAAGAGACTAAATTAAAGAAAAGAGGGGCGTATCTTTGACACCTGAATTTCAGCTGTAGATGTCACACTTGAAGCCCAATCCGACAGGTCAGACATGCGTCGTTCATCTGGTTCCACTTCCTCTGTGAAGTTCATCTTTGACTGGTGGGTGTCATTCCCATTGGAAACTCTCATAACAGCATTACTCTATGGCCCGAACCACAAGAAAAGGAAAAAAGTTATAACATCATGTGCACGGTCCGGTTTAACAAAGTGAACAAGGAGCTGAAAAATGCGACTTCAGGGGAAACTAGAGCTTTTGTATGAAACCCGCTTCCTGAGCAACTTTTATGATTGTTAAAATGATATCACATTGCGACACCAAGATGACATGGCTGGTGTTTGGTCATTCTGGAATGGCACGACTGACCAATCATTCAAGACTAAGGATTAGTTCTTTGGACAAAATGTGCAAGTCACGCTACTTGTAATCAACACTGACACTAAGCTAGATGATAGACCTAATTCTAGACACGACCCGGGAAGAAAAGAAATTGCATCTTCAATTTTTTCCCTTACCATCAGTCCACCGAGCTGCTTGTGGTGCTGATCACATAACCAACAACCGCAATCGACAAATTCAATTCCGTTCGATTCGACGGCTGCATTAAGCGGGAACCAAAAGTTCTTGGCAAAGGATGCTTCTGCGCCATTTCCTTTTCGGCTCTTGACATTATGGACTTGCTGGCACAAATTATCAAGCTTTTGCTGCACCCTTGACAGAATCTGATCCTATAAGATTAGTCACCGAAGTGAAAACAAGTAAATTCTTAGTTCGGACTCAGAGAAAGCACTTCGAGCTGAAAAGAAAATGATTTTATTATGCAGGTCAAAAGGAGAACAAAGCCATTGTTAAAAGGCCACTGGAAATGCCCCAATAAAAGGAGAGCTTTGCCGTCATCAACAGGAACTTGCTTAAACCACAGGTACAGTATCCCAGACAGGATAATAATCTCATTAAAGTTTCGTAATAAACCACAAACCCTAAGTTCCACAGACTTCCTTAGCTGCAAAATCAGCCGATTCTTCCTCGATTCCGCGATGGCCACGCCAATGACGGCGACAGGGAGCACCCTCTGGACGGGCCTCAACAGCTCCCAGGCCGCCATCTCCTCCGTGCCCAGGCGGCTTCCGCCGCGGCCGATCGCCCGGGCCGAGGTCGCCTCTTCCGCGTTCACGAGCCGGCCCTGGAGGGAGACGTAAGTCAGCTTGCGTGGCGACGGGACGGGGCGGCCGGGCTCGGCGAACTGGCTCGATAGCCGGCACGCCGCGGGGGAGGGTGCGGGCGCGAACGGCGCGAGGGACACGAGGGCCGGGGGGAACGAGCCGAACCCGAAGCCGCATCCGGACCAGAGATGGGGGTCGTACTCCACTTCCTGCATGGAGCGAGCGGAGGGGAGGGCGGCGCCGAAGCGTGATCGTCGTGGGGGGAGAGCGCTACCGATTCCGAACGGAGATTCGTGGGCAAATGATCGATCTCTCCTCCGATGTTCGGATCCTTATATTGGATTGAATGGATACAAATTCAACGGAAAGGTGATCAGGATTTCAAATCTCTTTTCGTTTTGGAGGGAAAGTTCGAAACCTTCCTTAATGGATCGTTAGGTTGGTTATTTCTCTGCTTCCTCGCCCCAGCTACTGTGTTTTTCTTTTTTTATTCTTTTCAAGAGATATGATTTTTATCCTATTTTAATTTTTATTTATAGAATTGACATGGATTCAGGAAGAGAACAATGATAATGTGGAAACTGATAAAAAAAATTTTATGACTGATAATTTCCGTTTTCCGTCAGTCTTTTGGATCTACGTATTCGCAGGTCGATACTAAGGAGGGCCAAGGGTCCCATACCTAAGAGTTGAGTATTGAATCCACAATGAACGTCTCCATCAGCCCAACCATTCATAACTATGTGGAAATTAATATTTTTGTTTTATCCAATTACTAAAATTATGAGACGTGCAACTAATTATATATGAATGTGGAAAATGCAATATAAATCCATGGTGCTTGCCTAAGTAGATTTTTTAGAGGTGGGAAACTTTATTTTGGAATATAATTCCCATATGTATAATAAATTTCGACATTAATTGAATTGCTTTCTGTAAATTTTGGTGATATAATACATTTTTCTAGTAATAAGACACATTTTTTTTTCTTCAATGAATTGAATGAATTACCTTCAATTATAAGATTTGACTCGATAGTTACCACAATTACTCTTGTCTCTCTATCTTTACACATACCACATTTATATAAGTTTTCGAAAAGAAAAGAAAGGATACGAACTCTATATAGGATTGAATGGATACGAATTCTGGGGAACGGGATGGTAATCGGGATTTCAAATCTCTTTTCGTTTTGGGAGGGAAAGTTCGAAACATTCCTAAATGGATCCTTAGGTTGGTTGTTTCCTTGCTTCCTCGCCCCAGCTCGCGCGCCATGTGTCGGATACCTGTGTTTTTCCTTTTTTTTTATCCTTTTCAAGAGATTTGATTTTTATCCTATTTTAATTTTTATTTATAGAATTGACGTGGATACAGGAGGGAGAACGACGAAAATGTGGAAACTAAGAATTTTTTTTTATGACCGATAATTTCTGTTTTTCGTTAGTTTTTTGGATCTACGTATTCGCAGGTCAATACTCAAGAGGGCCAAGGGTCCCATACCTAAGAGTTGAGTACTGAATCCAATTGTGAAAAATGAACGTCTCAATCAGCACAACCATTCATAACTATGTGGAAATTAATATCTTTGTTCTATCCAATTACTAAAATTATGAGATGTGCGACTAATTAAATATGAATGTGGAAAAGTTAGATTTTTTTGAGATGAGAAACTTTATTTTGGAATTTAATTCCCATGTGCATAATAAATTTCGACATTAATTGAGTTGCTTTCTGTAAATTTTGGTGATCTAATACATTTTTTTAGTAATAAGACACTTTTTTTTCTTCAATGAATTGAATGAATTACCTTCAATTATAAGATTTGACTCGATAGTTACCACAATTACTCTTATCTCTCTATCTCTACAGATTCACTATCTTTCTCACCGGCATACCACCTTTATATAAGTTTTCGAAAAGAAATGAAAGGATACGAAATCTATATCGGATTGAATGGATACGAATTCTGGGGAAAGGGATGGTGATCGAGATTTCAAATCTCTTTCCGTTTTGAGAGGGAAAGTTCGAAACATTCCTAAATGGATCCTTAGGTTGGTTGTTTCCCTGCTTCCCCGCACCAGCTCACACGCCACGTGTCGGACACCTATGTTTTTCCTTTTTTTATCCTTTTCAAGAGATTTGATTTTTATCCTATTTTAATTTTTATTTATAGAATTGACGTGGATATAGGGGGAGAACGACGATAATGTGGAAACTGAGAATTTTTTTTATGATCGATAATCCCGTTTTCCGTCAATCTTTCGGATCTACGTATTCGCAGGTCAATACTCAGGAGGGCCAAGGGTCCCATACCTAGGAGTTGAGTACTGAATCCAATTGTGAAAAATGAACGTCTCCATCAGCGCAACCATTCATAACTATGTGGAAATTAATATCTTTGTTCTATCCAATTACTAAAATTATGAGATGTGCGACTAATTAAATATGAATGTAAAAAAGTTAGATTTTTTGGAGATGCGAAACTTAATTTTGGAATATAATTCCCATGTGCATAATAAATTTTGACATTAATCGAGTTGCTTTATGTAAATTTTGGTGATCTAATACATTTTTCTAGTAATAAGACATTTTTTTTCTTCAGTGAATTGAATGAATTATCTCCAATTATGAGATTTGACTCGATAGTTACCACAATTACTCTTATCTCTCTATCTCTACAGATTCGCTATCTTTCTCAAAGAGACATGCATAAATGAGAGATATTATTGTTCTTTGGCATATCTCTTTTGATCATCTTTGGCAAGACGATATGAAATCATACCAACATATAGAACTTTATCAGGCATACAATAAAGTTCACACTAAGGAGTATCAAATAGAGTAGAAAGAGACCTAATTAAAAGATGCGTACATCTAGCACTTACTCAAATAAAATGACCAATATAGAAGGCAATCTAGTAGGGAAGGTGCTTGCATCAATAGCCAAGCACACCCAACCCCACTTTGAAAAGGAAGAGGCGAGAAAAAGGGAAGTAGTTAATAAATCCTTAAGACAACTCCATCGTATGACATGTAGAAGAGTTTTTGCTCTATTACGGGCAACTCATATATTCTATATACAATAATTTTCAGCAAAAGCTCTGGCTGTCCGATGTCCAAACAAAATACTAATTTTTGTGCACCAGATTGCAGTTTTCCACTAAATTATGCATCTAATCTTTCGTGATATCCACGTTATTAATTGTACACTTCAGAGGAAGGGGCGCCAAGCTCCTCAAACAAACTCAAATAAGTCGTCGCAGTCCAACACTGAGAGGACCATCAACCAACAGGCACCCAATAGTAAGCCAAGAAAATCCTCAGTATTGGAGCAAAACGAAGTGACTCTGTCTTTTGCCAGAGTCTATAAGGGGAAGATAGTCTCATGAACCTCTAGCAATAGTTTGTTGAGCTCTTTTCTTATGAGTCATTGCAAAACCTACAGCTGAAATAATTCACCAGCCCCTCCCGAATTCCTAATACCCAGGGAGTTTATTTAGTTTCAACCTCCTCCTGCATTTATTCCATTAATTTTAGCTTCACAGACGCTTCAAGATTTTCGGGGTCGTATGCATACAGGGTAAGAATTAAAAACAAAAATATCGGCAAAAAGCAGATAAAGAAAAGGAAAAGGGAGAGCTTTCGATGAATCTACCGGGGACAGATCGTGGAGCTGTAATCAATCTGACTCAGCTGCCAAAAAAAAGTTGTACGATACGTTAGCCCCAATAACTGAATAATTAAGGATACATGAACTTACAACAAGAAGACATGAGGATTTTTGCTAAGAAGCAACAACAGAGATGATATTCCGTACTTGGTTAGTCGCGCATGGAGCTCCATCAACAAGATATCGATGCGGAAACGCTCCCACCTTCCACATAAGTTCAACAATGAGAAAAGAAAAAAAAAGGAAAACCTGAAAACGGGCGAGCAACAAGCGACACCAAAGGAGCACGGCGGTGGTGATCATAAATTGAATTCACCTCAGAATACGACTGCATCAGTAGACCCGACAGGTAGTGGCGATACTTCGGCTCGAACCTACCGTTCAATTCGACGACGCTTCTCTTCCACAGGTGCCTTTGAGATCGAGAGATCATTTTCAACAGAGAAACAGAAAAAGACGGGACGCCGAATCAAACTTTCAGCTTTTTGAATCAGAATCGAAACCAGAGGGAGGAAATGCGCGAGCTGGGGAAGCGAAAGGCGATACCTTTTGACAGTCTTCGAAGTACGAACCCAAGGTTCCGCGGGGACGAGGAAGTTGTCCATCGAGATCGAGAGAGAGAGAGAGAGAGAGAGAGAGAGAGAGAGAGAGAGGTGTGTGTTGCGGATTCAAACGACGGAGAAAGAGTGAAACCGCAGCTTCGGACAAATGAGAGAGAGAGAGAGAGAGAGAGAGAGAGAGAGAGAGGGGGGGGGGGGGGGGGGGAGTCCCCGAGAAACCTGTTTTCCCGCGTCCGCTACGCCCACTTCGAGCCGGGCCGAATTCCGGCCGGACCGGAATTTGGGCCGGCCTAGCTCGTCCCGGTTCTGATTTGGATAAGGAAGGATTTCGTTTTCTAAAAACGTCACATGATCCAAGTAATTAGTAAAAAAGGAAAGGCAAGCGAATCCGATACTTGTGCATTTAGGGGAGATTCTGCGTGTCACGTATTGATGCCCGCTAGATTTTAGGCCCCCGAAGAAGGATTATTTAACAATAAAAAGTTGTGTTACCATATATATTAACTAGAGGTTTCGATTCAATGTGTTATGATGACCTTGGACTTTTAATTTGCACAATGTGATCGTTTAATTTCGGCTCAAGATGCGATGTCGCTAGGAGTGTGTATGATCAAGGGTAGTCCAATTTCTCCCTGGAACTAGGAACCGAACCAATGGGATAAGTTTCCGATCTCTAGGATGGGATCGGATTGCCTAGTCCCAGACTAGCGGGTCTAGTCCAGTAGGATATCTAACGGGGCCGATTGGGAATTGAAAAAATTCTAAAAAAAATTGAATTTCTTTACTTTTTTTTAAAAAATATTTAGTAAAGTTGGGTAAAAACTAAAACTTTTTAGAATTTTAAATTAAGTTTTTTACATTTTTTTACATGTTTATTTTTACTAAAATATTAAAAAAAATTATCGGTCTGGTTCAATTCGACCGTCTTAGGAATCGGGAACTCGACTACCTAAACACCAATTTCACTTTTCGGAACTGAGAACTGGGACCGAAACGACACTTCCTATCCAGTCCAATTCCCGACCAGTCCGAGCAGTTCCCAATTTAGGTGGTTCAAGTTACTCACCCCTAAATGTCGTCGTTGCACTTTTTAATCGGTTCAATGTGCAATCCTTCTATTTGTGTCATTTTCACGTAGGTTTGGAGAGTTCAACTTGAATAATAGTTTGGGGGCGCAACCGATAAATCAGAAAAAGTTTAAATATGACGTTAAACATTGAGCCAAACTTCATGGACTGTTTGTGTCATCTTCCCTAACCAAAGTGCTAGGCTTCTGATTTCTGTTCTCTATGCTGATGAATTCGATTTGCCTCGCGCAAGCTTGTACGTTCGATCGACGCATGTGCATTTCTTAAACATGTAATGATCTTGAACGACTTATCCATCCAAATATTCCTCCGGATGTTCCTGTGATGGAGCTGCTCGCGAGCAACCGGATGTAAGCCATATCTGGTGGTCCTTACCTGAGGCAGCACAACCAAAAATTTGCAAGAGAAACTAAAGGGTCTTTAGAGTTTGCAGAGACTGTAACTAGTACAAAACTGGTTGCCATTTAAAATTTGCAGAAGGAGAAATATCTCTTGCTTTGAATAATTCACAATGTCGGTCGATCCAGCAAGACGCTTCACTAGATTCTTTAACTAGTTTATGCCGGAACTGAAAAAAATTATTGGTCGAAGTTTACAACTTCTGCTAAAGCCATCGCTTCCTAGCGATTACATACTTCGATCCAGTACTAGTTTGCTTCCTAATGCTCTTGGAATCTCCTCCGGCCGACGACAGCTGCCTTTGCTGCTCTGAATAGATCTTACTTGATTTCTCATTTGTCATAACCTCCTTGAGAGGACTTACTGATCTAGACTTGCTTCGCCTTCCAACTGATTTCATGGAGAAACTTGAGGCCTTTTCCGCTACCGAATTATCGGTTTCCCTCAAAGTATTTCTACATTTTTCTGCTGGTGTCTCCTGCTGTTTGGCGAGAGACGCTTGCCCCCTGGTTTTAGGAGACCTGTCCGAATCGGAAGAGGAAGGGCTAGTTGAACTGTCCATGTCATAAAGGGGATTATATACCATGACGGGGAATAGTCTGGTGCTGGTATTGGTGTTTATCTGCGAAGAGGGTGTTCGCTGTCTTGTGAGATGAACAACCTGCATACGACAGAATTGAGGCAACTGAAACAACACCACACCTCAGCAACACTTGAATATTAATTTCCATGTTAGACTTCTTTAGCTTTCGCAGGAGAGTCATTTCGATTGCTCACTGTCCTGAATCGAACCTATCTAACATTGAGCCGTGACATATCTACTGGTTCATTTTTTACTCGGTTGTGGAGACCAAGAGCTTTCTACATAATATCTCATTCATGCAGTAAAGAAAGGCTCAGTGGAAGGAGTAGTCAGCTGATTCCTTATCCTCATCTCTTAAGAAAAAGACAACGATATAACAATTAGATTTTCCACCAGCATAGCTTATTTTTTTCCTTAGTTTTCCCAAGATATAACACAGCATTTAAGCACCAGTATCCCACCTTTTGTTCGAGAATTAGCATGTCCTTCTCGAGCTTTGTAAGTCTCACGTTCTTCCTGCGTATAATGTCTTCAAGCTCTGCGATCCTCTGGTATCATGAAAAATCTTCATTATCATTGAAAAGTACTTTAATTGAAAAGACAGAAGCGGTAACTCAAGAAGAGAATTTGCCTTGGAGCCAGCAGCATCACATGATTGCAGAAAGCCAGTGAGCTCCTTTATTGTCGCGTCCTTTTCCTCACACTCTCTATTCAGATTGTACATGTCTTGCTCTATGGCTATAGAGTTTGTCTGTAAGAAAAACGTCATTAGATTCATTCTCACAACGGTCGATCGTTTCATTACCACACCTAGAAGGCTAGGGAAACGGGGGTCATATTTGTATAACTTTTGCCTGCTAGGATGATAAATATGCACGAATTTCAATATTTTTTTCATCTGCCACCGAAAATTGATCATGCTAGGAAATCTTTAATATATTACACTCCGTTATTCCTGCGTATAATGTCTTCAAGCTCTGCGATCCTCTGGTATCATGAAAAATCTTCATTATCATTGAAAAGTACTTTAATTGAAAAGACAGAAGTGGTAACTCAAGAAGAGAATTTGCCTTGGAGCCAGCAGCATCACATGATTGCAGAAAGCCAGTGAGCTCCTTTATTGTCGCGTCCTTTTCCTCACACTCTCTCTTCAGATTGTACATGTCTTGCTCTATGGCTATAGAGTTTGTCTGTAAGAAAAACATCATTAGATTCATTCTCACAACGGTCGATCGTTTCATTGCCACACCTAGAAGGCTAGGGAGACGGGGGTCATATTTGTATGACTTTTGCCTGCTAGGATGCTAAATATGCATGAATTTCAATATTTTTTTCATCTACCACCGAAAATTGATCATGCTAGGAAATCTTTAATATATTGTGGAGGATGAGAGCTGTTTGACAACTAGAGCATATTTTCAGAAAACTCCGTGTACAATTTACATACGACGATGATTTCAAATCAATCTAAAAGGCAAGCTAAAATTATTGTAATCACATAAGAGTATAATTAACAAGAGTTGATCCAATAATCGTTTAAAGATAGCAAAGCATAAGAGACTAAATTAAAGAAAAGAGGGGCGTATCTTTGACACCTGAATTTCAGCTGTAGATGTCACACTTGAAGCCCAATCCGACAGGTCAGACATGCGTCGTTCATCTGGTTCCACTTCCTCTGTGAAGTTCATCTTTGACTGGTGGGTGTCATTCCCATTGGAAACTCTCATAACAGCATTACTCTATGGCCCGAACCACAAGAAAAGGAAAAAAGTTATAACATCATGTGCACGGTCCGGTTTAACAAAGTGAACAAGGAGCTGAAAAATGCGACTTCAGGGGAAACTAGAGCTTTTGTATGAAACCCGCTTCCTGAGCAACTTTTATGATTGTTAAAATGATATCACATTGCGACACCAAGATGACATGGCTGGTGTTTGGTCATTCTGGAATGGCACGACTGACCAATCATTCAAGACTAAGGATTAGTTCTTTGGACAAAATGTGCAAGTCACGCTACTTGTAATCAACACTGACACTAAGCTAGATGATAGACCTAATTCTAGACACGACCCGGGAAGAAAAGAAATTGCATCTTCAATTTTTTCCCTTACCATCAGTCCACCGAGCTGCTTGTGGTGCTGATCACATAACCAACAACCGCAATCGACAAATTCAATTCCGTTCGATTCGACGGCTGCATTAAGCGGGAACCAAAAGTTCTTGGCAAAGGATGCTTCTGCGCCATTTCCTTTTCGGCTCTTGACATTATGGACTTGCTGGCACAAATTATCAAGCTTTTGCTGCACCCTTGACAGAATCTGATCCTATAAGATTAGTCACCGAAGTGAAAACAAGTAAATTCTTAGTTCGGACTCAGAGAAAGCACTTCGAGCTGAAAAGAAAATGATTTTATTATGCAGGTCAAAAGGAGAACAAAGCCATTGTTAAAAGGCCACTGGAAATGCCCCAATAAAAGGAGAGCTTTGCCGTCATCAACAGGAACTTGCTTAAACCACAGGTACAGTATCCCAGACAGGATAATAATCTCATTAAAGTTTCGTAATAAACCACAAACCCTAAGTTCCACAGACTTCCTTAGCTGCAAAATCAGCCGATTCTTCCTCGATTCCGCGATGGCCACGCCAATGACGGCGACAGGGAGCACCCTCTGGACGGGCCTCAACAGCTCCCAGGCCGCCATCTCCTCCGTGCCCAGGCGGCTTCCGCCGCGGCCGATCGCCCGGGCCGAGGTCGCCTCTTCCGCGTTCACGAGCCGGCCCTGGAGGGAGACGTAAGTCAGCTTGCGTGGCGACGGGACGGGGCGGCCGGGCTCGGCGAACTGGCTCGATAGCCGGCACGCCGCGGGGGAGGGTGCGGGCGCGAACGGCGCGAGGGACACGAGGGCCGGGGGGAACGAGCCGAACCCGAAGCCGCATCCGGACCAGAGATGGGGGTCGTACTCCAATAAAAGAGAGCTTTGCCGTAATCAACAGGAACTTGCTTAAACCACAGGTACAGTATCCCAGACCGGATAATAATCTCATTAAAGTTTCGTAATAAACCACAAACCCTAAGTTCCACAGACTTCCTTAGCTGCAAAATCAGCCGATTCTTCCTCGATTCCGCGATGGCCACGCCAATGACGGCGACAGGGAGCACCCTCTGGACGGGCCTCAACAGCTCCCAGGCCGCCATCTCCTCCGTGCCCAGGCGGCTTCCGCCGCCGCCGATCGCCCGGGCCGAGGTCGCCTCTTCCGCGTTCACGAGCCGGCCCTGGAGGGAGACGTAAGCCAGCTTGCGTGCCGACGGGACGGGGCGGCCGGGCTCGGCGAACTGGCTCGATAGCCGGCACGCCGCGGGGGAGGGTGCGGGCGCGAACGGCGCGAGGGACACGAGGTCCGGGGGGAACGAGCCGAACCCGAAGCCGCATCCGGACCAGAGATGGGGGTCGTACCCCAATAAAAGGAGAGCTTTGCCGTAATCAACAGGAACTTGCTTAAACCACAGGTACAGTATCCCGACCGGATAATAATCTCATTAAAGTTTCGTAATAAACCACAAACCCTAAGTTCCACAGACTTCCTTAGCTGCAAAATCAGCCGATTCTTCCTCGATTCCGCGATGGCCACGCCAATGACGGCGACAAGGAGCACCCTCTGGACGGGCCTCAACAGCTCCCAGGCCGCCATCTCCTCGGTGCCCAGGCGGCTTCCGCCGCCGCCGATCGCCCGGGCCGAGGTGGCCTCTTCCGCGTTCACGAGCCGGCCCTGGAGGGAGACGTAAGCCAGCTTGCGTGCCGACGGGACGGGGCGGCCGGGCTCGGCGAACTGGCTCGATAGCCGGCACGCCGCGGGGGAGGGGGCGGGCGCGAACGGCGCGAGGGACACGAGGGCCGGGGGGAACGAGCCGAACCCGAAGCCGCATCCGGACCAGAGATGGGGGTCGTACTCCACTTCCTGCATGGCGCGAGCGGAGGGGAGGAAGGCGCCGAAGCGTGATCGTCGTGGGGGGAGAGCGCTACCGATTCGGTATCGAACGGAGATTCGTGGACAAATGATCGATCTCCCCTCCGATGTTCGGATCGTCTTATATTGGATTGAATTGATACAAATTCAACGGGAAGGTGATCAGGATTTTAAATCTTTTTTCGTTTTGAGAGGGAAAGTTCGAAACCTTCCTGAATGGGTTGTTAGGTTGGTTATTTCTCTGCTTCCTCGCCCCAGCTACCTGTGTGTTTTTTTTTTTTATTCTTTTCAAGAGATATGATTTTTATCCTATTTTAATTTTTATTTATAGAATTGACGTGGATACAAAGAGAGAATAATGATAATATGAAAATTAATAATTTTTTTTATGACTAATAATCTCCGTTTTTCATCAGTCTTTTGGATTTACGTATTCGCAGGTCAATATTCAGGAGGGCCAAGGGTCCTATACCTAAGAGTCAAGTATTGAATCCACAATGAACGTCTCCATCAGCGCAATCATTCATAATTATGTGGAAATTAATATCTTTGTTCTATTCAATTACTAAAATTATGAGATGTGCGACTAATTAAATATGAATGTGGAAAAGTTAGTGTTGACACCTAATTTTTGCCGATTCGAAAATTCAATTTTTACTTAATTTTTGAAAGATTGTAGTTAATTAGAAATTAGAAGTTACTCTTACTTTCTTAAATAAACTTTCAAATTAAAATAAGATTGTCGTTAATTAGAAATTAGAAATTACTCTTACTTTCTTAAATAAATTTTCAAATTAAAATTATTTAAAAATGAAATGAAAAATAAACAACAAAAAAGACGAAAAGAGGCAATTCAGATCAAGCCTAAAAGGCCTCGCCCACTCCTTCGGTTCGTGCGGGTCTTGTCGGCGCCAACTTCATCTTTTCCCAAGGCTACCGGCCCACTTCTTTGCTCCCCTGGCCCATCACACCTCAGCCCGTGTAAAAAAGCCTTCTCCTTTTCCATACCCGCGCGGTCAACTCGTCGATCTTCTTGGCATCCGCCGACAGAGCCACCTGCACACGCCACAGGGACATAGGGCAGAGAGGAGCAGGGCAACCTACACACGTAAAGAGGGGGGTCGGCAGCGCAGCGGAAAAAAAAAGGTGAGGGGACGGAGGTTCAAGAAAGAAAAAAACAAGAAAAAGGCAGAGGAGGTCTGGGGTCAAAAAAAAAAAAAGGAAAACCAGAGAAGCAAAACAAGAGGGGGGCTCGGCCATGGAAGAAAAAAAACAAAGTTGAAAGGCTGAGGGAGGTTTCGTCGGCCAAAGAAGCAAAAAGCAGAACAAGGATGAAGAACGAAAAAAAGAGAGCATGAGACTGTCTGAGGATTGTTCCGGCGGGTCACGGAGCCACCTCCGCCGTGTCGTCCGACGATCCTAAACTAGCGATGCCCCTCGTGCGACAACTCATCCCCGAGACCGACGACGAGAAGGACGGAGGAAATGTGGTCTGAGAAAGAAAGAAAAAGCGAAGCAAAAGAACGAAGAAACAAAAAAAAAAAAGAGGGAAGGTGGAGAAGGAACAAAAAAGCTGGGGAGGTCTTCGAGGAAGGGCACATGAGCTAAAAGAGAGAATAAAAAAGAGAAAAGGAGTGAGGAGGGGGATAACGAAGTTCTGGGATTTTTTCTTTTGAAGGCAGGTCTTCGATGCGAAGAAGACAAGGCGTCGAAACGCCGGTCCGATGAGGGAGTCGCTGGGTGATTCGGTCACGTCTGGGAACCAACCTCGGTGACGTCCATCTCGGCCTCAGGCGGTGGGCAGGAGCAAAAGGAGGAGGATCGCTCGTGACTACTGAACGCACGCCGGACCACGACCTCCAAACAGCATCTCGCCTTGAAGTCCGGTCGTTTACCCGCGTCTCTCTCCGGTAAGTTCCCTGTTTTCGCCTCCCAAATCGTCGCGTCTGTTCGTCAATCCGAGGGGCTCTTGGCATATGTCCATGGTTTATTACATGTGTATGTCCATGTTGGTCGTCGCTGGTATGTGGTAGGTTTAGATTTAGTCTCGTTCCAAACCTCTAACACACCACATCTTTCTGTGCTCCACATGTTCAATGAATTTCCTATGAAATGCTTTGTGTTGTTGAATTAGTTGCCGGAACCCCGGCCGCTCCCTTGAGTTTCACTTCGCCCCAAGAAGCCACCGGGCGAACTAACCTCCGCTTGGGGCTCCTCCCGTGCGCTCGTCACGCCTCCCTTCGCGATGGCAGCCCGCGAGTAGAAACTCGGCGGTTTGCTCCACCCTTTTTTTCATCACTATTATAAATAATATTTTTAATATAATATAATATTTTATTATTAAAAAATAATAATAATAATAAAATCCGAAATAGTAAAAACTCTAGGAAGTGCAGCCGAAAACCCTGAGTCAAATTCAGATCTGACCCGGGTTTCTCTTTAATAAATAATAATATAATATTTTGTTATAAAATATTATAAAATTTAATGTTTTTATTGAAAAATTCTGAAAAAATTTAAAAGCTAAGTTTTGTTTAGGAATGCCAAGATTGCTTAAAAATCAAATCTTAGTATAAAATTGGGCTTTGTTTAAACAATTGACACTGATCTTAGGAAGAATTCGAACAAGTTGTCATTGATGAATGATTAAGCATGGTCTTGATTGCTTCTTAGCTTGATTGCTTGTCTTATCATCTTTGTCTAGGAATGTTTATATCCATGTTTAGACTCGATGTATGATTTGATAGATACGTTATGGGAATGGCTGGCTCGAGTTAGTTAAATTGCATGAACAAATTTCATATCAATTGTGAGGTCGTGTATCTAATTTGATATGCGCATTGCTATTGCATTGGATAATTACTTGAATGCCAAAATCGGTACCTTTTGGATTACGTCACGTAACGACGATTGAGGGAATGACACTTATGCGGGTTGGCGGTGATCGACCGATGTCCTTTCCGGTCCCCTGTATGTAAAGGTTCAACTTAAGTCCATTAAAATTATATTTTTAATTACCCAACGAGTTGCGGGTTTTATATTTTTGTCGATTAGGTAATCGTGTCTAATTATGTGAATGTCTATTATCGCATCGTATTTAAATACGTTGAGTGTTTATTTCTCGTACCGTTTATTAATAAATTGGATGTGAACTTCTCTTTTTGTAGATTGATTTAGCCTTGGTTTAGGTTGGCACGAAAAATGAGCATGTAAAAATAATTGCATGAACACTTAGTAGATTTGAATGACCTTTAGGACTTTAAATGATGAGCAAGAACGCTTGACCAATTTAGATTAAACAACTAATTAGTTAGGTATCGAAAAGGTGCTAATAGAAATGTTAGCGTAAACAAGTCTCCGAACTTAGAATCTCTGGTTACGTAGGGATTGAGACGATACTCCTACGTCTCGATTGGTTTCTAGCTGACCCCAATAGGCTAGTGGCGACTCCTAAAAAATTTTTGGTTGTTAAAGGATCCTAAATAAATCAAAACGTCTTACTGTCACGCGAGGTATGGACTTGGGAGAGTCCGCGCTCGTAAAGGTAGGACCGTGTCGGATTACGATTAGATGTTGCTTTTAAGCCATCTTTTAGGGATGTCGATTCGGACCTCTTCACGAGTAATATCTCTAAACCTACATTAGAACTTTCCCTCTAACCGAGGAGGTTCGGGTAGGTCGTGACAGTTAAATTTTTTGGAGATGAGAAACTTTATTTTGGAATATAATTCCCATGTGCATAATAAATTTCGACATTAATTGAGTTGCTTTCTGTAAATTTTGGTGATCTAATACCTTTTTCTAGTAATAAGACACCTTTTCTTTTTCTTCAGTGAATTCAATGGATTACCTTCAATTATAAGATTTGACTCAATAGTTACCACAATTACTCTTATCTCTCTATCTCTACATATTCGCTATCTTTCTCACCCGCATACCACTTTTATATAAGTTTAAGAAAAGAAAAGAAAGGATACGAAATCTATATCGGATTGAATGGATACGAATTCTGGGAAACGGGATGGTGATCGGGATTTCAAATCTCTTTTCGTTTTGGGAGGGAAAGTTCAAAACATTCCTAAATGGATCCTTAGGTTGGTTGTTTCCTTGCTTCCCCGCACCAGCTCGCACGCCACGTGTCGGACACCTGTGTTTTTCCTTTTTTTATCCTTTTCAAGAGATTTGATTTTTATCCTCTTTTAATTTTTATTTATAGAATTGACGTGGATATAGCGGGAGAACGACGATAATGTGGAAATTGAGAATTTTTTTTATGACCGATAATCCTCGTTTTTCGTCAATCTTTCGGATTTACGTATTCGCAAGTCAATACTCAAGAGGATCAAGGGTCCCATACCTAAGAGTTGAGTACTAAATTCAATTGTGAAAAATGAACGTTTCCATTAGCGTAACCATTCATAACTATGTGGAAATTAATATCTTTGTTCTATCCAATTACTAAAATTATGAGATGTGCGACTAATTAAATATGAATGTGGAAAAGTTAGATTTTTTGGAGATGAGAAATTTTATTTTAGAATATAATTCCCATGTGCATAATAAATTTCGACATTAATCTAGTTGCTTTCTGTAAATTTTGGTGATCTAATACCTTTTTCTAGTAATAGGACACTTTTTTTTTCTTCAGTGAATTGAATGAATCACCTTCAATTATAAGATTTGACACGATAGTTACCACAATTACTCTTATCTCTCTATCTCTACAGATTCGCTATCTTTCTTACCCGCATACCACCTGTATATAAGTTTTCGAAAAGAAAAGAAATGATACGGAATCTATATCGAATTGAATGGATACGAATTCTGGGGAATGGGATGGTGATCGGGATTTCAAATCTCTTTTCGTTTTGGGAGGGAAAGTTCGAAACATTCTTAAATGGATCCTTAGGTTGGTTGTTTCCTTGCTTCCCCGCACCAGCTCGCGCGCCACGACTCGGACACCTGTGTTTTTCCTCTTTTTATCCTTTTCAAGAGATATGATTTTTATCCTATTTTAATTTTTATTTATAGAATTGACGTGGATACAGGGAGAGAACAATGATAATATGGAAATTGATAATTTTTTTTTATGATCGATAATCCCCGTTTTCCGTTAGTCTTTTTGATTTACGTATTCGCAGGTCAATACTCAGGAGGGCCAAGAGTCCTATACCTAAGAGTTGAGTATTGATTCCATAATGAACGTCTCCATCAGCGCAACCATTTATAACTATGTGGAAATTAATATCTTTGTTCTATCCAATTACTAAAATTATGAGATGCGCGACTAATTAAATATGAATGTGGAAAAGTTAGATTTTTTGGAGATGAGAAACTTTATTTTAGAATATAATTCCCAAGTGCATAATAAATTTCGACATTAATCGAGTTGCTTTCTGTAAATTTTGGTGATCTAATACATTTTTCTAGTAATAGGACACTTTTTTTTTCTTCAGTGAATTGAATGAATTACCTTCAATTATAAGATTTGACTCGATAGTTGCCACAATTACTCTTATCTCTCTATCTCTACAGATTCGCTATCTTTCTCACCCGCATACCACCTTTATATAAGTTTTCGAAAAGAAAAGAAAGGATACGAAATCTATATCGGATTGAATGGATACGAATTCTGGGGAACGGGATGGTGATCGGGATTTCAAATCTCTTTTCGTTTTGGGAGGGAAAGTTCGAAACATTCCTAAATGGATCCCTAGGCTAGTTGTTTCCCTGCTTCCCCGCACCACCTCGCGCGCCACGTGTCGGACACCTGTATTTTTCCTTTTTTTATCCTTTTCAAGGGATTTGATTTTTATCCTATTTTAATTTTTATTTATAGAATTGACGTGGATATATGGGGAGAATGACGATAATGTGGAAATTAAGAATTTTTTTTTATGACCGATAATCCCTGTTTTCCGTCAATCTTTCGAATCTACGTATTCGAAGGTTAATACTTAGGAGGGCCAAGGGTCCTATACCTAAGAGTTGAGTATTGAAGCCACAATGAACGTCTCCATCAGCGCAACCATTCATAACTATGTGGAAATTAATATCTTTGTTCTATCCAATTACTTAAATTATGAGATGCGCGACCAATTAAATATGAATGTGGAAAAGTTAGATTTTTTGGAAATGAGAAACTTTATTTTGGAATATAATTCTCATGTACATAATAAATTTCGACATTAATCGAGTTGCTTTCTGTAAATTTTGGTGATCTAATACATTTTTCTAGTAATAGGGCACTTTTTTTTTCTTCAGTGAATTGAATGAATTACTTTCAATTATAAGATTTGACTCGATAGTTACCACAATTATTCTTATCTCTCTATCTCTACAGATTCGCTATATTTCTCACCCGCATACCACATTTATATAAGTTTTCGAAAAGAAAAGAAAGGATACGAAATCTATATCGAATTGAATGGATACGAATTATGGGGAACGGGATGGTGATCAGGATTTCAAATCTCTTCTCGTTTTGGGAGGGAAAGTTCGAAACATTCCTAAATGGATCCTTAGGTTGGTTGTTTCCTTGCTTCCCCGCACCAGCTCGCGCGCCACGTGTCGGACACCTGTGTTTTTCCTCTCTTTTTTAATCCTTTTCAAGAGATTTGATTTTTATCCTATTTTAATTTTTATTTATAGAATTGACGTGGATACAGGGAGAGAGCAATGATAATATGGAAATTGATAATTTTTTTTATGACCGATAATCTCCGTTTTCCGTCAGTCTTTTGGATTTATGTATTCGCAGGTCAATACTCAGGAGGGCCAAGGGTCCTATACCTAAGAGTTGAGTATTGAATCCACAATGAACGTCTCCATCAGCGCAACCATTCATAACTATGTGGAAATTAATATCTTTGTTCTATCCAATTACTTAAATTATGAGATGCTCGACTAATTAAATATGAATGTGGAAAAGTTAGATTTTTTAGAGATGAGAAACTTTATTTTGGAATATAATTCCCATGTGCATAATAAATTTCGACATTAATCGAGTTGCTTTCTGTAAATTTTGGTGATCTAATACCTTTTTCTAGTAATAAGACACCTTTTTTTTCTTCAGTGAATTGAATGAATTACCTTCAATTATAAGATTTGACTTGATAGTTACCACAATTACTCTTATCTCTCTATCTCTACAAATTCGCTATCTTTCTCACCCGCATACCACATTTATATGAGTTTTCGAAAAGAAAAGAAATGAAATGAATTAAATTATCTTCGATTTATATTGAATATCAACACTACTTGAATTTTACTTTGAGACTTCTTCACCTTGTCGACGTATGAATTGGTATAAATAAATAATTGCGTCTTTCCCAGAAAAATCATGTCTCAAAATTGAAAAGCATATTTTTCTCTCCATTCGATCACAAATCTATTGATTTGTTGAGAGTCAATGTTGTTATTTGAGTTGTTAAGACAAACATTAGTTTGATCCAGAAGGCTAATTTATCGATTCTGATTGCCTAAAAAGTCGTGGTATCAAATATCAATACAGGAGGGCCAAGGGTCCCATACCTAAGAGTCGAGTACTGAATCCAATTGTGAAAAATGAACGTCTCCATCAGCGCAACCATTCATAACTATGTGGAAATTAATATCCTTGTTCTATCCAATTACTAAAATTATGAGATGTGGGACTAATTAAATATGAATGTGGAAAAGGCAATATAAATCCATGGTGCTTGCCTAAATTAGATTTTTTGGAGATGGGAAACTTTATTTTGGGATATAATTCCCATGTGCATAATAAATTTCGATATTAATAGAGTTGCTTTCTGTAAATTTTGGTGATCTAATACCTTTTTCTAGTAATAAGACATCTTTTTTTTTCAGTGAATTAAATGAATTACCTTCAATTATAAGATTTGACTCGATAGTTACCACAATTATTCTTGTCTCTCTATCTCTACACGATTCGCTATCTTTCTCACTCGCATACCACCTTTATATAAGTTTTCAAAAAGAAAAGAAAGGAAAGGACTTAAATTATCTTCGATTTATATTGAATATTTATTCACCTTGTCCACGTATGAATTGGTATAAATAAATAAATAAATAATTGCGTCTTTCCCAGAAAAATCATGTCTCAAAGTTGAAAAGCATATTTTTCTCTCCATTCGATCACAAATCTATTGATTTGTTGAGAGTCAATGTTGTTATTTGAGTTGTTAAGACAAACATTAGTTTGATCCAGAAGGCTAATTTATCGATTTTGATTGCCTAAAAAGTCGTGGTATCAAATATCAATACAGGCATAACCGAATTTCAAGGCTAATTCGATCGATCAAGTTGAGAAGGATCATGTTTTCATCCAGAAAAATGGTTGAAATAGCTCCACCCATTTGGAAGTACTCGTCATTGAATGGTCTTGGCACGACTCCTTTCCCTTCATCAAGGCAAGTGATTCTCGATACACGTGACCTTATAAGAGCTGTGATGGGCAAATTCCGTTCGCAATGCGAGAATTGACTTGATTTTTTTTTTCGGTTTCGTTGGCGTTATTTAATAGATATTTTCTAATGCGACGTATCGAACGCAGCAAAATGAACCTAATCGAGGTCCCTAGGCGAGCGAGACACGGCACAACGCAACATGGCGTGATCTATTAGTAAGGCAGGGCAAGTCGAAGCACGACTTGGGGCCACCCTATCGAGCATTGCCATGTGGAGGGTCATCCCCAGAAGCCTCGTCGCTTTTGGGCTCGAGTTACATCGCTCCAGGACTAAAGCGGTCCAACACTGGCAGGTCGTCACTCCAACTAGCCACTGAAGATGATCCAGACCCCTTGTTTTGCCTCAAATACATCGTTTTTAAGATTGATCGACCGGATTACCTTCTAATCACTACACTAATCAAGCATGTCATTGACAATAACCATCTCTATCGTGTGCATAGTGTGAAGTCCATACCCGAAGAACCAATCTTTTATGTAATCTACTCTACTAAAGTCAGATCACGATCCTCTCCTTTATCCACAAATTCCAGTTATTCGACTCTACCTTTCCCCCTCCTTTTGGTAGAATAAATATAATGTACTTCTCTTCTCAAACGTTTTAAGCTAAATCGATATAAGAAAGTCAGATATAACCACGTACGGATTTGGACTAGAAAAAGGGACTTCAAAAAAATTATCATTGTGCTCAACCGAATTGGTATTCAAATGACAGTTCGGTCAATTAACTGAAAACGACTCGTTATGATTTCCCGAAAAAATAAAAGTAGGGAAGTCGGGTTCTCCCGAAAAATGTAGTGAATAATTATCGTAACATTTTTTGTGTTGCCAAGAGCTAGATGGTTATAGAGCCTATTCAATAGAAAAATGCAAGGCTTCATCGTGAAAAGGGGGTAAGAATACCATGAGTACGAAAAGTTATGTACGATACTCACTTTAGTGTAAAAAAGATTCATTTGGCTCATTTAAGTGCCAATTCTGAAAAAAAAAAGAAAAAAAAAAGAAGACAATCACTTAAGTGCCAACGGTTAGAATTCCAGTCAAAAATTGTCACATCAACATCCACGTCATCATTTTAAATAATAACAAAATACTTAAATAGATTTTGGCTCGCTGTGAAGCTCGGCTGGAATTTTGAGCAATCGAAGCCCTTCCACATCAGTTTACCACCACCAATTGAAAGCTAACTCATTTCCGGATCATCCTGAGCCATCGTACCACCCCCTCCTCAATGTCAAGTCACCGGAATCTCGCCAGGAGTCACTCAGATCGCGGAGAGTCCCTGTTTCATCCTAAAGTGAAGCCTTGCAGTTTGTTGGTCCCGTCCTGGACCCGCTTTTGCTAGCGGATCTTTCCAAAGGCACGATGGGGAAATGCGATGCGAACCCATCAACGATGCCACTACGGAAGCACCCGTTCCTGTCCTGTCCCGACCAGATCATAAGCGCAACGAGGCCAAGGTCGGATCCCGACGGTCCCACACTTTCACCATTCCAAAGTCCGTGCAGCGCCATGACTCACCGATCAAGTCAGCCTCGCTGTCCCTCTCGATCTGAATATGGAAAGCTTGGTGTCCTCCCTAAAGGGATAAGGAAGGAGGGAGGGAGCATTGGGGGGGATGTGAGATCATCACTTGCGTGGGAATCACTTCCCCCGGGGCCCTCTCTATGGGGGAGCATTGTTTGTCCAAGATCGTGAAAAGATGCGGGAGCAATCGCCCATTGTCCTATTATAGATACGCAATATCGGAAAAGGTGAAATTTATCTGAGCCTTCTTTACCCAAAGAAAATCTTCTTTTGAACCGGTGTAAAAGTGTCGCCATAGAGATCCGACGCTGGCATCGGAGTCGAATTGAGTCACAATTACTTCTCATCACCTCAAAGCCTGAGGTTAACGAGCTCTTCACCGTAGTTCCACCTGAGTTTCTAGTAGTTGGAAACTCTCTCGACAACGCAACACAAGCTGTTTCGGAGATTTGTTCACGACATGAATTGAACTCGCGGTCTCACGAAATATAAAACGATCTACGTATCGCTAAACCAACCATCTCGAGAATGAAAAAGAAAATGTTCTCACAGAAATCACGAAAGAAACCATACTGTCGTCTTCTCTTTTACTCATTCTAGGCCTCTTCTTACTACCTAAAGTCAACTAAAATCGATAAGAACAGTACAATCTTGTGACATTACCAGGCACGTCCTATGTTAAGAAGCGAGAGTAATAGATTTGCTCCCCCTTGGAATACTATGGATCTGATTATTAATGAAACTCCTTCCTGCCAATTTCCACCGATCCCATTTGTTTCCGCTTCCTTTGACGTCAAGACTACAAACGCTTAGCTCACTCGTGAAAATAGTGAAAAAAGGAGGGACCTACCGGAAGATGACAAATTCGCGCAGGAATTGATAGGATCCATTCAATGCCGACATGAACACGAGGAGGATTCCACTAAAGAGGGCGTCATGATCAGCGCAGTTGGACTTTGAAACATTTTCCTCTTTTGGGGGGTCATGTGAGAGAGTTTTCTCCTCTTTTACCTGCCCTGATCTGGTACTTCGGTTTCTTTTTTTCCCCTCTTTTCGCGTTATCTTGTTCAGGTAACCTTTAAAGTTAAAACGAGGGAAACTTCACAGTACAAAATCCCATCATTTGACGACCCAACATCGCATATTGATAGCATCGGGACACAACGCCATGGAATGCAGATACACTACAAGAGTTGCCAATTGAGGAAATAACAACATAGACTTGTCAGAGGCTGACTTAGGTCCGTATCTAACCTCGAACCTGGCCATTGTTGGGTTGGGGGTGTACTAAATACCGGCGGCCTTCACTCGTGCCCCCCCTTCAATAGCGACGGGAGGGGGGGACGAACGTGGGTGGCCCCAGCAATCGCTTCTCTTTCCAATTTAATGCTTTTGCCAACTATCGATTGCGTCTCTCTTTATTATCCCTTGACCACGCTAACGACGAAACCTCATCTCCCCCTCCTTTATTTCTTCTCTTTCCTCTTTTAATAAATATGAAGATCTATTTGCTGACTTAGTTGAACTACCCAAACTCTACAGCATGAAAGGACGTTTCGATCTGACACCCTTTACGCCATACGGGCTCTTCTTCTTCTGGCGCTTTTGCTTTCCATATGGGGGTAACCCAGCGAGTTCTGTCTCGGTTTGGCTTTTTAGAGCCTTTTTCTTCCTTTCTGACTCGCTCCTCGTCTTCACGCCTTACCATACTTACTGCCTTCTTTTTTTGGTTTGCAATGAGAACCCAATTTCGCTTTCTGGGAATGTTCTCTTCTCTGCAAATTCATGTACTTCTCTACGGTGCACGCGAGTCTCCCTTCCTGGGATCCGGTGTCATTATTGCGGCTGCCTGTTCGGGCATGTACATCTGGCACGATTTGCAGACAGGACCTGCATAAAGTTTGTAACAAACAGAGCGTCACGAGGAGTTCGTCGTATCAAGAGATCTTCGTCACAAAAGCGTCCGTGATCATCATATTTGGAAAGTTAGGAAATGCGTACGAACTTGATAGGAACTAGGAAGAATTAATGGGTTTACCTTAACCTCTTTCTGGAGGTCTTTTATATAATCAACAGCCAAATCCAACATGTCTGCCGTGTTGGTTTGCTGCCAATACAGAGAGTTAATTGAGTATTTATAAATCAGTTTTCAATAGCATCGACAAGAGCTGCTGAGAATTTTACCTTGTCCATGTTTGGCACAAGATCTTGCAGTTTCCTCATTCTTTCGCTGATTTTGGTTCTCCTAACCTGATCGCAAGCAGAAGAAACAATCCCAGCTTCACAAGCATCCATGACAAAAGGATGACTTTGTGATGATTCTTACATATTTCATTAAGAAATTTCGAGCACGGATCTTACCCTCTCAGCGATGCTACGAGGATGAGTGGCACAACCTCGCTTAGCACGAATTTTGCACGGGACAGAATCTTGCAACTGCAAAAAGTTTTCGATGGAGGAAATCTCTGCTGAAGTTTTTGGCAAACTTAAGTGATGCGTCAAACCCATGGGAGGATGGCTCCTAACCTCCTCGTTCTGAGCATCAAAAACAATTCATTCATTACACTAGATGCACATTAAAATCGGGAAATCACACGTGAGAAAAAATAGTACCACCAATTCTGACGCATTTAAGCCCAAAAACTTCTTATCATCATCTCGGCTTCTTTTCAGAGCATTAAAATTTTCAGACACGCTGGCCGACTCCTCCCATGAGCTCATAGGATAACCCGCAACATAATTGTTAGCGTTACCTTCACCAAAAGCTGCACCTTCAACGATGGAGGCTTCCATGCATTTATCTCCGAGCTCGGAAATCGGACTCATATGTCCGATGGTAGAAGCAGGCCTGGATGGGTAGCTCACATGATTGGTCAACCTATTCCCATTAGGAAAGGATGCCTCTGTATTTGCTCCGTTGCAAGCGATGAAATTCCTCATGCTCTCCATAGAAGCAAAGCCTGCGATTCGCATACCAGTTATTGCCCTTTCTCTCTGTGAGATTGTGCCCTTTCAAGCAATCTTATTTTTAAGCATACCCAATACGAGCCCAGAAAAAACTTCCTAGTACCTTAGCATTCACAGCTAGTGAATTTCCACGCGTGGTTGTGCCTATTACAAGTCAATTCTAGGTTTGAGTTCGATTGCTTTGTGCTTCTATCGACGGAACTAGGAGAAATCTAGGTACTAAACGAGAAAAACTAGCTTATAATTTAATTCAACTTGCATGAGAGAAGACAAACACCAACTTGCTCCATCAACTCCTTAAAGTAAGAATTAAAAATCAAATGAAAATGCAGAATTGTGGCAGGAAATTAGTCAAAGATTGTGAGTCCCAGCTTCATGGATAGTTGAATCAATTCTGCAAATCATTGCTGAACAGTGAAAACCACAACAGAAAGCAACATGGAAAAATAGCACTACAGTACCGTTATCAACGTTGATGTTGGCGAATAGCCCTGCAGGTGAGCTGCTGTGGCGGACGAGATTCGAATTCGAACCACCCACTTTCGTCAGAGGCAACCGATCCGAGCCGGCGGCATAGGCCGGGGTTCGATTTGGCCGAGGCGGTTGAGATGGACTTTGATAGTAAGATCCCGAAGAGTAGTTATTCTGCTGCTGAGGAATAACATTCCCTTCGCTCTTCACCGGCTCTATGAGCTGCGGTTGGGGATCGGTCACTTCGTTATGCGGCGGACTCCGCTGGAGTCCACCGAGATTCTGCGCCGCCGGCAATTCGTCTTGGGTGCCGGATATCAAACGCGCGAGGAGGCGCTCCGTCTCCGGGCTCGAAGGTCGGCCGAGGAACTCGTTGCAGAAATCCCTCTCGAGCAAGCCCGCGAAGAAGGAGCTCGGCGCGGATCGGTAACGCGACAGGCCCGAGCTCATCTGTTGCTGGTGATGCTGAGGTGGAGGCTCGTGAACGTGATCCAGAAAAGCGTGATGATGCTGCTGCTGCTGCTGCTGCTGTTGAAGATCCGGTTCCATCTCAGAAAAACCGCCGGGGAAAAAAATCCGAATTCTCCCTTCTCGGAGCTCGAAAGCCGCCGGGGATCACTAGCTCCCTGACCAGACTCGATCGATTCGTAGAAATCTGCACAGTACTTGGGCTGGGAAAAAGGCAGAAGAGTTCGCCAGATAAGCAATTCTAAAGAGAAGTAAACTTCTTCTTCGCTTCGCCTTCTCTCTGTCTCTCTGTCTCTCTCTCTATCTCTCACTTCGGATCTAAAGCCGGAGATCGATCGATTGTCGCTTTCACTTCGCTTCAGCTAAAAGCACCGTGCGGTTGAAGTTGGGAGTAGCTTCGGCAACAGAGAAAGCGGACATGGACCTAAACAAAACCAAATCCAGAGCTCAGTCCCTTCGCCGGAGCGAGCAATCGGGCGACAATTAGAGATCCGAGATTTTCCTCGAGGGATCAAAACAACAGCAAGAAAGAAGTAGGAGAAGATTCAAGAGCACCTCGAGCCGATGGAGGCGAAGCACAGGACACAGGGCTCGAACGGAGACGGACAGGCAAGGCCGGAGAGTCGCGGTATGAACGAAGCCTTTCTTCTTCTTCTTCTCCCTCAACAAGTTTGTTTGGGTATCGCCGGTGCGGCTCGGTAGTGGTGGTGGTGGTGGTGGGGTTACTGATTGATGCTTGACTGTGAACTTTGGGGGAAGAGAAAGAGAGAGGGAGAGAACTGAAAGGAAGTAAGAGAAAATTCTGACCACAAACGAGAGAGAGAGAGAGAGAGAGAGAGAGAGAGAGAGGGGATAGAGGGCAAATGTTTCAGTACGCGCGAGAGCACCGGTACACGTGTGAATCCGCTTGTCAACCATTGGCTTTTAATGAGAGGTTGCTGATGAGGAGACCACGTCACGGTTCCTCGCTCGCTAAATCAACGTCGCCGTGAATCTTAGTGTTGGCCTGTTGACCCAAAAAGAAAAAAAATATCATCTTTTTTATTATTGTTATAGATAAGTATCGAATTTAGTAGATAGAAATTAAAATTTGTTCAATCATAAACTTGTCAATTATGTAGTTAGATTGGAATGAAAAATGACATAGTCGAAATCAACCCATTTTTCACACTATTGTTAGGACACTTTCGTGTTTTAACTTATTAGGAAATTTCATACCCAAACTCAAATTAGAATGAGGAGCAAGTGCAAGACGAAGTAAGGGCAAAAGAGAATTAAACGAGAGCCTATAAAACCGTTCATAAATTATTTCAATATAAATGTTATGTAAAAATTTAATTATGACTCGTATTATTGAATATAATTTATTCGTATAACAATTCAGTCTATTATATATGGGTTATGAAATGGATTTGATGACCCATTTTGACAACTGAAATAAATTGATAGCTCGCTAAGGAAATCAACGACAACGTTAGTCATCGATAGCGCGCGGAGATTTAAATGATGGGTAATTATGTTTTATTGCCACTAATTTAGGAATTTTAACATCCTGTAAATCTTTTTTTTTTTTTCATAAAACAGGAGTGTGTGGATAGTGCAACCTCCACCAACTGTTATCGAAAAGTTATTTGGTATGCAACCACTTTATGCAACCGTCAGTTCAGGCTATAAATAGCCGTATCTACTCTTTGTAAGCCCCTTGATTAATGAAAGAACCCAATGGCTTTGCAAAATTTACCTCTGTCCTCATTTTCTTCGCGATCTAAGCTCATGGTCCATCAAATCTCACACGTTACATCATCGGACTTCATCGTCAATTAAATTCCAATCCTAGCACATCTCTTCCTCGTGGTCTCTTAATGCCATTGCCTTTAGAAATCATCTTCTCTCGAGATAAATGAAGAACAAAAAACGAATTTTCATAAGAAGAAAAATATTTTGCTGACAGATCTAAATTTCAAAAGAAACATTGAAGCCCCGACCCATCGCAGTAGTCCCATGTCCAAGCCCCCACTACCAAATTTTTACTATAGTAAGGGCATGTTTGGTAAAACTTGTTTTTGTTCCCTGGAACAAAATTTTCTGTTTTGTTTTTTTTTTTGTTTCAGGGAACATAAAAAGAACAAAAATGCGTTTGGTTACATTTTTGTTCCAAATCTTTTTTTTTTGTTCTTGGGAACAGATTTGGAACGAAAACAATAAGTAAAAAAAACTTGTTTTTCTATCTTTAGAACACTTTTGAGAAACAAAAAGAACAAAAACTCTTAAAAAAAAATTCTTCTCGCAGCCAGAGGACGCTGGCTACTGCCGCCTCCCTCCGTTGGCCGCCGCCACTGCTGCTGCCTCCACCGTCCAAAAGAAAAAATGAATAAAAAATTTAGAAATCATACCAAACGCATTTCTATTCTTTTTTTATTCCAAGAATAGAAATTTTGTGTAGTTATCAAACACTTAATTTATTCAGAAATTATTTTTGGAAGTGTTTTTCAAAAGAAATGTTTTTATAAAAAATAATTTATTGAAATATAAACGTTACCAAACACACCTTAAGTAACATCTGTCGAATTAGGGAAAGAAAAGGAATTGATATCTACAAAAATCACGTGCCGGTTCGGAAGGGGAAAGATAAAATCCACGTCTAATCGCGTGATGGAGTGTATCCAATCAGCCAGGCTTGTAGATTCTTTCCTTTATCTTTGTTCTTTTTCAAATTTCCTAGATCTAGTCCAGTGGGAAGATGCTCTTATCTCCTGTGATTCAATATCTTCTTCTATAGTCCGATATCATTTTTCGTGTATCCATCAGCAGAGCAGTGCGCTAAAGTAGTAGAATTTCCCCAAAGAGATTGACCCTTCTTTTTTTTATTCCGCTATTGTGATGAAGAAGTCGGGGAAGATAGATATTATTCGGTAGTCGAGCTCGCTGAGTTGAGAGTTCCGAAAGGAAACATGGCATCGCAATTTTTGAAATATATACGTACAAATGCAATCGAGCTTCAAATCCTTCCAACAAAAAATGCGATCGAGTCCCGAATCTTTTGAAATCGGTGCAATCAAATCCTAACGAGACGTCCAAAGTAGTTGGAGAATGTGTTGCCATGCTGCTGATATCCTTCCGAGTACTAGACGAATAGCGGCTGCGCCCTTCGGTTATTAACATCGGATCTAACTTGAGAAAAAGAATATTATGTGGTATTAACATCGGATCTAACTTGAGAAAAAGAATATTATGTAGATTTACCACAATGACTAAGGATGTGAATGATAACTGCTTAGATTTTCTACTTTTCGATTTTGTTGTCTCAGGAACGGATTTGGAACAAAAATTTGTTTAATAATGCAATTTCATTTTTATGTTTCTAAAACAAAATTTTAACCCAAAAATAAGTTTGGAATATAAATAAGAAATACAAATTTTCTACTTTATAAATTTCCACAACATGATGAGAAATTAAAAAAAAAATTCTCATTACTCATCCTCGGCACCCACCTCCTATTGACTGCCAACCTCCACCTGCCATTGCCCACCACTGGCCACCGTCTCCCCTCCTAATTTGGCTACTCGTCACCGTCCATCACTGCCCACTAGCTGCTTGCTCATTGACGGCGGGATAGTAATTAAGAAGGTTTATCAAATAAATTTTTATTTTGAAAATGAAAAATTCCGTATCATTATCAAATTTGTTTATCTACTTAGAAACTTATTTAAAGGGTGGAAAATTTAAAGTTCATTTCGAAAATCAAATGATTATCTATGGCGTCCTAATCATCATGCATTATTTTTAGGGGGTTGGTGATAAGATCAGGAAAAAAAAATAAGGAAAGCGACGGGAGACTTTTTCCTGCACAAACGCAAGGCGGATGTGGGGGGCGGGTGGCGGAGGTCGGCGGAGGGAGGAGAAAACGGTCTTTTCCGCTTCGATCCGCTTGCTAATCTCCGGAAAAACAACGCCGTTCTCCGCTAATGTGGGAAAGGGGACGCGACAGGTCACGTAGGCGAGTGTATTTTTGACCTTTTTAAGGAGTTAGGTAAGGCCATCATTATTTAGCTCATTATAATACTCAGCCGATATTTTCCCCTCTCCGGAGAGAGGAAAAAATAATTTTATCTTCTATCCATTCACAAAAGTTTAAGGAGATGCGACGGGTTCGAGAATGCGTTTATGTTAAATATTTCTTAACGATTAAGTCGACGCCTCTCGTGATTAATCTAAACATCGCCTGTCGTACGAAATTGATGGGTGATAAGAATGCTTGCTTTACTTTTGCCCGCACGCCTGTGGCATTATTTTTTTTCTTTCTGCGGCAATGTAAATGGATGTGTTCTTTCGGGAATTCAAAGAAAGTCTCTCAAGGAGATTGCTAGATGATCTTGGAACAAATCGAATCATATTTAATTCGTCGCCAAGTATGATTAGGGATCAAAAGTCCTCCGATGAAAAAAAATGTACTTTTAAGAATCTTAGGGTTTTGCAAGCAAGCGCCCCGAGATGCTAATAGGTTAATTTAAGAAGTAAAGGACACTTTTGGATACCCTTTTGGCAATCCAAGGATACCCAAGATTTAAAGAGGGCCGATCGCATCAAAATTTGAATTTTTTTATTCCCTCTAAGCATTCTTTAATTGAGGATTAACCAAGGACACCCTCGATCGTTTACCTATTCTTCTTTTTTTTATGCTGTTAATCATGGTTAAGGCGGTGCTTAAGACGGGCGGGCACGTGCAATCTCATCGAAGCCATCACCACTTCCTCGCTGCACGAAAAAAACAATGCCAGCCAATTATCACTCCTTTCCATAACGAGCTGGGCGACCAATTACAGACTCTCGATGTGATTACGCCCCCCTCTGCTGATGCGCAAAGCAACAGCGTTTAGGCGGAGGAGCAGATCGAGCTCTTGCTCGATCGACATGTTTAGCAGATAATTGATCAGATCACCTACTTCTTAGATGGAAACCTGCAATTCCTCATGACGTGGTTGCTTGCTTGCTTGCTTACCCATCGAAAAATGAGTCGTTTTTCGAAGTCATGGACCACCGAGAGAGATTCGATGGCCACTCCAGTCCTAAATTAGTCCCAAAGGAGAAGAAGAAAGAGACTGGAGACAAAGTTAGCAGAACTTGTTGAATTGTCATACATAGACAAGAGAGGAAAAGGGACGCGTCGTTGATGACGTTGCTTCGGGCGTTGAAATAAAGATTACCTTCGAAGGAGGGCATGTAATCATCCATCGCAGCCATAATTAAACACCTCGTGCGTTCTATCACATGTCTCGTGTCGTGCATTATAATTTAAAGGAAAAGATATAGAAAAGAAGAGAGAAAGAAAATCGGGGAAAAAGACGCGGAAAAGATGGAGTAGGGTCGATCCCATCCTTTCCGATCCGAAGAGGCTCGTCAAGACCCTCCATGTCAATCCTTTTCTTATCGACGGGTCGCTCCCAGCCGCACATCCCGTACCTATCCTAGGGTTAGAATGGGTTCGCTAATGGGGACAAGACGTCTCTGTTTCGAAACCCTCTAATCATTTTTGCAGATAAGTAAAGATTGACGCACTATTTCAATCGATCGTGCCCGTCGCGCTCAATCAGTAGCACGGACTGGAGCACGGTCGCGCTGCATAGGAGCGCAATGTAAGGTTGTTTCGAAAAGAGGGGGCTTTCCCCCAAAGTCAAAGTCGAGATGGAAAATAATTAGCTGGGGGGCAAATCTATAATCGTGGAGCCTTTCCGCTGCAAGAGAAGATGGTTTACCTTACCTTACCTACCAACCGAATCAACCCCCAAAGGCCAAGATGCCGAGATCATCCTTTTCATTGATTGTTTCTTGTAATAAGTGCTAATAGGGGAGAGTTCTATTGATTCGCTACTTGTTCTCAACATCTATCTAAGCATGCCTAACTTTTGGAATTGAAAGCTGGACCTAACTACATCTCCAACAGGCATCAAAGGGGCTACGGATTTTAGATGGATTTGTTTTTGGATCTCTTAGGCATCTAATCCCCAATTAATCAGATTTGCACGAGCAATTGTGCTTCCGGTCGTCTCCTGCGGCGCCTCAAAAGAAGACTCCCGAAAAGTTGGGGAATCGGATTCCAAAGAGGAGTTGAGTCTTGACGTTTGGGAGTGCTAGTCAACCCCTTTCATGAAATTCAATCGAAGATTCTACTCTTTCCGATCTATCCGGGCTTCGACACTACACACGTACAAGAAGAAGAGGAAAAAAGAGAGGAGGGACATTTGTGGCGACCGAGATGGGATTTAAGAAAAGAATTGAGAAATCGTTTCGATATGCGATGATTATGGGATTGGATGGAATTCGCGTAACGAACGGACGACGTCGGCAGACGAAGAAGAAGGTGAGGCGTGTGACTTACTAATTTGTCCGATGGGCCACCCCAATTCGGCAATTAGTACATATAAATATGTTTAACGAAATCAAAGTTTCAGCCGGTTGCTACGGATTAATAGGGATTTTCGCTTTTCGATCCACCGAAGTCGTCCGAATGTACGGATAAAGTGAAACCGAGCAGCTCAAGAAGGTGGTGGCGATGGTTGTTTGGCAATGTGTCGACCTAACCCCTCTCCTTGAGTTTCAAACTTCCAAACCAACTTGGATCAGACATGAAGAGACATGCAGCATCATCTCGTCGATGCGGTCTTGAGACCCGAGAAGGGTTAATTTAAACAGGTAGGCAAACCAACACCAACTCAAAAAGATCAATTCACACGTCGAGTTTGTCCCTTTGGTCTTGTCGATTTGTTTAAGCTTTGAAGTGTAAGCACTTACGGGCATTCAAGGGTGAAGAATGATCAATATAGTTCTAACAACTCGCGATAATTATGCTGTCGTTATGGTTGGTCCTTATGAATCGAATGAAATTCGTTCGCTCGATGACTGAGAATTTATAGATGCTTTTTATATACGCACGGCCTTTCTCTATCTATCGTTTTCAATTTCCGTGTTAGATTTCATAACACGGCGTCAGAGCCAAGTTCCGCCCTATTCAAACATGCTATCCGTGCTAGCTAAATCCCACGTACAACTTCCAATCTAATTTGCATATGGAAATTAGGCGTTAAAATGTTCCACATTGCTCGAAAATGGAGGATTTGCATGCTTTGTTTTTTTATTAGTTGAAGTTTTTAAATTGGACTTTCAAACGGGAGTAACAAGGAGTGGCGCATATAGAGTTTACATTGCCATATATCAGTTTGAAAATGACTAAGGTTTTCATAAAATCAGAGAGCTATACGGGCTAGTAGGGCATGATGCCTGATTCATTGTTATATCACATGCCACGAATTAGCTCATAGGTACAGTGTTACTTACTGATTGTGATGCAAGCTCCTCGGTGCATGGGAACCTTTTATAACCCAACGACTAAAGGTCACATTGGTCAAATTGAAGTCAATATAAGCCTCACTCCACTGGGATGGTTTCAATTCAAAATCCACAGATGACCATCCACTTGATAGAACACATCCTTTAGAGCGGGTCGCCCTTCGCGTGATCGATACTCGAGCAAACTTTCATAAATTATGTTGATTTCATCGTGAAACTCACGTTGATTACACAGTTCAATGCCATCGAGAGGGCTCATAATTTTCGTCGACTTACCATGATCATATCCATAACTTGTGCAGGCCAAAAACATCTTATACTCGATATCGCATACTAAATAATCGAATCGCGGTGGGGATGCATTAGTTCGTGTCGATATATAAAGTTCGGCTTGCCTTGTTGTGTCATATCTATCCAATTTACTCACCGTAGTTCGTGTTTTGCCTCGTGCCGGTGCTGTTCGGCATGGCCGGCCCTAATTGAGATGTTGGTTAAAGTCTACCTTAGACCCGCAGAAACATATGCCAAGACTTCTGGTTTCACTTCTAGCAACCCGAAGTACGCATATTGTCCAAAAGAAAAACACGAGATCCAGTAAGCCCAAATGAAATAGACCAAGTTGTACGATCATGGGCCTCATCAAAGCTTGAAGGCTGATGACCTAACCATGCAGTTTATAGAAGAAAGGCCTTTCTAATTTGTCGCCCTCTGCGACTATCTTTGCACGAATCATATTTGAATGGCGGTCTTCCTTACCGTGATAGTCATTCACATCTATCTATACCGGCTTAAGAATTTGGACTGAGGTCATAACTCATCCAAACTTCTGCTGCCGGAGTATCTAGTTTAAGGCGCCATCGAGACATCGGCTGTCCACTGGGCGAGCCGGCGGCTTCTGTTCATCGTAGACTAATCGAGGTTTCTTCGAGTCGAAGGAGGATCGGGAAACCGGACCTGCGGCCTTCAGCTTGCAAATGAAGCGTTTAGCCACTCGACCAATAACCTGAGTAGCATTGAAGGAAAAACGTTCATTTTCACCGTTTGATATCGAGACACATCTTGTCGAAGTGGTGTTACATCTGCGTCCGTGAGTCTTCTCGATCGCTATGTCATGTAACTTCGTTTTTCCGACAAATCCTCTCTTCATGAGCTTCCTAAATCCACCAAAAAGGAGAATCAACAAGGTGAAATTACCAAAGCACCACCCAGTCGGGTGCCCGTATGACCCTTCCGGAGCCCCCGATTCTCCCTCCCCGCGCTGCTCCGCAGCCACAAAGACCCGAAAACAGCGTTCGGATACCCGAGTCCGACTCAACCTGCATCATCGTCATCTCGCGGCACTCAAAAAACAAGGACGCACAAAAATCTCATCTTCAAGAATCTCTCGCCTTCCCTCTGCTTTGTTTCTGGGCAATCGCTAATCTCAGCTCAAAGGCAGTGATTCGGTAAGCTCCCGGGAACGCTAATACCTTGTTCTCATATGCTTGTTTGTTCGAGTTCGCTCGTTTTACTCGCGGTCATGGTTCGGTCCTAGCTAGTGATGCGGAGGAAGAACGATTTCTTGGGTGCTTTCAGCTTGCTTTTGGGATGCTTGTAGTCTATCGTGTTCTTGAATTGGACCATAATTTGCTCTCCGCTTCTGATGTTCGTGCTGTTTTATGTAGCGAGCTCGTCGTTATGAGGAGCGTAGGTTCTTGATGACCAACTTGTGCAGTTTGATTGGGCGCGTTGGGTGATGTTGTTAGGAGCGCAAATTCTTGAAAATGAACTCTGAAAGTGTGATTGAGCTCGTTAGTTGTATGCTAGGGATATGGGTCTGCGTCACTTGAATTTCTGCTTTAGAGGAAGATTCAGTGTGCTGTAAGCGAAACCTAGGTGGATTGAGCATCTACATGATGTTAATATTGAGCGAATATACTTCTAATCCTTCCATCTACGTACGTCAACCAGGTGAATCCTGTATTTTTTTTCTTTCTCACAGTCCTAGGGATGAAAAGTTTCCACCTGATCCGTAAAAGTTTGGCAACGCGAGAACTATTATCACGTTGTTTCGTTCAGAATTTGAGCTTGAATGGCTTGCTTTTGTTAGCAATGTACGAGAGGCCCAATAAACAGCACAATTTATTATTAACAGATACCACGTTCCTGTTGTCGCTAAATGTACATGCAACAATCGGTGACAATGGCTGTGTGGACTCGATGACTTAAGATGTTGACTTTTAGCATTCTGAGGTGAAGATGTTCTTCTCCATTTGGGAAACGTCCATATTTTTTGGGTATTTAGGTTGAACCATTAAAACTACTTGTTAACAGCTCTACCCCATGTGGACAGGGTAAATCTGCTGTTGCGTCAGTTTTAGAAGTAGAATGCAATTAATGATTTCGAAAAAGGTCTTGGTAATGAGAGCCCCCAGGTCACTTTTTGACCATACACAGGGCACTTGTTAACCATACCCAATAAAAAAATAATCGTTTTTAACGCACTGATTGTGCATAGCACAAGAGAGTTAGTCTGGGAACAGTGTATATTTATTTGGATAGTTAACAAAATCCACTTTGGAATTGGGATCTTGCTGCTAGACAATTCGAACAGAATACTGAATAGGAAATCTTCTGCTCATCATTCAACTATTTCAATATGCAAGCATTTATTCACGATTTTAGCTATTAATGTAGGAGGTGAGGCTTGAAGTACCTCGAGTTGTTGTTGGACTAAACAAAAGCTTCTCATTGTAATGAGAACTTTTGGTAACTGGAAGGGAATCTTTATAAGAAGGAAGCTAAGGAGTTCTCTTCAAAGTGATGCTAATCAAAAGAAAATTAGTGAAGTTGCTCTGCAATCAGAGCAGATATACGATGAGCCTTTGAAGTGTTGCCCTATGATAAGGATGGAATAAAAAGCCAGATCTCTTGAATACTTCTTTTTATAGTTGTACTCCAAACTCTTGAGTTTGTAGGCATCGAGTGAATGTAAGGCTGTCTCCCTACAGTGTTGTTTGCGAATGCCAACTTGATACATTGTGGACCATGATTGATCCCAGATCTTTAATTTCTTTATGGACTGAGCTATTGTGATAAACTACTGGCGAGAAGGTTGTGGTTCTTTTGTCTACACTTTAAAGCATTTTGTATTTTTTTTTTTGTTATTACATTCATATAAACTGGTTAGAGATTTTGTAACTTCTCCCTTATTGCTGATTAGAAGATTGATTTGGTTTGCCGGTAGTTTAACATGTGTTAGGTTTATTCTCCTAAATTTGTGCCTAATGAATTTGTGCCTAAGGATTGAAGCTGGATATCATGATGAGTGCTTGTGTCAACTTTTTTACTGTCAAATACTAGTCTTGAAGCACACATATACATGCAGGCAAGTGAGAGGGAAGAGAGGACTTGTTGGTTTCTGTGTGAATGCAGAGAGAGGGTGTTGGTTTTTTTATGAATGAATGGAAAAGAGTGGAGATTGGAGATAATGGGAGAGTGGCGAGGATTGTCTTTTATCTATTTTTGATAGCTATCAATGAAAATTCTCTACCAACAAGCTAATTCTTTTCTGAAAGTGGTGTGGCGAGGATTGTCCTTTATCAATTTTTGATAGCTGTCAATGAAAATTTCTATCGAACAAACTAATTATTTCTCAATGTAGTGAATATATTTGATGTATAAAACTTATCGAGGAATTTTCTTTGGTTAACAGTATTTATTCTTAGACAAGAAGAAATAAGGTAGTGTGCTATTTGACCATGGATAGCTTTCAGTAGTCATTTCCTTATTCAACAGTTGCACATTGTGCTTTGTGCATATTCTCAATTGTATTGAAGGAAGAAGTGTTTTTTCTTTTCTTGCGTGGCCAGAGTGTTAGAGGGAAAAAGCTCCAAAGTGGACAAATACAAGTGTTGAGAAACAGCATTGCATGACAAATTCTCTCTCTCGGAAGATCCAAAAGTTTCTGGAGATTGACTAAGAAGTGAGAGATGAATGCAATTGAGTGGAGTATGTTAGACTTGAATGTGTGAAGAGGATTTAAAGTATTGGGGATGTGGAGATGGAATCTGATAAGGTCACAGCCATTAACACCATTGCAGAACCTCATGATGGCATGGAATTTGCGTCACATGAAGATGCATATACTTTCTATAAAGAATATGCACGAGTTTCAGGTTTTGGTACTGCCAAATTGAGTAGTCGCCGGTCTAGAGCATCAAAAGAATTTATTGATGCCAAATTTTCGTGCATACGATATGGGAATAAGCAGCAGTCAGATGATGCCATTAACCCAAGGCCCTCTCCTAAAATAGGTTGTAAGGCAAGCATGCATGTGAAGAGAAGGCAGAATGGCAAATGGTTTGTTTATAGTTTTGTGAAGGAGCATAATCATGAGCTTTTACCTGCCCAAGTGCATTTTTTCCGGAGCCACAGAGATGCTGATATAGTGAAGAATGATGTCCGCATGCGGAAACGGAAAAATCTATCTTCAATGTCCAAAATGTTCACTTCATACCAAAATTTTGATAACTTAGATAACTACTTGAGAAACCCACATGATAAAGGGAGGAGCTTGGTTTTAGAGGCTGGTGATGCTCAACTGCTGCTTGAATTTTTTATGCATATGCAGGAACAGAACCCAAAATTTTTCTATGCAATTGATCTGAACGAAGAGCATAGACTGAGAAATGTTTTTTGGGTTGATGCCAAAGGCATAGAAGATTATTCCAAGTTTGGGGATGTGGTTTCTTTTGATACTACCTATTTTGCGAATAAGTATAAAATGCCCCTCGTACTTTTTATTGGAGTGAACCATCATGGTCAACCCACGTTGTTTGGTTCTGCATTAATTGCAGATGATACTGTTTATACATTTGCTTGGTTGATGCAGACCTGGTTAGTTGCAATGGCAGAACATGCACCGCAGGTGATACTTACTGATCAGAACAATGCCGTAAAATCGGCTGCTGCAGCTGTCTTTCCACATACTCATCACCGTTTTTGTTTGTGGCATATATTAGACAGAATTCCTAGAGAGCTTGAGTACTTAGGCACTTGGCAGGAGTTATTTATGGCAAAATTTAACAAATGTGTTTTTGGATCATGGAGTGAAGCAGAATTTGAGAAGAGATGGTTGAAATTATTCGACAGATTTAACCTTAGAGAGGTTGAATGGGTCCAGCTGCTGTATGAGGACCGCATGCATTGGGCACCTACTTTCATGAGAGATATATCTTTTGCTGGGTTGTCTTCTTTTTCACGTGCTGAAAGTCTGAACTCCTGGTTGGATAAATATGTGAATAGCGAAACTTCATTACGAGAATTCATTGAAAAATACAAGGTTATTCTCGAAGATAGGTATGAGGAGGAAGCAAAAGCAGATTTTGACGCATGGCATGAGGCCCCTGAGTTGAAGTCTCCTTCACCTTTTGAGAAGCAAATGTCATTAGTTTATACTCATGAAATCTTTAGAAAATTTCAGATTGAGGTCTTGGGAGCAGCTGCTTGTCATCTGAAGAAAGAAAGTGAAGATGAGAGAGCGACAATATATACTGTTAAAGAATTTGAAGACGATCGGAATTTCTTTGTGGAATGGAACGAGATGAAACCAAGTATCTATTGTTCATGCCATTCATTTGAATACAAGGGGTACCTATGCAGGCATGCTATGATTGTCCTCCAAATGTCTGGTGTTTTTAGCATTCCATCGAGATATATTCTGCCACGCTGGACTAATGCTGCTCTAGGCAGGCATCCTATTGGTGAAAAATTGGAGGATATGCACTCCAAAGTGCGCCGTTACAACGATTTGTGTCGTCGAGCTATAATATTGGGTGAGGAAGGGTCTCTTTCTCAAGAGAGTTACGATATTGCATTAGGTGCCATCATGGCAGCTCTTAAGCAATGTGCGAGTGTAAATGCTCAGGTCGAGAATGAAACACGTCCTAATAACTCAACAGCCCATGCAATCTGTAATTCTGAAGAAGAGAACCACTGCAGTACATCCAAAGAGCAGGCACCTGATCCTAAAGCCAGCAGCAGAAGTAAGAATACAAGCAGAAAGGGAAAGGTCAGTGATCCAATTTCTGTACAATTATTTAATAAGTCATTTGTGTGACGAGTATGTATGTACAGCATACACACAATTAAACATTCCCATGCTTACTTATCTGTCTGACTGTAAGTCACGTTCCCATTGGATTCTTCAATTCTTTGTGATTTCTGACATGGCTTTCTGATGTTACAGATAACGGAGCCTGATCTTCTTGGGGCCATGGCACAAGATGGTCTTCATCAAATGGTTTGTCACTCTTCCTTTTAGGCTATCACTAATTTTTGTGGGCTTTGCCTTGTTAAGTTACTTTGAACACAAATGTAGCTCAAGTCTAGCATGCTCAGTTTGTAAGATTTTTGCTGGTGATGTAATTCCCGTTACACAGACATATGCGAGCTTGAATATTCTAAAGGCTCTCGACCATGATCCATGTTAAGATGCTATGCTGATACTAGGTCAGATAATGGGCCAATCGAGTTTATGGGCATGGTATCTTAGGGCTGCAGTGTTGTGCAATTGTGATTTCCTTGGTGTTGAAGGTCGCTGCGAGTTCATTTGTTTTATAAGGCCGATGTCAAATGCTAGCCTGCTAGGATAACTAGGAGGCATGCACATCCTATCAGTAGATACATGCAACATTATTTTTTCTTCTCTGCGTTGCAGGAAGTTCCCGAGATGAGAACGGCACACCTACATGGCATGGTGCCGATGCAATTGCATAATTTGGTGCCGACAATGTTTCAAAATGTTCCATCTACGCAGTTCCAACATGTGGCTTCGATGCACTTGCACGACAATCGTTTGCCTTGACAGCTCAATGTTTTGCTGTATTCTGTAAATTTTTGGGAATGTAGGAAAGGGCCATTTTTTCGTTTTTCCTTTCTCCTCCTTTTAATCTGTTCAGATGAGTTACATAATTCATTCTTTATTGCCTTCATTTAGTTGTGTTATTTCTTTCTCAGTCTTCTGCTTCTGCATTTCATCTGTGTTATCGAACAGTCATACTCCAAATGAGATGAAACTAAAAACATAAGATATCAAAATTTTGTACTTTTAAACATGCATTAAAATCTGCGGCCTTCAAATAGTTACAAGAAATCATCAGCATACCATTTCCTGTAGTTACTGTAAAAGAGATTCACATGATAATTTGAATTCGTCCATTCATTATGCCTCCAATTCTGTTATACGGGTTAACATGGGTCACCATCCGACGTAGTCATATCTTAAACAAGGACGAGGCATAATGGCCGTGGCTTTGCATGGCCACATGATGAATGACCATGTTCAATGCCATGTTTTGGGCACAGCCATGTGAATTCCCCAAGATTTTCTGCTGAAATTGTTTCAAGTCCAGAATTTCGGTTGTTCACTCAACCGCAATTTGTACGAGAGAGAGAGAGAGAGAGAGAGAGGGGGGGGGGGGGGGGGGCGAGGGATCAAACGATATTTATACAGGGGAAATTGGCGGCATGGCAACGTAGAAGATGGAGCTAACTTATTTAGAGTGGAGGACTATTGAAGAATGGAGTGCGTGGATTGATGTATTGACAGGGACAAACAGACCTACTATAGCTATTAAGCCATTGTTTAGAAAAATGTTGCTGATTGCTGAGCTGAACGGGTGGCGGCTTAGCTAATCTTCCTATAAGTAAAAATACAATCATACGCAGCAAGTTGTCACTTATCTTCATGACTGGACTAAGAGAGAGATTGGTGCAACTTTATACAGCCACTTCCACGGTCCGGATTTCACCATCTGTGTTTTTTAGTTCCTCTGCTTCAGCGGGTAATGGTTGTTGCTCGCTCCGGTAATCTTGTGACTCGGTATTGGAAAGGGGAATTGACCTTGCTACTCAGTTCTTGAGCGTATCACTTTGGGAAAGAAGGATGTTCATACTTGTAAGGGAGAACGTGCCAATGGGGGAATTAGTCTAGTCTAGTTGCATGGAAGAATTAGGCCGGCTTCAAGAAAAATGTGAATTTTCCTGCCTGGCACTGTAAACATCGTCATTTTGTGGTGTGACCTTCTCAGGACCAGACGATTGAAATCCCTGCTGCCCGACATCCTCAATGAAGAGCATAGAACGGCTGGTAAAAATCGACTTCATACAAGGAGAAGCACAGCAGCCTCTCTTTCGTGTTTCTAGGCCCAATGAAGTGAAAACTCTTAACCCAGTTCAAATCTTGAAGACTACAGCATGTTTTCCCTGTCATGTGAGTTTTATCATCGCTCTACAGTAGATAGATGCTGAGTTGTGATCAAGTTTCATCATTTCTAGAACTTGCAAGTCTCGTATCTAAAACACATCGGGTCATGTCGCCCCTCGACGTCACCATTTATTACTGGTGGATGCCAGAAAATGAAAGTTACTGTGAACGTTATTTAAAAAGGAAAATCCCGATTCCCAAGCGACAGTGAGGTTACTGCAACTATAGTTTACATATCCGGACCGATGGAGAACCATTAATTATTTCTCGTACCAGCTGGGTCATCGGATTGCTCTGCGAAATCCTGGGAATTACAAATCCTGTCAGCTTGCTCGCACCCGGAGTGTCATTACTGTTTCTTTAACCATTTTCATGGAGGGGATTCAGGAGAAGATAATTAAATTAAGAAAATCTTTCAAAGAAGCAATCTTGCCTGAAACCATGGCAACAGATGGGCTCCAAATCCAGCATGTACCTCATTTTTCTCTGCAAATTGTTGAAATATTTTCTACATTACCAGGCAAAAAAGAAGATGGAGTGTCCTCGAAGGAAATGCCATGCATGCATGAGGCTCATGTCTCTCCACACCACTCACACATCCAATGTTCCCTCTCTCTCTCTCTCTCTCTCTCTCTGCTTCTTTCTCTGGGTCCATCTTAGCTCGTCCAACAGTGTCAACTGTAGAGACAGTGTAGTTTTGAATCTCTCATTGAGATTGATTTCCTTTGCACCGAGTTTTTGCATATGGACAGAGAAATTATTGCACTAAAGTGGAAAAACCGACAGTGATAAGGCTCTGTATTCTCGCTACTGGACAGACATTCAGATAGCCAATTGGACAAACCTCAGATTTCCAGCCTGAACTTGCAGGATGTGCAGGGTCCATTTCATTGGACCTACACACTCTTGCATTATTTCCGAGAACAGGCGGACCACATGCTGTGTCACATGTAAATCGCGTAAGGACGGTGCCTCTTGTGGTAAGCTCGGCGATTGGAATCGTACACGTGATGTCACAGAAGCTCTGCCGGGGGCAAAATTGTCAGGAGAGACTTATATTATATATAAGCCTATATATAATCTATGCCAAACTTCTAAAGTCCCATGCGCCCATCTTCAGCTTTCCCTGCTTCACTGTGCTCGGTGGATCCTTCCCTCTGTTTTCCTCTGTACTCTAGGACAAGGGGAGCATCCCAATACATAGCTAGAGAAAGAAAGAATCCAGTTGCAGAAAAGGATGAGTCTTCGAGTGATTTTCGTTACGTCATTGGTCTTTGGACTCGCCGCCGCCTGCCCGCCGTCGGACCGCGCGGCGCTGCTCTCCTTCAGGGCAGCGCTCCACGAGCCCTACCTCGGCATCTTCAACTCCTGGAACGGCCCCGACTGCTGCCACAACTGGTACGGCATCAGCTGCGACCCCGAGTCCCGCCGCGTTGCGGACATCAACCTCCGGGGGGAGTCCGAGGACCCCATCTTCCAGAGGGCCAAGCGGACCGGCTACATGACCGGCACGATATCTCCAGCGATATGTAGGCTCGAGCGCCTCTCGAGCCTCACCATCGCCGACTGGAAGGGCATCTCCGGCGAGATACCCGCCTGCCTTGCCTCGCTGCCGTACCTTCGGATCGTGGACCTCATCGGGAACCGCCTGTCGGGCGAGATACCGGCGGACATCGGGAGGCTGAAGCGGCTGACGGTGCTCAACGTGGCGGATAACATGATAACGGGTCCGATCCCGGGTTCCCTGACGGGCCTGTCGAGCTTGATGCACCTCGACCTGAGGAATAACCGGATCTCAGGTCCGCTTCCGCAAGAATTTGGTAAGCTGAGGATGTTGAGCCGGGCCCTTCTGAGCGGGAACCAAATAACCGGGTCGGTCCCGCCGTCCATTTCCCAAATATACCGGTTAGCGGATCTCGACCTCTCCTCGAACCGGCTCTCCGGCCAAATCCCTCCGTCGCTCGGCAAAATGCCGGTCCTTGCCACACTGAACCTGGACTACAACCGGTTCTCGGGGGCGATCCCAGCGAGCCTGATCGACTCCGCGGTGAGCAACTTGAACTTGAGCAGGAACTCCATCCAGGGCCCCATACCCGACGTGTTCGGGCCGAGGTCGTACTTCACGGTGCTGGACCTATCCTACAACAACCTGCGGGGCCCAATCCCGAAGTCGATATCGGCGGCCGGCTTCATTGGGCACATGGACTTGAGCCACAACCACCTGTGCGGGCGGATCCCGGCGGGGTCCCCGTTCGACCACCTTGAAGCCTCGTCGTTCCGGTACAACGACTGCCTCTGCGGGAAGCCACTCAAAGCTTGCTAGGTCAATCATGGGTGTCCAGGGCACGAGAAGATGCGAGGATTTGGGCCGCAACACGGCGGGAACAGTGAAAGATGGAGCGAGCATAAGTTGTCGGTGAGACGACATGACACTTGTTTGTTTTCGTGTTTAATTACCGTTGTTAAAAGGGGGATATGAAAATTCTTCGCGCACGTAAATGCTGCATGAAAATAATAATAGCGACGATGCTTCGGAGGAGGTTGTCGGGTAATGGGTGGGAGCCACCGCCATTACTGGTAGGAGCAAATGAGTCGTCCGACGATGTATGTTGACAACTCACGATGAAGTTGCATTTGACACGGACATGCTCCAAGGAGCCGGACGGTGCCGGTTCGTTAGTTTCGCGTTCGGATCACGCTCGGATCGATACGGCGGGGATCGGGGACGGGAGAATCCGGAAAGGCTTCGACTCTTTTGCATGATTAAGTTTTCAATGCCCACCCGTTGTGGTTATTGTTGCGAGGAAAACCAGTGACTTAGCAATCCTAAAGGTTTCTCGACCGGGTCGTTTAACAGGTGCGCCCGGGAAATTCGTTAAGCATGATCCGCACGTCACGATGGGCTCTTCCTTCCTCTTCCATCCGTGTTATTGGTTTTGAAGACCGATCGAGGTACACCCAACTCGAATCGCAATGGCGTCGAGTTTCTGACCAGCAATTTGCAGAGAAACAAACAGAGGGCAATTGCATAAACTTTGCTTTTTCTATATGAACTGCAGGTGATCATATCTGCTAATATGTAAATCCAGCGACCCGGCGACATAAGCCGGATGGACCAACTAATTCACCCGCCATTCGGTGAAGGGGGTAAGCAAGAAAAGCGTGCATACCGCCCGCTGTACATAAAAAAGGCATCGCTAATCGAAACTTGAAAAATCCTAACCAAGCATTCTGCTCTTATTCCGGGCTACTTCTATGCAAACCACCTTTCAAGGCTTGATGTCGAAATAAACGGTGTACGATTCATCTCTCAAGCTCATCAGCGGCACCAAGAGGAAGTTCCTGTTTGCGCCGTTTGCCACAAAGCTCAAAGGATGATACGAGCTTCTGGCGTCACGCAATGCAAAGCTGCATTTATTGTTGAACAGACTGTCCGAGGAACTTGAGGCGCACACCAGCTTTACGCTGGAACCCTCGCCATAATTAAGCCCTGAGTATATGTAGCAACCCTCCTGGCTTTCCGACTCCAGGGACACAGTCCCGGCATCCCCATCTAATCCTGCGACAACACGGAAGAGGGATGAGCTGTCCCCGCTTGATCCCTCGACTACAAGGTTCTGACCATTTCCTTTTTGCACTACCACCATTCCGGGAAGATCAAATGGTTCGAGCATGACCGATTTCCCAATCATGCCCTCTCGTGACCCGGCAGGGTCTTTGAACACGAGTCTGAAGGTGGCGTGGACAGCTAAATCAGTGCCCGGCTGAGGAAACCTCTCCATTGTGATGGATTGGTTCGTGTTGGTCAGGAAATAAGGCAAGTCACCTGTTTCTTGCGAAAGAGAGAGCAACTGAGAACTGTATGAAGCTGAAATGGGAGTTATCCATTTGGATAGAGGACCATTCGGCTCGGCTTTGATTTCCCAGTCCCCGCTCGTCAGGCCCACAAGAAGATAAGGCCCATAAAGTATCGCGTGAAGGGAAGCATACTCCGGTCTGTCATCTGGACATAATTTAATGCAAACTTTTCAGTTTCACAAGAAAATACCTAAAAACATTGCTTAGGGAACGCTCCTGACTGCAGAAGCACATGCACTGTAAGCAATGGGGAGCTGTCGGGGTACCTTTGATAGCCTCTATCCGCAAACTGAGGGGCAACTGAAGGGTCAGCTTATCAGCAGGGCCCCATTTCTCCTTCATAGCGAAGAAATTACCTGCATAAAAAAACCATATTAACCATGATCGTGTCAAAATTTAGAATGTAGCAGTAGACAATCATATCAATTTTGTGGAACTCTTAATCTCCATTTACTAATTTCTCGAGTTGAAGTTCTCAATTAACTGATTAAGAGAAGAAAAGACGAGTCACAATTTCGAAAGAAATATGCCAGCCAGAGCAATAAAAAACTAAGAAATGAATTTTGCTCAGATGGGTGCTGCACATGCTTAAGAACACTAAACGCACCTGGAGTCGGTGGGTTTAAACTCTTTCCATTTAATTCTGCTTTGGCACCAGCTGAAGAAGCCCAACTCGGTACTCGGAAATTCAGTGTAGACAACTGTCCCGACGCCTGAAATAAGTAAGAGCAGAGGAGAAACAATAAGAAACCAAGCACTGCCCAAAAAAACACTAGAATCCAAAATAGACCAACGTCGCATGTGTTAATTCAATTAGATGTATTCACACTAACTTCAGGAGATGCTATCCATGATTTAAGGAAGATTTTCAAATTGTGTATTCAGTGAGGATGATTGATTTTACTGTCATGTGATAGCTTTAATATGGGATTCATGACACTCAGGAAGCTGATTTTCTTCCAACCCATAAATGCAACCAATTAACTCGACACAGCTTAGTGAGCACAGCGCCATCATTCTTTTGTTTATCTACTTTCGGTATCATCAATGCGTACAAAAAAAGATGAAAGGAGGCCGCACCCATTAGCCAATGCAGATACTACACAATAAAGAGTGACGCAACAGATTTAAAGTCATTGCAGCATAAGCATGAGACACGGCAAGTTGATTACATCTGAAGGAAAGAGAATGGAAAAGCAGGTAAAATTCTGCCTGCTTGTCGTGCATTGGCCAGTAAGAAGTACCTCTGACGAAAAAGTAAACGTTGCTTGAAGATAAGGATCCCACGATGACAGATTACCAATTTTCTGATTGATCACAACTCCCCCTGCTTTCCAGTTGAGTGAACTCGATACATATTGAATTATGTAAAGACTGGGAATATCTCCTTGCTCTTCAAAATATATAGAGTCTCCCAATTTTGAAAACGACTCAATTCCTACAACCAGAAAGAAAAGGATCATGTAATGGACAAATTCCACAATACAACAGCTCATGTCAAGCCTATAATACTTGTTAGTAGGAAACTACACGATTAAATATGGCTAATTCCGAAAAAAAAGAACCGAAGAAAGTTGGGAAATCAACTTCAATATATATTCAACAGATCACGATACACGCAGACTGCATATTACTGAGAAAATGAACAATCAAAGGGTACTCGATTTCATACCAGTCCCATAGCAGCACCAGAAGGAGTCAAACTGAGTTCCCCATTTATGATAGCTAACAGCCTTGGACACCCCACGACCCAATGGAAGCATGTAGATCATGACACCGGGCTCAGTCCCCCTCTGAATACTTAGCACGCCATTCGTCAATGCTCGTTCGTAATAATCTGTGTATGCAACTTCTTTTGTCCATCTAAACAAGTTGCGGCTCACCTACAAATGAAGCTCAACAGATACATCAGAGTCGGTCAACTATAAATTGCATAACTAAATGACCGGTGCCATCAATTGGTATGGATTAAAAGGTTGAAGACAAATAATTAGATGTAATCTAAGTCTTAGTCAATAAGCTTTGGACCAATAATAGAAATTAGACCATGACTTGGATATATTGCAACTTCTGAAGTATAGCGCAAAAAAACGAGTCAACTTTCATTTGCACAGTCAAGAAAGAAAATATATTCTGACCGAATCACTTCCCTAGGAGACCAAGTATAGTGTTAATGAGTAATCAGATTACCTTCAGCATGTTATATGTGGTGCATGATTCCTCATTTTCTGTTTGAAGAGTGGTTGCTAAACGTTTTGGGTCCATCCTGTAGACCAACAGATAGAGGATTACCGTGGTGACAAGCACATGCACACTTGCAAGCACACGCATGCGCACACAGATATAACTATATATAAAATATTCAACTTGAATCTAATTCTGCTTCAGAATTCAATCTATACCAGAATTCCGAGACTGATGTGCCACCTGTTGCATAGCTGTAAGAGGAGTTCACAATGTCCATGAAGAATGTCCCTATAGTCTGGTATAAAAAGTTAACAAGGAGCCATTTAGACAAAACATTGGAAGCCTCAAAGGATGAGAATTAAAACCATTGAAAGCAAGGAAAAACATCTACATTAAACATGTTGTTTTATCACAAAGTAGACAATCTTGAAGAAAGCAGCCTTCTCTGAAAAAACAAGAAGGCCACTGAGCTCTAAAACACGATGTTCTCTAAGGTTATTTTCATCAATGAAAATTCCGTTTCATACTATCCTAAAGTTTCAAATAAATGCTACCTTGTATAGTGGGTCACCAGTAACTTCATGACGCATCTGGGATCCAACAACAATTGGGATATGAGTATTTACATGAAAACCAGCTATGTCATCAGCCTGCAGGTCACGTGAAGATAACTCCTGTGAAGCTTTTACGTATTTTACTGAGCATGGAACCAAATTGTTGAAAGCATAAAAAAGGAGAATAGACATAGGACACACTGAGGAGCAACAAATAGAGACATGTGAATAAGGTAGCTTGGATATACATGTATTTATGTCCTCAAATTGACTAAGTGTAATATAGCAATTCCTTACAGGCTAGCACCATCGGTTACAAATCTGACTAAGAGGACTTATCCAACTTTAAATATTCCTCTGTGAACCACAAAAAACATCGGAGCGCTTGAAAAAATGATAAATGTTCTCCAAAGACTCAGAGTAACATGTGAGAACACCAAGGAAACAAAAGTGGTTTTTACCTGCACTGCAAGCAATCCTAGGAAGCAAGGTTTGTCGAAGAGATGAGCCAACAACAGATGCTTGCGATCGTTCTGCGACAAAAATGTAAAAGCACAAAGTCAGGGTTAAAATCTACAATTTTTGAGGTAGGTGATGTGCTACAGTACAATGAAAAGGTTTTGCTGAGCATGACCTTTCTGATATAAAAATATACAGGAACCTCTCAATAAATGTTACAATTTGATAGCCATTTCCTTTTTAAATGCAGAGAAAGAATACGTCTCTGTTCACTCACATTAGCTATTAACAAAAAACTTATTTTCCTCCCAAAGTTATTGGAAACTCAGATGATCAGGCAAGGAAAAGCATGACTTTCTTAAACAACTGAAGGCGACTGACACTGCAAACTCTGGGATGGGCACTGGATTGATTATGACTATCTAGTGTATCACCAGAGAAGATGTTCAATACAACTATGTCTTGAATCAATCAAGAGACATTAGCCTGGATCAGGTTCACATGCAGTTACCGAGAATAACTTGTAGTTCATATACCGTTATGCTGAATAACTGGTAAAGGACGTCATTCATGCCACCAGTCTCTTCATTGAGTGACAGCCAGTGTCTTTCTATAGAGTACTTTGTGATCACATTTTGCACACGACCATAGAAGTAATTAGCCATCCATGTGACCATTTTCAAAGCTTGCTTGTTGCCAGCAAGCGTATATTGATCCAGAAGACCTGCCATGATCTGTTGAAGTAGATACCAAGATGTTACTTTCAAGCTTACCAGACTATAATAAAAACAGGGAGTGCTGCACTAAATACCCCTAAACGCTGGAGTATCGTACCTTGTGAATGGTGTAATATGGAGCCCAGACTGGTTTAATAGCTTCGACACGATCAAAAAACTCAGATGGGAAAGCCGAAAGATATCCGGTGCCCATTTTCTCTTGACAGGCAGCTAGAGCAGTCACTACAGCAGACATTCTCTCATTAATACTATCATTGTGAGTGCTTGCCCACATATGTGCCGTCGCACTCAAATAATGCCCTTCAAAACAGGGAAGCAAGATAGTCAGACAAAGTGACCGAAAGATCACAAGCTAAATTCATCTTCATCATCAAGCAATCTTGGATCGTAAGTAATCAGTATAGAAGTCCAGTCTAGTAAATGCTTGATAACCAGATGGTCCCCAAAACAACAAACTTCTCTAATTTTGCACTTAATGAACAAACAACACATATCTTATTCCAAGTAAGATCCCCAGCCTAAATGAGGCTCTCTCGATTATATTCAAATATTATGCTACCCTCTCCACCACCTATTCCTACTGGAACAATACCGGTTCCTTTAAGACTAGCACGAAAAATCATCGAACACACAAAAATAAATATATAATTATTGTTACTAAGTGTATGACATAGAGATGGCATCACGCCAAAACAAACTTCAGCCAAGGAACAGGAACGCTTCATGCCGGAGAGAAAAGAGATCATCCACTCATGTTGTATGATTTGTTCCAGAACAAGCACGTCACTGGACTATAGTGACCGATGACTAACCAATTCAACGACAAATGGTAATAAACATAGAAATCTAAAGAAATAAAGCATAAGGAACCAAACTGACCTACAAAGTGACCCCGCAGCTCGGAAGTCGGGTTCTCCCAACCACCATATGCCTTTCCCGGTGTCGGCAAACCCGCAGTTTGCCTAAAGCTCCACACCAAACTATCTACATCCAATAACAATAAGTATTCTAGGTTTGTCTGCTGCGCCCGCCATTGAACTGAGCTTGGATCCAATCTCACATCATGCAACGATACTTCCTTAAGGAACTCCCCTGGTGAATTGGACTTCGCAGAATTCTTCAATTGCCGGTACGCCATTATCCATTCAAATTCTTGTTCTTCTCTTAAGATCTTTCTCGGTAACAAGTTGGACCAAGCCAACTCATCCGTTGGAGTCAGATGGTAGTGTGAGAAAATCTCCTCTTTCAACGAGTCATTGTTTGATGCTAAGAGCTCGTATCTAAAAGTGTGTGATGAAAGCTGAGTAGGACTGTTGGTACACTCCTTACACAAAGCATCACCAATCAAAACAAGCAAGATTAACAACCGAAACAAACAAAAAGACTCCATACTTTTGGCACTGCACCAGATTGTATTGTGCAAAATTAAGCTCTGAAGAACCACACAGAGCAGGCAGCTTAAATAGCGTTTAGAGTGAAAGATGAAGATGGATAAAAACGGAGATTTGTTAAGCAAAAATGGGATTAAAGTACAATTATACAGAACGATCCAAAACTACCACGAATAGGAATACGTAAAAATGGAATTAGGGTACAATTTGGTATGAAAAGCTGGAATTGCTCGGAATGGAAAAGCTCAAGATTGGGCGAACACGAAGGGGATAATATTCCTATTAGCAGAGATCGAAGAGGGACAGGAAATCTTTAGTACAGAAACAGAGTAGCTTTGGATGGAATTGGATAAGAGGCATTAGAAAGGAAACGCGCGTCTGAGGTGGACTTGAGCTAGCAAGAACAGTGGAATGGATATCCCACGGGAACCTCTATATATATATTCAGGAGACGCGTAGAGGAGAGAAAGAGAGAGGGAGAGGAGAGACTCAACTGAAGCTATCAAGATAAGCAAAACCCACCTCGTGAAATTATCCATCCTAGTAACTAAATAAATAAACTAAAAACAAAAAACTGGCGGGGTAGGAAGCGGGTGTGTACACAATAACAATTCAACTAGTATCAGCAGAAAGCGACGACATTTTACCAGAGATGAATACGTTCAGTGAGCATAACCCGAAACAGAGACTGAAGGAAGCAGAGAGAGAGAGAGAGAGAGAGAGAGAGAGAGAGAGAGAGTAGTGCGGGTAGGGAGACATGGTGGTGGGGACAGGGTAAAATCACGGATACTTCGTCGCTTTCCCGGTGGTGGGTGGGTTTTGACTGATGAAATTTGCAGAGATTTTGGAACTATCATCTTCGCAGAGAGAAAGAGAGAGAGAGGAGAGAGGGAAGCAGAAACGGAAACAGCGCTTTTTGGTAGATACACAGTCGTGCCATGCCGTTTTCCCTCCTCCGAGATTTCTTGGATCCACTATCAAAAGAGCGGCAGCGGTGGAGACATTCACGGTGGTCGCACCATCTTAGCCGATGGGTCGAACCATCATTTCCGATGGTCCACTCCTCCTGCCTCCGCCGCTCTCTCTGTCTCTCTGTCTCTCTCTCTCTCCCGAGTCGTCCCTGCAGGAGGAGAAAGCAGAGGCAGGGGAAAAGGCGGAGCGAAGAGAGAGAGTAGGAAGCAACGTGTGCGACTCCTGTTTTTCCCTTTACTTTATCATAAACTTTTATTCGAACGTCATTTTTAGATTCCGTCCGAGTGCAGCCATCCAGGATTAAATCAATTATGGTGAACCATACACGAAATGAAGATGTATTCTGATTTCAATTGACTCCCACTAAACTAAGTCAACAGTAGAAAGTGAGAAATTTCATGAAACGGGAGCGGGGAAATGAAACTCAGAGATAGCTACTTAAGTGCAGTCGTTCACTTCGTTTTCACGAGGATTCGTGAAATACATTCAAGAGCAGGAACATTTACGAAATGAATACGAAGAAAATTCCCCTGTTTTTTCTCAGGAAAAGTATCATCTGAGAAAAAGTGGTCGCTCAAAAAGTGGGGACACTCGTTTGGATTTGGTAAAGGGTGTCCTTAAAAATTAGATGTCCGTTGATTTTCAATCCATATTCTTGTCCATGTCCGTGATACTTTCAGAGTAGACTATTAGGGAGGAGGAATCAGAGCAAGCTCCCGTGAAATGGAACCTTTTTGTGTTTCTTCTGACTGTCGAGTACTGCACGTGAAATGCGTCTCCCCGAGAAGTCGGCAGTTGGAAGAAATGAAGAAACAAAAAATGTATAAAGTATGAAAGACAAGTACCATGGAAATGGAACTGTTCGATTAAGATTGCGTTTGGAATCGTGATTAGCACGACTTAACCTCCCAAACTCTCCCGACGCAGACGCAAGGAGATCAAAATACCTTTCTCGACCTCGGAACATCGACGCAATACTTATCGCTAACAAACATAACGATCATATAATGTCGATATCTCTCCGATAGAGAAGTTTTTTCGAGAAGTTAACATCTATTGAAAAGATACATCGAATTTGTTTCATCATAATGTTATATCGAATTTGTGCCTTAAAGCCGCATTGACGTACATGTTCTTGTCTATAAACCAAAAGATTTTTTTCCTATTTTTTCAGGGTGAGACTTTTTTTCTTTTTCCATGTTCACGTTATGGACTTTCTGACAATATGCTCGTTAAGTAATTTACATACTACAAAAAAATTCATTCTATAATATAATTTTCAACACGTCAATTATCATTTGAAGCATGTTTAGGAGCGTTTCAATTTTTGAAATATAAATTAGCGAAACCATTTTATCATGAAAGATTTGAATTTTTAAACAATGGAAGAGATTGTTAGCTAAGAAGCGTGATCAAAGGAGGTTGTATGTTTGTTGAAGGGAGATGGTGTTTGACAATTAGAACTTTCTCATAGGATGAAAGAGATATAATCTTATAGGCGACTTAGTTCATGAAGCAAAGGCTATTCGTCTCGAAGTTCCAATGTAAGTTTGATAATTACTAACTTTGTCGAATGACAAAATCATTAGGATCCCGTGCCTTGAGAAACATGGCGTTTCTCATGGCGCGATGAATAAAAATAACTCCTTGTGTCCCGATGTAGATGGCCTATTTATGACCAAAGTAGGTCCGAAGGTGCCAGATTTGGTGAATGATATGCCACTTGAGCGCTGCACAAAATGAATGTCTTCTCATCCAATCGAATCCATAATTACACAGGACGTGTGTGGGTCATGACGCCATACGCTATTCGCTGGCAATTCATCAATTTTCTGACTGAAATTGTACATTGAACTCATGCCTCTCCCTCTTCGGACAGCCTTGGCCCTTCTGCTCTACCTAGTCACTCGAGAAAATTAACAGAACTAACTTTCCTCCATTTCCGAGCATGCTGTGGAATGGTACAGCAAGAGGAAAGTCATACATTCATGTGCCTACAACTATATTTCTTCTTTCAAATTATATTTGAACTTTTTATTTTATTTTTTCATTTCATGAGGTGGAGTTTGTGGTCAATTCTGGCTAAAGTGGCATCCAGTTAGAATTACCCATGTCTGGTGTCGACATTGGCTGATTGGAATCTTAACAGGAGTGATTGATGGCCATGTCTTACCTACCAGAGGTATCTACTAATCTACTCAATCGACTCTTCAAAGACAGCAAGGGACCCGTCTTGTCATGGCATTAGGGTTTCTATAAAGAAATCATCGCCCCCATACTTGAACCGAAATAGCATCAGGGGAGTGCCAAAATTGTTCTTTCTCATGACATTTGCTTCGCTTCGGGAAAGCTTTGTCAGCTCACATGCCATCTTCATCATAATTCATATGATTGTCACCTTCTTTTGTCCGCGATACGACATGGATTATTCCCCAACACTTTTGTCCATCAGGGTTTCGATCAGATTAATGATGGGTCAAGATTTATCTTCCTCTTCGTCGGCCAAAGCCATATAGGACAGCAAAGCGTCGCCAACATCCATGTGTAGGCAAGTCGCTTGATGAAGACATACGTGATAAAGACATGACGACGCTGGCAAGAAATACTGGTTAAAAATCTAAAGCTGATTTTCCCTTAATGGGGATACCAGCGTAACATGCTTTTCTTAGGTAATTAATTACAATGGCGTTTTCACTTAATGGCTCGCCTACGGTCTGTTATATTAGTTAATATACGGACCGATATTAGTATATCTAGCATCATCATACGACTAATTACTTTCGTATTTCCGCTTGGTTGTGGTCGCGCATTTCGTACTAACAAGACAAGCTCAGAAATCAGACATCACAGAGAAAGAGAGAGAGACGGTGGCCAATGTATCGGAACTTGAAAATCAGATCCTGTGAAGGGCGTTCTTGTTTTCTTCTCTGCTTGTTTTTCATCCAGGACAGAATCAGATCGAGGGCAATGTTCGTAGAAAGAGCGAAACAGAAACTGAGAGAGCGCTCCGAAATCGTAATGGTCACGGACTTTCTGGGTCGGATAAGTCCGACTCACCACAGCACCCCAGTCGGTGATGAACAGGTGCGTAAGCAAAGCGAGGAAGTTGCGATGGATACGTGTAAAGGGTCGCTTCGCCTCATCGTCCAGTGTAAATCCACACTTGTCTCGAGTTCTGGGCAACGCGAGTCCGTTCACTTTACTACTAAATGAATGGTTGTCAACTTCAAGCGTGATGGCCAAATCAGAAATGAAGAAGAAAATATCTCGCAAGGTGGGGAACAGCTCACACGGAGCTTAGTAACATCCTTTTCTTCCCCATATTTTGGCTCGTTAACTTTCACCGAGGAATAGAAGGCCAAAGTCCCAACCCATCAAAAAAGTGCAAAACATACAGCCGCAAACACGCACTTGTGCAAAACATACAGCCAAGAACACGCACTTACTCCATATTTACCTACCGCAACATCACCCAGGAAGATACTGTTAGAACGTGACCTTTTCTACTATGTTCTCCACTTGTCAAATTAGGGTAAGCACACCTAAAAGGGATGTTGACTTTTTCCTTGCAAGCTGAGCAACTTTGGGTTTAGTAAGTATATGTCAAAAAATTGGTTGCCGGTGCACCGCTTACGTTGGAGAAGAGTGAGATGGGCACCGGCGCAGTTGAGTGCAAGGAAAGTGCAAAGACGTGACCCGCGGAAAGAGAAGAAGTCGCTTATAAGATAAGATGAGTAGAGATCAGCGGGGAGAGGATTGTGGTCACACATCTCTTATGTGCGCTGGATTAGTATCGTCCTCATACCTTTCCCTGGACAAGCAACGATAGACCTATTGAACTATCTTGGTTTTATGGCTTTGGAATGGAATATGCAATGAAATTGACAGATGCTTGCTTCACAGATAATGTTATGCAGTTGGGAAATGACTCGTATGAGTAATGCTGGAGCAGATTGAGTGGTAAAATAGATGGAGTGCATCACAAAAAGCAAAAGGTTCCCGGCTTGATTCCCGGTCGGCTCGATTTCTGGTGTCATGTCACAAAAAAAGGTGATTCCCTTGTGAATCCTTTACTTCAACTCCAAATGACCTCCATTTTTACCACATTATATAGGTAACTCTAATGTGGTGGGAGGAATGTTCCTGAACAACAACATAAAAGCCATGTTTAAGAGGGAGGGATCGTTGAGCAAGGGCTCTTGTAGACCAATAGGTTCGGCCCATTTGTTTTTGAGGCTTTTGAACTGAGGGTGACTCTGAGATAATTTATACAGATTCTCTATTCGTCTCAACTATTTGTTTTAGAAGCTCGACCCAAGTTGATTGGGCTGAATCGATACAAATAGTCTCAGAGCAAAATAGCAGTTGGGAGCATTGTTTTGTCAACTTTCTTAGCGTGATCATGAGCTTTAAAACCAGTCTGGACAAAGGACATCATGCTGGTTACGGGATCAGCAATTTCCTAATTCTCAAATTGACTGAGGAAAAAAAGATTGTTTTTCTCCTTGGGCAAGAGACAAGAAATCGCGTTTAAGTTGTGCAGTGCAGCAGTAGACCGTGGAACCAAAATACCGGTAAGGATGGGTCCTCAGAGAGAGAGAGAGAGAGAGAGAGAGAGAGAGAGAGAGAGAGAGAGAGAGAGAGAGATGGGTGTCTTGGGCTTGTAGGGTTGGGCAAGATCAACATCATCCAAGCTTGGTCGGAGCTCAGTTACTGCTTTGCGTTCGATTTGGTCTTGGGATGTACAAATGAGAAGCTACAAAAAGATGCACTTCAGCCATGAAGAGCCCTAGGCCCAAAGGTGTGTCCGGTCTGGCCGTAGGATCAGAAATACTCAAGGGCTTAGGCCCAATCCTACCTACATATAATCCACCATCTCCAGCATATGATTTACATACTGTCTCAGATATTGCATAGTTTGATAATATTTGTGCCCCCAAAATCATGCAGGCAATGCTCCTCCCTACAGCCTCCGGAAATAACTGAAATCGAGGAAATAAGAATTAAATGCTGATCTCGAACTTGCAATCCGATTCCTTGACGGTTCTTGTAATTAAGTTTAGTTTCCAGGATCGATCAGTAATCAACCTGTATTTTCTCGAGTTATCATCAAAGTTAATCACTCCCACATCGAGTCCCACAAAAAAAGAAGCGTATACATAGTTTATACAGTTTCTCTACTGCAGTTTGATTTCGATTTCAATAGTCAAATCGTAAATCTTCTTTTTCGCAAGACCCACATTTTGAGAGAATCACCATTCAACAGGTTTCCACATGGGCCTCGCAAACTCTCTTAGATAATCACATTTTCTCACGTTACATCCGTACTGCTTATTTGTACATCTCTTGTGGTGGAGCTGGCCTTTGCGAAGGATTCATTTATACAAATGACAATGGCCGATTTAGATAATCCTGGCAGAAGGATAAGCTAGGGTCGATGATGCTTGGACTGTTGATCTCTGTTGCTTAATATTTAGCTCATTCCATGCATATATTCTTCAGATTCTTAGAAGATGGCGACAATCGTTTTCGCTGGGCGTGTGATAACTATCGAGAGTAAGTTGGAAAGCAAGATTTGCCGGGATCTGTTTCTCTTTTTTCGTAGGTGCTACACATTTAAGGGTGCAGCTTGAGCTCAACATGGATAGGGATAGTCCCCCTTTTTGTTTCGAGTTCGAATAGCGATATCTACATGTGAACAGGCTTTGGATAACCTTTGGCCCGAGTAAGCTTTGTGCCAGAGTCTTTTATTTTTCTTTGCTTTCCTGGGAGAATTATCCAAAAAGTCCTAGACTTACTGTACAACCACAAATCTAATCCTAAATTTTTAATTTGACAAATTTAGACCTAAACCTTTTGATGACTTTGTAATGGAATCCATCCGGCTAATTTCAGCCGGCCATCACTGACGTCCCGGTGGCTGGTGAAGCGAAGAAAAGGAAATAGGAGAAAAATAAGGTAAAGAAAGAAAGTTAAAGGAAAAAAAAGAGAGAGGCAAAACGAGACGTCATTTTGTCTATGTCATTTGCCGGCCTTGCTGGTAGAACAATTGACACTGATTGGACTACCACATTAGTAATTTCTAATAAAAATTAATCAAAATGACTACATTGGAAGATCATCAAAGGTTTTACGACTAAATTTGCCAGATTAGAAAGTTTAGGATTAAATTGGCGGCCATACAATATTTTTTGGACCTTTTGAACAATTTCCCTATCTTCTTTTTTAGGGTTATTTTTTGATTAAGTTACACGTGAGTCAAGGTACTGCACTGTCTATGATGTTGTGACCTTGTTTATATATGAACCGCTTGGTTAGTAGCGTATGTATGTGAAGTTGGTGAATCGAATTTTTAGACTAAATAATTGTCTCCAATTAACGGGACAAGTTTGGGTGGGTAAAAATTGCAAATTCGCTCCCAATTAGAAACATGTCTTTCACATTAGTATTTGGACATCTCGAGCTGCCCCCCATGTCAAGTTCTCGGATTTAGGTCACTTCGATGCATGTGTATTGGAAATTTCAGGTCATGACACATGTATTGCCTCTTTTGATCGAGGTCTGAAGATAGAGATATGAGCAAACACGCTCATGCACATGCTGATGCTGGAACAGGAAAGCTAGCTCGAGGGCTTGTTGCTCATTAGGGCACTGGGTCAATTCTTGCACTCAAGGATAAGAAGCGGGGGAAGGTCCCATCAGCTTCACCTTCAAAAGAGAATTTTTACGTATTGAAGCTTCGTTATCAACCGAAGTCAATATCAATCCAAATACCATACATGGCGCCCTAAAGTTCTTATCTTTTGGAAACCGACCAAAGAAAAGTAGAATTTCTGCCATTCAATAAAGAGACCTGTAACTTTTGTCGTCGACATCATCCTTTCTTGTGATTTAAATAGCTTCAAGAGAGACCACGAGCAGCAAGCAATGTCCTGAAGAGTGAAAAATTGGATTGACAAAGGTTGGTCATGGCTTCGTTGTCTGCGAAGATGCCACTTTGTTGGTGGTCAAGATGAATCAGTTCTTGAAAGTAAAATTAGGGTTCCCAATGTTGTTTTTTTCTTTGGGACGCGGTCAGACTGCATGCTATGATTTCAGCAAAGGGTTGATTCCTCTCGATGCCTTGAATGGAATTATGTAGTTTGACGAGTCCACATCTTTATCGGGAATGAAGATGTTTATGTCATCCAGATAGATCATTGCTTGCAGTCAAACTCTAATTTCGGTTGTCTTATAAAATGTACAACTGTTATACAACGTTTCGATGCTAACCTAAAAGAATTAATGAATGTTTCTGTAATCCATAAGAGATGTATATTAATAAATTAAGAAACCTTGCTTAATCTATACTTCCCTTTACATTTGCGGGATCAAAGTGTTTTCTCAGTATAAACCACTATTATAATTCTAATATCCCGTCATGTCTAAGCACACCTATCTGCTTCAAGGCTATAGAGTTAATGTTGTGGAGACCGGACATATTCTTCTCACTAGCCTTTTAATATGCATGAAGTGTGATGGCCATGACATCAAGATGCGAGGCCACATGCGCACCATCGTCAGCTGCATATAGAAATCCTCTTCTTTAGGGCATGTTGTGAACAGGAGGAAGATGTGTCATGCCTTGCACAAGAATATATCAATGAAGACAATTATCCACACCCGTGATTTGCATCTTGCACTTTTCCTCGTTCTCTCTGGAGCAACCCCGACGTTCTAGATGACACCGTCACGGGTAAGTCAGTAAGGAAAGAAGGTAACAAGAGGAAATATCCAAAGCCGAAGACAAAACCGCTGGTCATGTTCAAGGGACCTCTTTTTGTTTCTTCTAAAAGAAAAGCTACTTATCAGCACCACCCTCCACCTCCTCCTCCTCCTTCTATCTTCCTCTCCCTCTCATTAGACACAAGCAAGTGGGTCTGTTCTTTGTTTTTCTCTCACGGGAAAGGTCCAAGTTCCACATAAAATGCATAGCTTCAAGATTCACAGCAACATGCGAAGACAAAGCTCGTGGTCTTGGTTTCAGGTCTCTGGCATATATAATTGGCCGACACGGGGAATAATTCCTCGTTCAAAGTTCCATTTCTAGGGAACCAAGTTCTGTATTACATCAGCACCAGATGCTCTCACAAATTGGCGAGACCAAGCTGCTGTGAACTCGATGATGACACTTTGGGTTCAAGTTCTATGAACGTTGCCCTATCGTACTTATTCTTGGTTCATCTTATTCGGGGTTTTCAGCAGCTGCTTTAATTACTCAAGTGTTTGACGGAAAGTCTATCACGATCTTTTGTCTTCTGTCTTTTGGAACTTTGCACGCTAGATCCGGGGAATTGAAACTTCTTCAGTTGAAATTCACTTGCCAAGGGAATTAAATAGCGACAGGATGGAGACTAATTTACTAATCTCAAATTGAAGGCAATGACCACAAAGTTGACAAAACATATGATTCTAAGAGAGCGTATGATAATGGACCATGCATTAGCTAGCCTTCATGAAGTGATTAAGGAGTGCAGCTGCCATCCACAATGAGATCTGGGTAGGAATGTCCGTGACGTCAATACCATCAACAACGGTGTCACAAATTGCGTACACATATATTCTATAGTCTCAATATTGAAGAAAAGAAAAAGGAAACTCCCACCGAAATAATAACTAATCGTTACAGTTAATTTGTATTTTTTTATAAGTAGATTGTCTCGTGTTCAACCAACTATATCGAAAAAAAGGATCATTACTTGTTTAATATAATTGAAAAGCGTCTTGAACGTGCACTTTAACGGGACGTTACCCACGAGATCTATCTTATATAAAACGTTATGCATTAAGCCTCATCGTCTACGATTAATGACGTCAGAGACTGCATTTCGTTATCTTGGTCGTCAGAAAGCTGTGTCTTTAAGCAAAGATTGATTGAAACTTGGGGGAGGACTCACGATTCGACGTTCCTTCGGTTAACGCGGTGGGGGGGGGGGGGGGGGACAACCCTCTGTACTAAAAATTGGGTTAATCTTTCTAATCCACTTTGCCGTGAAAGGCCAGTTGCACAGTCCCCCAAAAGTTAATCAACTTAGGAAAGAAAAATCGTAACGACATCATTTATAAGAGAAACCCTTTTGTTTAGCAATTTCTCGCACGGATGGAGCCTAAGATCATATATACAAAACATAAATTACACTGTGAACAGATGCAGTCGAAGCCCTTAATCATCTTTTTTCTTTTCCCCCTGTCATAAAGTCCAAAGAAAGGGACAAGTGGACCTCCTAAGAAAGGTCGTGATTAGTGGCACTAAAAATCATGATTAGCACCGGATTTGTTGAACCGCTTAGACAATTTCCTCGCCTCCCCTAATTTGAGGATTTTGCTCATGATGGTCATCACCTGCCGGCTTTTTAATTTAATCTACGAGCATGACGCGTACGCCATATAATAATCTCGTTTCGATCTTCATAAAAAATCAATTGAAAATTTCCAATCCGAATCAAGTCGTTCTCAAGCAAATGTTTTGGCCGGGTCTTGACTTAAGCAACCATGTGTTTGAGTCAAGGAAAAGGATTGACTAAGCCAGTCAGGACCAAATTTGATTAATCTTTCCACTTATTCTGACAAGATTAGCTATTTATACATATAATATAATATATATAATTTCTTTCTTTGTTCTTGAACAGGACCAACTGATGGTAGCTAAGGTCAGGGAAATTGCTGATCCATGATGAAAAGTTTTTCTAAGGGTTAGCCCGCCATCAGACCTTCATAACTTTATGGGATAAGTAAACCCTGTGCGGTAATCAATGAGGCTCTCCTTTTGATATTCGCATTATAGAAGTTCAAATCGAAATTTTGTTCAATATAAGGTCCTTTGCCTCTCCCACGTTAATTCTCATGTCCCCTCTCTTAAGTTAGGTATCCCACACGATTTCTTTTAAAATGTCCAATTCGAATTCCCCGCACCGGCCATCGACCGATCCCTCTTCCACTTCCGAAGCAAATCCTTCCGACCGACCGGCGACAAACCCCTTCCCACGATAATACACGTGTTATGTTGGCCGAGTTCGATTCGCACGTGCACGACGAGATCGAAGTCGAAGCCTATCCATTCGCGCATGAGTCCCTCTCGACGAGATCATTCGAAATAATTCCGATTACATGTCTACATTCCTTGTACCCTTCTTGGAGGAACTCAAGATTGCAATGAAGTGCAAGAAATGCAAAGCACTTGGTTTTCTCTTCCGCACCAAGTAAAACCGACGGAAAATGATTATAAAGAAAGAAAGGAACATTGAAGAGCACGATTATAATTCCGTCCGACGATAAGGAGGTGGCGGGTCACGCGCCGGCGAAGTTGCGCGTGGGGAAGGAACGATTTGGCAGGGGGGGATGGATTGTATAATTACCCCGGCTCAACTTTATAACTTTAATCACGTTCTACACAATTATTATTAAACTCTCCTATGTACAGCGACTTTAATTAGGAGGGGTGGTTGCGCCAAGTGAGAATTTAAAAAAAAAAAGAAGGTAGGGGAAAGAAAATAGTTAATTAAAAGAAAAAATTAGTCCTGCACACGTGTGGTTGGGGGGGAGGGTCAGAACTCCGCCAGCGACAGGCTTCGAGACGGCGACGGTAGCGGCGACGCCGGTATCGACGGCGGCTGCCTCGACCGCTGGAAGTACTCCCGCAGGTCGACCGCACGCGCCACCAGCCTCTCCGCGTCCGCGCCGTCGTCCCTGGAGGGGAGGAAGGGAGGCCGCACGACCTCCGTCAGCAGGTCCCACTGGACCCCGCTGAAGAACTCGTGCTCCTTGATTTCGGCCGCGCCTCGGAGGTAGCCGAGCCTCCTCGTGGGGTCCTTCGCCAGCAGCCGCTCGATCAGGTCCGTCAGGGCCGTCCGCCTGCCGACGAACTCGGGGTCCTTCGCCAGCACGTTCCGGAACGTCTCCTTCCGGTTCTTGCCGCGGAACGGGGTCGAACCGTAGAGCATCTCGTAGGTGAGGACGCCGAGGGCCCACCAGTCGACGGCGAACTCGTGGCCCTCCCCACGGACGACCTCCGGCGCCACGTATTCCTCCGTCCCGACGAAGGAGTTGGACCGCTCGCCGTCGTCAGAGAAGCTGCCGCCAGGCTTGTTCCGCCGGCTCACCGGGCTGACGCGCGCGGACTTCGCCTTTTTCAAGTTCAGCGCCTTCGCTTCGCTGAAAACTCCGACGAAGCGCGTGACGTTCTTCTTCTTCTGCTTGCTCTGAGGATTCTCCGTCTCCTTTTCGCGGTATTCGAGGATGTGGATAGACTTGGCCTTCCTGGGCTGGAGCTGCTTGGAGAGGTCGAAGTCCGTGAGGGTCACGTGGCCGGACTGCTGGATCAGTACGTTCTCAGGCTTGAGGTCGCGATAGGCGATGCCGCGGTGGTGGAGGTGCTCGAGGGCGCAAAGGATCTCGGCGGCGTAGAAGCGGATGACGGTGGGGGAGAAGACGCGGTCGTTCTGGTGATGTCGGAGGACGTTGAGGTCGCCGCCGGGGCAGTAGGGGACGGCCCAGGCAAGGAACTCGTCGGTCTCGATGGAGGCGAGGAGGCGGGGGAGGAAGGGGTGGGCGGTGGGCCGGGTGAGAAGGCCGAGGACAGAGATCTCCCACCGGGCGCGGCGGCTGGCGTCGTGGGCGGAGGACTTGTCAACGAGCTTGAGGGCGAAGGGGTCGGAGGCGGAGGGGTCGGAGGCGGCGTCGTGGACGAGGAGGACGGTGCCCATTGCTCCCTTACCCAAGACCTTGAGCGCCCGGAGGTTGTCCAGGTCAAGCTCCGCCGTGGATGGCGGTGGCGTTGACGGTGGTATGACCATGCTGTTGTTCTTGTTGTTGGGAGAGAGAGAGAGAGAGAGAGAGAGAGAGAGAGACAGCTTCTTCAGCTGCGTGCGTATCTCTGCGGGAGGGAGAGACAGAGAGATGGTGGTGAGCTTGTCTTTGGCTTATATAGAAAATACAGAAGAGCGTGGTCTCCTCTCCAGCCTCCTTTTTATTTCTCTTTTTGTTCGTTTTTATTTTTTGTTTTCTGGTTTCGGATATTTGGTTTTTCTTTTCCTTTTGCTTTGCATCTTTTTGGGGTTCTCGTTTCTGACCTGCAATTTACCTAATTTTTGCTTCGGTTGGATTATTTCTTCCAAAAAAAAAAACCCACTTCTATTCTATTCTTTATGGCTTGTTGTGAAATCAAATTAATGCCGGACACACTGCCAAAAAAATTGTCAAGTTTTTGGTAAAGCACGATTTTGATTCAAGTGTGAAGTCTAATCCGTCGATGCTCAATTATTTGGTTAATTGTAATTTATATACGTGCGATTTCTCTCCATCTATGTTTTTTTTTTCAAATATCATCCTTACTCATGGAATTATAACACAATTTGATAGCTCCAATTTTGACACCCTCTTTCGAACTCATTATTCGTGGTGGATTCACAATAGCTGGCTAGTGTAGAATATGAGTCGTGCCCACTCCGCAGCAACCTAGTAGAGTCGTGCGCGTGCAAGGGATTGGCTTACTTGTGAGGAAAAACATGAAATTTAATCCCACATTGCTCAATAGATGAATCTTAATGTACTTTATATTAACGCAATCCCATTCCATCTGGCGATTTTGGTATCCAGGTTACTCGTTCTAACACAAGCGATGGCAATCATGACTCGTAAAATTCGGGGATAACAAAGAATATAGTCATAGCACTCCTATCAAGCATCTTGTCCTTATGATACATTTGCAACGGGTATTGTAACAATTAATAAATATCAACCGATCACAAAATACATACAACGGACATGAAAAAGTCGTAAAAGACTCAAACTTAACTAGCAATGTTTTTCATTTGAGGAATGGGAAATCGCGGGGTTTGTAATTATCAAGGTTGTTGGGTTATCATTGAACTATATAATAATAATAATAAAAAAAAAAGTCCAATCCTTTGCCCGATTGAACAGAGCAAAAAAGGTCGAGAATCATACATATCTCTGTTCTCATACCACTAAGGCATCATTGCAATGCAAATTGCCACTAGTTGTATGCCTCCACAATTCATTGGCAAAGAGTCTTACACGAAGTAATCAACACAATGAGCTGGTCAATAATAAGGTAGCCTTCCTTTCTCTTTCTCCCTCTTTTTCTATTAAGAACATTTGTTATTCATTCCTTTTCCTTTTTTTTTTCTTTGGCTCTTTCAATAAGAGAAATTCCCATTATTCCCTTCCTTTTGTTATGTAATAAAGAAAAGAAAAGTGGAGGGGCACACGTGTAAGGAGCAAGGGAAACCCAACAAAAAGAAAGAAGACGCAGAAAAGGACAAGAACCATATTCGTACGGTCGTCACATGGAGCCTCCCATAATCTAAGGGACGAACGTGCGCGTGCACCTTCTTTGTTAGTCCCACTCTGGTCCTTTGCCACGTTGCAAATCTTTGCCAATTCCTCATACACCATTTTCCCCGTAAATTTGGCCTTTCGAATTCCTAACGAAATTCATTTATCTCGGTATATATACGATCCCTTGAATCCAATACTCAGTCGTATGTGCACTCTCGCATCTATACAGGAACCTCGGTTTTTAATTCCCGTCGTCAACTTCTTACTTCTTCCGTAGAGGAGATAAGAATGTCGACACGTTTCTTTTTATGGATAGCATTGGCTAAATTGAATCAAAAAAAGAAGAATGAGAAGAAGCTATTAACATATACTCGGCATGACGAACTTCTCGAGTACGAACGGTGAGTACCGTCCGTAATTTACATCCATGAGAGGATTAATTAACAAAATCCCGTCTCGGGAATTGGTAAATGTGATAGATTTGCGGCTAGATCCCCTAATTAACAACGGCGAGTAGCCATGTCCGTGATATACATTGGGTAGATGATTAAATTAATAAGAGTCGATCTTGGGAAATGAAAAAGAAAAATGTGATAGATTAGCAGCTAGATCCCAATTAGTTGAGCTTATAAAAATAGGATTAGATGCACTACATGCGTCTTGGCGTATTGCAAGTATCAAGGAAACATTAGAAGAGAGACGAGTAATTCCAGAAGAAATCTTGCCCATAATCACATCTCGATGTCCTAAATAACGCGCTTCGGGCTTGTCAAACCTTTTGTTTTTTTGTTGCTTTTACATATCTCTAGCCACTAGGCCTAGAGTGTAGCCCCATATTATCTTTGCTTTGACATGAAACAAAACGTAAATTAATCGTGTCCGTAACAAAAACCCCCCGATCAAGATCAAATTAAGGGCCCCTCAAGATTTGAGAAGTCTTCCCCACTTGCTCGCACATTGGTTAGAACATGATATTATATTGGCGATGCCGTGACATGACACTTTCGATCTACTCACACCAATGGGAATATTTACCCCTGGGAGTACGTGCGGAGCGTTTACTATTCTTTTGAGGACATTCATTAGACAAGGCAATTCAAAAGCTTGTCAAAAAAATAATTTAATTGTAAGCTTTGCCATCTTCCACGCCCCATTTTTCTCGTATCATCATTTCCGAAATTTGAAATATTTCGTATTAATCATATTCAACGAGTATCTTGAAAGTACTCATTGATGATACCATTCTTTTAAGCACAACCCGAGTCAGTAATTTTATAGTGGATTTGGTAATTGTGCTTGATTTAATATTAGAGAGTATGCTTTAGCTGGAGAATCCGAGTAGTTTATGGGGTATTCGAAACGTTGATTAGTGGATACAGGTGATACGCATTAGAGGTTAGGTGGTGCTGGTGGATCAAACCCCTTTCTTTTGATGATCTTGTTCTACCAAAAGGTGGAGAGAAACCAAAAGGAAATGATTATACTTCGATACTTCCACGAAACTTTTTTTGCTGTACTCTGTCAAGCAGGTGGAGTTTTCCAAACGGAAATGATGCAATACACACACATGGATGGATATACGTTTTTATATATAGAAGAACTAACTGATCATATATGTAAACTAAACGGTTTAAACTAACTAGATGCCGAGAAGAGAATAGGCGTGAGGCTAGTTAATGTAGTATATTTAAGCGATACGGAACTCTTAATTATCATGAGATTATAAGTAGTTCTAGGTCTTTATGGCACTTTTTTTTTTCATTTTGTCTGTAGAGAAAAAAAAGGAAAAAAATGAAGGGAAAAAAAGAAATTCAAGGTCACTTGAGAGGGCAAGGGCTGTGACAGGACGGTCTTCGACACAAGTATCTACTTCTCCTCGTTCATGGAAGTCCTGCAAAGACTGGGGACAAAAGAGGTTTGGGGGATGCTGCAATAGCGACGGTTTCTCCTCACCCAGCAACGAATTCTTTGTCTCCTTTGGTGGCCATTTCTCTGTCCCCATCGATTCCTTTCCACCTGCCCGTTTCTTTAAGGAGGGCAGAATAATGCATCGAGCCCAAAGACACGATGATGGAAGGAAATCTCACTAAATACGACCATGGATTACTCCTTGTCTCTTAGGGCAACTTGGGTTGGACAAGTCCTCAAACTGAAAACCCTAGTGGGACTCTTTCTCAGCGAACAGGCTCATGTAGGGTCATTTTCAAGGTCAGAGGACTCGCATTCATCAAGTATCACGGCCCTTTTTCCCATATCCGAAGGAAAATGATAGGCTTGAGTCGTGGGCGAAGATAAAGAGATTTTTTTTTTCCCTCAGAATGCGTGTTCATAGTGAGAAGGCCAAGACGGGGTATAAAATTTGACAGAAATCTTAAGTTCAAGAAGGCGAGATATTGATTTGGTGGACAGGTGGTCTAGTTTGAGGTGCTTGGTGCGAAAGAAGTGTAAAACATAATACATTCTCCATGTGAAAATATTGGATTATTTCCGACCCTCCTTTAAGTCCATCTCTAGCGATTCTTTTGTGTCACTCAACACCGCATCGAACTTATTACAACAAGGCGAGGATGGATTACCAAAGTCTCATAGGAACACTATTGTTGAGAATCAGATGACGGGGAATCAAGATGATTCGTGTAGATATTCTCAGACTCGAATGTTTGGTTCTTTTAGGGGTTGATGCTGGCAAAACATCTGCCTCGCATTACCATTTAAATATTACCACAAGTGATGTCGTCCCAAGATCGGAAAAATTCCAACAAATCATCTGATCAATCATGTTCACATGCATGGATCGATGGGAAAAGGACGAAGTGACTCGGATGGGAATGGCTCCGAGATCACATGTGGGCAGTGAAGGCGCGATGATTGGTGCCCTTCACAAGCCGTGGATTCAATATGAGGGTCCATCTCGTACTGATTGCTGTCCCCAAATTCATTCCTTTCTCTATTTTATACTGACGGACCGGTTAACCGGAGCTCTGCTTTTGCGAGCGGCGCCCATCAGATTTTTGTTTCTGCATTATTGACAATTAATTCAGCACAGTAATCTATCTCATCACGTGGAATAATACTTCCTCGATTAGTTTATGCGATGTGCTAGTTGGAGATAAGATGTCTTTGTTTCTTCTTTGAACAGTTAGTGAGGTAAAGGATAACATGATTGGATCGTTGTTTTTTTTTTTTTTGGGTAAGGATGATTAGATCGGTTTTTTTTTTGGATAACCGAGATGTCCGGGCCAGCTTGCGCGCATCTCGACTATTTCTCGGGGGAGACTAGCACAACAACCTACCGTCATGGCTCCCCACTTAAATCACAGGCACTTCCCCGAGGAATTGAACTCAAGACCTCAACGAAGCCCTGATCTCTCTTTGATCGAATTTTCTTTCTTGATCTAAAATTTAGGGATCCAATCAAATAATCCTATTTTCGGTACCTCTTCTCTCCATCTGACAAAATGTTGGATAAACACAGAAAGAGAGAAGAACCAGCAAATATTTGCATATACCTTTTCCATGGACCTCAAATAAATGCACATTCAAAGCAAGTGAATAGCTCATTTTGGGATCGATTAAATCTGAAAGCTCTCCTATGTAGTAACCTCACACGAAATGAGCGTACATGATGAATTTTCAAAAAATTCATCCGTGACTTTGTGACGGGCGATTCGATCGCACACACGGGGAGCCATATCATATACAACGCAAGATTAGCTCAAAGAACTCGAGGGCAAGGCTCAGATTCTTGTCTTGGAATACCCGATGGAGAAGATAAGCCCTTCGACTGCCGATTATCTAATTCTCGTTATGTCGTTAGTCAGAAAAGATGGGCCTCTTTCCTTAGTGTAATTCCTTTTCCGTTTCTATTGGCGATTATCTTTTAGTGTAAATTTAATTGGTAATGAGTGCGCCTAACAGCTAATATTGTTGTGGGGGTGGGGGGGGGGGGGGGGGGGGGGGGGCGCTTCATGAATCCAATAGGCTCTATCAAGCGAGGGTTTGCCTAAACATTCAACTTTGAAGTTCTGTGGGAGTAATTATTGCAGTGTACAGAGCAAAGTGAAAAAGAGAATGAGCCTAATGACTCTGAAGGTTTTTGAGGAAAAGATAAGCCAAATTGCCACGTGATGCTGTAGGCCATGTCATTGGCTAATCGTTATATCCCAAGCAGTGCACAAATGTCATTATAGAATCTTTAGCCCTAGGTATTAGCTTTTCTTTTCTTTCTTGTGAACAATCTTTGGACATTACTTTTAAGTTATTTATTCTTTGCACTCGAAAGCAATGCTAGATCAAAAATTTAATGATCGGAAAAATCTCTGAAAGGATAGCAGATGGAGGATTAACTCGATGCTAGTGTTGAGTGAAGAGATTGGTGATAATCCTACTATTCGCAGATCCTAATTTCTTAAGCGAAAAAGACTAAAAAAGAAGGATGGGAGAGAAAAAAGAAAAAAGAAAAGAAAATGTATGTCTCTCTCATCCAAGCTTCTTGGATAGAAGACGATGACTTGATGTTGTACATATAAAAAACATTGACTTTGTGTTGCAAAATTCGGACTTTGAAACTCAATTCCTCATCCAGTAGGATACTACAATGTTTTAACCATATTTTCTCTACTTTAATGCTCTTCCCGTTCGCAAGAAACCCTATCAAGACAATGCAAATGGGGAGTTCACAACAAACCTTGTCAACCCTATCAACCCTTCTTGGAAGGACTTCTACTATTTATCTGCAGTCCCCGTAAAATGTCACTTATACAGACTGATCTGCAAAAATGCTGTGTGCACTTGAAGTAACACATGTGGAAATAGAATATCAAAGCGGAAAGTTTTATAATGAGTCAGTTAAAACTCTTCAAATATAAATTCATTGGTACAATGTAAAAAACACACTTTCGATATAAGAATGATCAAGAAGAATGCAAATGGGGGGTTCGCATCGTATCTTTTCGATCTATACTATGCCCTATTGGGGTAAAAAAATAGAAGAGAGGTAGGGATCCACTTTCACCAAACCCTAAAGCCCCATGCATGTCAACTTTAGGTAACAGAGACACCAAAACTACTTTGTTTTAGGGTCATCTTTCTCAGCCTTTGTTGGACATCAGGAGCCCACAAACCATTTCTTTAATGGTCCCCCTCTTAGAAATGCTTATGAAGTTTCATAACTTGTGTTCCTGTCGGGCATCATTGGGTGGGAGAAAATGTGAGCTTCCACCTAAGACCAAGGTGAAAAAGTGGGGGGAAAGATAAAGGCGATATGAATAAGTATACAATTCCCTTCATTTCATATTCCTCCACCCATTTCAAAGTTAGGCACATCTATGCTTTAAAGGAGGGGAAAAAGCTATGGATACTTTGATGATGGCATTGTCGGCCATGATCTCCCCTCCAAAAGAAATGCTTTTTGTTTCTTTTTCGAAAAGATTGAAAAAAAATAGTGCCTTTTGGATCAATAAAAGGGAAACACACGCACTCGCACACAAACACATTTGGAGTACTATTTTTCAAGGCAAAATACTTGTAAGTGCAAAGCAGACACTTACACTTGTCATAACCCCACTCGAATTAATGAATAATTCCCATGAATTCTGCAACACAAGTTAAAGAATTTTCGACGGAAGAACGAGATTTCGTTTATTTCATGAAAAATGAATAATTTTAAGAATATATGTTTGTTTAAATAATTCTTTGTATCTCTTAAAATAACTTGTTAGTGCGAAATATTTTCATTATCGATAAGAAGTTATGTGTAAATATTTTTGAATAATGAAGATATTGTTCGTTAATTCATTTAATAAGGAGATACAAAATACCATTTTAAAGAAAATATTATCTATTCATTTTTAAGTAAACAAAAGGAGTTTAAATTTGCTCACGACATTTGCAAGTATTTTTTTAAATCTTTTCAAGCAATAAATGACATACTTATTATGTCATTCAGCACTTGTAATTTGACAAACGGAGGGCCGCATGCAGGTAACATACTATGGCAAAACCTTACTCTGATACCAACCGATTGATGTGGAAGGACGACCTGCATATAAAGAGAACACATATCCATATACTACCAACGTGGGATGCTTTTAACATTATGTCTTGTTCCGAGTTATAAAGAGAATACAAATGGCACTGTTGCGTTTCTTTTGCAATGCTCCGAGGACATTGTACCTAAATTCTATTTTGTCCTTTTGTTCTCTTACGTTAATTATGCTTTCCGATATGTTTAATAAAACCATTTTCCGATTGTCGCCTGAGGAGGATCTCCAAGTACGTTCAGCGCACCACGGGCTGCGCAATACGATCGTGCCATGATACGTCAAATTGGCTCACTGAAAAGCCCCTTTGTTCATCTCCCTCGTTCAATTAGCCAACGTGTAATCACATTGCTTCTGCCCTTTTTCGAGTGTTCTCCACTTACTCTCTGGTCAACCGGACCCGCCATGAATTATACGGTGGATCGACATTATGAGGCGAGCCTCCTTTTCAGACCCAACATGTACAGTATGAAAATTCGCCTTTCGAATTCACATATACATCGCATGCCTCTGCAAATTCTTGGTGGAGAAGAGGATGGCTCGATCTTTTTTGATGGGTGCTGAATGCTACCTTACGGTAGAAAAAGCTGAAGTCTCTGCACTTTCCGTTGCTTATTTTCCCATCTGTATTTGATTCGTAAGCTTTCCCTCTTTTCCTTTTTACGTGGAGAATATCATAATTGCAGGCACGTGATTGGAGGAATTCAAGTATCCTATCATTACCAATCGCTTGCCAAGGCGTTGAGGCGTCCGATCGTGAGGAGAATGATGGGAAGCAGCTCGCTATCCACGGTTCGTGATGGAACGATACACTGAGTTTCTCAATCATTCGAAGTGACCCATCTGTATTCTTTGAGTAGAAGATGATGAAAACCATCATCATCGCCAGCGCTGGCGTACTGAGGAAATCAGCGTCGTTACTTACTAGTATTGACCCATCCGTAGGATCTACTCATCAGTGATTGAGCGACGCATATATTACTTGTAATACAAGAAGAGACGAGGATTTGGACTTGGCACCTTGAAATCTGTTGGTTGGACAGATTTGTGTGAGAAACGATTGCTCTGTTGATGCCGAACCCCCAAAAAAATAAAGAAGGGAAAAAAGAAGCAACATCGGAATCTTTTCATACGTTTTGTTATTTACTACATGGTTTGAAAAATTATAATTGACCTATTTACATCTATTGATAAATCAGAAGTCCCCAAGAAGGATGAAATTATATGCATGCACATACATACGATAAAGTGAACCAACTAGTTCGCGGAATTTCTTAGATGTATTGAGCGCATATGAGTTCGCCACAACTTTTTAGTTTTGGGATGTCTAGCATCAATTTCACTTATTCTACCAATTGTGTTGCACTGGACTCACATGCATTAGACATCCAATAAGGATAATAGCTCACAGTTTGCTCTCATTACGAATCTTCAGTCTACCTCGCTCATACGGACTGCCGATCCAACTTCACGACATGAACTACAGTGGCTCATGGATATATCTGTCAAAATGGGTTATCACCCCAATTCTTAATCCATGTTTGATAGACTGGATTGTTATATGAGTTAGTTAAGGTGATAAATGAATTTTGAATAGTAATATCCAAATTAATACGGGCGTTCAATGTGTTTATCAATTTATATAGATTTATTGTTCCATGTTCTCACCTTATCTAGGATATAAGTTTTCCTCAATTGATTAAAGATAGAAGCTTGGAAATATGAGACGAGTTGGCTATGTGTTACTGGATTTAAAGCGTGTATAAATGGATCTAAACTAGTTAAATGAGTATATTTGGATCGGACTATTTTCAACCCGACTCGACCCACTTGTTTGATGGGTTCTAATGGGCCTAGACAAATGAAGAGGCTTGGAAAAGCTGCTAATAGGTGAGCAAATACGTATGGCTGACTAATTCGATTGCAAGCTCTATAAAACTATTTAGACAAGCTCGAACTTATGCTATATTCACGTAAAGGAACTCTAATGTCAATCTATCAGCAACGCGAAACCCACAGATGACACCATTTGATAAAGCCTCCGCCCAATAGGACACAACGAAAGACGTTTTTGGCCAGCCAGTATGCCCTAAGACCGTTGTTTAAGGAGCAGGACCTACGCCTGTGCACTCGCGTTATTCGAACGAGCATCCCAAGACTCGGCCTTCAACATCGAGCGCACAAGTTGCCAATCTCCAGCTTGTCTCTTGAATAGAAGTGGGGAAGTTTTAATTGCCGAGTCATACAAGATATGCCTGAACCAATGCGATTCTTACATGATTCCAGGAAAAGACTCTCACAACGACTACAATGCCCTGCTGCAGACGCATCCCTTCAACATAATCATAATGCACGCTGTCGAATGAAGGCCCTTGCCCGGAATACAAGAGATTTTGATGGGTTTCTACACATGGAAGCCCATCATTTAGGCACGATAAAGCGCATGGCTGGGAAAATATACGACTAAATGAAGCATCTGTAGTCCAGTTTCGATCAATCCTAATGTAGTAGAAATCAAATCATATGCAGAAGAAGACAACTCGTAGATTACAACTTTAGACAGCTACAACCAATAAGGTACAGGACGTTGAAGCTCACTTACCCACACAATGTACCTCGGGAGCTGCAAAACGCCATACCATTCTGGATCAATAGAAACTCTGCCTCTCATGCTCCGCAGATTGGTGACAGCAAGCTTTACCCAAATCTATGAGGAAGATGGAAGCGCAACAAAGGACAGATTCACATGCCAGCACGAAAAGTAACACTTCTTGTTATACAAGCCGAAAGCATTTCAGCTGGACATTATCAAGCACAGGTATTACGGACATTGATACTAAAGAAGGTTTTAAATGCAGAAATCTAATGCTCGTGGGAAATGGATGATGTACTCTGAAAATCAAATGGATGATGTACCCCGAAAATCAAAATAGCATAAAAAGCAATATATCCTTCTAAAATACCTCATCCAAGCTAATACGATCTCAGCAGCAAACTGGTGCAAAAAGGAAGCACACTTATGTTTCACCAGAGTGCAATCCGACCTCTCTGGAGGCAGTTCAACAGCTTACGAGATAGTGCAACCACCTATGAGGGGCGACAAGGGCTTTATTGTCAGAGAAAAACCAAAAATCCAGATTTTTTTCGAGAAAATATGACCTTAAACTTTATCAGACTTGATCACTCCAAACTCCTATACTGTCACCAATTTCATGAAAGAGGAATCTTGAAGATTGAATCCAGTGTTCCCCAATAATCTTTTTTGAACTGACCATACAACCATGCTCGATGCAGCTCCAAAAGGCTAGAAAGGTTCCATAGATTAATTAGAAATAGACTGTCTTCCACCACAGCACCTATTCACTAAAATTTATCTAGTAAGGCTATGTCATAAATCATCGTGCTTTGCATTCCCTAACATGTCCTGTCAAAAGCAGAGCAGCACACTGCAGTCCAATTTGCCAACAGAGCTCTGAGAACCTCAACTAGAGGAACGATAAATTGCCTATTTACAAATCTGCCTCTCTTGTAGGGTGACATTATGGAACAAAGATAAATGTAACAAGAACACTGACACTAAAATTTTATTACAAGAAAGAGACGACTCTGCAAAACATATAGTTTGCAATTGGTTATACATAGAATATATATGTATTCCGCCAAGGTACTCACCTCCCCAATTAGGGGACAATAGAAACAATACAATGTGCTATTACATTGGCAAAATTGACAATCGGCACCTTGAGATGAAATCCCTACCTAATTACAAAGAATAACTTATTTCATACACCTAGGTATCAATCAAAAGACTCTTTGACTACTTGAACTACTGTAGTCCATGTGATTAACTGCAACTTTGTAAGAACAGCAAGGAATCGCCACAGTGAACCAAAGTTGAATGTGTCAATGAACATGATCAGCTACACCTAAATTAAGATCAAGATTAAACCAAATACCGATTATCTATGATGGTTTAGATCCTTCAAAAATTCTCCCATGCTTGAATCACCTTATTATTTGGAAAAGTACTTTGGTGCTGGGTGTTAGAAAAATCAACCAGCAATCGATAATTTATGATGCTTTAGCTCCTGCAACTGTATTCTCCCCTGCTTCAATCATCTTCTTATTCTTCTCAATTGCAGCAGCGACCTCCTGTGGCATATACTTCTCATCATGCTTAGCTAGAACCTCCGTTGCCGCAAAATAACAATCTGCACTTCTTGCTTTCCCCGAAACTGGTTTGGAAGACACCTCCTTCTTTACTTCATCGCTGAATGGTTTCACAAACCCTTCCACAACCACGGAATGCCCTTCCCTGAATAAGTCTGGTAACGAGCCTTGATATCTGACGTTATCAACATTGAAACCATTAAGCGATCCCAACAAAAGAATCCAAAATGACCGATAACGAATCAAGCCACACATTTTACCAATGAAATGAGTACCTTACTTTGAATCAACTATTCTAGTCTTGGTAATGATCCCTACCGAACTCTCAAATCGCTTAGATCAAGTTACTAAGCATACATCTTGCAAGCACAATGCTTTAAATCGAACGTTTACTCGACTATGAACATCTACCAGAGCAAAACCAATTCGACACTTACTAGGCACAAGAACAAAATCAGCTCTAAATGCAAACGACAACATAAAAATCGCAATAGTCTACGAACCAGCATCACAACTAACGAACCTGACCAAAATGTCAGTGATCAAGTCGGTGATAACGAATTCCATTATTGACGAGGAAGCAGGCTGCGTGACGGAACCTTCCAGAACCAATCCACCCAATCTAAACTTGTTCTTCGTAGGGTTGGCAGAGTACTTCTCCATCGCATCCGTCGGAGTAACGTAGAACACCAACTGGTCCTGAAACTGGTTCAGCACGATCACGATGAACCCGGCGATGCAGCTGAAGGTCAGAGCGTAGGTCCAGAGCCGCCGGTTCTGGAGCTGACGGGCTCGGGCTCCGACGTCCACCTGCTTGGGCCGGGTCGGGCCGCGCCGGGCCGTGGAGATGAACCGGAGGGCGGCGATCGAGCTCGGGTAGCCGCGTGGGAGGGCTTCGAGGTCGGAGATTGGAGGGAGGATTGGTGGAGGAGATCCGACGGTGTGTATGGACAAGGAGGGGCGCGCTAGGGCAGAGGCGGTGGTGGCGCGGACGAGGTGAGACCGGAGACGGAGGGCGGCGAATCTGGCGGCCATTGGATTCGCCGGTTTGCAATTTTCTCGGGAAAGGGATGGGAAAGAGTAGGCGAGAAAATTCTAGGGCAACGGCCAGAAAATGTAGCCCGGGTTGGGGCTTTGACGGCGGAGGCGCGAGGCGGCTACCCGTGAAAACGGGCCGTTTGGACCGAAGTTTCGCGGGAAGGGCAACAAAAAACTCCATAAGAATAAAAGAAAATATTTTGCTCATAAGTTACTTTTAAAATAAATGGTTAGCTTTCATCTGCCTTATTTATGTGCAGAAAGGGAGAATTGCCATTTAAGTTCTAAACATTTTGTTATTTTGCTGATTGAGTTATAAACCTTTTTTTATGCCAAATAAGTCTTAAACATTTTTCAACTTTGCCAATTAAGTCCTTCTGGCGGATTTTGGCCAGAAAATACTTACGTGGCAGCGACGTAACGCGATCAGCCGTCGTCGGTGACGACGTGGATATATATATATTTTCTTTTTTTTCCTCTTTTATTTTTCTTTTATTTTTCTCTTCTTTTTCCCTTAAAAATACTTGACCGGCGAGTTCCGCCGGTCGCCGGAGCTCGCTGGCCACGGGTGAGGGCCATGGGGGCCTCCCTAGCCCCCACCGCCCTCGCTCGAGGCCGGTGAGGGCCAGGCCAGGCCAGCCTCGCCTAGATCTGGGCGGGGCCCTCGCCCGGCCCTCGTCAGCCACCGGCGAGGGCGGCGAGGGCTGGGGAGGCACCCACGGCCCTTTCCCATGGCCGGCGACCCTTCGGAGTGGCCGACGAGCTCCAGCGGCTGGCGGAGCTCGCTAGCCAAGTATTTTTAAGGAAAAAGAAGAGAAAAAAAAAGAAAAAGAAAAGAGGAAAAAAAAGAAAAAAAAATATTGTCACATCGTCGCCAACGATGGCTGATCGCGCCACGTCGTTGCCACGTAAGCATTTTCCAGCCAAAATCCACCGGAAGGACTTAATTGGCAAAGTTGCAAAAGGTTTATGACTTATTTGGCATAAAAAATGTTTATGACTCAATCGGCAAAGTAGCAAAATGTTTAGGACTCATTTGACAATTGTCCCTATGCAGAAAAGCACATAAAGAGTCCATCTTTTAAATCGAATGTGAAGGAATTACTGAGCATTTTTTAAGAAAGCAAATTTTCATGCTTGAGGAAATGATTTCTTCTATTTAGACTTAGGGGTGAGCAACGGTTTAGGGCCGGTCCACTAAGGTCGACCCTGGACCGGCCCAACCCGGCCGGTCCTGGTTGGATTTTTAAGATGAATGGGTCGGTCCTCAGTCTTGAAATTTTTAACCCGAACTGTACTGGTTGGTCCTCTGTTCTAGGGTGTCGGGTTGGTCCAATCTGGACCAATTAGATAATATAATACATATGCTATTTTTTTATAAGCCCAATTTTATAAGCTTCAACGGACACTAAACAACGACTTAGCCTTCCTTAATTCCTCATTCACTTCAGTTCTTCCTGAGCCCAAACAAGAAAAAAAGCCTAACCCATAGGTCCAACATATCTTACGTCTTCTTCAGTTCTTTCAAGTTCCAATCTTCACTTCTTTTTCGTTAAGCTCAGTCGCTCACAATTTCACAAGCCCTAATTTCTTGAGATCCCATCCGCTGCTCGCTCGTCGCCTTTCATCTCTTTATCTGCCTCCTCCCTTCGTCGCTCTAATAATGTGCAATGCTTCGCTCTTCTTGTTTACACAACTTATTTCACAGCCGCTCTTTTGCACATGTTGTTTCATAGAATTTCTTGTATGAATAATTTAGCGGTCCATAATTGACCCTTCCTTGGTTCCAAGCTTGACGGGTCAGTCCACGGTCTCAAAAGTTGATGACCGACACCATGTGGATTGGTCCTCGGGTTGAGCACGGGATTAGCCCAACTTGGACCATGCTCACCCCTATTTAGACTCACGAAACCATCTTTCTAATCTTAAATGCATGTACTTTCTTTAATCGAGAATGTATTCCCACGTCTTATCATATTTCAACAACGCAAGCGCATTGGAGGCCGAAAGATTAATCCACTGAACACTTATTCCCGCGAAGCTGAGCGCACCCTAGGTTTTGAACGTCTAGACGATCATAAATAACAATAACAAATGAGAGTCGATCACCAGTCCAATTGCTAGTCGTTGTTGACACTTAATTTTACTCAATAAATTATTTTTAGCATAAGTTTGAGAAAATTATTACTATTTAGAAATTCAAAATTTCTTTTAATTTTCTTAATTTCTTTTATGAACAAATAAATACATTTTAAAAGAATTTAAAGAAAATAAAAAGGCGCTGCCAAAGGACTTTCCGAAATAAAAATAAAAATAAAAATATAACATTCTTATTAAAACTAAAAATAAAAAATTAATTATTTTAAAAAAAGAAAAAGAAAAGAAAAGAGGAAAGAAGCTGACACACGTGACAGGAAGGTGATGGGAAGATCAGAGAAAATATTGGTTGCGTGAGTTGTGCCACTAACAATGTGCACGAGTCCACTCAAAACTCGCCACGTGGCGCCACGTTGGACGGGCGAACGGCAGAAGAGAGAGGGACGAGGGGAAGCTCTACACAAGCCGAAGCTGAGGTTCGGAGCAACTTTTGAATTAAAGCAGACTTGTCAGACTGTTTTCTCTCTCCTCCTTCAATTCTTCTTCTCCCTTTCTCATCTGCCCCTCGACTCTTTCTCTGGTTGCTCTTTCCTTTCTCCATTTTTCTGCAACTCTTCTTCTTCTTCTTCCTTTCTGCATTTGCCGCCGCCGCGCCTGCCTTGGTCGTCCGACGACGGCTGCCGCGCCGCCCGTCTTCTCCGCGGAGCTCGTTGCAACCAGAGCTTTGACATCATTGAAGAGGAAGGCTCCAAGCTCGTCTTCTCCGCGGACGTTGTTGAAGAGCGTCCGCGCCGCCCGTCTTCTCCGTGGAGCTCGTTGCAACCAGAGCTTTGACAGCGTTGAAGAGGAAGGCTCCAAGCTCGTCTTCTCCGCGGACGCCGCGGAGGACATTGGTCGTCCGACGACGGCTGCCGCGCTACCCGTCTTCTCCGCGGAGCTCGTTGCAACCAGAGCTTTGACAGCGTTGAAGAGGAAGGCTCCAAGCTCGTCTTCTCCGCGGACTCACGAGTGCCGTCGCCTCCAAGCTCCTCTTCGTCCACCGCCGCTGCCGAGCGCCATTCGCCCGTTATGTCGGCCTGTTCTGTCGTCGCCTCCATGCTCATTACGGTGTTGGAATTTATCGTGGTAAGCACAATGAACAAAATGATATATGTTGATACTCACTGCCAACTTGCAAGGGGTTTCTTTTTAACATTTACTTATGATAGCTCAACAAAAGAGCTTGTTTTCCTGATAAATAGAAGCATTTGTTAAGTTTTATGGGGATAGAATTTGTATTTGAAACTGCAAGTTCAATAATACTTTGGGGGCACGCAAACCATCCATTCAGATGCATGAAGTAAGGCTCCACTCATGGGGTGGCAAGCTCGACCCTTCCGGATGGCTACCTAGCCCATTTGGTTACCCTGGCTGAAAATCAATATATTTTGAACACAGAATGTACCACATCCCTAAAAGTAATGAATCACTCTACCAACTCTTTGGGGATCTATCCTTCTTAACTTTAACAGAAGAGGAAAAGAGCTAGTCAAGAAGATGAGAACTTACCTGTTACGAGAAAAGCCAGAGAATTGGAGTTAACAGGCCGATGTCCATGGATACGCTAATAGAGACGAAAAGGGACCATTAGAATGTCAACTCACCAAAGGAATGAACACCCTTATGCTTGAGATATCAAACAAAGAAGTAGGTTGCTCACTATTCCTTGAACATGAGTGAACCTACCAGAGTTGGCCGTTCATGTATAAATCCTGGAAATCTGCTCTCAATATTTGCTCTGTTTCCTCTGTATGCAAATCTCATACTTGCAATGCAGTAAACAAATTTTTGGAGGCATAGATGGTATATGCGATGAACAACCTTATTAATTTTTTTTGCGATAAAAAAATTAAGTCCATGGGTTGCTGAATCAATTACTCATTTGACATTCTGATGTTGACGTGCCGCTCTTGAATCCTATATTATAGGAATAAACTTTGGAGCTTGCTAGTCTGGACCACTTTGGAGCTTTTGTATTAATTCGGGTGCAAATTTATACATTTAAACTTATTCGAGGATGGCTGAATTAGAGGTAATTCTTCACTCATACATTGGATGTGACTTTTTGCTTATTAAGTGATAAATGAGATGTTATTATGTTCGTGAAAGTATTTTATTAATTACTTTTTATTCTTTTAGTTGCAGCAAGAATCAAACAATTTTGCACATGTAATTCGTGATATGGAAAAAAATTTTGAGTTTGAAGTAGGAATGGTTTTTACAAATGAGCTTGAAGCATATCATAAATATGTGGCTTATGCGATTGGCAAGGGATTTGGAGTGAGGAAGAATAATTTGTTTAGAAACAAAAAAGGAGAAATAACTCGACGAACTTTTGTATGTAATTGTGAAGGTTATGCACCCAGCTCATCTGATCATGAAAAGAAATTTGAAAGGTTTGAAGTTAGATGTGGATGTCTTGCTCACATTAAGTTTAAGGTTGACAATGGTCTCTATGAAGTCATAGAGTATGTTTCTGAGCATAATCATACATTCATACCAGAAAATCAACGGCATTTTATTAGATGGGGACGAATGATATCGGATACTTGTAAGGGTGTTTTGGTTGACATGGTTAAAGCTGGTATTGGAAGAACTGCAGCATACAAGTTTTTATCAAATGAAGCAGGAGGAAGTAAACATTTGGGTTTCAACTTGCGTGATTGTCAAAATTATTTGCAGACGGTGAGATCTAATGGTATAAGTGGGGGAGATTGTCAGAGTCTTCTAAATCATTTTCACAACAGGCAAATGGAAAACCCATTGTTTTCCTACGCTATACAAGTAGATCAAGATGGTAGATTGACAAATTTATTTTGGAGAGATACCTTGTCGAAATTTGACTACGATTGTTTTGGTGACGTCATGGTGTTTGATACCACATATCGTACTAATAAATATAATATGATATGTGCATCTTTTGTTGGGATTAATCACCATGGGAAGAATATTTTGTTCGGTTGTGCATTTTTGTTGGATGAGACTGCAGAATCATTTATTTGGTTATTTGAGGTATTTTTAAAGTCTATAGGCAACAAGGCTCCAAAAAATATTTTTACTAATCAAGACCAAGCGATGGCAAAAGCTATAAGAACGGTCTTTCCGAATACTCAACATCGTCCGTGCACTTGGCATATTGTGAAAAATGCCAATCAGAACATTCCACACCTTTATCACAAGCCGGGTTTTAGAGATAAGTATTTCTTAGCACTTATGTATCGGTGCAGATCGGAGGATGAATTTGAATGTACTTGGAAGGAAATGGAAGCGGAGTGGGGTACTGAGGATAATAATTGGCTTCAAAGATTGTACAACCTTAGACATAAATGGAGTTCGGCGTTTGGTCGTGATATTTTCACATGTGGTATAAGATCAAGCCAAAGGAGTGAGAGCACTAATAATGTCTTCCAACAAATGTCAACGAAGACATTAACCCTTGTAGAATTTGTTCACTATTATGAAGAACGGTTGAAGCATATGAGAGATATTGAAAGTCAAGACGATTACAGTTCACGTGGGAAACCCAAATTGCAGGTTTCAAGTAATGAGATTTTAAAGCATGGTGCTTCAGTGTATACTCGTACCATTTTTAAGAGATTCAATGAATAATTGTTAGAAAGTCTCTCTGAACGTATTGTAAATACTACATTTGATGGAGTGGTTTGTTTGTATACTCTCAAGTGTAGGGGGATGTCACGTGAACATGTTGTCAGATTTGACCCGACAGATACTTCAGTTTCTTGTGAATGCAAATTATTTGAATCAAAAGGATGGTTGTGTCGACATGCCTTGAAAGTATTAATTGAGAGCACATCAGTTACCGGCATTCTATCTGTCTATGTTTTGAAAAGATGGACGAAGCTTGTTAAAGAAGGGATTGTGAGTGATGAATCTCATGAAATGTCATCGGGTCTATCTAAGTTCAATAAATTTTCCACATTAATGCAACGGTCTTTTAAGCTAATGAGTTTGGGAGCAGAAGATGTAAATATTATGAGAATTGTGACAAAGCACATGGAACGAGCGGAATCAGAAGTTTCATCATATAAGTCAAGTGTAGTCATGACTGATGATATCAATGACGATGATGAAGATGTTAATCAGGATTCTTTTTGCGAGATTTCAGTTATGGACCCTCATCGAAGGAAAGGAAAAGGGATGAGTTATGGAAGACTTAAAAGCTCCAGTGAGAAGAATAAGAAGAAAAAGTCAAAGAAAGGAACACTCCCAACTCAAGTAGAAAGTGGAGGTGATTTGCATATTATTTTAATTAGTAAGATTAATTAAATTATTAGCTTGTATTACATGATACTAATTAACATATTTTTTACTTTTTAATGTAGAGCTGGTTGTCCAACAAACACATGATAAAATTCATTTCCCATATTATCCAAGTGCCTCAAATCAGTTTCAAAGTCCATTTTATCATCCTCAGGTATGCTGCCCTTAACCTCCATTTATATTTACTTTGTACTAATTTGATCATATTTTGTAGATGCAGCAACAACCATATATCATTCCTTCAGGGTTTATAAATGGAGTTGTCCCAATTTTTACACAGGTATTTAATATTTGTGTGTCGTTTTAGTTAAGGAACACTATGTTTTTTCACATTCACTAAAAAGACATTTGATTTATTATATAATTGATTGTATAATTTAGTTACATTATATGTAGATGCAATCGCCATACATTATGTCACCGAGGATTGTGAATGGATTTTCTCCATTTACTAGTTAGGTACTTATCTTAAATCAACCTATATTTTATGTGCTATTTGATATAATATATATTGTCAATGGTTTTTCTTATAGATGTTGGAGTACCATAATAGATCGGCCGGAACCATTTTGAGTCAGGTATAACTTGTGTTTTCTGTCATGGGATGTTTTGAATCATATTCATCATGATATATTTAGTAAAATATATAACTGAAATAGTTGTTCATTTGTACATGGCGTCATCAAACTCTTTTTAGCATCCGATGGTGAATGAGTTGAACGATTCTACAGGAACGGAACATTGAGGCGTGAGCCCTTTTATGCCGCAGACATCAGATCTCTGTTTTAAAGGCCAATGTCAAAGGTCCTTGAGCATGGATTTCCTTCGAAAATCCTGAGCCAATCGATGATCTTCTTTCTGTTTTGCCAATGTCGAAAGAAACTGTGTTCTCTATTCTTTCAGCAACAGGAAGACTATCCATTCTTTGTGCTTTGGTTTCATTCAAGTAAAAGGGTGAAACATGTTGTTACTGGAGATGGAACTGCTTTCTATGAAGTGAGAACAAAATAGAGGGGATGACAGGATGAGCTTCTTGTTTCCTTGATTTTGAAAGTTTAATGTCGCTAGTCAAAACATATTGACTAGAACTCACATCTGTATCCTCTGGAAGCATTGAGGCCTCTCCTCGGGAGCACAAGTCTCGAGTTCTTCATGAATTTGGGACAAAACTTCTACATAATCAACTGGTTTAAACAAAGGCAGTATCGATGGCTCGGAAACCTTGATGAGAGATTCTCTACAACAATCACCCCAACCATAAGACATTGACTTTTAAAAACTAGGGGAAGTAATAATTCAACCTACTGAAAATTAAAGGACTTACATAAACGAAGAAAAAAGAGTACTGCGGTGAAGATTTCGAGAGCTTCCCTCTTTCAACTTGAAGCCAAGACTGCGGATCGAGCGCATTGAGCTGTGTCTCTTTACAGGACTCAGAAGGGAAGAAAGTCCTCATTGGGCATAAGAGACGGAACAACTGCCAGATCTCCACGATAACAAGATGTGCTTCTCATCCAACCATTCCACACAAAGAGAACGTCCAAATTGTAATCCCCCAACTAAAAGACCTCGCCGCTTCCTATCATAAACCGCTAGGCTGAGCAGAAATCACAACCTAAGCTGCCAAACACCAAGAAAACATCACAATCGACGAGCTCAACCTAGAATTCGAACAAAAAATCAGCAATTCAGCATTTCGGTTTCCCAAAATGAACCGTGATTTTCGAAAATTCGACGTGAAGAAGTCTGCAAGGTCGGGAAAAGGGAAAAAATAAAACGAAACAGAGAATGACATCCGCACAGTGCTTTGCTTGAGTTTTAAACAACGATCGATGGTCACTTAGAGCAGACAAAAAGATGAACAGTAAGCTCAACCTAACTCACACTAACTGCTTTCTATGAAGTGAGAACAAAATAGAGGGGATGACAGGATGAGCTTCTTGTTTCCTTGATTTTGGTGTAACCACACATGAGTGCCGAACTTGCCGTTGAAACTTGAAAGTTCCTTCGTTTTCCCTGAAGTTTAGCAAAGCGACATTAATATTAGGCGACTGGTTCCTAAGTGGAAAAACTTAAAATAAAGATTAGATTAAAAATGTTGGATTAAAGTGAGTCAACTTCAATTTGCAGTGGCTAACTGGGGAGTTAGTGGCAAATTGGATCAATTTGAGGAGGATTAATGGTCTTTTCATACAAGTCATAAGCAGAAAACTGATCGCAAGTGCTGGGGCAATCTTGTTATCATAACTGTAAACCTAATGTTTTGGTTCTTTAAACCTAGTATGAAGCATTCTTATTGCTATCTCATCAGATGGACGCACCCTACTCTTAAGTGAATTTGAAGGAGACCTTCCAGCTAACTCTTCAGAGGCACTAGTGAAATCATTCCACACATTTATAACGCAGGAGGTAAACATCCTGGATCTTGACCTGGCCCTCAAGCCTTAAAACAAATTAGGACTGCAAAAGCAAGCCACATTAGCATCAGGCAAAAGCTACAGATGTCAAACAGTTCCCCCAAATGCAGATCAGGTCACCCTTCTTGGCATTACATATCAAATTTGCAAATAGATCAAAAGAGTGACTCGAGGGTCCAAAACAAACAGACAAAATAGCTCAAGATATGATCATATTCAAGACTTCCAAAGTCATCAGAAAGATACATAACAACCAAACTAAGTTACACAAGACAAGTTCAGGATAACATGAACTAAGTTACACAGAACACCATCTACTTTCTCTGAACATACATTCATACTAATATAACAAGTAACAAACAAATAAGAAATAATAAGACATTTAAACGGTGGACATTACACCTCAAACCATTCATCTTTTCATCGGTGCCCTTCAGTTCAACATTCAAATGCTCAAGCAAATATGTAATATTCCTCATGTCATCTTCAAGTATTGCTGATGGGGCCTTCATGATAGGATGAAGAACATCATTTGTAGGCAAACACCAAGAAAAGAAGTCACATGTTCTTTTCTCACAATTATAATAGAACTTGTGCTTGTTTCTTGTAGATTCTGATATTCTCACAGCAGCGTGCTTACCACACTTACACATTTTATTGTTAAAAGTCAAAGTGCTCAAACTATTATCATTCACGCTAGACGAAGACATCATACACTGGCAAGATAACAATTTTATTTGTCATCGGCATAATAGCATCTTTTATAATGTTGACAATGAGTAATTATCCATCCTTCTTTTATCAGAACAATCAAAGACGACAATTAGGCATATGTGCACAACCAGATAAACATGTATGTGGAAGAAAAGCCAGGTCTAACTCACAATCAGTACAAAGACATGATATGAAAGCTCTGGAAGAAATCTACTGATAATCCTCTTAATCAGGTCAGTACATGGTTCTCCTGTGACTCGTGTAAAAGTAAATGGAAAATACAAGTGGTTTGAGGTGAAGTTTCACAAGACATTTTAAGGAACAAAATGAGATTCACACATTTTGATCGTGAATTTGTGTTTCTCATAGAATGACCAATTTATGGTCAACAGTTCGACCATTAAGGTTGGCTGGTGGAGAGGCTCGATTTTGACAAGATTGCACTGAAACCCACTTGTTGAATGTTTTAGTTTTAATATGAGAAGATGGCTCATATGTGACTTTTTCTTTGTGCAGATTGCGGAGTGATTGCCGCTTATATTCAGCTTTTGATGTTAATGGGTTCTTATAAACCTAATTACTGTCAACTGTTGAATCCTGATGTATAACAGGGCATTGAGCGGATGATTCGCTCCCCAGGGATGGGCAGAGTTGTGTTTAAAACAATGTCTATTCTTTATCCTCCGTGAGCGTTATTTGCGGCATCTATTACTTGATTTAGTATTCTGCATGCTGTGTTTCTTCCTTTTCACCCTCCTTGGCCTGTAAACAAGTGAATACTCTGTATATGCAAGAGAGATCACACTGGTTAAGTTGCGAGCTTGTTAATGGCAAATGATATCTATTGTCATTGCTGGGTAGTGTAGGGCAATACTTCTGCCTTGTTACCTATCATCCTAATCTAGTTCCAGTGTTGTATCATGCATAACAGCATTATTGAGAGTAAATAATGACACCATCAGCATAATAGCATCAAAAAATTTTAAGCATGCAAACAAAACCAGAAAGCCTAAGGTCATACCACACAGACAGGACTAAAATTTCGAGCTTTGGGTTGGGGAAAAGCCTCGACTGAAGTTTCGAGCTTTGGGTTGGGGAGAAGGGCCGACAGAACGGGCGAACGGCGCTCGGCAGCGGCGGCGGACGAAGAGGAGCTTGGAGGCGACGGCACTTGTGAGTCCGCGGAGAAGACGGGCGGCGCGGACGCTCTTCAACAGCGTCCGCGGAGAAGACGAGCTTGGAGCCTTCCTCTTCAACGCTGTCAAAGCTTTGGTTGCAACAAGCTCCGTGGAGAAGACGGGCGGCGCGGAGGCCGTCGTTGGACGACCAATGTCCTCCGCGGAGAAGATGAGCTTGGAGCCTTCCTCTTCAACGCTGTCAAAGCTCTGGTTGCAACGAGCTCCGCGGAGAAGACGGGCGGCGTGGACGCTCTTCAACAGCGTCTGCGGAGAAGACGAGCTTGGAGCCTTCCTCTTCAATGCTGTCAAAGATCTGGTTGCAACGAGCTCGGCGGAGAAGACGGGCGGCGCGGCGGCCGTCTTCGGACGACCAATGTCCTCCGCGGAGAAGACGAGCTTGGAGCCTTCCTCTTCAACGCTGTCTAAGCTCTGGTTGCAACGAGCTCACGGGCGGCGCGGCGGCCGTCGTCGGACGACCAAGGCAGGCGCGGCGGCGGTAGATGCAGAAAGGAAGAAGAAGAAGAAGAGTTGCAGAAAAATGGAGAAAGGAAAGAGCAACCAGAGAAAGAGTCGAGGGGCAGATGAGAAAGGGAGAAGAAGAATTGAAGGAGGAGAGAGAAAACAGTCTGACAAGTCTGCTTTAATTCAAAAGTTGCTCCGAACCTCAGCTTCGGCTTGTGTAGAGCTTCCCCTCGTCCCTCTCTCTTCTGCCGTTCGCCCGTCCAACGTGGCGCCACGTGGCGAGTTTTGAGTGGACTCGTGCACATTGTTAGTGGCACATCTCACGCAACCAATATTTTCTCGGAAGATCAAGAAGTTTCTTTTTTTAAATATATATTAAATCAATTAAAGGAATTATTAAGAAATAAAAAAAATAAATAAATAATGAAAGGAGAGAGGACGGAAGAGATGAGGGTAGAAAAAAGGTAGAATGAGGAGAAAATATTAGGTGGTTGGGACCACCATGTCAGCGTGGTCTTGAACCACTCAAGATGCGACACGTGGATCCACATGGGCATGTGGGGGCTAAAGTCCCACGCCTCTCTCCGTTTCTTCTCCGTATGCTCTCCGCTAACAACGTCATGCTCCTCTCTCTCCATCCCTCTTCAAAACCGTCTCCACGTCTCTCTATCTGTTTCTTCTTCATTTGCTCTCCGTTTCTTAATTTGAAGAAATCCAGCCAAGGACCCGACCTGGATTCTATAATAATAATAATAATAATAATAATAATAATAATAATAATAATAATAATAATGTTTTTATAGAAAGTATCAAAATTTAAAGAAAAAACAAAATCTTATTTAGAGAAGCCAATCTTGCTTTAAAAATCAAATTCAAGTATTAGAATATGCCTAGTTCAGTTAATTAACACCAATCTTTTGGAAGAGTTAAGACATGTTTTTTTAGCTCCTCAACACTTCTTGGCTCAATCGCTTATATTATGTGGATTCGTATATGGATATTTAAATGTATGATTAGGTTGGGTGTGTGATTCATTTGGATTGAATGAATAATATGAGTGCATGGGATGAACCTTGATGAGTGTGTGGGATGAACGTTGATAATGCCCTAATTTGATTCGATTGCTTGAACGAGTGTTTAAATGCTGAAATCGGCGCGCATTAAGTTATGGATTGCTCGACAAAACAAACGTCTCTGTCAGTTGCTTGGGAGGAAACCCGGCTGTCTGTCATATTTCATTAGACTTTTCTTTCTTATGTCTGCTTTTTTTTAGGAGTGACATGGATGATTTTATGTATTTTCACTAATGATGCAAGGCGGCGTTCTCTCTATGTGGTAGTGGATGTATAGGAACTTCCATTTACGATTTTGATGTAATTCCCCCCTTTACTCTCATATTTTCCCCAGGTCTAATGAAATATGTTAAGGGTATTTTGATCAATCACCATCCGTTATCCCTTCAATTATATGATTTCTTGACGTGAAACTCCAACAAGAATCTATTTATGCAGGATTGGGTTTGCACAAAAGATTTTTACCCGTATTCATTACGAAAAACGATAAAATTAAAGGGAATCTAGTTTTACATTTGTTTTGTTCCGCTATACTCACTCTTTTCTTTTTGCTCTTTTTTTCGTCAGTTACCAACACGACCAAAAGAAGATTCCCAATTCGCACCCAATCGAAAGCTAGGATGGAACAACAAGATTCGGATGGTGGTTTACAAGACTTGAAGACCAATTAGCCTAAGTACTTAATGCACTGGTAGAAATGAACACATTTACTTCACATGTTGCGACTGAGATTGCACTTGCTCGACATGAGTCGCCACAAGTTTGAACACAATGAACGAGAAAAGACTGAAGAAACTTCTCTCATTACCCCCGTAGTTGTACAACTCGATCCCTCTCGATCGGAAGAGAGTAGGACCTCCAAAAATGACGAAAGTGCTAGAAGACTGGTTAGAATCGAAAAACGTTTCCATGCACTTCAAGGTTATCAGATGCAAGGAATCTATAGTGTATCACCTTTCACCAAGCTGACTTTTTCGAAGGCCTTCAAGGAGCCCAAATTCGCAAAGAAATATGATGGCATTGTGGGTTCCACAAGCCACTTGAAGTATTACGTGAGGAAAAGGACGCGCTATTCAAATAACACCCCCCTCCTTATCAACACTTAATCAAGAGAACAAAAAAAAAATCAAGAGAACTTGGTTATTGTAGTTAGGTTGTCGTGGAGATTCCATCTGTGGAAGCAATTCTTCTGCCAATATATTCACCGGATGGAGTCATAAATCAAAATAAAATAGGAATTTTTAGGGGCGTGCTATATTGATTTATTGAATTATGGGACGTTTCTTTATAATTTGTTATTAGTCTTACTAATGTGAAATTATCCTTCCCGTGGTCCACCTGATTTATATAAGATATACGCTAATACGATTGCTGAATATAAGATGATCCCATTGAGCTTAAGTGGCATGTAAATCAGCAAGTATGAGATTCCACACATGTAAGTATTACCTTTTTTTCTCTCTTTTTCTGAGGTAAGCAAGCAATCTTATTAAATAAATGACAGATGCAAGGGGGCTACTCATGTTTTCTAGGAGTGAGAAACAGGGGCTATTCAACGTTGGAACCGGAAATCGGCATCAACGGACAGGTTCAAGGCCGGATTCCCTAAATCGGTTTCGAAGTCTCCTTAGACATAAAATACATTTGCACTCGAGAAATATCAAACCATGATCTACAACATGAAACAATATGACTACTAATCCAACATATGTGTATGTAGTGATATGATACGCAGTTTTTTATCATAAGGATTTGCCGGTTTACCTAAAACATAAAGTGGATCGGTTCCCAAGTAGAATTGGGAGGTTTCCAAATAGAATTAGAGCTGGATGAAAACAGGTCGGTTCAATTCCCAATTCCAATCTTTTAGAGTTGGGGTCAGAATTATTTTCCCGTCTTAGATGGAGAATCGAGCTGCCCATAAACCATCTACCCCTGATCTCTATGCCTAGAAGACCAAGTCCTCAAATATCACCTGCCCACCCTGCAGTCTTGGCAAGTGATCCAGACGCACTTAAGTATGATCGCCATGATTGAGAGTCGTGCCAGGCGACACGCTTCTCTCTGCCAAAACTCGGGCCAGCTGGCAAGAAGGAGCCGAGTCATCACTTAAGACACATTCATACATCCATCGTCGAGTTGCCTGAAAACAATGGCCATTCTGTCGACTCTTATCATGTTCCTACTCAACATCACAACATCTCTTTGGGTCATCGTAGAAAAAACTTAGAAGACCTTTCCATGGGAGACGCGTTTTCCTTCTGTCTTCTTAATATTAGGGTTTCTTTTCATCTTTAGTTCATCCAGCCGTACGGCACCTCACCTACTCTCTCTCTCTCTCTCTCTCTCTCTCTCTCTCTCTCTCTCTCTCTCATATTACCTTGAAATGCTTATTTGGCCACTCGAGAGTCAAGATGCCCCGTGAGAGTCGGCTCCGAGATCCTTCATGGGAAGCCACCAAGCACCGATTCAAGATACAATAACAAATTAGGGTTTGGGCCAAATGCCTATGAAATTATGATTTCACATACTTTTTCCCTCTCTTCCAGCCTGTTGATAGGGTTTCGAAAGAAACAGATAATCGCTACCGATGGGGTGTGAAGGTCACTATATAAAGGATTGCACATAGCCTTCCCTTTCATCAACTCCTCAACACTTCTCCATTTAGAAGCGCAATTGAATTTGCCACACCAGATGAGAAACCCCGGCCAGTCGAGGCACTGGCCTCGGCTATTCCATGCATTGGCATTTTGCCTCATCGCCACAAGTGTATCCGCCAACTATGGGCCTTATATCTATGAGTCGCCCCCATTGCCACTGCGAAAACACGTAGAGCATCCTCGTTATCTCTACAAGTCTCCACCACTGCTGACATACAAAGAGCATCCATATTATATCTCTAAGTCTCCGCCACTGCCCTCACCTTCCCTACCACCGCCTTCTCCTTCACTACCTCTTCCTTATATGTACAAGTCACCACCGCCACCGCCACCATCACCATCTCCACCACCACCTTATTACTACAAATCACCTCCTCCACCGTTGCCCTCTCCTCCACCTCCATATGTTTATAAATCTCCGCCACCACCTTCTCCTTCCCCACCTCCTCCATACGTGTACAAGTCACCTCCACCACCCTCGCCGTCTCTGCCACCTCCATATGTTTACAAGTCTCCACTACCGCCTTCTCCTTCTCCACCCCCTCCATATGTATATAAATCACCTCCACCACTATCTCCATCTCCGCCACCTCCATATATTTACAAGTCTCCACCACCACATTCTCCATCACCCCCTCCTCCTTACGTCTATAAATCTCCACCACCTCCCTCACCATCTCCACCACCACCTTATGTTTACAAGTCTCCCCCACCACCTTCTCCTTCACCACCTCCTCCGTACATTTATAAATCACCTCCACCACCATCACCATCACCTCCACCTCCCTATGTCTACAAATCTCCCCCACCACCATCCCCTTCACCCCCACCTCCTTATGTGTATAAATCACCGCCCCCACCATCACCATCACCTCCACCTCCTTATGTCTACAAGTCACCTCCTCCGCCATCCCCTTCACCACCTCCTCCTTATGTTTACAAATCTCATCCGCCACCATCACCATCTCCCCCACCCCCGTATATCTACAAGTCCCCCCCACCGCCTTCACCCTCACCGCCTCCTCCATATGTGTACAAATCACCTCCACCTCCACCACCTTCACCGTCACCCCCACCTCCATATATTTACAAGTCTCCCCCACCACCACCACCACCACCACCACACACCATCCCCTTCACCCCCACCTCCTTATGTGTATAAATCGCCACCCCCACCATCATCATCACCTCCACCTCCTTATGTCTACAAGTCACCTCCTCCGCCATCCCCTTCACCACCTCCTCCTTATGTTTACAAATCTCCTCCGCCACCATCACTATCTCCCCCACCTCCGTATATCTACAAGTCCCCCCCACCGCCTTCACCCTCACCACCTCCTCCATATGTGTACAAATCACCTCCACCACCTTCGTCACCCCCACCTCCATATATTTACAAGTCCCCTCCTCCACCGTCGTCTTCCCCACCTCCTCCTTACATGTATAAGTGACCACCACCTCCGTCACCATCACCTCCACCTCCCTATGTCTACAAGTCTCCGCCACCACCTTCACCTTCTCCACCTCCTCCTTACGTGTATAAGTCTCCACCACCACCATCCCCACCACCACCACCACCCCCCTATGTCTACAAGTCACCACCTCCACCTTCACCATCACCACCACCGCCTTATATTTACAAGTCACCACCACCTCTAGTGAAGTCACCGCCTCCTCGGTACTATTAGTACTATTATAACTCGCTGCCGCCGCCTTCACATTCACCTCCTCCTCCTCTGTATTATTATACATCTCCTCCACCTCCCAAGGGATACTATTAGGCGGCGATCGATCCCCTTCAAATGCTTAAGAAGCCGGAGCAAGATATTATCTTTATTTGGCGATACAGTTTACTTGGAAGCAGTTGTTTCATTCTTATGCACATGTACTTGTATAATTACTTGGGGGCAATGAAACGTATCTGAATTCAGTTTTTATCCATGTCTTTAAGCTGCAATTCGTCACTCATTCTGTCCTCCTCTTTCCTCATTTTTATTTTCTACACGTCTATATCGTGCTTTTGCAACTTTCAACACATATACACACATCTGATAACACTCACATATTCACGCTTTTTACGCATATACACAACTTGGGGACCCTCTCGTAACCTTCCCGAGAGAGAGCTCACACAAGCAACTACTGATCGCCAAATTAGCGAGATGTCTTTGGCTATAAACCCACAAATTCATTGAAGTAACAAGTAAAGATGAAAATAGAAATATCGTTTGCAGTAAAGTCGATCATGCAGGTACCCCTGTAAGCGAAGAAAGTCAAGCTAATCTTCAGTATAGTTTTAAAGTACACGTAACATAACCAAGAGGGAACTGTCAACGAAAAATTAATCATCATCATTCACAACGTATCTGTTCCTTCGACATAATTTGTTTCCATATGTAATATTGGCTCTTTCAAGTAGAAAGTCGTTGGCAAAAACGGAAGTTTCGATCTTAGACGCGTGACTAAATTCCAAAATAAGTCTTTATAGTAGAAAGACTGCACGTCGTACAAGCACCCTATACCGCCCAGCGTCGTGATTCAGACTCGGCCTCGCCAACATCCACCTGAGCTTGTCAAAGCCGTCGACCTCATATGGGCAAAAATCTAGGGCTCCATCGAGCCTTGCCAGAGTCGAGACTTACACCTCTGTTCGTCAACATCGCCTCTCCTCCAGTCATCCTGGTCGACGGTGACAGCCACGAGGAGGAATCCGGTCGACAAGGGAGCCGTCAGAGGGAGTGAGTAGAGAAAGAGATGAGGTCATGATGAGAGATAAAGAGGGATGACAGCGGAGCTTTGCGGCTGTAGAAGGGGCGGTGCGACGAGCGACGTCAGAGAGTAGCTTGAGGCGGCGATGCATGGCCGATGTTGGGCGGCTGGCGACGCGTGGGCAATGCAGGTCCGGAGGCCTGGTTAGAAAGAAGGGAAAAGGAGAAGGGTAAGCAAGGGGTAAAGCGGAAATGCGAAAATATCACCGAGGGCATATTTTGAAGAAAATAATCATCAACCCTTGAATAGCATTTTGAAAATACTAAAATGCAAATCTTGGGTAGGAGTTACATTAGGTTAAGGACTTTGAAAATATTAGATTTAACTTTAAAGTTTTCGAGACCTAAAGGACTTTGAAAATGCTCTGTCAATTCTGCCCGAAATGTTAAAAGGTGTTTGAATATTCAGCTATGCCTCATGTAATAATTTAAATTTTGAGAGTCGCAAGTCTATAGTTCAACAAAATTCATGTAGTATAAAAAAAAGAGAGATTTTGAGTCTAAATTTTTCCAACCACACTTACCTTCCCAATTATGTGGACGCTGCAATTTTAAAACATAGTTCAGTCCACTTGATGGTGTTAAAAAGCGTTTAAATATTAAATCGCACAATGAAATTATGGCCTTAGTTTTGAGAGTGGTCAGAAAATAGGGCCAAAGAAAAATTATAGAAAGAAGTCCCAAAATCGTATATAGTAATTGAAACTCGAAATCAACATCAACCTGGACGGGCGGTTCGGTCCACAATTTGTTTTGGACATCCGCACCGTTTGATCCGCGATTCAAATCCTTCCTTGGGAACTTCGCGGTACCGAATCAGGGTTGAGTCCAACCCATAATATCGTGCACTCACGGCCTCTAAGCATGAACACCAAGATACTTTCGATGGTAATAAGCTGCTGATCAATCGGATAATTGTTCATGGGATGATAAAACTTTGGATAATCTTTGGACACCATCAACGTCTCTTCATCGCCAAGTTCATATTTCAATGTGTACTCGGTCCCGACGGATTGTCATGAAAGATTTAGTTAGTCACTATTTTTCTAACATAACGAAAGTGAACCAGTATTTACAAAATTAAGAGATAAATTACATAAGTTGCAACCTAGTTATCTGCCATACGTAGATGCATGACATACGTTTATAGACCAAAACCTAGGTTGTTTGTGTCATATCTTCAAATCATTGACGGGCGTTAGGGTTTGCTGAGTTTATTAAGATAGGGTCATTTACTACAGGACATCTCGCATTAGCTTATCTTCTTCGTGTCGCCTAATCGCATTAAGAAAATCGATGCAGTTAATTGTCAGGTCACTTCTCTTATATCGCCTCGAAGAAGCGCCTTATTTTGATGATGCTTTGCTTGATTACATGTGGTATAGTCTTATTTTGCTCGGAACCTCGTGCATTATCATGGGTTTGACTGTCAATAGCGAGTATTAGGTACTAAACTAGGAATTAGATACTTCGGATTTGTTCCCAAACCTTTGCGACTTAGCTGTCGCTACCTAACCTTATCGATTAGTCAACCAGGCCAGTACGATGTCTTATCCCTCTTGCGTGAATAAAGCAATATACAACGTTTCAATCTAATTATATATTCCCCTTTCTCTTCTTTATCATTTTCTCGACGTCATTTAATTCCAATCCAAGTTTAGCTTTGACTTGCCACCCCAGTTTTGACTTTGATACAGTCGCTCGCATCGATTCTGCCAAGAGCTGGAGATCGGAACCATCTGATTATCCAATTAGCAGATGGAAAAGAACCCTAATTTATCCGCTTTGAACACGTTTATACGGGGGGAAGAAAAGCATAGCGATTTAAATATGTTATTCATCGGTAGCTGTCGTAAAAACTATATAAGTTTTGAGATTTAATAAAAGAAAAAAGTTGGACCGACGGTGATGGGGCAAAACGCCTTGTCTGGTTGACTAAACATTTTAATATGTGGTCCCGATCATGCTCTATACGAAATAATACTATCACAAGCAAATTTGTCACCATATTATAGCAAACAATCTTCGCCGACACACGTTGACTCTCGTTCCTAATAATTAGGGAATAAAAAATAGAAATTCCTCCTCCTCTTTTCCCAAGTTGAATCGTATAATTGGAAAAAAGGTTATGATATTTAGATTGTCTTGGAAACTCCATCTCTCGAAGCAACTCTCGTCCAGGGTGGGTAGGTTCCAGACCTGGACTCTGTACCTGACCATGTTATAACCGCTTTCCTTTTTTTGAACCATGTACCCGACTCTGTTTGCATTGGACCATGTATCCGACCCACCTAGTTTTTCCGATCCAATTCCAGGGTTAATCGTGTTTATATTGGAACCTGTTTTGCAACTGCCTATCCTATACGACTTCGAATTGTATATTAATACGTGAGAAAATAACATGATTCTTCTAATTTATATTGAAACATTAGGCACTTGTACTTAATAAGTAAATAAATTTTTTGACTAAACAAAAAATTAAAGATCTATAAGGCAAATTATCATAAACAAAATCATAAGGCAAAGCAAAAATCATAACATTACATATACATTAGCAACAAACATTGATCTAATATTAGTCTCATTCCAACAACACTATATGAAGCTTTTCATTTGTCTAAAATGATTAACAAATCTTTGGCGCAAACATAACTCCTTCAAAAGTGAAATCAACATAACTCATCCTCCAAAAGTGAAATCAGGCGAGCCAATTCACATGGTACAAAATCTCTAACAAAAACATAAAATTCATAAATAAAGAAAAATCAACAAGAAACCATGCTATAGAGACATATGTAAAAGTTATGATTTAATAAAGTCTATTTACTTACAAAATCTGAGTTTCTACTAAATGAAGTTTATTTTCTAATGATCGGGTTCAAGGTAGGTTCTAGACCTGGACCCTGTACCCGATCATGTTATAACCGATTTCTCTTTTTTGAATCATGTACCAAACCTTGTTTGTATTGGACCCTGTTCCCTACCTTATTTTTCCGGTGGACCGATTCGGGAACCGGGTTTACCCGGTCTTGTTGCACACCCTTACTATTCACCGAGTGAAATCATAAATCTATTGAGATATATGGGTTGCATGTCTTACAAATGTTTCATGTCAAAGAATTTTTATAGCTTGTAGTAATTTATATGTTCCGCAACTGGCCTATAATCTACTGATTTAAATCTTCGCGTAAAGTTGGGTACAGCGGGATGCGTCGACCATCCGGACTCGGCCTCCTCCTTGATCGGTCTTCTGCTGCGCTTCCAACAAAATCAAAGCAAAGGAGAATACTAGGCGCATGCGATGAGTAGCTATATTAATTAACGAATCATAGGACCATCTTTTCTATAATATGTTATTAGTCTCACTATTGTGTAATTAGCCTTCCCGTAGTCCACCTGATCCAGATAAGACATTCGCTAATATAATTGCTAAGTACAAAATGATGATCCCACCGAACCGAAATGGCTTATGTAAATCAGCAATAATGAGCTTCCACGCATATAGTTATTGTTTTCTACTTTTTGCTAGGTGAGCAAGCAACCTTATTGTATAAACAACAGATACGAGTCCGATGAGACAGCTCAAACACAAGAAACCTCTAACTCTTACAAGAAAAAAAAAGTTTGACTGCGATGGGTAACTTCAAAAATCGAAAGACGATACATTGGAGTATTCCGATCTAGGGCTGTGCATCTACGTGGATCCAAATCGAGTATTGGACCGGATCAGACCGGTCGATTTTAGGTGGTTTTAAATTTGGACCGATAGACCGACTAAGATTGAGTAATTTGTCTTTATCTTTTATTTTGAAGCAAACTTTAATTAGATTATTATTATTATTATTATTTCTTTTAATATGGGGAAACTCCCATTTATAGGTAATAGAATGAACTAACAAGAGAAAAGAAAAACTTACCAAAAAAAAAAAAACAAGAGAAAAGAAAAGAAAATCGCCTGTTTTGGACCGACCCTAGAGTTGGACCTAATTGGGTGGGTCGATTTCTAGTTCCACAAATTGGAAACCAACTCCACCTAGTCCAATTTCAGATTTCGAGATATCGTTTATCCTAGAACTGATTATCTCTATTCTGAACAAGTTTGAGTGTCGGTATAAGGAAAACCTTTGTCTTTCATAGCTTTGACAACCCATGAAAACTCATCCTCTCCACTAAGTCATCATCAGCTCTTCTCAATAATGCACCGCCACGACGAACTGTTCAATGATCCTTCTCTCTATACCTAGGAAGACTAAAGCCCTCAAGATAATATACTTTGGTTCGATCTTCACCTATGTGGACAAGTTCTTGACAACCCACATTGTCTTTTTAACGAAAATTAAGTTCTAATCAACTTGGAAAGTTGTCGAATGCGCCAAAACTCGGGCCATCATGCAAGGAAGGAGCCCAGTCTTCACTTAGACAGATTCATACACATTGTCTAATTGCCATCTTGCTGGCTCTCCTGTTCACATAAGATCTTCTCTTGGGTCAGCGTAAGGAAAATTCAGAACACTTCGTCGCCGGAAACGCGTTTACATTTCGTTTTTTTAAATCATGTTAGGGTTTATTAATTTTAGTTTACGGCAACCCTCACCTACTCTCTCTCTCTCTCTCTCTCTCTCTCTCTCTCTCTCTCTCTCTCTCTCTCTCTCTCTCTCTCTCTGTTTGAAGTGCTCATTCAGCCACTCAAGATGGCCAGAACCGAGATCCTTCATGGGAAACCACCAAGCACCAATTGAAAAAGACAATAACTTATCTGGATTGAGGTCAGATTCATACGAAATTATAAACTTACATATCTTTCCCTCTTCCAGCCTGTTAATTGGGGTTTATAAAGAAGAATGAGTAAATAATTGCCACCGATGACTTTGAAGAGCACTATATAAAGGCTTGCACATAACCTTACCTCTCATCATCTACCTCAACAGTTCTCCATTTAGAAGCGAGGTCGGATTTGCCACACCAAATGAGAAGCCCCAGCCGATCGTGGCACTGGCCTCGACTGTTCCATGCATTGGCATTTTGCCTTGTTGCCACCGGTGCATCTGCCGGTTATGAGCCTTATATCTACTCGTCACCCCCACCCCCATCGCAGAAATATGTAGAGCATCCTCCTTATCTCTACAAGTCTCCACCGCCACCAAAACATGAAGAGCATCCGCCTTATCTCTATAAGTCTCCACCACCACCCTCGCCTTCCCCCCCTCCGCCCTATATCTATAAGTCCCCACCGCCGCCTTCTCCTTCACCACCTCCACCCTATATCTATAAGTCCCCGCCACCGTCCGTTCCTTCACCACCTCCTCCTTATGTGTACAAGTCGCCACCGCCACCATCGCCATCTCCTCCTGCTCCTTATTACTACAAATCACCTCCTCCACCGTCACCCTCGCCTCCGCCTCCATATGTTTATAAGTCTCCGCCACCACCTTCTCCTTCCCCACCTCCTCCATACATGTACAAGTCACCTCCACCACCATCGCCATCTCCGCCACCTCCATATGTCTACAATTCTCCACCACCACCTTCTCCATCACCCCCTCCTCCTTACGTTTATAAATCTCCACCGCCTCCCTCACCATCTCCACCTCCACCTTATATTTACAAGTCTCCCCCTCCACCTTCTCCTTCACCACCTCCTCCATACATTTATAAATCACCTCCACCTCCACCACCATCGCCATCACCTCCACCTCCCTATGTCTACAAATCTCCCCCACCACCATCCCCTTCGCCACCACCTCCCTATGTATACAAGTCTCCACCACCACCATCCCCGTCACCTCCGCCTCCTTATGTCTACAAGTCCCCACCACCACCATCTCCTTCCCCACCTCCTCCTTATGTTTACAAATCTCCTCCGCCACCATCACCATCTCCCCCACCCCCGTATGTCTATAAATCGCCCCCACCGCCTTCACCCTCACCACCTCATCCATATGTGTACAAATCACCTCCACCACCTTCACCATCACCCCCACCTCCATATGTTTATAAGTCTCATCCTCCACCATCCCCTTCACCACTTCCTCCTTACATATATAAGTCACCACCGCTACCATCACCTTCCCCTCCACCTCCTTATGTCTACAAGTCCCCGCCACCACCATCTCCTTCCCCACCTCCTCCTTACGTGTATAAGTCACCACCCCCGCCATCACCATCACCCCCACCTCCATATATCTACAAGTCGCCTCCTCCACCGTCCCCTTCGCCTCCACCTCCCTATGTCTACAAATCCCCGCCACCACCTTCACCTTCCCCACCTCCTCCTTATGTGTACAAGTCTCCACCACCACCATCCCCATCACCCCCGCCTCCTTATGTCTACAAGTCCCCGCCACCACCATCTCCTTCCCCACCTCCTCCTTACGTGTATAAGTCACCACCCCCGCCATCACTATCACCCCCACCTCCATATATCTACAAGTCGCCTCCTCCACCGTCCCCTTCACCACCTCCTCCATACATGTATAAATCACCACCACCTCCATCTCCATCACCTCCACCTCCACCTCCATATGTCTACAAGTCTCCGCCACCACCTTCACCTTCCCCACCTCCTCCTTATGTGTACAAGTCTCCACCACCACCATCCCCATCACCTCCGCCTCCTTATGTCTACAAGTCCCCGCCACCACCATCTCCTTCCCCACCTCCTCCTTACGTGTATAAGTCACCACCCCCGCCATCACCATCACCCCCACCTCCATATATCTACAAGTCCCCTCCTCCACCTCCCTATGTCTACAAATCCCCGCCACCACCTTCACCTTCCCCACCTCCTCCTTATGTGTACAAGTCTCCACCACCACCATCCCCATCACCCCCGCCTCCTTATGTCTACAAGTCCCCGCCACCACCATCTCCTTCCCCACCTCCTCCTTACATGTATAAGTCACCACCCCCGCCATCACTATCACCTCCACCTCCATATGTCTACAAGTCTCCACCACCACCTTCACCATCGCCACCACCACCTTATGTTTACAAGTCACCCCCACCTCCAATGAAATCACCACCTCCCCCATACTATTACAAATCTCCACCTCCACCTTCTCCATCACCACCGCCGCCTTACATTTACAAGTCCCCACCACCTCCAGTAAAGTCACCTCCTCCTCCATACTATTATAACTCACCACCGCCACCTTCACATTCACCACCTCCTCCACCATACTATTACAGTTCTCCTCCTCCTCCCCCCAAAGGATACTATTAGGCGGCAATTCAAGCTCCTCCGAATGATTAAGAAGCTGGAGCAGGAATAATACCATTCTTCGGCTATCCGCTTTACATGGAAGCAATTATTTCTCATTTATATCAACATGTACTTTTCAAATTGATAAGTCCCAAGTGACTAATAATTGTATGATTACTTATTACAATGAAAGCATGTCTGAATTCAGTTTTTCTCCAGCAACGTGCCAATCCCCATAAAAAGGAAAATTAATGTACACAGTTCCCCTAAACACATAAATATCGGTGGACGTCCTCATTTTACTTCATATACTGGTCAATAAGAAAAGTAAACAGCATCAAAATCCAGTAATCAAAAGAAAGGGAATGGCTATGACGAGCTATTTAGGAACATGATAGCCCTTAAGCCCTAGAGAGAAATTATGTAATCCTCTTCCAGAAAGATCGACTGTTCCTTTATCGTATTGCCAAAAAAAAAAACAGTTCTTTTGGCAAGCTCCAGCGAGCACGTCGCTGGTTTGTGACGGAAAGAAAAGTCCGTCGCTGAATTAGTGATGGAAAATAGAAATCTGTCGCTAAATTTGCGACGGAACCTTCTTTCATGTCGCTAATTTAGTGACAGAAATGGAAAGCCGTCACAAAATTTTAATTTGTTATGAAAAACTATTATCCATTGTGACATTAATTATTTTAAATTTGTTATGTGACGGCAAAAATCTTAAACTTATATTTATACTACACATTTATCATCTATCAAGATTTTATTAATGGGCATCGTCAACAATTTGCTTGCATGAATAGGGGTGATCGGTTCCCGGGCGGTTCCCGGTTCCCCTAGGAACCGGGAACCGGACCGGTGGAACCGGTTCCCTATTTCTTGGAACCGGGAACCGGACCAGATAGGATTGGGCGGTCCGGTCCGGTTCCCGTTCGGTCCGGTCCGGTTCTCGGGCGGGTAATTAAAAAAAAAACAAGAGAAGAAAATACAAAACATGCGACGGCTCTACAAAATACTTGAATATACATGCATATAAAGTTTGTACTCTTTCAAGATGAAGCATGTATTCACCATTTAATTATATATTCCATATAATGTAGAAGATACTCATCCCAAAGAAACAAATTTATATAAAAATTTCTGTTTTTAATAATTTTTTATAATTCTTTTAATAAAAAGTGTCGGTCCGGTTCCGGGCGGGCGGTTCCCCGCCCGGAACCGGGAACCGGACCGAAAATTCCCGGTTCCATATAAATGGAACCGGGAACCGGACCGGCAAGTTTTAGAACCGCCCGGAACCGACCGGTCCGGGCGGTTCCGGGCGGTTCCCGGGCGGGCGGTTTAGTTTGCTCACCCCTAATGAACATGCAGAAGTAGATGATGTTGGTATGGCGTTCACATGGCTTAAATAAAATAAAAAATAATAACGTTTTAATTGGAGAGTTATTTGATGGAAGGTGAATGTGTAACGTAGGTACAAACTTGGGGTTTTTTAATATCACAAAAGCATATTTAAAGTAAATATCTTATAGTTGACATAATTTAAGATTTTTGACGTCATAAAAAAATTTAAGTAAAATATAGCAAAAAAAAAACGTGATTTTGGTGACTTTTTCCTTCTTTAAATAGATTTTTATTTTGGCAACATGTTTGTGTAGAATTATATATATACACATACATATATTTCACATTCATCAATATTTAAGTAAGATAGTCATAGCATCTATAGAGAATAAATTATTTGCGTAGTTATACTACGTATAAAACGAACTTACAATTTTGTGTCTACTTTTCAAATGATCAAAACACCCTTATCTCATCTTAATGTTGAAAAAATTCATGAGAACATCAAATGTCATTAATCCTTAAAATTGTAATAATTTTCCTCGTTGCTAAATTAGTGACGAAATGTGATTTTTGTCACTAATTAGTGATGAAATTAGCGATGAACTTGCGAGCGAGGCGGTTGCTTTTATGCCACGATTTTCAGAAATTAGAAACGAAAATATCACTCGTCTCAATAGTCATCGCTAATTTGCGATGATTTTTTTTTCCGTCGCAAAGTAGCAACGGATTTTGCGACGACATTTTTTCCCATCGCTAATTTGCGATGAAAAAAAAATATTAATTGCAAATTAGCGATTGAAAAAAAAAATCGTTGCAAATTAGCGACGGATTTTGCGACGATTGATATTTCCGATGCTAATTTTGTGACGAAATTTTTTTTCCGTTGCTAATTTAGCGACGGATTTTGCGATGAACTTTTTTCCCATCACTAATTAGTGACGAATTTTGCGACGACTTTTTTTTCCGCAGCTAATTTGCGATGATTTTTTTTTGTCGCTAATTAGCGATGAATTTGGCGACGAATTTTCTTTTATGTAGCTAATTTGCGACATAATTTTTTTCCGTCGCTAATTTGAGACGATTTTTTTTTCCGTCACAAATTAGCAACGATTTTTTTTTTTGCCGCAAATTCCATCGGAATTAGAATGGATCAGGTGGAGTCTTCACTAAAATTCTAATGCAACATCCTGCCAAGCCTCGTTGAACAGCTAATGGTCAGTTCTGGTTTCATAAATTGATTAAATCATCAGTACGCACCACAAGTAACTACGTGTGCCCTACCTAGATCTATTAAAATGGATCCGAAACCCGTTTATCAATCCTTATTCATTCAAATGAGTTATAATGAAGCCATCTAAAATTTCGCCAATTTAGTCGCAATTGAATTATAAATGAAAGGACTAAAACAAGTGAGTTCTAAATGGATTTGTTATGAATGCATTTAGAACTCATTTGAGCCATTTTCGAAGAGGCCACCGTCACTCTCTCTATCTTTCTATCTCTTTGATCCGTCATGGACCCAAACCCATCGAAGAGTTGGAGCATCCACACTTGTCAAGAGATCATCGCCAAGTACGAGATCCTGGAGCTTTTCGGCTCAGGGCCTACTCCGGCGACATCTACCGTGGCCGTCCCCTCTTCGACGGCGTCGCCATTGCCATCAAGGAGGTCCACGACTACTCGTCCGCCTTTCGCGAGATCGAGGCTCTCCGGATCCTGCACGGCTCCCCCAACGTCGTCCCCCTCCACGAGTACTTCTGGCTGGAGGACGAGGCCGCCGTCCTCGTGCTCGAGTTCCTCCAGAGCGACCTCGGTGCCGCAATCTGACATCCATCTTCGAGAACATATGACTGTTCTGCAAGATCATTAAAGAGCTATCAAATTAACACTTCTCTTCTTTGATAACAAAAAAAGGTGAAGTCAATGCTATTACCTGCTCCGTATGGACTTCGACGCATCACTGAGGCTCCTTGTGTTTCCCAAAAACTAAATGTTTTGTAAGACATTTTTCTAAAACATGGTAACTTGTGTCAACTGGTCTAATTACTTAACGAAAAATATTTTTGTTACCAATAATAATCTACATGTGCACATTTTCATAAACGATAAAAATATTTTTCGTCTGTTCATTCACATAAATTATACAAGTGATCATATCTAGAAAAAAAATTATTTTGTAGACTATTCATTTTCCGCAAAATGGATAAAACCTAAATTCCTTTTATTTGAGCAGCAAGGTGGCAAACTTCACAGAAGGATGAATAGCTAGTGCCGTGCAATTGATAATTTTCCTTGTCGCTAATTAGGGACGAAATTAGCGATGAACTTGCGAGCGAGGCGGTTGCTTTTATGCCACGATTTTCAGAAATTAGAAACGAAAATATTAGTCGTCTCAATATCCATCACTAATTTGCGACGAATTTTTTTTTCCGTCGCAAAGTAGCAACGGATTTTGCCATGACATTTTTTCCCATCGCTAATTTGCGATGGAAAAAAATATTAATTGCAAATTAGTGATTAAAAAAAATCGTTGCAAATTAGCGACGGATTTTGCGACAACTGATATTTCCGATGCTAATTTTGCAACGAATTTTTTTTCCATTCTTTCCATTGCTAATTTAGCGACGGATTCTGTGACGAACTTTTTTCCCGTCACTAATTAGTGACGAATTTTGCGACGACTTTTTTCCGCAGCTAATTTGCGACGACTTTTTTTTGTCGCTAATTAGCGATGAATTTGGCGACGAATTTTCTTTTATGTAGCTAATTTGCGACATAATTTTTTTCCGTCGCTAATTTGCGATGAATTTTTTTTTTCCGTCACAAATTAGCAACGATTTTTTTTTCGCCGCAAACTCCGTCGGAATTAGCGACGGATTTTTTTTTGTCGCTAATTTTCCATATCTAATTTACAGTTTTTTTTTTGTAGTGATCCTCTCCTTCCCTTACTTTTATTTTCTCTGAGTATCTTGTGCTTTGCAGACGTTTCTTAAAACATTAATTCTAGCAAATAGCTTTCCGAGATAGTTTAAAACTGATCAAGGACTGAGTCGAAGGCCAGCAATCTAACATCTCTTAACACTCATATATTCACTCTTTGCGCACACATGCACAACTTGGGGACCTTCTCATAACCTTCCAAAGAGAGAGCTCACAGAAGCAACTAATGACTGCCAAATTAGCGAGATGTCTATGGCCATAAAACCGCTAATTCATCGACGTGACAAGTAAAGAAAAAAAATAGAATATCGATTGTGCTAAAGTGGATCAATCATGTAGATGTTAAAGCCAAGAAAGGCAAGCTATGTTTCAATATTGTATCCAAGCATGCCTAGCATAATTAAGATGGAACCCTTAGAAACTTTATTTGTTTCGCGATAAATGAATAATATGAAAAATATGTTTTTAAGAACAATTGCTTATATTGCTTAAAATAATGAATCAATGAAAAATATTTTCATTAACAACAGATTATGCGTAAATATTTTTGTGATTGATGAAAGTCATTAGTCATATTTTTACTTTTATAATGGATACGAGAGATCACTTCTAGAAAAAATATTGTCTAAGTAATTTGTTTTGTATGAAACAAACGGGGCCTTAATAGGAGAATGATTTCATGGTTAATCATAATGCAAAAGGAGAAATGATGAAGTGACGGTCGATAATCCCCCGATGAGAATTCTGGGCCAATTCTCGACCACAAAATATGTAAGGAAACCTAAGATCTTTCTCGTCCGGTTTCCACTAAGTTCTACCGGCCTTGCTCAATTGAAAAAATATGATGTGCAGCTCCAGCTCCACCTTCCTTTTATTTACTCGGTTTTTAGTGCTATCAAGCTTTTCTTCCGGTATTATTAATGTCTCTGATTTTCATCTGCAAACTTGTTACACACCATTGGTGTAAACTACTCGTATGTCATATTTCCATCCTTTCATTTATTAAAAATTTTCAAGAGCCAGTTTTGTTTAGAAATTTTTGTCACGATGTAGAAACACGAGTGACATGCATCTAGTCCAAACATACCTGTTTTTCACCCATTGAAATCTATGGATCTTTGTAATATTCTAATAAATTGAGTGATTTTTGTGTTTGGAGGCTTTACAAATTGCATCTTATTTCGAGCATTTCAAGATTGGGGAGATCACCGACAAATTGGATTGACCAGCATATATTATTTAATGAGATAAGATATGCAAATTGTGCTTTTGGAGAAACTTCTTTGTATCGGCAATTCATAAAAGTAAAAGTCCATAAATATATAGGCAAGTGATTGCTAAAATTTTATGTTAAGTAACACTTGTCTGCGTGAAATCAAAGTCAAAAGAGGCCGACAAACTTCTTCTTCTTTTTTTTCCCACAACCTAGTAGTATGGCTTCAAACGCCTGGCTTCCTAGAGGTCCACGAAATAACTGTAAGTTGATGAACTAGGCCTGTATAAGTGACTCTGACACGGAAGAGCTTGTATGTAATAATTGTAATTTCAACAAATGACTTCCAATTCCTAAATTGAAAATTACTCTAGGGGAAGAGAGACTGATTTATATTACAATATTTGAAGGAAAGTATTCTTGTTGTTGTGCGTGTTAACAAATGATAGAACACTAATTGAAAGTCCACAGTATGGGATAGTTACTTCACTTGTTCTATTAATTCTAAATATCATATTTTATTGTTTTAGAGTGATATTCAACCGTTGAAAATTTTATTCCATTCCTCATAGATCTTAATATTTAGCTTGAATAATTCCTTTAAATAAAAGCCAGTACTCTCTCTCAACAAATTTTCTTTTCCTTCTGTTGCTCTATCCATGAAAGGAGATGTGTGATCCAAATTACACCATTATTGATGAGAAGTAACTGTGCTATGAGATTAGCAATGTTAAAGATATATCAAATTCGATTTTCTATTGCGTGCGCCCTGTCAATACAAGGGATTATTCATGTCATCATTTGTCATAATCATTTGTATTAAACAATCACATCAGTATTTTAAATTTGTGTCGGTCGCCAGCCTAACACCGGCGTGGAAAGATCAAAAGGTCCGAGGCTCTCCCGTACCTACTCAGATCATATCCGCTCCATAGACGTCATTTTTCAAATGATCGTACTTAATTAGTTATAACTATTGTTGTTTTCCCTTTTTCCTGGGTACTCAAGCGAGCTTACTGAACAAACAACATATGCAAGCCCGAGCAAAAGGCGATGCACCATAGCGCTCCTAGCGAATTCGGGCATCACGATAAACAGGAACCTTCGTCGTTCTTAGGTTCGAGAAGCCGTCGAAGCTTACCATCTCCAATAAGTCATTGGCTTTTGTAATAATGATACACCGACGACAACTGTTCAATGATCCTTCTCTGCACCTAGAAAGAAGACCAAGCAGCCGAAATGGATTACTTTAGTACGAGCTCCGGTCTATGCGCATCAGTTCCTGAGAACCCTAACGTTCCTGAGGACCCACGATATGTTTCTCACAACTAAAAAAAAGCTAGAAGACATTATCATAGCCGAGAGTCGTCGAATACGACACGGTTGTCTGCCGAAACTCGGCCCAACATGCGAGGAGTAGCGCCAAGTCTTCACTTTGGACAGATTCACACGCACATCTCCAATTGCCTAACAATGGCCATCTCGCTGACTGTCGCGATGTTCCTGTTCAACATGACAATTTTTTTATCGTGTCATCGTAAGATGAATTCAGAATACTTCCTGGGAGAAGCGCGTTTCCAATACTCTTATCAATTTTAATTTATCCAGCCATACGGCACCTCACCTACTCCCTCTCTCGGTCTCTCTTTCTGTCTGTCTCTCTCTCTCGCATTCATTCTTTGACTTGATCATTTAGCCATTCGAGATGGCCCCATGAGAGCCAGAATCGAGACCCCTTCATGGGAAGCCACCAATCACCAATTGAAGAGGACAATAACAGATTTGGATGTGGGTCAGATTCATAAATTATTATAGTTTGACGACTTTTTCTCACTTCCAGCCTGTTGATTGGGTTTCGAAAGAAATAAATAATCACCACTGGTGATCGTGGAGTTCACTATATAAAGGCTTGCCCAAAGCCTTTTCATTCATCACCTGCTCAACAGATCTCCATTTAGAAGAGAAGTTGAGCTTGCCACCCCAAATGAGAAGCCCCAGCCGGTCGAGGCACTGGCCTCGACTATTCCATGCATTGGCCTTTTGCCTTATTGCCACTGTTGCATCCGCCGGTTATGAGCCTTATATCTACTCGTCGCCCCCGCCCCCGTCGCAGAAATATGTAGAGCATCCTCCTCCTTATCTCTACAACTCTCCGCCACCGCCGAAACACGAAGAGGCTCCGCCTTATCTCTATAAATCTCCGCCACCGCCCTCACCTTCCCCGCCACCGTCCTATATCTATAAGTCCCCGCCGCCACCTTCTCCTTCACCACCTCCTCCTTATATGTACAAGTCGCCGCCCCCACCATCACCATCTCCTCCGCCTCCGTATATGTACAAATCACCTCCTCCACCATCGCCCTCACCTCCTCCTCCATATATTTACAAGTCTCCACCACCACCTTCTCCTTCCCCGCCTCCTCCGTACGTGTACAAGTCACCTCCACCACCTTCGCCATCTCCTCCACCTCCATATGTTTACAAGTCTCCACCGCCGCCTTCTCCTTCGCCTCCCCCTCCATATGTATATAAATCACCTCCACCACCATCTCCATCTCCACCACCTCCATATGTTTACAAGTCTCCACCACCACCTTCTCCATCACCCCCTCCTCCTTACATCTATAAATCTCCACCACCTCCCTCACCATCTCCACCGCCACCTTATGTTTACAAGTCTCCCCCACCACCTTCTCCTCCACCACCTCCTCCGTACATTTATAAATCACCTCCACCACCATCACCATCACCTCCACCTCCCTATGTCTACAAGTCCCCGCCACCACCTTCACCTTCTCCACCTCCTCCTTACGTGTATAAGTCTCCACCACCACCACCACCACCACCATCCCCACCACCACCTCCCCCCTATGTCTACAAGTCACCACCTCCACCTTCACCATCACCACCACCGCCTTATATTTACAAGTCACCACCACCTCCAGTGAAGTCACCACCACCCCCATACTATTATAAGTCCCCACCTCCACCTTCCCCATCTCCACCACCTCCTTATATTTACAAGTCACCACCGCCACCAGTGAAGTCTCCCCCTCCTCCTTACTACTATAAATCACCACCTCCACCTTCTCCGGCACCTCCACCTCCATATATCTATAAGTCACCCCCGCCTCCAATGAAGTCACCCCCTCCGCCATACTACTACAATTCCCCACCTCCACCTTCGCCATCACCACCACCTCCTTATATGTACAATTCACCACCTCCTCCAATGGAGTCAATGCCTCTTCGGTACCACTATAACTCGCCATCGCCGCCGCCGCCGCCTCGATACTATTACAAATCTCCTCCGCCTCCCAGGGGCTACTAGTAGGCGGCGAATTGATCCCCCTCCGAGTGCTTACGGAGTTGGAACAAGAATAATGCCATTCTTTGGTGATACATTTTAGTTGGAAGCGAATATTTTTCCATGCTTATACACATGTACTTTTCAATTTCATAAGTCCCAAGTGACAATGATTGTATGATTACTTCGAGCAATGAAAGCATATCTGAATTCATTTTTTATCCGTATCTTTAAGTTGTCAATTATGGTGTCTCATTCATTCTTTCCTCCTCTTCCCTCACTATTATATTCTACATGCACACGTTTCTTGTGCTTTGCAACTTTGAACCTTCCCAAAGACAAACCTACCCATAGGTAGCCCAGCTGGTTAGGGCGAACTCGGACTTCGTTGAGGTCTTGGGTTCGATTCCCCGGGGAAGCGCCTGTGATTTAAGTGGGAGGCCATGGCGGTAGGTTGCTATGCTAGTCTCCCCTGAGAAATAGTCGAGGTGCGCGCAAGCTGGCCCGGACATCTCGGTTATCAAAAAAAAAAAAAAACCTTCCCAAAGACAAAAACCCTAGAAAGTAGCTTTCCGTGGTAGTTTAAAACTGATCAAGGACTGAGTCAACTGCTAGCAATCTGACCTATTAATGCTCACATGTTCGCGCTTTGCACGCACGCACATAATCTCCAGAGTTGGATCCCACACGAGCAACAAATAATTGCCTTATTAGCGAGATGTCATGTCTATGGCCATAAACTCACCAATTCGCCGGTGCAACAAGCACAGAAAGTAAGAAAGGAAATACTGTTTCAAGTCCAGTCCACAGCGCAGTGCTCACATGAAAGCCAAGAGAGGCAAGCCATTTCTCAGTATAGTACCAAAGTGCGGGTAACAAATCAAGACGATACCTCCAACAGAATTGGTCATTCGTTTTCCCTGTTAGGAGAATGCTTCCCTCGTTAATCATAATGCAGAAAAATCGAACTCGAACTTCTATTGTGTATGCTGTTAATGCAAATGATTATTCACATCTTCGCACGTGTTAAACAATCACCCCTTGTGGCCGCCGATGGAAGGACAAAAAAGTCTTGAGGCCGTCATAGGAGAAATTACCATAAAGTTCCAAAATTATTATATTTGTACCAATTTAATTCTAAATTTTTTAATTTGACCAATTTAATCCTAAAACTTTTGACAATCTGCCAATATAGTTCATATTATCAATTTTGGCCGATAATTGCTTACATAGACATCGGCTGCCTATGTGGCAACGCAAGACCTTACATGGTAATTTTTGCAATTTTTATTAGTTTTTATTTTTTATAATTTTTTTTTTATATATATCCTGCCTCCATGGTGGTCGGCCTCCTTGATGGCCATTGACTGGTCGCAGGCAATTGTCAACCTCTAGTAAGGACCGATCTCACCCGCCAAGTGAGGCTCTCCCTCATAGGGACAAGGTTGTGTAAGGCTAGCAAGGCCAACCCTCACTTGCAAGGTCCACCCCCGCCTTTGATTGATCGCCGGCCATCGAGGAGGCAAACAACCGTGAAGGAAAAAGGAAACAAAATGAAAGAAAAGAATAGAAAAAAAAATAAGCAAACGAAAAATGCATTCAAAAAATTCAAAAGAAAAGTCACAAAAGTTGTCCATATGTCAAGTAAGACAGTTGGCGTTCATGTTAGTGATTTCGGTCAAAATTGCTAGATGGACTTAATTTAAAAAAAAAAATCAAAAGATTTAGGATTAAACGGGTTAAATTGAAAAGTTTATGATTAAATTGATATAAGTGTAATACGTTTATGACTTTTTTTTATATATAATCATCCCGGCCCTCATATGCATATCTGCAGGAATCGTTTTTTCAAGTGATGGAACTTAGTTAGGTGCAACCATTTTCCATAATGCAATACATGTCCCGTTTTGTACAAAGTCGTTAAGGGGGAAAGGGAAGTTTCGACCTTAGACTTTAAGGAGAAAGGGAGTTTTTCCATAATGCAATTTATGTCCCGTCTAGTACAAAGTTGTTAAGGGGGGAAAGCGAAGTTCCGACCTTGGACTCGTGACTAAATTCCAAAATCGATATGTTGAACTGTCCAATCAAGATGCCCAGCAATCAACGCTTTTGATTTCGACAGTTGATTCGGATTAGGGAAGTTGCCCCGAAGCCATCATCGCGCTTCCGCCTTCCCCAAGAGATTGGTTCAACCGATTCATAAAGCACGCGAAGTTCTTAAGTCGCCATTCGTGGCTATGACTTTAGACTTAAACTGTAGTCCTCAATGAAAGTTCACGTTCACGTGTTCATATGGAGAAACTCCAATTTTTCGATAGCGGGTGAATTATTTTCCGACCGCCTTTTTCGCAATAAAGAGGGAGTTCACTTTAGGAAGGTAAATAACAAATTTAAGAAGTAACCCACTGATCTGGTGAAATGTATTCTATATAAGATGTAATTGAATTTGGATTTTTAATTAACAATGCGGTGGGAAAAATTAGAGAATTTGTAAGTAGCGGATTGTATAAATCATATTCCAAATTAAACCTTTTTTTTGTCCAAAATGTTTATCATTTCTTTCTTTATTTTTGGGCAGAGTATGTTTTTTGAGTTTATGTGAAAACTCAAATTTTTCGATATTAGGTGAATTATTTGCCGACTGCCTTTTGCGCAATAAAGAGGAATTTCAGTTTAGATAGGTAAATATCAAATCCAAAATGTAACTCATTAATCTGGTAAACTGTTTAAGATATAAGACGGGATTGAATCTGGACTTTTAATTAATAACACGACGGGAAAAAAAAGAGAGAATCCATAATTAGTCGATTGTACAAATCATATTCAAAACTAAACCTTTTTTTTCAAAATGTTTATCAGTTCTTTCTTTATTTTTGGGCAGAGTATGTTTTTTAAGTTTGATGATGAAAACTGTAGAGCTGTTCTTAGCCAAAGATAAAAGAGTATGGAGAAAAAAAAAACTGTCAGAAGTGGGATTTGAACCCACGCCCTCTCTCGAGGACCAGAACTTGAGTCTGGCGCCTTAGACCACTCGGCCATCCTGACTGGTCGATGACCGATTCACACTTCATTTATTATCTATCTCTGTAGTCAATTAACTATGCCTTTACGTAATTAGCGCATGTGATGTTTCATTTACGACAGAACTGGTCGTTTCGATAGGCCTAGCATAAAGTCTCCGGTGACGCTCGAACTCTTTCCTCTCTCGCCGCCCGTGTCCCTTAATGAAAGGAAGTTATGCTGAATCGACGATATGATCTAATGGGAAGAGAAGAATGAATTTCACAGTTAGATTAATTACACCCCATAGTTAGATTAGTTACCATTGCCTGGAATTTATTTGCTCGGCATCGCGAAGCTTTCCTTAACTTCTGAAGCTGCCAACATTACAAGTCTAGAGGTCTGGTTTTCTTTGCGCTGATCTCACGTCCAACTCGATAATTCAACTCTGGGAGTAGTTGAGGTTTTGTGGTGGAGGGTCCTTCCTTACTTCATTAAAGGGAGATTACTCGTGTAGACGACGAAGTACGTCGTCAACGCGCGCGTGAGGACATCGCTGTTTGACCTTAGAGACACTTAAGTTCGACCGGAAAATTATTAAAATCATTTGATTCATGAGCCATTGTTAGAATAGTCAGATGCACTTCTCTTTCAATGTAAAGCTGTTTTCTACCATAACCCTCTCAAAGTCTGACATGATAACGCAACTTGTATTTCTTATTCAATGATTTCAGTATACTGTGTAGACAAGGAAAGCCATGCATAGAAAAAACCAAGTGAGACGAGGAAATCGGTTACATAGTTGTGTATCTACGAGTAAACAAATATACCAAAGACTAAGTTCAACGAAGCTCATTTATGGCGTAGCCAAAGTATCCAAGCAATGCTGGTCTTCGCGCTTTATTGGATTCATAGTAGACAGACTACACCTGCAGCAACAAAGAGTAGCAATATTAGTTCGCGTTATAGTCCTTTTGGGAATACTGGCAAATATCAGCAACGGAAGAACGAGAGAAATATGGACTGTAATCTTTTCTTTAATTGACTTACTTACGTGAATAAAGGTGCAATGGTAAAGGTTGTCTAGTAGGGGACCGAGGGAGGTGGAGGAGAGGTGTAATGGTATGGAGGAGGCGGTGGAGACTTGTAGACATAAGGAGGTGGGGGCGGCGATGAATAGACATATGGAGGAGGCGGTGGGGACTTGTAGACATAAGGAGGCGGGGGTGGCGATTTGTATATGTAAGGCGGTGGAGGTGGTGATGAGTAGACATATGGAGGAGGTGGTGGAGACTTGTACTCATATGGCGGTGGTGGAGGCGACTTATACATGTATGGAGGAGGTGGTGGAGACTTGTACTCATACGGCGGTGGTGGAGGCGACTTATACATGTACGGAGGAGGTGGTGGAGACTCGTACACATAAGGCGGCGGTGGGGGCGATTTATAAATGTAAGGAGGAGGAGGTGGAGATTTGTAAACATAGGGTGGAGGTGGAGGAGACTTGTACATGTATGGCGATGGAGGGGGTGGTGGAGATTTGTACTCATAAGGAGGCGGTGGGGGGGACTTGTATACATAAGGTGGTGGTGGAGGCGGCGATTTGTACTCATAAGGAGGTGGGGGTGGAGGGGATTTGTACTCATAGGGTGGAGGAGGTGGTGACTTGTAGACATATGGAGGCGGCGGTGGGGACTGATAGACGTAAGGAGGAGGTGGTGGAGACTTGTAAATGTATGGCGGAGGAGGTGGGGACTTGTACATGTAAGGTGGTGGAGGCGGTGACTTGTAAACGTAAAGCGGTGGAGGCGGTGACTTGTAATAAGGATCGTCACCGTCGTCGGCCACTACCACCTCAGTGGCAATCAAGCATATTGCCAATGCATAAAGAAGGCTTGGCCAAAAATTGGCCATTTTAGCTCCCCCGACTTACTTAGGAGTCTACCAACTCTAGCTCTCCTTATCTTCAAACCTATCTCAGTGGTATTTGTGAGTTTATCTCCTCAAGATGTCTCGCTTTATATAGCCATCAACTCAATCAATAAATTAATTTTTAAATAAACCGAGAAACTTCCACCGCACAACTAATTCTAATAGAATAAACACAAATTGGTTCGTTACTGTATTTCCCGGCTCTTACTGAGTATAGTATTAGAAATGGAGCAATTAATTTTCATTGATCATTACATTCGCTGGTTGAACAAGTCATAGGCGAATGCTCCAACGATTAATCTATAATGATAAGCAAAACAAGCTTAGAAAGTTGCCAAATGTAGAGTAAACTATCGAAGGGGAAGGTGAGAGTTGAGCAGATGCTTTGAAAGTTTCAGGATGTACTTGGGGACGTGACACATCCTGTATTAATATCAATATTTCATGCATATTCTATATTTCCTTTGCTTCAGCAACCGTAGACTTTAACTAACTAATTCTTGATTTAATTCAGTGGTGATTGTTGGCTTATCATTGTCACTGATGAGCCACACCTCAATGTAAACGTCATACGGCGATTCGCGCAGATTTTACGCAGTCCACGGTGCGTGTTATAGTTGACACATTCGCAGAGTTCCGGATGCCAAAGTTCATTAGCCAAAGCTCCGTTGCAGAATGGAAACATTTTCTTCCACTGTCCCAGCTCATCCGACGCTTGACCTGTTCATGTTCAACGAAACGAACTGTGGCAGAAGCTGATTGGTATTTTTATCTGCGTATTTATCGTAATGAAGGCCATTTCAAAAGCATGTTTTCTCCGTTTCTCGCAACACAATCCCAGTGACAATTAATAATTTGGTATGATAGCGGCAGAATTTTAGCCATCGGTTGCGACGTTTTTCTTTTCATCTGCCATTGGAGGGTCTTATGGGGAAGTTAAAGAACCGGTCAAAGCAAGCCTCAGATGTTACAATGGCCGCTCACTTAGATTCCAGGGACAAGTTTAAGGACAACGGACGTACAGCAATCTATTCCTCCCACTTCGCCATTTTGTAATTTGAACAGAGGATGCCACGAAATGATGTTAATTCTTAAGTTCGTTATTCACTAGAGCACAGTTGAGAGAAGTTCGATGATGAACTTGGCAGGAATTAGCAAATTTATCCTACAGAAATTGCAGTCAGCCAAGACTTTGCAAGCTCTTACTAGGCTATAAGTTAGCTCTGGTTAGACTAATGGCATTTCATTTTTTCCAAGTAAATCTGTCATTTTTATCTGCAAAAGTCAAGATACAGGAGGATCCTTGCTTGCAGATATATCAAGGACTCCTTGAACATTCTCTACACTAATCTACGTTCTTCCAGTTCTGCCCTTCTCTTCCTAACACCGTCTGAAAACTTAGCATCCCATCGATGTGTTCTGCAGATGTCCTACAACATGTTTAGGCAAATATTTTTGTTTTCTTTGTCCAGGTTCTTCTGGTTGACTTGTTCCTTGCATGACCTTGCTTGATCTGTATTGACGGATTCCGCTTTTCACATTATCGCTGGAAAAGCAAGCCGGTTCTTTGAAAATGATCCAGCACATTATCATACTCAAAATTGCATTAGGAACTGGTCATAGTCAGCACAATGACTTCTGCAGTATACAGCAACAGTGTACCAGATCATTTGCTGAGTGAAGTGGGTAAACAGTCCAATCATCACTTCTGACCGTAGTCTTCAAACTTCTCATTAAACAATTTGTGCTTATAAAGTCAGCTGATAACAACTATTTAACAAATTTAGGTTGGCTGAGAAGGCATGACATTATGCTTTGTGGTTGAGAACCATGACTGCCACTGGTTTTGACAAGGAAAAGGTTGAGGTGGGGAAAAAAAGACTTACCAGGAAGAAAAATGTGAAAGTTAAGAGACAAAGAACAAGGGATCTTTAGAATGATTCCCCTGAAGAACAGGGAATTGGACGAACTTGGATTCAGTCAAATTAATGGTAGAATGATAGATGAGAACCTTCTGATAAGCACTTTATTAGATCCCAATCTTCTCCAACAGGAGGCATCAGACAGAATTTATCAAACCCTAAACATGGCAAGAGAAGCTGAAGTAATTGACGAAATCATGAATCAAGGTCAAAAGAGCAAAAGGAGACAGACGGCTAGGAGGAAGTGGGCACTCGTTCTGAAATTTATTCATTAGTCAGATTAAACTATGGCTACGCAGAAATCACAGTTACTCAGTAATGATAAGTTCACAGAGTTGAGAGAATTTGACAGTGCAAATCTACGATCAAGTGCTTTTTACCATGCCACATGACTCCCATGTCAAGTGACTCTGACCTGATTCTTGTGCCAAATTAAGTCAATTCTCTGTGAAGGTCACTAGCATTACAGTGATGGAGCCTACAAAGGCACAATAATGAACCCAGTTTCCAAGAAAATCTACAGGACAAATTCATGGAAAAGCCAGGCTCATCTGGTGATCAAGATTCTTAATGTCTGTCACAATTCATGACATGAAGGAATAGCAAAAGATCTGCTGGAAGTTCAATATCCAGTCCATCATATGTCAGTATGACCGCTAATGTGCTTGCTTTTCAGTACATTACGACAGAAGAATTTTGTTATTTCGTCATATAAAAAAGATATTGTCTGTCATTAGCAGAGGAATTTTTTCCTGGCCAACTCAGAGAAGCATATTGATTATAATGCACCGTTCTACTTCTTTTCTTTTGCTCGTCAAATACTCTGCTTCTTCAAGCACGTCACGGATTGTTATGTAAAATAATTCTGTGGTCTACTTTTGTTCCCGCCATTTTGAGTCTGCAATTTCATCTGGGCATTGGCTTCTTAAGCAGGAGGGCACAAAACCAAAGTGCTATCTTCTAGGTATAGAAAAGAGGGCAGCAAAATCTGTTTCTTCTCGAGGAATCCGGCTTCTGTCGAATGTCACATTCTTGAGGCAGGATTTTTATTCCAGAAATTATCTTGTCATGATCGACAATTTCTTGCTCACACGCTAATGTGTCATGAATAATTACTCTGTTGACCAAACCAACTCCTATTCTCTATTCGAGGTAAAAGGATGCATCTGCAATCCAATCAAACAATACAAAAGGCTCAATGGCAAGGGAAATATCCACGGGTTTGAAATAGTTCTACTCCTCAAGACTATGCATCTATTATAAAGCATGCTAGCTCTTTCCATTCCTATAATGAAAGCAACTAGGCACCTGCGATGCATTCATATAAAATCATAATAACTGAAGAACCTCATATGCTGGTCGAGCCTTCTTTGGATTTCTTTAATCTGAGTACGGTGAGGAGCACTCAAAGGTAATCGAAAGCATAGAATGACCGAAATAGCTGCAGTTTCTGGTCATTCCGAGGAGGAAATCTGAACCAGAAGTCAACAAGAAAGCTTCTTCTCGTCACTGCCTTGCGGTGGCTGAATGTATCAAATGAGAACTTCCCATGGTAATTTCCCATGCCACTCTCGCCAATACTTCCAAACTGTAGTGTATCGGCTAAGTACTGCAGATTCGACATAAATTAGGCCATTCAAGGAAAAAAAAGAGTAAAGAAAAGGGTAAGAATCATTGGTTATGATTCACAAAGCAAGTGCCATATGTTGCATAAGAGAATTCTTTCAATCATTTTTACTGTGTTTTGTGGCAGTTTTTTCTCATCAAAGAACCGCATTTCTTTTTGCACAGTCAATGGATCATAAAGTTATCGAACAATGATCATTACGTGGATAATTGCATCATTGAATGTTACACTTCCTGATGATGTTTCCACTACCATCCTCTTACAGGCCTAAACCGCGAGAGGCTTAGGCCTTGAATTTATGAAGTTGATCCAGTCCTCGATCTTCTTCAACTATCAAGACAGGAGTAGCCAATTGCAACTTTTATTATGAGAAGCAAAGTCGACTGACTGAAGATTGTCGAATATCATTTAGAAGGGCAATATCTAGGACGAATGAGTAATATGAAAGTATGTATGTCAAAGAGAATAGTCTTACTGTAATGATCGGGAGTAAGGGGCCAAACATCTCATGTTGCATGATGTCTGATTCAAGCAGGGGATCAAGCATGATGGTTGGCTCAATAAACCTACGCAAAACAAAAGCGAGGGAACGATTGACAACGAGAGAACAGAATACATTCTTGGGCTCATTTAATTGAGTCGATATGGACGACATATAAGCTCTTTTAATAATTGAACCTCCGTGGACTACAGAAGCTTTGACATTGGGGTCTTCTAGAAGAGCTTTTCAGTCTCAGGAAGTGGTGTTTATTCACGATTCTTGCATTCTCTCGGTTTCTCTCCAAACATCTTGCGGATCCAGACCTTCATTAGTTTCAGCTAAAAAAAGAAGCAAAATTATAAGCGTGTACTACAACAGATAGGAAAATGATTCAAAACAACGTTATTTGGTTGTCATTGTACCACAGTGGAGCTGAATTTCATCTCCACTAGGACATAATCATTGGTGATGCAAGTTTGGCCAGCGCAGGCACTAAATTTCACAGTTACATCTTGTGAATGAATTTAACATCTAGAAATTGAGTAAGATGCTCATTTTCAATGGAGTTCCAATGCGAATCGAGAGAGAATCCAGCCCATCACCATGCGACCCTTGTGCACTTCCTATACTTTTGCAGAACATTTAGAGAATGAAAACTTCCCAATCAAAACTGCCTGTTGATAAAGTTTAAACTCACATAGTAGGAGCAACTTGAAAGGAGAGCTCTGTGAGCTCCGTGAGTGATGCTTTTACCTGTGAAGAGTATTTTAACCCATTTCTGCTGTACCAGTTGTTCGCTAACAGCAGGACCGCCTTTTATAACCTTGACGCCTTAGAGTCTAGATAAGCAGGCAGAGCATTGGCCAGGAGAGGAGCATCTAGGAGCCAACTTGGAAGGTTTACGAACTACCAAGTTTCCGGCAGCCAGCACTCCAATCAGTGGTTCTAGGGAGAGTCTTTTTTATGTACAACCAAGCCGTGACAATTGCCACCATAAATAGATAAGTTGAAAGCTTAAATCAAATTCTGACGATAGAACTAAATTTGATATCCAATGCGAACAGTTTTGCTTACCAAATGGAATATTCCAAGATGAGATGATCAGGAGGAGGCCGAGAGGTTTGGGAATTATCTCAGCAGTCATTAGTACAGCAGCTAGCGGCAGTTTGGCCTACAAAGTCGAGGAGCCGACCTTCAATTTTTCTCATAGTAGATGTCTACAGGTATTAAGAAGAGATCATAGCTTTAAAATGTCAGTAAGATAACATATAATGTTTCACAAACCCCGCAGTGCAATTGGAATCTTGCAGTCCAAAGAAGATGTCAAGCAAACAGTGGAATTTTCCCGGCATGGGATAAACAGGACATTTTGAAATATCAATCAGGCCTCATTCACCTTTGTGGTTGACATGCACCCTTTCAAACAACCAATTGCATAGTTTGCAGACTTTATCAAGCTTCCTATCTGTGTGAATTTGAGCAAAAAAAGACTAAATGAATGTAATTTACTAGAGCAAGAAGTATAAAGATCGGTGATAAGTCTTGTTATAGCATGTCACTGGCTTTTTCTCGAGAGAAAGTAGAAAATTTGAATTCCAGAAGCTACCTCATCCCAATAAGCCTCGGCACGATGCTTCCCCAAGTCATATTCAAGGGCCATGTAAATTTCGGTTCTCTTTCTTCGAGAAGCCGACACAATCCTTGGAGCTGTGACTTCCTTTAAGATGCTTCTCTTGTTTGGCCATCCCTGTAATACTCTCTCATGCCCTCCAATTGAACTTCCAAATCTCTCCGTGTCTCCATGGCTGCAAGAAGGCGACGGCACAACAATCTGCTCTGCTCTTCCAGGTGCTTCTAGGTTTCCAAATCAAGTTATCAACCAACCTCCTATTTATTTCTTGGTTTGTTTCTCGGATGTCATTTAAAGCACCCGAGGTTGTTTGTAGCCGTACTATGTGAGGTTGTGTCCGCCCTCTCACATGATCCAAGTCACAATTACTATCTGTGGGGGTCTACTTGTAGTCCACTGAGAGCTTGAGCAAATTTGGTAACTTCTCCTATAAGAAAGTGCGTCTCCAGTAAAAGGACTTCCCAGACCGTGTCCTTTGTCTATTTGCCGGGAAAGCTTTGGGGATTGTTCCTGAAACACGCTTGACTCGGTTCAGTGAAGTAAAATATCGTGCTGTGCAATCCTTCCCTTTCTCTGCATGGTATGGTATGCCCGGTTTTTCTTTGGAGAAAATCACAATCATACTGATGCAGCAGAATTTCCCAGAAGATGGATCAAGAAGTTCAACTTTGCTTTCAATCATTTTAAGACTCAAAGCTACGAAGACATCAGCATAAAGAGAGTGAGGACGCGGAATTAGGTGGGGTTGCCGACCAAGATCTTGAATGTTTCTGTCGGACAGAAAAATCAGCCCACACGAAGCCTTGAGTTCTTGTATTGCTGTTCGTTTGGATGGATTTATTATAGGAAGCTCCCACATTTTCCAGCTACGACCCATGCCAACATTTTCAAGGTCTCTCCCCTTCGACCATCACCTTCCGTGCAGGAATCGACGTCGAGCGTCATCATCACGACGCTCAGATCAAACTAATCCTGATTTGAAAGGCTTCCATGTCATGTGAATTGAACACTGAGAATCACTTCAAAAGATAATAAACAGCGAACAACTTTTTGTTACTAATTTCACTAGAAAATCATCTCATGTCGCATTGCTGTAAGATAACATACTTTCCACAAAACATGTAAAAAATCAAACCAGCAGTCATTTGTGAAATCATTCGCATTTGTCAAAATGAAATGACAAACGCTCATTAGAGAGTGGCGCAGTAATATCGAACAAAAGGGAAACAAAAATGTGAGAGCAAAATTCTCATAGCATCGACTGATTAATTAAGGGTTGGATGATTTGTAGAACAATACATGTGAGATAGTTTGGTTATTCATTGCTTTAACGGTAGAATTCAAATATAAAGAAAAGATATGATAGAAGAACTTTTATGAGTTCTACTTTCTTTCGAAGGATTCTACTCAAGAAAGATCTTTGCCGAGTAGTTCCCCCATGTAAGTGGCAACCTCGATACTAAGTAGGCAAATAGGAGAGAGCCTTAGGCCAAAGGGGAGAGCAAGGTGCAGCACAGAGAAGTTCCAATAAACCTCATAAGCCAACGCTCTGAGGCATGTATGTACACATCTTCGAATTATCGAATGAAATAATTGCAGTGTACTTTAGACAAGCAGGCACTTATTGCCAGCTTTCGGTTTCAAATATGCCCAAAAGAAAGCTTTCGGGGAATATATAACGCGTCTTTATTACAGCATCGAAGTGCAGCAGCAGTCCAGCACAATGAATATAGTGTACTGGATAATTCACCCCCTCTCAACCTCAAATGATCTTCTACAGGCCGTATCTTGTGAATTCTCCACCATCCATCAGCCACAATTAACTAACCTCCACTGTCCTCCGGTTTAGTCAGCTGGTCTTAAGCAAATTCCAACTTCAATTTTCCAGCCAAATCAGCAGGGAGGACATCGTGCTACAAGGCATTGCTGTTCACAGATTTAACTTCTCCTCAACTGAGAATCCAACATTTCTGATTAAACTAGCTGTCAGTGCCCTCTGGCTTTACCTTAATCTTAACCGGTTTTCCAAGTTTCGACTTATCCTCCATTCTAGCGATCTCAAGAGCCTTCTCGCAGACAGGAAAGCCCTGGTCATTCCAAGATTCTAAAATAACACCTGACCCAATGCATGTTCTATCTTGGTAAAAGGCTGCAAATTGCCCTGCAGCCAGGCCTTGATCGTCTTCAGGCAACCGAACCACAGCGACATCTTCCTGGCCATCCTCACCCAATTCTAGAGACAAACTACAGTTGTAGAAACCAGGACCATGTCTCACCTATTAATAGCAAAAAAGTGAAAAACACTGGGAAAATTGTAAATACACAGTAAATGCCCAAAAAAGATCATTCATTAGACAGACTGATCAGTTGTATTTATTTACTGAAGCATGGAAATTATTTGGTCAGAGGAGCTGCCAAATTGAGGGTGTGTCTGGGGTGACTACTTTCAATTTTCAGCCTATAAATTTTACTGTTTTTAGATTTTATTCCTATTCATTACACATCTTAAACTTGTAAAACCATACAAGATTAGTCATTTAAGGTCACAAGAAATCATATCAAATATCTATATGATTCTTCAACAGTAAAATAAACTTTCAATTTTGGTGGGGAACTAGAATAAGTAAACACCTCATGTATACCTGTCAATCTTTTGTTGAATTTAAGCTTGGAAGAAAGGCAGACAGTAAATATATAATGTCCATGCATAGGAAAATATGTAGGAGAGCCATGAGACTTCATTTTATTCTGTTAAACATATCCAGATGACTGGGACAATTGTACTGATTAGACCTCATTAAATGCTGATGGGAATGTATTGCCAATTTTCCAATGGATCCATGTACCAAGGGTCTGGTACTACACATACCAGAGATGTGAAAACAGAGTTGAACTGTTTACCTTGCATCGGAGCTGACTGATCTCAGTTGGAGGTGCCCCAGTAAGCCATTTAAGAGAGCCAACACGGAAAAGGCGCCTCCTTTTTTCAACAGAGAAGTAATTTCGGGACACAAAAACAACGTTGTTCTTAGTGTCCTTCTCCACGACATACCTGTAGAGATCATAGACACATATGACAAATGTAGAAAGCAGAAAAAAGCCACATTACATGCATTCGGTCATACTTCAAAAGAAATTAGAGAGGCCATGGGAGGGAGCATCTCTGTTTAGGCCAATTGAGCTCAAAGCAGTGAAAGGATGAGCACCAAAGAAATTATGTCCAAAAGATACTCAAGGCCCCAGATTCCTGAACAGTGCTATCTAATTTACCTCATTACTAGATAACAAACATACTTATTAACAGTAGAGGAGTGCAAAGGAACCAGGAACCACCTGGAACCGAACTGAACCAGCCCAGACCCAGCAGTTGCCATGGATCCACCCACCCACCTTGACCGGATCGATATATATAGTTTATGTATGTATAATTTTAAAAATCAGATTTATGAAAGTGAAATCCAGCCCCATCTTAATTTTTAAGGATTTCGCCCATTTTAAGTCATAGCCCACTTGCTCCCCAAAAAAGAAAAAAAAAAAATTGCAGTCATATGAAAAGCTCAAGAATCTAAGTCCATTTCTACTCCTTTAATTTTGACTCAAAAAGAACAAATTCAGCCCACCATAGCACCCGGCCTGAGATCTCTTGTTTCCTCTTTCCTCATGGCTGAAACAAAGTAGAGGAGTGCCGTGAGAAAGAACAGAAGAAGGGAGAAAAGCTCTTTTGTTGCCAAAGAGGAACGAGTCCTGCTCCTTTTTGTTAGATCTCGCCATTCCGATCAACCACCGACAATATATCAGGCTTCTTTCTCGTATCATTTTCTGATTTGTTCAGGGAAGCTTTGTGGGACCGGTTCACGAGTGAGTCACGGTCCGGTTCCTGGATGAGTCCATGGAACCTACGGGCGATTCTCGGTTCCAATTTTTCAGGAGCGGTCCTTAGTAGGCAGTTCTCGGTTCTAGGTGGGGAATCACCCACCAGACCATGTTCACCCCCAATTAACAGAACTTGAAACGGACTTCCTCTTAAAATCATGCACTTAGTGTCCAATTAAGTACACATACCAGGGTCCTCCAGGAAGCCGTAGTCCCTGCCGCTGACCAATTGTGTAGAACCAAAAGCCACGGTGATTCCCAAGGAAATCCCCAGTCTCAGCTTCTAATATGACGCCCTCCATCTCCCCAATATGTCTGGCAACGAACTCACTGAACTTTATCTGCATTAGAACAGAGAAAGAGTTAGGACAGCAATGAGCCAAGAAGGACATCAACTACTACGAAAACTTAAGATGAGAACAGTGTCTGGCAATTTGACTGCTCTGAACCAATCTGTTTGTGCAACCACTTGTTTTTACAGAGGAATCCAAAAAATAAATAATTTAACAACATGATTGTACACGAGTTCTACACAAATTTTTCATGTCGTTCATGGGTTCTAAACTAATTTTTCATATTAGAGTTATAGGGACCCTTTCTCGGCTTAAAAACCCTAGAAGGTGCTTCAAGTTTCTAGATAAGACTGACTACCAAAGAGGCTACTCATACACACCTTCCCAAGAAAGCATATCCCTTGTGAATCCTTTCTATCTTTGTTAGGTAAATCAAATCTGGCAGCAAGTTTTCGAACTTCATCCTGCAGGGTTACTAGAGTCAGATCAAGGACTATAGAATTAATAATAGTCTTTAAAATATCTACTTCATCAGGGCAAATAATTTATGCTAACCATACTCTCAATCGGAAAAGTTCTTGAAATATATGAAGATAGCACAGCTTACTTTTGAAATACAACCAAGTGGGAAAATTAGCTGCTTCAGCTGGGCCTGCGAGAGATGCGAAAGGAAGTATGTCTGATCCTTCACCTAAATACACAGGATGAAATATATCATGAATGCCTAGATTGACCAAAAAAGACTTGCGCAATTAATCTGAATCGCAGAATATTAATGTAATGTGTTAAACACATACCATGTCCTGTGACAATCTCAACTCAGGAACATTGTCTATATGATTTGAAGAAGAGTGGACAACTTTTGCATAGTGGCCAGAAGCAATGAAGTCGTAGTCTTTACCACTGATGGCATCCATGAAGGCACCTAAAACAAAGAACCATATTTGATTCCGAAATCCTCAAACTGTTTAGCCTTAGCTAGAGCTCAACTACTCACCAAACTTTATCCTTGTGTTACAAAGGACGTCAGGATTAGGAGTACAACCATTGCGGTACTCCTCAATTATGTAAGACACCTGAACCATAAGCATACAGCTGCAATGACTTCATTAAGTCATGCCAAGAACAGGCAGGCCAAACAAAACTAGCAAAGAAACAAAGGACATTAAAATGGACAAGGCAACCTGGAAAAAAAAGGGTTTATAAAACAGAGCCAAAAAAAAAAAAAAGGTATGTCATGGCACGATGATACATACCACATTTTTCCAATACTCATCTGTCAAATGGACAACTTCTAAAGGCACATTAACCTGCCGAAAACCGTAGATACAAATAGTTACAATGTGTACTACCCGCCAAAAAAACATGTATCAATGAATGCACCAAAATTTAAGAATATTTATAAAGAAAGAAACTGGTACATGAAGTGAACGGAATTAGTCCAATATTATGCGGACCTGCTCACAAACAGCTTTAGCATACTTCAAGTCTTCTTGCCAAGGGCACTCTGACCAAAAGTTCTCAAAATCTTCCTACAAAATCAAGAATCAAAAGAAGCTCCTGTCTTCTACATTGACAATGACCACACTCGTTATTCAGAGAGCACGCACTTATACGCAGCAGCTAGTAACTCGTATAAATTAACTGCTTATATCTACAATCGCAAGCAAACGGCAAAATTTATAGTACATAGGCCTTTTCCAACTACGCATTTATACGCAGCAGCTAGTAACTCGTATAAATTAACTGCTTATATCTATAATTGCAAGCAAATCGCAAAATTTATAGTACATAGGCCTTTTTCCAACTACGCACTTATACGCAGCAGCTAGTAACTCGTATAAATTAAACTTTTATCTACAATTGCAAGCAAATCGAAAATTTTATAGTACATAGGCCTTTTCCAACTTCCGTCTTCAGTGATTTTTGGAAAAATCACTCCCACTTTCGAGTATCCGATTATTAGGAGTGCCAACATCTACATTGTTTTCACTTCTTCCACTTCATCAACAGAAAAATAGCAACAAAAGAAAAAGAAAATCTTCCAAGCCTTGGCCTCTGTCATTTCGGGAAAAGAAAAGACTTACTTGGAACCAAATTTTGAGGTAGAAGGCGGTGCAGGAGTGGCCGGCGGCGCGGAGCAGGCGGAGGGCGACGCTGCTGTCGACGCCGCCGCTGAGGAGGACGGCGATCCTGAGCTGCTTGTCCGGCATGGAGCAGGCAAGATAGGGGTCCAGGTCGCCATGGGAGGCGGATCCTGGAGGTTCCGAGAGCTGGGGGGTGGCGGCTAGAGAGACGGCGAGGGGCTTGAGGAAGGCTCTGGGGATGGAGGAGGAGGAGAGAGAGCAGGGTTTTCTCAGAGCGAAAATGGAGGACGAAGACGCTCTCGGGGAGAGAAGAGGGGAGCGGAGGACCGGTCTAGAGATTAGTCGTAGCATCGCCATTGTTGAAACGTAGGACGAGTGGGCGGTTTCTGCAGCAGACAAGAAGAAGAAGAAGAAGAGATGGATAAGGCCAAAAATTGAAAATTTGATTGGATATTTTTCAGCAAATTAAATGCATGAAAAATTGAAATATTAAGTCATGAAATTTTTTTCACATGAACAAATTCACTCCGCAATATAAATGAGATTCACCAACATCAAATGGTAAAAATTAAAAGTTATTCCAAACAAATCCATATTGGAAAACCGTTAATACATATATATATATATATATATATATATAAATCACCTTTTCAAGATAAATTGGACAGTATTTATACGTTAAATTTTTTTGAAAATATATATACTAATCTATCTCCATTTATTGAACAAAAACTCAAAATTTCAATCTCAAACTTTTGTTGATTAAATGTATATTTTCTACTCTAACTTTTAGCATTTGCGCCATTTTATCTTTAAAAATTTATTTTGTGCAATCACGTTTTCTAATTTTATGAATTTGTTTCTCTCTATGTATTTTTTGTGCAATTAAATCTCCAAATTTCTCGATTTATATAGTCAATCGCTTTACTTACCCTTACTAATCAATATTTTCAAACTAAGATTTCTTAATTGTGTATTTGTATTTCCACTTATTATCCAGCTACTAGCCAAATTAGGTGTCCGTGTCATTGTTTGTCACATAAGCAATATCAAATCATTAATTCAAAGGTCTAGTTAGACGGATCAATCGAAAACATTTAATTGCACAAATTGAAAAAGTTCTTGGATCATATTGCTTGCATTATTAAATCAGAGGACTTAATTAAATGGATTAAAGTTTAAACGATTAAATATACACATATTCAAACTTAAAGAACTAAATACATCGTAAATTAATTCTTAAAGAACTAAATCCATCCTTAAATTGATTCTTAATATATAAGTTTCATACAGTACTCGTGTCATTTGTTAATATATATCATGATAAGATAATATTATTAAATGGACAAGATTCCAATTTAAATGATTGTGATAATTACCAATAAATTTGATAAACGCATTACTTACCACAATTGAAGTCGAAGTTTTTATCTTATTCTCCGTCGTTTCACGAAAAATATAACATTCTTAAAAATATTTTTCAATAAATCATTTTCCTGGGAAATGATAACATTTTCCTAAAAAATGATAATATTTTCCAATGTTCATTTGTTATAAATTAATATGTTGCCGGCCATAAGTTTCATTAGGCTCCCACGAGTTCTCGGCTTGCCACCTGAGGCCATGAAATTGCCAATCCAAGGCAAGCCCCAAGCTTGCCTCTAGAGATTACAAACTCGATGCAAAGACCATTGGCTTGCCAGCCTAGGTTGAGGCACACTGTAAAATGCTGCAATATTTAAATGCGAACAAAAAAGGCTAAAAACGTTTTCCACTTTCAAAAAAGAGAAAAAAAAACATTTTCCTTACTTTTAAAGGAGTTTTTTTTCATTAGTGGGAAATATTTTTCTTTAAAATTTTATTTTCCGTGAAACAAATGCCGGAAAATTCGGAAAATATTTTCCTAGAAGTTATTTTTTGTGAAACGAACAGAGCCTTAAAATTACTTAAATTTATTGCTAAAACTAATTAGCATCTCTTAACATCTACTCACTCTCGATTAGAGGTGGCAAAATGGGTCAAAGACCCATATTTTAACCTATATTTGATAATATAGGTCATAAATGGGTTAGTTTAAAAAGTTAATTGGGTCTAAAATGGGTCACTTAACAACCTCATGGGTCTTAAATGGGTTCTAAACGGGTCATAAATGGGTTATCTTATTAATGTTAAGTATTATTAACAAATCATTTTAAATATTATTAACAAGTTATTTTTAGATTATGAAAATTCTGATATTCTAATTATTTTATTTTTAAAAAATAAAAAATTGATTATTTGTATATTTTTCAACAATACGGGTCGGGTCGGGTATGGGTCGGGTCATGGTCGGGTCGGGTATGTGTCATTATATTTACACTACATGAATATGGGTTAAAACGGGTTAAATGGGTCAAATATGGTCTGACCCATATTTGACCCGACCCAAACCCGACCCGACCCACCCGTTTGACGCCCTTACTCTCGACATACTTAAGGCTCTTTTCTTTTACCATCGAATCCTCGTAGCAAGAATAAGTCTAATTCAAAAGGTAAATAAGTCATATTACGATATTGTGTTTTTTTTCACAATTTTTGTTAATTATTCACAAACACATGCACCTGTATTTTTATTTTTCTTGATTGTAGAGGGGCTGACTGATAATTTGGATAAATGATAAAATGATTCTTAAATTTTTAATTTAATATGTAATATAGTACATTAATTTTAAATTTATTAAATGTGATCATTGGGCTCTATCTCGATATGCAATATTATTCATGAGCTTTTAATTTATTCAATATGGTCCTTAAATTCTTTGTATATATTTATACCACGACAAAGTATAACAAAAAATCCCGAACTATACCAAATGTAACGTATTTACCTTTTTTTTTGTGACGCAAAAAACGATGAATTTATGCTTTGTGACACATTTACCTCAATTTTTTTGGTAACTCCACAAATTTGCCCTATTTTTTTTGGTAAAGAATTTGCCCTAATTTTTTATAACATTTCAAATCCTAAATTGTATCATTGTGACGTATTTACCCCAAAATTATTTTCTTCTTTTATTTGGCATCTATTTTGGCCGATGAGGGTGGTGAGAGAGCTTTGGCGGTCCTTGTAGGTCTCAGTTGGTCGACTAAAAGAGGTTTTTTTTATTAAAAAAAAGGTAAATGTGTCACAAAAATATATATTCAGGATTTTAATGTCACAAAAAAGTTTAAAATGAATGTGTGATAATAAAACAAGTTCATGATTTTTTGTATCACAAAAAAAAGTTTTAGATAGATATGTCACGGATAATATAGTTTAAGATTTTTGGTGTTGTTTTTCACTTAAACTAATTATTGCATTATAAGAAAATTAGAGATTACATTAAACAAATGAAAAGTTTAGGAATGAAATTTAGGGGTGAGCAATGGTCCAGGGTCAACCCTGGACCGACCCAACCCGGCCGGTTTTGGTCGGGTTTTTAAGACTAATGGGTCGGTCCTCGGTCATGAAATCTCTAACCCGATATTGTGCGGGTTGGTCCTCTGTCTTAGGGTGTCGCGTTGGTTCAACCCGGACCATATTTTTTTACAAGCCCATTTTTATAAGCTTTACAAACCCATTTTTATAAGCTTCAATGGACACTGGACAATGGCTCAACCTTCTTCAATTGCTCATTCGGTTCAGTTCTTCTTGAGCCCAAACCAAGAAAAAAAGCTTAACCCATAGGGCCAACATATGTTACGTTTTCTTCGGTTCTTCCAAGTTCAAACCCAAGTGTTCTTCACTTCTTCTTTGTCGACCTCAGTCGCTCACAATTTCACAAGCCCTAATTTCTTAAGGTCTCATACGCTGCTCGTTGGCCTATCACTCGCTAGCCCTCTGCTTGCTGGCTCGGTGCTAATTTAACGATCCCGGGTTGACCCGAGGACCGAATTGATCCTAAAGCTTAACGGATCGGTCCACGGTCCTAAAAATTGAGGAACGATACTGTACAGGTTGGTCCTCGGGTTGAGCACGGGACAAACCCAATCCAGACCACGCTCACCCCTAATAAAATTGCATATTGAAAAAATTCCCGGTGATCGTATTGAACAAATTAAAATATTATATATCATATTATATATTGGGCCACGATTTATTACACATAATAATTTATTCCTCTAGTAAATAATAGTTATATCCTACGCGTATGAGTAAAGATAGATTGTCGCCGATGAACGGAGCCAGGGGAGAAGCCCGTTACGACGGGCAGTTTAGACATGGCGAGGAGACGGCCCTGCTAGAATTGCCCTGCGGGACTCGAGCCCGTTCGCACCGACCCACCAAGCTCCAAGCCACGAGAGAGAGCAGCGGCGGGCGGCTTTAAGCACGGCGGAGACGTCCATTCCCTAGCACCGGCGTAAGACGGTTTCGTCCTTGGTTCGGACGATTTCGGAGGTCCTTTGGTTGGAGTTTCAAGCTTTTAAGTCTGGACCATAGCGAGTTTGCTCAAGCTACGCATGCCTCTTTAATCCGTAGGATTAGACGGCCGCTCGTGTTCGGTAGTATGTCCTCGGAGTTTTGGGACGACCAAAAGATCGCATGAACGATCCGTGCGGCGAGAATGGAAGCCGCAATGTCGGTCGTGCAAAGTGGGTTTCATAATCCAGTGAACCCGGCGATGGGTCGGCTCCGCAGGCTGCTTTCTCAGGGCTTGTAGTGATCACATGCACTCCTACTTTGAAATGGTTGACATATTTGAATTCTGCATATTTTACTTAATCGACAAGCGGTGAAATCATTTATAAAAATTATTTGAGAAGTGGAAACTGTAAGGGGGAGAACACATCTCTGCATGTGAAACGACCAAAACTTTCTAAATCATATTTTGAAGAATCTGATTCTATTTGAAATGTAAGTCAGTTGCGCGCTTAATTCGAAAAAAAAAACCTTCCCTTCGAGAAAGTTAATTCTAGATTTGTTTTTTAACGTATAAGTCTAATTGGGTATTGCTTTAATTTGTGTTGTCTCATTTCCTGTCTTAGATTGTGCTGGGGATGTGACTTTTTTTTGTTTAAGGTCCCAAAGTCAAGCACAATCAGTTTTTTTTCTAAAGCATAGAGCTCCTGTTTCACCAGGCAATTTCCCGCGTGATGGTAAAACTATGCATCCTTGAAGTTGTTTACTATCGATTGCTTCATTGTGTTAATGCCATCTTGCTCTTTGTGGTCTGGATGAATATGAGGCCATCTCTGGAGCGTGCGTATGCATTGCATCTGCATGTTGACATTGCTGGAATCGGCCATTTTTTTGTGTCTGGATAATGCTGTTCATATTTGGGTTCAATTTCCATTGAAGAGATATGCATCTCGTGATTGACATGAAATGTTTAGCAATATAGTTAGTGCTATATATGTTCAAGAGATTTGGAATGATGGCAACTATGTTTTCTGTCCTATTTTGTCACTTGCAGAAGCCAAGGAATTGCTTGGCTACAGCAGACGGTGCAATACAATTTCAATTAGATTACTTTGGTGCTTAACGGGGAAGATTTTGCAAATATCATCCTTTCTCGTGCACGGCAGCAATGGTCTGCAGTTGTTGCACAACAGGATTTTCAAGAGAAGCTCTTGAGTATCATCGAGGAGTTTCTTGACTGAATGAATCTATCCTTTCTATTGTGATCTTTTCCACGTGCTGTACTTCAAGGATGACTAAAGGCTTGCTCTTGGGCAAATTAAAACAGCAAGGAACTGTATTAGAAAGTTTGCTAAAGACATTAAGACAATGTTTAACTGTTGATGTACTGTGCAGTGACTCACTCTACCAATGCAAATCTCTAAAGGCTGCTGCTCTTGGGAGAAAGCATACAGTGCCTAGCAGCTTATTCCTAGTTTCGCTTATCTAGAACAGATTAGAAAACAGATGACTAGGCTATCTTCAGTAGTTCAAATGCTCAGACTATTGTGATTTGTGGGTACCGAATGTTGGCAAGAGCTCTTTTATGAATAAGATCACAAGGGCCGATGTTGATGTGTGACCTTATACTTTCACAATTAAGTTACTTGTTGGGGATGATAGTCGTTATAAATATATTAGGTATCAAGTCATTGATACTCCTGAGATTCTGGATCCCCCTTTGAAGATCGTAACCATATTGGGATCTGCACTTTTACTGCTTGGGATCATTAACATGCTGCTGTATTGTTTTTCTTTTGGATAGATAGGGTTCTTGTGGATATGAAATTGCCCAAGCAGCTCCTCTATATAGAATCGAATTGCTCTTTATAATCTAATCTTGACAATAGTCTGCAACAAAATAAATTTGCCTCCACTGGAGGGTATCTCTGAAGAAGACATGAAGTTGGTTATGGACATGAAAGCTGAAGCTATGGAATGTGTGGATCAGGGAAGTGAGGCTACTGATGAAGAGGGAGTGTTGCCGAAGATAGAGCACTTCGACAGAGGATGGTGAAATTGTTGTGAAGAATTCAGCCCGGGAGAGTGGAAATAAAGATGATTTTTGAGAAGGTCAGACTGTCTGAACAGATTTCGCATTGCGACATCAAAGCCAGGTAAACAAAAGGAAAGACCACCTTGCATACCATAGGCAGTATCAGAAGCTAGAGCTCAGAAAGCAGCAGAGAAAGAGAGAGCTGAAATAGATTTGGAGAACAAGAATGGTGATGCAGGTGGTTGTTAGTTTGAAGAAGAACCTTAGTTTGGCTAATGAAGAGTTGAAAGAAGACATGGGCGTAACATAGCTGACGTTTGGATCGTGATATTTACTAAAGCTTGAAGAGCCGGAAAGAGAAGAGGTACGCCAGGCTGAGGAGGAGGAAGATGATTTCGAGATAGAAGGAAAAGAATTGACCCTGGAAGAGCAAGAAGCATTGGCTGAGAACGGAAAGAAGAGAAGCTTGCGCATTCAGAAACAGTCAGGAAAAGTACATCAGAGACTAGGCCAACTGTACTGAGAAAGTTTGGCAAAACCGTGAGTTTACATCTGAGAGGATGGGCAGGCAACTATCAGCTCTTGGACTGGACCCCAGCTTGGCAACTGAGATGGCTAAAGAGGGAGAGGTCACCCGAGAGGGGTGATGATGGTGGAGGGACGCAATGGATGTGGACTTAGACCCATCCAATAAGAAGTTGAGAACGAGGTCTGGGTCAAGGTTCTTTACTATACCACTGGGAATTGGTTAGGATGCAGGATTTAGTTATGCTGGTACCAGCTCTCATGGACTCCGATTAAAGGGAAAGCTTTTTAAAGGTTGCAAAGAAATATGTGAAAATGAGAAACAAGGATGCTCGTCGGGGAGAGAGAGACAGAATTTTTCCTTCCCTTAAGGCCAAACAGTTGTTTAGCGGCAAACACTTGATCAGAATGACCCCAAGATGATAAAATTTTAGGTATTTTATAATGATGTACATTTAGACTTCTTGGATAAATCTAAATCTTCCTGCATTATGCATGATTCTGAAAATCAGTTTGTGTTTTCTACATCTTGCCTATCCACCTGCTAAGTTAAGTAGGACACCATTGCGGATCTCTTGTCAATTGTTATTTATGAGATGCCAATCCTTATTGTTTGTTAATGGCTCAAGTGGAGACAGATTCTTCCTGTTGTTGATGTTTAATTTTTCTTTTGAATGGATGGGTGCATTCCCAGCAAAATGCAATATGGATCTTTCAGAGAGAGATTCTCGTGTTCATCTCTTGGAAGCGCTCAGTACCTGTTGTCAGCTGCTTTGTTGGAATGGAAGTTCTTCTATGTTCTTCAGGTTTCTTGGTAAAGAGTTACAGGTACGTAGAATTCCACCGTGTTGTGTATAGTCCTTCTATGGGGATTTGTCTTTATATATCGTCGTCACTTTTTATGTGCTTCTTGAGGATATCTTCAATTCAATTTCTCTCTTGTCCTGTCCAATAGTGTCCTGATCAGAATCTGATCATACTCATTATGCTTTCCCGCCCTGGTAAATGAGGAACTTGGGGATGTTTTTCAGGCATTGTCTCCAAGGTCCATGATCTACAAACTAATGCGGGATCATCACTGCCCATGGGATTCAACCCCTTGATTTCTGATCTGCCTCAGATTTACGATCGTCCATTTCTTGGAAGGGTCAAAGTGGTGAAGCTTTCTGAAAAAGGTCAAGTGCTTACTGCATATTGATGCAGTTTTAGAGAGAGAGAGAGAGAGAGAGAGAGAGAGAGAGAGAGAGAGAGAGAGAGAGAGAGAGAGAGGTTGTCCACTAGAACTGACATGGCCGTGAGCTCAAGCTTCAAGCTTGCAACGACCATGTTCTTAGAGCTTAAGTTCGCGACCTTCATGGCCAATTGATTTCGGGCTTGCAGCAACCATGGCCAGTTGGTTTGAGCTTGCCGCGGCCATCCCCGCTCGAGCTTCGAGCTTGGGGCTTGCTGTGGTCTGGAACTCGTGGCTGTGGATGCTCGCTCAAGCTTTGAGCTTCCAGCACGAGTTCGAGCTCCACTCGCAGCTATGGATGCCAGAACTTGAGCTTGTGGCCGCCATGGCCTTTTGAGCTCAAGCTCTGGGCTCGTGGCCTTGAGTGGTGGTGACGACTGCCTAGGAGGCTTATTGTGCAAGAAGCTTGGGCTGGAGGACCAACTTTGCAAATGTGGGTGATGGTCTTATCCTCTGTAACTTCACCTCCACATACTCACTCCAGGACCTAAATTTGCAGTTTTACCTAGTGCATGAATTGTTCTAGGAGGTTGTAGTGGGCCTGTGGCCACGGAGTCTGTAATTGGGTTGGCCGAGACAAGAGGGAAAAGTATAGAGGAGAATGTAAGGAGGTCTGTAACTTCATCTCCCCGTACTTGCTCGAGGATCTAAATTTGCAAATTTACCTGGACCATGGATTGTTGTTGGAACTTGTAGTGGGCTTGTGGCCACGGAGGCTGCAATTGGGTTAGTGGATATGAAGGCAAGAGTACAGAGCAGGAGGGAAGAAGGTCCTTACTTTAATCTCCATATCTACTCACTCGAGGGCCCGAGTTTGCATTTGACTGAGGAACTTGTAGTGGGCTTGTTGCCACGGAGGCTGTGCTTGGGTTAGTTGAGACGAAAAGGAAGAGTACAGAGGAGTAGGGCAGAAGCTGACGGTAGAACTACTGGAGTGAGCGAGAGTCAAGTCAACTTTGGTTTGAAAAAGAAACAAATAACAAAATCGGCAAAACTTCGCACTTCGGTTTGAAAAAAGGGGAGGAAAAGCTGAGTTGGCAACCATCTAATGTCATTCACGCACGTCTACAATTTGCATCATTGGTGACACTTTCTTTAATAAAAAAAAAAATAGATGGACGCTTTTGAATGAAAAAGAATAGAAGAAACCACAAATGATTCGCTCATTTCTAAGGCAACCAAAGATTTTTGCAGTGGATTGCTTATTTCTAAGGCAACCAAAAACAGATGGGTCTTGTCATTTATTTATTTATTCATCTACTTTTGGGTGTTATCCAGCAAATTGGAGGACTGGAAGCTTGGAAGGGAGAACAGTGCGCAGGAAGAATTGAAAAGGCGAATATGCTTTGCAGGATTTCCCTCGTGTCTTGTTCCACCGCCCATCTTCATCTACTTACATTATATGAGTAAGGTTTCAGAAGAACACAGTTGAGATTAGGGTAACTTCATATTCAGGCGCAAGTATGGAAACTTAGGAACAAGAGGGGCAATTCTTTTGGTGCTGGGCTTCCAAATTGCGAGAAGTGGCATGACCTTTCACTTTTGTTTTGCTAGAACACTATGGCGAATTCGGGGGCAAGTGTCCAAAAAGTCTTAAATCTATTGTACAGTGGCCAGTTTAGTACTTAACCTTTTAGTTGTGCTAATTTAGTCTTAAATCTATTATTAGAGCGAACAATTCCATTTTAAATCTTTTTAATTATGTCAATTTGGTTATGAGATTGACCAATTAAGTCCTAAACATTTTAATGATCTGTCAATGTAGCCCTTTGGTGATTTTCATCTGAAATCATCTGGAATGAATGCATTGGCATATCATTAAAATGTTTAAGACTACATTGGTATGGTTAGAAGGTTTAAAAGTAAATTGTCAGTGGTACAGTAGATTTAGGATTGAATTGGATGCCGTAAAATAGGTTTAAGACTTTTTGGACAAGAGAATTTACGAGCAAGAAAAAATTCACCGGTAAATTGCTCGTGAAGCTTATCTTTATTCAAATTTAATAATTTAGTTATTGTGGCGTATCGGCATCAACTTATCTTGACGTTTAAGCTAATCGACCCCTCCAATGAAGATGATTAAACATAAGACTCTGCTAATCCTGGCGCGCGAAGTCTTTGCTCTCTTGTTTTTATCCTTTTGCTAGGAAGTCCATTAATGATAATCTTTCTATGTTTCCCTGTGTCTCGAACGCGGCAGTCGCTTCCAATTCCACGGCAATCATGAAAGTCTGCGAGGTCAACGTAAAAAAATGGGGACCTACGGCCATGTTCATGCGCAAATTCTAAACTTGGGATTCAATCTGAACTCGACACGTTTGTTCTTGCAATCAGTGACACTGAACCGATGATCGGGAGACGTCAAAGAGTCCTTCCAGTTCCCTTCCCTCGTCCATCATCCTGCTCCGTCCCCAGTGTTTCGTCTTTTGGGGCTCACGAACGCAGGCATACTTCGACAATCGATTGCGTTCCCTTTTCATCTTCCAACATTATAGCGCTTTGGAGGCAACTTATAAGAGGGAAACGTCACATGAGAAAAGAAAGGGAGAGAGAGAGAGAGAGACTGAGAGTGAGCAATGATGCAGGAGAGCGAAGGACAAATTGCGGCACGATTGCGTTGGGATGCACCCGTCATGCGGTTCTATGTATTTCTTGTCAGATCTCGAACGAGGATCGTAAAAAATTTCACCGACGTCGGACCCATTCGCTGTGTTTGTTGTGTTAATTAAAACGTGCGAGGTCACTTCGATGCTATCCGGGGATAGTTACAATTCGAGAGATGAGCGAAGCCCGTGCGGAGGAAAACCAATCATGCAACCCTTCACCATCTTAGCTTTTGTCAAGTTGCCAATGCAGATATCGATACGTCCCCATCGTCGCCTCAACTACCATGACAAGATGCATCATACGCACTGGCATTGGGAAATATTTTTTTCGCCACCGCTTGACTCGTCGAGCAACGAGGAAGAGGCGGGTGGAAGGACGCCGAAATGAATCGATACGCATGGTTAATAAAACGCGACGTGTCGTCGTATATCATCATTCGATGAAGGGTTCGGGTTCTTGGACGGAGAGGGTTCCCTCCACCGGTCGCTCCCGAGTCGATATCCCAGGCGATAAATGGGCTCGGCCGGTGAAGAAAGGGGCTCGATCGAAGCGACTCGTCATAGGAAGCGATTTCTTTGATGGAGGTAAATTATATTATGGCGTCATTGAATAGATTTGAGGACTCGGACGTGCGTTTGTGACTTGTCGGCGATAGAGAATTCGACGAGTGAAGGGTTTTGCTTCCAAAGGCTGCCATGGTGATCAAAGTCAATGATTTCGATGCTCAATTCCTTTCATCTTTTTCCCTCGTAACGGTTCCTATTATGTTACTTGTGGATTAAATAATGCACATAAACAGAAAGATGCAGCCGTGGAATATTATTGTCCAATTTCTTTTCCCTCCTCCCCCCTCGTTTACTTTGGAATCAATTCATCCCAACAATTTTTCTCTCTCTCTCTCTCTCTCTTTTCTCTCCCCGTTGCTTGTGACACACACAACACAGTCTCTCATCGGAAAAGATGGCTTCTCCTCGTGAAACATGCCCCATAAAATAATCGAGGAAATCGAGACGAACCATAATATTACCGACTCTTTTCTAGGTCATTCAATTTCATTATCATATATAAAATGTATAAATTCACTAATTAATTATAAAAGAAAACGAGGGCAGTTTTCGAATGATTACCACTGTCCCAAATGCTCTCTTGCAACGTGTCCTGTGTAAAGATGAAGGAATGAATACGAGTTAGGTAATCATATATTACCAATTTTTGTCCAGATTATTTATTATGTATAAGATGCAGCTCGTGAATGATCTCTCTTTCACATGTGCAAACAACAGAAGTATATAACCATTTCAGATAATAGGCTTGTGGTTACGGCATTGTCTGGGCTTGGTATAAATGACAAACTAGCTAGGTAGATGAGAAAGCTCCATGTTTCTTGTATTATATCTATTCATGGGAGACGAAGAAAATCTTATGCATGATGGAGCTGTGGAGCCTGATAGAAGAACAAAATATTAAAGATGAGAAGAACTTTTACTGATGATTAACGTGCATGTAATTTTTTTTATGTTAAAGCATAGAATAGAGCATTTTATAATTGCTAATGGCATACATATAATTTGCATCATAACTATGTATGCTCTAGACTCTGCTATATATAGGGGCAATATTTTTTGTAGTTGTAACTGTGATACAGACATTGATGGTGAAGAGATTGCCTAACATGGCAACGTGATTTCTTTCATTTCTGATTTTGAAAGGGTTTTCTACGTAAAAATCTTATGCCGTCTTTTATATTTTTCTCTTCATATATATATATATATATATATTCATTAACTTACAACCGGTATCAAAGTTGGTTTGGCGAAATAGTGGGAGCTGGCGATTTGACGAAGGAAAGATGTAGATCAAATTGGTTTGATGGGAAGGAATTTGGTTGCTAAAAGACGCATATAAGAGATGAGATTTGTGGTATCAAAAGAAGGGTCAGATGGACGTCAAGTGGTTAATATTATCCCCTGGGACCAGAACTTCTTGTTTCCGTGGACGAATTTGTCAAACTTGATCAGCCACTTTTCGGATAAGTAAAAAAGGACGTAAAATAAGGGGATTGTTTGCATTATTCTTTGTTGGGAGAGAAACCGGATTCAATCAAGCGAGGAGAGTGGGAATTCTTAGATTGACAAGATCTGGATGTGTTTTGTCTCACATTGGCACAAAAAGTTGCCTTTAACATTGCCAAAGGACAACGACAAATTCGATGAGGGTGTTGTCCAATTTGTACGATAGGCCTTCTGCATCAAACAAGGTATTGCATTGTTTTTTTTTAATCTGAAAATTAATGGACGAAGATGCTTTCGTAATAAATTGCATCAATGAATTCAACATGATCATTACTTAGTTTACTTCGGTGGAAATCAAATTTGATGACAAGATAAAAGTTTTGATTTTGTTATTTTGTCTACATGAAAGTTCAGGTACAACTATGACTACAGTGAGCAATTCATTTCTTAGAAAAAAAAAATTAAGCTTCAAGAAATTCAATATTCGATTTTTAGCAAGGATATTTATAAAAAAGAATTGAGTGAATTCTCGAGTACTGCCTTAAATATCAACGGCATAAGGAAAAGCAATCAACGAGGGTGAAAGCGATGGTAGATCAAAGTCCAGAGCAAGAAGCAAATCGAGACCTTATGATGAAATAATTTGCTAGAATTGCAAAAGAGAAAGGCCATCTCGGATGAGATTGTAGAGACCTAAAGAAGAAAATTTAGTATCAAAGTATCGAGAGGAAGAGAAAATTATGAATGCAACTCTTGAAAAGGTGCTTGACAATGATGCTCTAATTTTGAGCATTGATAGTGAAAAAGGGATTAAGGTACTAGCATCAAAGAGAAAATTACCTGATCTAAAGTCCACATATGTTAGACTATTTGATGATTGTGTTTTGGGCACATAGAAATGTGTTAGTTTTTCGAAGATTGGGATACAATTAAAGATAGAAAAATGAAAATTGGGGCATGTAGATGTGCGGGGGCCAGTCCTGTGCATTTCCTCGGAAGCATAGGCTGCTGTGTCACGCTCATCGACGACTCCGGCAGGAAAGTACTTGTTTATTGATGGAAAAATACATCTGATGTGTTCACTATTTTAAGAGATGCAAAGCTGAAGTGGGGAATGAGACTAGTCCGAATATTAAATGTCTAAGGTCCAATAATGGTGGTGAGTACGATAGCAAGGAGTTTAATTGGTTTTGTGTAGAGAATGGAATTAGGATGATGAAAATTGATCCCAACGGACCGCAACGAAATGAAGTTGCTAAGGGAATGAACAAAACTCTGAAAGAGTGTCCAAGAAGTACGAGAATGCATGAAGGGTCACACAAGATGTTTTGCGTAGTTGCAATGAACGCAACAACATGTTTGATCACCAATCATTAAACACGAATTTCGAATAATACCCATAACCATCAACTACTAAGATGATGATAAATTGACTATCAACTAATACTTATCAATTTAATTTCAACATGTCGGAGTTGGGACAATTATGTTTTTGGAAAACATCCTCCATGTTTTTCGTATCTCACACAATTAGCAACCTAGCTAAGATTGTGCTAACCCGAACTCCAAGCTAAATAAATTTATAGCCTAAATATAATTATTTGACATGAAAAATTTCAAATGTCACAATTGAAATGAGGATAATCCGAGATAGATTTTGAAGGAGTTCTAAAGTTATTTTGAGAAAAGTACATTGAGAAGGCAATGGATTGAGTCAGAGTTCACAATGTAGAGCTCAAAAGTACTCCTTTAGAAAGCCACTTCAAGTTTTAAAGAAGTAGTTGCCAAAGATATATTAAGAGTACTAGAAGAATGTGACTAAAGTGTCTTATGCATCAATCATTGGCAGATTAACATATGATATGGTGTGTACCGAACCAAACATAACTTACATAATAAGAGTTATAAGCATATACATAGCTAAATTAAAAATAAAGTAATGTGAAGTTGTAAAGTGGCTATCAAGATATCTGAGATACATTTTAGGTATGTCGTTATGTTTTATGAAAAATGGTGTAACTTTACAACGCTTTGGGAATGCATATCTTGGTGATGTCTTGAAAAATGGTGTAACTTTCAATGCTTCCGGAATATATATCTTGGTGATGACTTAGAACAATATAAAAAGCATCTCAAACTTTGTTTTTATCCTAAGTGGCATTGCAATTAGTTAGATGTCTAGAATATAAAAAGGTATGTCTTTCTCTACCACTAAAGCAGACTATGTTGTCATATCAGGAGTTGGCAATGAGATGATTTGTTTGAAACTTTTTCTAAAAAGATGTTGGTAAAGAGTAGGATAGCAGTGTTCTTTCAGTAAAAGTTAGTGCTATTTATCTTGTAAAGAATTTGATATTTCATTCAAGGGAAAAGTCTATTGAATTGAAATATCATCATATTTGTCGGCTGATGGATGATGTGATATTATCATTGAAGAAGATTCCAGATGTAGAAAATCTGGTAAATATGTTAACAAAGATTGCTACCACTGTAAACTAAGTTCGTAGGTTGTTGGAGTTCACCTCCATGATTAGTGATGATGGGACCATCACACTAGGATAATTTGGGTTAAAAGATGATTAGAGAATATAAAATACTATTATTGTTTTGAAGATTAGCTTTCGAATGGGAGTTTGATGGAGCTATGAAGTCTAATAGAGGAAAGTAATAGTAAAGCTTAAAGTTTTTATTGTTAATTACACACATGTAATTTTCATGTATTGAAGGTTAGCCTCAAAATAGGAGATTCATGGAGTTATGTAGCTTAAGAAAAGTAAGAGGAAAGATATGAGAAAAGCTCATAGCTTTTAGTATTAATGACACACATGTAGTTTTCATGTTAAAGTAGAGAAGAAAGTGTTTTATTGCTACTACTGACATAATGTGATTTCCATCATAACTACGTATGCCCTAGCATCCTACTATATATTGGAGCAATATCAATTGTAGCTGTAATTCCGAAACTTGTAACTCTGATATTAATATTAATACTGAAGAGATTGCATAGTGCGGCACCGTGATTTTTTTCCTTTATGATTTTAAAAGGGTTTTTCACATGAAAATTTTGTGTGTCATCTTCTATGTTTTTTCTCTTAAAAAATTCATGTTTCTGTAGGTGCATATCATTGTAGACCGTCTCAATTTTTAAGTAAACTCACCCTAATCAAAGAGAGGCCAAGTAATAAACTCAACACCTCACAGGAAAGTGCATCGTATCGCACATCGAATAAGTTTATAAAAGCATGGTAATCGACCCATGTTTTTATCATCACATGGAGAATTCCTCTCTTGAACTCGGACTGAGTTTGACTAATACGTACACAGCCGTAAGGGTCTAGAAGTACCTGTCCATGATGGTTCGATCCCCCCGCCATCACATACATATATATCGACATGAACACGTGAAATAGCATGCTTCGAATTCTTTTCTCATCGACCTGCTCTATCTTAAAGGACACGTGTGCGGAGGGAGAGAGAGAGAGAGAGAGAGAGAGAGAGATTATGTGAAGTGGAAGCAAAAAATGTTGGCTTGGTTAGAAAACAAGCGGGGTGTGTTTCTTTTGTTTCGGACTGTTTGGCTCCCTCTCTCCTCTCCATGATCCACAAATGATTATTCCCTTGAGATTGAAGAAAATGCATTAAGTGCTAGAGAGAGAAAGAAAGGAAGAAAAAAGGGAAAAGGTGTATATGGAGTCAAAGACAAGACGACCACCCTCTCTCTCTTTCTCTCTCTCTCTCGCAGGTCCCTCTCTAAACCGTTTTCTACTTAGACCCATCAACCAACTCTCTCTCTCTCTCTTCCCTATGTTTCAAGCAAAACCCACCACCATCACCATCATGATGGTCATGAAACCTTATGGCCTTCCTCTACCCTTCTTTCCATTTTCTCTCTTTATAAAACGACTATCGATCTTGATCCAGGTTGGAGGAGAGAGAGAGAGAGAGAGGGAACGAGTTATCACTACCCCTTTGTTTTCAGATCTTGTGTCTCTCAAAATGAGGAAGCCTGATTCCTCTGTGAAGAACAGCTCTAACAGCAACACTTGCAAGCTGAGAAAAGGACTGTGGTCACCGGAAGAAGACGACAAGTTGATGAGCTACATGCTCAACAATGGGCAGGGCTGCTGGAGCGACGTGGCCCGGAACGCCGGGCTGCTGCGGTGCGGCAAGAGTTGCCGCCTCCGGTGGATCAATTACTTGCGGCCCGACCTCAAGAGAGGCGCTTTCTCCCCACAGGAGGAAGAGCTCATCATCCACTTGCATTCCATCCTTGGCAACAGGTACTCTCTCTCTCTCTCTCTCTCTCTCTCTCTCTCTCTCTCTCTCTCTCTCTCTCTCTAGGTTTTTGTTACCTAGTGTAAAGTGCGAATTCTCCTTTGTGTCTGGTCGGGAGGAAATTCTTGTTCATGTAATTATTGAAGGCGGCTAAATTATGGATCTTTGGATGCCTATCGTCAATAGATGGAATCGATAGACAAATGTTCCTATTTGGTCACTATATAGCATTCACATCAATCTATAATTTTGCGTAACAAAGGCTGATAATCACATATCTGGAAAAAGGAAGCCGGTTGGTCAGTAATTTACATAACTGGCAAAAAGCTAAGTCATATTTTTTTTCAAAAGGTGAGATGTGTGGATACTTAAGCGATTTGTTAAGACACAATCAACCACTAGTTATACCATCAACACGCACATAACATATCTTCTCATTTACAGTACCGTAACATTCTTTCTCGTTGTGCAGGGGTAGACGGAGATAAATTTGTAATGCGTGCGTAATGCTAGTTATTTATCACATCCCATCTTCCTTTTAATGGATTAAAAAAACTAACAGGACGTCAGAAATTATAGATGTATATCCTGCCAAAGTATGATACTCTCTTAGATTGAAAGTGACACAAGAAGCACGGTAAAATGCAGGGCAAGTGTGAGCAAGGGACAAAGTCAAGTCCCGTGAACAATCGACAAAAAAGGGAAAAAATGATAAAACAAATCTTGCATGCATACATGCACGAGACACAAGATCAACCTAGCGGCAATCTACAGGGATTGAAAAGGGACCTTAGTATAGAGAATGACAAGTCTCTAACTAATAATTTGTTTATCTAGCATGCTGCTTCGCTGGATTTTGGTCGTACGTAGAGAATAAATTGCGCCAGGACATTGTGAGTTTCCACGAGGAACCATGCATCCAGTCAAATGCACAAACCATTTGCATAGAAATAAGAGTTGCATATAATATATAAAAATACAAGCCTAATGAATTCTAGCTCGGTTGTTGATGCTTCTCTATTATAGTAGACCTAACTAAAGGAATAAAAGCTGAAAAGGACATCGGCATGCTCTGGTGCCATTTTCTGGCCTTTGAGTTGAAAATACTCCACATCATACTTGTCACACCAAGTATTATTCAATGCCTTGAATAATTAAGACGAATGTTCTTGGAAGTCATGCGAGCAGCTAGGCCTATCTACCCTTACTTTTATATCAGCCGACAATGACTGTTATATTGCCTTACGCCTTCTTCTTCTTCATGTTTCAAAGGTGGTCGCAAATCGCGGCTCGCTTGCCTGGACGGACGGACAACGAAATAAAGAACTTTTGGAACTCGACTATAAAGAAGAGGCTCAAGAATTCGTCATCCTCCTCATCTAGACACTCGCCGAACACAAGTGATTCCTCCTTATCGTCCGACCCTAAAGATGTCATGGGAGGTCTCATCTCTCTTCAGGAACAAGGACTCATGCCGCTTTATATGGACTCGTTGTCGTCCATGCAAGCTTTGGCTCTGAACCAGATTATCGATCCGCTATTCCCCTCGCTCAACCAAGGCCTCGACCTCCCCGGTTTAAGCGGATATTGTGATTCAAACTCTAATTACTGCACTGTGCAAGGCGGAGGTAGCAGTGAATTTGGGAGATTCGGAGGTATTATTGGTTGTGGGATTAATGGAGACCAACTCTATGTTCCCCCACTAGAGAGCATAAGCATTGAAGAGAATGTGAAAACTGAGAACACATATGATAGTGAACGCAATAGTAGCATCAAACTTAGTAACTTCAACCATACCACTGATGATGTCGTTGATAACATAGGCAACTTAAACAACTACGGCAGAATGGAAAGCATGGCTGATTTAGGGAACTCGTGGAATGGAGGAGAGGAGATGAAAGTGGGCGAATGGGACTTGGACGAGTTGATGAAGGATGTTTCTTCATTTTCTTCTGCTGATTTCCAGGTATTGCAGTAGGTGGTGATAGTTCTCTCTCCCAAAATCTTCAACAATTTTTCCTTTGTTTCTCTGTCGCCCACTCTAAATAGTGAAATCATTCTCCCTTTGGATTAAGAAAAGAGCAAGAACCCTAGAATATATACTTTTCATGAAGTTAGGAAACCCGTCTGTCCTTGTCACATATGATTCCACAACAAAAATAAATTCCCTAGCTCTCCCTCTTGTTTTCGCTTAATTTTGCGACGACCACCCCTGGAGACCATGGTAGTTTATAGTGTATAGCCTTTTTTTCCCTCATAAAAGCGAGCTCCGGTACTTGGATTTGGAAGGAAGAGCATCGACTTGAAGTGTAATTAAGGTGCGAATTGGATGGCGCAACTGGCATTCCCAGGTTGTTGGATACCCTCTTGCTTGTAAGTAGATTGCTGAGGTCGCCTTTGTCTAGTTACACGATCATGTGAAGCTCCGGAATAATGGTCGATGTATCCATTGCTAAGATTGTTGTGGATAGAGAATAAAAGTAGAGGGAAACATAAAGTTGGTAGGTTTGCACATTTGTGATCATCATGTGATGCAAGAATCTAAAGTTGGGGGGGTGGAAGTTGTTATTAGTGGAGAGTTATCTGATGTAAAGTGAGATCATGTATATTTGATGGAGGAGATGGAAAATCTCTCTCTCTCTCTCTCTCTCTCTCTCTCTCTCTCTCTCTCTCGAACTTCATAGGAGGGTGTTTGCTCAGTGATGGAGTTAAATCAGTTAGTTGTGCAGTCCACTTGGTAGAAAAATAGACACTTAAAGAGTACTTAGTCAGCTTTGCTCTCATTTCTTTCGGATATTATCTTACTATTATATTTGATCCCTTAGTTATCCTCCATGGTTAATTTCTAATCGTAATTATGGCTCATCGAGGAAGAGTAGACGCCTGAAGCCACCTGTTTTGAAAAGGGAAATGATACAAGCAACCTCTGAGAATATATGACATCAGTATGACGATTTATATTAAGTTCATGATTCATGCAGACAATGACATTTTAACTCCTGAGACAACATCGTCAGTAAATTTTTTCGACGTTGATTTGAAAGCCCTTATATGAAAAGAGATACCATTTGCTACTCTTCTTAGAAACGCAACTAATCATCATGGCTAGTATCGGTTCCGGTCGACAAATCTTAGCCAAAACCGGTGAAGTCGCACTTATTTTTTCAAGCCGCCCAAGAAAACTCGACAGACAAGTCACGCACATGATCTCTAAGAACCTGATGCCCGCTCGGGGGAGCTTTTCACCCAACCCTTAGGCTTATCCATCCATTTGCCATTAACAGATTAGCTAAGTAAGCCACCCGAGCACCCTTATTAAGCAGAGTTCCCATTACCGCAGCTTCCGCTCAACCTCAAGGCTCTTTGATTCCAAGAAAAGATAAAATTGGACTGGAAGAGGTTCTAATTCCAGTAATTCGAAGTGCATGCAGGTGTAGAATCGTCATTTGATTATCTCCAAAGCAATGGCCAATGTAGGGGATATGATTTGAGCTTGGGAAAGCTCAGGATGATCACAGCTCCATGTTACGGACATCTAGAAGAGGAGGGGGGTTGGTCTAAGGCAGCACCCAGAAAGGAATGGCCGATCCAAGGTGGGGCTTCTTGGAAAGGGACGTGCAAACGAACTTCATCTTCGTCTTGGAGCTTTAGATGCATGATGGGTTACCTTGACTTCTTTTACCTCTATTTGAACCGATGCGGAGTTCTCGTAAGCCATGATGTCTGAGAGATCTCCCCCTGCACTCCTCAAGATAACAATCACTAAATAGCCACCGACGAAATTATCACTGACCCCATGTTTTATAAATAGAAAATTTCCATGTACTTTTTTTTTTTTGTAACCAAGGTGTTTGGGTCAGCTTACGTGCACCTCGACTATTCAGACTAAGACAACAACCCACCGCCATGGCCCCCCACTTAAATCACATGCGCTTTCTTAAGAAAATTTATGTGTAGTTCAATGCAAATAAAAACAAAAATTGTCTAAAAAAGTCTAAACCTATTGCACGAAAGATAATTTAATTCTAAACCTTTCTATTATATACATTTAATCCCGAACCTTTTGAAAATTTGTCAATTTTATGCCAAATCTTTTGACGATGTTCTAATGTAGTATTTTTTAGCCAAATATCCATTTAATAAGTTTAGAATTAAATTAATAAATCGTCAAAATGTATAATAAATTGGTCCGGGTTTATAACTTTTTGAACAATTATCTCAAATAAAAGATGCAGCTTGTCAAAAAAATAAAAAGAGCTGCGTCGCCTGAGAGATTCGAACTCTCGCGGGGAAACCCCATGTACTTAGCAGGCACACGCCTTAACCACTCGGCCAAAGCGACCCCTTTGTGAGTTTCACATCTAAGAAATTTAATAAACCGTAATGGTACAATGGGCCTCAAAGCCCACTAGGCCCGTAGAAGCTTGGTCGGGCCCAATAAGCATCCGCAGCTAGGAGAAAACTTAACCGCATTAACGGTCGTTACCGTGGTGCCAAGACGCGCGCCTTTCGAACGGAGATGTCTCTAAGCTCGAGCTATCTCCAGCTCCCATCTCCACCTGCGCCGCCCAACCCACCAAGCAAGGACCCGAAGGACTGGAACGCGCCCATCAAACGCCACGCCGAGCTCAGGAACGACAATGCGATCCTCTCGGCCTACGCCCGCATGCTGTCCTTGCGCGTGTCCCCCGACAGGGCCACGTTGCCTCTGGTGCTCAAGGCCTGCTCGAGGCTGAATGATGTGGAACTGGGAAAGAGGATTCATTCGAGCATCCTGGGTACGGATTTGATGGGGGATGTGCGAGTGGCTACTTCTCTCGTGGATTTCTATTGCAAGTGCCGACTTGTTGACGATGCTCGGTGTGTGTTTGATAGAATGGCTGACAGAGATGTTGTTTCGTGGAATGCAATGATCAACGGATATGTGGGTGTGGGAGATCATGAGGAGGCTGTCTCGCTGTTCGTACAAATGGGGAAGCAGGGTGTCAGACCGAGTTCTCGTACTGTCGTGGCATTACTTTTGGCCTGTGGGGAAGCGATGGAGTTGAGGATGGGGCAGGAAATACATGGTTATTCTTTGAGGAGTGGGCTATTTCATGAATACGCTCATGTTGGAACTGCTTTGATAGGGTTTTATGCGAAGTTTAACTTGAAGTTTTTGCACGATGTGTTTGACATGATGGAGGTGAAGAATATGGTGAGTTGGAATGCAATAATCACGGGTTATTTTGAAGCTGGTGACTACTTAATGGTTTTGGAACTTTTTGTGAGGATTCTAGAAGATGGAGGCGCACTTGATGAGGTCACCATGTTGATTGTGATTCAGGCCTGCACGGAGCATGGATATCTTGGTCTGGCAATGCAAATTCATCAAATGGCTATTAAGTCTGATCTAAGTTGTGATGTATACTCAGCAAATGCCTTGCTGCTTATGTATAGTAAGCTACGGAAACCGGAGTTTGCATATGAAATATTCAGATCTCTTCCCATCCGTGATGTTGCGCTGTGGAATTCGATGCTGTCAATATATGTTGATTTCAGCAGTCCTGAAGAAGCTCAGAAGTTGTTCTTAAGAATGCTAACAGAGGATGTCAAGGCAGATAAAAGAACTATTATTGTCATGATGTCTTCATGTGCAGACTTAGCAGATGGGATGAGATTTGGTAGAAGTTTACATGCACATGTACTTAAGACTGGTGTGCATCTTGATATTTCTCTTGGTAATGCTCTTTTGAATATGTATAAAGAGACCAATTGTATCGAAGCTGTTAAGAAGGCTTTTACTCAACTCCCAGACATTGATGTAATATCATGGAACACTTTAATTGCAGCATTGGCCAATAGTAACTCAAAAGTTGAAGCATTGGAAGTCTTTCTGCGGATGCATGAGTCCAAAATCAAACCCAATTCTTACACAATCATATCAATTCTTGCTTCTTGTGATGATGAACCTTCACTCAACGTTGGCCGATTTATCCATGGCTATGTAATCAAACACAGCATTGATATTGATATTCCCTTGAACACTGCACTGACAGAGATGTACATGAACTGTGGTGATGAAGTGACATCGGAGAATTTATTTGACTGCTGCTCCAACAGAGACATAGTCTCATGGAATTCTTTGATCGCCAGTTATATTAGAAACAACCAGACTCACAAGGCTTTGCTATTATTTAGACGTATGATCTCAGAAGTTGAACCTAACTCAGTCACACTTATGCATGTTCTCTCATCATGCATCGCCCTAGCTGATCTTCACCTAGGCCAGTGCATTCATGCTTACATAACCAGGCGGGAACCATCTATTGGTCCTGATGCATCCCTTGCAAATGCTCTGATAACTATGTATGCAAAATGTGGCAGTCTGCACAGTGCTGAGAAAGTTTTTGACTTGATTTGGCGAAGAGATGTTATCTCATGGAATGCTTTGATAACTGGCTATGGAATGCATGGTCAGGGAGAAGGTGCTATATCTACCTTTAAACAGATGCTGGAAGATGGAATGAAACCAAACAATGTAACCTTTGTATCTATTTTATCTGCCTGCAGCCATTCTGGATTGATAGAGGAGGGGTTGCTTCTTTTCTATTCAATGTCTCACAATTTTAAGGTGAATCCTGAACTTATTCACTATGGTTGCATGGTTGATCTTCTTGGGCGTGGCGGCTACTTAGATGAAGCTCTAGATTTTATCAATTCGATGCCTATTGAAGCTGATGCTTCAGTGTGGAGAGCTCTGCTTAGTGCTTGTCAAGTCCATTCTAACACTAAGCTTGTCAAGCTCGTCTTTGAGAAAATCATTGAATTGGAGCCTATGAATGAGGGAAATTATGTTTTACTCTCAAATATCTATGCTGCTGCAGGTCTTTGGTCAGAGGTCAGGCATATAAGGGCATGGCTGAAGGAGAAAGATCTAAGAAAACCTCCAGGAATTAGTTGGATTGCTATAAGAGATCAAGCTCACATTTTCACTGCCAGAGATCGATCACATCCCAAGACTAATTTGATTTATGAGATATTAAATTCTTTGTCATGCTCCATCAAGAATGCTGGATATGTTCCCGATATCCAATGGATACTGCTTGATGAGGAGAATTAGATAAACATCTATAAAAATCTGTTGCACATCAATGAGTAGTTACATATTTGAAGTCTCCTCATAGGACCTGCAAGTTCCCCTAAGCACCATGACAATTCAAGTCCCAGAACGGAAGGTTGTTTTCATGGTTTATCGTCCCATAATTTGTGCGGTTTGACACCTGCTACAAGTGATATCAAGCACTTGGAATTTGTATAGAGCTCCTTCTGTGGGAAACCATGCTTATGAAGTTTGGAAAAGCTTCTTGAGATTTTTTAGAATCCCATGGATGTTCGAACAATAGAGTGGGTGGTTTTAGGAGGAGGTGAAGTTATCAGCTGTTAATTTGGATTGATGATTCTGCTGGCAAGCAAGCCAAATTGTACTATATTACATGGCAGTAAAGAGTGGATACTTGAGCTTAAAGGATTCTGAATTTGGAAACTGATGTAAGTCCATTTTGGGGCTGTAAGATGCCTAGATGGGAAGTTGACAATGTCTTGGTTGTTATTGCAATTCTTGCCTCCTTGGGGCATGTGTCTTTTCTGCTCTGGTCAAAAGATCATAGATAAATCTTTGGTAGTTTTTCATTTCCAGTTTACTCTTATCTTTCATTATGTAGTCATTAGAAAGTAGAAGTTCGAGTCACTATGCAACTCTGACAGCGCCGTTAAAAAAGCGGAGAAAGGAATAAAGTAGCTAAAGAGAGGAAGCAATTCCTTTGATCGTGGATTCCAACTCTATTGGGAAAGCGTCCAGTGTCCAGACAATGTATAAAAGAGGAAAGAGTGCTTCCAAAATCATCCGTTTCAGCCATTAGAGGAACCAACTGGCAGCCTAGATCTATCGAATGGGTCCACTCCAACTTATGTCTCATTTTCATTCCTCCTTTCAAGTGGGAATATTTTCTAAGAGTTTAAACCACAAAGAAGCCCGCAACAATTTACTTTAGGCATGTCAGTGCAAGCTCCTTCAAAAGACAGCAGGACGCAGGTTGGATGGACATCAAGCTAAATGACATAGAAAACTTGTGCTTAGATGGAGCGTGAGGATGGTAAGGAGAAGAGAACGCCAGGACGTGGAAAAAAGGGGGTGGAACTCAGATAACATGTTAAGCATTTTCATCTCAAAAGCTTGAAATATACGGACATGGATTGACAATGTGTCAAGCATATATAGTTTCACTGTACAAGGTGACAACTAGAACGCGTGACACCCAGGTTGGCTTATTAAAAGTCGATATATCTTCTACATCAGCTTAGGTTTTTAAATCATGATGCGACTTTCCTGTCATGTGTAATATGTTTAAATTACCCACTTAGAAATTTATGGAAGCATATCAGGGTAATAAGTGCCTGAATTTGGCTCTGAATGTGGAAGAAAGATTTAGTGAAGGAACCCACCCATGGCCATGGGTGGCCCAGCTGGTTAGGACAAACTTGGACTTCATTGAGATCTTGGATTCAATTCCTTAGGAAAGCGCTTGTGATTTAAGTGGGAGACCATAGCAGTGGGTTGCTGTGCTAGTCTCCCCTGAGGAATAGTCGAGGTGCGCGCAAGCTGGCCCGAACACCTCGGTTAGCAAAGTTTTTTACCAAAAAAAAAAAAGATTTAGTGAAGGAAGTTGCACAGTTAGAAACTGATATCAGATGACTCCATACAGAAGCATTCTATGGCCTTCATCCTCTTGGCAGTATATTGGCATACAGTGAAATTTGATGAGTACGTTAATGATAAATCATTCATATTGAAGTCGATTAGGATGCAGCAGCGAGGCAATTGCTATTGCTTTTATGAGCTGAAAACAGCACCAAACTTTTTGCCACACAATCCTGCAGAATCCAGCAGCAATTCAACACTTTTCTGGCACCAATTATCTTAGCTTGGTGTCGCGTGGAGCTCCCTCCGTTGGTAAGCCCTGCAACCTGATTTGATCCGATCTTCTATTTCTTGTTTTATACTGTAACATAATGTAATCAGATTCTACTGGGCTTACTACAGTGAATTCTGCATGCATGTTACTTTCATATCTACTGCTAGTTTGGTCTAGGGGTTTTCACAACCAGCAGTAAGACCTTTTTCCATTGTCAAGAGAAGATGAGCCTTCTCTTCCGCAAATGGTGTTCAGGCTTATTAATTGGAAACTTTATTGAAAAGAGGTGAAAGTTTCCACTTTTAAAAAGAAATTGACAAGTTTGAACTTGTCAGAAGTAACAATGTTGATGAAAGGGGAGATTTTCACTATCTAATGGCTGCTTCTGTAAAGTTTCCAGGAACTCTTTACATATAGTAGGCAAGGGAAAAAAGAGATCGAAACTTTATAAGGGTAAAGTAAGCTGGTAACTGACTGAATTACACCCAAATGAATGAAATACGAAGTTGCAACAGCTTAGCCAATCTTCTCCGTGTTTGTATCATCAGAGGGCCAAATAACAGTCTCCATGAGTCGTTCCCGCATCAACTCCAAGTTCTCATTAGATATCTCTTGGTATATTTCAGCATGATCGCATTTCTATACAACAATGACACGAATTTAGCTGGATCCCACATATACAAAGAAAATATTGATTTCTCAACTTTTGTTACCTTGACCCATTTCCCATATAGGTGAAGACGTGTTATCATTACTCTCTCGGCAAGATCATGCTTCTCCTAGGATCAGAGAGAGAGAACATGCAAAAATTATTCCTCCTTTTATATCCAGTTGGGAGAATAAAATCTAAACGTAACTTCTTTTCTGCTAATGTCGCCCCAGCGGGTCAAAATTTTGTGTCCCGAGGTTGCAAAAGCTCTTAAATGTACGTTCGGTCATTCTTTTTGCATGATGCCATCGCAAAAATGGTGTTACAAAGTTCCGAAGAATACCTTTCCCAGTATTTTGATGAAACGCTTTCCATCCCCAGGCTTGTTTGTCGCGACGAATCTGGCCATTAGGATGAAGCAGTAACACTTAGCTGGATGATGGATTACGAAAACTCACAAACGAAGATGACAGTGACAACAAGCATGAGCTGGACAGCCTGCCTTATTTCATGCTACTGCTCGAAGTTGTAGCTTGGGCGGACAATCTAAGGTTGGAGAAATCTCCCCTTTTGGACAAAAGCTTTATCAGAATCTGCAGTCCTAATTTTTTGCCATAAAATCTACAGTTAACTTCAAAATCTAACATAAAGGATCGACTATTCTTTGTAGATAACCAGAGGGTCTTCTGACAATTAAACACAATGAATTGGAGAAAAAGCCAAATCTTCGTGAGTAAAATGGCCATCAACCTTCTGTTTGTGACGGGTAATTCAGCAGATGACTGATTGTCGTGACTCGACACACAAAAGAGCTATGATCGAGCTAACTCGCTTGATAGGTGATGATGAAACTTACTCATAAAACCACCTGTACTGCGTCGGGTTCATCTCGTACAGCTGGTTGAGAACCGTCCGCACGGCTTTATACGTGAAATAATTGAGTATTTGCTGCAGGCATGAAAAGTTTTCCATAAAACGAGGTGCTTCATAAAAATGAATCTCAGCAGATACCGATTGCCTCTTTTTTTTTTTCCTGGCTATGTCACCAGCTCTTAAGCCTTTGTAATGACAGGAGGACATAATTCAATAGAAATGATATAAAACAACTACAGAGTGCATGAGTATTTCACACCAATCTTGAAGTTAATCTATGATGAGTGCTGGACGGAGGATGCTCACCGTCTTGACATCCTCGAAACTGTCTTCATACTGCCCGGCTACCTCACTCACAATCTTGAAGTTGCGGTGCTTGCGCGGCTTGCTCGAGAAGCAGCGCCTCGTGTTTCGGGAAATCGCCTTGGCCTCAAGCCGCCAATCGTTCCACGAATCAAGGAACGAGCTCCCCAGCTCCAACGATCCGGGCCTCGAGAGTTGCTTCCTTCCCAACGTGCTTCTGTGCAAACTGACTAAATCTCCACCACTCTTGAGGCTCATGCTCGAAGGAAGTGAATCGAGGCAGAGACATGGAGACGTGTGTGATTCCATAACCGATGAGCCCACAACGGATAGAGCCCCCACCATAGCTCCTCCCTCTCACAGAGCTGACTAGAATTTCACAGAAAACAAAATTTTCTTCTGGAGTACTTGCAAGATCAAGATCAGGGTTCTATCAGAAGTACCTACTAAGTGAGTTATGCCCACAAGAGAATCCCGAGCAAATTGCTAATGGGTACTTCAGAATATACGAGATCAAGAAGAAAAGCAGTCAAAGATTCAAGAATTGATTGATCAGCTAGAGAGAAAGAGGAGTGTTTTCTTTCCTTTCTGCAACGGAGATTTGGGGGAATCTGTGTGTTCTCAAAGGTGTGTGAACGTTAACCAGACGATGTTTGAGGTCCATAATTTTCCACCGACCGAAGCTTCATTTTTCCCTCGTCCTCCATTGAATCTTCTCCAAGCAGTCCAACAAGACAAGCGGTCGGTTCCTCCAATTTCGGTGGGATTCCTTGCCACGTGGAGCCCCGGAATTTGCGGGAACGTGTGAAATTGGTTCACGAAGTGTCGTAACGCAACTTTGCCTCCTTCCTCCCTCGTGCTACCAACTCGCGCTACTCAACAAATGCATGCGGCGGTCAGCACGACTCAAGAGTACTTTGAAAAGTTCCCATTCAAACGCACGTAGTAGTCGGGGAAAAAACATAACAGTTCGTTTCATATAAGACGGATTAGGTTTCGAGCGGGCTTAAACAAGTCAAAGCGAAAAAGGTTATGGGCTCGAGAAAGAAATCGCTTGCTTAGACATTGCGTATTTTGATTCTCCCATCGGAGTCCGAGGGCAATCGTGGAACTTAAGAAGAATCCATGCCCCCCTTGTCCCAATCGATCCGATAAACCAAATCAAATTTCAAATTGAAATGAATCGAACTAAAATTTCGCGCATTTTCGATTTGATTCGGTTCAACCTTTAGTTCGGTTAATAACGAACGTTTTTTTCTCCATTCAGACTATTTCAATTCCGTTTAATAAATTAAACCGAAACAAACCCCCCCAAAAGAATAAATTTAAATCCATCTTCGACGTTTTTGCCACTCTCATCGTGCGCGAGGCTCAACCAAAACCATAACCCTATCATGTCACATAAAAATTTGGGGCTATTTTAAACGTTCCTGTCCAAATTAGACGGGGACAAAATGGAACAGGCAATTTGAAACCCCCACCGGGCCGGGCTTTCTATCTAGTACGTACACCCAACAAAAGTAGTCAAAAAGCCCAATCTCTAGTCAACGGGAAAGCCCGGTTACATGGATCAAGCCCACATTAGGGGACGTCGTCGTTTCGGCTCGAGTCGGAGAAGAAAACTCGGATCGCCACGTCACCATCGCCTTCCCCTTACCAGAAGCTTCTTTCCATTCATCGTCGCGCATTCCGGCCCGGGTCTCTCCCTTCCCCTCCTCGTCGCTGTTCCGCCGCCGCAATCAAATCGCAGAGAGCTTCGACCTCCTCCGCTAAGAAGATCAGGGCGATCGATTCGACCATTTGGGAACTGGTGACCCTTGCGCAGACCGACATGTCGATGTACTACAGAGGGTAAATGTCGATCTCGCATCATTTTATTTCTCTTTCTCTCTGGTGCTCGGGTTCTCGCCGGCATGGCGTTCGCTCCTCAATAATTATGGCTAATTAGCTGATAGTTCTATGCGCTTTTCGTGAATTCGATGTGTTTCCCCTGCTATTCTCCTGTGCACATTGTGTCTTCTGTTGCAATTGGATTCTGTAGGGTTCTTTTCTTTTTTTCGTTTGGAGTCTCGCCGGAGTTTGGGTTCCTTGTTGCATTCGTAAAATTATTCCAATTTGTTGAACCCATCTTGGGAATTCTTTTTTCCCCTCTTTTTGTTGCTAATTCCGGTTTTTGTGTTGATGGCGTATCAATTTGGACTTGCAAGGTCCAGCGGGTCAAAGGTAGCCGCAAAACACGAGTTGTTGGAAGTCCCTTGTTGTGCTTGAACTCTGTGATTATGCATTTGATGAGTTAGATGGATGTGATTATGCAATGGTTCTTGGAAGTCCCTTGTTGTCCTCGAAAGAGGCCATTTTTGTCTGGACTGATGGCCTAACTCTGATAATTTCAGCTCGGGGGCGTCATCATATTCAACAGGCATGTGAAGGTTTATGAGTGTCATGTGTAGTTATAGTCATTTAGTAACTGTTTGTTTTGATTTATTGTAATGGTTTAGATTTTATCGTATACTTTTTTGTACTGGGGATGTGCTTTGTCCTTTCACTTGGACAAGGACTGTATCAATTCAGTGCCGTTAATTTAGGTGTTGTGCTGGCATGAACTTTTTGCCTTGCTCCTTACCAAAAAAAAAAAAACTTTTTGCCTTGCATATTTTTTATGTATGCTTCTCTTCTCACGGAGCTATTTTCGTTTATTGTCGCAAGTTTATTCCCGACTAGTTGTGTAGATTAAAACAGTGAGCGTTTGTTTATGCCAATCACTCACCTCTGGGTTCGTGCATCGGCCACAATTTTGAAGAAGTTATAGGGAAAGAAGAAGCTTTTGTATTCAGAGATAGATGTATCAGTCCATCCATTAAGAAGTGCATGGGGAAATACTGCTTTCTTTTTGAATGTTCAGTGGATGTTGTGATGTCCCATGAAAAACGGATTTTAAGATTGAAGGCTTTGAAATGTTCTATTAATATGCCTTTAAGTTTTCCAGCTTGAATTTGAAGTTTTTTCCTCATTTGTGATAATTGAACAATTGAATGGAGGAAGCCCACGAAAAGATGTAGTCTCCCACTGAAGTATATAATTTAGCTCAGTTAACAGTTAGTGACGTCAGGTTCTATGGAGACAATAGGTGTTGATGTTTTTGCACAGTGAAAGATGAGAAGTAATTTCACTTTTGAAAGCGTGAGCACAAGTTAAATATCTTCTCTGAAATTCTGGCAAAATAATATCAGCTACATGTTGGCTATTAATTTTCATTACAGCGATATGCCTTGGATGCCTGGAAAAACGCAAGCAAAGTGTTACTTACTTTATTTGATTGAAGGATCATTTTCTTCCTCAAAATAAAGAATGGCTAAAAGCCATAGGTTGGGCTATATTTATATATTTATTTTACTGTAGTATTGTTTACAGGATAAGTTACATGATATTGTTGCTCTGTTTCCCTTCTATCAGAAATTTCGGTAGGTTTGATTACTTTGATGACGGGCGTGAAATGGGTCCAAAGCGACAACGCCTATTCGATCAGGGCTCTTCGTTTTATGGCGCTTCTCCTGGTTCAAGCTATATGTACAATGCTTCACCTTATGCTTACACTGGTCAGTCTCCACCTTTCCCGCTGGTGCGGCTTCGTGGCCTTCCTTTTAATTGTACTGAAGCTGATGTCGCCGAGTTTTTCCATGGCCTGGACATCGTCGATATTCTGTTTGTTCACAATGATGGGAAGTTCACGGGAGAAGCCTTCTGTGTCTTGGGTTATCCTCTTCAAGTAGATTTTGCCCTTCAAAGAAACAGGCAAAGCATGGGTCGTAGGTATGTCGAAGTCTTCAGAAGTAAGAGGCAGGACTACTATAAGGCGATAGCGAATGAAGTTTCTGAAGCTCGTGGAGGATCTCCGCACCGGAGTATAGCCCGAGGAAAGTCTTCTAATGAGAGGAAGGACTCTGCGGAGCACACAGGAATACTGCGAATGAGGGGATTGCCATTTTCAGCTGGCAAGGACGATGTATTGGAATTTTTCAAGGACTTTGAGTTGTCTGAAGATTCGATTCATATCGTCTTCAACTCAGAGGGGAGGCCTTCGGGGGAAGCATACGTTGAGTTTGCGAGCGCAGATGATTCTAGAGCTGCTATGGCCAAGGACAGGATGACACTGGGGAGTCGGTATATCGAGTTGTTCGTTTCAACACACGAGGAGCTGGATGAAGCGGTTTCGAGGGGACGGTGACTCTTTTCTTACTTGGCATATGTGCTACTTTGTGACTGATAAAGATTATTTGGGTGCACTGTAATGTTTGAAATTTCCCCTTTTAGGCCTGCTGAGGTTAGAGTGGAGTTTCTTAATCTGCATGGAGAAAGCATGTGTCAGGCTTGGCCTTGAATTACGCTTTCCGTTTCCATCCGTGGGTTAGCATATTCTGAAGCACCCCCAAAGGGCCAAGCGAGTTTTGATGCTGGCTCCTGACGAATGCTTTTCGGGTCACAAGTAAGCCAAAAAGATGGCAAACAGGTTTAACAAAGAGCAAATTCTCCCAAATGAGTGCTGTGAAGTCCCTTTGATGATATTTGGGACAAAGATTTTGCGATGCGACAAATTTGGGTGAAATCAATAGACGGCCCACTAGGTTACCCCATTTTTGCAGTGGACTTCGGTTTCTTATCCGACTTTTACTATTTGCAAGATCAAAAGTTAAAAACCATCTCTTTGCAGTCTCTATGCTTGCAAGCCACTAATCGGAGACTTCCTCCTATCGTTAGAATCGATTTTGGTCATCGATTCCTCTTTTGTTTCTATCTTCTTGTTTAGTCAAGCAGATATTTCGATTACCAATGTGGAAAATGTAGGCGCAAGTCTTGAGGTTGAAGGTGCTTTTCGGGGTTTCTTCATGATGCGGATTGATCTAGCGAGACAGAGAGCTACTATGATCCTTGAAAAACATCCACCCTTGGCCTTCGCCCTTTCCACATGAGTGCCCGTGGTGTTATGTAGGTAGAATTTCGATTCAAGGTTCATTCGAGCACGAGGCTGAACCGACGACCACTTCAACTTTGAAGAAGGCGGGTAAAACTACTACCTTATCTGCAATAATGAGATCGATGGCCATCCCGGATTATACTTGCTTTGAGTACAGGAAGTCCCGTTTGCATTATTCCGGAGCGCACCATGTACGGCTATCAAAATGGATCGCAAACCAATTTCTTCACCCATATTTGATTGGCTAAGGAATTAGTTATATTCTGTAAATGGGTCATATATTTACAAGGAAATTTTTGAAAAATTTAAATACATATAAATTGTCCACATCAATGTTGGCATCCTACATAGCATTCTTAGAATTATTATCAGCGATTTCCGATCAAAATTGACTAGTATTATTATTAATTTGGCAAATCGTTAAAAGATTTGAGATTAATTTGAACAAGTTGAAAGACTTAAAACTTTATTAAACAAATGCAATGGACTCAAAACTTTTTTGGTAATTTTTTCCTAGTTTGTTCTTGCTATCTTTTGGCTCTCGTTTTGGTTTGGTAATACTTCTCCAGATTTTATGTTTAGTTAATCAATTACAAAACGAGATAAGTATATCAAAAAAAACTTGTATAGAATTCTAAAATTTACAGAAAGTGCAACCAAATCTTTTCGTTAACTATGTTAATTTGCGTTAACAAACAATACCAACGTGACATTTTATTTTTATTTTTATTTTTATTTTGAAAATACACCATGCTGAAATGAGGCCACTTGCCACGTTAGAAAAAGTTTGGAATAGAAAAAATATAAAAAGAAAAGAGGATAATAATTTTAAAAAAGGTATAAATCATTATATAAAAAAATAAAGCATTCCACTATTGATTTCAAATTGGTGACCAAGAGGGTTGCTAACCCGCCCCTACGAAGTAAGAGGCGACGCCACTACCTCTCTAAATCTAATGGAAAAGTGACAATTTTTCAATCACAACTGTTCGATTCTGATAAGATGGTTATGGTTTAACAAAAAAACAAAACCCCCTATTAGTAGGGGCCGTCCGATCTAAAATCAAACGGTCCCTAAAACTGGATCTCGTGACCTGAGATTAGGGGATCCGGATCCAAATCTAATTCCCTCCATTACTAAGTCATTGTGTCCTTTTCTTGTAAGTCATTTTTTCATATTTTTAATCTAATTTAATTAAGAAATGATAAGATTTTTATCATATTTACACACTTCAACTAATATTAACATCCACATAGAAAAGAGACAAAACTGATGAAAGTCACATCATCGCCGTTAGTCAAATTAAGCGAAATTAGTAAAGTGATTTAATTTTATTAATTTGACAAATCATAAAATTTAATTATACTTTTTTGAGAATTTAAAGTTCGATTGCATTATCAAATTTAAGGTGCAATCATTCTTATAAAAAGAAAAGTCTGCACGGGCAGCGGGCAGGCCTGCCCTGAATATCGCCTTCGTCGTTCCACTCGAAGTCCTATAATGTCCCTAGCTGCTTATCGAATGGTGAAATCACTCACTCCTTGGTGAAATCATTCTCTCCCGAACTCTCATCCCTAGGGTTTACGCTTCTTGATCAGGGCCTTTCGAGCCTTCCTCACTGTGAAGTGGGTCTCTCTCTCTCTCTCTCTCTCTCTCTCGTTAATCTCTTAGGCACGTACAAGATCCTTCGCCTCAGGACCTTCACTTGATCATGGACCTTTTGGTGGGTTTAGTGGAGAGCTTTTAAGTGCTTCCAAGGTGACAACACTTGCTGTCGAGACAGTTGCTTTGTTTGTTGTGAGTGGAGGATTCTGCAAAAGTTCGTTGATGATCGCATATGGGGTGCTGTGAAAGCTAGAAGTCAGTCAGCGAGTCTCATCCACTCAGAAAGTTTTTTCGTCTTAGCCAACGCGATATCTTGCTGAAGAAGCACTGCAAATTCAGTGTTCTTGGTGGGATAATTCTCTTCTTTTATCAGGAGTTCCTTTTGAGACTCATAAAGGTTTGTTTCCAAAGATGCTGTCACCACCCACCTTGAGCTTTTTTGGATCACTTTTGTGGTCAAATTTAGTAGCTTTAAAGCACACAAGTAGTGGTAGGTTTGAATTTAGCATTCTTAGAGAGTTCTCTTTCTCTGAATTTAGTGAAGTTTCTCACTTTCTTTGTTAGCTTCCCAGGTTCGTTCATCTTCAAGAACCCAATACTTACCAGAGTAAGTTCTGTTCTTGCCAAATGGCATCAAAGGGCAGCAGAAGAGCGAGAACAAGAAGATCAACCACAAAACCGAGAAGGACCCATTACGAGAAAAGGTCTCTGCAAGTGAAGAATCAAGAAAGCTCCACTTCATCCTCTACTATCTGCTCTGACAGTTCTCCCAAGATTAGCAACACAACAACCGACTCAGAATTGGGAGGTGAAAAAGTCTCTGGAAGCAACTGCTCCACTCCAAAAGCGCAGAGATTCCGGATACCAAAGATCGAGACGTGTCCACCTGCGCCGAAGAAGCAGAGAGTAATGTCGAGCTGCCGCCTGCGGAGGAGGCCGATTGCATTCTTCGCTCCTCCGGATATAGAGCTTTTCTTCTTCTTCGCCCTTCGCGGTATTTCGGTTTGAAGCTTGTGGTGTGTGTGTCTCCATGTAAAGCAAAAGATGACCATGTCTTATTGGTTTTTGGTCATCTTTATGAATCACTTTTAGGTAGGTGTTTGAAGGTTATAGTAGTGTGACACTGTGTGAGAATTTGAAGATTCTGAGCAATAGGGTTAGGCACCTTTTAAGCTCTCGATTTGCTTGCTTCCCTCGGGCCAATCCTCATTCTGGCCTTGAAATCTGTAGGGAATGACTAATCAAATACTTGGATTTAGCTGGGAGGTCCAGCTGAATTCAGTGTTTACTGCAGAACTTTTTTCTTTTCTTGGGCTAATGTTATCTCTGACCTTTCGGGATTGAGGAAAGTGAAGTTGTAGTGGGTGGTTAGAGAGGTGAGTGAGTGTGATGCTAGTGTTGTAATCTCCCTTGATTGTCAAAAGTTAATCCGATAAAGCAAAAGAAAAAGTTTTTTCTTCTTACCTTTTCTGTTATTAATTCGAGTATATAAGAGCAGAATACCCGTCTCTTTGCTTTCCTCCACCTTCTTGAGTTAGACGTGGTGGCCTCATGATTAAGTGCTCAGGAGAGTCAATCAGGATGACAATGTCAATGTCTGCCACTACAACTAATCTAATTCAAGACTAACATATGAACTCGGCTATACTTTTCTGCAGATAAATTTGTTTAAAATCCATATTGGATATTCAACGAATGGCCATCATTGTTCTACACATGAAATAAGCCTACTTGATAGTAGTTACTTTACTCGAATCATTTTTAACCTCGAGTCATTAAGTTCTGATAAATTGCACCATTTGTATAATGAATACATGAGGTTCGAATTAATTAGCCTCGCTGTTTACATTCATATATCAACATTATATTATTGAATCTGAAATTAAATTTAAAAGTAAATAAGACTCCATAATATATAGATTAGAGTCAATTTACTTTCACTATTATTTTTGGTTCATTAGATATAATTTCAATTACTGCTAGTTTATTGATTTCATCTCATTTTTCTTATTTTTCTTTTATGTTTTACTTTCATGTTAAAGGATTCTATGGTGCCTCAAAATGAGGAGTAAGAAAAAGTGTGAGACACTAATTTTCTTGCTATGTCCACTCTGTTAGGAAAAGAAATGAAATAATCTTGAAGATTCGAGTGATATGGACACGAGAGAATGGTAGCGCGCGGAAAAGATGGTCAAGCTAGGAGATGATATTTCTATTTAATGAACAAATTTTGTCAAATCAATATATATAGAGAGAGAGAGTTTTAATATATGTTGGAGTCCATAATCAATTGGTTTCATAAGAAAGAACCAGGTTTATATGTTTACAAAATATTCTGGGGATCTTGAAGGGGAATCAAATAGGCAGCTTTAGAATTGAAACAAACAAGAAGAATTCACATGTCCAGTTAAACACAGGAGAGAGAGAGAGAGAGAGAGAGAGAGAGAGAGAGAGAGAGAGAGAGAGAGAGAGAGAGAGAGGTGAAGGGAATCCGATGAGAGGACTCGTGCGGGTTGCTGATCAATCTAAGCCTTGGAGAATCTCAAGAAATTCCGCTCATCACACATTTCCACTGTTCATCAATCATTCTTTACTTTCATCGACACATACTTCCCCATCCCAAAGCGCTCGATTCAAGAAACTGTCGACACCCGTGGTAAATCGTCGACTGTCCCTCTGATTTCTTGGCTATATTCTAACGCCAAGCCCAAACAAGACACGACATGAGATTCTTTTTCATTGTACTTTACAATGTTCTGCCCATGCTAAGAAAATCAAATAGCTAGCCCTCCTTCAAGAAGTTATATAACGAACGTTTAAAAGTATGAAACTTGTGTAGATTAGTGTGTCTATGTTGTTCAACAAGTTATGACTTTATCATTAGCATAAACTGATAGTTTAGTAACGTGCAGATTATCTTAACAAAGATAAGATAACCCATCAATCCTTTTTCATCCTAATAACTTTAAACTCAAGATAATTTATGAATGTTTATAGGGCGATATTCATATTAAAAAACAAAATTGTCACAAAGATGAATGCACACAAAGTAAAGTTTGGGAACAAAGTTCCTCTTTCTGGGCCAACAAATTAGTTATATATGAAACAATTGTCATCATCACTCCTCCCAACAGGCGATGAGGCGATCTTAAAGGGACCATTTGCGCAGTGGATGAAAAGCTTTCAGCTTTGAACGTCCATTTTGCGTTCAGCTTTCCCGAGTTCATAATGGAAGGTGGAATATGTGAAGGACAAACCGCATTCATTGCAAGGCCCCCTCCTGCTTCTTCAATCATTAAAAGTGCCCCCTTCTTTTTTCCCCCTCCCCTCACTTTATTCGAATTCGTCTGGACCCAACTTTGTTGGGCACGATGGTGGGTCACTCGCGAGTTCATCATCTTCGGGTTAACTAGGGTTTTTAAAGAACCATTGATGAGCACTTGATCAACGGCTTAAACACGAAAATGCAACGTTCGAGGTGGGGATGCATGTGATACCTGAAGCTCGATCTTTGAAGAAGACGCCAGATTTTATGTTTGGATCTAGCTTCATAAACACAAACAGTCCATATAGGGACCTATGATACCATGCAGTTCATTATAGAAAGACAATCACATGCGAGAGACTGCGAAACTCGAACCTTCGTCTTTTATATGTCTTCGTGGCCTCGGTCGCTGCGTGTAGATTCGCGTTACTCCTTGGAGATATAATAATGTGAGCACCTGAGTACTGTGCGTGCGTGTGCATGAGAGAAAGATATTATGATTAGGGTTGCAGAATCACCTCGGAATGAGGAAAATATGTGCGAATTGAGCGGCCGAAGAAGCTTGAGTTTGGATTGATGGTTGTCCTTGAGTGAGGACCGACTTTATCTGTGATTTGAAATACCCGACAAATCACGACAACAAGGTGATTTTTCTTTCCTGTTATCGGGTTTTTTCATATATTTTTTCTAGATTCCACGCATTGCCAACTTTTCTAGAATCCGAGGTTGCCCCCATTTCTTTCACAAAGTTTTCTCAGTCTTCTTTAACTTTTGGGTCAAACCAGTGCGGTAGATCCTGCTGAAATAACCCCCCCCCTTCCTCCTCCTCCTCCTCCTCCTCCAAGGTCAAGAAGATCAATTAGATCAAATTAGATATAAAAAAATTTCTTTATTCTATTTAATAGTGCAATCACGGTTGTATTCAAGAGTATACATTTTATTACCGCAATGATGAAAGATAACTATACATTTAGCTGGTCGCTTTTCGATTTTCGATCTGTCTTACTTCTTAGTGAAAAAGGTGTTGAGTAACTTATTCACAATCTGTATGATATGAGATCTTCACGACTTTTATTTTTATAGAGTTTGATCTTTGACTTCTATTCAATACTATCTACAAACTTTTATCGCTCGTTAAATAGAGAAGATCGGTTGAGTGGACCTGCATACATTGGAGCACATTTGAGAGCATGGGCCAAAGTTCACACGAGTTGTTCTTATTCAGGATCTCAAAAGGGGATGTTGATAATGTTAATTAAAGAGGGCTAAAGGTGGCATTTGGCCATAAACTATTGTCGGGAGAGAATTAGTATAGAACCATGCGTTCGACGCTCTACTTTTAAGAAGAGGGTTAGCGCGTTAAGGAACGATGAGAATTTCCATGTTTTGCTGGTTCCTAGAAGGACTCAAGCATCCTAGGCTTTGTCCAGAAAGGGAAATTTACCTGGAAAATGGTGTGTTTAAAGAAAAACCTAAGTAACTAAGGAGATTCGACAGTAGAACGTTTGGATTGTCACCAAAAGCGATGCTCCTGCTTGGTGGAGTGTCCGGGGTTTTCTTAATCAAGCCTGAGGTAAAAAGTCACCAATATATGTATAGGATTGTTAGGACAGTCGCCATAGAATAATTGAGTTTGGAATGAAACATCGTTTGATTTCATGATAAGGAATCCTCAAAATGGACTCCCATTTCAAGAAATCTCATTTTTTAATTTTATTTTGTTTGGATTGCAAAATGTTTCGATCTTCGAAGAAAGAATATTTCTCAACGATTACCCCCCAATGGCGACAGCTAGATAGGTCGACTGGCGACCGACAGCAGTAGTGGCAATAAATTTGGGTTTGTAATAATTTTGTGGTGTTAGGAATGTAGCATTGGAATCTCGATCCAAATTATTGCTAGGTAATTTAATTTTACATCTTTTTAAGAAATATGACATTTCATTTCTTTCCAAACATGAAAGTTGTGAAAATTGGAATCTCGCTCTTTAGAAATTCAAACCCGCATTGCACCAAACAAGACATAAGAGATAATCAAAAGCCATTTAAAGTTTGTTCCCCCAATCCAATCAAGAACCGGCATATAACAATCAAACTGTAGGTGTTGTTGGATGCTTAGTCTATAATTCGAGACAATTGCCGAATAAGTCATAAACCTTTTGCTACTTTGCCGATTTAGTCATAAACCTTTTTTATGCCAAATAAGTCTTAAACCTTTTGCAACTTTGCGATTAAGTCCTTCCGGCGGATTTTGGTCGGAAAATGCCTACGTGGCGCGCCGGACCTCGTCGATGATGTCGTGGCGACGACCAGACCCCAATTTTTTTTCTTTTTTCCCCTATTTTTCCCTTGTTTTTCTACTTGGCCGGCAAAAGGGTGGCGGCGGCCTCCCCCGCCCTCGCCCTCTGCTGGCAAGGGCCGAGCAGCCCTTTGGAGTGGCCGGCGAGCTTCGACGGCCGGCGGAGCTCGCCGGCCAAGTAGAAAAACAAGGAAAAAAAAGAAAAAATAACAATTTTAGGGTCCGGTCATCGCCACATCGTCGCCACGTCATTACCAGCGAGGTCCAGCGTGCCACGTCGTCGCCACGTAGGCATTTTTCTGTCAAAATCCGCCGGAATGACTTAATCAGCAAAGTTGCAAAATGTTTAAGACTTATTTGGCATAAAAAAAGGTTTATGACTAAATTGGCAAATTAGCAAAAGATTTAGGACTTATTTGGTAATTGTCCCTCTATAATTCTATAGAACATAATACGCACCAACAGCCTAAAAATGGAAAATTACCGAAAAGGCCATACGCCTATAGTACAGACAACTTCTATACCTATTAATTTGACTACTTCTCAATCTTTAAATGACTTGTCATCATGGCCATTTAAGCCAATTTTAACAAGCAATTATTGACTTAGATGCTGACCGTCATATATAGTATGAATTGCGCTAACCTGAACAGTTTTTTGCGATCTTTTATTGTTCATACCAGTGAAAAGTGTGTTTTTACAAGGAAAATCTAAGCAATTAAGGAGATTCAAAAATAACATGTTTGGATTGTTACCAAAAGCGATGGCGTTGCTTAGTGAAGTGTTGGGGGTCTTCTTGATCAAGCCTGAGGTTTGAGTCTGGCTTCTAGGATTGTAAAAAGTCGCTGATATATGCATAGAATTGTTAGGACAGTCGCTGTAAAATAATTGAGTTTGGAATGAGGCACCGTTTGATTTTATACTAAGGAGTCCTCAAAATGGACTTCCTTTTCAAGAAATCTCATTCGTTCTTTTTAATTTATCTGAATTGCCCAAAGTTTCGATCTTCAAAGAAAGAATTTTTCTCAACCTCCGACCCCCTCCATGGCGACAACTGGATTGGTTGACTGGCGATTGACAACAGCAATGGCGATAAATTAGGGTTTGTAGTAATTTGGTGGTGTTAGGAATGTGGCATTCGAGTCCCGATCCAAATTATAGCTAGGTAATTCAATTTTGCAATTTTCAAGAAATCCTATACTATGTGGAATCAAAGCTGACATTATCTTTCTTTCTAAACATGAAATTTGTAAAAATTGGAATCTCATTCTTTAGAAGTCCCAACTTGCATTGAACCAAACGATACATAAGAGATAATCAAAAGTCATTGGAAGCTTGTCCCCCTAGTCCCGCCAAGAATTGGCAGCTAACAATCGAATTGTAAGGCTGTTAGATGCTTAGTCTATAATTCTATCAAACGTAATACGCACCAACTACTTAAAGAGGAAAAATTCCAAAAAGATAGCAAGTCTGTCATACGGATACGTCTTAAACTTATTGACTTGGCTACTTGTATACATCCTTTGATAATTTAACAACATAATTCTTCCAGCCAATTTTGATAAGTAATTATTAACTTTGACGTTGACTATCATATGTGACATGACTAGCGTTGACTTGAATAACTTTTGTAATTTTTTTATTTCTCTAAATCTTTTATTAACTTTTTAAAATTTTACTAATTTTTTTCCTTCTTCCTCTTCCTATCACCAAGTCTCGACAATGGCTAGTGGCCATCCATAAGTGATTGCCAGCAAGGGCCGGCGAGGCTGCCCCTCACCAAACCCCATTAGGTTCAAGCCTTCGCCTATGGCCGATCGCCAACCGTGGCCATTATCAAAGAAAGGAAGGAAAAGTCAAAAGGAAAAAAAATCAGAAGTTGTACACATTAGTGCTAGCCATATCACATAGGATAATCAAAGTCTATATTAGCGATTTTCATCTAAGATTAACCAAAAAGATCAAATTGATATATCGTTAAAAATTTTAGGAATAAATTAATAAAATAAAAAAAATTAAGATTAGATGTACGATAAGACTTTTTGAACATGTCTTTTTCTCTTTAAAAAGGTATGCACCTTCGGAATACAATATCGTAGGTCCAATTTCAATACGGTATCGGAATCCAACGTCTCAAAATTAATTCTTCATACTCCGTTTCGACCCATTTATGACTCCCAATAATTCTTTAGTCAAACGTATTCGATCAGTCCGCATGGTAAAGGCACTCCTCATTTGACCTATGCAAGAAGTACTGTCATCGGATCTTCTTCTTGCTTTTCTTAACCTATTTTCATCACTTGTTTTAAGTTTCTCATCACGCAAGTCTATCAAAAATTGTTTTAGTTATCCTGTGGATGAACATATTATGAAGTTGTCCATAATTTACGCAAGAAAGGTCTCCTGACATTTAAAATTTTTAATTTAGGAAAATGACAAATGACACGATAATTTTGGCTCAATTAGTATTGTGGTCATTGAACTTATAATCTGTTAATTATGGTCCGCAAACTGTAACCCATTATATAATGTGATTTATGAACTTTTAATTTGTTTAATATGATTCTTAAATCTTTAGTACCATATGAAAATGCTTAATATCTCATTGAACTTGAATTAATGAAAGAATAATATTAAACATTTTCATAGAGTCTAAGTTTAAATATGCACTAAAAGTTTAAGAATCATATCGAACAATTTAAAAATTCAGGAGTGATATTGCAAATTTGATTAAAATTTAGAAACCACATTAAACAAATGAAGAGTTCAATAATCACGTTGCACATTGGGTCAAAGTTTAGTGACCATTCATGTCATTAGCCCAATAAATATTCAGCATTATCAATTGAAATGCTAACAATAATTGAGTTTTGGTATGCTTATATAGCGATAAATTTTCATTAAACAAACATAACATACTTCACTAACTAAATTATTTCAATAGTGTTCTTTATGGTTGAAAACCAACGAATAGTATACAGTGCCGGGCCGGTCCGTTTGCCTTGACCGCCCAGCAGGGCACGCGGCCTTTCCAGGGGCTGGTGGTGATGGGCTGGACCCGGCCCATTTAAATCCGGCCCTTTGGGCCTTCTTTTTGACAATTTTGAAGATCCTCTCGTTCGCGTCTCACCTCTTTTTCCCTCGGAGGCAGGACGCACTTTCCGTTCAGGATAAACACTCTGACCACCTGTGGCTCATCCTCAAGCTCGGGAACCAATCTGCAGCTCTTGATCAACGCGCCAATCTGTCCCCCTTTTTTTTCCTCCTTCAGATGCTTTCGCTGCATGTCACGTCTCCTCAGCTCTTGGTCCGCGAAGGGTCCGGAATTTTCAAGAGGAGAAGTCATTTCGCGGTGGCGCGTGCGGTGGAGAAAGAGTCGGAGCCATTTGAGGTTGACCAGGACAAGGCTCGTGAAGCCCTTCAGCAGCTCGACCAGCAGCTTCAGTCTCTGTCCCGGAAACGAACCTCTTCCCCAAAAGTTAAGGGTATGTCCTGTTCTGACCCCATGTCGTGCACCTCGTTCGTTTGTGAGTTCTCTTCTTTCTCGTTTTCCTTTCTGAGTTTGGAGTGAGAAACTTTGGTGGGTTTTTATTAGATGTTTGATACGGGGTCTCATAAAGATGCTTGATCTTGAGCTTGTGAGGTATAACTAGGTACAGATCACGGGAATTAAAGAATGAAAAGAATTTAAAAGCGGTGCATATATGCCGTTTCTTGACGTTATTGCCGCCAGCGGACTCCGCTATTGGCGTCACTGAAAGAATTCTCGCCGGTAAGGTGCCGGTTGCCGCATGTTCCACAAACATAAAGGTGAAGAGAGATTGGGCTATGCGGGGGGTTCTTGCCCTGATGGGCAAGTTATTTCCTTGGCCTATGGGATACAGAAGTTTAGTCTGTGGCTTTGGACCCAAACAGAAGTTTGATGCTTTCTTCTAAGCTTGAAATGCCCTGAAGACTATACTTTATTTTGTTTTCCAGACATGTTAATAGGCCGACTGAGTAAAAAATTATTCTCGAACGATATTCATTTTATATAATGTCAATGAAAGCATGTTCTAAGTTCAAGCCAAAATTGACAAATATGTAAAATTCTGAACCTTTAAAAAAGACTTCTTGCTGCAACTTCCGCAACCCATCACGTAATGTCCACGGCTGCCCATTGTGTAGTTTTAACTCTTGTTCCTGTGCCTTACTCTCTTGAGTGTGCTATTAAGCAGCTGTATATTTTGTATTCGTTAGCCTCATTTACACTGCTTTAGGTGTTTTCAAGGATACGCATCACATATACTTTTTGCGGGGATGGCGAAGAAGAAATTTGAATCATGGAGCAGCTTCACTTAAGTGTCATGTTTGACAGCATTTAAGTTTAGCAACCCAATTTAAGATTTGTCCCTGGCGCTGGTTTGTGGTGCACAGTGATAGATTGTAGCAAGGCAATAAGTTTGCAACCAGTGGCTGGTCGAAAATTGAGTCTGATGTCTTGGAATATTGCCATTGGATTCTAGCCGTCACCCAGCATGCGTTAGGTGTTTTGCAGAGTACATGACTGCTATCTCCGATATAGTAGATACTCCCATCTGTCCTTGAGGAAGATTGGATTGGTCCACTATATCGTGTTGTTACTGACACTTCTACTCTTGCTCCATGATATGTTTTGTTTCTCTCATCACAAATCTGCAATATGGAACCATGAAGAATAAGTTTTAGCACATCCAACACGTGGCCAATGGACTCTGATTGTAGCCGACCAGTCTGTCGAATCTGATTTATGGGGTGGGGTGATGGTGTACTATTGTCTCGTCGTTTTGTTGTTGTGAACCCTTCATGGTCTTTTAAAAAACGATTTTACGAAAGATGACTCTCTAACATGATTTTTTGTGTGTGTGTTCTTGAACATCACAGCTTCAGATGTGAAGCTGGCGAGTGACCAGATGACAGGAGAAGACGGGATGGATATTTCTGGATCTCTCCTAACGTACACAGCCGGTGGTCTCGTGCTTTTCACCTTCCTCTATAACCTGTTGTTCTATGGCGTCATTAAACCTTCCATAGATGGGCCGGACTCTCCCCCAGAAACTCCCATTGCAACACAAGCTTCACAAGTTGCAGGTTTTCCCCAGTCATCGCCATCACTGCTTGAAACTCCTTAATACAGTCGCAATGGCACCATCCGCTGCCAATGGTAAAGTGCAGTTAGTTGAGCTGCTTTTGGGATGTACAGCATTGGTAAATTAGGCAAGGCATCACGCCTCCAGGCTTTTGTGAAAAGCAGCATGTTTAGCGTTTGACATTTGTTTCCTCCTCTGACGGGGAGGACTGGTTTCGAGCTATGGGAGCGAAAGATCTTCCTTCATACAGAGAAACAATTTACTGTTTCCATGTCCAAGGTCTATTTTCAGCACCTGAAGATAACCAAACCCAATTGCATTATCTGCACTGCATCTCAACTCGTACAGAAAGCTTAGTTTTGTATCTGTGTCAGACGAAAGCCCACGCAGGCCCGCGGGCAAAGCTGGGCGGACTCGCGGACATGTTCAAAGAAAATTAGAGGGCATTGAGAAAGAAGATGAGCATTCACAAAAGGGACGTCCAAGTGGCCCTCGCCGCTTTGTCCTTCTCAAGTGGATTCCCCTCTCTCTGTTTCTGTCTGGCTGCTACGCTGTGCGTCGGAGGAATTCAAGTTTCACTTTCTTCCCTTTTATAAGATCATATTTCCCAAACCATTAGCAGATGCCTTTGACATCTCTGTTCACGTCCCTCTGCAGACCACCGGGCACCTGCCCCCCCTCTTCATTTCTTTGACTGGCCGATCCATCCGATTTTCAACTCTTGAATTTCAAGAGCTTTGCGGAACCCATGATTGCTTCCCGTGGTCCCGCGAATTAGGAAAGATGGATTCTTTACTAAAATTTATGGACTGACTTCACAAATCTCAATTTCAATTGGGTATCACACTGGCGGTCTCTGTCCGATACCTAGGTAGAATCCGGGAATTGGTCTAACTTTTGTTTGAAAATTTTGATTTTGAAATTATCATACCGTCTCGTAAGGAAAAAATATTCATCAGCCAAAATAGTTATATTGAAATTTCTTTGTGTTGAAAATTATGTTTGGATTATCTGGATGCATGAAAGCGTCTTTTTTTTCTATTCGTTTTGTCAAAGGCCGGTGTCGGGTTTAGGAATCGAACCGGTTCTCTCTAAAACCGGATCGGTTCTCGGGTCGAAATCGGACTAGGTGCCTACTCCGGCGACTGAGTCAAGCAAAGGGAAGTAAAATAACAATTGTCGAGCCCAGCGCATTGAAATCACCACTCTTGGGCAGATGACAAAATAGACAAAAAAAACCGCCGCCGGCCCTAGTTGACCCCCCGGTCCGGTCCGGTCTCTCTGTGTGGTCCGGAATTCCGTCCAGGTTCAACGCAAAGCCGTAGCCGAATTGGGGGTTCCGCGCCTCCGGCGGCAGTGACCCACGCGCCACGCGCCTCATCTCATACCCACCCACCATCGTCCCCTGCCGATGCCCCCCCCCCCCCTGGCGCTCGCCAACGAGGGCTCGGTTCCGGAGAGCGCGTGCGAGGACGCGAGTGGGTTGGCGGCCCCTCCTTCCGCTGCCTGTGTCAGGCACGTGACTCGGCGGCGCACGTTAGCTCGAAAGGAGCAAGATAAGCAAATAAATTAAGGTGAAGAAAAAGCCGATTTGTGCAGATTCACTCATGACTTTGACATATTCGATATAATCGTGCGCTCACCACTTCTCCTTTTCAGCTTCTCCATCGCCACCCAATCTCCGTCTCTCACCACCACCGTATCTTGCGCAATTTCCTCCGTCCCGCTTCACTGTACCTTCGTTTCGAAAACCCTAGCGTTCTCTCTCTCTGTCCGAGTAGCGGGGGATCCGGACGGTGCCAGGGAAGGGCCTCGAGGGGGGTTTTGTTGTTGATCGATCATGACGGCGGCGGTTGGAGCTGCGAGCACGGCGGTGCCGAGCGATCGCGCGGTTGCGTTGTTCCGGAGCTTCAGCGGGCTCAAGTCCTCGAGCTCGGTGCCTCTCGCGAGGCAATTCAACGCGGTGCCGCTCTCTTCTAGCTCCTCCTCCTCCGCTTCTTCGAGCGCGTCCGTCGTGAGAGCTGTGTCGACGGTGAGTCCTGGTCGCTGCTCTGGGGCTCAGTTCTTATTCCGGAACTGTTGCGCGAGGGCGCCTTATATGTTCCCTGTTTATTTGCATTTTTTTCTGTCTGGATTAGTTCATTGCCCTCTCTTTTGTTCGAGTTGACATTTTGTTGGCCATTCCTGTGCATTTATTTGGAGACTTTGGAGTAAGAGTGGTTCAGAAATTGGTAGGATGAAAATGAGAGAATGAAAGTTGGCAGCTTTTTATTTATTTATTATTTCCTTTGGTTTAGGAAAGTTGAGGGTGAGAACTGGGATGATTGATATGAACACTGATTCTGCTTCAAACGTTTTCGAAAAAAATGTAGAAGTAAAGAGTACTGCTCAAAGAAGATTGTTTTAGGCGAAAAATAAATTGCTTTTCCTTTTTCACGATGATAGATCTCTTGCTTAAGCCACGCCGCCACAACCTTTATTCTTTAATAAATTGCTAGTCGTGGATATGGACCTGCACTCAGTACGGAGTTCCTACAAGGGAAACGTGCGCCATCGTGATCAAACTCTGATATAACAAAATATTCTTTCTGTCAGCCTAGGACTGTCAATGCCATCTCTTTTGGCTTAGCAAGCTTGATTTTTGTCTGCACTCTAATTCTGCATGTTCTACTTGCTACATGGGTTGATTTAGTACCCAGGGATTGTTTCATTACTTCATCGCTGTTGTTTATCTTGCTTTTGTGAGTAAATTTGGATAATGTACGAGCAATGGAGAAAACAGGGTGCATCCTATATCCTGACAGGAATCTATTATGGCTTGAATTTTCCCTTTCTAAGTAGCAGATAATTTTTTCCTCTTTCTTAATGATTTTTTTTTTAACAATGTGCAGCCAATAAAGCCTGAAACTGCTGCTGAGCCTAAACGTAGCAAGGTCGAAATAATTAAAGAACAAAGTAATTTTATAAGATACCCTCTCAACGAGGAACTTCTGACAGATGCACCCAATATCAATGAAACTGCTACCCAAATCATCAAGTTCCACGGGAGCTATCAACAGTACAACAGGGACGAACGTGGGGCGAGATCTTATTCGTTCATGCTCCGTACAAAGAACCCCTTTGGAAAAGTTCCTAACAGGCTTTATTTGGCCATGGATGATCTTGCTGATCAGTTTGGGATTGGAACACTTCGTTTGACTACAAGACAAACATTTCAACTCCATGGAGTCCTGAAGAAGGACCTCAAAACAGTAATGAGCACGATAATTAGGAACATGGGTTCAACTCTTGGTGCTTGTGGAGATCTCAACCGAAATGTTCTTGCCCCTGCTGCCCCGTATGCTAGAAAGGATTACAAATTTGCACAAGAAACTGCAGAAAATATCGCTGCACTTCTTACACCGCAATCAGGTTTCTACTTTGATATGTGGGTGGATGGAGAGAAAATCACCTCAGATGAACCTGCTGAGGTTGTGAAGGCTCGAAATGATAATTCTCATGGAACAAACTTCCCCGACTCCCCTGAGCCAATTTATGGAACTCAATTCTTGCCGAGGAAGTTCAAAGTTGCTGTTACCGTGCCCACAGATAACTCGGTTGATATCTTTACAAATGACATTGGAGTTGTTGTCATTTCTAATGAGGAGGGAGAGCCTCGAGGATTTAACTTATATGTAAGATGACTGTCTTTCTATTGAATATCGACTGACTTTTTCTTTAACGTTTCTTTCTTTTATTGCATAATTGTAATATTTCTATTATGCAATATTTCTTTTGCAGGTTGGTGGTGGTATGGGAAGGACACATAGGGTAGAGACTACCTTCGCCCGCCTGTCAGAACCTTTGGGGTATGTACCAAAAGAGGACATTTTGTATGCAATAAAGGCTATTGTTGTTACACAGAGAGAAAATGGAAGAAGAGATGATCGCAAATATAGTAGAATGAAATATTTGGTTAGCTCTTGGGGAATTGAAAAGTTCAGAAGTGTTGTTGAGCAGTATTATGGCAAGAAATTTGAGCCAATTCGTGAATTACCAGAGTGGGAGTTCAAAAGTTACCTGGGATGGCAGAAGCAGGTGTGTATTTTTCATTATTTGCTATTGTTTTCTTGTTCTGAGGGCTTTTGGTGTCCATTGCATTATGATGATTCTGTAACCTATATCAGGCCTAAAGATTCTTGTATCATGCTTGGCCCATTCAATATCTGATTTGCAATTCTCAAATGTTTTTGGCAGGGAGATGGTGGTTGGTTTTGCGGGCTTCATGTTGATAATGGACGTATTGCAGGGAATATGAAAAAGACACTAAGAGGGATAATAGAGAAATATAATCTCAATGTTCGTCTCACACCAAACCAGAACATTATATTGTGTGATATACGGAATGCGTGGAAGCGTCCTATCACAAAAGCTCTAGCACAGGGTGGTTTTCTGGTAAGTTGCATTGGAGATACTATTCCCACTCTCCATGTAGAGTTTAATGTGTTGATTTAATATAATAATAAAAAAAATTCATCCGCTCTAGTCAAGAGGATCTCATTTCCATTTGCATATTTTTTTCAATAGCATTATCATGGAAGGTATGTGCTTCCATCCGGGACAAAAATCTGTAAACATAAGTGATGCTTCTTTGAATTGCCATCTTAACACGCAAAATTGAGTCCTGCTTGTATGACTATTTAAGCTGTGTTTTGAGGTGAAAGGATTCCAGCGCTGTCATTGAGAAATTGCTTTTAAGGAATCCCTTTGCTCCATAGAGGAGAATAGTACAGGGAAATTGTTTATTATATGGGTCACAACCTCCCAGCGGACATTGCTTTTTAATCAAGATCCATATTTTGTTTTTGACATGATGACACTTAGAGATTGTATTAGACCTTTTTGTCTGCCATTGCTTGGTGTGCTTATTTCACTACACTATTTTTCATGATAAAAAAGTTGTAATTGTGGGCAGGAACCTAAATACGTGGACACTCTCAATATAACTGCAATGGCGTGCCCTGCATTGCCTCTATGCCCATTGGCAATAACTGAAGCTGAGCGAGGAATACCTGATTTACTTAAGCGGGCTCGAGCTGTGTTTGATAAGGTATATGACCACCCGTGTACGACAGCCCAGTCATGCAATATCATAATATCGCAGTACGATATCTGATCATGAGGTTTGTTTGCACTGGCATTATAGGTTGGTCTCAAGTACAATGAATCTCTTGTTATAAGGGTAACTGGCTGCCCTAATGGCTGTGCTAGACCATACATGGCTGAACTTGGACTAGTTGGCGATGGTCCAAACAGTTACCAGGTACATGTTACACTTTCTCAATGCCTTTCTCCTGAAACTTATCAGCATAAACTCATTTTAACCTTCAATTTGTGTGGAAAAACAGATTTGGCTTGGAGGGACACCAAATCAGACATCAATAGCAAGAACTTTTATGAATAAGGTTAAGATTCAGGATCTCGAGAAGGTTTTTGAGCCTCTCTTCTACTATTGGAAGCGTAAGAGACAATCCAAAGAATCATTCGGCGACTTCACTAACCGCATGGTTAGCACCAAATATTTGCAATTCATGAGTATTTTATAGTTTAACTTTTATCAGATAAGGAATGCTAGTAGCCAATATTTGTTGAGAACGAGATTGTTATTAACTCCTCTCTTTTCCTTCATTATGGCCTAGCTACTTTTCTCTCACGGTCTTATTTTCTACTAGGGATTTGAGAAGCTTCAAGAGTGGGTTGACAAGTGGGATGGTGTGATAAAGGCACCTGCGCGCTACAACCTTAAGCTATTTGCTGATAAGGAGACGTACGAGGCCATGGAAGAAATGGCGAAGGTGCAGGACAAAAGCGCTCATCAATTAGCCATAGAAGTAGTGCGGAACTTTGTTGCTGCCGAGCAGAATGGGAAGGCCGAATGAGATAGGACTTCAAGTCGATCTATTCAATTCCTAACTTGCCAATGGAATTTGAATGAGAAAATGATCTACCATTTTGTCTGTGCCGTTACCACACAGTAACGGCTCTGTTAAAGGTGTCGATGTTTTTTCCTCCTCTTCCATCAGTTTCTTTTTCCAGCTTTTGCAAGACCTGAAGTCGATGTAAACAATTGCGTTTTCTTTTGCCTTCTGTAATTCCTTTTGCTTGAGTAAGCAAATTTCTTCCGCTTCTGTAGCTGCTAGTATGCTTCAGCTTGTGTCACTGGACGCTGCACCGTAACTGGCGGCGTTGACATGGGGATTGTGCTGTAGTGACCCGTAACATGCACAGCATTGCAGTTGAGTCGAATCACTTCATCTTTTCATGTTCCAAGAGGAATCTGTTTCAGAGCATAGTAAAAGTTCATGTACTTGATGTTTTAGCTGTAGCTTCTGTGATGATGAGTTGGTTCTGGCAATGCGCAGTTACTGTTCTTACATGAAAGCTGGTTATGGTTATGCAGTATATTTGTTGGATGAGTGAAGACCTAATGAAAACCGGCCGCTGCCACTAGGTTCGATCTGTAACGCTTTGCCATGGGTGAACTCTCCGCTGGTGAATGCAGATTTGCCAGTACTGAGAATTTGGATGATGCAAGTCCAAATGCGCCTAAATGCTTTGCTTGTTCGAACATTCACTGCCCGACAACTGCCGACAGTCATACCTGCCCAACTAGATACGATGGCTCGACATCGAAATCAATCTGATGCCAAATATTCAAGTTGGAACGCAGGAGGGAAGTGGGATTCAGACCAAAGAAGCGGATTTAGATAGAATGATGATCCATCGGTCCCAAAGACAGCAAGAAATTAGAATACAAGGTTTTACACATATCATTCCCAAATCAACACGAAATCAAGGTGGGGAAAAGAAGTTGCCAACTCTTGACCCTCATTTACGGCAGACGCGAGCGGTGGGCATGGTCACACAAATAGGAGCATACTTCTTCTTGGCTTCGGGAGTTCCATTTCTCGGCTCATCTTCCTCTGCGATGGCGACTCTCGTGACAGCGCAGGCGGCGGCAGCTGCGGCAGCAAAGACCAAGTCCCTTCTCCCATTGCATCTCTCTTCCTTGGTGGCATTGAATTCAAGGCTGGCCTTCTCAGCCTCGGTGGCTCTCGAGGCCTTGGCCACAATGAGCCCTCTCGAGGCCTTGGACGAGGGTAGCTTGCCCACCACAGCTGACGAGCCGGCGAGGAAGGAGGCTGTCATGGTCATGGAAGCCATTGCTGTTGCAAGTGTGGTTGAGTGAGCGTTTCGCTTTCTTTCTCAGCTTCTCTTACTTGCGACTTATGTTTGTGTGGAGAGTAATTATTTGAGGGTGCAGAAGATTGCAAAAGCGAAGCGCTTGTTGGGGAGAGAGGGCATCATCCATTACCTTATCTTGAGACGAGTGTAGCCCTAATGGGTGCTTGCCACGTGTATCTTTTGTTATCTGAAATAAACTGGTGGCGAGGAAAGCCTGGGCTAGAAAGTTCATGGCACTTCAGTTTCTGTTTCGTTTTTCTTTTTCCCCCAAAAAATAACCTTCGTCTTACTACTTTACTGGAAATCTCTACAAACGAATGCTGGAAGAAAATTTGATTTTATGCACAGTAGGGTCATCTCCCAGAAAACAGCTGGGACATGGATAAGAAGGCTCATGATTTTTGCTCCAGACAAGTTATCAATTCAAACTAAAAGTTGAGATTCCACTGACCTTCCAATAACTTCCCCAGTGATCGAGTCCTTACTTCCATTAGTAAAAACCATCCGAAACATTCGATTTTGCTAGTGCTGAGTAACACTACATTAGTAAATGAAGCATGATTTAATTTGCAAAAAATCAGGGATAAATGCATATTTGCATAATGATATTTTTAAATGGATAATCGAGTTGAAGCAGGTTGCCAGAATTGAAGGGAAACAGCGCAACTTCCTATCTAGTTTTTACTAGTTGCACAAAGCACTTGACCATCATGCAGAGAGTGATGAGGAAAATCCTAGAGCCTCCGGACAAATTGGGCTGTCATTCAACGTTTTGCTGCACAAAATCCCTCCATTGTTCAATCAAATGTTATGAGGGCTAGCCACCTGCCAGGGGCCGAGGAGTCAACAGTTCCACCCTGGGTGGTCTATTAGGTAACACTTCAGAAATGTCCATCTTCGACGTTATCTGATACAACGTTCTTGGTTTCAGATAATGTTCTTCACATGCGCGTGCAGCCCGCCGGAAGAATGGGCGGACTACACCGCTTTCTTTCGGCTCACTTGCCGGGTGGGACCTCTATTCAACACCGGCTGATGAACCAGGCGGGCCTGGGCAGGGGCTTTGAGACCTCACTCGCCCGTAGATTTCCAAAGTTTAATGTTTCTTTGCTTTGTATTTTTCTAATGCTCGACGAGCATATTATGGGTACATGTCGACAAAATCTGTAAAACGACCATGATGAGAGAAAACGCAGTATCAAATTCACATGAGTAAATTAATAATCCTAATCCTAGTGAAACCTCCAATCCCCGCTGCTAATTCTTAGCTAGAGTCAATGTATCTTATAAGAGCTCGCTTGCATATCTAATCACCAACGTGGGGTAACGAATGATATGGGTTGGTGCTGATTAAATCGTTGAAGCTATACGCTGCTTCATGATGAGGATTTAGGCGATTGGAACGCGCCGGAAGGCAAGAGCTCTCCCGCTTGGATGCTATTTGGGAGGAGAATTGCTGGTCGGCTGCCAAGTAGGAGGCCCGAGGCTCGCGGGCTGTGTGGCCTCACTCTGAACTTGTCAATGCATGTGGATCCACATCTCTCTCCGACGACGCGCTCCAAAGTAGGGTTGAGTACAGTTGCGATATGGCCGAACATTGTGGGCCGGTCGGTCGGTTGGTCTGGGCACCGACGAGAGCACTGATCTGAGAACTCTTGAGGCAGTTGATGATTGTCGACCCCGCATACTTGTTGGCTCGTGTTGAGCTCGTGACTTGGCGTGGATTGAAGGTCTTCCAAGAAACCACCGTTAGCAGTGATGGCCTTTTCCTGGCCTTGATTCTTGCAGGCGGTCGTCAGGGCATTGTCGCCGTTGCTGTTTGGCCGGTCATGGTTCTGTTTGTTCCTCTGCTTTGGTGGATAATCGGATTTCTGGCCGTTCTTTGAATGTTTGGGCGTATAAACCTTGCACAGAACCCACTCATCCAACTGCCACAATGCACATCACAAACACATCAATTCACGCCAAGCGCAATGGAAAGCAAAACTAAGATAACTATAATGTCAACATGAACGTATGAATCCAAACCCTCTTATCCTTCACTCCCTTCTCCTTGTCTGTACTGGTGTGGCTCCTCCTGTCGTCCTCCAATCTATACTCGTGCATATTCCAGGCCGTCCCGTCGCCTAGCCCTTGCGGGGTTCCCGTACAGAAGGCCAACGACCTCTTATGTCCAATCGTTTTGTTCTCCACCAGGATGATGCTTTCCTTCCCGGTCGCCTTCCAAACCCCGCTGGGCGTGCAACGATTTGGCCGCGACCCGTTCGGATACTTCCTGTCCCTCGGGGTGAAGAAGTACCACTCGTCTGCATCTTTGCAAACTCCCTTGCGATTTTCTGGAGAATCATAGAACGAGTTGCATAAGACTAATTCTTTCGCATCTTCAAGCATGCATGCACGGACATTACAGACCTAATCGAATGCTGGAACGATAGATGAATCACGTACAGAATTCGAGTCCATACATTGGCCGCGTACATGTACGTACCGATGAGCTTTCTGGGGTCAAAACTGTAGAGATCAACGTTGGCGAAGAACTCACTGAGCGGAATCGAATCGCCCATGACTTTGGGCTTCAAGTAGTAGAGAATGAGCTCCTGGTCGGTAGGGACGAATCTGTACCCGAGTGGAAACTCGGGCGGGGACGGCCGCGCCGCCAGTAATTCTTGGCTCGAGTACGGCGTGCATGGTTCGACGCCGACTTCCTGCTGACCATCCACGCGCATTCCCTCCGGCTGATCATCCCAATCACGGTTGTGGCTCTGATCGTCGTTCTCCATCTTTCCTTAATGACAGCGCCTCGCTCGCTCTTGGTGTGTACCTTATTGTGAAGAACAAAGACGATCCAACAACAAAATAAACAGATGAAGCAGATAGATTGGATTCCTTCTTTATATTGTTGAAAGATATGCGTGATCAAGTCAAATATTTACTTTCCTCTTATGTGAATAGCTCAATTAGGAATGTAGATATCTTCACATTCTCTTTTTTTCCTGTATTATATAAACACTTGTAGTATAAATACATGTAATTGTAAGAGTGAATGATATACAGAAAAAAGGAGAATTTTCTCACTCACTTGCGCTCATGCCTTCTAGTCCACTTTGTTTCATATATGGTTTGGTTGAGCAGGCATGCTCCACGGAAAGAACAGCAGACAACAATGTCACCATAAATCAAACAATACAACGGAAATTACAGTTGCAATCGAGTCACTTAACCACTTTCAATACTTCTCAACCCTAGTTTTACCCGGGAACTCATCTCTTGATTTCTCAAAGAATAACTTTCCAACCCCACAAAAAAATTCGAAAATCTTACCACGAGACTTCTCGGCTTCAAGACACACCTGCAAATCCTTCGGAATGTAGTTTACCAACACACTTTAGAATTGATTGTTATGGGGAAAAACTCGTCCATCGGCTTTCGGGCAAAAACCATCACCCACCTCTTGTGTATATAGTATTTGGATTGAATGACTCAAACTAGGAATCCAAACCCTAACGCGAATAGTTGGGTTTAGCAACCTTATTAACGATCGTCTTCTCCTTCTTGAGCTCTTTATTATTTAATGAATCTCAGTTAATTATGTGGCAAATTTTCGTAGGTGTAGGAAATTTTTAGTTTGGCGTTGCATAAATTTGAATTCAAGAATTTAAACGCACAAACCCTTCCCCCTTCCCCCCTTTTTTGAGTTTAACATGATATAAATCAATCTTGAAAACTAAACTAGCCCTTAGATTTTGAGACACCCACCAAAAGAAGCGAGCGATAAAGATGCAAATCGATCTAAGAAATTCTTTTAACCCCTTATCCGTTTTGGATCGACGCGTCCGTAATTTCACTGATAAATTAGTATTGCGTAATGATATGTGTTATAGCTTAATCGTAGCATTACCAACTTTAATGAATCGACATTAATAAGATGTTCGGTAGGTACATGGTGGCACGGAAGTATCCTAAAGTTTGAACACCTTAATTGCAACTCCTTATGTACTTTGTTGGGGTCAATTGAGCCAACTAAATTGATTTATTGTTTTAGTTATTATGTATAAAATTTTTTTAATCAATTAAAATTAGAGAAAAAGTCACAAAAAAATTCCTAATATGTCAATTGTGACATATTTACCCTAGATTCATTTTTTTTGTAACATTACGAATCTCGACTATGTCCACTCTGACATATTTACCTTAATTTTTTTCTCGTGACATAAAAATTCCCAAACTCGTATTTATGTGACACATTTACTCACTGTGAATATTTTTTTCGGATGATTTTTTAGCCAAAACAACATTATTTTTATTTCACATAAGTCACATGCACTGATACGTCAACACTATTTGCTTTCCAAACATCATTGTAGGTAGTTTCTTAACAGTGATTAGTGACAGAATCTTGATGGAAGGTAAACGTGTCACATAAATATGAATTTACGATTTTTGAAGTTACAAAAGAAATTTCACAATGTATATATTGCAATGGATATAATTTGTGGTTTTTTTTCCCCTGAGTGTTTTGATAAACACCTAATTAGTTTTAGGCTCCGAATCACCAAACGACTTGGACCCCCTTTATCGCTTGTTTAGTTAATCTTGTAAAGCCCAATTACAGCTGAAAGAGAACAAAACTAAATGATTTAGTAATGCTTCTAGGCTTCTAATTTGGACAATAGTTATTGCAAGTGGTGCAAATTAAACATGTTTTTAGCAATACAAGTTTCTAAAATAGTTTTTTTGAAGCCTACTACAAACAGTTAGGGAAAATTGCCAAATCATCCTTAAATATCGAAAGTTCAGAATTATATTAGTAAAATTAATAAAACTTAGGACCGAATGGGTATCCACACTATTCATGAATACTTTACATACTCGTGACTCGAGCCCTTACTATGAACCTATACTAAATAGCGTCCAAACTATAATTAATTAAAAAAAAAAGTGTCATGGGCCACCGATTCCTTGAATGAGGTCTCGCGGTTGATTAACCGTTGACCGGTTGATGTGGTCGCTAGCCGCCGACAGCTTGGATTTTCATTTGCCACGAGTACTAAATAAGAGGCAGTTGTGTAAATATAAAAATTGAAAGAGTAAGAAGCCAAAGCCATGCATCCAAAACAGGCCTAGCATCTCTCTAGAGGAAGCATCTTTTTGCTCTTAATTATTTATTAGTCTTCTCCTGTCGAAGGGAATCTGTGGAGAACGACAACAGTCTGTCATTATTCGAGACGCGACCCACTAATCTCTATTTAGGGTTAATACCGTAAAAATTTTCAGTACTCGAATTGATTTTGACATTATAAAAATTATTAAACCGGTACATTCATATCACATTTGCTGTAAACTAATCTTTGCATCGCAAAAAACTCTCAATTGAGTTGTGAAATTGTCACAATTACTTGAAATTAGTATAAGATCGACATCTCTCCATTTGACTATTCTTATTATCGATTGAGTCACTGAATTGATAAGAGTCGTGTTAGGTCTGCTAGACGGAGAAGGGAGATGTATATAACTCGGGCCATTGCAATTGATTTTTTTTTCTCACTCGAGTGATGACGTAAAGCCTGGCTTAAATTCCGTAAGCCGACACGTCATCCCGACCATTAAACTCCCCCGGGCAAAGAGTATAAAAAAAATACTTCTAAGTAGTACTTTGTCGTTAGAGCGGTCCCCCGACATCCGACGGCTGAAAATGGGCCACGTGGCACATCGCTTGTCGACGTGGGCCAGCGTCTTTTTTGAAATGGATGCTGAAGCACACTACTCTGCTATAAAACGCACTCAGGGGGAAAGCTGCAGAGCAAGAGCGACCGCGTCAAAACGAAGAGAGGGGGGAGAGAAGAGGAATTGGAGGAGACAAGAATGAGCGCTGCCATCGGTGCCGGGAAGGTCGTGTGCGTGACCGGAGCGTCCGGCTACATCGCCTCGTGGCTCGTCAAGCTCCTCCTGCAGCGCGGCTACAGCGTCAAGGCCTCCGTTCGAGATCCGAGTCCGTTCTCGATCCCTCTCGCTTTCCGTTTCCGTCCGAGTCGCGTTTTGCTTCGGGTCGCGCCTTTTGCGTGACGAGCGACTGTTAATTTCTTCTTCCCGATGGATCGATTTTTGCTTCCTGATGGCCTTGATTCTCTCGCGTGTCGTGTGTGTCTTGTGTGACGTGATGCATTTCGTCGTCGTTTCCTGTAATCTACGTCGTGGATAAATGTTTCGTGCATATGCAGTTTCAGACTGTGGCCAAGGGAAGTAGTTTATGTTTTGGTTGTATTGTTTTGAAGTGGTCGAGGATTTAGCAGCTGAGGGGGGTTTAAATGGAACTGGGGTTGTATGTGCTTTTTTCCAGCGGCCTGCCTTGTAGTAAGGTAGCATTTCTTGAGTATAGAGGATCCATATCGTGAGATTGGTGATTGCCTGATGACGGTGGTTACAGGTATAAGCAATCACAATAAACCTTTTTGTCTTTTGGCCTGCACATGCCGAATGCAGGGTTATTCTTCGAGAACTGGAGGAGTCATGCCTTCGTTAGGGTTTTTCTTTTCCGGCTCCGAAGACAGTCTCTAATGACTTCATGATTTGTGTGGTCCGCTGGTTATCTTTTATGGCTTGTATCTGGTTATATTAAGAGTGATCTTTCAGCTGTTATTCGAATACATTCCTGCATTGGTAGGCAAGGCAAATGAGAGAGAACATCCAGGAATCTTCTAGAAAGTTACAAGATCTTGGTTGATTTCCTCAGTATCGTTGCATGAGGTTTTCAAATTTCTACAACAGTGCCCTGCTCCCAAATTTTTTAGTTTCTGCTTGACTCGAGCCGTTTCAAATTTTTTATGTCCGAACAGCTCATTTACAGTAATTGTTCTTGTCTCTCCAAAAGATGATCCTAAAAAGACTGAACATCTGCTGGCGCTTGATGGAGCGAAGGAGAGACTTCAACTGTTCAAAGCGAACCTGCTGGAAGAAGGTTCATTTGATGCTATTGTTGAGGGTTGTGCAGGCGTTTTTCACACTGCCTCGCCCTTCTATCATGATGTCAAGGATCCCCAGGTTAGATTCCAGAATTGATATGCTAGTCCTTGCAGAGTAGTTTTTGTTTCTTCTTCGTTAATCTTGTTTTGCCACATTTTATTTATTGAGGCCAACTAGCATGCGTCATGCTTATCCTGAGAGAGTACAAATTTATTCCATATCAACCATAACCAAGTTTCTTAACTTGGTCATTCCTGTTTAGTTTTGTCATACTCTAGCTTTGCCTTTTGATTACGAAAAGGGATGAGGGGTGCCTGGAAACTGTAGTTAAAGCAACCGTACTCTTCTGCTCTTTGATCTGCATAATCTGATATTCTTATCAAGCACATCTCTCACCACCTTCTGATGTACAGCTTTGCAGTGAAATTTGGTTGGCATCAATTCTATACAGGAATTTAAGTTTTTGGATTATCTTTAGGTTATTTGCTTCTATACCTCTACTCTAGCATCCGCTGATGTATTCTCGTTTTAGTGCAATTATAGTTTGGTTGTTGATCTCACTATGTTTCCGTGCATGCATAAGTTACAAGCAAGGAAATAAGAGCATGTGAGTCCTGGGATTTACCGTACTTTTCGCTCAGACTGGAAGATTCAGATTTTCGTTTGTTTCGTAACATATTTTACTTGATAATTGCTGATAACAAAACTAGTTTATAATTGGATTTTTCTCAATTTGATATGTTTCTTTTATGGACAAGCAAGATCATAGAGTAGCTTGTTAACTTCTGTAAGTTTTGTATATTGGGCAGAACCGTCTTTTATACGGGGACCTCCCTCATACTTGCGTCACTTGTAATGTTACTCTGACTAAAACTACACAGAACCAATGGAGATCCTTATATTATTGAGTACATAGCAGATTGAAATGTGTGAAGTTAGACGGAGTTGAGAGATATTTTGAATTTTGATTTACTAATTTGGTGTTTTTATTATATAACTTGGACCGTGTTTCTCATACTAATTAAATTCTTCCGCACCTTATGTCTTTGTTATATTGTAAGATTATGGATGTCAAAATGCTGGCTGTTCCTCATTGAGTTGAACTGTTGAGGAGAAAAAACTTAGAGTAGGATTTGATATTCAAGTTCTAGGTATGCACGAAGGATCTATGACATGTGGTAACAGAATTTAGTCTCTCATTATTTCATCTATTTGATCTCTTTTGGCTAATTAATTGTTGTCATATTTCAGGCAGAATTACTTGATCCTGCTGTAAAGGGAACTCTTAATGTCCTGAAGTCGTGTTCCAAAGCACCTTGTGTGCAGCGTGTGGTCTTGACATCATCTATGGCTGCAGTTGCATACAACGCAAGACCGCGGACACCTGATGTAGTGGTGGATGAAAGTTGGTTTTCTGATCCAGACTTGTGCAGGCAAACCAATGTACGCATCTTCTCCATTTTAGTTTTATTGTCTCCTGTATTATTTTCTACTGTTGCTGAGATGATCAACATGAGTGTAATCCAAAAATGCACCGTTAAAAACATCTCTTAAAGTGACCTTTCCCATTTTATATTTCTGTTTGTTGACACAAACCAGCTGGTTAGTTGGTTGGTGGAGTTTTTCTTACATGTCAGTGTTTATCATAACGGCATCAATTTGGAAGTGGCTTTCTTTTTCTTCATGAATGCATTATATCTCTCAAATTTTTCTCCCCTTGTAGGCGTGGTATGTGCTTTCCAAAACTTTGGCTGAGGACGCTGCCTGGAAATTTGTGAAAGAAAAGGGCATTGACATGGTTACTATCAACCCAGCTATGGTGATCGGTCCTCTTTTGCAGCCAACACTTAACACAAGTGCTGCGGCAATCGCAAATTTGATGAATGGTAATTCAGCATTAATTATTCTCCAGATAACAGAGTTGTTTATGTTTCCATTGCTTCAATCATGTATGATTGCATTGACAAATAGCTTCTTTGGCCTAACTAACTGGGAAGCTGGCACTGCTATATCGTTTCTTCACCGTCCTAATTCACTTTTCTCCATTGGAAGTTACTGTTTGAGAGAGGGAAAAATGAATATTGACTGTTGTAACTTCTTGACCAATGATGATTATATAATTGTACCAATTTACCAATTTAGTTGTGAGGTGTAAGCAGTATCTCTCCTAGTTGGTGAAGTCCTCATCTTGATTTTCGTTTGATCTTGATTATTTCTGTGATTTTTCCTGGGAGAAAGGGGAAAGGATATTAAACTTATGAAGTATGTGCTGTAGTCAATGTGGATATATCTTTAGTTAAATTGAGGTACACCATCATCAACTTCATTGTCATCAATTTTCTGCTTGTGTTTTCACCATACAGAAGCCATCCTTGTTAAATGCAGCCTAATTTTTTTTAAGCTTTGTTTGTATCCCTTATAACCAGGAGTATCTTAGTTTGATATCCTTTGTGCTCGTGATTCCTACTCAGGTGCACCAACTTTTTCAAATGCAACTTTTGGATGGGTCAATGTCAAAGATGTTGCAAATGCTCATATACTGGCACTTGAGGTCCCATCAGCCAGCGGAAGATATTGTCTAGTTGAGAGGGTTGCACACTACTCCGAGATCGTGAGGATCTTACGAGAGCTTTACCCTTCTTCCCAGCTTCCAGAAAAGTAAGTAGTTAGACCATGACATGTACGTGTATAGTGAATAATAGAGTATCAAGGTTTTTCTATTATCATGTGAAGGTAGACAAGTTTTTCTTGGAAGATACCATTGGTATAAAATCATATGCTGCCGATTTACATGATTTTCTCTTTTAACTTTAATTTCTGGTGGTAAAAACTTTTGGATTTATCATTTATAATATAAATCTATATCTTTGAAAGTGAAGCCACCTTTTAGTCAATATGTCTTTTTCCTCTTCTTCTAAAATCCACTTCTCCTGTTTAGATGAGTATGATGTGTGCCTGTTAACTAGGCACAAATGATAAGTTACTCGGTCTCTGTCTCATTTTCCCATGATGTCTAGCTTTCGGCTATTTGCTTCCAAGGGAGAGAGTTTATTTTGCTTGAAATTTGCTTCTCAGGTGTGTAGACGACAAGCCTTTCGTGCCAATCTATCAGGTGTCGAAGGAGAAGGTGAAAAGCTTGGGGATCAACTACATATCTCTGGAGCAGAGCTTGAAGGAAACTGTTGAAAGCCTGAAGGAGAAGGGATTTGTTAAATCTTAGGTCAGGAATGTAGGTGGGAGGCTTTTCACCCGCTGGCCGGTTGTTCCCATGAAATGTGTGTGCATATGAACATTGGTAGAAGGTGGGTGCAGGAATCACGAATCTTCCTGCTCCTCTGTCCTCTTATTTGTAATAAAACAAGAAACGCTGTTGACGCGTTCTTTCTCAATCGCTGCTGATTCAGGGTGTACCAAGCGTCAAACCGACAGCAATCTTCTTATTAGGCCCACTCCGCTGGTGTGCATGAAGGGCGTTTGAAATTGCAATATCCCTTAATGACAATCACGCCGTCCGCCTGATACTAGGAACTTGCAATGTCTAAAACTTTAATAGTCGACATATCTATTTTAGAAGCAATTAACCTTGTAAAGGCGGAGTGACCGCATGATCATTCGTTTAGCCGACAACCATTGCTCTGGTAAAACGACGGGATGGACGGATCCTGGACCCAAATAGTCGTAGTTGGCTGAACCAGACGCGGGCAAATAGCAGTCGAACGGCCTTCGAGTAAGAGAATCCTCTTTTCTAATGTTATTTTGTCTCTACACGGCAGATCCCCGACGGAGTAGCCGAGGCAAACGTCGAAAATGACTTGGGCTTTGACTCTTGACCACATTTCCCGAGTTCTTGGAAGATATCACTTGACCGATACGTCGGCCTTCGGCTCACCGATCAGACTGCGCTTTTTCCGTGAAGCCCCTCTCAATTGCATGTGCATTGCCGTTCCTTACCCTAACGCTTCCCTAGTTTGCATTTAAGATTTTGCACCAAATTTCGTTATCATATGCAGAATTATTTATCATCGATGCATAAATTATTTCACGATGTCCAAAGTAAAAGCCTCTTTGCGCTTTATTTTGGGACGCTTGAGGACCATATCTTGGGTACCCCTCCCAAAAAATATGAGCATGATGAGAAACAAGAGTTACCAAAATCACTTGAATGACTTGATCATCCTTGACACGGGATTTCAATTTGGAAGTGGCTTTCTTTTTCCATCCTGAATGCACTCTCTCTCTCTCTCTCTCTCTCTCTCTCTCTCTCTCTCTCTCTCTCTTGCCCCCATGTAGATGTGGCGTGAGCTCTCCAAGATTTTGTTGGGACTTGGTCCCTTTTTGTTGGGACTTGGTCCCTAGAGTAAAGTGAATGAGAAGTGTAGAAAAAAGTCCCACATAGAACAAATGTGAGGGAAAGTGAGAGTATATTAGTGGGAGCTTTCCAAGTGAGGTTGGACCCTAAGGGGTACCCCACTTTTGTGGAAGGGAGAAGACCTAAGCTTGCCGGTGACCACCACGCGCGCCGGCCCGGCCCTGCCCGAGATTTTTATAATATTATTTTATTTTTTCCTTTTCTTTTCCTTCAGCTTATTCTTTTGCTCAGAAGCACTAGTGACTCTTCGGACCTCGTGACCATTTACCAAGAGGCGCCAAATTTATTATTTTGCACCACTTCATACGACATACATTTTCATGAAAATGCGCCACTTCATGATATATATATTCGGGAAAACCGACCCCGAATGTACGGGTTCATAACATTCATTCATTTTGTGCGATTAAGTCATATACAAGTTGCGTTCGCCGACTCTCTCCTTGTTGTGCCACGAGAGAGGGGCTGCAATTCGTTCTATCCTGAGAGGCAATTGTCCAACGGCCTAGCTACGTCTAATAGGCGGGCAAATTTGTCTTAAGGACACGACATTAAATTGTCAGGCTCGAATCAAATTTGCTCTTCCGATCGTTCATCCATTTGTGAACTGTACAGGTTCTATTGTTTTCTTCCCTTGATTCGTCGGTGTTTATTACTTGCTGTTCATTATTGGTTGTCCTAAATCGTTTTGTTTACGAACACTATCCCGTGCCTATACTTTTGTACGTATTGACAACAATCTTAAGACAAATTTTTGTGGTTAATGTTCATTAATTGAGTCTACTATTTTGTTTTCTATATGTGTACAGTCATGTCTGCAAGTGCTACATCATCGGTGACGCCCATAGTTGCGTCGGCTCCGACTCATGGAGAGAAGCCGGAGAAGTTCAATGGGACTGATTTCAAGAGGCGGCAACAGAAAATGTTGTTTTATCTCACAACGTTGAACTTGGCAAAGTTCCTCATGGAGGATGCTCCTAGGATGGACGAAAGAGAGACAACCAAAGAAAAGTTTGCTGCGGTAGATGCTTCGAAGCACTCTGATTTCCTATGCCGCAATTACATTATGAATGGTCTAGATAACTCCCTGTACAACGTCTACAGGCCGTTGAAGACGGCTAGAGAGTTATGGGAAAATCTTGAAAAGAAATATAAGACGGAAGATGCCGGATTGAAAAAGTTCATCGTCGGCAAATTCCTAGACTTCAAGATGGTGGACCACAGATCTGTCCTAAGCCAAGTCCAAGAACTCCAAGTAATTTTCCATGACATCCATACTGAGGGGATGATCATAAGCGAATCTTTCCAAGTGGCTGCATTCATAGAAAAGTTACCGCCCTTGTGGAGAGAATTCAAGAATTATTTGAAGCATAAGAGAAAGGAGTTGTCATTGGAGGACTTGATAGTTCGACTAAGGATAGAGGAGGACAACATCAATGCTGAAAAGAAGATGAGCAGAAATGTTGCGTTGTCTAAGGCCAATGTAATTGAGGCGCTAGGAACAAAAACCAACAAGAAGAGGAAGAGACAAGTAGAGGGTTTCACTCAAGGTCAGAAGAAGTTTACTGGAAAATGTTTCAACTGTGGGAAAGCTGGACATCGAGCCAAGGAGTGCAGAGCCAAGAAGAAGTAGAAATCTCAAGCTCACGTGGTCGATCAGATTTCTACCGGCGTTGATGATATCAATCTTGCTGTTGTGATATCGCAATGCAACTTGGTGAGGAACATCAAGAAGTGGTGGGTGGATACCGGAGCTACTCGTCACATTTGTACGAGCAGAAATATGTTTTCCACATACACGCCCATGGCAAGAGATGAAGTACTTTATATGGGCAACTCCTCCACATCAAAGGTTGAAGGCATTGGGAAGATTATTCTGAAGATGACCTCGGGAAAAACCGTGACATTGGTTGTGTTCTACATGTGCAGAACATCCGCAAGAACTTAGTGTCCAGATCTCTCCTCATCAAGAATGGCTTTAAGCTAATGTTTGTAGCTGACAAGTTTGTGCTCTTGAAGAACGATATGTATGTAGGCAAGGGGTATATTTATGATGGCCTCTTTAAGCTTAATGTAATGATTGTTGTGCCCACAAAGGCTTCTAATAAAAGTGTGGTTGCTTATGTTGTTGAGTCTCTTTTTATTTGGCATGCAAGACTAGGACATGTTAATAACAAATCATTGAAAAAGTTGATGAAAATGGGGCTTGTACCAACGCTTGAATGCCCAAATGAGAAATGTAAGATATGTGTTGAATCTAAATTTTCTAGGCTGCCTTTTAATTCAATAGATACAAGGAACACATAACCTTTAGATTTAATTCATATGGACATTTGTGATTTGAAAACAATACCGTCTAGAGGAGGGAAGAATTACTTTATCACTTTCATAGATGATAGCTCTAGGTATTGTTATATCTATTTACTAAGTAGAAAGAACCAAGCAATTGATGCTTTTAGAGCTTATAAAGCCGAAGTAGAAAATCAATTGCAAAAGAAAATTAAAGCAATTAGAAGTCATCAAGGAGGTGAATATGAATTTCCTTTTGAGGAAATTTGTGCAGAATCGGGAATTATTCATCAAGTTACTCCTCCTTATGCGCCACAAGCTAATGGAGTGGCGGAAAGGAAGAACCGGTCCTTAAAAGAAATGATGAATGTATTGTTAATTAGTTTCGGTTTACCACAGAATTTGTGGGGGGAAGCTGTTTTAACCGCAAACTTTATCTTAAATAGAGTTCCCCACAGAAAGACACATCTAACTCCCTATGAGAAATGGAAAGGCAGAATGCCTAATCTGAAATATCTCAAAGTGTGGGGGTGTTTAGCTAAGGTCGCGATTCCTAAATCTAAAAAGGTTAAGATAGGACCTAAAACTGTTGATTGTGTCTTCTATCGGTTTTTGGTTCATAAATATGAGGTCTCGGATATACATGTTGGTACGATCATTGAATCGAAAGATGCCACGTTCTTTGAAGATGTATTCCTATACAACACTGTATATGATTCAATTGAAAGCAATAAAAGACCTTGAGATACTATATCTACAAATGATCCTATTGAAGATGAACCAAGACGTAGCAAAAGACAAAGGACCTCAGCATCTTTCGGTCCTGATTTTCTGACATATATGTTAGAAAATGAGCCTCGGACTTTTCAAGAGCCTGTGACATCTCCTGAAGCCCCGTTTTGGAAGGAAACTATCAATAGTGAAGTCGAATCGATTTTGTCCAACTATACTTGGGAATTGGTTGACCTTCCTCCTGGCAGCAAACCACTACAATGCAAGTGGATTTTCAAGAGAAAGATGAAAGCCGATAATACTATCAATAAATATAATGCGAGACTTGTGGTCAAGGGATACAAGCAACGAGAAGGCCTTGATTATTTTGATACGTATTCACCTGTCACTAGAATTACATATATAAGGATGTTAATTGCATTAGCTACGGTGTATAAGTTTGAAATTCATCAAATGGATGTAAAACGGCTTTCTTAAATGGGGACCTCGAGGAAGAAATTTACTTGGAACAACCTGAAGGGTTCATTGTTCCTGGTCAAGAAAGAAAAGTATGTCGCCTGATTAAGTCACTATATGGCTTAAAACAAGCACCGAAGCAATGGCATGATAAATTCGATAAAGTGATGTTGTCGAATGGTTTTAAAATAAATGAGTGTGATAAGTGTGTTTATTTCAAGAACACTCGAGAAGGTACCACTATCCTTTGCTTGTACGTGGACGACATGCTAATAATAGGCAGCAATATTGAGGTTGTTAATTCGACCAAACACATACTCAAAAGACAGTTTGACATGAAAGACATGGGAGTCGCAGATATCATTCTGGGAATCAAAATCCTCACAACAGATGAGGGTTAAGCCCTGTCCCAATCTCATTATATTGAGAAAATTCTTGAAAAGGGCAAGAACTTGAATATTGTACCTAAGAAAACTCCAATAGATGTGAGCTTACATCTTTCCAAGAATACTGGTGCAAGTGAATCTCAGAATGAGTATGCCAGTTTACTAGGTAGCTTAATGTATGTCATGAACTGCACTAGGCCGGACATAGCTTGTGCTGTAAGCAAGCTGTCATTTTACAGCCAATCCTGATAGAAGTCATTGGACAGCAATGAAACGTGTACTAGGCTACTTGAAGCATACTCAAAATTATGCATTGCACTATACAAGGTATCCTGCAGTACTAGAAGGATACTGTGATGCAAATTGGATAATCGGCATGAAAGACACTAAATCGACAAGTGGGTATGTATTTACACTTGGAGGAGGTGCAGTGTCCTGGAAATCATCCAAGCAAACTTGCATAGCAAGATCGACAATGGAGGCAGAATTTGTAGCTTTGGATAAGGCCGGTGAAGAAGCTGAATGGCTTCAGAATTTCTTGGAAGACATCCCTAATTGGCCTAAACCTATGCCAGCCGTATGTATTCACTGTGATAGTCAAGCGGCGATTGGAATGGCGAATAATGTTATGTACAATGGGAAGTCCCGACTTATTCGTCGAAGACACGACACTGTGAGACAACTACTCTCTAGTGGAATCATCACAATAGATTATGTGAAGTCTAAAGATAATATTGCTAATCCACTTACAAAAGGCCTAACTGGAGAGTTGGTTCACAAAACATCCAACGGAATGGGTCTAAGGCCTGTTAATTAAGTCTTCATAGCGGAAACCCTACCTAAATGACTGGAGATCCCAAGAACTAGGTTCAAATGGACAACTAAGTTATGTGGACAGTTAGTGTATTGTCAACTATTACCCATTTCCGTGGAAGACAGTACTAAAAAGATGAGGCTAAGCGTAAGCTTTTAATGAATCTGAATTGGATCTTAGATATATCATGAATTCAGAATTCACCTATGTGAGTGCGAAGTGAGGGCCGCTTCTATGAGAATTCGAAAGGCCGGTTCTCTAAAACACTCATGAGACCAGGCGGTGTTCATGGCCAAAACGGACACAACAGTGAGAACCAACTGTATAGAAAAGAAAGTTGTGTGTTTTCTATTGTCTAGGCTTGCATTAAAGGTTGGCGGTTCAAAGACATCAAGTCTACTAACTGACTGAGCAAGTCCGATAGATCTCACTAGGGAAGGTTCAAAGTCTCAGACTACCTATCTTGATGCAACAATCTCTCATTGAATAATTGCATTTTGTATTTCATATCTACGAAGAGTCATGTGAGCTGAACTTCTCATTCATGTGGGAGATTGTTGGGACTTGGTCCCTTTTTGTTGGGACTTGGTCCCTAGAGTAAAGTGAATGAGAAGTGTAGAAAGGAGTCCCACATAGAAAAAATGTGGGGAAAAGTGAGGGTATATTAGTGGGAGCCTTCCAAGTGAGGTTGGACCACAAGAGGTACCCCACTTTTGTGGAAGGGAGAGGACCTAAGTTTACCGGTGACCACCGCGCGCGCCACCGGCTCGACTCGGATCGGGCCGGGCTGAATATAATATTATATTTTTATAATTTTATTTTATTTTTTCCTTTTCTTTTCCTTCAGCTTATTCTTTTGCTCAGTAGTGACTCTTCGGACCTCGTGACCATTTACCAAGAGGCGCCAAATTTTTTTTATTATTATTTTGCATCACTTCATACGACATACATTTTCATGAAAAGGCGCCACTTCATGATATATATATTCGGGAAAACCGACCCCGAATGTACGGGTTCATAACATTCATTCATTTTGTGCGATTAAGTCATATACAAGTTGCGTTCGCCGACTCTCTCCTTGTTGTGCCACGAGAGAGGGGCTGCGATTCGTTCTATCCTGGGAGCAATTGTCCAACGGCCTAGGTACGTCTAATAGGCGGGCAAATTTGTCTTAAGGACACGGCATTAAATTGTCGGGCTCGAATCAAATTTGCTCTTCCGATCGTTCATCCATTTGTGAACTGTGCAGGTTCTATTGTTCTCTTCCCTTAATTCGTCGGTGTTTATCACTTGCTGTTCATTATTGGTTGTCCTAAATCATTTTGTTTACGAACACTATCCTGTGCCTATACTTTTGTACGTATTGACAACAGATTTTGGCTGAGGAAGCTGCCTGGGAATTTGTGAAAGAAAATGGCATCGACATGGTTGCAATCAACCCGGGTACTATGATTGGTCCTCTTGTACAGCGAACACTTAACACAAGTGCTGCAGCGATCGCAAATTTGATAAATGATAATTCAGCAGTAACTGTGAAAGTTCTACTGACTTTGGAGCTGTTTTTGTTTCCATCGCATGGATCGCGCATGATTGCATTGACAAACAGATCTCTGCCCTAACTAGCAGGGCAGCTGGTGCTGCCATTTTGTTTTTTCACTATATTCAGTTGTATCTGTCGGAAGTTACTATTTGTGGGGAGGAAAGATGTACACTTACTGTGGTCACTTCTTGACAAATAATGATCATATAATCGTACTGATTTACCAATTTAGTTGTGAGGCATTAGCTCCTTTTTGGTAGAGTCCTAGTCTTGGTTTTGGTGTGATTTTGGCTATTTCTGTGATTTTCCAGGGAGAATGGGGAAAGGATATCAAACTTACGAAGTATGTGTTGTCGTCAATGTGGATATATTTATTTTAGTTGAATTGAGTTACACGATCGCTCACTTCATAGCCATCAGGTTTCTGGTTCTGTTTTCACTATACCATAGCCGACCTTGTTGAATGCAGCCCAATATATTTGAAGCTTTGTTGTACCCCTTCTAACCAGGAGTTTCTCTTTCCAATGTGGTGTAGGTGTGATTCCAACTCAGGTGCACCAACTTTTCCAAAAGTCGTCGATGGGTGAATGTCAAAGATGTTGCAAATGGCTCATAAACCAGCATTTGAAGTTCCATCAGCCCGCCGAAGATATTGTTTGGTTGAGTGCGTTCCACACTACTATGAGGTTGTGGATTTTTTGCGTAGGCTTTACCCTTCTCTTCAGCTTCCAGAAAAATGAGTAGTTGGACCTTTACCTTTCAAGTGTGTAATGAGCTGTAAAGTATTGAGGTTTCTCTGTTATTATGTGAAGGCAGACGAGTCTTTCTTGGGAGATGCCATTGGTTCGAAACCTTGTGCTGCTGATAAACACAAATTTGTTTTGTAACTTCAATTTCTGGTGGTAGGAACTTCTGGAGTTGCCATCTCACATATATAGTCGAAGGTCCGTCTTTCGGTCGATACGACTCGTCCTCTTCCTCTTCTTCTAAAACTTACTTTCTCCTAATCAGAAGAGCATGAGGGAGGGCTGTTAGCTAGGCCTTTCACCTGCTCGCTGTTTACTCCCGTGAAGTGTGTGTGCATATGAACACTGGCAGAGGCAGGAATCAGGAATCCTCCCGCTCCTCTGTCCTCATCTTCGTAATAAAACAGGAAAATCCGTCGATGCCTTCTTTCTCAATCGCCGCTGAATCAGGATGCACCGAGTGTCCAACCCACGGAAACATCATCAGGTCCACGGCCATTAGTGCGCATGAAGGGCAATCGAAGTCATCCCTTCAAGAAATGCACGCCGTACTCGGTATTGTAACTTTATGAAGAACTTTCGATCTTGAACCCTCTTTAGAGTCGACATAATAATCAATCTAGAGGTAAATGGAACATCGTAAAAAGGCAGAGCGACAGCAGGATCATTCATTGAATCGGACACCGATGACTTCCGAATTTGCCAACCATGTACATTGGGCGACACGACAGAACAAAATGGCTACGGCACCGTATATTCGTCGTTGGTTGAACCAGACACGGGCAAGGAGCAGTCGAACTTGGGCTGTCCATCCGTGCTGAGAATCCTTCGACATTTGGTTTTGTCCCCCGCACGACACTTTCCCCGACGGACTAGCCGAGGTGACAAATAAGACACGTTTTGGGCTTCCCCAATTCTTGGGAGAAATCACCAAACTGCAGCCCCATGCCCCGGTCTACATGTCGGCTTCCAGCTCACCAATAGAATGCGCCTTTTTCCATGAACCCCACCTTCAATAAACATGTTTATTGCCATACCTTACCCTACACTTCTCTAATTCGCTTTTGCGACCACATAAGTTCGTCCGACTTTGTTTTTTTAACTAATGTGCTACAACAATGCTGAGCGTACACTTAGCCCATCGCATAAATTCAACTCTCTCTCTCTCTCTCTCTCTCTCTCTCTCTCTCTCTCATACCCATACACACTCGTGCATGGTAAGCGAGGTGTCGGAACGAGCTCTTGTACCACCCAATAAGTCTCATTCAATTTTTCCCTAGGAATTAGATAAAGGACTTTATGACATTGTCGTGAACAAGTTTAGGGCGTTGTTTATATATTACTTACGTCATTGTTAGGCTGGCTGAAATGTTTAAGGAATCCAACATCAAACGAGAAGTGTGGTTTCAAGCTCTAATAGAAAGAAAATATCATAAGCCAAAAGAAAGATCGGACGGCAAGCATCTAATTAGTCCTATTTGTGAAGGGTAACCCTACCATGAAATGACCAGATGTTGGTGGCACAACAATTAACTAAAGTGACCCATAGTTTGTATAAAGGGATGCATAAATACCAAAATACTTACGTTGAAAAATTCGAAAGTGACATAAATCAAAATACAAATAGAAGAGTCATATACTAGTTACAGGCGGCAGATGAACAATAAGTTGACCTAAATGTTCAAGCATTGAATAACTTATGTACGTAACATTTATGGCCAAGCGTGCACTTTTATGTCAAGCTATTGGGTCATGTGAAAGAACGGTGAAAGGAAGATTTTGAGCGGCATCGTGTGTTTCTTGAAGATGGGATCGCAACCTGAATCACACTATATTTGACCGACATTCCTATGGGCTAGTAGCAGCTAAGGGTGAAAATGAAAATTACGGAAGAAATCTGGGTGTGAAGTGAAAATACGAAACAGTAGGGGACGCAAAAGAATAACTATCTTTTGAATAATTGAATTAATTTATTCAGTTGATATTTGATGTTAATTGTTAAACATAAACGGGACCAGGGTACTCGCGGGGCCCACTGCAACAATGTGCTTAGGTCTACTCCCCTCAACGAACCGGCCATTTCGGAACTTCACGCTCGCTTCAAGCGCGTGCTCCCAACGTCCAATCAGGAGTTGCTCCTTCTACTTCTCATTTTTTTTCTTTCTTACCAAGCACAATCTTAACCCTTTTTTTTTCAAAACAAATTTTCATCCATTCTCAAAATAATACATCAAATATTTATAAAAAAAATTAAGAATTACCAACCGTATCCGAGCAAAAGGATCAACGGTCAATCATTAAATCACACATTATCATCATGATTGATGAGTCATTAATTCAATTAGATAATGAAAACTTAGAATACCAACTCATTTAATAACTTTAATTAGCATTTCCTACGTGCACTCAACTAAGTAAAAAAAAACACATGATGTGGTACATAGTGAGTACTTACTTAAAACAATTAATGACACCTAAGATCTTATTACATAATCGATAAAAACACATGACCGTTGTTTTATCATGTTAAGTAATTGATAATTTTTAATTATCATACAAAATTACTTCTATTTGCAACAGACCAGCACTTATAATTTTATCGCTAAGCTTTACAACACTTGCGGATTTTATGATACAAGTTTGTTTACACGGCGCAAACTATTTAGTTTGCAAATCCAAATTTCAAATGAGGAAGATCTTTGGCTTTTTACCTCTAATCAGGCTATTCACAAAAATCTTTAAGAACAAAAATAGTACTTTAAGTTTTAAAAAATTGCAAAAAATAAAATTCATATATCATCCGTTGACAATTGATTGTTCTGAAAAGTTATAAATCAACGCTTCAAATTAAAGCAAGAGTCCAAAGGTTGTGACTTTAATAATACAGAAAATATTTATAGTTTCTATATGCCGTAGTATAGTTTATGATTTTTTTTTGTTTTATTTATCCTTCTTCTTTATTTGTGTTTTTTTTCCTAATTGGGGCGTAGACTCCACGCATCCGGAGCTGAAACTGTGACTCTTCAGAAATCGCTACGATCGCAATGGCCGAGCAACAGAATCAATCACGATAACAACATTAAAGCCCGCGCAATTCTTCCTCGCGACACCTAAAAACGCACGGCGCCGGTCTCGAGAGACAGAGCAACGATCAAGAATGGCGACCGCCACCTTCCTCCACCCCACCGCCGCTACCAACGGCGGCCCTCTCCTCCAAAACCCCGCCTCCTCACGGCCACCTTCGGTGCTCCGCCTCCGGCTCTCCTCAGCCTCCCCCGCCTCCTCTCTCGCCACCCGCCAAAGCCGCCCTCCCCTCCACGTAGCCTTCTGCTCCGGCGGCGATGGCGGCCATTCCGGCGGCGGAAGCGGGGGAGAGGGCTACTCCTCCGGCGGCGGAGGGGGCGGCGACAATGCCGGCGACAAGAACAAGAAGGAGGCGCTCATGGTGCTGGCGGAGGCGGGTCGAGGCGTGGAGAGCTTGCCGGGGGATTTGGCGGCTGCTCTTGGCTCCGGGAGGATCCCGGGGTCGGTGGTCGCGAGGTACTTCGAGCTGGAGAAGTCGGCGCTGTTCCGTTGGTTGCTTCAGTTCGGGGGGTTCAAGGAAAGATTGTTGGCTGATGATCTGTTCTTGGCCAAGGTCGGGATTGAATGTGGCGTCGGGCTCTTCACTAAGGTGTGTAGTCAGCTTTGGACATCTGCGTTGTTTGTTCTGCGTGATTAGTGCTCCAAGTTTTGACTCTTGTTATATTTATTCTCTCTGCTAAAAGTCTTCATTACCTTAGATTGCCGTCCGATGCGAGATGAGTCTCGTAACTTCCATTCTTTTGGTTTAAGGAGGAGAGAGAAAGATCGCATTTCGTTTGAGCCGACTGTCTGGTAAATTGCTCTTTAATAGGATTCTGTATCTCTCCTTTCGTCAAGACCGAGGAAAAGACTCTACGGCTATAGATAAATCTGTTCCACACAGATTTGAAGGGTACAGATAAATGATTGAACCATGATGAACAAAGTTAAATTTTATATGGCCTCAAGTAGCAAGTCGATTCTTAAAAAAAATTCAAGCAAATGCCGGAGCCTCATGCATCCCTCTGGTGTTTTACGTAAGGATTTTGTTATTAGTCTTCATGAGCACTTGTTAGGTAACGGGTTAAGGAAACCTTGCAGTTTCCAGTACAGTGACTGTTCCGCCTGATATGCACATTCAATGCTTTGAAAACTGTATACCTCCTCATTAAGCATGTTTAACAGGTGCTTCTAACAAGACCCTTTACACAATATCTGCTTCTAGTAATGATGTAGATTATTCGCATATTGTATCTACTGCCACGGGCTTGTTCCTGCCTGATTGAGGGTGAGTTCTTTAAACTGATGTGGTTGATAGATGAATTGATGACGATCTCCTCATAATTCCAGCATACATTTCCTCTTCTTTATTGAAGCTACTCTTTTTTTCCCAAAACAAACTGACTACAAGGATTATTTTCTCTTTGTAGACCGCTGCGGAGTATCAACGCCGGGGAGAGAAATTTTTCGAGGAGCTGGAAATTGTTTTTGCCGATGTGGTATGGATTGGCTGCCTTTCCTCCATTAACAAAGTTGGTATTAATGCAAGTTCATCAATCATTGAATAGATTCCCTGTAAAACCAACTCGAGCATCCTCTCGGCAGCAATTTCAAAGATTTCACAAGTTTTTGAGTTTATGATGCCATCTATTCCAAATAAAGAAATAGATTAATCTGGAGGTATAGTGCTTCAAGGAACACCCCTTACTGTACCGGATGAAATTGTTTCTAATGAAGATACACCAAAATACGCACTCATATGTCTTTTTCTGTGTTTTTCTGAGTGAATGAGAAAATGATCTCCCTGTTGATTTGCAGAACTTCGTTTAATCCCACTCCCATCTACCCGAGTAGTGACATACCTGTTACATATCAGACTCAATGATACAATTTGGTAATGCTTCCAACTCTTGCTCTATTAGGTCATGGCAATACTTGCGGATTTCATGCTTGTTTATTTACCTGCTCCAACGGTATCTCTTCGCCCTGCTCTTGCAACCAATGCTGGATCACTGGCAAAGTTCTTCTATAGCTGTCCCGACAATGCATTTCAGGTTACTGCTTCCTCTTTTACATTCAGCTGCTCTTCTATGAAAATCTCTGGGCCCTGCCTCAGTACTATGAACTGATTTATCCTCAATAATTTGCAGATTGCACTTCCTGGAATATCATATTCGTTCTTACAAAGGATAGGTTCCATAGTGGTAAGTATTTCCCTCTCTTTTTAAATGTTGCTTCACATGCCCATTTTCAGCAGTTCTGCGTGTTAATCCTCGTACTTTAATATCATGCAGCGTAATGGCACAAAGCTTCTTGCAGTCGGCACTGCATCGTCTTTGGTGAGTTTTCATCTCTGTTCCAGGACATCTTCGCTACGATTTAGCAATCAAAGACATTATCCCTGTAGTGTTGTCCTAGCTTCTACTTCAAATGCAAGTTGTACTTGTCCCAACTCATTGTTGGATGATAGACACAGTAGCTTAAGAAAGAATTACATCATGGCACGTCATTTCTCATCCATTGGATTCTGAAAAGAGGTCTTCTCTCCATATTCTCTAACTTCATGTCAATTAAGTGAAGGTGAAAGTGCAATTATCTTCCTTATTTTTTCAATGCAGATTATAAGGGCTAGATTAGCTAAAGGAAAATTAAGGCACTCTAATTCTGCAAATGGAAGTTTCTAAATCTTGATAATCAAAGTTTTCTTGATACTCAGGCTGGTACATTTGTGACAAATGCCTTGATTAACGCAAGGAAGGCTGTTGATAACAAATCTTCAGAAGTGGAAAATGTACCAATTTTGTCCACAAGTGTTGCCTATGGTGTTTACATGGCTGTTTCAAGTAATCTCAGGTTTGTTGGTTTTATGCGGTACCTGCATCGGCAGTTGCCTTCATACAATTTTTCCTTACGTAAATGATTTTTTTCCTGTGACTCCTAGGAAAACATCATTGCTTTGTCTTCCTCGAACAGTTCATACTTATGGAGGGACGGTTTCTTAAGAGACTAAAAGTTCGACAAAGGATTTTTTTGTATTTCTTATTTTACAGTACCTTACTTGGCCTTTTTGAGAAAAGTACCATGCTTTTACATTCTGGCTCATCCTGCTCAGATCTTTCAGCGAGACCTGATGCAAACCGTGCACTTTTCTCTAAACTAGTCAGAAGAGCTTGGCAGGACTGCCATCAAATAAATCATACTTGAAGACCTATTTTTCTTTTTACTAGAATTTAAACACTTGTTCATGAAATCCAAGGTTTAGCATGTTTTGCTTGTTGCTGCTACTTGTGACGAAAGAGAACTAGTCGTCTGTATCTGTCCAGCTACATGTCAAGCTAATGTTTTTGGCGTGCATTGTAATTCTAATTGTTCAACAGGTACCAAGTGCTGGCTGGTGTAATTGAGCAGAGGATGTTAGAGCCCTTGCTACACCAACACAAATTCATGCTCAGTGCTATTTGCTTTGCTGTTCGAACCGGCAACACATTCTTGGGCTCACTATTGTAAGACTTGTCATATCAGGATCTTTTTGACTAATTGAGTTTGCACTCCCTTGGTTAAAGGTAATGAACTACATGATCATTTGACAGGTGGGTAGATTATGCACGTTGGATAGGTATTCAGTAGACCCAAGATCAAACAATTTGTTTGATTTTCTCTGTGGAGGCATTTGAAACATCAATCCACAAGTCCTCAGCATGTGGCAATCCTTGAAGCTGCCGCAAGTTTTGATCTATACAAACCGAGGCTTCTCTCAGTATGACTGGTTTATTGTACACATGATTTATCCTACAAATAAATGACCTTCAATTTGACTTTTCTGATTTCTTCTTACTTATAGGTCTCAAGAGTGCTCTAAGATAATATATGTAGTTCAGATATCGGCAGTACCATACGGTTGTAATTCTGGAAGAGTTGAAAAATGTATGACAATTTTTCCATTATCATCATGAACACAAATATTCTGGATATTCTTCTGTTATAGTTTTGTTCTTCGGAAGCAATTTCTAGCTTGAGTCAGACCATTGCATCTTTATCAACTGCACAACCTACCAACTTTTTTGGCTTTGAAATGGTGATTAAACTTAGTATTCATCGGAGGATTCGAGATGTCATTAGTCTGAAACATGTTGAGACCAACATAACACATTCATCTTGCTCTGCTCTTAGACAATGGCTTCACCGAACATGCAGGGCCTAAGTCTGACCTTTGTGGTGTTCTGGTTGTCAGCTAGAACATCACAGCACTCTATTCTTCCTGCCTGAAAGAGCAAATGGACAAAGATGAATATGTCAACATATATGGTCGGTGTCAAAGACGACCGCTTGTTGCATGCAGATTTAATGAAAACACTGACCTCAATGTGTCTTCTTCTTGGTGAAAATACCCAAACGCTGGAGATGGGATTTGCAGAATGGTTTCCACCAAGTGCACAAGTCGGTAATCCACTATCTGACGCTCGAGTGTAAGTGGTGACAATTTCGTTATGAGCAGCATTCTTCGTGGATTTCAAGAAAAATACATGAGGAACCATGCACGGATTGTCATCGAGGATGCGGGTGTTGAACAAATAGAAAGGTGACTTAGTTCTCTTCATCCATGGCCTGAATGTCTCAATGGGTCGCTGTAAGAAGCTTCGAGGAAGTATGTTCTCATATATATGAGTAGAGTAACCCCATGATACAGAGATTGACCAGTTTCTTTCCCTGTGGTAACAGATAGTTTGTTGCATGAGACGGGATTGGTCGACTTGTGCAGCTTTCATGAGCTGATTGATAGCTTCAGAGCGGTTCATGGAGGGGAAAATTGGGTCGATGGCATCAATGTGGTGGAGCGATAGGATCGGAGATTGCGGATGAGCCGATAGAAAACCTGATATGTCACCATGGAGATCAATCTGTGGCAGGGAAAATTATTGCTCTTAGGACAAAAGAAGAATCTTAGGAATCTAGATTAAATAAAGACAAGTAGAGTCTCAAATTTGTGATTCCTACCTGATGGAATCCTTTCTCTTTGGTCAGGGAAACTCCAAGGTCGGTTAAACATATGTACAACATGAAATCGCCAGAATGCAACTGTGGATTTCTTTGTATACAAGCATCTAACTCCGTCGCCAGCATCTCAACCAGAGGGTAGCTCAAAGCGTAGCCAGCTCCTCCAAATGCCATCTCGAAGGACAATAAAAAGTTGGACAGGGTGCATTCCGAGCTCGAGCCGATGTAATAATACTTGGTATGATCATACTTCGACAGAATCCCCACAAGGTTGTCCAGGAAGAGCACGGTGTCGTCATCCGCCATTATGTACCATCTCACATCTTTGTCTCCCTGTCTAAACGTCTCTAAGATTGTCCGGAAATTCCTTACGTAGATAGGCATCGCAATTCCTCGGAATACTTGCCACTTAGTTATATCTTCACTCACTCGGAAAGGAGGCGAAGAAGGAGGCCAATCTCGAAGCTCATTCGAAGGAGGTCGATCCAGGAAGAGATACCCGCGAGTAATGTTAGGTCTCCACCACGATTCGATGTAGGGCCTCTTGTGTTTCCATGTTTTCACGGAGCCAGCTATCCCAAATACAAGGTGGCTGATGTTAGTAGGAGCATCGGTGCTGGGTTCGGGGCTGGACGACAGCCAACTGAGCCTGAAGGGAAGGTAAGAGGCAACCGGAGATCTACTGTAGTGGTAGTTAAAGAAGAACATGTAGAACAGGAGCAAAAGCAGTCCTGAAACAGCCACTGATCTGCATGAACTCCCTAGAGAAAAATGGCCGAGTTTCTGCTTGATCGCGCTATGATACAACGACATCTCCGGCAACATCTCGACTAGCAGAAGGGATATCAAACATAGATCGAGAGCAACAACGTAGACAAGCGACGCGCGAAATCATACACAGAATACATACTTCATCACTCAAATAAGCCATTCAGAACCGTATCTCTTACAAGTGAAAGCCATTGCAACTCGCGTGGTTTGATGTGCTAATCCATGTGAAGCTCTGCAACCTTTTGATAATTATTAATTTTGACATGGGTCTTGTGAGAGCGTATGAGGAAGATGAGATGGTTTATGCTTTCCTCGTGAGTGGCTGGTGGTGACATGCAGGTCGAGTTTGAACAGACTTGCATAATCACGCAACTTGAGACAGGATGAAGAGCGCACTGTGAAAGTACATAAATATAAATCCACGCCTTCACCTAACGGCTTAAGCTTTTAAGACAGTTGGCAGTGGTCCTATAAAATTTTACATGGTATCAGAGCAGGAGGTCATGAGTTCAAATCTTTCCAGACCCCTATTCTGCCTTCCAAAAAAAAATATTCCCACGCTTAGTACTAGCAAAAGGACCAGACTAAGCGTGAGGAGGAGTGTGAAAGTACATAAATATAAATCCACGCCTTCACCTAATGGCTTAAGCTTTTAGGACAGTTGGCAGTGGTCTTACAAAATTTCACACGCACAAGAAGATGATTAATTTACTCTCTGAACATGCTCTCTCTGGCGGACTCTGATTTCCGGGCTTAACCTTTGATCGAAACAGATTGGAATTCTTAGTTCTCTACGTACATACGTTGAGTTCGATTAAGTCGTGGCTTTCAATAGAAATATACCCGAAATATAGCAACGATCACTTTTATCGTGTAACATAGTTAAGTATATCTAGATTCATCGTCCGAAATCGCGGTCTCTGTATCGGGACGGCACCATATCTCTATACAGATTTCATTAGTCTTACCATTTTAAAGCCGCATTCACATTAACATCTTCCATAATAAAGGATTCCGTTGATCATTAACGTCTTCAGTAACTGCCGTCTCTTTCTTCTTCTTCTTTTGGTAATGACCGCCGTCTCTTTCTTCCGTTTCGGGTAATTCCCCAGATTTATTTATATGTCCCGTAGATAAACTTAGGTATTTGGTCTTTAGCCAAGAGAAAAAGTTTCTTTGATACCTACCCATGGGTAGTCCAACAAGTTAGGGCGAATTCGGGCTTCGTTGAGGTCTTGGGTTCGATTTCCCAAGGAAGCACACTGTGATTTAAGTGGGAGGTCATGGCGGTAGGTTGTTGTGCTAGTCTCCCCCGAGAAATAGTCGAGGTGCGCGCAAACTGACCCGAACATCTCGGTTATCAAAAAAAAAAGTTTCTTTGGTCTAATTTGATTGGATGACATTTTCTTTTTCCTATCGAAATGAGACAATTCATTATTATCGAAGATGAATTTCCTTTAGAAACGGCTATTGAAGCATCGAGAATACCATAGTCGTCTAAAAGTCTCGACTCGCCATGTTCAACGTTCGCTAATTGCATCAAAATCTATGGACTCGAGTCTGCATAGAAAGTTGTGATGTGGATGACTTGTCAATCTTCATATCCAAATAATTTCTTCTTCTTCTTCTTTTGACCTAACTACAATAATCTTAATAGGGAAAAGGCAATCACAAAAGAAACTACACCGTAAAGCGTCTAACGATGCTCGCCTGATTATGAGTAAATCTTATAGTAGGAAACAGGCCAGTCATCGCAAAATGAAAAGAGGGTCCTCTCGTCCCGCTTAACGGCGCTCGCCTGATTGACCTTCCCTCCTCAAATCTCTGTCCCCTTCCACTGCAATTCTCAATCATCTCTCTCTCTCTCTCTCTGTGTCGCTCTCTCTGAACCAAGAAAGAGAGCTCCTCTGTTCTCATTTCACACTCTGTACCTGTTTTTCACAGTCCCACCTCCTGTGATGGACTCTCTCCAGGCCACTTACAGAGACGACGACGACGACGAAGACGAAGAAGAAGAAGACGAAACAGGGGAATTGCCCCCTCCTCCCTCCCCCGCCGACAAACCCTCTCCTCCGCCGACGATGGGGGCGCAAGAAAACCCCACCGCTGTGAAAACCCAACCCTCTTCCGACGGTTCGTCCACCGATGACGAAGAAACCCCTGCTCCTTATGGGCCCCGGAAATCCCCGAAGCGACCCAGAACTTCTCAAAATGATGAGGACGAGGACCAAGAAGAGGACGAGGAGGAGGAGGAAGAGGAGGAGGAGGATGAAGAAGAAGACCCGTCCCCCAAAAAGCAGAAACCTCTGTCCTCTCTCGCTCTTCACCCACCTGAAAACCAGGAACTCGAAGACCCGGCAGAGACCAAAGGAGAAGGAGAAGAAGCCGACACCGGTTCTTTGGACCGTAATGCAACCGCGGTCGCCGAAAACGGAGCGGCTCCCAGCACGACCAATGGGAAGAAATCGAGCAAGAAGAAGAACAACAACGTGTGGGTCCCCAAGTCCACTCGGAAGGGAAAAAAGAGCAAGAGCAAGAACAGCACCAACAACACCAACAATGGCCACCATTCGACCTCCAATGACAAGGTCTTGGTAGCACCCTTGCCGCGGTTCCCCGACAAGACCGACGACAACCCGGAGATGGAAATCTGCCTATCCAAGTTCTACAAGGCGGAGAAAGTCGAACTGAGCGAGGACCGGATGACTGCCGGCAGCACGAAGGGGTACAGGATGGTGAGGGCCACAAGGGGGGTTGTGGAGGGCGCTTGGTACTTTGAAATAAAGGTGGAGCGATTGGGTGATACAGGGCACACCAGATTAGGGTGGTCTACAGAGAAAGGTGACTTGCAGGCACCTGTTGGGTATGATGGGAATAGCTATGGGTATAGGGACATTGATGGGTGTAAGGTGCACAAGGCTCTCAGGGAGAAATATGGAGATGAAGGGTACAAGGAAGGTGATGTCATTGGTTTCTACATTAATTTGCCCGATGGAGAGCAGTATGCCCCAAAGCTGCCGCGCTTGGTGCTGTTTAAGGGGCAGAGATATGTTTCCGCTTCTGACCCCAAGGAGGATCCGCCCAAGGTGGTGCCTGGTAAGTTGATTATGCAGTGTTTCTGTGGCGTGTGTTTATGAAATAGTGGGAAATTTGGGAATCTAGTAGTGAGTCTGTCTAAATATTTGAGGCAACTTGTGCTGTTGTATGTGGTATTTCCTTCCAAATTGATATTTTACCGGAGAGATCAATTTTATAGCGGCAAGGGAAGGCATGGCCGAACGACACTTTCCTTTTCTATGTAAATGCAGTAAGAAACATGGTATTACGGGCTCATGCTTAAATAGGACACAAGTTCTGTCAAGCTCAGTTAATGTGTGTCTGGAGTCAAGTGATCTATCTGGATTGTAGATTGCTGTAGCCCATGGAAGGTATTGGGGATGGTCCAGTGTAAAATAGTTCCGCCTATCAATCATGTTTTAAATGCTAGAGCCAAGTTTAGTATACAGAGACTCTTTACTTCATAGAAGAACATCATCTCATAACAGTTTACTGGCCAGCAGCCTGTCCTACAGTCCTACACGTGTACATGAATCATGACAGTTTAAAATGTAAGCACTTTTAATACAAGTGGATTGATAAGAACATTAGCTGACATACTGCAAGATTAAAATAAAGTGAATATTATAGACTTCATTCTCTTGAACTGGTTGAGGCCGTAACTTGGTACTTAAAAGTTGGGTCGATGTGGCTTGTGTTATGTTGCCAAAACATTAAATTCTGTCTTGAGGTAAGTGGCATATGCATGAGCTGGATGTTATGGTTGGCAGCCCTTGCAGCTTGCCATAGTGACGCCACCCAATTTTCCAGTTTATATCTGAACAGTCCGGAGATAAAGCATATTCATAGGATCTTTTGATTGTTCTTGGCCTAATGATGTGCGGTTATCCTGTGAGGTCAAATTTGTCTGCATTCATAGCCAATGGCCAAAGAACCTGACATCCTCCATGTTTGGTAGGATTTTAGTGTTTGTTTAACTGTTCCTCAGGAGGGTATTGTAGCCAAGACAGTGTCATCCTCTCTATACTTTACTCATCAGCAATTGCAATCTTCTAATGCAGGGAGCGAGATTTCTTTCTTCAAAAATGGGGTTTGCCAGGGGGTTGCTTTCAAGGATTTGTATGGAGGCAGATACTACCCCGCTGCTTCAATGTATACTCTTCCTAATCAACCTAATTGTTTGGTCAGGTTCAATTTCGGGCCGGAACTTGAATGCTTTCCCGATAACTTTGAGGGACGTCCGCTCCCTAGGCTGATGGTTGAAGTGCCTTACCATGGGGTCATGAACCCGGTTGAGAATGCCGTGCCCCCCGAGAAGAAGCATTAGTGAGTTTAGAGAGGGGTTGCTTTGGTTTATGAGCTCCTTTTTTTTGGAATAGAGAAGCGGGAGTTGCATTCAACCTTTTGTTCAGGTCTTACTAGGATTTGGGGCTTGAAAAGTTGCAGCTTGATGTAAAGTGTAGAGCTTTTCGTTTGGGTTGTGGGAAGTGAAACTGTGACTGTGTTAGAACAGTGAACTTGATCAGTTCTATTCGAGGTTTGACATATGATCTCGATCGGACTCTATGTTCTTGTTCTGTCCAGGTGCTACATTCTGGTTTTTCTCAGGTATGTTTTTGAAACTTCTGTTCAACACTACATACAGAAGAAGTTGTGGCTTGGTCAATTAAGTATGTCCGTCCATAATAATTCTCTTCCCTAGTTTGATAATTGCTCGTGATCGTAATGTTGATTTCAACTGGGCACAATTAATCTGTCAGATGATTCTTCTTACCTTGTCCAGAATAAATTAAACAACCAACACTGGAAAAGATGGTGAGACTCTTGTTAGGCCGCACATTAGAAGAAGCACCGAAAGTCGTCGTGGTTGCAAACTATGTTTGACTTTGCACATTGTATTTATGATAGAACAAGTGTTTATGCTTTTTCTTTCCATGAGAATATTTTGCATGAACATGTTGTAATAGATCAAGTTCAGCATCTACAATTTATGTAGCCACCAGAAAGATGCGTTTTGAGTCCCCATATCCTCTTGTATGGAATGCGATATTTGTTCTGTGGCTAATTATGTTATGCGGTTCTCTTTCAAGCTGACTAGACCTCCCTTTTGGATGATTTTGACATTAGTTTTTTAAGGAACGGCGTTTCCTTGGATATAGAGCTTAAAGCTCAATAATTCTTGCCTTATGACCTCAGCATGTTAGTGACCCTCTTGTTCACTTCTACCTCTATGTGCGGGGGATTGATTTCTAGACGAGGTTTGGCTTTATAATTATCTGTATTTCTCATGCTTAGCCCAAGTTGTCATGATCTTGCCCTTTGTACATTTCGTGGAAAGCCGAGATTGGTCGAACTCAAACCATTCTGGTGGAAGTCAAGATTTGGGTACGCCACCAATTCACGGTAAAGTTATTAGGACCGTCTAGATTTCTGCTTTATTACCCAGTGGGTCAAATAATTAAGGCCATTTGTCTGAACTTTGGCATGAAAGTAGACGTGAGAAATAAGGTCGCGCATCGTCTCAATTTGTCAAGCAGGAAACGTCCGCCCCAGTGGCTCAGTTGTTGAGCCCCGTCCTCAAGTACGTTGAATCTTCCCTCTTTTTCCCTAGCCATTGGTTAACTTCAGAAAATCACAAGGCTCTCTTTATCAGGCACGATATTATATCTCTACAGACCTGGAAAAGAGTACCATATTCACGATGCCGAGTCGATTAATCATTCGTAAGCGTGATTCAAGGATCACGTACCAGACCCGTAAGGATGACTTTGGAACGTCCATAAAACGGCACTCATCACATCACAACCACTCCAACTGCAATTGCCCTGGAAAGTCCAATGTCACGGCGAAATATCAATCGAAGGACCCGTTCTCAGGTGCGGACGTATATGTACATGTTCCAATCAATCCCCATCAAGAATCTTTTAAATATCTGAAAGAGTAATATTTGATACGAGATGCAGGAAGTCAAATTACGATTAAATACAAAGTACCCACTAAAAAATAATGTGGCAGGGAATCTTGAGAGCCACACGTAACCCAAGAAAGCAAGATTCTTCAGGCCCGGCCGATCTCAAGATTCCAATCATGAACAGAAGGCCTCAGATTTACACAGCTCAACCCACATGCCTCAGCTGCGAAACCAAGGCTCTCCCAATTAATCGCATCGATTCCACCAGATCTTGGTGGTTAAGTACTCATTCCATCACAGGGCGATGATCCCCACGTCCGTAGGGTAAAAGCGCGAAAGTACTGGGCATTTCGAGAGCATTGTTCTTGGTGCATCTCGGCCTCTGCATGTGAAGATAGCGTTGCTCCGGTATGAGATTTCAAGAGTACCCAATAATTGGTCGGAAGCGAAGGGCCCCACGGTGATCGCTTGTGGACCATAGAAGGTGATGGGTCTGCGAACGTCCCCGGCTTTTGACATGTCTACATTTGGAAGCCATGGCTTTACGCTCCATTAAAGAAATTAGTGACATCTTACCTCAGCCGACAATCACCCTCCTCTTTCCCCAAAACAACGCTTTAATTTGGAACGTTTTGACGGGAACAACGCGTGCCTACCTGATCACGAAGACGCTTACTCAGGAAAGCAGAGGAAAAAGATAAAGAAGGATATGCTGATCAGACGGTCGAAATGGTCGACGGGAATGTGCAGTAACATCAAACGGGAGCCGTGAATCTATTCCTTTTGTAATGGAGTCAGTGTAGGAATTTCAGAAGAAGATATCCATATCTTGGATTAATCATAATCACGCACTTTATTCAAAAGCTAAGAACCTCTCTGCTACTCCCCTGAATCATGTATTCTCACTTTCATGTGATTGGAGATCGGTGAAAAGGGTTCGAGGAAGTCCAACCCTGGGACTGTCGTAAAGTCATTGGTATTAGGTAGGAGGGAAGAAATGAACATAGTCGAGTAGAATAAGAAAGGCACTCCGAGATGCAAGCAGTTAAGCTTTAACCCCATCAAAAGGAGGCCTCCCTGCTTCAGTACATTTTTTTACCATCTAGAGTTGACAAAACACAAAGGCGCTCACTACAGAGTAGGCATCATCTGTAAAACCTGAACCTTCATTACTGCCACTCTGCCCCAGCATGGACCCCCATGAGAAGAGCTCTCCGCTTGCCAAAATGGGTAATTGGTCCTACTGAGTAGAGCAGTACTCCCTGGCCTTTTGATGCTTCTGTGCCGATGGGACACCACATCGAGTACGGTCGTAAAACCATACCGGTTCCTGACACCCTCTCCATGTCCCGGTTTTAAAGGGCCTTTTTGCATCTCTAACATGTGTGCTATGCGGACGGTTCTATTCTTCATCTGGGTTGTCTGGTTGTTGGATCATCCGGTCGTGCGTGGTTATGCTTCGTGGTACCCCTATCAATATGTTCAGCATAGCGTCCGGCAATTTGAGCAGAAAACGGATCGATTCTGGGGGTTTGATGAGCAAACCAACCACTGGGTTGAAGTTCAACTGCCTTATGATCTGGTGGCCTGTGCTAACGACAACTGCACCAAGGTTGGTTTGATCGACCGGAGGTCGCACAATGAAGAGCGATGCGATAGGCAATCCCATGTTCCTGAACAAAGTGAGATGTCCACTAAAGTTGACAGAGGAGAAGCAGCAGATGGCTCCAACGTGGTTCTACCTCTCAGAAAGAGACTTTCTGTTACTAAGATGTCTGAGACGTCGATTTGGATCACGGGCGAGAGTGGGTCTATCTATGAGAGGTTCTGGAACGGGGTGCAATGGGTTTTGGCACCCCACGATTTCACCATATCAGCAGGTCGCGCAATATCGGTTTTCATCGTCAACCAGACAATACTCGCTCTATCTGAAGCGGGTCAACTATGCCAGGTAGAGTGCTCTTTCTTTAAACTTGTTTTGGATGCTAGGATTAAGCATCAACATCGCAAAAGACCAAAAGGCTCTTGAGGCCCATGAAGACGAGTGCAAGGGTGAGATTAAGTCTGATGTGCGGGGCGTATCTCGCTTATCTGCTCCTAGTTCAGCTGTTGATTTTTTGTTACACCATGACAGGTTGTAACCTCCTCAAGTTTGATCTTTTTATTTTTTAATCTCTCCTAGTTTCGAGAGAGTAACTGCAGTTGCTCATAGATGAATTAACTTTTGTACGTGTTAGTCTCTTCTTCCCTACAAAACTGATGGCAGAGTATCTCAAAATTCTGAATTTCAAGTAAGCTGACTTATGCATATATTTATTTTTTCCAGATGCAACTCAGTGAAAGTTCACAACCAATTTGGGTAGAGGTCCCTGTTATATTCAATTCGAGCTTAAGTCAAGAGAAGGAGAAGGCTTCAATCACCCAAATAACGTCAGGTGTTGTTTCATTTGATGGAATGTGAGTAATCAATTTCAGTATGCAGCCTTAGGAACTGAAAGAACATAGTCATCTAATTGCAATGAGGACTGACATAGCAGGACATCTTGTCATAACAACTGAACTTAACTCCACCTTCTTCCAGGAGAGTTTATTTCTGCACGAGGAACGGAGCATTGTTGGAGCTGAGTGACGTAGAGCCTCCAAGGTAAGAACCACATATGTGATATTGTAGACAAGACAAATATTGAAGCGAAGGTAATGACATGAATTTGAAACTCCAATTCTCGTAGATTATTTGTCAAGAAACTCATATGCCATTGGCTTGTATGTCCTCTAAGCACAGATGGGTAAATCATGGCCGACCCCCTGGTGCTAATGTCGCCGTGATAACTGATGCGGGCACTTTGCGACCAGATGCTGTATTCATCATAAGGTAAAACCTCTTGCTGCCAGTAAACCAACGCAGTTGGAATGTTAACATGCCTATCAAACGACACACAATCTGATCAAACCTAACTATACGACCAGACCTGATTTAAGTTGGCAAAATACTTCGCTTACAAAATGAGCACTAGTTAGCATGTGCAGTTGAATTATATGGCGAACTGTGCCAACTTGCCTTCATTGAGTCAACTGAACAAGAGATGTGGAATGCAGCTCGAAAGGTGACCTTTACGAGTATGATAAAAGCTCAAAGCCGCCATGGAAGAAGCACATCATGAAACAGGAAGAAGATGTTTCTCTGACGGTCGCAAGGGGTTGTACTTTACTGGGGATGAATGGAGATCATTCTGCTTCGGTCTTTCTTATTACGAAGGTCCTACTTGCGCATACCAAGCTTTTCATTAGTAGATTGAAAGAAAGAATGACTAGTTGTAAGAGGCCGTTCATATCTCAGGAGTAACCTAGGCTGCCAAAGTGATATGATAAAAGTGACCATACTGAAGCAAGGCATCTTCGTGTCCAATTAATATGGATGAATTGTTACGAATCCTTTGAAGATGTCAGCTGGATATATCCATGAACTTTGCCTATTACTATAATAAACTTTTCGACATTTTAAGTTGGAGGAATTTACACGTTTGAAGTATATAGTTGACGTTATATATGGAAATGGTGAGGATCTTAAAAATTGCTAGAGGACCAAAATGAAGGGCTACTTATCTGCGAAACTCAGATGTTTGTATCTTTACGAATCTCTTGCTTACTTTATATCTACAAACTCCTCTTGCAGGCTGGTGATCTAATCGAAAGGCGGATACACCAACAGAAGTGGAAATGGAAATCTCATGGAAGTCCAAAGGAGCATAACCTGACATCCATGACCTTAGTTCTGCAACATGAATCCAGTGGAAACATGTACTCTCTGTTCTTCACGACATCCTCAGGATATGTTTTGGAATATAGAATACCAAAACATTCAGGTATTGGCATTAGAGAACCTCGTCATGCATTTACATGAAAAAGAAAATCTGTCTTCACGTAAAAAAAGAACTTTATGTGGTATTGGAGCTAAAAAGTGCGTATCTCAAACTAACCAGTAATGTGTGGTTGGCTATTGCTAATACGTTATTCCTCACCTTGGAATTGCATAGAAGTTGGCCAGAAGCCACTTATGGATGCCTGGGCTAATCACATGCACCCGATGCATGGTAAAGCTGCGAGAGGTATATCTGGAGTACAGTTACAGATCGGAAGAGTAATATTCCCACTCGACGATGGTAGACTTGCAGAGCTACACCTACCAGGACTTGGGGGTGAAAACTCAGGCCCTGGTCAACCCAACATCAGGAAGAAACCATCGACCAAGTATGTCTGGTCAATATTAGATGCCCCAGAAACTGAAGGATGGAATGCAGAGTATTGCACTGAAGAACGTGGACCAACAAATTGCGTAACAGGCACTAAAGATGAGCCAGATGATTCAGGAATTACAAGCACAGTAACAAGGAGGAGAAAGGCAAGCGCAATGCAGCAAAGTTACTTACTTCCAGGCACATCAGATAGAACAAATGTGCAGCAACATACTTTCCCAGATGATAAAATTAACACTAATTTTCGGCTGCGTGTGATGCACGGAAGCAGATCATTTTTCCTTATAACAGATGGTGGTTTGACCTTTGAGTATCTCTATGCTGAGAATACTTGGTTTTGGCTGCGGCATGACCACCCAACAGCAATGAAAGGTGCGCTTGGGAATTACAATGGGAGTCTATTTCTTGTTGACATATACAAGAGTTTGCTGATTAGAGAGAGAAGCAGCAACGAGCTCACATGGGTGAATTGCACAGCTATGAGGAAAGGACGGCAAGTTATAGCGGGTCCTCCGTGGGATAGTATACCAGGCGGAGAAATTAAACTCATGGTAGATGATGCGCTCTTCTTCGTGAGTAGAAGTGGAAGATTGATGCAATTCACAGTGAGTAGTCCACATCCAACTAGAATGCCTTTACCTATAGGTCAGTTATTTTTACTTAATTTGCTGAAATGGTAATGACAATTAAGATTCAAATCTTTCAGAATAATCTAAGATTTTCTCGGGCATCCTGGTCAGTTCACATATTCAATCAAATAGCAGAGGATTCTTACAAATTGGTTGAACAGATGGCACAATAGAATTTCTCGTTGACAAGAATTTTCGTCAATACTGAAAACAATCCACAATGTTGCTTCAATTATCAATTTGCTAGATGTTCTCTGAAAGAACAAAGATGGATATAGATATTGTCCCCTGTTAATTTTGCATTGCTCTAACTTGTTCAAGATAAATTATCGCAATGTTTTACTCAACTACTTTTGCAGGTTTTTATGAGGAGGTACAAATGGAAAGATTGCCGAAACCCTCCAAATACAAAGGTCTCATGCATCATTGATCAGGAAATTTTTAGAAGAAACATAGTATTCGTTGTCGGCGTAGATAGAAGACTCTATCAGTACAACAAAGTGACAGAGTTGTGGCATGAGCATCACCAATCCCAGCACTTGCTCTTATCTAGGTCGCCTGGAACCGTGATGCGTCCGTCCTCACTATCCTTAGAAGGTTCCATTTTTGTTCTTTCTAGAGACGGTGGACTAGTGGAATATCAATGGAGCACGGTCAATGGGTGGAATTGGGTGGAGCATGGAAAACCACATAAAGCCGTCACGTTAATTAGTCCGCCGGGTCCTTGCTTTGAGAATAGTCAATTATTCGTGATCGGTTCAGACGGAGAAGTATATCTGAGGTACACGGAAGAGAAAACATGGAAATGGAAAAGCTTCGGTCACCCATACATAGGAAACACGGCCTCCGAGGATCAGAGAGAGATGAAATTAAGTGGTTCAAATGATGCAATGTGCATCCCTAAAGATACTACTGGTGGAGCTGAGAAGGAACCGACAAAATTCGATGACTTCAACTGGAACTGTGACACAAAGGTTAGTTCATCCATCACTGTCAGGTCTTGCTTGGACACCAATTATTGTCGAAACTCACCAATTGTGCTTCAAAATACAGGTCGCCACCACAAGGCCAATTCCATTTTCTGATGACACGGTAATCTTTGAGCTGAAGGACGGACGGGTGAGCCAGCCTTACCATTACAAAACATGACAGTGTCGCCCACTGTTTACATACATAAACGTCTAGAATACATCTCAAAAACTGAAGATTATAACCTTAGAGCATGATACCTGTGAATTGAAAAACCATAATCAGAATGACAGTTATCCAATATGGCTCCTCTTTTGATGTTTCTGTGGCAGTTGGCGGAGATGCGACGAGTAGAAGAAGCAGATTGGGCATGGTCACGGATTATAGGGACGCCAACGAGCTTATGTGTGGCAAGCTACTGGACTGCTATGGCGTCATGATTGTAAATATAACCCTCAAATTCGAAGCAGTAATGCAGAAGTATAAGAACTTGCCATGACGTGCATGATCAGTTCCAAATTGACGTTACTGCTTCCTATTTGTTGATGCCAGGTGTCCTTGTATAATTGGCTCATTTTGCTTCCTCTCTTTTTCCTTGGCTATCTTCTTCTTCCCTTCTGTTGGGAAATGATACCACATCTATTAGAATATTCCCCGCACTGACGGCGATCCCACGCTCACCTCATTCGTATGTGGTTGTAAATTAAACTAACAGTGAACTAGCTGCGGTATAGATCACAACTAATTTCTTATGAAAGCTAGATATTACAGTATGTCCTTCCCATTGGTGATTTCTAAATAATAGTGTGAGCACACCAACGAAAATACGATCGCTGCTTTTTTATTGTTTCGAGAAAACGAAAAGACACAGATATGCGAAGAATATAATGGTAGTGTTGTCAAATTCCTACGTTTGACGGCAAGTACAAAAGTCTAATTGGTTAGCTTTTTCTTTCTTCTGCTTTTCTCTGGCTTTCTATCTTCTTCTTTTGGTTTCTTTCGCTAATACTGATGTATACTATACATGTGTGCATATTGCATACTTTTACTAAGTCTTGATTATACGCTGACATTGTGTTTAACGTGGGTATAAATTAAATGAATACCCCAAGGATTGTAATTTGGTTGGTAAACAAGATAAGATCTGGGCATCCTTTGCCATTGATTAACCAGTACCAAGGTATATAGGATATACAAGAAAGTGGAAGGATATGTAGTCATGAGGTTCGACCCAAAAAAGATGTAGTTATGAGGTGAATCGTGTTGGCTACTTGCACCAATGAGGCACTTGCTTGTCAATTCGATGGAATTTGGAGAAGGATGATTGATGCCATTGCCTAAGGGTTAATATGCCAGGTTTATCTGGTGGAAGCAGCAGGGTCTTTGGTGCTGGTTATACAGGCCTATAAAGGAAAGTTCCCGAGTTCTTGAAAACCAGGGCGAGAGAGTGCATGGATCTCTTGTAGTTTTGCTTTAAGCTTGACTACTTCTTTTCGTTATCCATTTTTAGGTGAAAAACAAATTTTCTACGTTCTTTCATTTAGCTAAACAATAGACTGGTTAATGGATGTATAGTGAACCAAGGTGAAGATAACGGTCAGTGCCTGGTATGGTTGTGATTGTGGAAAATCCTATAGACTCTCGATCTCCGACTTGGATTATGAATGATGCTCCATTTCTCTGACAAGCGACAGTTCTACAAAGACTGGGTTATCACCCTTATCAAGAAGCTGTAAGATTTCAGTCTTTTGTTTTAGTTTGTTGGTCGTTTGATACTCCAACAGGAGTAATCTGACTTCAATCTTTTGTTTTAGTTTGTTAGTTGTTTGCCACTCCAACAAGAGTAATCTGACCATGTTATTACTTTCGAAAATGAAAAGTAAATGATCATTTGATGGAGTGGTTTGCTTGGTAAGAATTTAACTTAAATGAGTAGAACATGACACCCTTCGGTCTCATGCTATTGCTCAATGCTCGTGGATCACCATTCATAGATAGCAAACATACTTTCCCTTTTCTTTGTGAGTTTTCGTCTTGGAGGCGTATAAACGTTGATGTATCTGTGTTGTAATGATACACAATCAGTTCGCGTTTATTATCTGCTTGTTATTCGAAATCGTATCCAGCTACATTTCCAGTAGTTGAGCCGAAAAGCACCCTTATTACAACTATAAGTATAGTCTCACATGCTTTTTTCTCTCAAGCGAAAGAGATTTGGTATTTGGGTTGCTTGCTCGGAGTGAAGAGTCCAAAATGTTGCTCAATCCCGGCCTCTTTCTGGTTCTCATCGAACATTGCAAATAAGTATGCCTCGATGGCCTGGCCTGCCTTCTTGGGCGTGCCTTGCTTCACATGGCTGATCAAATTTGCATAGTAAGTGCCTGCATTGTCTAGTGAAGCTGCAGTGCCACCTTCTGATGGCCATCCACTCTCCGATACAACAATTGCCAAACTTGACCCACCAGCTCTTTCCAAGGCAGAGTACAGAGAGTCCACCAATGCATCAAACAGGTTTTGGTACTGATATGCACCATCTGTTACGACCACTCCTGGTGATGTAAATAGAGCATAGGCAAGATCAATGCCCTGCATATTCTGTGTGTAGCTGAAGTAGGGGTAAATGTTGGCTAGGAGCGGTGAGCCGTTATTGACCAAGAAGCTAATAATGGCGCTTATGAATTGACTTGCAGCGTTGCTGAATGCGCCATTCGACGGGGGGTAGGATACGCCTAGCAGACCTGTGTCAACTGCCGTGGAGACCTTGATCTGGCCCTGCAAATTGGCAGATGCAAGTGCGTTTTGAATATTCTGCATTGCCGGAAGGATGTATGGGGCTTTTGCATCGCCTGGGGGGACTTCATTTCCGACTGCGATGTACTTGATTTTCACATCAGACAAGAATGCCACAACGTTGTTTTGGACCCAGTTGGATGCAGCAGAGGCATCAGTTAGGGCCTGGAGGTTGTCGTTAGGAACGCCAAGGATGAGTTCGATGTTGGATCCTCTCAGGGCCTGGAGAGTGGCTTGGTCTGGATCGTAAATCCTCATCCTTCCAATGCTGTTGGCCTTGAATAGCTCGATCGCTTCCGCTTGACTAGGCAGATTGTCGCCGTTCCGTCCATAGCAGACGCCTACGGATTGCGCACCTAGATTCGAAATAAAATGATGCAGCGATGAAAGGGGAATGCCACATTTTTTTAGTTTCATGAGCAATCAAACAGTAAAGCACAGATAGGAAATGAATTTGTTTCTACTATATCATTCGATAGAAGCATCTACACCAGTCACTCTATCAATCACCATGTAGATTTCGACAAGTCCTGAATAAACCTGGCCGATACCCGGGGGGAAAAATTATTTGTTTTCATTACAGATTGATATATGCTCAAGGATTGGTAGAAGAAGGAACCTGTCATTTCTGTTGCTGCTAGTAGCAGGCCAAGTGCGAGCATTAGCGAAGCCATAACAGTCTTGTCACTCATATTGTCGAAACGACTAAGAGCAAAAATAAGGGATCCGAGCCGAACCCCAGATGTTGATCTCCAAAGATATCCAGTTTCGCATCTTATAGACCAAAACCAACTATTTATATGCAAATTCGAATGTTAAGAGCTTGTTATTCCAGATGATCAGCAGACGACTTCTTGCCGGGACAATCACTCAAACGTGATGTAACATAGCACGACCAGTTTCTTGGTTGTTTACAATGCGGGATAGACGCCCACTGAATTTGTAACAAATAGCCAATGCTTCACGACATGCGGGGCCACGTACATGTTCTCTCATTTCGCCTTGATTGGCGGGAGAATTGTCTTTGACAGAGACATACTCTCCTCGTTCGCTTCTTCTGTCATACTAACTCAGGCTGCTAAGGATGCCGGTCAAACACGCCTAACCTAAATGCTAGACGAGTCCAACAAGCACCAGCAGCTAGGCTTTTACTAGGATGTTGGGTTGAACGACTTTCATTTCAATTGTCAAGATTATTAATTGTGAGTACTGACATACCGCCTTCTTCAAGGCAAGTGTCCCCAAGAACACGGCACGACGAAATTGCAACACCAAAAGTGTCCAGGTTCTCTTGAGAATAGAAAGCATGGCAAGAACCAAGACCGAGGCAATTCAGACTTAAAGTGGGTCAAAATTGGATTCTAAATAACAATCAAAAGTCACAAGTACTCTTCTTCATTTAGGAAATTGACGTGAAAAAAGTGTCGAGAGCAAGCTCAAAGAGATGGAACATTGATTTATTCATAGCTCACCTCTGTGAATCATTTGGAGAAATTGCGCTTGATTATTTTATCTTATTGTATTAAAAATTAACATGGTGAAGCTTCACCCGATAATAATTACTCAAGAGGTACGGCGATCAATAGTGAAAATGACCGATTGAGATAATCGCTAGTCCCGAGAAAGTGTTCACGAGATGCTAATGGACAAGATGTCGCCATTTGGCAATTTATGAGTGCTACATCATGTAACGGTATATGGCTATATTTCATGAGGATACGGGCTGGCCCATGTCGCGAGGGAAAGATCAATATCAAGCCCAAAAAAGAATAAGGTGGGTTAGATTAAGTTAGGGTTTAGATTCATGTTTGGGTCTAGACCCTTTTTAGTAAGTTCAAGATATTATTTAGGCCCTGTAATCTTAATTTTGTATAAATACAAAACACATTGTCCATATACGGTTGACAAGAAGCCACAGCGCAAACTCACTAGTTTCAACGAAATTATTGTAGAGATTTTCGTATTGAAAAAAGTCTTGTTGAGTAATGTCTACCGCATAAGGCACTCGATAAGGATCTATAAGTAGAAGTAGCAATTATTATTAATAGGCATTGCAAGGGCACATCCGATGCTAAAAATATGCATTTCTTATACCATCTGATGATATAACGTAATTTCCAATTCATAATTTTTTTTTTCGAACAATTTCAATTGATAATTGACCAGTTTGAAAAAGTGCCTTTTTAAGAGCGTATCTTAGCTACACCCTAATGGAAGTCATATGACTATCACATCCACAATCAGACATAAGAAAATAAATATAAGCATCCGCGACAGGACCGGAGTATGTTTTGATACAATTACGTAATCGAATGTTTCTACGGGTCAAATGATCTTACGACGGGTTTGCCGATAGATTTTTTTACAAGGACCGCGAATTTAATAAATATCCAAAAAGAACGAGTTGATGGTATTATCAAGATCTTTCCATGAATGGGATGGATCCACCGGAAGGCTCGATGGCCCCCATGAGAACGACCCCGTTTACGCAGAAATTGAGCCACATCGAATTCCACCGCACTAGACAGAGAGTTACTCTGCGGGAGCACGTGTCCTCGCGTTCGCCTTACATTCATCCAGTGCGAGCCTGACGGATCCAGCTCCGGCGCGAGGCCGAATCAACAGCTTTCGGCATTTTCAACGAGCAGGGAGACGTCGCACTCGATCTGATCCGCCGATAGCCGCACGTTTTCTTTGGCAGGAAAGCGACGTAGCAGCCGAGCGATTCCTCGTCCGCTGTATACATTCGTTCATCAGTTTCGGCCACGACGAACGCAACTCTTGACCACTGCGCTGCAGTCTCCCCCTGGACTGGCCTTCTTGACAGAGACTTTCCGTCGATTGCGCTGTTTTTTTTCCGAATCTCGCGGCACTCGCCTTTCACGACGGGTCTGCGTCACGTGTGTACATATTGAAAATGGCCATACGAGTTGCCTTCAGTTTTAAAAACTTAGAGCTCTCATGTCAGTCATTAAATTTCTGTATTTTCCTATTTTTCTGTTCTAGAAAATAGATTTGAAAATGTACGTTTTTTGGGCGATGCAATTTTACTTCTCTATTTCTGGGACAAATTTTTTAGCCCAAAAATAAATTTGGAATATAACTAAAAAGTAGAAGTTTTCTACTTCACTATTCTAAAATGTAAACAAAAATAAATTGACTCAAGAAAAATTCCTTGATACTAGATTATAAAATTGGTACAGGTCAAGTAAGGCATGGGTTGAGAAACTTGTACCGCTATAAATGGATTGTAAATGAGTTATTTGTGTGATTTGACTAACCTGATGATTCAACTTACCAATTCAATGAGATCTAATACGTATTAGAAGTGATCAGTTCCCTGAGCTATCCGGTACTCCTTTGGGACTGGGGACCGGATCGGACTCATCAGCCCGAGCCAGTTATCGGTGGCTCAATAAGACCGTGAAAAATAAAAAAAGTTGAGTTTCTTGGTAAATTTTGGTAAATATTGAAATTTCAAATTTTTAATTTGGGTTAAATTCATTTTTTGGAATATCTTTATCTTTAATAAAACGCAAAAAATTATTTAAAAAAATGTAATTGGTCTGGTCCTATCAGCCCTTCTAGAAATTGATAACCGAACTGCCTGAATATCGGATCCACTTTTAGAAATTGTGGATGGGATGGACACCTCTAGAATAGGACCAAACCCGGCGGTAATTTGGTCTAGTTCGGTCGTTCCAATTTGTTCACTTCTAAAATGTATATGTACCTTGCCCTCCACTGGAATATCCAGCTCGCTGAAAGCCCAGACTGCTCCTTGGCCCATGTACTACCGATCCGTGTCGTCGCGTTCTCGAGATCGAACTCCCTCTGACATCCGATGGAGGGCCGCCCCCTCACCGAGCAAGGCCCGTGGAGGGTGACGTGGCGCCTGACGCATGCCGCGTCACGTGATCGCTTGATGTCAGGACAATTCCAGCTATTCGCACGCGGAAAAACGTGGCTGATTCAACGCGATAAGGTCGGGTCCTGCGTTATTAAAACGTTCGACCTCGTTCGGGACAGTATCATAGCGAGGAGGGGCAAAAGGGACCGGGTCCCATCGAATCGCCAGATCCTCGGGCCGTAAAAACCTCGGAGATCCGACGCGTGTCGGTTCCCCTTTGGCTGGTCCAGTCCAGCTGTACTCCTCCAACCGACAAAGCCGCGCCACCGGCGCCACGCGCTGGCGCGTGCATTACCCCCCACCTCCCCCGTGTCTGCTCCTCGGTTCAGTTTTCTTTGTTACCATGATGAGTGAGTTAGTTACGGAATTGCGCGCTCGTGACGGGTCTAGCTGTTCGCTGGTGACCTTATCTGATAAGATAAAAAAGAAGTCAAATCACTCTCATGACACGAGTGCCTCGAGATAAAATAGTAATTGCACTAGGCCCATACCAAACTTCACTGTTAAATTTCCCTCCGTGGGGCAATCCTTGACTCTTTGGTCTTAGGTACATTGATTTTAGAGTAAGTGATTCCTACTTCTTCGACCCTTGTTGCTCGGCATTCAAAACCATAAAACATCTCGAATCTGATATAATATGATGATTTGACATGACATCTTATAAATACGTAATTATGTGGCATTGTCCGCTCCGCTTTGCTGGCGAGTTCCTGACTTGACTAGGGGCGCCATCACCGTGCAAGCAAGGGCATCTTCCTTAGGAACTTAGCAAGGGTTGCCGACGGAGGAGGCGGGTAGGGCCACCCGCCTATGGCCCTTGCCTTTGGTTCATTTTCTTTTTAGTTTTGTTTTGTTTTCAATTTTCTTAATAGCATAAGTACGTGATAGTCCCTCGTACTCCAACTCAAGATCTTTGTGAGACATTGTATGATATCATATAATTTTTAATCAATATGTTAAACTTTTTGCCATACGAAAGGCCAATTGGCGTGTGCTTCTTCCTTTTCCAGTATTTTATGATATTTTCCCAAGGCGTACGTAATTTAGGCATAGTTAATACCAAAATCCTCGCATTATTATTTCTCAATATTATATGACATTTCACCAAAATGTACAACTTTTTATCGTACTTAAGGCCAATCATCATTTGCATTTTTTCAGATATTATGCCAAAAAATCACGAGGACATTCAGTCGTGCTTAAGGCCAAAGTCCTCGTGATCTTTTTTAAAAATTGATTTTAAAAATATGTGTACTGTCTTCCGCGTGAAGGCATGACAATTTATTATGTGCCAAAGTTCCAGAATGCAATTTTTAATGTAACATCTTGTGCGTGCGTGCCACTTGATGTCCAATTGTCGTAATCAGAACTTTTCTTCTGTACAACGACACTACGTCTTATCATACTGAAGACCAAAGTCAAAGTATAACGTTCTTAAATATTACTCAACCTCTACGACGTAGTTGTATACCATACCATTCTATCAACCAATCGTGAGATAGAATTTTTTATAATACTCGCACAGTAATTTATCATACTTGAGTTGATAAGGGTCGTGGGATAAATTATAACTTAAAGGATGTCTTATGAAAATTTGGCAAATTGCGATTTTTCTCGTGCAAAATCACACAATGGTGTGTCGTGTTCGAGAAAGAAATCGTTATAATTCAATTTTACTACTACGCAACAATGAGACGCTTGGTCGTACATTATGTCAAGTGTGTCACACAAAATACCTTAGTCGTCTAAATGTATGAATGCGCGCAGGACAACTAGCTATCAGTGGTTGCCATTTTAGTTGCACGACATAATAATGTACCCCTACTCAATTCCATATCTAATCTAACTTGATTGAGGAGGAAGGAAAGAGATATCCAGCAGGTATTATTGGTGCCAATACTAATGAACTCGTCGCATGATTAAGATGGCGAACAAAACTCATGCCGATGGATCCCGATTTCCGCGATCATATCGAACCGGAGATCCGAAACAGAGACAAACATTTCAAGATACTAATCCATGGGTCTATCTCGATCTCCCCCTCGTGGTCACCCCCATCATGGGGGCAAAGGAATCGCGGCTGCTAAAAAAAAAGGTCGGAAGCGACATAGGGGGCGAGCGAGGCGATTCGCCAAAGTTTTTGGCTCTTTTGGTCGGCCAACCCCGTGCCCTCGATTCATACGGATGGGCCCGAAAGCGACCGCCACTCCCGGTAAATCTCGACCTCGCAACTGTTCGTGCATTTACGAGAGAAAGGTAAGGGTGGGGAGGAGGAAAAAGAGTGGCTCTTCTTCGTCGTGCGTTGCCAAAATGATTTGAACCAATTGGGGAAATCTCAAATTTTTCCTTTTTTCTTGTGGGAAAAGCTCTCGGGACACTGATATCTCCTAGGGAGATACCGGCCCATCAAAGATCTGCGCTTTTTGGTCGGCAGGCTTTGTCCAATCGAATCGTCTCCAATCTTGACCGGAGGTCTCCTTTTGTATACTCTGTGATTTTTTTCCCCCACTTTTTCAATGATGAATGAATTCTCGCCATCGCCTACATGCATTAGGGGAGTTCCATGATGGAGGAGGAAAATACCCTTTTGACCCTCGATCAAATCCCTTGATTTTTTTTATAATATTATTATTTTCCAGTCGAGATTCTCGAACACTCTCTCTGATGTTGACGGGGTACTCTGAAATTTCATGTTCTTTCAATCGAGTTTCTTTGACTTCCTTTATCTGTGATTTCGATGGAGCAAAATCAACGTGTTTGATGTTGGTCGTTGAGAGTGTGACGTGGAAAGATCGGCGCCAATTGGGCACGATCAATTTGCACCAATCAAAGTGCAACCACATCACTTCAAGACCCTATTTGACAAATCCTTTCATAGGTTTATGGTAGGTAGTGGCATCAATTATTTCGATGACAAGCTTTTGACAGCACCTGTCGATGCATCAGCTTCAATCTGATGGAACTTGACCGAGCGATCGATCGAAGAAGTTTTACATTTTCGAAGAGTACTTACAAGTACATAAAAAGGGAATAAAGGAATAGTGAAATTTTAGGGATTGAGGATTGGTAATCCAATGTCCCGAGTTTTTCTGTTGTCGCATTGATCTCCTTCGCAAGTACTTTTTGCTTGAGATATCGTTCCCTTCTCATCATAATTAACGCATAATTCGATGTCTCTATTTGTGAACTCGAAATAATTACACGAACCAAGGTCCTTTTTTAAGAACTTCGTCTACCTCTTTTTTCTCCATATGCAAGCTTTTGAGGAGCAAAATTAAGTAATAGGAACTTTACTCTTTTTTCTGCATCTGATGGTCTATGAAAATACATGACCATGAATTTGATGGGGGGTAGGTCTTATTTTATGTCATTGAGCTAGTTTTCAACCTCTTGATTAAAGTGGAGACGTCAAGCGAGAGTTGTCATCTGTAATCGTCACTAGCTTCGTGTAGCAGCCCTTCTTGGTGGCACCGCGAATTGGTCATTGGCTATAGATCAAAGGTGGCGCCCGCCAATAAATTAATCAGAAAAGATTCCTATGGGCGAACCAACATAGCACATCACAGTCGTTCTACGTTGTTTTGCACCATGCTCATCGTGTTCCGGACCAGGATTGGCTGATTCATCGGACATCAACCTTATTTTAACCGACCCCTTGTCATTTCTTTCCTAGTCTTTCATTGGTAGGATTTATATCAAACCGAACTTTCTTTTTTCAAAAAGAGAGAGAGAGAGTGTAGGGTTTACCGCAACCATATCGACCGTATCTAGTTTCCCGTGAAATTAAATCATTTGAGAAATCATCATCCAATTCACGAGTTTCCCATGTCAGGAGAAGGAACTCAAGAACATAGAATTATATTATCTTGCAACATATATCGTTGGGATTTCGCCATCTCAATAATTATACTTATTAACACGAAAATCTTGAGAAAAAAATCAAGTCTTAGTACTTTCCTTGAGAATTGGTCCGAGCCCTAAGGCACCGAACTTGAGGCAGGCTTCGTGGGCCGGCTGGGGAACTCGATACCCTCAGGCTGGGACCGCAGCGCCCAGGCCTGAGACCACGAGAGCTGGCTCGGGACTCTGGTGTCAAGATTGGGGGGAGGAAAAACGAGCCCTAAGAACACGTGAGAGTTCAAATCCTTGCTTTCCTCTATGCAATTACACGCCCTTGGTAGGCGGCATGATTGCCTGTCCCAAAGAAGCTCAACAAAGAGATTTTGCCAAAGATGATGAGAAACGATGTTTGACCGTGCGCGCTTTGATGACCTCGTGAGCAATGGAGAGAGAGACAGAGGTAGAGTGGTGGCGAAGGTGGTGGTACCACCACCGAGGGTGGCAAGTGGGTCTTTTTTCACGTGCTTTTTTTTTGGTTTCTGGGGAGGAGCGAGAAGACACAGCTGGAATTAGCGGAGGACAGCTGGCGGACGTACGGCGGCGGATGCGCAGGACCCGTCGCCGTTCGTCCTCTAATGCTCGGTCCAGTCAGTCAGTCCCCACCCTCCATGCTCGATAAAAAAAAAAATGCCACCGAATCCCCAAAAGGCGGAGGGCATCGCTGCCGCCCTCCTTTTCCCCAGCTTTGCCTCTTTTGCCTCTTTTGCCCCTTCGCCCCCCCTGAAATCGCGATTCGACCATTACAGGTCGTTCATCTCGTCATGCGGTTTTACCGGAGAGTATGTGCCTACAGGAGTTCCTGAGAAAGGTCTTCTTTTCAACCATCTCGTTTGAAAATCGAACGGGTCAGCTCGGTTCCGAAAGAAATTTTGAGCCTGATGGTTGAGATGGAGACTCGGTCTTCCTCGATGCACCTTCGCTTTGACTTTAGAACTTGTGCCAAGAGTTCGATTACATGTGTAAATTTCCTGCAGGGCGCATGGTATTTACATGTATAAAATGGTGATGTACACCCTGAGTATTAGCTTCCACTCTCTTCGGGAACGTGTGGTTCTTATTCTAGTGGGGAAACATTGCAAGTGTAGTTGTGGCAAAGTTAGAAACTAAATGAGATCCGATGAAGAGTGGTAGCACAAATCGCGAATTTTCCTCATTTCATCTGTCGCGACTCTTTTATGCGGTAACTTGTTAATGAAAGGCATGTAAAGGAAGAGCAAGATTGAAAAGAAAGCCATCGCGAGTTCTTCCAATGAAAGGCCGGTGAAACACGAGGACTTGAAAGAATCATCGGGACACAAGAATCGACCGATGAATTTTGTCGGACTGCTCCACCGCCGTGGTATGAATTTTGGCTACGAGACGAAAGGGACGACGCACGTCAAGGTTTGACCGGCATGCATATTTAGCAACGTGTTAGGTAAGCACTTACGCTGAGGGAGAGAATAATGAAAGGGCAAAGCTAGGGTTTGGTGACCAAAAGACAAAGGGAATTCATCAGTCAAATCTTTGCTTCCGTCTCATCCTAGATTCGCCAAACCTCTCGAGACCGACCGATTCGATCGTTCTCCACCGTTCGACGCGATCTGCCGGATCGCTGGCCGTCGCACATCGAGAGGCCAACTCAATTCGAGCACGCCTCCATTCTTCGCCGCAGCCTGGAAGGTCGCGATTCCACACAGAGAGAGAGAGAGGGGTCGACGTTGCGTCAACAGGAATTGGTCGTCAGCTGTCCCGATATTTTCCATCTTCAAGGGCTGTCAACGGGTCATCGCAGGTGGTCCCCCGAAAGCGACGGAGGAAAATCCGGGCTTTGCCATCGTTAATTTCTATTTAAAAAGCTCCCCGCTTTCTTTCCTAAAGGCCAAACGGATGTTGCGAAGGGGAGATTCGTTCTTTCGGGTCAAAGTCAAAATCACCGCCGATGCGTTATCGGCATCCTCTCTCTCTTTCATCAAGCTTCGCGAACTGTCTGTTCGAGGACAAATTCGGCAACTCCATTCTTCGTGGGGGTCCCGCCGACAAGAGTTCATGTTGTAATTGGACAATAATTTCGCATGAGAGGAATCCACCCCGAGGAAAATTATTCCGGAAAGTCTCTGTACACACGCGGTATTCCAAATTCACGTTTAAATTGAGTATCACGGGCAATGTAATCCTCAAAATAAAAAGATGGGTTCGTACTTGGACGGAAAGCTAAGGTGACCGAATGACGGGACATTTCATTAGCTAGTAGCGTAACATCTCCTACATGAATTAATCACGACGAATAGATGGGGGCCGTACCCGATGCGCATTAAATCGGCAATTTATGTGGATTTATCGAAACTAATCGAGTCCCAATTCCGATAAGGTAAGTTAAAAAGGGCAAAAAAAAAAGGATCGTGAAATCAGAAAGGGGAGACACGAAAAATAGCTAGGACAGTAGGCGGCGTATTTCTAGAGCGTTGACGGAAGAGTCGTACGTTGACCAGCACGGTAGGCTGTGTGGGGCACACGTGTGGCATAGTTAAGAGAGGAGACTAGTAGAAGGTCACGGCGTGGTTAGGAGAGAAGTCACGTCAACTAAGTACGGGGCTAATTCAAATTTAATTGGGGCACGAGGCTCGGGTGGCTCGGGCAGCCTCCCCGGTGATTGGGCGATCTTTTCCTTAATCAAATCAAAAAAAAGTCAAACCCAGCGAGATTTCCACCGCCACGTTTCAAAACAATGCGGTGACCGACCTCCCCCCGACCAAATTCCCACCCACCCACGCACCCGAATCTGTAAATATCGCCGAACGCTATCGCCACACGGAGCACTACCCCCCACTCCTATTCACGTTGACAAATTGATTACGAAGAAGATATTGCCGTTTACATTTCGTTACTTTTCCATCACGATTATTATTAATATTAAGAACGATACCTTTTATTTGTAAGTTATGTTTTAATTACGAGGCACTTGTTGATACGACAGTTCTTTTTTGGCTATTGCGATTAGTACAGTGTCGCGGCCGATAAGACGGTGCGATCATCTATAATGTTGGATCAAGAGGAATGTTATTGGTCACGATCACAATGTCTGTGAAATGAGTCGGACGGTTACATTGATTCAACGAGAAAACCAATCGAAAATTAAGGGAGTTATGAATTCTTTCCATTCATCTCTCCTGATAGATATTTTATCTAAAGTGAAAATTTAGATTCGATGTTTCGATGCCTTATGTTGATTCGATAACAAACCCATCAAACCCCATATGCACGAGCCACACGCATAAAAAAGAGTAACCTAAGGACCGTACTTTTTCAAGCGCATCTATACTTGTTTGCTTAGCACGCGTATGAAAAATATTGCTTAAGCTCTATTTATTTTTTCCTTAATAATGATAACTTATATTATTTAAAATAATTACTCATTTGGAAATTTTTTCATTATCGACTATATTTATTTCTAAACATTTTTTCCGAACAATGAAGATATATATTCTTTTGTTCATTTGTTCACTAGTATTTTCAACGGAATAAAAGAAAAGAAAAAAGACAGAGCTCCGATTTATTTCGTGAGTCGGGGTAATTCCTTATCACCCCACATGGGACGACAGCAGAGCAAATCCGCCATTTTCGAGAAATCAAAGGGCAAATACGTCTTTCCGCCGCATGTATAAGTAGCTTTTCAGTTCGCTTTCCAACACTGCTCCGCTTACTGCAAGGGGAAAATCCCTCTCTCTCTCTCTTCCCCCCCCCCCCCCACCTCTCCCCCGAACTCTCGCTTTTTTGGCCTTCTTCGTTCGAACAGGTCCACTTCATTTCCCGGCGACTCTTCGCCGCAAAAAAGAGCAATCGCCACCTCCTCTTCCGCCTCCCTCCTCCCTTCCTCCTCCGACGATCACCGACCCACTCGACCTCACACGAGCTCTCTAACCTTGGACCTCGCTGCTTCAGTTAAAACCCTCACGACAGCAACGCTCAACAATAACGCCTTGCCTTGCATGATCACGAGGGCCTCCTCTCCTCGCATCGAAACGTCGCGGTGACACCGTGGAAGGGGACGCGGCTTCACTCCGCGACGGCGCCGGGAGGGCGGACCGACCGGAACCCGGTGGATCGCTCGCCTGAGGAGGCGCTGTAGGGCAACCCCCCGGGCGACCGATCGTGGGGATTGGTGGCGGCGGCGTCGCGGCGAGGAGACGAGTGCGATGGGGAGGATGGGGGCTGTGGCGATGGCGGTGGTGGGGTTGGTGGCGGTGGCGGCAGTCGCGGTGGCGGGGGTGGCGGTGGATAGGAGGTTGAGGAGCAAGAGGAGGTGGAGAAGGGTTTTGGGAGTGCTGATGGAGCTCGAGGAGGCGTGCGAGACGCCGGTGGGGAGGCTGAGGCAGGTGTTGGACGCTATGGCCGTTGAGATGCACGCGGGCTTGGCCTCCGAGGGCGGCTCGAAACTCAAGATGTTGCTCACTTTCGTTGATACTCTCCCCAATGGGTACTTCACTCATGTCTCCACCAAGTTGTCTACACGTCTATTTTTAATGAATTTATTGCGATGAAGTTGAAGTTGTTAGCTAGACTTCGGCTCTATTGTTAGTGCTTGAACGAGCTTTTGTTGCATCAGGTGTCAGTTTTATTTTTTAGTAGTTTCACTTGATTTTGGTGTTTCTATTGTTCAGTGAAAGAGATCGCGTGATTTGTCTCCAGCCTTATATTCTCTCTCTAGAGTGTGTACAGTAGAATGCATTCATGTAATGAGTTCGATGCAATCTGAAGAGCGCTACTTTTATCGTGAGGTGCTCTCTTCTTCAATGGCTATTCTGGATTTTCCCCAATACTATTGTTTTCCTACTGATTCTATTGTGTACTCAACAGGGTGTTTTTCAGCATTGATCTCGATGATAATAGCACTTTTCAGCATTGATCTCGATGATAATGCTATTCTTATTTGGGTTCTTCTTGTGTTGTGGCCTGAGCTATTCTACTAATATTGGTCGGTCTATTGCATTGTTGCATTTGTCATCCCTAGCGTGAAGAATAAACATGCTGAGGAGTTAGAACACCATATTCGTTCTGATATTCCAGGTTCTTCATTTGCTTAAGTTTGTTCTGTTTTAGTGTATGATGTTTTTCCTATATATTTTTTTGATGCTCAATCTATGTAAAGACTGAAAATTGTCCCTGTTATTTATACTAGAATGAGCTAAAATTCTTATCTAGGTGAGGTCATTGTTTTTCATGAAATAATCTTTTGTTCCATTTTGGCGAATACCCTTTTCAGTCAACTGCCTTTTTTTTTTTTATGTTGTTGTTTCTATTCCATTATCCTTTTCCTACAAAGTTTATTTTTTCCCGTGAGTGCTTTCTTCCAGATGATATTGACACTGCTTTCTTTTATCTTGGAGGTGTCATGGCAGTATCCTTTTACTAAGATATCTGTCTGGCAATCTTCTGTTTTGACATTCGTCATGGAGGAATCACTCTCTTCATCTCTTTTATTTTTGAACATCTTCGTTTCAAACTTTTCATGTAATGGTTCAAAGCATCGAAGATGATATTTTTATTCTTTTTTATCCATCTTGGTTTTGATTTACGTCATTTAAATTGTACTATTCGAAGGAAGGTTTACTTCATTCCTAGTCGTATTTGTTGTATGGTTTTTGGGCTTCAGAGAACGAACAATAGGGGTATTTCGTTTGGATAGCTAGCGATGTCGTTCATAATTTTTGAATAAAAAATTTAGGTTAAGACAGACTTTAGTTTGGTCGTGCTAGGGTTAATTCTTCTTCTATTTATAAATGTTGTAGATTTTGTTGAACTGAGATCTCTACAAACTAGTTGGTGCGGGCCTACTTAATGTGCTTTAGTTGCACGTCTGGCAACTGACAACTTGGAAATATTAGAGGCCATTTTCTTGAGATCAGTTTCTGAATGTTAGACAATTCAATATTTCTTTGGCCCCCTCAATTTCTCATTAGTTTTTTGTGTGCAAATTAAGGCTACATGCACTTCCTACATAGTTTTGGCGCTTTACGTGTGTTTTGGTTTTCTTTTTACAGGAATGAAAAAGGAATTTATTATGCACTTGATCTTGGGGGCACCAATTTTAGGGTCCTCCAGGTTCAGCTAGGGGGCAGAAGGTCCTCAAGCTTGCCTTCTGATGTGGAACAACAACCCATTCCCCAGCATTTGATGACCAGTACGAATGAGGTGACTCAATGAGGACATTAAATGTTTTAACAGTATGCTAATTGAATTCTTCCAATTTACTGCATTTGAAGACTAATCAGTGCCTTTGTTGCAGGATCTTTTTGACTTTATAGCCACTTCACTAAAAGAGTTTGTTGAGAGAAAAGAGAGCAGTTTTGGATATTCACCAGATAAAAGAAGGGAACTTGGCTTCACTATCTCATTTCCTGTGAAGCAAACTTCTATTTCATCCGGGAATTTAATTAGATGGACAAAGGGATTTGCTACTCACGACGTGGTTTGTCTCTTTATTTTATTTGTTTAATGGAATCTTGGGAAATTCAGACTTAAGAAAATTACAATATTTAGAATCAATTCCTGGTGTCACATGGTTATGTTCAAGAAGATCTGCAAAATGTTTTGCACGAGCTGAGCATCAGACCTTGTGTTGCCTTTTTTTTTGCGCCTGGGCATAGTATATAGTTGTCATTGGCCGGAGATATTCATCAAGCAACTCGATTGGGTTTGGTTTTTGCTTTGCACATATTAGGATTTCTAAAAACCTAAGGAGATTTTCTAAGCTTTGATTTTATTATAGGACAAGTAACTTTGTTTTGTAACTAATTGATTCATTTTCAGGTCGGAAAAGATATTGCTGAAAGTTTACAACTAGCATTGACAAGGAATGGCCTAAGTATGCGAGTTGTAGTGTTGGTAATCTCTATTCCTTTGTCCATGACTTGTTTGCTTATTAGTTTGTGGAATCTATCACTTTAGAGTAAAATCAAATCTGCACCATTCCACTCATGTTGCTCAAACTTTTGGAGATGAGAAACTGTTATATTGGTGTTTTAGATATATTGGCATACTAGTTAGATCTTTTTATTGATATGCTATTTAGTTGAGATTCCATACTTTCTATGTGCTATTGTTGCCTCACTTTTTGCTCGACTGAGAAATGTTCCCTCCCATCACATTCTTGGCATGCTTGAGAAGCAATATGATGAATGGGCATTGGAATATCATGAATTAAGAAAAGCCACGTTTTTTCGTCTGTTTTTCCATGTTGTTAGAAGGAGAGATCAAAATGTTTCTCCAGCAACTTAGCGTACTACCTACCACATCACATGATATGGGTTGAACTTAAAAGGTTGTTTGGCCTATTTTTGACTTAGACTTGAATAGGAGTTGCGCTTTACAGGGTCCAAAAATATCCTCTTTAAACAATGAATATGACATCATGGAAATCTTGTTTTCTGTTGAGCAGGTAAATGACACGGTTGGAACACTAGCTCTTGGACATTATCATGATCCCGATACAGTTGCGGCAGTAATTATTGGAACAGGTACAAATGCCTGCTATGTCGAGCGAACAGATGCAATTATTAAATGCCAGGGTCTTGGTACAGCATCTGGATTTATGGTATGCTTCAAATATACCTTAAGTCACATATTTCTGTGACTGGGTTTCATATCTTGATTACTCATGGTGCTTGTTCCTCTCCCTAGGTTGTGAACATGGAATGGGGAAGTTTCTGGTCTTCTCATCTACCAAAAACTTCTTATGATACCAATTTAGATGATGAGAGTCCCAACCGCAACGAGCAGGTAGATCTTGTTTTTCAGTTATATCCTTGCATCTTTCCTGCTGGGTTAACGTAAGACCAAGACATTCGCTGTAGGGTTTTGAAAAAATGATATCTGGAATGTATCTGGGAGAAATTGTGAGGAGAGTGATCCTCAGGATGTCCCAAGAGTCTGATATTTTCGGTGCCTCTTTGTCAAAATTGTCAACTCCATTCATTTTGAGGTAGGCTCTCTCTCTCTCCCCCCTCTTTCTCTCTCTCCCTTCGTGCTAGTTAATCTTTCCTTTCACGATTAAGCTTCGGATTATTTAATTATGTTTATGTAAGGGCCAATATCAGTATTACAAATAATAACAAATCCCATGTGCTTGTGTATGTCCATGTGATAGGATCAGACGTTCAATTATGCTTTAGGTAGTGCATAAGTGTCAAATTAGTTGTATTGATATTAACGAGTACACAATTATGATAACACTCCATGCTTGAACTGGTTCATTCTATATAAGGAAGCTTTTTGGTATTTCAAGCAGCTACTTTTATTATGTCAACATGGCATTGGCTCATTCCATTGCGTGATTCATGCACTTTTAGTCTGGACTGGAAGTTTACATCTGCGTACTGATAAGTTCAAGTCTTCTGAATTTCTGGTGGTTTCCTTTGAATGAAATACTGGTGAGTGCTGAAATGTCCTGAAGTTCTTTAGTAGTATTGTAAGCTCTCAAACTCGGGTCAAGAACATATATAAATTCAACAAATCGCTTCTGATACGGTTGATGTATGATAAGTTAGGTCAACATCTCATTCCTCGCCATTAGACTTGGGATGAAAAATGGCTTTTGCAATCTATTTGGCCTTTGCTTGTTTCCTCCAAAGTTTGTTTCACTGATGCCAGCTGCTCAATTTATTATTCCAGCACTCCATTAATGGCCGCTATGCATGAAGATAACTCCCCGGATTTGAGAGAAGTGGATAAAAAATGGAGGGAGATGCTGGACGTAAGTGGTTTGACATATGCCAGTCTTCTCCTGTCGTCTTTTCATGTTGGGTTCTCGGGATTCAAATATTCCATTGTCTATTTTGTGGCTTACCATTTCAGGTTCCGGAAGTCCCTAAAAAAGTACGGAAGCTGATTGTGAAGGTATGCGACATAGTAACTCGCAGAGCCGCTCGCCTGGCTGCTGCCGGTATTGTGGGGATCTTGAAGAAAATAGGTCGGGACGGTGGTAGCATTGCCAGCGCAAGAAGTAAGGGAGATACCAGGATGAAAAGAACGGTCGTGGCGATAGAAGGTGGTTTGTACACCGGCTATGCCATGTTCAGAGAATATCTGCTTGAAGCCTTGAGAGAAATCTTGGGGGAAGACATCGCACGACACGTCATCCTCCAAGTCACCGAAGACGGTTCGGGCCTCGGGGCCGCCCTCCTCGCGGCCTCGCATTCGTCGACACCACCCAACACTGTGGATAGCGTACAGATGCCTTAGAACTTCACGAGATTGTTTATAATTACAGGCCTCTTGTAAATTCAGTGCCATGCCATATTGCATTTCTTGAATTTGTAGGTAAATTCTGTTCATATTACCATATGTTCATTGGATTGGCTTTGTTCTGTTGTATATCAGTGCTCCAATTTCGGATGACCGTGTGCGGAAGTTACACTATTCCTCGCTGCCAACTCCATTTTCTCAAACGTGCTATACTCTCTCAATATCAATTAATTTCTTTTCTTTAATAATATTTCCAAAGTGAGCGCTGTAAAGGAAAAAAAAGAAGAGCGAATTTAAATAATTGAGAGATGTGGAATGTTCATGCACAATTTCAGACATTTTAGTGGGCCTTATATTCAGGCCCAAATTGCATCTCGGCCCGGCCCACTCTAAACTCTCCTTAGACATCGCCATCAACCTCCAGCCACCACAACCCTCGGCAAAGCGCTCGTCCCAGACAACCGAGAGAAGGCAGTTCCAGCTCGCGGTAATGGTCACCGATGGCAACTCGAAGCCCGCGACCGTCGGCGATGGCGCGAGAAGCAAGAAGAGGAAGCAGTATCTCCCTCACAATGTCCGTTCTCGGGTTCTTTCGACAGTCCACTGTGTCGATTGTTTCGTGCACTTGATTTGTACTCGCTCATTTGTTGCATCACTCGTGGCTGATTTTTCCCTCTTGCGTCTCTTTTCGCTTCTCGTCGAGCGCTTGTTGCAGAGGCCGGTGAGGAAGAAGGGATCGTATCCGCTACGCCCCGGCGTGCAAGGCTTCTTCATTACTTGCGACGGCGGCAGGGAACACCAGGCCTCTCGCGAAGCCATCAACGTTATTGACTCTGTATGTCGACTTGACAAGTCATGACTTAGCCTTTTTTTTGTCGCATCGTTGGTTAATCCTTTTGAGCTCGTGCTCTTCTCGCTGTGGCGTGATCCTTTGATAATACTCTTTGCTGCGCATAGATTGTTCTAGTTCCACGTATATATTTGGTCATTGCTACCGTAGATTTTCCTTTTGTTTGCATTAAATGTCTGTTCAGTTCAGACGTTGGAGCTCTTTGAGATTCTACTGAGCTCATTAGAGAAATGAAGTGGCACCGATTGATTCCACTTCTCATTTCGGCATTTCTTTGATGAAGCAAACTGCCCGATTGTGTTGCTAGAGGAAGATATAAGCAACTTAGAGTTTTCTCTTGCTATGGGATTACGATGAGCTTTGGAGTCTTGACAAACTCTTGGGAGCCAGAGCAAAAAGATTCCTTATGTTGTAGTGTTTTTATTTGGAATTAAGGCTTTATTTGTTGCGGAAAATGAACGATTTGGAATATATTTTCCTAACAATAATTGCTCATATCCCTTGACATCATTAGACAATTAAGAATATTTTTATTATCAGTAACAGTTTATGTCTAGACATTAGACATTTTCGTGAATGATGAAAATAGTTTTAGTTCATTCATTTTTTTAAGCGATATAAGCTATCTTTTTCAGAAAAATGTTATCCACACCGTTTATTTTTTGCGAATTAAATGGAGCCTTTGAGGAGTAATATTTAGAAGATGTTGCCTTGTCTGTCTTGAAACTTGTCCTGAAGCAGGTGAATTGCAAGAGTATTGAAATGTTGATCAAGATAAATCTAACTAAGGCTCTCTTTCTTTCTGTATGAAATGATCAGGCATCCCCTATACTTTTGGTGTTTCCCTGAAGGGAACCCTGCACTATATCTATTGGATACATATAAGTATTTATCTTCATAAACTTTCTGTAAATCCACGGACATATACTCTTGTTACTAATACTATAGTGCAGTAGGTCTTTGCAAATGGCTAGTGGAGCAGTTTTTAAGGTTTTGTCCTCCTTGCTAGGTAAACTTTGTGTTACAATTCCTAGTCCTTTTACTCGATCCTTTGGTGTGATGTTGAGTTTCTGCACAGGTTATTGGTTTATGTCTAGTGATCCTGCAATACCACTGCTTTTTAAGCTTCTCATATCAAAATAAAATAGGATCTGTGAATTTATTGTGTATGAATTAATAGTCATAACATCTGAGGGCTTTTCCTCTAATTTTTTTTTAGTTCTTCGAAGAGCTACTCTATGGAAATGATGCAGCCTCAAAACCTGTAGAAGCAGTCTCCAAACCAGCGAATAAAAAGATCAAATTTAGTTACTCTGAATCTGAATCCTCTAGTGATAAGGATGATGTTGATGATGATGATGGGGAAGATGAAAATGGCGAAAATGAATCTGAGGCTCATAGAGGCAAAGAGGTTGATCCGGGAAATTCTAGAGATGAGAATTCTGAACTTCAGAAGGAAGATAAGCAAAGTGATGTCAAAACTGCTGAAACACCAGAAGAACAATGCGGTGGAACTTTTGAGCCACCTTCAAAGAAACAGTGCCTTGAGAATTGCTCGTCCAAGTGTTCTTTGCAAAACGACAAAGAGGAGAAGTCTATTGATAGGCTGATTGAAGATGAAATTAAAGAACTCGGAGATAAGAACAAGGTACGATAGAATGAATTATAGGTGTGCGTCCAATATGATATAGAGCTGTGGTTTTTAAACAGTTGAGATGAAGTCCTTATGTTTTCAGGATGGATGAATCTTTGAATGAACTCCATTCTGTTAGTTTATGCTGGTTTACCTACTTGCTTTCCATGTCTCGTTTTTCTTTTGTTCCTGCCAATCCCATGCATTTCATGATTCATTCTTCTCTCGCATATATTTATAACAGCATATAGATCCTTGCTTCTTTTCATGAATATTCAGAAACAAGAGCATAAAAAATTATGGTTTAATATGTCATGTATTAGTTTGTTCAGCTGCTGGAGATCTCTCGACCTTATTTGCTTGCCTAGGACATACACAGAGATCTTCGTTGTGGGGGTGGACAGATGTGCCAAAACAAACTATTGCATACATAATTTGTGTTAACAATTTATTTGCCATTGCTGTACCTGTTGACATTGGTCAGCTCCTTATACTGCTCTCAAATTGTTCAACTTCTTAGTTGTCCCCAGGTTGGTCAAAGATGAATTTTAACTCTGGTTGACAAGCCTGTCAATTGCTTTTTCAACCTCAAGCCTTTGAAAGCTAGTTGCTATTGTTGAATAATCATTCTTCAGCTCTTTTACATGTGAACAATTGCGTCAAACCAAAAATAAGATATTTTTTGTGCTAGTACTCAAAGTTGCTTGACATAATGCTTACTCTAGGTTATGATGTTTGGGATTGCTTTCTAATGGCCTTTTTCTTGTCATTAGTGAATGCCAATAAGCAACGGTTTAGTGGTCACCAAAAAAAAAAAGCAACGGTTTAATTCTGATAATTACATTGGCTTGCAGTGATGCAGTTAGTCCTGTAACAAGTATTTTGTCACTTATCCAGGATTTGAGAATAAGAAGTATCTGATGTAGCATTTGGCTTTCTGCTTTCTACTTAAGATACACATGTGCATATGCATCTACTTGCATCTATGCTCGTATGCATCTTCATTACTTCTTTATCTTTCCCATTTCTTATCATCGGAGTTCATATTTTGTACTTTTTTGTTTTAATCTCTTGCAGAAGTAGCAGCTGGCATGTGGTGGAATTTTTTCCTGTTTCTTCTATTCCCATCCTTTACCATTGTTGATTTTATGCCTTGGCAAGTCTGATGTGTCTCAAACTCAAATATAGTTAGTTGGCCATAGTGTACCTATCATTTAAATTTTCTGCACTGACTAGAAACTTCTATTGTATTTAACAGAGGCGATTTCTGACCCTTGATTCTGGTTGTAATGGGGTTATCTTTATCCAAATGCGGAAGCAGGATGGTGATCCTGGGCCCAGAGATATCGTGCAGCACATCATGCAATCTGCTGCATCAACAAGGAAACATATGTCAAGGTCCCTATGTTTATTAGCTTTTGGTTGGATCCTATCAACCTCATGCATTGTTGAAATGCTGTTCTGTTGTAATCATACTGAAAGCACTGCTGATGTTTGCTTCAAAATTTTGATAGGTTCATTTTGAGAGTCTTACCAGTTGAAGTTGCTTGCTATGCTTCAGAAGAAGAAATCTCAAAAGCAATCCAGCCCCTCGTGACACAATATTTTCCACTTGAAACTGATCACCCCCAAAAGGTATATTGTAACTTTCATTCATTCTATATGCCTGACCTCTCCTACATAATTCAATATTGTTTGACTTAGCTATAAAAAGCTTACAAAATAGTTGAGGCAATTATTATACATATCACTTGTCATTTCTTTGATTCACCAATGCGGTTATTGCCTGAATGAACAAAAAGCAAATCATCCAAGGGAGATTATCAGGGTGAAATTACTTACAGAGAAAGGTCATTCGGTGGAATTGTTTATTTGCGATGGCATGACTGAGGGTTATCATCTTTACATATAACTTGGAAGTGATAAATGTAAAGGATTGCGACCAGATTCTATATGATGGGCATTTTTAAACACGGTATAAGCTAGCTACTTAATCCGTGATGCTTCTTCTTTAATACTAATGTTACTTTTATTCAAGAATTTAAGTTATGGCTACATGTAGCAGCGCAATTGTCAGGAAAATGAACTGCTTAGCACCGACGTCAGTTTTATGAACGTGAGGACTTAGCTGGAGTTGATAAAGGTCTGTGTCTGAAAATTGTAGCATGTAGCGGCGTGATTATGAGGACAAGCGAAATGTTGCACTCTATAAATTGCCTCATGAGTTCCTCTCTAGTGTCAAATTGTGTCGGATCATTGCTTTTTCCCTCACAATCTGCATTTTAAAGGGTTTGACTATATATGTTATATCACTTATCACCATCGTCCTTTTCTCCCATTCTGTACTTTACCTTATTGTCCAGGTGGGATAGCAGTTCACGTATCTGTCCGTTTTCTAGTCCCAAATTTATGTGCACACCCTCTTCAACTGATAAATAGCTGCTAAATATGAAGGATTGATCTTACATGCTCTGGCAAGGAGAAGGCAAATTTACCAAATTCAGAATGTTCCTGAAATACTCTTCTTGTTGGTCTGCTTTGCACTCTGAAAGTATCTTCACAAGGTTTTGGTTAGAAAAGTCTTACAACCCAAATGGGATTTGAGAGGAACCGCGAGGGAACGATTAGGATACTAGCGTTGTTTGCCACGATGATCTTTAAAAGAAGATACTTCTGTCTGTCTTTTGTTAAGCATTTTCTTTTTCTCTTATTGTATGCTTGATTTGTTTTTTCATATCACTGTTCTCTTTCTGGTAACAGAATGATTTGCAGCCCATGCACCTCCATGAAAGGAGCTTTGGTTATAATTACACTGAACCCTTTATTTTATAACAAGGTCAATGACACTGTAAATGTCTCTGGGCAGTTTGCTGTAATATATGATGCACGGGCAAATAGTGGGATTGACCGGATGAAAATCATAAACGCTGTTGCAAAATCTGTTCCTGGGCCACATAAAGTCGATCTCAATAATCCCGACAAAAGCATCGTGGTTCAAATTGTTAAGGTCAGTCCTCCTATCTTAGGATTATTAGCTATTAATCCATCTTGTAAGTATGTATTATCAAGTGTTCTCTATGTTTCTGTTTTAGTGCATGTCAGGGTTCACTCCTTTGATGGCCTAGACTTCAAAATTGTTAATATTTACTGCCAATTATGTGGCAGAGCTCATCTGTGGACAGATGATGTATTATTGATAGATGCAAGGGGTCAAAGTAGGTCTTGATCACATCCTTTTAAAGAAATATAAATGAAAATGTGGGTGTAGTAAATTTGATTTTTTTTCCCCATTCTAAAGACATAGTTGGCAACTTGACTCAATTATGTAAAAGGAGTTCCTATGACTGACCTGATGAAGTGGGATATGATTTAGATTATTGTCCAGCATCAAGCATAATTAGTGCAACTTATTTGATAAGAAGGTTGGACCAATTTCATGCCCCATAAGAAAGCAAAAAGTTGGTGAACAGAAAGTTTTCTCACGATGTTTGTGACTAGGATATGCTGCATCATCTGATGCTTGAGGCCAATACTGCAGGAGAGTGTATATATATTTCGTTAGTTTTAAGATTTTGAATGATGAGGGAGTTATATTATAAAGCTATTGTAATTCATGAAAGACATCTTCATCTTTCTTCCGTGTATTTTCTATCATGGAATGAAAGATGGGCCAGGCAGCAAGATTTAAAGTACCGGCAAAAAATTGTTGCGGTGGCCTTGTTTATCTGATTTGAAGTTATCGTTAGCATAGGCCAGCAATGTTCTTTTTATCTTTTGAATACGCTGGGTTTAATCCTTTTCCATACCCTCTTTTAACTTCAGACCATTTGCTTGATTGGGGTCGTCGAGAAGTACAAGGAGCTGGCCAAGTACAATCTGAGGCAGCTCACCTCACCGAGGCCATGATCGCCCTCTGTTCTTTCCATTCTGCTAACATATATCCTATGTAGAACTCTTTGGTCGGAGGAATTTCTCGGATAAATTATCTGTTAACGTTGCAGAAATTTTTTTAGCCTCTGCATTTTTGTATTGGTAGTGCTGTTTCACCATCTCGTCTGTGTTCAAGGTTGTATATAAAGAAGAGGGGAAAACAGAAAAGACCTAAAAAAAAAAAAATGCATCTGGTGAAGTCAGTTAGGGGCCGTGCCAATTCTCGAAAGATCGGTGAACTGAATACTGAATTATCAAGCTTTGTAAACCGATTGAAGACAAGTGAAGAGAAAAGGTTGTTTTTCAGACTTGGAGCTGTGACCACCGGAATTATTAATGCCGGTTAAAAGCGCAGTATGACAGACGTTCTCTGATTCTCTTTCTCATATTTTTCAGAATTTTCCCTTTGGCCCAAAGAGAGGTTTTTTTGGGGCCAGGCCCAAGGTTGGATCCTTCGTGGGCCTCCACTCGGATTGTGGGCTGATATCGGCCCAACTTGGCCTCTTTGACCCATTATTTGAGCTCACGATTTTCGTCACTGGACTACAGTCGATCTAGTCCAGGCCCAACGTTGGGGTATTGTAAGCCCAACGTGGACCAATATGGGCCCACAATTCTATTTTGGGCCTATGAATGGGCTTGGGCTTGGGGATCAGTGCCTAACTCTGGGTGGTTCGGGCCCAATATTTCCATTGTTCTGGCCCATGTCTGAGTGAATGTATTAGGATTCAATGGGCCCAAATTGGTCCGTTTCGGGCCGAAAGGGGAGATGATTGGGGCACCAAATTGGACCGCAGTTTCGTCTTATCTGGGCTATTACTTTTCTGGGGCCTAATGTCTCCGTTCAGGCCCCTGGATGTCTTGGAACGCTGCGCACTTACAAGACGTGCGTCGGCCATTATTCCTCTCGGAAAAGCTATAGCTGGAAGCCTCGTCTTACCGAGCAAGGCTTCAGTTTTCTTTGGTCCTCGCGTTTGAGAATCTAGAAAAATCATCTCACGCTCTAATCTCTGTTAACAAAAGGAGGACCGACCAATTAGGATTAAAGAATCAGAACTCGAATAACAACGGAAAGGCTCAGCACCATGCATTTTGCAGGAGGAAGCTTGCGCTCTTTTTCTTGGTGGTCGGACAAAAGAATCGGCAGCGCATGGTACATTTCAGGAGACTGGGTTCAAGAACAGCTCCTGAACACACAATGCATACATAGCAGAGAAATTGTTCTTAGATGCTGAAGACTTCGAGAACCACAGACAGGCTCCAAGCTTACCCCCACAGTAAAAGATTAATCAGCAGTGCCAGAGAGCTCAAAAACCACTTTTCCTTTCCCTTAATTCTCTATTTCACCGAATCATTTACATAAAAACGATGAGATTTTTTTTTCCAGGGGGGGTTGAAAATTTTCTGAACCATTATACAACATCCGTCAACCAGATGAATACCCATCAACTGGACGACGCAAACCCGAATAGATTGCTTTTCTGAAAAGCGGATGTACATCTTCCGTCAACACTTCTGCCTCCAGCTTCTCCAAGAGTGGCCATATCTGTAATTACCAAAAATACTTGTCAGGTTATCTTGATCCCCAATACCCCCATTATTTGAAACCCATCAGCAGAAAGCCTGACATGATGATGATGCCGATGACGATGACAGTGGCAATTCCACATTCCTTCAAAATGAAGAAACTGAAGCCAACAGAGTTTCTATTCATGAAGAGTCAGTGGACGAGGACAAGGACAAGCACCAGGCAAAGCGCCTTAACACATTCTCAAAATTTGTCAGGACACTGCATTTGGGTAAAAGAGTAACTTCGCATGAAAAGGAGGGCCTCATTTCAAAGGAATTAGTCAAGATCCCAGTTGGATCAGGTGATTTGACTACATCGACGTTAATGGACAAAATCACTCAAGGCACTATTCATCCTATTGGCCAGAAACATGTCCTAGACAATGCAAAGCCAACTAACACATGATGATGTGCTTGATTGAGCTCCAGGGCAGGTGCAAATACCGTATCTATTCAATGATTGACTTTATCAACACATGGTAGTGCCCATGACGCAAGCGAAAATCCTACTGACATTGCAACCCTGCTGATGAATGATGATGCATCCTGACAAATTGAAACTGGAAATACAAAAACTAAAGAAGTTTATACCTCAGAAGCATATTGCCTAGAGAAGGCCTTGACATAACCCAAAGTGGTTATACACCACTGCTCCTCTTCACCTACTTTGTAGACATCGCTCGCCTTCTCACCATTTGAATGGCTGACAAGAAAGTAAAAGTAGAAGGAGAAAGCTTAACATGCAGTTTTGCTTTGAATGCTCCCCAAAAGGAAGGGGAGAGAGAGAGAGAGACCTTTCTTTAGCTCTTTCATTCGCATCATCCAGCTCCATGGCTGAAGGTTCCTCGAGCTCAACAGCTGTTTCATCTGAATGAACAGACTTGAGTTCCCTCAAAGTTCTAGCTTTAGATGGTTCCGGAAGACGTTGCTTAAGCACACTGGAGAGATTTTTGTACAAAGCTAGGAACAATGCCTGCGAATTTTAATTCACTCGGTCTAAGAAAGAGTTGTCCAGAAGTATAGACAGGAATCAATTAGGAGCATCCCTAATACACAAGTCATAGAACGGTTAAACGTCTGAATACCAACCAGTAACCACATATTGGACCGAAAGAGGACTTATCCAAGTAATGACCGGTAAATGAAGGTGGCATAACAAATTTGGAACTCATACATAAAGAGAGTATATTTTCTGGATTTACGAGGCATTTTACCTCATTTTCATTATAGGCACGCCCGAGAAGAGCCTCTTTCACCTCCAAATTTTCACGAATGGATACTTCCTTCTCTTTTGCCTTTTCCGCGTACGATTTCAAGCGCTTCATCCTCACAGGATTTTCGCCAACGGTGGGTTCACCATCCACAAGCATGATCTTTTGTTCAGCACCCTCAAGATCTGCTCTCGCTTTTGCGCTTGCTTCCTCAGCAGATACGACATCCTTTTTAAGAGATGAGATCTCTTTCCTTAGATCGACTATACGATTATATGTCTTGCTAACTGCATTCCTGAGAATCTGTGAAGCAAGTAAGATCATACAGCAAACAAAATCACTACTTAAGGAAAACATACCAAAAGTAGCTTTAGAAAAAAGGTTTCCATGCCTCAACTCATCAAAAGAGTCTCATTTACATAGGCTTATGCAGTCTCAAATTGGTTGTATATTATCCTGTCGAAACGTTTATCCTCACGCAGTTTAGCACTCATATGTTGGTTCAAGTAAGGCTTACATAAGCTACAGGATAGTCTAATTCAGCATAAAAGATTCTGAGGCAATCCTATAAATGGCTTACATAAGCTACAGCCTCATTGAAACCTGCGTCGATTCCATCATTAATTGTGCAAAGAAAATTATGACATTTATCTAATGAATCTCAACCAAGTTGGGCCAGAGAGTCTGACATAAGCTAACAGAACTGATGTTTTGGAGGTGTTGTATGTGACTGGAGCAGAATCATTTTCAGACCCAGTGTCTCGAGTTTATGCACCGCTTGAGTTATTGTCATTGCAATTTGGTCTACACTGATTTTAGAACTTTGATTACCATCAAAGCATCCACCCTCACAAGTTAGATGCAAACTTTGGAGTCTTCTGGAACGAAAAATCCTAGTAGGTTTCAATTCCTGCTTTCTAATCTGATCTTTCAGATTTCGACCAAAAAAAAAAACAAATCTGATCTTTCAGACTATGCATTTGATAAGAACCAAATCAACCAGTGTCGCTTGAGTTTATGCACACTCGACTTATTATCATTGTAATGCTGATATTGATATTTAGAGCTTTGATAACCATGAAAGCATTCACCCTTACAAATTATAATGCAGACTTTGAAGCCTTCTGGAATGACAAATCCTAGTTATTTTAAATCCTTGCTATCTAATCTGATCTCTTAGACTATGCATTCGATAAGAACTTTCAACATCACTGAATGGCAAAGCAGATAGCTAAAACATGAAAGTCAGCTTCGAAGCAGTCGACTATACTTTCCACTTTAAATATTACCAATTTCTCCTTTTTCGGTAGGATCATGATGGGACATACACATTTTCCTATTTTGATGATTTGATACTCAGGTTTGGATAAAATTGAGAGTAAATAAACAAGAAAAAAGTTCCAAAACTACTACAAACCCAAACCACATAAAAGAGACGCACTAGCTTACCTCCCATGGACGATCTGATGTATGAAACTCGTCGATGATGACAGAAGAGAAAACCCATCTCACAATTGCCACATTGGATATTAGTCGGTAACCCATCATCCGATCAATAGTGATAGCCCTCATTTGAGGATTGTTCTTCCAGTAAGAGCTCAATTCCTCTATCAACACTACTTGTCTTTCATCATCAGGGAATATTTTTGCAATGACTTGGCCATATCTCTCGAGGATGGTAATCAAATGAGTGAAACTCTTAGAGCCAATGTCGAGAAGAGTTTGCACTACCACTTTGAGAGTAGACTCCAAACCCTGAACTGGATAAACACTTTCTTCAATCCATGAGATCAATTCACGTGCAGTTTGCCTACCTTTTACCATTTTGCTGAGTTCTGCAGAGAGCCTTTGCTCTTCAGTTTGTTCACTGCCCTCATCCATGCCGTATTTGAAGTTAGTACCTCCCTTGGGTGGAAGCAGCTCTTCTAATCCAGGCGCATTCTCAACACTCTGTAAGAAGATGTCATTACAGGAACAATCACTCTCAGATGTAATAGACATAAAAAAATTAACAGTCATGGATTTCAACTTAGGCAATCCCAAAGAGACACCCATCTACTAAAGCTCGTGCTAATGAGAACAAACACAAGAAGAAAAGCAATACGATGGAAGCAGATGCTTCACACAAATGAATTACAAGAAGCTAATTGGCAAATCTACCTGCTCATTAATTAACAGTAGTCATAAATATATCTTAAGATTAAAGGAACTATACATCAAGTACTCACAAGGATTCTGGTTTAACTGCTTCAAAATTAGTCTACAAACTCCTAAACTTAGGCAATTCCAGTACTTTGACGCAGATGAGAACAAGAGCAATAAAGCCAAAATAACATAATTTATGGAGCCAAGCATTTGCCTCCTAAACTTAGGCAAGTCCTATGGCCAATTAAGTTCAAAAAGTTGTGGCTTTTAATAAGATAAAAGCACTCAAAGTTCAAAGCTAGCCTTTTAATAAACAATTTCAGAGCTAGCTTAAGCAACACGCTGTTCTAAATTAAACAGCAATGGCATGAATTCTTACCTGCTTGACTTTCTCCCAGTATGACAAACGGATCTCTCTCTCCAAAACCTCCTGGACAAAGACACGTTGGGGTGCCCATTTTGGCAGGTCCAAGACATAAGCCCACTCCTCCCAAGGCCATATAAATTGAAAGTTTGATCTGGAAAGCAATGGTTTCTCATTACACAAATTTACAGAGACTGATGAAAGCCCATTCCAAGAATACCTAGAAACCTCTATTAGACGATTACTATTCCTCCCGAGGTGCAACAAGCAAATTTATTTTCCATTTGGAGAAGGACGTCACACAAGAAGCAGAAGGCATGCTAACCAGGAGTTTCAAAGTAGCAGCTATGTTTGAGAAATAACTTACTAAATGACAATCCATTGAATTTGCACTCATTATGAGACATTATAATACAAACTCCCTTGCTTGCACAGAAAAATAAGAGAATGGAACTGATATATATTAACTTTTAGAGAGGAAATTCAAAATCCGTCTGACAATCATCAAACTAGGAGAGCTATCATCCTATGGCTTCATTTCCTGACCCAACTGATTTTAATAAATAACATCGGAAAAAGGTTAAGATAAGAAAAACTATGGCTGATCCTACAAGCTTTGGTTGGCGTTAATTGCAGCCTGTTGGACACAAGATCTTCCACCAATCAATTCTTAGCACTAAGAATAACATCCTTATTGCCAAAGCAACAGCACCTAAAACCAAAAGTGCATACTCAAAATGGCTGTAATGACATAAGATGTATTAAAAATAATAGCATTAAACCACTTTACTATCACTAAACTTGGACCAACCCATCAACAGTGAGTTTACAAAACCTATACTCACAGGTGGTGTGAAAACCAAAGGATGAGCCTCATGCGGCACTCCATATCCAAATCGGCAATTTTCTCAAACAGAGCACGAACTGCACCTGCTACTACTGCAGGGAAGGCTCCAGGAAGAGCCTACAAACCAAAATATAGTGAAAAAGACCAATGTGAAGAAGGCATGACTCAAATGTGGACGAGCAAACTATTTGCATCTCAACTGGTAATAGTTCATAGAACTACCTTACAAAGGTCAATTATGACCAGCGTGTAGTATATTGGCTTGAAAGGGGGGTGTGGCAGCAAAAGTAACTGCAGCAATGAAATTTGTAAGAAACATATAATGCTATCTGACTCGTATAAAGCACAATAGCTGCAATGTACACGGTAAAGAAAAGAAATTTAATCATAACTATGCTATGGCTCTAGGTGAACCCTATGGGAATTGTACCAGCTGAATGTCTTGGGTCCATATAGAGGATACTGAAAACTAAAAGGTCACAGGTTATCAAGCACAAAAAAAAAAAGGCATGTGACTTAGTCTGCATGATCATTAAATGAGGACACCCACTTTCCAGATACTGTGGCTTGACAATGTGCAAGCCAGTGCAATTCAAATTATGTATTTACACTCAAGCACCATGCAAGCACTTGACAATCCTGAGCATTCGGCTAACTACAAGTCTGAACTGAAAATAGAAGAGGCCAAAATAAAAAAGAATTTAAATGATTAAGACCGACAATTAAAAATCTGGCAAATAGAAAAGATTGTCTTAGCATGAATTAAATGAGCATATTTTCCATCTAGCACAGCTTCATCAGTGCAGCGTAGCAGAATTAAGGCAACAATCACTTTGTTACCCATGTGATCTTACCTGCGAGAATATTGTCTCCGCCATAAGATACTCATATCTGAAAGGAACAGGCAGACCAACCATGTACAAAGCACATTCCTTTCGACTAGCTTTGCACAAATCAAGAAAAAAGAACAAGAAAAGTTAAGTTCGAAAGGTCTCATCATGTAAGATGCACATATCTAATAAAATTGGAGAGTATGAAAAGTGCAAAAGACAAATGCAAACATAGATGAACTGAGCAGAAAAATTCGGATTTGCAAATAAATTAAATATCACATCCATAGTCTGCTATTATAGCATATTTAGTCGTGATGAATGAATGGAGTAAGTCTACAAATGCATTGAACGTCATGGTTCACAATGGATCTCAGACAATCCCATAGATACACAACTTGCACAGTTCTTGATGTTTAACAAATCATGAGAAGAGCACTTGAAGCCCCATTTAATTCTTCAAGAGAAAAATTCGCAGCTTGTGAATTTTTAAGCTTACACAATACAGAAGGTACGATGTCCTATATATAGCTGGTCAGATGTAATTTGCTTAAGAATTCCAGGCCTTTTAAGGAAAGTCCATGCAATCTTCAGATGGAGAACCCGTCCTATCTTAAATCCCTCCCCACCCCTTCCCTCCTCCCCCCCGCCTAAAAGATAAATAGATAAACATAGAGAATAAGGAAATAGGACAGCAAGGAACTAAGAACCAAAAGATTGACAGCACAATAATAATGATATTGGCTTAAGAATCCACTTGTTTAAACAAAATATCACCCTTCTAATTTGTGCAACACCATCATCTTTTTTTAATTTTGTGAGAATGGAAAAAAGCATAAGGTTGAAAATCACCATCCATTAAAGTAGAACAACACATCCAGCAAATACTCTTCCACAACAAAGCGATCTATTGGTTGAAGATCCTGTCAGCAACAGAGAAAAACTTATCAACCCTTGAGAATTATGGAAGGACATAATGTTCACAAGTACATGTCAAATAACTTAATATACCAAATTCATAACAGTGGATTATGTTCAACAAGCAATAAAATGCCACATCACTTAATATCCGATTTCATATACCTAGCATTTTCCTCAAAGAGCTCGCCATCAACCTTATTTGTTGTTTTTATAAGATAACAAAATCTACTTCACTAAAAAGTTTGTTTACACAAATTAAGACATGTCAATTTCGGCACTTTCACAAACCAAAATTCTCACACTACTAGATATCCAGTGAATAAATAATTGTCCAAGAAATATCTAACCTCAAAATAAGTCCTCATTTCTTTAAATTTTTAAAGTAAAGGAGTGTGACAAAAAGTTGATCTCTTACCTCAGTTTTGTCCTCAGGGAATATATTTAGTCTACGAATTCTTTGAGGATACATCAGTTCTGCATCATGTTTCTGTTTCCCATAAGTGATCACAGAAAGTATTGAAGGCAGATCGGGTTGTGGAGGGCAGCTGACAGAGCCAAAATCATGAGACTTTCCAGCAACAAGCTGAGCTTCAAATGAGAGGTGAGGTCTTGGAACTAGCAGCATAAAGTACAGAAAGAACCATGAATTTGACACATTCTGAGATATATGAAAGCCGGCAGTTGAGAGCAAAGACCCTAACTGCACAGAAAGATGGAAATTTAACCATACCACTGCTCAGTTTCCAACCATTGCTGGAAAGAATTTGAATACGACCCCACAGATCCTCCAAGAAATCCTGACGATACATGGAAACAAAAGTTGCATATTTCAAGCTCATGACAACTATTACCAGGAAAAGATGCTTCTACTTAAGCTCTGAACCAGAAAAAAGGCATCATAAAATTAAAAGGCATATTATAACATATAAAATCTTCTTAGACCCATGTCCAAGAAAACAAGGACCTGGGAAATACTTGAGCGTAAGCAACTTCTCCCATACACCAGAAATCACAATATCTGAACCGGTCCATAAGGTCAATGAGCTCGATGTTCAAAACTCTAGTGACCCAAAATTATTGAGATGCTTGGCCAAGATCACCCTATTTTTGAACCCTGGTATCGCATGAGAGTTAAGAGTCATCCCTAGATATTTTTAATGACCATGTCAAATGCATATAAGCTTTATTTCCAAGGGCACTAGCAAGGTATTTGACCCCAAATTAAGCCACGGTCATAGTTTTCTAGTTTTCTTTAGAAAATAGCACAGTGTAATAGGATATTGCATTCCTATCAAAAGTACTTTCAGTCAACATATTATCTTCAAATAGGCAAGCTTAATGAGACAAAATTAGTGGCAACAAAAGGATTCAGTTTATAGTCTAGCATACTATCGATGCTATCATCATCTGAGACCATGGAAATCATATCATCACCTACATGCACTAGCGATGTGTTCTTGCCATTGCAACTGCCATCCAAAGGATGCATGACAGTCAAACCATTAAAGACTAACCCGCTAATTGCTATTACTTATTTAACTGAGGATTTAGCCAATACATGGTAAAGTACAACAAACAAGAGTTCGGAGATCTTAAACAACATTAGAATGATAGCATATCTACAACAAAAGGAAGAAGAACACCCAAGTTGGAAAAAGAGAAACTACACCTTTTCCTTGAGCCCTTCCTGATTCTCATCTTCATCCTCAAAAAATAACAAGCCATCATCGGATACATGCTTTCTAATGCTTAAATAAGCTTCTATTCCAACCATGACTCTCTCAATCTCCTCAGGCACTTGCTGCATGCAACAAAAGGTTACCACAAAAGATGTTAATGAGCTTTGCACAAATCAGAGGACATAACCTCACATATAATTCAAGATATCCAACAGAAAATACCAAGACTACATTCTCAGAGTGCTTAAGATGCAAAACTGTTAATCTAGCTTCCCCATATTTAACAATATATTCTCTTTGGACATAAAATCTTTGCATAAGCAGAGAAAATTGCCCTCTTCCCGTCGCATGATAGAAAAATGGAAAAAAAGAGAGGAAGGGATTGCAAAATTTCATTGCAGTCAACTTTTGAGCTTCCAGTCAAATAGCTACTCAAAGCAGAACCCCTGTAACTTCAGAAAATGGGATTCTGAAAAGGAACAGCTTGAAATATATGACTGGATTCTGACACTTGGCCAATTTTGGCTACCCATGCAAATTATAAAAACCATACATAGAGAGAGCAACAATTTCTGTAGGTCAGCCTAAAAAGTTGTTACAAAACCAAATTATAAAACCGATACATAAAAATTTAATTTCTAGAAGTGGTTATGAAATGCCTTCCTACTCTTTCTGTAGGTCAGCCTAAATAGTTGTTGTATTAAAAAAGATCAATAACAAGAGCATCCAATTACTTTTCTGCCAAAATAGTACCTCAAAGAGCTCTGCGCCTCCCCATGGCAGGCAGGCCAAGACACAAGTTATATAGAAGTCAGCACGTGCCTGCCAAGAGGGGTTCCCTTTTTCCTCATCCACAGTAGTTGCAGCTGATGATAATAAAGTCTCAAAAACCACTACGATCGAACTTGGTTGTAGGACTTTACTGCACATCTATACAAAATAAGCCAGTTAAAAAACTATATCACTGGACAAGAATGCAAATGAAACATGGGGCATCAAAATCAAAGCAATAATGAAAAAGAGTTGCCCCATTAACATACAATAACAGTCAGAAACCGCATCAATATACGGATTCTATTGCAATCTTCAGAATCCAAAGCATCCTGCATGCAGATGATAGCAAGTGAAGAGATTATTCAAGGAAAGTATCCCTACAAAATGTTAAAATATGTCCATGTAAGAAAAAAAAATGTTTGAGACTAAGCTAGAACTTCTTCCCACCCAAATAAAGCAATTTGAACTTGCTTACCTGAAAATTGGTGTGGGTAGTATCAACTAATTTTTTTACGAAGTCCTCGTTTTCCAAGTTCAGCAAACCAACCTAGGGAGAAAAAGGTAAAAAAAAAAAGGCACGGAGATCATTAAATGCAGATAACGCTTCTCAGTTTACGCGCAGAAAATTTGCTGAAATTCGATAATTAGGTTCGACCAAGTCTACTTACTGAAACATCATAGCAGCATCCATTAAATAAATTGCAAATACCACTTTTCAGGTTACAAGCAGAAAATTTGCTGAAAATTTGATAGTTAGGCACAATCAAGCCTGCAACTGCTATTGGCAGCAGAATGGATCAGGTCTTCACAAAGGGAGAACAAACAGTTTAGATTATCCAAAACCAACTTACACTCTGATGAAAGTTTATATTATCCAAAACCAACTTACACTCTGATGAATTAACACATTGCATCGGTTTACAGAAAGTAAGCCCTTGCTATCAACTGTTTATGCACAAAAAGAGAACACCTTGTGGCTATACTTCAGCAGGATGTCTTTCTGTTTCTTGTCAAAAGTTCAGAGACTGTACTAAGATTTTTTGACAAAAGAATTGCTCTAAAATGCAAAGAAAACTCTGTCTAATAAGCAATTGGAAATTGTCAGCATCATATTAAGTCTGAATGCTCTGAACACTGTCATTCGATCACAGCTAGACACACATGCTTCTTCGGATAGACACTAAGTGCGTGGAATCTTCCACCGGTAGACACTTGAACAAATATAGAAGTAACATGAAATCGCAACTCTGGTCCCAAAAGAAAAGGACTGGTTCTAAATGTGTTTCCAAGCAATCAGCAATGCTTACTTCAACTGCCTGACAGTCCATAATAGATCCTCACATGGATATATACGAACTATCATTCAATTGAAGCCGAAGAGACGACAGGTATATTAAAAGCTACCATACCAAGGTTCCATAGAAAGGAATTTTGTGCGGTAACTGCTCGGCGCATTGGAGAAGAAACTGCCAAGACAAGAAGCAAAAAAAAAAAAAATGAGCACGTCCAATATGACCCGACACAGTGGCATGAGCCCAAAGGCGAGTTAGAAATTACGGCAAGAATGTCGCTTCCAGAATGATCCAACTCTCTTCGAAGAGCACCGTAGCACGTTTCCTGCGAATTTGAAGGGTCATAATATCAAGCGAAGCTGCTTCAACGATGCAAAAGACTGAAAAAAAAAATTGATAAGGAAGAAGAGGCGCAAAATGAAACGCGATCCTACGCCTGAGGTTTCTACTTCTCCAGCTAGCAATGTGCGACTGTACGTGCAGCTAGACGGCGAGAGCGAGCGAACGAAGGGGGGAGAGATGAGCTTACGATGTGTTCTTTGGGGTCGGAGCTGTTGTACTCGGGGCACTTGTCGCCGATCCGAAGGAGGAGGCTCTTCCAGCTGCTCATTCTGCTCCCACTGGACCTCACGCGCAGAGAGAAACGATCGGAGTCGAGCAGGGATTGGATCGAATGGACTTAGCACAAGCAGATAGCGAGCGAGAGAGAAAGAGGGATTTTGCAGGGTTTATGGCCTGACTGAGGAGAGCAAGCACGTCGAAGGTGAACGTTCTGTTGGGTGGTGGTTTCGAGCCCTAATTGGGCGACCCGGCCCATTTTCAAAAAGCCCATCAAAGTCGTGGGTGTTTCATGTGACTCGTCTGAGTGGGCTTAAGCTGGAGCCGGCCTATGGGCTAACATAGATTGCCATGTCCAGCTCGGGATTGTGAGCCTATATATTCTGGTGGGCTCGCCCACTGGATAGCAAGAAAGGCTCGGGCCCGACCAAGCCCGCCCGACTATTCCCCAACCTGATTTGAAATAATTATTAATCAACAACATTCACAGATGAGATTCATTTTTGAAAAATTAAATGTCGACATAAACCAACTTCAAAAGTTCGTGAATCCGGATCCTCTGATGTTACGACAGAGGATCCTCTCCTGACATGGGGGGTTCCGATCTGAATCAAATGACCCTTATTAGCCGTCCGATTCAAATCGAAAGTTGAAAATCATGGATGTTAGTTTGCCATTACGGCAGATGATTCGTTTTGCACATAGGCAACCAACTCCACTAATCTACCATCACAACACCATAAAAACCAACTTCAAAGTTTGCAACATAAAGTCATAAACCTACCTTCAACGCGACCCGATTTAATAATATGCTTGAGAATTAAAATAAGAGAATGTAGTACCTAAAGAATACTTTGAATCACTTGAACTTTGATTACTATAGTAGGGTCGAGCAATATACCGCCCAACTTGGGAATTGCTCAAATCGGACCGGACCATCTGGATTAGTCTAGCTCTTCGAGGTTTTGATCCGATTCAAGGTTCTTAAGAATTGAACCGGTTTCCGGTTCTTGGTAAGGCGGGACTGCACCAACCGCTCCTTTTCCTTTCCCCTCTCTCTTCTATCAACCGACTCCTCTCTCTCCCCTTCCCTTTTCTTCTTTTTCTCTCTCCCTCTCTTTCTCTCTTTTCCCTCGTTTTCCGACTTGTCCCTAACACATTTTGTTGACTTTTCTCCTTGTCTCTCTCTTTCTTCTTATCTCTTATGCTACTTCTCTCTCTCTCTTTGTTTGCACGTGAAGGGGGGCTCACAACATAGTCCCCTCACATTTAGTCACATGTCTCTCTATCTTTCTCTCTCTTTGGCCCGAAGGCATCCCTTCCTCCTATTTTTTTCTCTGTCTTCTTTGTTCCTTGGGCTCCATGGTTGTTGCTTCCTGCTCAATGGGACCGCCCATGAATCAGATCAGACCAGTTGGTTCGGTCTTAGAATTAGTCGATTCGGTCCACGGTCTTAAAAATTGGGAATTGGACCGTCCTGGACCACACCCCTAGTATATAAGTACTAACTATATATATCGTTGGCGGGATGGGCCTGGCCTGGGTGTGGAAGCCTTTGCCAAGGTCCGGCTGGTCAATTGGGCTCGACCCTAAAATTGGCCGGGCCCAATTTTTCTGCAGGCCCACATATTATCTTGCCCAAGCCTCATAATTTGACGGGCGGGCCCGTGGATCGCCACGCCCACGATCAGGGCTTGTCCCACAAAAGTCGGTTGCTTTTATGATCTAACAAACCCCCATCAGAAAAAAGCCTCCGACTCAAACGACAGCCCAGGAGACTCATCCAGAACTGCTAAGCCGTCCCTGCCTCGTGCCTCCGCTGCAACTTCGTGCCTAAAATGGAACAACAAGCCGAGATTTCGACCAAATTGCAGGACAAAAGGCTCGAGCTTCGCAAAGCACACAGGAAGCGGGCAACGAAGAACCCCCCGGCGCGGGAAACTTCAGAGTTTCTCCTCACAAAAACAAAGAAAGACAGAAAGGGGAACTAGTTGGGGCGCAAGCAAAACGTGAGCCACTTTTGTTCACAAACAAGGAGCGACAGATTAGCGTCTGGGAAACGGGCAATGTTACCAAAAGCAAGCGGTGTGGCTCTCGTGAATGCGGTGCCCACAATTTCGGCCAGCAGTTACTCTTTTGTCTGCTGGGGCATGTGAAAGAGTAGGGCCCCGGAAGGAGATGGGCATGTGACTGGAACATGTGGGATGGGGCCATGAGTGTCCCAGTTGTCGGTATATGCACATGGATGAGCTCAAGCATGATTCAGTGAACCTTTTTGTCCTCTACGGTTTCACTAATGTCTGGATGTACAATACGTCGCCTTTCTGTGGTGCAACAAAGTACCCATTAAAGTACCTATTGCGTATGCATAAAACGAGGTTTCAGCGCGGAGATAACAAGTTAAGGCGCCGGGAGTTGCAAGTGAGAACTTAAAGCGGTTCTTTGAGGCAAGACTAGTCAGGATATCGCGGCCTTTTCCATACAAAAAACTGCGGGGTCGTCGTAAGTTTGAAAGCTCGAGAGGGAGAGTGCGCTTTGGCGAATTACACAGGATTCTATTTAGTAAGAGGGGCCACTGAGATTGGAATGTATAGCTTGATGATGTTATCCTAGTTTAAAGACGAGATCTCTAAGGCTTACTTAGCCAATAAGATAAATAAAGTGAGCTCAAGGTTTTTACCAATTTTTTTTTTCAAGATGATTGTCATAGTTAGTGATTGAAATAACAGAGAATACCAGCTAGATACGTTCCTTGTCCAAGTTACAGCAAATTCATTAAAACCTCCTAGCTTACTGCGAGGAACATTACAAATATGTGCATCTCAAACTGATGTTTTCTTACTCCTCTTCCTCTTCTTCTTGCCATTCTTCTTTTTTTCTAAACATTCTTGTGATTATCTTTCTTGGAATAAACTAAGCCTCAAGGAGCTTCCAAGGGCAGAGATGTGATCAAGGAACAATTCAGCTGATTCAGGCACTTAGGCGAATAAATAAATGTGATGTACCAAGAGGTAATAATTTTGTTAGCAGTTGCAGACAAATGACTGTCAACAATGCTGTTGGGAGCAACTGTAAATGCTCAACAAGTGGAGACAACAACGTCAACAGCACCAGCCAAACATGCCTATAAATACCCTCATTCCCTTTCTCTGATGTATCATCGTCCTTCTCTGTCTTCTGCTTCTACTTTCTCTCTGTACAATCTCTACCTGAAACAATGGCTAAAGCACAAAGCACCCTCCTCCTGTGCATTGCACTCCTGCTTGTTCTGGCACAAGAAAATGAGGTGATTGAAACTGCACAAATTTCCAATTTCTTTCACTTGTGGATTTATGAAATAACATTGATCACTCCCATGAACTGAATTAAATAAGAAACTTTCTCAAGCCCTAGCAATTCCGTCTTGTTACCATTTTGCAGGTCTTTGGCTCCATGGAGTCAGTTCCAGAGTTTGACGAACAAGCAAGCCAAGGCAGCCATCGGACTGTGAGTGTCATGTCTTACCATGCAATCACTGTCCCGTGTTTCCGCTAGGTTCACAAGAATCTAACAAACTATGAATGGCTTTGTATATGTTTGCAGTATGGTACCACTCAAGGCAGTCTTAGGCCACAAGGTTAGTCCAATTTTTACTTTTTCTTTCAAATTTTCCAGTTCCATTTCTCATTGTCCTGCTAAAGTGGCAGGGCTTTCTCGTGAAAGTCTTGCACAGACCCTGCTTTCGTAAATTTTGTCATTTGTATTAACCATTGGACTTAAGCGCGTGTTTTGTGTCATTATTTTACAGATTGTGCTCCTAAATGCACATCTAGATGCTCAGCGACATCGTACAAGAAGCCGTGCATGTTTTTCTGCCAAAAATGCTGTGCCAAGTGCTTGTGTGTTCCTGCTGGAACCTATGGGAATAAGCAAACTTGCCCTTGCTATAACAACTGGAAGACCAAGAGAGGAGGCCCGAAATGTCCCTGAACATTACACGTTCCTTCTATATAAACCTAACCAATCATTTTGGTAATTATAAGTAACTGGTCACGCCCACAATTAGGAAGAAGAAGAAGAAGAAGAAAGGCAGGGCTACATTGCCTTTGTGCTCTTTAACTTATTCCAAGTTGTATGTCCACTAGTTTCTCAGAAAATTCCATAAATCTATTTCTGCAGTTGACATCTCCTGCTTTTGAGTCCTTAGCATTCGGATTTGACATGAATCTTGCCTGAGTGTGATAGGTTTGTTGTTTGTGTTTTGCGCTGTCGATGGCAAAACCAGCTTTCACAGTACTCTTCCGTGATTACATAAAGAATTGGCATTTGCTCAATCGAGAAATAGGACTTCAATGCGCAATGATTATGCAAAACTGAAGTTTATATGATGGTAGTTGCAGTTCTTGAAATAGGGTTTGGAATATGGAGAGCTCATTGAATAATCAGACATTTCAAAAGTATATGATACATTAATAAAATGAAAAGGGGGCACAAGGTTTTTGGGCTTTGGGTTTTTAATCACTGAATTCACGACAGCAATGGTAAATTTAGTTCTAAGTTCCTGTAAGTAACCAAAGACATGCACTCTGGATTATGTGCACCACCATCAAAAGCACTAGCAATCATCCGCACCACTTGGTTCCTTCCCGGCTTCAATAAAGGAGAAATAAAAATTGATCTGTCCTATTCCCTGAATCTGTCTTTCGCTTAGTTCTAATCATTCTGCAATCTCATGCATTGCCTTTCAAGCTACTGCCGCGAGTACGCATCCTTCTCTTTTTGTTGCGGGACATGTCACGTTGCTCACTGTGAAGATGAAATGGGTCGAGAGATATATATTCATGTGCTGAGGTCCATTTAAAAGTCTATGGGACGAAACCAATGCAGCGGCGTAATCTTCATAAGATCCATCCAAAGCCCAGTGCTTGGGAGATTAGAAGCATCACAGAATTCCGTTCCTATTTTCTGGAAAGAAGAAACATCACCGGGCTCACTGGAATCTCAAGTACCATTAATCTAAAATCTCATAGCTTATACAGAGACATGGTGTTCACGGACTCGACTAATACCTCAATGTCAACTGTCAAACTTCACAGCTCGACAAAGACCAAGGAGAACAGAGTTCTGATCATGGTGTAAGATCGCATGGACCCTGCGTAATGACTTTAAAACTTCGCAAGCATGCTTCAAACCCTCTGGGCAATTCTCTAGGTGTAGGCTTGGGTCATTTAATATAGATAGTTATCCTTCATAGAATAAAAGCATAGACCATTGCGATCAATAAACTAGTGGCCCCCTTTGACAATTCCATATGGCTTATGGAAAATAGATAGACTAACTAAAACAAGAATAACAATGCCAATTCTATTAAGAAGTCACGACAAGGATCAATTTCAACACAACGCTTCTTTCTTTGTCATCATGATTGCAACTTGAGAGATAAAACAATCACCATAGTCGGGTCGATCTGAATTCTGGATGCAGATTCACAAACTTGACAACAGCATTTCCATTTAAGATGAGTATTGAAGAACGACTGTTTATCTGCCTAAGAGAGCACTATTCCATCATCCAGATTAAAAACAACTATTTCCGTTTTTTCAAATGATTAGACACACTTGTGAGCCAATGAAGCAATGCCAAATTACTATGCCAATTACGAAAGAGCATACCCACAAGAAATGGAAAGAAAAAGCAAATTCAAGCCGTACACCCCATCACGACCAAAAACAAGCACTACATTGGTAATGGTAGAAGACAAGGAAACAGGATATATGGTATATAATTATTTGACTTTTCAGGTATTCACTTTACACTGAGCAAAAATGATTGATCGGATTCTGCCTGTATGAGAAGGAAACAAAAGTTTCACAAACGAAGAGCAAGAAGAGGATGTCTGCACATCATTCTCAGAAGCAGGCAGCACATATGGAAAAAAAAAATCCTTAATCCCACATGAAAAGAAGGGGAGTTTTCTGTTTACAGTGTGGCCAAGTTAATATCTTACTTTTTACACATCCAAGCCGACACGGAGAAAAGAGGCTGATCTTGCCAGCACATCATCACACATCCATTTTCTTCCTTGATTTTATATGTGTCACAATTGTATCCCTGCATCAACCTCTTCGCCTGCAGCCTCCCGTAATAGCTCAACGGCACATTCCCGAATCCAGCCAAGTCAAGCCTCTGGATCCACTTGTCAAGCTTCTCGTGTCGTTCCTTCCTTTCAGCTCCCTCGCACGATATAATGTTCTTGATTTCTTCCCCAAACAGCATTTTCTCCACCTTCAGTCTCTCTAAGGATGTCCTCGACACCGTAGACTCCAAACAATCAAATAATGCTGCATAAGAGTGCAATGCTTCCACAAGCCGCTCCAACAGAGTTGACCCATTATGGTTCGAGTCTTGCTCTGTCACTACCATAACCTTTGGGGATAATCCCCACAAAGCATTGAGAAAATTATCCATCTTGACCAAAGCATTTGGAGAAAGTGGGGATGATGTAGCTGAATCAGTACTAGGGCTACTCCCATTTGTCAAGTCTTTCTCAAGCAGTTCACCCAGCGTCTTTTGGTTCATCAGCAAGACTCTGTGTGAGTTAGTTCCATTCATACTATTGAATGGAAGAGGTGATCTTTTCCGGTGATTTTCATCATCAAAGGCCAATAGGGAATGCAACTGAAGAACCGAGCTGATTGCCAGAGCCTCACCAGTCTTTACACGCAATTTTTCGATCTCAAGATTCTCTAATTTGCTAACTATTGGATTAAACTGAAATGGAATATCCAATCTCTCTGCTTCTTCAGTCAAACTGCGGGCCATAAGATCTAAAACCTCTTTGTGCTGATGAATCCCTGTGATCCTGAGATGGGGTGGTCCTTCAGGCCGTGCATTCAAAGATTGAAGAAGCGCAATCCACTGTGTGGGTTCAGCTGCATTAAGATCAATAATATGAACCATCTTCTCTGACTCCATAGCTTCCATTATAGCTTGATTGGTGAGCACAAATGCCGACTTCAAGAAAGGAAAGAGCTCAAAGAACAGCTTCCTAACTAGAAGCTCTTCAGGCAGCAATGAAATTTTAGTAGAGTTAAGAGCCTTATGAAGGCCGGGCCATGACTTGAGTATCCGGTCAGCAAGCGCCTCTGTGAAGTATGCCGCAATCCGTTGCATAGTATCCCCATCGGGAGATGCAAGCTGAGAGATTTGCTCGAGGGCAATGTTTGCATTCTCAAGGTTACCGTTGGCGACGTGATTCCCACAAGCGAGCAACAAATGTATCAAGTACAAGCCCCGTTCCTCAGATTTTAGTTCCTTCAGCAAAAAGTGCGGTGACCCAAGACCCGGCGAAAGCGACATGAGGGAACAGAACTGAAGAGGAGAGGATGTTACGGAGGAAGACCCGTCGTCTTGAAACATCGGCGTTACTGATCAAAGGCTGGAAAAACCTCCGATAATCAACGTAGGCGGTGATCGTCCTAAAGGATGTGACCCAGGGACAGTCCACTAAAAAATTCTAATCAGTAATCCACTTCACAATAGGGCAGAGACATCTATCGTTCATTCCAAAAGATGACAGAGAGAGGAAGAAAGAAGGACTTCAAGAGAATCAGCAGAAACGAGACGAGCAAAATCTATTAAGACCCATCAAGTCAATGTATCGGATCGGGTAACGAGAATGGCGAAGAGCAGGTCAACCAATCGGAGAAGCTATAACTAGATTAGGCGATTCCTACCATCCAACAAGAGGAGAAAGAAATTGGACCAACAGAATCCAGCAAGCCAAACAAGAAGCGACGCAAAGTCAGCGAAACACAGAGAGCCAAGAACAACAACGAATCTGCGCCAATTAAGCAAGAGAGAGGACACCCAAAAAAGAAAGCAAGCGAACAAAATCCTCACCACGAGTTGTAGACCGTGAAGAGAAGGTGACGGAGTTTGAAACCACAAGCGACTGGAGAGAGATTCGCGATTCTTGAAGTCTGAGCTCTGTTCGCAGAATAAGTACGACTCAACCGACCAAGCTCAGAGAGAAAGAGGGGGGGAGGGGGTGGAAGAGATCTCGTGGGGGGTGGATGGAAAGCGCAGGCGAGGGGAGGTCTCGTGTTCAAAAGGAGAAACCTCCGTTTCTTTTCGCTGGTTTAAGGCGACACAGCTTCGGGGTCACGCTGTTGTCGGACGAGGGCGTGCTGGGCCTGTTCGTTTGTCGCTACTGGTTTCCGCTTTGTCCTCCTCCTCTGCGGAATATGGAATTTTCCCGAGCGCCGGGCCTGTTCGTTTGTCGCTACTGGTTTTGGCTTTGTCCTCCTCTTCTGTGGACGATGGAATTTTCCTCAGGAGCCCTCTCTCTCTCAGACGGGGCAAGAATATTGTACTGAAACTCATGAATTTCATTACATTCTCGCATAATTTGTTAAAAAGCAATCCATGAAATGACTGGTTTAATCTCCTCGATAACGATATAATTTTCCACCATGACGTCATAATTAACAGGTGCGTTATGACGATTAATGTACCCTGATGATGTCCTATCCCATCTTTCCTACCTTTAAGCCCATATTCTTCCGTCGATACCGACCTATCTACCCATCACAATCAGGACGCTTTCTTTGGTACCTTTAGTCCAATCTTTGCTCTGGCTTTAGCATTTGCCGAGCACATCTAAGCGCAACACTATATCTCTTTGATGTTAGAAATAAAGGGATCAAAGCCTTTCTGACTCGGCCTGGCTCGGTTGTCCTACTTCCTAATTCTATTCAATAGGAGCGGAGTCATGAACAAACCCAATCCCTTTTGGGGGCCAAATACCTCCGATCTCTAATCTTAGTGGAGTTAGATGGTTCAAACCTTTAACTGCCTAATGTCAAAGTGTCGCGACAGAATACTCTTTTTCTTCCTGCTCACCCACGGACAGGTGTAGAAACCCAATTACGCTTTAGCAAAAGTTTTCAGCGACGAGTTAGCTTCGGAAGATGGGTTTCGGTTCGTCTCCCTCTACCTAGCTTTCTTCATTGCTTTGTCTCGAATAAGGCTTGGCCCGAGGGGGGAAGAGAGACTTTTTGACTATATTCCCAAAGGTTGGGTGAATCCAAACACGTCCATACGAAGACAAAACGAACGCCCCCCCTCATCTTCTTTGTTTCCTAGCGGGGGCAAGTATGGGGGGTAATGGCAAGAAAGCTCCGGACAAGAGAAGAAGAACCAGGCCCACAATCATCTGTCCCTTTCTGAAAGGGTCATTAAGTCGTGACCTTACAATTGGTTCCATCTTCGCACATTAAGACAAAGAGACAAGAGGGTTGAGCTACGGTCCAAAAGCGGCTGGTACATTTATTACCGCCCTCTTGCAGTGACTTCGGTGGCGACTCCCACAAGAAAAATTGAACCCCTTCAGCGGAATTTTCAACTCTCGGGGCAGAACTATGTCACGGATTTCTATGTTGGGTGGCTAAAGCCAAAGTTTTGTGCCCGGGGAGGGAGTTTAGGTGGGTAGATCCATCAGAGTCCGCCACGTGGGCGCTGCCTCTTTGTCTCTCTGTCTCTCTCTCTACACACCCATCGTCACCTCCAACTTAAGGGTCATACAGTTCGAATATCGCAAGTACGAATCTTTTCCTGTCACCACGTATTCAAAGTATGAAAACAAAAGGCCGAACTTAATAAGTTCGTGTTTTTCGAATCTTGAATCATATACGATCGAAAATCTTGGATTGCCACTTGAGAACCAGATTGCACTGCTGCCTGTCACGTCCGTGCGGAGACTCCTCAATCCTGTCCAAGATGGGCAAGGGCGACAGCTATCTTAGTGCCTAAAAAGCGGTGTTCATCAGCAGTGCAATGCCTGGCATGGTCAGGAAAATCGTGACAAGCAGTCATACAGGTTAAAATTTCGTATCAAGTTGGAGCAGAAGCCGATGCATGCCTCAGAGCATTTCTTGTCTTACGGTCAAAGTAAGCCAAAAATAAGCATCGATAAGTTCACGGGTAGATGCATGACGGACAAAGGCAATGATGGGTATGTTAATATTGGTTTACAAACTTGTCGTATTAAGTGAGGGGAAAATGCAATAAGTTATTTAAACAAGTGAGTCATGTTCAATGATAATTTACAACGTTACTCATTACACTGACATTCCGCACCATCTTAAGTATTCATGGAGAAAAATCCTAACATGGTAAAAGAAAAAAATGAGTAGTTAGAGAATAATCTTGCATCTGACAACCAAGAAAAGGATACTCGAAGCAAGCGATGCTCCTCCTGTCAGCTCAATCACTCTAGTGAGAACATAAGGAATTCTGCACTTCCTCTAAATTTTTTTTTTACAAGTTAGAAGTTTGCCTAACTTTTTTTAATGGCCTTCTGGTTTGCATCCTCAATTGAACTTGCCGTAGCTCCGTGTTCATTCTGTATTGGAACTGCTATTAGAGTTCCACTTCCAAGTTTAAGTTTCCTATTTGCATCCGAGATCAACATAATGAGTCAGAAAGTTATAATGTTGCTCCCAATACTGAAAGTGCTTATGTAAATGTCGAAATGAGCTACTTGCCTATCAACCGAGCACAATCTTCAAGTGAATCTACATGACCAGGGACCTGCATATTAATAAGGATTCAGAAGAAGCAGCAGTTAGCCATAACGTGCAAACTAGGCTAGTTTTCATAGGGATTATTTGACGCCATCTCAAACATTCTTCTTCACTGGCATGCTTCATTGTCATTAACTCATAATCAATCATGTTCCAAGCATCATTACAAATCTAAGGGGAAAATTGCTGCTTCTTTAAATCTTAAAGGTTCGCAAGTTCTGTTGAAAGATAGTTTCCCTGAGTAACCACAAACAAGAGTCACCATATCTGACATTTGACTTTCAAGTAACAAGTCAGTTGAGAGCAAATTTAGATTAACCACATTAAAATGCTGATATGTCACTAAGAAGGGTGACAAAAAAAATTTGAACATCCAACTAGATAAGGTGCATTATTTTATCCATTGACAAATACTCCATTTCTATAAATAGCATGGCTGATGAAATGCTTGAGTTTATGCACGCTTGCAGATATCGTGTAACTTCACTTAGATCAATGATCTATACCTTGCAACCACTGGTTCAGGTAAAAAGGACTGGAAATACATTGTTGCCATATGCAGCAAGACAAACTCCAAGGAAATCCTGTTATTCCAGAAAATGAGGAGCTAGAACTGGACAACTAACCTGGCTGACTTTGGTGTAAATAATAGAAGTTTGAGAATAACGGAAACTATTACCAAATACTTAATTGTCCTGTGAATATCTAAAATTGATTTTGTGCCAGCAGAAACAACTGTCACAAAAGTCCTCCCAGGCTTTGTGAAATCGGAGGATATGTCCATTGCTGCAACAGCAAGGTCGAAGAAGCATAGTTGGTATTAGCATTCACAAGACAGTCCAAGTTTCATCACTTCACTAAACTCCCAGACATCTTCTTCTCAAGAAAAAAGGGATGAGACCCTAACTAGTCATGTAGCACAGCCAACGGTGTTGCCTGTCATGGAAACTGTTGCGACAGGAAAATAGCTAATGTGGCATCCATCCACATCTAAACCATAGGCACGAAGGATTAAACTAATCAAGCACATCATTGTACAGTCAAGGCGTGACAAGAAAAGGCAGCCAGGGCACTTCAGAGAGGGATCTAGAGATTGTAACAGAGCTATCGTGCTACTATATTGATTTCTGGACAATGTAAGTTAATGTGCTTGCCATGGCGATGCGCTCCACCTATTCCTCCAGTGGCAAAGATAGAAATCCCAACCTTCAAGATAGATGGTAAGTGATTGAGGACAATTGTTAAAGCTTTCATAGCAAAAGTGGCAAGCAAATTGAATGGGAATCAGGCTGAGAACTAGTAGCAATCATCTTAGAAGCGAAAGACACGGTTGTCGAAATGGGGCCACCTAGCACAACTTAATATGTTTAGTTAAAGATGAATAACAAATGGCCGAAAGAAATATGCATTGCAAATAAAAAAATATTCATTGTTCACTTTATGACTGTACAACTTAAGCAACCAAGGAGTCCACACACACGCACAGAGGAGGAGGAGGAGGAGGAGGATGGTGGGGTGGACAAGTATGATTGCCGAAATGAAATGTGGCCCTAGAGCAGAGATCTCACATAAAGACTTAATAAAATGGGAGAAAAACAACAGGAGATGATTCATCACTCTAATAGAATGCCAATAGAAATATAAAAAAAGGCTCAAACATAGTTTCGCATGAGCAAATAGAGACATTGGAAGTAATATTTGACTGATATATAACGACTTTAACTGTAGACAGATAGAAGCATGTCGGAAAGAAAAGGCAGGTCGTGCAGCTTTTAACCAGAAACATTGAAACTTTTATATGTAAAATTCAGCCGCTAGACGCAGTGAATGTCAAATAACATGGGGAGTTACCACATGGGCAGTGTCTTTCCGAGCTGTCTTTTTGGGTCCTCTTCCAAGGTCAACAAACATCTCCAGTTCTTCCATTCTTAGACCTCAAACAAGCATCTGTCAGACTTACTTTGGCTCTCGCATCATCATAGAATTATCACGAGCCACACCTCTGATTAGCTTCAATCTACTAAAAGGTGAAAACAACTTCTTGTTTCTGCAGTAAAGGTCATGAGAACACGGTGAAAGGGGGAAAAAGAGTGAGGGCTCCATCTCTGGAAAGTCAAGATAGAAGTTGCAATGAGTTTCAGCCTGCAGCCCAGAATTGCTTGTTCCTTGGAAGAGAAGGAACAGACAGATCCTTGTCCAAGGATATAATTAGAAAACATCTTAATGTCGTGATTATTTCTGGTAAATAAAGTCCCCAGTCCCTCCCTAGCTCTGCTCCATACTTCAATGGAGCCAATGGTGCAAATCCCCCAAAATTTAGATAAACATTAACTTTTTTTGCTCTCGGAAGTAATTAGGTGCTTTACTCTGCCCGAAAACTATGTTCCCTAATCATAAACACGTTGCTTGAAAGCCCATAATGGCCAGTGTGGCTAAAGATTACCAGAAATAATGGGGTGCACTGATGTCTGCAAAAGAAACTAAAGCAAGCAAACGCAGATAGCGAGACCTCTTTTGCACCAGTTCAAATTGTGACAGAAGTTCATCCTCGCTGCTCAACCATCGCTAGAATGATTCTGCATTTCATCGTCCGATCTTTCTAGGCAGTTAAATTATGCAGATAAAACTTTATTTGGCCGAGGGAAGTAGACATTTGGAGTCAGATAGTACTGTCTGCAGATCATCAGCAAGCATTTCAGAGGGCTGCATTCTTGGGCTACTGGTGCGGCCTGGCTACTTTAGACAGCTCAGTCAACTCTGTGGCAATTTCACATTAAGCTCACCGTCAATGAAATCATTGCTACTTGAGTTACATAGCAAAAATAAGAAGAAAGTCCCCCAGATGGGCCCATCATCACCGAGAGAGACCCAGGAAGAGCACGTAGGAATTTACCTAATAACACACATAACAAGTTCCTAATTCTTTCTTTATATTAACTCATCGGTGATAAGTAAGCACCTATTCAGGGACTCCGTCTATGATAGCGATAACAGCAGGAAAATCTCCGTCCTCCCCCGACGATGGCTTGCATTTGCACGGCCACTTTAAAGTTCTTAGGATAAGGCATCCCTGCACACAAGAAGTACTTGCCACAGATTAGTTAGGATGCGGATTTTAATAATAAATCACTAACTGGCCCTCATGTTGATAATTTTGAAGAATTTAGTGGCAATTATTGGACATTGGTCTGGAACTATGGTGAAAGTTTATAATTTTAATCACAATAAAAAAAAGTTCAAGGCAGAATTAAGACTACATTAAAAGTTGGGATTTTTTTTTCGAGAAATCAAACCTAATTTAAATATTATATATATATATATATATTTGTCAAATTAGTTTACAAGTGTATGAAAATATGCTCTGATTAAAAAATGCATATTCCCTACCAGAATAAATACAAGAAGAAAGTGGGGGAAAAAAAGGATAAGGACATAAATGGTTCTTAAATTTTCGTTCAATGTGCAACGTGATCTATGAACTTTTAATTTGTTTGATGTGGTCCGATGACTTTTATCACATATTTAATCTAATCATTGAATTATATGAAAATGTTTGATATTATATTTTAATTAATTCGTTGAGAGATGGTTTAGAATATTTCTTTATATAATTTAGTAATTAGATTGAACATGTTAATAAAAATCATGACTTTCATTAAAAAAATAAAATAAAAGTTTAGATATGGTATCGCATTTTGACACAAAGTTCGGACCACTTGTCAATTTTGCGCCAAGAAAAAGAGAGGAAAAATCAAGCCTGGTGGTTATGTAACCACCGCGAATGCCAGGCTCTCTCTCTCCCTCTCCCTCATGCCACTGGTCCGAGCTCTGAACTTTCCATGGCGACCCAGTTCAACTTCACTCTCACCTCCAACTCTGCCGTCGCGCTCGACAGACTCTTGATAGCACCTCAGAAATCTGCTCCCTCCATCCGTCCTTCCCTGAGTTTCTCTCGCCGAAGCAGTTGCATCGAGGCTTCTTCCATTTCGAGCCCGAGAAGAAGAGCCGTCAACGCCGTGAAGGAGGAAGTGATCGAGCCTCCCGCCACCGAGCTCGCCGCTGGTTCTGGAGCCGCTTCCCCGGCGTCTTCTAAGCTGGTCCTCGTAGTCGGAGGCTCCGGTGGCGTCGGTACGTCGTTTTCTTGTTCGTTTTTGCTTGCTCTCCGATAATCTCTGTCCTAGCTTAAAGTTTTGTAGATGGTAAAGCTTGTCTTGGTTTTATATTTGAACTGGACGATTCCTAGATTCTGAATTGATGATATGCTCTGACAGGGCGATTTTTTTTAGATGGTCCTTTAGCTGCTTTTGTTTACTGGCTGCTGAATTGACAGTCATGTGAGTCTAGGTTGCTTCTGGTGTTACTGCTTACTTTGCGTATATATTTGATTGGAGCCTACTCATTATTGGTAATGAGCATGTTTTTCTCGAATTGGACAACGAATCAAAGACCGTTTCTTTCGTCCTAGTCACAGAGGCCAACACATTGAAATTTGCTATGATCATGGGTAGGACATCTAGTGTTTCCAGTGAGTCAATGGCTCTTCTGATTGCTGTGAATCCTTGCTTACGTTTTTACTAGTGGGCGATGGGAACTCGATCATTTCTTGCTATCTGACTCATCTAATCCCCAGAGTGAGGAACAACAGATAATTTTGCGCATCAACATTCATTGTTTATGCTCACTGAACCGTTAGGTTGGCGGCCCTATACCACAGATTCTAGAATCTGCATGAGCCGAGTTGTGAGTGGTGGTGGCTTTTGTGGTATCACCAAAGAGTGTTGAGATGTCATGTTTTAGTCACCTACACAGCTACACCTACTGTGGAGTGTGGATGCTGTTTTTGTTTATCATAGTATTGCAGTGCTTTATATTTTATCACTGTGGATGTGATGAAAGTAGTCCCATTGATATAGGAGAACCTTTCCAGCCTTTTAATAGTACAGTACAAAACAATGTATTTTTACCTAAGAAGCCTTCTTCATAGTTTATTTTATCTCTCTTTTTCAGGACAGTTAGTTGTGGCGTCATTACTTGGAAGGAATATTAAAACACGCCTCTTGGTACGAGATCTTGATAAGGCTAGATCTTTGTTTGGCCAACAAGATGAAGAGAGACTACAGGTACTGCCTATATCTGTGTGGTTCTTGCAGTTTTCATTGTTCGTTTTCTCATTTGCATCCGATTTCACCTTGTCAGTGCTTAATTGGCATGTGATTTTTCTAACTAAGTTTTTGTTGCTTGGTAGGTATGGCAAGGAGACACAAGGAACCCTGAGCATCTGGATCCATCCATTTTTGAGGTAATTATGCTGGAATGTACAACTTTGGTTTCGATTACGAAACATTTTCAAGAGATCTCATCACTTATGTGCTTATAGTTATTTCCATTATTTTGTCATCATTAACAGTGATATTTATCTTTTCAAATTTCACAGGGAGTCACACATGTCATTTGCTGCACAGGAACTACAGCCTTTCCTTCAAAGCGATGGGAGGGGGACAATTCTCCAGAAAGAGTAGGTTAGAATAAGAAATTTATATTATCTGCACAACTCTTCATTAAGTCCCTATTGCCTGCTTGCCATAATGCTGCATCTTTATTTTAGGATGCTTGAATTGCATATACTTCTATGCACATGTTCGAGCAGAGTTATTCACCATGAGTGTCTCTGACTGTATGTTTCATTGAAGATTGGGAGGGTGTGAGAAATCTTATCTCTGCTCTGCCTTCATCCGTGGAGAGAGTAGTTCTTGTTTCCTCAGTGGGAGTTACTAAGTTCAATGAACTACCTTGGAGGTGAGTCAGTGATGTAAGCTGCTCATTCATTATAATGTTTGGGTTGTATTATTTATTCAGTGCCAAAGATACATGTCCTCTTGTTTGCAATCATTGATATTAGTGTCACCTTTTAGTGAAAGTGAACTTCAGTATTCTAACTCAGAGAACATGTGAGAAACTTCCTTATGGGTTGTTTTGATTGTACAATAACTACTTACATGTGCAGCATATTTATCAGTCTGTGCAGTTGATTTTCTTTCTTAAGGATAAAAAAAAGAGCTGAAATAAGAGGAAATAAAGGTCATGATCATCAGTGTATTTAGCTCTTCCGGCTTGGAGTAGCCTATTAGGTACCGAAGGATGCATAGTTTGTCCACAGAGAAGACATCAAGTTCTGGATGTTTTCAGTGTTTATGTTTACTGAGTTATTTCAGTTGGTTTTGGGTTTTAACCCCCAACCTGATCCCATCCCCCACCCATGTTGATCTATAGGCCGCCTGCGCAGCCTAGGGTCAGATTTTCGCATTTTTCATATATCTAGATTCTTATCATGTTGGATTTGTTTATATCTTAACTATTTTGTCTGCAATCACGGTTTTTTCTTTTGACAGCATCATGAACCTTTTTGGAGTCCTTAGGTATAAGAAGATGGGGGAAGACTTTCTCCGTCAATCTGGTCTTCCATTTACTATACTGAGGTTTCGATCGATCTCTTATACTTTTTTTTACTTATGATAATAAGTATGTGAATCCTGACACTCACTGTTTAAATTACTAGACCTGGTAGATTGACTGATGGGCCCTACACGTCATATGACTTAAATACTTTGCTTAAAGCTACAGCTGGCAAACGGCGCGCGGTTGTTGTTGGTCAAGGTATGAACTGTAGTTCCTTACTTGACACCTCCAGTGTCAAACATGGAAAATCACAAATGGTTCAGTGATGCTATAGTCTCTTTTTCTCAATCAAACAGGAAATAGGGGGACATTAAGAAAAGTCATGTCAGTCTTTTAGATCTCACTGTATATATCAGTAATCTAAGTTGTATTTGCTCTAAAACTAATCTCTTGAAGTGACCTTGATCCATTTGTACTCAATTTTATGGTTGTGAATGGTTTCAGGACCAGTTACTATGCTCATAGCTTGTCTTCATATTTAGAAATGCTGCTATATAGACTTAGGATGAGACATCTGACTGTACATACTACTGGAGGATGTGGTCCAAGAAAACCTCCATCCCAGGATATTGCATCATACTTCCTTGGTCCATGTTTGATACAAATGTAATCAGATCAACTTATTCGCGTCTAATTTGGTGCAAAAGAAAACTTACTCAGGTCTATCTCGTTATCTGGTGTTGACAACTTTTATATTAGTACCTCCCCTATTCATGAAACTATTTGAATAGCTTGGGAGGTTGAAATAATGAAAGCTCTTCTGTGAAAGAGCAGTTGGTTCAGCACTGGCTTTACTGCCTCTCCTCTAAGAAAAAGATCTCTTACTTGCTCTAATATGCACCACTTCTCAGGGGATAAACTCGTTGGAGAGGTTAGCAGGCTTGTCGTTGCTGAAGCTTGCATACAGTTGCTGGACATAGAATTTGCTGAAGGTGAAATATACGAAATTAACTCTGTTGAGGTAATTGTGTGTCCTTCCCCTTGTGAAATTAAGTATCCAGATTCATGATATTAGCAACGTTTAATGTGAGGATAAATAACATCAGAACTATTGGAGATTAGTAACTTTGAACGTGGATTAACTAAATTTTCACATGGAAATTTAACTGACATATCAATAATCTTCATTCCTTGGTTGAATATGTCAATACTTAGGATAAGCCAAAGTGAGGGGTTAGTAATTTTCCGCATTGCAGAAGTAGGTTTAGAAGTGTGAGTTTTTTTTGTCCCATGTACTTTAGTGACCTTGCGAGAGAAGGAAGTAACTTTCACTAACATACAAGTTCTCCATTTAGTTGGCATTTTCGAAAGAAAAATTTAAGTTCCATTTTCCTAGAGAATACACTAAGTGTTTCCTGTAAAGTTATTGCAGACTTCCCTCTGAATCTGCAAACATACTCTTTTTGCTAAAACTAGGTTTTTTAGTGAAATGTACTTGCTTTGCTATGTACTATCAGCTATGCTCTTATACAGGGTGATAGTGATAAAAGCTTGTCCATCTTGTTTATTGAAAATTGCAGGGACAAGGTCCAGGAAGTGATCCTCAGAAATGGAGAGAACTGTTCAAATCTGCCAAAGTATAGCAAGTCAGATGTGACAATCAACTTTATCATCCTAGAGTGTACAAGAATTCCAAATCACGACATGCATGCTATGCTGACCAGTCACGCACTGCACATAATTACAAAGTCATAGAATGTGAAAAGCCAACGTGCGTTCATCGTTCTTGCCTCACTTCCTAAAGAACACGTTGATCTTTGTTGTATTAGGAAAGTCAACACTGATATTAAAGGAGAAAGCCAAGAGTTTCATAGTAAAGATGAGTTGGAAGTGCCTCGTTTGTGGTTTGAATCCTCTTCCAACTCCTTATCTGCATAAGGCGGCATCTGGCGTGCGTATCGTCAGTTGCTTATAGTCATTGTTTAATGGCTTATGGTGGAATTATACTTCTCAAGGTAACAATAACGTGGTTATAATTCGAGCAGTGCTGGTTCTGCTGGATAAAAGCTTTGCAAGATCACCAGGCCTATATTTTGCCCAGTTCAGGAACTCATCCATCATCTTTCTTGAAAGCAATAGGCCTGCGGATGTAGCATGTCGCTTAAGCTACAAAGAAGGAAAAAAGTTAGGGTATTTTCAGATTTGCTTTGTGTCACCATTACCACAAAAATATGTGTGGATATTCGCGGTCAATGTCAGGAAAGAAACACAGAAACTTGAGGTTTCAACATCGGCGCTAAAGTGTTGGATTAATATATGATAACGTCATCAGAGATGTGAACTTTAGTAGAAGAAAACATAGAATTTGGTATGTTCAGTAAACAAAATTGTTTTTTCATTCAAGTAACACTATTTTCCCTTCCTGATAGAGAAGCAAAATTAGGTTTACTCGATTCATTTTTATTATTGATACTCAATTTGGGAAAAGGTATGCTGCAAGATAGAAGTTTCAAATTCCACGTTCAGTAGCCGCTAAAACTGGACTCCCACCAAAGTACAAATTCTCCCACTCCCGGGCAAGAAAGGAAAAAGACCTATTTTTTTTAGCTTCCCTTCACATGTACAGAGCGCAAGCTCTGCATGCTTCCCTCATCAAGCAAGGCCTTCAAAGCCATGCCTATCGATGCAACCTCCTCCTCCAATCCTACGTCAAGTCCAATTCCTTGTCCGATGCGCAGAAGCTGCTTTCCACCATGCCCGCCACCAACGCCGTCTCCTACAACACCGTTCTGTCCGGTTACTTCAACTCTGGCTTAGTCGCTGAGGCTCTGAACCTCTTCGAATCCACCCCTGGGAAGGACTGCCAGTCGTGGAATATCGTCATTTCTGGGCTTGCTAAATACAATCGGGTTGAGCTGGCATTGACCCATTTCTCGAAAATGCGACTTTCTGCTGTTAGGCCGGATGGTGTTACGTACTCGATTTTGGTTTCTTGTTGTGAGCTGGGCTTGGGAAAACAAGTTCATGGAGAGATTGTAAAGTTCGGTGTAGGTTCAGATGCCTTTCTGGGGACTAATTTGATGAGAATGTATGGGGGAGCTGGGGACATGCATAGTGCGAGGAGGGTGTTCGGCGAAATGCCCGAGAGGGACTTAGTTGCGTGGAATGCTATGATCTATTGCTTCTCTAAGCATGGAGGCGGTGATGCTTGTGTAGAATTATTTTGCGAGCTTTGCAGAGAAGGAATCCAGCCTGATGGATATACCTATGCCACTATTTTAAATGTTTTCGGGTCACATGTCCAACTGTTTGAAGCGATGGTGGTGCATTCAGCTGTTACTCGCCGTGGGTACTGCTCTGATTGCTTTATAAACAATGCCTTGATCGACTTGTACTTTAAGTGTGGATTTCTTGCTTCTGCTTTCAAGTTGTTTGAGGAGATGGCCAACCCCGATCTTGCTTCTTGGACAACAATGATAGTTGGGTTTTCACAGAGTGGGCACATGGAACTTGCAGAGTCATTGTTCCATGAAATGCGTATCCAAGATCTGAAGCCTAATTCTTTCACCTTCGGTGGTATGCTTGGTGGTTGTGCTACCTCCAATGCATTGCAGTGGGGAAAACAACTTCATGCACTTGTTTTAAAGTGTGGACTAGAAAAGGAGGTGGTTGTAGGAAGTTCACTTTTAGATGTTTATTCCAAGTGCAGCGAGATGGACAATGCTTTAAAAGCATTTAGAGGCCTCTCTGAAAAAGATATTGTTTCGTGGAATGGAATTATATGTGGGTATGCTGCCAATGGCCAAGCTGAAGAGGCTTTGGAGCTTTACAATGAGATGTTGAAAGAAGGATCACCGGGCGTTTCCCCGAATGTTGTCACTTTTGTGGGAGTTCTCAGTGCTTGTTGTCATGCTGGCTTAGTGGGGGAAGGTTGCCTTCATTTCATTGATATGGTTCATAAGCATCGCATCAAGCCCACTGTGGAGCATTATACGTGCATAGTTGATTTGCTTGGGAGAGCAGGACACTTGGAGGAAGCTGAGACTCTTCTTCTAAGCTTGCCTTCCGAGCCTGATGTGGTAATATGGGGAGCATTGCTTGGAGCCTGCAAATTACATGGGAATTTAAGAATGGCAAGACGTGTTTCTGAACATCTTCATGCTTATGAACCATTTAGCTCGTCAAATTATGTGCTTCTTGCCAATTCTTATACAGAGAGTGGCGGGTGGGGTGAAGCAGTAGAAGTTAGAGAATTGATGGAAGCGAGAGGAGTCCAAAAGAACGTGGGATGTACTTGGATTGATATCAGGGGTTGCATGCACTCGTTCCTCTCTGGTGATAAGTCACATCCTTTAATTAATAATGAGCGCGAAGTCCTCAAGAGATTACATTTGCACATAAATGAAGTGCTCACTTTAAGTTAGATATATTCTTTTCATTCTTTTTCCCCCGCTGATATGCAATACACCTGTAGGGGAATCCCTTTTCTGTTTGAGGTTGTACAGCAAATTTCATCCCTTACCTAATTGTGAAGGATGGTGCTGTACAGCTGTACATTGTATCCTGTAATTTAAAGTTTCAGTGGAGGTTGCAAAACCGTGCAGTGTGATAAGTCTGTCATCTTGTTAATTTCCGTCTTGTTTACACACAAAAATGACCAACTTCTGGTTATTATAGACAAGTGATTAACTTAGTCTATGGAAATAGAGTTTGGGAAAAAACAGAAGTCATCGATGAAAAGAACAATGACAACTTGATGAGCAGCAATATTTTTCAGATATTTAAGCTCTTTTAGATTAATGTGGACGACTTGAAGAGCATGGACAACCAAGAAAGTTGTGAATAGCAAACCTTAATTATCTAGGATGAAGTTATCGACGTCGACATCAACGTACAAAATATAAAATTATTCATTTGAGATTAGTGACCATCTAGAGATGAGAAGTCTTGGCAAGGCGAAGATATGGAACCGAAAGTTACAAAGATTCGAAGGCGTGGCTGAAACTGCTGAAGAACTGCTTATAAGCAGTTATGTTGTGTAACACCATAAATGCTAGTTTTGTTTACTATAGAATGCATGTATAAAAACAAAGAAAACTTGTTATGTTTTAATTACTGTACCATAATCATAGTTGTAGTTTCTAGTTATCTCGTTTGAGAATAAGTTCCGGCATAAATCTTAACTATAGTTTTTCAAATACTTCCTCTTTGATCAAATTTTAGTGTGTATATTTGCTATCGTATGTGGATGCTTCATTGTCTATTAAATTTCAACATTTATCTTTATCTTGTGCACATCAAGTATATCTATTGATCTTTTTTTATATTATACCTGTGATATTTCTTGTACGGAGTCACCACAAAACCTTCTCCTTTAATTGAAAAAAAAACACAAAGAACCTGTCTCTATTTTAAGCGAAAGCATCGAAAAGCGAGGCAATGGTACTTCATGTTTGGTTATATTAAGGATCAGTAGAAGTACAGCAAGCTGTAGAACATGCTTTTTTCCGTAAGAGTGCTTTTAAGTGATGCATCTAGGATTACTTGGGTACCGTGACCCTTCAACTCGCCGTGCCCTTCGGCAGATGGGATTTCAGTTTCTCCTACTAACATCATTTGCACGAAACTTACGAGTCCAAGGGTCCATCAGCTATCATTGCTATACTATTGCATTTTGTTCTCCACCTTGATACAATGTCATCAGGATTTCTGATCAAGTACACAAAAGGAGCTCTCCCCTTAGACATGGATGTAGAGTCTGTGACAAGCAAGCGGGAACAGGGAAGAGAAAGGCAAAGAGAGAGAGGGACAAACTGAGATTCGAATCATTTCCAGTGACAAGGAAAGAGGGGAAGACGCCAAAAAAAATTAGTGTGACCCACAAAAGAGTCGGACGACGGCCAGATTACGCGAAAGCGGCCTCAACATTAGCGAGACAAGACTGCAATAAAAACAAAGACGAAGAGATGCTGTATGGCCCTGGTTAATGGGAGTAGGGTGTGGCTCTCAGCACATTATCACTTTATCTCTCGCCTCCACTCTCAACCACATGCTTGCTTGCTCTGTACGGGATCTGGTGCATTAGAAGATACGCTTCAAGTTACGCGCCCGATTTGGGATACCCAATTTTGATTTGTATCGGTCCATTTCTGCTTCTTCTTCTTTCCCTTGGTTAGTCTTTTCCTTTTCATTGCGATACTCACCCCAAGCAAGACCCGAATGATGAGCTGATACCTTAGGTATATTCATTTCTGGTTACCAACAATGTTCATCTTATCTGCACCACTCAGATGAACAAGCGAATTAAATTATAAGGAGTAAGGAAAGTCAGAAAGGTTTAAGTTAGTGGATCAGACAGAGTTCTCCAATTTCCAGGGAATTCCGCCAACGACGACATAAAAGCCTCGCCTCGCCTCGCCTTTTTATCCTCCAACGAACTCTATAAGGCCACAAATGACATAACGGTTCATTAAACCTCTAGATTGAGTAATGGAATGGAGTTCTATCGGATGTCGAATACGATTATAATTTCGATAGCTGTCGTCCGCCACGTTACTTAGCACGCCAATTTTGATCAACCCTCCTTAGTATGCCTAAATATCTCGCAGTTATCATGGATCTATTCAGAGGGTTTCGCTGGTTCGTGAAGCCAAAGAGAGGATGACTACGTGAGAACCACCCAAACAAGTAGCGGAGCAGAATCGAAACTCTTCCCCATGCAGATGATCGGTACGGTGTTTTCCCAAGTCACCCATTCTCAGCCGCAAGACGGCGACCACGTGGCCCGCCCTTATCCGCCACGTGGACCGGGGGTGGGCCCCGCAGGGGAGGGTTGATTGGCTCTCCCGCGCTCTTATTAAAATGAAGCAACGAGTCGAGCCGTCTGGGCTTCGTAGCAGCCGGCTCCAACAACAAGAGACCGCAGAGGATTACCGGGCACGTCTCTCTCGCTCTCATCTCTTCCATCTGTGTGCTGACGACTTGGAGGAAGTGAGGAGGTAAGCTCCTGCTGATTTTTTAAACATGATTCTTGTCCGTGGTTCTATTCGATGAATCGATTCTGGGTTTCTGTTTTCTCTACGTGCGCGTGCATGCGCTTGTTTCGGCTCTTCGAGGTTGACTCTCTTCTCATGGCTGACTGACTCTAGAGTCTGAGAGCGTTTTGTTTGCTTCTCGCTGCTTCAGTTCAATCACGAAGCAATAAAATATACTGCCTTTTACTCCACCCAACAAACGTGTCCATTTTTACAAAAGTTGTCGGAAGGTGATCGATGATTGTATGGTAGTATTTGCTGAACTTGTCTCTCGGCTTTGTTTCTGATTGATTGAAGTGGCTGTCCATTTTCCTGGTGAGTAGATAGTTCCATCGAAGTGGCTGTCGGAAGCATTCTGACGGAATTCAGCCAATGTAAAAAGGGTTTGATGAAAGAGATGGGGAGAACTTGTAAAATTCTACTGAAAGAAATGTTTTCGGCTGATTGCGAAATTGAAGACCATTTTCGTCGATCCTTTTAAGGTTGATATGGCAACGACACGGTCTTCTTCTTCAAGTTATGACGTCCACCAAAATAATCTCTGAAGTTTATCCTGTCCTGCTTCTGACGACTCAGCTGATGATCGAAATTCGATATTTACTTCTTTGAGTGTTCTCTCTTTTGCTAAACAGTTTTTCAAGTACTCATTTGCGCATGAAGTGGACCCTCAGCGTTGCTTATGCAAAGCCGAGTCATGTTTCTCTCATATCGGCAGTGTACCTTCTTAGAGTGCGCCTTATCAAGTACTGAAGTGTTGATTAGGCTGTGTCCATTGGCTTTTCCCAAGTTATCGAAAGCAAATTCAGGGGAAACAGCTGAAGAACACAGTTGCGAGATTTTGAGAACAGGAAACACTAAAAAATGTTGGAACAGCCGGTATGCTAGGAAATACTTGTAAGGAGCTGATAGTTTCAGCATAAAATTAATGGTTCTGACATGCGCTGTTTTATTTTGTGGAGAAAGGAGCTTAAATTCAGTTCCGACATGTCACACCTTTCAAACAATTAACTGATGATCAACCTCTTGAAGCCCAAGCCACTTGTTTTTGTTAACAAGTTGTCAATTTGCTTTCTGATAAGAGTTTCTTATGAAGTAGTCTCAAGCAATCTATTGTCAAGGAGAAAAAGTTGTAGCGCAGTATTTTGTTCTCTGACATTCGGTTATGCTCATTCCAATTCAAAGCCTTACATCATATCAAACAAGCATGTCAAGTTTCAGTGAGAAGACACACTTTGTGGCTTCATTCCCATCGATCAATGAAGGAGCAGACCGTGATTCTTCGTCATGCTAATTATAAGGACGATCTGTCTCTTTAGCTTTTGTTCTTCCTTTGTTCCACTCCCCGTTATAGCACATTGATTAGCTTGATCAGACGAAGGAGACTTGCATGATGATGGAAAATATCTTGGCACTATGCATGTATTACTTGAGTGAGGTGCATACTCTTTTCTTATATAGACATTAATCTTGGGAATGAGCATATAGTTCGGTTCTTGACGGGTCACTCAGACCAAGGAGTTCAAGATCAAGCAAGACGATACACGCAGTGTAGAGATTTAAATACTAGGTAGTTATTTCCTTCAATCAGATGCCGAACTTAATTGCTCCCACCAAAATTGCAGCATAGGCCTCACAACATCTCAAGACTCTAATTCGTGAATTTCTGAAGAAGGGAAGATGGACTACGTATATGGACCAGGAAGGAACCACCTCTTTGTTCCGGGCCCCGTCAACATCCCAGACCAGGTCATTCGCGCTATGAACAGGAACAATGAGGACTACCGCTCACCTGCTATTCCAGCACTTACCAAGACTCTCCTTGAGGACGTGAAGCAAATTTTCAAGACTACTACCGGAACCCCATTCCTCTTTCCCACCACTGGTACAAACTTCATTGAAAAATCTGTGTGATAAAGCATCTAGCCTTACATTTATGCAATCGAAAATTGTGGTATTGCTTTTAGGTACTGGTGCATGGGAGAGCGCTCTGACCAACACATTGTCTCCTGGAGATCGGACTATCTCGTTCTTAATTGGCCAATTTTCTCTGCTTTGGATTGATCAGCAGCAACGCCTCGGCTTCAATGTGGATGTCGTCGAAAGTGACTGGGGCCAGGGTGCCAATCTCGACATCCTGGCATCAAAGGTCGCTGCCGACACTGCACACACTATTAAGGCAGTATGCATCGTCCACAATGAGACAGCAACTGGAGTCACCAACAACCTGGCTAAAGTAAGAAAAATACTTGGTAAGGACATAACAACTGTACTAGTCCAAGCTTTGATTTCATGTCTTCATTATTAATCTTTCTGATCTATGATTACAAGGGCTCTTATCACTGCGTTGGTTGCATTATATCGTGCTGAACGTTGACAAGCTATTTCATGTCTTTTTGCAGAGATTTTATCTTTTAAACCAACTTATTTTAATGGGCCCTTCCGTAAAATCGTGTGACGTATTTACTTGCAGATGACTATAGGCACCCAGCCCTGATTTTGGTCGATGGAGTCTCTTCAATCTGTGCTCTTGATTTCCGCATGGACGAATGGGGAATCGATGTGGCCTTGACTGGCTCTCAGAAAGCGCTCTCTCTCCCCACTGGAATGGGCATTGTCTGTGCAAGCCCCAAGGCTCTGGAGGCATCCAAAACTGCAAAGTCAGTCAGAGTATTCTTCGACTGGAGTGACTACCTCAAGTTCTACAAGATGGGGACGTATTGGCCATACACCCCTTCCATTCAGCTACTGTACGGGCTGCGAGCTGCTCTTGATCTGATATTCGAGGAAGGACTTGATAATGTGATAGCGAGACATAACCGTCTTGCCACGGCAACTAGGTAAGGCCATTATTTCCTCAATCTTTGTCCGATCATCTTCCATTTGTCTTGATCTTATGACTTATTGCAATTGACTTCAGGCTTGCAGTAGAAGCATGGGGGCTGAAGAACTGCACGCAGAAGGAGGAGTGGTTCAGCGACACTGTGACTGCGGTTGTCGTTCCCCCGTATATCGATAGCTCCGAAATTGTGAGGAGGGCATGGAAGAGATACAATTTGAGTTTAGGCCTGGGACTGAACAAGGTGGCCGGAAAAGTCTTCAGGATAGGGCATCTTGGCAATCTGAATGAGGTGTGTTTCTTTTCACTGTCGATAACATGAATTTCGAACTTGCAAGATGAACAAGGAAGCTTTGTGCTTCTAAGACCTTTACTCGCTGAAAGATTTGACTCTCGATCATTGAGTGTAAAAGGGGTTATAGAAATCCAATAATTGCTTCATGTCTTTGGAAACTGGAGGCAGCATTGCATATTCAACATTGCTATCAGTGTTGTTAAATAACACAAATTTAGGCACCACACCATTTTGTGTTTACAAATCATGGTCGCTTGATCAGCGAAGAGTCATCCTTTTAAGTCAGCATAGAGCACAAGCACGGGTATGATGGCGAGCGTGCTTCGCACTGGAGTCTTTCTCATTGGAAGTACACATTTCCCATTTCCTTCATTCCTGAAATTCCATTACCATCTTTGACACTAAATGTTCCTCTTTGCTCCATTTTCAGCTGCAACTGCTGGGTTGTCTTGCCGGCGTGGAGATGGTGCTCAAGGATGTGGGCTACCCCATCAAGCTCGGAAGCGGGGTCGGGGCCGCTTCTGCATACTTCCAGAATACCACCCCCTTGATCGCATCCAGGATCTAAAGAAACAAGACTCAACTCACCTGCCTCAATCATGTAATTAGGTGTCCCCTTCAACCGTCAATTCTCTTTTGGAGTCCATGTAAAAACATACACTATTTTCCTATCTTTGCAAAGTACTCTTGAGGTTTCCCGAGCTCCTGGTTTGATGTAACATCGCTTTACACGCGCTATTCTCGAATCAGGTGTTCCCAGGCCGGTCATTCTCGATTATGGACGATGTTTCCGTCTGAAAGCGCTCTGAGTTTGAAAAAAACCGATAAGTGATCGAGCATGTTGGCTGTGAAACTTGTCAGCTCAGGTTATGAAAAGAGGTTCATCCCCTTGTTCGGTTTGAAGCTGTAGGGCCTTCGGATTTCCTAGTCCGCTGGTGTCCTGACTCGGGCAGTTCTCGTAGGGTTTTGCTAGTCATGAATGAGCATCCGACTACTTTGACTACTGTTAGGACCCTCTAATGCATGTGCACTCATCGAACAGCCCCCGCTCGCCTCATGCCGAATCCCACTTTGGTTTCGGTCCAAACAACGAGTACCACGTATACAAAAGTCGAATCTTGGGATGCTTGCAGAACAATTGCAACCAAGTCCAGGGCAATAAATAGTCATTTCGACATGCGCTTGAGTCGAAACTGACGGCTGTAATGACATATGAATAATGGAGCCAAGTCATTCGAGGTGCACTGAATGACGTTCCCATCTTGTAAGGACTTTAGAGTGCGCTTATTTCGTGAAAAAGAAGAGGATTTCGAAAATGTTTTTTTTTAAATTATCGTTAAAATTTTAAATGTACTTTTCTGGCTACGAATATTATAATAATGGTATCCTTATGTGTCCGAATGCTTCAAATGGTCTTTATGTCTGTAGGAAGTGTCTGTCCTTGTAAGTCCCTAGTCAAGTTTTTGATATACTATGGTTTTCATGCTTTTGCCAGTATAAGGAATGTAATGTGGTTTGAAGAATAAGAGCTTTCGAAGAAAAATTCCTCTGGGACGAAAGCAAAAATCTTTTTTTTGTCCATGTTTTTCTAAATTCTATCCTTTCTTCTTTTAAGCCTGGTAGAACGACAGCTTTTTTCAGTACTGAGCACGAGGTTATTCGATTCTGTATTATGTATATTCCCTAAAAGGCGGTCCCTTAAGGCTAAAGCATGGTGGCTCGTCGTGTGGGAAAGTATACTTGAGAATTTATTGTGATACGTGTACAGATTTTTTTTATATCTAAATTAATCATTTGTTAACGAAATAAACGGAATTATGACGAAAAAGAAAAGGAAATCTTTAAGTTCCTTTAATTGGTAATTGGCAAAAGAAAAAGAGTTGCTCCAATTAGGTCACAAGTCACTTATCATGTATAATCAATCAGGGGGACCCTGCGAATCACGTCACCTCATCGAATGGCTCAGCGCGTCTACGTGGAAAGTCAGGATAAGGATGCTAAAAAAGCAGAACCCGGTCCACGGTCATACAAACGAGAAAGTACTTTTGAGACGCTTCCTTGAATGCATCATCCATTCAGAGGAGAACTCCATCTTAGATCTGATCTCCCTATTTTGGACATGGAAGATTCCACTTACCTACGAATATCGAAATCACGCATCACTTTTCTTCTTTCTTCTTTTTTTGTTAAACACTGGTTACACATAAAGCCAAAAAAAAATTTGTACTTGAAAAAATTGTGGTAGAACTCGCAATGTTGTCTGGGCAATGTCCCCGATATGGTCATCCACAAAAGTGGATGAAGCAATTAACAGAGCAACAAAAGTTCTTCTTACATTTTACAAGGGCCAAAATGAGAGCGGGAGGAACTCGCGTGTTTCGAGACAAAGCGGTGGTTTTGTTTTTGGCACTAATGGCGAATTGACAGACCGTCGATACGATCGATATTGGGGATGATACAAAACTTGGTTGTAGATTATCCAAAGAACCATATTGAGTCACATTGCGTGTTTTGGTATCATTATTAATATCGTTACTCAGTTGTTACATAACTCTCGCCCGTTTGGAAAACGGGAAAATAAATCGAATAGTTCGAGAACTCGATTTAATATATAGTGTGATTCGTAAATTTCTATTTTAATCAATTTGATCTATGAACTTTAGTTTGCTATGTAATATGCTCCATGAACTTTTAATTCGTGCGATGCGATCCTCACCAAATTGAATGATTATAGAGCATGCATATTTGTGATGTTAAACTTACAATTGGGATACGTGGGATGTCTGCATTCTCTTCTTCCCAATTCCAATTGATGAACCCTGCCGGTCAGAATCTTGGTCGCCTCCTCCGTGGAGGAAAATTCCTCCCCTCTCCATAATGCGTGTGCAAATCTGTGTTCCCTACAAAACCGCGTCCATTTGCGTCTCGTTCCTCTTCCAAGCCGCCTTTCTTTCTCCCTATAAATATAAACAAAAGCTCGTCTCTGCAAACACTTCCCTTTCTTCCTTATCTCCACACCCTCTCTCTCCTCGAAAACCCAGCCTAAACCCAGATTCCGTACTCGCCCTCCCCACCCAGAACTCCGATTCCACCATGGATCTTCGAAGACCGGGAATTGCAGAAGAAGAAGAAGAAGGCTACTTCGATCGCCTACCGGACGACCTCCTCCTCCACATCCTGGACCAAGTCCACGACGCGAGGTCCCTCGCCCGCTGCCTCGCCGTCTCCAAGCGCTTCTCCTCCCTCGCCCCCCTCGCCCCCACCGTCTCCCTCTCCTTCCCCCATCCCCGCCTCCTCCGTGCCCCCTCCTCCGGCCCCTGGCGCCGCCGGAGCAGCTTCTTCTCTCGTCTCCTCGACAAGTTCGTCCGCGGCCCCCTCCGCTTCCTCAACCGCGTCGTTTCGCCTAAAGGGGACTCGTGCACCTGCGAAGAAGGCGAGGACGATTGCGATTACGATTCTCAGCCCACTCCGGGCGAAGTCCTTAAACCCTTCAAAGGGATCGAGTCGCTGCGTGTGGAGCTCCCCTCCTGCGTCGAAGCGGTCGGACTCAACGGCAAGCGCATGGTCCTCAGGTGGACGGCTCGATTCGGTGGCGAGATGGAGAGCTGCGTCGTCCTCGGGGCGAATTCGCTGCGGAGGAGAGATGGCGACGGCGCCGCCGCCGCTGCCCCGGGAGAGGATGGCGCACTGCAATCGATACCGAGAGCCGTCGGAGAGGTTGAGCTCGAGCCCGCGTCGGTGATCGCGGAGGAGGAGCTGAAGTTGCGAGTGGTGTGGATCATTTCCTGTTTGATCGCCGCTTCGTCGAGGCATTATCTGCTGAAACAGATCGTAGCGGATCATCCGATGCTGAAAAGCGTGGCGATCGTCGACTCGGACAAGCAGGGGACGGTCGCGATGCGAGAGGAAGAAATCGCCGAGATGAGGAGATCCTTCGACACGGCGGCGGACGATCCGGCGGCGGCGGCTGCGGCTGAGAGGATGCGAGTTCCGGACTTGCGGATGAAGCTGTGGTACGCGCCGGAGCTAGAGCTGCCGGAGTCCGGATACGTGATGAGGGGGGCGACGATGGTGCTGATCGCGCCGGCGAGTAAGGTCGGGGGGGAGCAGGGGAAGGCAAAGGAAGAAGGATTCGACGTGGGCGATGTGATGAAGAGTGTGAGCTTCGAGGGAGGCGATGGAGAGGAAGCGGCGTTCGGCGAGGCGGTGAGGGAGATGAGGAAGATGAAGAAGACGTACATGCTGGAGATGAATTCCTTCTGAGCCGAGATCGGACGCGGCAGATTTTTATTTTTTTATTTTTTTTTTGTAAACACGGATATGTTGTACATAACACATTGCCATTATTTGATAGATGAGTATAGTTGAAGCAAGGGTTCGATTAATCAGTCGCGTGGTCATTTGTCCTGAATCTTCATTTCCAACACGAAACAAACATGGATGGAAATCGGACCTCGTATTGCCGGTCATGGGCATTTGTAATTCCATCTAATAAATCGATCTCATCGAATTAGGTTCTCGAGGAGGAACTCAATTGATTGTAAGCTTAATTGCAAATCACCATGATAACATTGCCCGACATAGCTCTAAGTTTTATTAATCCTTGGACTAGAACAAAAGGAACACATATTCTCTATGACTATTGAAAAATATTATAATGGTGAGAACAATGGGGGAGCATTAGTCTCGATTCAAATCAAAAACTTGATAGAACCGATTGGTTTTGTGCGGTTATCATTGAAACAAATATGATTCCTGACTTTTTTAAAATGACGATGGATTGGCAGATTCGATTATGACATAATAATATTTATGGGTCAACTGACTCTTCATTTCCCTTAGGGTGACATGTAATGCTAGGCTTTGTACAAAGCAGGAAATTACGAAACCGAGAGGGCATGTTTTCGTTAGTCTGCATTCCAGAAATTTCGAGCTTTGGAGGCTTAGAGAGCAGGTTTTATTTTATTTGCAACATGTAATATGCTTGGTTTTGGTGGCAGGCGCAAAACCTGAGGCAAGGGGAGTTGAATAATTTGGTGATTGAGATTTCCCAACCATTCTTTAAGAAAAAAAAATTGCGGATATATTAGAAGAAAGATACAATCTGTCTCGATCGGATGGAGACCGATCTCTCCAATCTGGCTGCCGGATGAAACAGGATTTCACGAGCCGAGAGTCAACTATGTCGAGTCTCATTCTCTATTTCAGGATGGGAATGGTCACCAATATTAGACCGGAACTCGTAATAAAGACAATGTTCACTCGAAAGGAATCATCCCTGATGCTAAAGAGGGGCACTAGGCTGCCTTGTGTTGACCTTTGGAAACCACTTTCTGCCCAATTGAAACGTGAAAACGAAGAACATAGAGGACTCAAAATGTTGATATACATATGTCGAAGATTTGAGCTGTCGTTGAAAGGCGACGAGCACCAGTGAAAAGTTCAAAAGAAGGCAATTACAGTACGAATCATCATCTTCTTTCCTTTACGTCTCGGTGGGGAAGGTGGGTTTCCTAGGGCCGACAGAAATTCTCCTTGGACTACCAAAAAAGTAGTAAAGGAGAAATTCTTCTTCTGCTCCTCCGAGGTTTGAACAAAGAACATCAAGTCAGATCGTCCTTGCCTTCTACTTGAAGTTGGGAGGAGTCGACCGGCCTCATTTTGCGTCATGATAGAATTTCCACGTCGTGTTCTCTTTAATGTCTCCCTTATAGATCGGTCAAATCTCGACGTTGCATCGACGCCGCTAGAACCATCGTCCGCTAGGGTCGATGGGGCATGAGCCTCGCCGTGTCTCGGAGCTCAGAGATCAATTCCCACGCTTGCAATATGCGAAGCTCCCATTTCTTAAGGGGAAAATCACTTGAGGGGGAGCCGTTACGTGAGCGAGCTATCACCTTGACTATATTCGGAGAGGATGACTTGCACCACCGATCTCCTTATCGTAACATTGAGTGAAAACGCGAGGCACGTTGACTTGAGAAATTAAGCTCCGCATCGCTCCCTTGTCACTATTTAGCATCCTCTATCGAGGGCCAATCTCGTGCCGTCTTTTTTGCTCCATCGAGAATTGACTATAGAGATGATTGGCCTTTTTCTTGTTCCACTTGAGATCGGTTGCATCTCGACCGTCAATTGCACCACTCTCGAGGGAATCTTGGATCATTTAACAGTTATCGTATCCGGTTCTTGAAATTCATCACGGAAATATATCTTAAAATGGGTAATAGATCCATTTCTTAATCTATAAATGATGGAGCTAAATTATTATATAGGTTTATTATAATTGGCAAATGAGATTTAAATATAATCTATGCATTAAACGAGTCATAAATGAATTTATAATATAATTTGACCAAATTCGCATTTGCAACTCTTTCTTCATCTAGTCTCGCCTCTACTCGATCTTATAGTTACTCTCAAATGGGGGTATTGAGCATTTCAGCAATTTAGGTCGAATCTGATCGGATATGAGTCGCTATATTTGCGTCGCATGAAAATGGATTAGGACGAGCTTATTTGGGTTGTACCGTTTGCGATCGGTCCATATCCGCCGTAGCCATCATCTGCTTGATGGTACAGTTTTTGCGCATATGCTAATGTCCGCATGGAAGCGCAGCTCCCAAACCATCCGGGCCCGCTTTGTCTTTATCGGGTTACAAGCGAACGAATCCAACGACGACACGCTTCGGTTGCCGCGAGCCTGCTCCGATCCACACGCGACGTCCGAGTGCAGCCGCACCCGACCAACGTCGTCCCTCCGGAGACCATCCCCGTCGCAACGCACGCATTATCAAAGACTCGCGAGCCAGCCGAAAGAAATCACATTAATTGCCGACTCGATCCAATTTAACGGAGAATATGAATTCATGACTTTCCGGTCTAATTAGATGAACCCGTCGTAACGAGCCAACTGCCAAAGGCAACGGAACAGCGGCTGACGCATTAGCTGTATTCACACCCGCCGTGGGCTTCTCGCCCTCGTTGACAGGGAATATTCAGGGATACGAAAAACCGAAGATGATCTGCGAAAGCCCATGATTGGATGACGTCCATGAAGAGACATCAAAAGAGCGAGAGAGAGAAGAGAAAGCTAGAGAGAAAATAGGGGAAGGGAGAGAGAGAGCTTAGAAGGGGATGGATTTCTCGTCGGACAACGTGACCGGCGTCGTTTTGGCGCTCCTGTCGAGTGGGTTCATCGGAGGTAGCTTCATCATCAAGAAGAAGGGCCTCCGACGAGCTGCCGCCGTTTCTGGGGTGAGAGCTGGTAATTATCTTCGATTTCCCTGGGCCTTCAGAAGAACATTGGCTTTGATGAATTGGGTGTTTAAGATTTCTGAAGACTGGACTGATTCGATGTCTCGATCTTTTGGTGAAAGGTGTCGGTGGGCATGCGTATCTGCTGGAGCCTCTGTGGTGGGTGGGCATGATCACGAGTAAGCTCCTGGGTTTAATTTCCATCATTTATTTCTCTGGATTAACAATTAGTGACACGATAGCTCGCTATATCCATTCTAACCACTGAAATCAAGGTTACTTAATGAACTTGGAGCATGTGCATTGCTGTTTTGGCGTTGATGTTAGTGTGGAACTGGCTTATGTTGCTTCATGTCGCATTCTTTTATATAGGAAATAGAGTGATGAGCTTAGTATAGGAGAAACCAAGAAATTGAGCTATCGGCTTCATGCTTCAGTTTCTGAGCATCCCCTAATACTGACTTGTTTCATCAACTGAAAATCTGCAGAATTTGTTTCTGTCTATTATGTTTTCCAATGTAGTGATTGTTGGAGAGGTTGCGAATTTCATAGCTTACGCGTTCGCCCCGGCGGTGCTAGTCACTCCTCTTGGTGCTTTGAGTATAATAGTGAGGTATTGTTTTTCTCCTCGAGTTTTTGGCATGTTCTTGTTGGTTTTGATTGCAGTATCGCAATGTGAGCCCTTTTCGATTGTCTTCAATGTCTGTACTTTTGATCGATTGGTTAGTGCTGTGCTGGCGCACTTCATCTTGAAGGAAAAACTACACAAGCTGGGGATCTTGGGCTGTGTGATGTGCATTGCAGGGTCTGTCATAATTGTCATCCACGCACCGCAAGAGAGTCCCATCACTTCTGTTCAAGAAATATGGATAATGGCGACTCAAACAGGTCTGTCTTTGGGCTTGGCTTATGTGTTCTTTATACGATCAGCAATATGCTGATAACTATCTTTTTCAGCTTTTCTTCTCTACATCGGCTCAGTAACCGTGCTGGTCTTCATCCTGGTTTTCCATTTTTCACCTAGATGTGGGCACACGAATGTGCTAGTCTACATTGGCATCTGCTCATTAATGGGCTCTCTCTCGGTAAGATTTTTTTCTTCCTTCCAACCTACTTTAGCACATGTATACCAACCAGATTGTTGGAAGCGCCACTTGAACACGATAGCTGATCTTGCATTATTAGCGTTAGATAGATTGATGATTTGTGTAAACGGGAGGCTCATCACCAGGAACAAATCATATTCTTTTCTATCTCATTTTATCCTGTCAAAACAAAGTTAATAAGCTACAATTATAGTGGTGGACACATACTTAATTTTCCTTGCGTTTGGGTACTTTTATTTTCTCAGTTGTCATCCATTGTATGATCTATGTGCAGGTGATGAGTGTGAAAGCCCTTGGGACTTCTTTGAAGTTGACTTTTGAGGGGAATAATCAGTTGATCTATCCGGAGACTTGGTTTTTTATGTTGGTGGTGGCTACATGTGTTATTACCCAAATGAATTATCTCAATAAGGTCCGTCCCGAGAGGATATCCAATTTCTATTAGCTAATTGTACCCCATGATGCATGTGTAAATTTCAATTCGTCATTGCCACACAGGCACCGACATCATCTATTGACGCACCATATTTCCTCTTTTATTGTAACTCTTACTCTTCCCTTAGATTGCGGTTGCACAACATTGGGAGAAAAGGAAGTCATGGCAGATCTGCATCTTTCTTTAACTAGATATGATGCTTGTTGTCCCGTTTTATGGTTCCTAATAAATTCCATGTTTCATGTTTCCTGGGATTTAAGACTGGTAGAACATCGGTTTTCCTACCTTAGAAGCATTTTGTTGGTGATATGGTAAATTAATTAACTTGGTTAAAATCAGCCCCGAAGATTATGGCCATGAAGAAGTTGGAGTTCTATTTTTGACATTCTCTTTTTATTGTAAGGCAGTTTTGAGAGTCCGCCCTCTCTATCTCTAGTCTGCATCTCATGCATTCTGATTCATTTGGGAATTTCATGAATTGTGCCTATAATAATCAGGAATGGGATGATGTTCACTTTTTTTCCTTGTGTCTACGATAATCAAGGACCGAGTTTCGGAGTCGTTCTATTCTTAACTAAATTCCACCTGTAAATTTGCATTAGTCTAGAACATATCTATCTTCCTGTGGCCTTTTGGCAAGGTAACTGCCCTCCATTCTTCGTCACTGGGATACAGTGCTGTAGCTTTTTCAATGCCTCACTGGTAATTCTTTATGTTGGGGTGTCGTTTGCTTCAGAAACAATTTAAAATCGTTGGTTTCCTGCAAAAGGTTTTGTGTTTTCTGCTTGCTTATGGATGAATACTTGCTCGATGAGCTTTTACATTAAGAGCTTTTCTTGGTCAGCTTGGTTTCTTTCTCACAAGTTTGCTTTAGACATTTAACAGTATCTGATGGATCCCAGTGAAACGCTCCCTCTCATGCCTGCAGTCCATGCTTACATTTTTGCCCTGTTCTTTCTTTGATTTTGATATTTCAGGCACTGGACACATTCAACACTGCAGTTGTGTCGCCTATATACTATGTTATGTTCACGACCCTTACAATCCTTGCCAGTGTTATAATGTTTAAGGTATGAGAAGGCATGATGCTCGTTTTCATTTAATTAAAGGCTTGCTTATTGGACCTTCTAGTGCCTATAGGACTAGTGGAGTCTGTTCTCAAGAGAGGATAGTCTAACTGGATGCAGGAGCTGCAGCCTCCTCACCCAACAAATCCCCCCCCCCCCCCCCAATAGAAAAAAAGAATAACCCAATTATCGTTTTCATCTGCATGTTTCTGAAACAGGATTTGCACGTGCTGACTGATTACATGAGTTGAATTTAGGGTTTTATTTGCTAGAGGGATTTACATTAAGAAGTAGTCTTCCTATCTATCAGTTGTGACGTAATGAGTCGTAGATACTAATATTGGCTGTTTCCGTTCTAGGATTGGGATGGTCAGAGCGGTGGAGACATAATTTCAGAAATATGTGGTTTCATTGTCGTGCTCTCTGGGACCATATTGTTGCACACAACCAAGGACTTTGAAAAGAGTTCGTCTTTCAGGGGTGCGAAACGTGCTCTTATTCTTTGTTTGAACATTCATTTTCCCTTCTGTCATGTAATATTAATTTAGCCAATGCAGGTAACCATGTACCCGTGCCATCTTCACTATCGACGCGGCTCTGCAGCGGGAACGGCGACTCCAAATATGACGAGGAAGACGAGCCATCACCCGAGGAAGTTTGCATGAGAAGACAATAGCTGTATTTTTAGATGGGTTTTGGAGAAGAAATAATGCTCACTTCACTTTTGAGTCCACAAACTAAGCGGGAGGGAGGATGTACAGAATGCCCGCGACGATTCTTGCTCCAGTTGCATCCGAATTCCAGAACGTGCCGAACCACCATGCAGCGTGTCTCAGCTTTCGGGTGTCAATTAGGTTTAGTAATTTTCAAATACGCTACTCGGGCAGTTACTTGCTCCGCTGCAATGTGGCCTCATCAGTGGGAGGGAGGCTCGTGCAGTCGGTGAGTGAAGGAAGCAAGATGTTGGAAAGAATTCGGATCTTCAAGGCGATCCACAAGTACATGGTCATTCTTTGGACGAGCCAAGTCTACTCCACGAGCAGAGCACGGAGCCATCTTGAGCTCCGAGCGATGGCGGCCGCCCCATATTGGAAGAACGATCACACTATGTGGATGCCTGTAGATATTCTTTTCCTCCTCCAACAGATGACGAGTGTTTTTGGAGGTGGATTGAGTTTGATTCGTGTGGATAAGAATTGTTTTCAAGGTTAATGGAGTTTGCTATGTCTCTTTGATGTTTAGGTAGAAGGAAATGACTGCTGCTATTGATCTTCAATCGAGATCGGTTCAATTTGAGTCGAGCAAATCCCAATTAAACCCGCCAAATGGATAGGTCAGGTTGAAAACAATTTAATTCAAGTTGATCTATATTCATGCAATACAAATTTACCAATCCATATCCAATAAAATCTATATTACTAAGGCACATGTATATTCCATCCGATTTAAGAAAATTCGTACTCTGATTAAAATGAGAGACCGGACCGAGCGACAATACTAAAAGAGAATAAAGAAAAAGTTTCATTATATATGAGTTGAGAATGAATTTATGATCAATTTTTCACTGGTCTAGTCCCAACAATGCTTCGAATCTATTGTCCACGAGGGCTCAGCGGAAGCGCGATTATAAGATTTTATATGATTTTCTAATTATTAAGTCTGCAAAAGAAAGAAAAAAGGCTAACGCGAGAAAAGCATAAGTATTTTGTTGAGCTTTAGTAGGGAATTTTGTAGCTTTCGATATGAAATTCCGCGGAAATTGAGAAATAAGAAATTAGCTTGGACCCGAAGTAAAACCACGGCAAAAACAAGGAAATGCGTGGTCGTGAAGCAAAAGCCAAAACTCGCAGAGAGAGAGAACCAGTTAAGAATTCGAGCAGATGTCGAATCTCGCTTTCAGAAAGAGCGGTTGAGCCTGGTGCAGTTCGTGTCAGCACCCTCAAGTCCTTTCGAATTCTCTTCTCTCTCTCTCTCTCTCTCTCTCTCTCTCTCTCTCTGTGCGGAAGAAGCAGAGAACAATGGAAGCGACGATGAGCAAGTTTTTCGGTTCGGTCTCCGATTTCTTCACCGGCGCTGATCATATACCCTGGTGCGATCGCGACGTCATCGCGGTCAGCTCTCTCTCTCTCTCTCTCTCTCTCTCTCTCAACTTCTCTGTTCATTTCACTGGAATTCCTTTTTTTTTAGCTGAGATTCCCAACGTTTTTAGTTCTGTGAGGGGGGATTTCACCTCCACGCGTCCAGATTGTGGGTCGGAGCTTTTCGTGTTAATATGTAGGGATGACTTAAACGTCGTGCTTTGTTCGCGAAACAGTCGATCAACAGTTTGCCGGGTAGGTTTTTGAGCGAGGGCTTTGTCTTACTTTGTGAAAGTGTGGTGCCTGAATCCTACCGGATGTAAGTGTAATCGAGGATTGTTCAGAGAGCATAGGTGAAGGGCTATGGAGTATAGAGTGTGTAGCTGGGGAATGCTTGTCTATTTGCCTTTTCCTCCATGATATATGGTCTCTGCTTCGTGGACACTTGATGGGAAAGCACGGAAAATTCGAAAGTATTAACCCCAGCTATTATGGGAATTGGTGGCTTGCAGTGAGTAATTGAGCTGTAGAATGATTCTTTCGTGAGTTTGCAAACACTGATGTAATAATAGTTGCGGGGAGATGGAAAGTGTAGGGGATGATGATGATTGTAGATGAGCTTAAGTAAGAGTCGAAGCATTTGGAATGACGTGAATTGGCTCGCTGGCATTTGCTTGTGGATTCTATTGTAAGCATTGATTCTTTAGTTCCTGTTTTGTTGTAGCATTATAAATCATGTTTCGATTATAGATGATATCAACTCATACCACGTTACTTGTTTGTTGGGTTTGTGATGGTCTGGGAGACTGGATGATTGTCATTCTCCGAAGATGGTTGTCATGCCATGCATGAGTGTGATGGTTCGCGTACTCCGTGTCAGCACTTTTATTGAAACTTCATGCTGTAACTCCATTTCGTGCTTAATTGCTTTTTTTTGTTGCTTTCGCTGTCCCCCTTTGCTCAGTGCCATTCTGCCGGAATAGTCATAAACTTCCTTCTGTACTCTGTAGCATCAACAAGTACCTATCAAAAGTGGTTAGACTTTATTCAAATGGAACATTCTTATTGACTCTTGTTCTAGCTTTTAGTTACCAGACAATTGCTAACATTCCCCCTCTTGATATGAAAAATCTCTTGCTCACCATAGCTGGCACATATGTTTTCCATTTCTTTTGGTTGTTCCATTAAAACTTTGACTTGATTAGGGTTGTGAGCGAGAAGTTGCTGAGGCTGAAAAAGGTTCATCTGATGAACTTATGAGTGAATGTATTATGCGTTTATCGTGGGCACTTGTTCACTCGAGGCAACCGGAAGACATCCAGCGTGGAATAGCAATGCTTGAAGGTAAAGAGTAGGCTATCTCATCTTATGACTAGGTTCCTGTAGTGGTGGTTTTGTTAGAAGTTAGCATTGATTACACGTAGGTGTACTTTATGTAATTTCTAGTTGGATTATTTTGCGACTGATATCTATCTGCAGCTTCCGTTTCTGGCACTAAGAGTCCTTTGCAATTGAGAGAGCAGCTTTATCTTCTAGCTGTTGGTTATTATAGAAGTGGAGACTACACAAGGAGCAGGGACCTTGTGGAGCGGTGTCTGCAGGTCAGGCTTAAGTTTTTTTGTCTGATGACACTATTATAGTCCTTGTGTATATTACTTCTTGCTGCATCTTAACCCTTAACAGTATAATGCATTCTCACTCCTCGATCCCTTCATTTATCAAAGCTCTCTGGATGTCAAAAATTATTTTAACATGTGCTGAAACACGAGTCATTTGCTCCAAATGCTTAGATTTATCTGATTCTCGAATATATCAGAGGACAGTGAATGAACAATCCACTTGATGTATGATTGTCGGCTGGGTATCATATTTCTTTTAGTTACTTTATGTTCTTCATCAGATCTTTCAGCAATAGGGGTTGAGTGATATAGGACAGTCATGTGATGCATCGATTGCTTGATTGTCGGATGAGTTGTTAGAATTTTTATGACATATTTAACCAAATTCTCCCGGCAGATTGCCCCTGATTGGAGACAGGCCCTCACACTTAAGAAAACAATTGAAGACCGTATCACAAAGGGTAAGGACCAAATGACCAATCATTATGCTCCCAGTTTGTTCCAAGGTAGAAATCTCTGACTATCCTACCTTGTTTGATTGTAGATGGGATAATTGGCATTGGCATCGCTGCTACTGCTGTAGGGTTGCTGGCAGGTGGACTTGCTGCAGCTTTCTCAAGGAAGAAATGAGCCACACTCACTCGCCCTTGAAAAGTCTGTTTATATGAAGGACCCGCTAAAGTTTGTCGATTTTGTTTTTCTCCCCTGTTCTTTGCTAACCTCAATAGTGACGTGGTAAGTAAACCGTCTACTTTGATGAAGTTTTGTCACTTGTAGTTTGTTTAAGTAAATGTCTCTCTTTGCTTACCTGAACAGAAGTATGTGGCAAGTTTGTGCTGCCCACTTGTTCTTTGTTCTCTTGTTCTCTTTTCTCTATCCAAGAAATTGCCCATATAGCAGAGAAATCAGCAACTCAGGACGTTGAATCATTGTTCATCTCCTGCTATGCCAGTATTGCGCCATGCCATTACAACTGAAATTTTGCATCGGGGACTTGTTACTTGTATCTTGATCAACTCTGGTTGAGTCATTTTTCAGGAAAGCTATATAGACTCGCTCCAACCTTCCGTGTGCCCCCTTTCTGTTCCACAATGTTTTCGACTAGGAGGGTTGGTTGGGGCAAAATGCGCTCTTTCGATAAATTAGAATGCACCTCCTATCGGAAGTTACTTGGAGTTCTACCTTCTTCAGCTCGTCCACTCAGATGCAATGGATGTCCAACGACAAGAAAACCTGCGCAATCCACGGCTAGGGTGTGCAATCTGTGGCTGGGGCCATTTGGAGGCATTGTCCATTGTTCATGCTTCCATTCTGTTCGTACACTCAACTAGTCAATTTCTGCTGTGCTGAGTTGCCCGGATGCGAAATTCACTTTCGCAGCCAAATATGACAAAAACGATCTGATCATCATTGAGACAATATCAAAGGCTGCAGCTGCTTCGGCTGAGCCACCATGACAGGATGCTTGGGCTTTCTAGCCTTGTTCTTGTTGAGAGCAGTTGACGTCGAGTTTAGAACTCACACTCCCACCAATTTAGCAGAGGCCACTGCAGTTCTAAAGCATGGAAGTGAAAAATCCTAGAAATGTCAAAGGACCGACCAACAAATTTAAGAGGCAAATTGGTAGTCTTTGAGAATTCAATAATTCAAAAATAAAATGAGACTTCTACAATGCCAACATGTCTGGAAACTACAGCGACTAAACGTCAAATACTGTGTCAAAACAGCAGAAATTCTTTCTTCAGCTCTTCCCAGTCCTTCTCCACCCGCTCAATGTCCCTCTCAGCCTTTCTCTTCTTAAGCCTCCACTTTGCTTCTTCTTCAAAGTACTGCCTGAAAAGCAACCCCTTCTCTTCGGTCTCCTTGTACAGTCTCTTCATCTCGAACGAGTTCTCCACTTTCACTTCCTTCTCCTTCTTAAGCTGGGCTTGCAACTTGCTGATCTTGGCTTCGAGGCTCTCGATCTTCTTGTCGCATTCCGTATCAATCTTCTGTAGCCTTTCGAAATGAATGGTCTTCTCGTCAAGCTCAGCCTGCAAGGAATCTTTCGAAACAAACATCTCAGTGACTTCCAGTATATCGCCTTGTGCTCGTTTGAAGTCTGAACAAAGAAAAGAAATCTGCTTCGAGATTCTGTAGAGAGCTGAGCATCCGTGAGGCGGGTGGCTCTTGTCAGACAGAAGAACAGAGATAGCTTGCTCTAATCTTTTTGAGAAATCAGGGTCAGACAGCGATTTGAAATCCATGGACTTTAAGCTCTCAAACATGGTTCTAGCCTCCTGAACATCCTCATCATTAGATTTGATGAGAGTGGCAAGTTCTGCCTCTGCAGAGACTTCAACAGGCTTTCCGTTGATGAGTTGTCTCATGTTCGATAGCCATGCTTTGAAGTCCTTACTCTCAGAGAGCGTAACAGCGCTGTCGGTAGCAATCTGGAAATATCCGAACACATATTTAAAAGGGAAATAACATAAGTGAAAAAAGATGAAATTGCACTAGGTTTAATTCCGGAACGTATGCATATCGAAGTAAAGAAAGGTACCATGTCGACGGATTTAGATGAATCAAACGTAGTATCTGAGGTGGCTGAACTTTCAGCTGACCCTTCCGCCTTTTCCCCAGTACTCTTGTCAGAAACCTCCTCGACACAAATGGCAGATTTGGAGAGATCAAGAAGAATATTTTCAGCTGGCTCCTGCTTGAGATCTTCTTCCATATTATGTTGAGGACTGGAGATTCCATTCCCACTCCGCAGTGACAGCTGCAAGGACACATAATTCAGAAAATATGCTCATAACAAAAATTAAACAGCCATGATGAAGTACCTCAAACTCCAAAGACTCGCTTTCTTGAAGAGGTGATGACCTTGCACCTGGTGACAAGGAAGTAGTGGTCTTTGAATGCTTTTTTGGACGCTCATCTACTAAAACCATCGAAAATCTGCCGAGATGGAGATCGGCGGACAATGGCTCATTTAAGGTCGAAGCATCTGCAGAGGAATATTGGTACAAAAAGCATGAGGTTGCAGTGACTTACCATGAATACATTTGTTTCATGGACATAAGGTTAGCCAGTACATAAGCCTTGATTGTGATAGCATGAAGGTCATGCAAAGACTTGCCATTCAACGGATTAAAATGCCATTAAAGATATTCCCAACCATTGCTTGACCAGTACAAGCACAAGCATTTTAGCCTCCATTAGGATACATGCAATTCCAATGGTGTATTTCATGTTCATCAGCAGTCAGCAGCGTAGCCAAATTCTACTAGATCTGATCACTAGGAGGGGCTTCTTTTACCAAAACACCAATAAGATAAACTTATAATTACAAGCACCAATTATGCTTCCTAGGTGACTCGCTTGAGACAGATCTAGAGCCTGTAAAAACCAGAGGCGGGTGGAAGATGAGATCTCAAACAAATTAGTTTATGCTGAAGAATTAGATAGGACAATAGTGATCTTTGCTCTTCTATAGCAGATGCAGGTGGGAGCTCTATGATTTCGCCAACAAAACAAATGCTGTTGATATCCTCACGGAAAGATAATTGATCAATAAACCTAAACTATAACCAGAGCTCATCGTACTTGTCCTCATGGCAAAAAGGGGCTCCCGGATAACTGAATTTCAAAGTTATATCAACGTAGCTACCACCATGCTCTACAGCCCCTACAGCCCCGAACCTTTCCTGCTTTCCTCCTCAAGTCTTTTCCGTTTTTTCCTTAGCTTAAATATTAGAAATGCGTAACAAAAATATTTTCCTGATACCTCCTACTACATTCTTTCGAAGCCTTCCTGGTTTCCTTAAAAATCGCTTTATTTTTAAACATGCTCATCAACCATCAAAACCACCTTCCACTTGAGCTACGGCTCAAACACCATGAGTAGTTAATTTACATCTAATCGCCAAGAAACCACAGCAAAATAGTACCCACTGAGCAAAAGAAAAAAAAAATCAAACACAAAACCCAAATTGGGTACACCCCAAAACCGCCAAAGATGGATAATTTACAGAGAAAAGTTAGACCTTTCTCAGGAGCAGCAACAGTGGTAGAAGAAGAAGAGTCCTTGGAGGAGTCCTTGGAACTCAAGCCGAGAGGGAAATTCAATCTCGCAAAAGAGCCATACATTGCACTCGCGGCCTTGTCATAAGCAAGAGCAGCCTCGAGGGCCGTCGGGAACGTCCCGAGCCAGAGCCTGCTTCCTCGGCTCGGTTCTCGAATCTCGGCCACCCACTTTCCCCACGTCCTCTGCCTCACCCCTCTGTAATTGCACCCCAGATTCTCCGGCCCTCCTTTGCCCTTCATGCAGCCTTTCTTCGACCCTTTTGCATGCACTCTCCGGGTCGGCACCTGGACCGGCACCGCGACCGCTGCCACCGCCGGCGGAGGAGGAGGAGGCGGCTGCGGCGGCGTCACAGATTTCGGGCTGGACCCAGATGGGGAATCGCTGTTCTGGATGCAAGAGTTGACCTTGTCGTTGTACTGCTTCCATTTCGCGAGGATCTCGGCGGCGGATTTGGAGATTTGGTCGATCGAAGACGCGCTCGAATCCATCTCTTTAGGCGGCGAAATTGGGTCCGAAGGAAGAAAGAGAGGACGGCGGGATCAGTGATCTGAGCAAGAAAGGGACAGGAGGGGGAGGACTTGCGGTGGATTGCGGGGGAGGGAGGGCATTGGATCGTCGCCGGCAGACGGCGGCGCACCGCCTTCACTGTCGGTGGGAGACGGTTAGAAAAGACGGCAAGGAGAAGAGCCGCCTCTGCTGGGACTCGCGAGGTAGTGAGTCACATGAAGGGTACGCGGTGGTGAATTTGCGCTTTAAGACAAAAAATGGAGTCATTGACTTGGCAAAGTCTTTTGCTTTTCGTCTTCGTTCCTGGTGACACGTCATATTTAGCGAGGGGTTGTTCATCGTCATTTGATCCTTTTTTTCCTTAAATTTATTCCGTTTTTTTGTATTAATAAAATACTTTTAAAGATCGCTTGTTGGGGGAGAGTGGCGATAAGTACGAGAAAGCAAGCTGTTTTGGATTTCTTGCTCTTTCTTTCTCAATCTTTTGCCGGATTGGCATGTCCAAAGGACCGTGATTAAAGAACCATATCATGATTAAAGAACTAACAAAGGTTATCTTCTTTTCGTATTCTGGAATCTTGGACTCTGTAGGAGAGAGAGAATAACATTAACATTGTCTATTCTAATGGAGGGGAAAATGCATATCTGATTAATGCAGAAGAGCGTGAACCATCCGATCAAATGAATGAAAAGGCTTGTTGCATTTGCAGCTTCACATCAAAATAAAAGTTGGGTAATTTCCATATTATCGAAAGTAAAGCCAACTCAGTGGCACTACAACATTTTTCTTTTTCTGCTATTCTCTCTCTATATATTTTTATTATATAGAGATCTATGTCTGCATAATTCACGACATGACTGTTTCATTGATTCTCTGAAAAAGGTAAGTTTGAGGTGTGGGATTTCTGGGTAAGGCAAAGTGCAAAAGTAGACGCTGGTCTGTTAGATACTCAGAATGTCTGCAATGCATGGTAAGATTTGGCAAAAAGAGGCCGGTGAAGGCAAAATGTCGTCAGCGTTAATTCACACTGAACAGCGTTATATGCACTCTGCCCTCAATCAAACAGTTCAATTAAAGAGTTCATTGACGTCAGACGTCTCTCGAGATTCTCACAGGTTACCAGCCGGCCATACATCAGCAGGGTGCCTTTACACTACGCGTATGGGAGGAAAAGTCAAACTTAAAGCTATGGAGAAAAGAGAAATGAATCCTTCGGCAGCGCTAACTACGTTGCACTTGGATGCGATGCGACTCCCCTTATTCTATCTAAAAACTGCCGAGAAAGAATCCTCTAAATGTCTTCGCTCCCCAGCAAGGTCAGAAGGAAGTTCTTCAAGTCTCCCGAGGTGTTGTTAGCCACAGCTTCCTCAAGAGACGTGCTGTTTCTCTTGAAGAAAAGCTCTTTGATCTCCGCCAAGTCCTTCTCCGCGCAGGTGACGATGACTCTGCTAAGAGTATCTTTGTCGGTTACGACCGCATTCACAGCAGTGCGAAGCACCTGCGTTCGTGTGAGATCTAAAGTTATGAATTTCATATACTGACATGAAGTTTCAACAAAATAGCAGAGTTGTTGACTTCAAACATTTTGTTCATTTGCTAATTGCGTCATTTACGTACCTTTGCAAGGTATTTCTTGGGGTCCTTGATACATCTGATAGTGATCCGCAGTCCTGCTAGATACTCATTTGTCGGGTCTCCTGACAATCCCTATAAAATATTGAATTTCATTACTGGCTTATTTTGATTTAACGACGGGAATGCTATTTGATGAATTTTTCTTCTTATAGTTATAATAGGGAAATATCTCGTAAATTTCTCAACCAAGCCCAGAGCCAACTCAAAAGTCTGGTACTGAATTTCAGAGGGCAAGCGTCAATTTTTCCTCTTGTTTGTTATCTGATGCACTTGTCCTCCTCTGGCTTAAATTAGTGTACCTTGGTGATAGAAGCGCCATGGGTGTCCCTGTAGTGATTGAAGGTTGAATTGAGCTGCACCTTGCTTCTCGTACTCAAAATTCTGATCAGCTCTTCATGGTTAAAAGCATTCCCTTGGATTTCATCATGAAGAACACTTGCTTCCAATTTGACCATTTCCTTGTCAATGTCATCACCATCATATCTATAAGCACTCGCTAATGCGACAAGAATCTACACAAACACCATAGAACCAAAAGAGGAAGGAAAAAAAACGAACTTTAAACTTTCTTTCTCATATTTAATTATTCATCAAGACTTGATGCTTTGATAGAAAATCACAAATCGTGGGCTCTGAGAAGTTACTTTTCGAACATCTCCACTGGTGTGGGCGGCCACATCCTCTTCCAAGGAACGCCTATACCGGAATTTGTACGCTCTCCTAATCCCCAACAGTTCCTCCGGGGACTTGAGACACGCGAGTTCTATAATGACCCGATGGTCGGGTGTCGCCTTCTTCAGCGCCAAGTTAGCAAACGCCGCATCCCGATCAGCCGGGTCCAAGATCCAGTGGCACACAGCTCTCTGCCGCGACATTTATATCACCCGTTCAAAGAGAAACAAGGAGGAATTCACGGTGCTAAAACAAACATCAATCCAAATCGAATAAAAATCAATCCGGGTTGGCCGTGTTGCGAAATGGTATGGGCATGTGCAGAGGTGGGATCGTATCACGGACCTCAAAATGACCAGAGAGCTCAGACTGGAGTTGCCTGATGAGGTCTTCATGGTAGATCTCCTCATAGGCCAACCTGATGAGCCTTCTCTGGAACATGTTCCTGTGTCCTAGGACTGAGATTATGGCCCTCTCATCCGTTCCCCATCCTATCAAAACATAAAAAAAGAGTCCATGAAGGAGGACAGACAGACATAACCTCAAAGCTAGACTTCAATGCTTTTCACAAAGGTAAGTGGTTTCGAAACAAAACAGCAGAAGCATTCAAGTAAGATCTGAGAAATGTGACATATCCGCCTTAGTGACATAATGAAACCAAGCCAATGCAAAGTAACCGCGAAACCAAGAACGACCGAACGGGCGACGCAAAAAGGCCGAGTGGATGAAGGGGATGTGAAACGAGACCTTGGCAAGCCTCCTTGATGGCCTCAGCATCGTCGGCAGGAGAGAAGTCCTTGGGAGCAACCAGCGTGCTCATCTTTCATTTCATAAGAAACTGAAACTAAACTACACAGTTCATTGACCCCCTTTTAATAGTTGTTCTGTTGGAGTTGATTGATGATGATAATAATTAATAACCAGGCGTTTTGTCAGGTAATCAGTTTCTCGAAAATAAATTCACAATACAAAGATCGTAACGTGAATTCCCGCCAGAAATACCGCTGAAGAAAAAAACAGTGCCTCCAACATTACAACAAAAGACGTCGACAGATCAGACGAAGACTCCATGGCCCAATGGATAAGGCGCTGGTCTACGGAACCAGAGATTCTGGGTTCGATCCCCAGTGGAGTCGCTTCCTTCACTGGACCATCTCTTTTTGTTCTTTTACTGTTTTGAATCTCTTATCCAGATTGTGAATGTAACTTGGTTGCCTTCTGTCTTACTGCTTCATTAGCTCAGCCAGTTTTAGGGATATATCACGTTGCCAGGTAAGGCGAGCGAGAAAGACCACGCAGATTTATTGACACATCCGCATCACGGCATTGGAGCTCTCATTGTTTTTATTGCTTTCTGCATCATGTACAAAAGCAATTGATGACAATGACTTTGGCTAACTGTATAGCGTATCGTCTCCTTGGGGAAGCTCCCCTCCTATTCTTTTATCTCGAGCCCAAACGCAACTTCAGTTCATGAGAAGTTCTGAGAAAGGTGATTTGATGAATGACTCCGGTCCACTGTCTGCATCATTTGAAACTACCAGATCGAATGCCGAGACCCTCATGTTTTCTTTAAAAGCTTAGCAGCACATCTTCGTCGTCGGAAGCCCTATTTGCATCCCACGGGCTGATCAAGGACTTTGTTGTGGCGAATAGCCAGAATTTGACACCATGTCTTTCAACAACCAGGCATTGCTACGGTCCACACGCTCCTATAGATGCTGATAAAACCGTTCCCTGAGAGATTCTTGGGCCACCTAGTCTTTATAGAGCTCCAGTGACTCTTCAGGCAGATGTCAAGGAGGCAGAGGGGTGTCGACCAAGCTAATATGTGATCTCTGCGAAAGCATCTGCATGACCCTCTTGTCACGAAACTTCGAATATTACATGACGATTGGGAAGCGGTGAATATACCACGAGTGCAATAGCACTGGCCAGACTCGTTATCGCCTTGTTCGCTTGCTCTTTCCCGTTTTTTGCGTACTGGATTCAAAAAAAAAAAAAAACAGAACAAGAGAAACGAAGCTCAATACCTCTTGCCGCCTCACGCACTTCTGTCCAAAAAATTGTGGTGGCAAGAGATACTCTTAAATCGAGCAACAATACAGAGTACAAGGCCAGCAAGCCAACAGAGATCCATCTGCTTAACGAAAGAGCAAGATTTTCTATTAACCCAGATTTTGCCTTCCTGCCTCCACTTTCCTCCCCTCAATTCGTGCCAGATCTCGAGGAAAGAAAACAAAATGAGTTGAACAAAGATAAAAGTTATATCCTATCGGTGTCAATACAGTTGAATGAACAACATCCCCAACTTTGTAGGTTAAATGATCACACTGTCATCGGTCTATACCTAAAGGCTACAAGCAAACCCGGAGTCAGAGGTAACAAGAGAGATATGCAAGGATCAATGCAAACAAAATCTGCTCTTCCCTTCTCAAGTAAAATATATACAAGGAACTGTATATTCCCTTATTTTTGTGATGAACCAGTAAATGTTGTCAGCAGATCTTTCCACTGACCGATTTCATTAACTTAACAACCATCCACCTACTGCATGGAATCCCTGCGAAACCTGTAGCTATACCCATTGGTTGAACGAAGCATCAATTCACTTGATAAACGGGACACCGAACGACTGGATAATTTCCTGGAAAGGTGAAATAGGATTGCCAGGATCACAATGTCTAGGAAGAAGATATAAACCAAAGGCAATTGCACAAGCCCATAGACACTCCTCCATAATACATAAGAGAACACAGCGGTGCTGGGTGCTATATGGAATTCTCGGAATTTACTCTGCAGATATTCTTAAAAACTCATTAAAGGAAAACAATCTACCAAACACAATTTAGTGGCATCTCTTTTCAGCGACAGACAACAGTGACAGACTCAGCAACATGAAACCTGTCTCCATGTTTCAATGACATAAAAACTTTCAATAGATCGTTCACCAGCCAAGAACTTTTGCAACTTAGACAAAGTTTCAACAGAAAAACTAGAAACCAAATATAGCGCAAGATTCCATCATTTTTCAAACAAAGCATTATACAAGTTGCATTTCAAGTGAAAATGTAAAACAAGCAGTGGACCAGAGAAAATCCTGTGTACTTTAATAGGACAGAGAAAAACTAAGAATGCCAGCGATATTGATTTGACATGAAGAAAACTAAACACAAATACCTATCACCCAACACGGGAGATACCTGTACTTCATGCATTCCTCTCAACTTGGCATTGCATTTAAAGCACCTGATCGACATTATGATTGGTGCCCCCATCTAGTCCTAAACCAGATTTGCAAGGAGAGCCGCTCACCTTATCTTACAAGATGACGCAATTGATGGTAGGAAGGATTAGTCTCCCTCAGTTTCTTAAGCACATCAAAGAGCCTTTTAGACATTTCATGGTTGACTTCCATGAAGTTATCCTGACTCCAGTGATAAAATCAAAAGTAATGAAAAATTAGGAAGAGGGCAATAAACCAATTTAAGATTACAAAGTAAAAGAAAATAAGGCAGAACAGCAGAACTAAACAATTAATGCGAAGTTTAGGAAAGAACAACAAATATACAAAGCTTTACCAAAAAAAAAAAAAAAACAACAAATTTACAAAGAACCTATATATTAAGATAGTTAACCAAACTCACCTACACAATGTACTACTTTGCTTCAAAGCGAAAATAGGGAGAAATAACTATAGGCCCCATACACAAAGGCAGAATCCTCAGATTCTGAAAAGGTGTAAAGTCAATCTCCGCAACAAGTATTGCAATAAAACCTAGTCACCACTTCACTTGTCCAAAAGAGAAAAATCCTAGTTACTACTCATCCAGTTGAAACTCTCCCAGTGTTAACCTTTTTCCTCCACAATAAAATTCAAGACAGCCATACTGACTCCAGAATACATGACAAATTATTCATAGTTCTACTCTATGGCTAACATCTGCGAACATGTGATTTGCACCAACCGAGGACTCACACTCTTTCCCCGAGATCAGTATAACAATACCTCTCTGTGGTTTCGGATATTCCAGACCATTCCAGCAGGAAACATCACTGTCTCACCAGTCTAAATTTACACCGTTACACACCAACTATTCTATTTTTGTTGACATGCAAAATCTATTTAAAATAGTATCCTCATTAAAAAGAACATATCTCAACAAACGTTCATATTTGATTTCATACTTGTACAAGTCTACATATTTTTCCATCATTAGTTGTTTTTCTAATGGCACCCAACAGTTGTTCTAAATTGTACCCGACATTCTTTCTCTACTCATTAAGCTCTAAGCATACAATCAAACAGACATAAAACAATTAGCCCATAAATTTATATGCAAAAGCAGCTCGTCTCCATCATTGCCCCAACAAAAAAGTATAAAACAAATACTAAAAAATTAGGGAACTAAAAAAGTCTCTTTACAGAATATAAACTGACAATAGAAAGACATAAGAGATCGACTTTTTTTTTTTTGGGTAAAGATAAGAGATCAACTTTTGGACTCTTCAACTTCTGAATAATATGAGCTTTCTTTTTTCCAACAAAAAAATTTTTACATCCAAAATTATTTACAAAAAATACAATTTCTCTCTATACACCAAAATCCAACTAAAAAACATTCCCTTTCCACCATTCTTTTTTCTCGCTCATTTCTCTCTAAAAATAAGTAATTTTACTAAAAAGATCATATTGACATAAACAAGAAATAATACCAAAAACCGAACCAAAAAGAAAAGGCAACAAAAATTTCAAAAACTATTACGTATTATTGTATCAGACCAACATCAAAATGGGACGACCACCTAACTGCAAGCGAAATCATAGGAGTTCACATTCAAATCCTCCGGCCACGAGTCTTGGAGCAGCTTCACCAGGAACTGGGCCTTCCTCTTCAACCTCTACGTGCAGTCACTCTGCACCGGCAGCAGTAGCTGCGTAAACACACCAGCAGAAAAAACGCCCTCCTCCATCACTACTCCAACACTGAGTACAGCACCAGCAGCACCGCTGTCAGGTACTCTGTCGCCCAGTCTGACACCTTCAGGATCATCCACACCAGCAGCGGCTCACTCAAAGCATGCAGACTAGAATAAATAAATATTTTTTTCAGTATAACCGCACTAAATGAAAAACTAAATGGCAGTCAAGCTTAACTTATCTTAAACATAAAACAGATCAATTTGTCAGAGGTGCACTTAGATGTGAAATCGTGTATGGGAATTTGAGAAGTTTCTCTCTGATGAGAATAGCCAGAGAAAATGGAAAATGATGGGAAAATGAGTGGACCGGAAGACGTGCAAAACTGTGATGCAGGAAGAGGGCACAGAATGCGAGCCTGTTTTCTTCCAAGGGAGTGTGCTATTGGAGTTTTCAAGAAATGGACAGGGCAAGCTTGGAAAATGCTCTTCCAATTTTTATAGGGACAGGGATAGGATAGGAATTGATATAATATCTATTTTCAGAATAGATGACTCAAAATTTATCACAGCATGCAGAAACTGCAGTCCTGATGTATATAAGCTCCTTTATCTAGCATCTTACCTTTAGTGAAACCAATAGCTTTGTGTCATGAGACCATATGCTTTTCTTCGTGAGTGCTCTGTGGAAAGCTGCCAAAAATATTGGACCTGCTCAAGCCTTGGGCATCACAATAATTGGACAACCATAAAACTGCAGAATCGTTGATTGTAAGCTCAGCAGATTCGGAGAAAATAGATTTTCTGCCGATGCTTTCAACTTTCTTAGAGAATGCAGATAAGCTAGTAAACAGCATTGACGCATGAGACACAGCCCACATTTGGAGGACAGCAGCAGAAAAGTTATGAAACACGTTATTGGGTAACAGCAAGATTGCCCCGACAAGCTCGGATGTAGGTAATTGAGAACAGCACGTATCTAAAAGGCTTCCCACTGCAATAGCACTCTTACCTGCATCTATTTCACCTGAGCAAAAGAATTTTAAGATCAACTTCTCCAATTGAAACTGAGAACCCATAAGTTCCAGCCTAATCAGACTCCAGAACTTATGTTGCTCATCAGATCCCCATTGAAGGGAGCTTTGGATTAAACCAAGAACAGTTTCCACATTCTCCCCCAGTATGGATAGCTTCTTGAGCCCAATCTCAAACTTTATGTTGACAATATCGCCATCGCTCAAGCGGCTCACAAGTAATCTAATGGCCCGCTCCTTGCCAATGGATAAATCAGCAAGATGAGAAAAGACACTGTGGAACAAAAGCTGCCATTTTACCCCCTTCCACTCTGAGCAAGACGCTAAATCAAAAACAAGAAGCTCTGAGAGAGTTCTATCAGCTTCTTCAGGTGATATGGTTGTTAGATGTAAAAGGTAATGTGTATAAGCCAAAAAAGCGTCCTGTACCACTGAAACAGTTAAATCTCGGTCTAATACAGCAGCAGCAAAATGGGGTTCACGAAAGTTCTTCTGCCTTCTATCTGAAAAGGCAAGATAACAATCAACGTGACACATCAGGAATGGCACCCGAGTGTTGATCAACTTGTGAAGACCATCTCCCACGAGTTCATTAATCATATGATTTGCCACGTCTGCCTCATAAGCTAGTCTTGATGCGTAATATAACAGGTGTGCTCCCACAGGGAAATCATTCCTCGACCAAAACAAAAGCAGTTGAACTAACCTTTCGTTTTTAGAAGAGAGATACTTCCGAATAATTAAGGTTGTGGGGGACTCGCATTCGTCAACATTAAGATCATCTTGTGGATGCTCAAGAGGTGCAAAGAGTTTGTATCCATTCAACTCTAGTTCCCTCGCTATTGTTAAAGATAAAACCTCGGGAGATATTGAACAATGTGTTGCCAAGTTACTGCCACCATTCATATACAAATCAAGGATTTGCTCTAAAGCCTGAAGAGTTGATGCATTTGAGTTCTTAATTGCTTTGCTGAGACTTTTGACCAACTTTTGGATATCACTCTCTTGAATTTCTGAAGGGATGCTCAAGATTGTAGATGTAAAGGAAGCAGAAGTATCATCCGACTTGGACCCAACTTCATCGTTCTGGACATAGGTAAGGTGTTCCTCAGGTAAAGCTGTTCCGACCTCCATGGAAATTAACTGACCAAGAGTCTTAGATGGTTGTATTTCTTGAGCAATCCCAACTCTCGTATCTGACAATAGACACCCAAGCTTCTCCTTTAAATATGGAGAAAGTATTTCAGCTGATGTCAAACTTTCAAGATTGGAACTCAATCCTTGGTTAATGAGCACATTAAAAGATGATGACACTCTGCTAGATATCATATCCTTGTGTTCCACGTCATAGTTATCCACAAGAAGAAACAAAAATTCAAGAAGAGTGTGTGTTAGTTCAATATAGTGAGGTACGGAATGAGCCATTAACAACAATGCTGGTTCAATGTTCATAACTTTATCCACTCTTTCATCAAAGAAAAGCCAATCATAAAATAAGGCCAACTTTGCATTGGCTTCCACATAATTCTTCCTGCAAGACTTCAGAAGCCAACCAAGGACAGCCCACCTTGGGATTGTATTAGAATGAATGACTTCTCTAGTTGGGTGGTGTGCACAACATATGAAGCGAACAATATCAACTATAACAGTCTCTCTCTCTGGAGTGCAAAAAAACTTGCTCGCAAACCAGGTTTGATGCCGCTTTTGGTTCCCAAGCTTCACGTGTGTGAGCAGAAACCTCAATTGCGTTTCCGCCTCTGGGGTAAGTCGAAGCAAGAAATAACGACTTGAAGTCCTCATGGAATATATCTGTGCAATATCCGAAAATCCAGCAACCCCAAACTCTCTTGGGTTCGAAACCAAATCCCTCCATATTGCTCGAAACTCATGCACATGAACCAAGTCTTGCAACAACCGTACTAAATCCCTCCCAATCTTCAAACACAAACCAAAATGCTCCCTCAACATCTTAACACAAAACTCAATTTCCAACCTCTTCAGCGCTTCCAATTTTGAATCGACGGTCACCCTACAATGGTCAGCCAATAACCTCAGAAAGCTATACAACGCACTAGTCAAAACCAACGGATCCTCTTCTAGCAAGCAGCTCCATTTACCCAAAAACAGGCTCACCATCTCGAAACACAACCACAGATTCCCACTGCGAAAATCGCCCCCAACTATCTGCCTCAACAACGAGGCCAGCAATCCACCAAACCCTATCGCAGAAACATCAACCATCTCGCTAGCGGCCCACAGGACCTGAGTTTTCGCCGTCTCGGCGAGCTTATCGTACAACTCATTGACAATTCGAGCCAGCAGATTCACGAAGAGTGCGTACCCGTCGGTGACAATGGCGTGCAAGTGCTTGATGTGAGTCTTGGCGAGATGGGTCTCGGTTAGGGCTCCATAGAGGAGGGCGCGAGTGAGATCGGAGTACTCGTCTGGGGTTAGGATTTCGAGAGGGAAGGGCGGTCTGAGCTTGGGCTGGAGGAAGTGGAAGGCTTGACGGAGAGTGAGCTCGAGATGGTTCTCTGCTTCGTGAGGCGCGAGGTGGAGCAGCTTCGCGGCCATGGCATGACTAGCGAAGAAGCAGAAGAAGGAAATAAACGGTCGGCAGTGTCCGTAGCTCTTCTGAGTGGTGAACTGAAGGTGAAGGTTTGAAGAAAAAGAGCCGTCGGTGGCGGGTTCAGACTCCGTTCAAAAACCCATTTCACAGATGAGGTAGGTTGCTCATGAAACTTGTCAAAGTGTTGGCTTTGTAATAAGAACCGTTCAGTTTTGACATTTATGATAAGTCTTCGTATGGTCACCGATGATTATTTAGGCTCCGTTCGTTTCACGAAAAATATAATAATTTGAAAAATATTTTCTAGGAAATCATTTTCCTAAAAAATGATAATATTTTTCAGTGTTCGTTTGTCAAAAATCGTTGACTCATCGGTCTTGAGCGAGGTCGAGAAATACTATTAGAGACTACGATATTTAAAGGTAAGCAAAGAAGAGTGAAAGTATTTTCCACTTTCAAAAAAACGGAAAATATTTTCTCCACCTTTGAAGGTGTTTTTTTCATTTGGTAGAAAATATTTTCCTTGACTATCTTGTTTTTCGCCTCCCGAACATCACAACTTCCGGAAAATATTTTCCGTGAAACGAACGAAGCTTTAGTGTCCAAATGTTAGTTTCGACAGGCAAACTTTCTTAGAATGGAAAATTTTTTCCTTTCGAATGAGATTGTGACCGCTATTATGTATGAAGATCTGTCAAGCTTTGATGTCTACGGTGTGTCTTCAAATGGTCAAGATGGATGATTTTCTTGTGTCAAAATGTTAGTTTAGAAAGTCAATTCTGATCTCTAAATATTACATATTTTTGTTCAATGAAACGATTACACACTTAGCTTTTAGATTTTATCATACTAAAGTAACTATATGACTCTTACCTTCTCGGAAGAGACACTAGTAACTATTTAATGAATGTCAGACATTTCTTCGTTAAAAGTGAAAATATGTTCAAGTAAGTTAATAAGAAAAATTATCTAATCCAATCATCCTCAGCCATCATGCACGGCACATCGTGCAATAGGTTTATGAGAATGACTGGATGATTTCCCTGTGTTAACAACCATACAAAAAAAAGTTTGTTTCTGGGACCAAATGAAAGATACGCCATTGGGTGTCGAGATATAAAGCGAGAAGGATAGATAGAGCAGGATTTGCCGAATGGGGAATGTCAATTTGAAATCTTCCTTTGCTTTGACGTGCAACATGATAATGTGGATAAGATTCATATGCCTAAGACAAGTTGCATTATTCTCGTGTTAGAAGAAGGGCAAAACGCAAACAGTAGGAATTTTTGCAGTCTGTCAAACGTTGGTGTATGGCCCAGATTGGAGACAAGAGCAAACGAACCCAAATGTCCAAGCACTTGATACATAGAAGTTAGAAATATAACAGATGAATTATTAAGCATATGAAGTTTAGCGATCGTCATTGAAAAAGTCCATCCGTGAGATCCAAACATTCCCATACGAATTTACATGTTCTTTCATCGTGGTCAATTCTTATGTGTCGCATTTGAATTTTTTGGCACGTCTTCCATAAAATGTATCCACGGGTGCTAAAAGAAAAATTGCAACGTGAAATTAAGAAGAAATCAGATCGGCCATTTTGATTTTCTCCCCTCCCATGAGAAATCATACTACTAGACTCAATTCTCCTTTCGCCTTTCTCTGCTCCTTTGTTCCCTTTCTTTTTCTTCTAATTATCAACTTCTGTGTATATTTCTCGATTAATGATTCTCAATTGAATTATACTAAGTGTTAAAAATTAGCTTTGCCAATGCTTTTGGTTACATGCATTATTTATTTTCTTTTCCATCTTTTTCCTCTTGTTTATCATTTCCCACTTCTTACTAACCATCTAAAAAAAAGGGATTATACTTTCGTGCACTTGGAATTGTCAACATGATTCAATATGGTATGAGAATACAATATAATCCCTCAACAAAGGTAGATAATTTGAGTGTATCTTAGTCCTATTCATTAAAAAAAAAACACATCGTTGTGCAGTTAAAATACATGCTCCAAGTTTGTGCATTACAAGATAACATGAGCTGGCCTCAAGTGGAAATTGTCAAATTCGAGTTCATCTTACAAACTCAATTTGTACAAAGAAGATACTCATACATAATTATAGCAATATCTTCTAAGGTCTGTGAGTTAGATGTACGGTATGCAACAATACGACATAAAAGTAGATGCATGACCCTATATCCCAATTAGCGAATAATATTCAAGCTTATATCATATATTATTGTTGTATAATCCTCCCGTTATTCGTATTCATGTCAACCTCCTCGAGACAACTAACTTGGATTAGATTTGGAAGTCTTCTTGAGCTTTTTTTCTCTATGGCTTCAAATGTCTATTTCTACATAAGTGTCAAGCACATTTTTTAGCACATTTTGATTTCCAATCTTTATCCATGCACGATAACGTACTTTAATCTATCTATTATAAACCTATCCGGAAGCAAAGAGGATCTGGTTTGCCAATAAAGTCAAGAGCCAAGATATGAGGTCTCCGCCATGTTGGCCACCTATTTGTCTCCACATCTTCTTATGCCTTGTTTTTCTCACTGTATAATGGTCCTCTCGGCCAATCCTTGTTCCTCATAACCAAAGTGAAGAAACTCGATGTGAAGGTTCTCTCCAAGGCAAATTGGGTCCCTCACTCTCCCTCAAGGGCTTCTGACCTTGTGTCTCTTTTCTCACTTCGGCTTTGATATGAAGTTCAAAGGCTTAAGAGTAGAATCCCTTCAGGGAGAGGGAACGAGCTTTGTCTTGCTTTTCCAAAACTTATGGTTTGAGCTTGTGTTCTGAGAGAGTTGCTGAAACCAAGGCCTTTCTTTACTTTGCATTCTCCCTCAAAGGCTTCCGGCCATTGGGAGTCTGATTAGTGAAATAAAATTGCGTGGTCGGAAGTCTCTGGGGCGAGTGCAAAAAATGTGGCCTGATCGAGCCAGTGAAAAAAGATCTTGCAGTCAACCTCGAACAATCAAAGCATATATGCGATGGTTCGTCATTGCTCCCTCTCCCTCAAGGGCTACCATATGTTGCCCGCTTTAGCGACGAAGTTGTTGTCCAGATGCAATCCGTGGTATGTAATGAATCCATTGAGATCGCTACTATGGCGATCTTGATCTATTGGAAACTTGCATATCACTCTTTGATTTCTCGCTTTTTCGTGGTGGAAACTGAAGTTCTTGGGGATAGTGGATAATGTTCTAACCACGTTCAGGCCGAAGAGAAGCCATACCACCCACCATGCATTGTTAAGGCGTATCAGAGTTAATTATCAGCTTTTTATTTATCTATAGCTTGTTGGTTCTAATAACATTTAGTTATCAATTTCAGACTAATGTTGGCATGGGTTTCGAGCTGCTGAGAGGATGCAGAAGAAGCTGTCGAATCTATTGAATTGATCTAAGTTGTATATAGATTATTGAGGATAAATAAAAGAGGTATACGTGCATATGAATGTATGTGTGTGGTGCTTGTGCGGATGCACACGTGCGAATTCTCGCAGGATTTATCCTTTATTGTACTTAAGTAGCAGCAAAATGCTTCGATGGGATTGTCTATGTCTGATCTTATCAGCTTAGCAAATATTTGTAATGGTATAGTGTCACACAAAGTTTGCTTCAGGGTTGATTTATGCTTTTCCAGTGTTTTCTCTTTGTCAAAGAAGGAGAAGGAGAAGGAGAAGGAGAAGGAGAAGAATACGCTTGGATTCTAGAGAATTCAATTCGATATTGTAAGAATGGAAAGATGCCTTCTTCTAATTGTGGTTTTAATAACAAAGATTTCTCTTTCCAAACATATTAGTTTAGCTATGATTTGGAATAGAACAGCGTCGCCATTCGCTACCTTTAGTGGACAATGTTGTGTATTGATGTTGTGCAATCCTGTCTTTGGTAAAGGGCCAACTCTTGATTGGAGTTGGTTTAAAGGACCAAAGAGTGCCATTACGGGCTGTTTTATCATACATAGATATTGAAAATAACTTATCGTGGGAGCAGCCACAAAAGAACAAACGAATAGAGAGAAACATCTTAAGTGATTTTCATTAGGTCGTACCTTATTATATTCCCTATTCATTAATTGAGAATTGAGTTCGATGAGCATCCCTAATGTTGTATGTATTTCCAATCTGTTTTCTCTGTTAGCAAGAGGGTTCCGTAATTGCTAAACAGCAAGAAATTCCCCTATTCAACTATAAAGTCGCATTTTATTTCTATTTTTTTCCTCATAGTTCGAGCTAACCCAATGAAATATATACGTCGCCAAAAAAACTTTTTGCAACATAGTTTATCTTGATGTTTAAGTGCCTGTACACGAATGAAATTTTATGGCCGTCCCCTAAGCACCAAAATATAGTGCACACTTCTTCCGCTAATTACTTTTCAGCGAGCAAAACCAGCCTCGACATAAGATAATCAAGTGAACAATATGGGGGAAGCGTGTCGGAGTTTTAAGATCAGGATGGCAAACCGCTGTGATTACGTCGCTAATGTTGCCTAATCAAGAGTGGTTGACTTAAGTGACATGGGAGTCTTCAGAATGAATCCTGAACCGATCAAATATGATATGGAGATCCTTTCGAAGGAGATTATTTTCTCAAAAACAATGTTCGCACTGATTGCTGAAGCCAAGCGGTAGCATCGTTCCGCCTAGCATTTTTTTTTCCAGTTATGAGAGAGAAAGTGTGTCTGAGTAATTAGAGAGCGATTGGGAGAGAGAGGAGCCCGAAAGGCTACCACAGCCGTTGCCGTCCTGATCATCGTTTCCATGAGGACGTGGATTGATCTTCATCTTCACGAAGTTGAGGATGTTTTCACATCGTCTATGACAAGACGATAATGATTGACAGAAGTTAGAATTTGATTCACTATGAGTTTGGATTCACGCAGATTTCGACTTATGTTTGTATTGGCACTCATCCTAATCAACATCATGGATGGCGATACCATAGGAAGTATATATCGGAGTATGCCTGGACGAAGCTAAGAGAGTGGCTTCAGGTTTTGCCTAGGAGATTGGAGCGACTTCTCCTGAGCAGACCAAAAGCCTTGTGTGCCTCGGAACTCTTCATTTCTTTACGGATCGGTCTACGCTACCCTTTTCGTTGGAGTCAGATTGTTTTAGGGTGACTTATACATTCACAAGTCATGATCTATACTTGTGAGAACTAGTTCCACTTAATACCGAGTGTCTTTGTTTAGTGGGCCAATATAAGCATCTACAAGTGGCCCATTGCAAAAGAGAAAAAAACTAAGTGATCGATTGAGTTGTCAAGACTCACGGAAAACTCTACCTTACAATTAGATTATCGATCCACTGTCCTCCCTCCCTCCTCCCTCTTTCTTTCTCAAATTTTATGGGATCTCTTATGTTTGGATGTCCATGTTGTCTAAGAATTACTTGAAGCAATGAAATGAACTGTTTTTTACTCAAAAAAGAAGAAAAAAAGAAAAGGAAGCAATATGCTACATTCCCTTGATTTCACCTAGTCATGCGTTACCTTGCAATTTTCATGGCTAAGACAGGCGAAGGTAAAATCCTCGGAAGTTGCAAAATTACTCAATTTGACTCAGTCAGTTCTATTCTTGAATGTGTCACGTGCCCAAAATGCAAGAAATGCAATAGACGCCATGTTTGAGGGAAGACCTGTACGGTGATCTCGAACTTTGACGTACTGTAGACTCGTGATCTGCGAAATGTACAGCCATTGGCTTTTCTCTTCCTGGCTTTTAGCTCGTTCTTGATAATAATAATAAAAAAGGTTTGGACTTTGAAAGTTTGAAACGTGCGTTTAATTCGGACGGGAACTTGTCGTGCGCGCGTCCGTCTTGTCATCCAAGGCAATCTTCTTCTGTTCTACAGAGGTCAACGTAGTTGACATGGGACGAAATCGACCAAAGCGGATGTTGGTCAACGAAAGAGAGGCAGTTCATCGGGCAGCGAAATGCAAACCGATATCCCCTGTTAACACGATGAAAAAGTAGTAAAAAAGTAAACACAAGGAAAACAAAAGGATGAGGAAAACTCGAAGATCAGTTGAGTTGAGATTTACAGCCAAATGAAAAACTTCTCACTTGCTGCGAGGAGCATGTATTGAACAGCCACGGCTTGCCAAGATAAGGAACTTTATTAAGTCAACCCCTTTCATCGAAGGCAACTCCAATAATTAGCCCTCAAACCAGTGCTTATTCTGCAAGATTTGGGAGTTTACTAGACTATTTGCAAGTAGATCCCACTTTTGATGTTATTTGCAAAGAAATTTCCATGAGGCCCTTCTAATACCGAAAGGTAAAAACAAAAACACAACGTGAGCCCTAACTAAGCAGACGCATCGACCAACGGCCATGGCGTTCTGGCCGAGCAGCCATTAGAAGGCCCAACACGGCTTGACTCATCGATCAATGCACTGGCTTTCAAATCATATATTCATCATTGGCGAAGAAAACAACCTCTTGCATGCAGTATAAAGATTCAGAGATATTATCAATCGGAACATTATCGTTATGCAGTGCATCTCAATTTTATACTCGGCCCAATTCTTATCATGCATGTGAATTTTCTTTTTCTTTTTTTCCATCTGCAGTAGTTTCTTCCGATCTGCAAAAAAGAAGAAAAGGAGGGAAAAGAAAAGGATACTATCTATTAATTCCACCACACGGGTAATGAATCAAGAAACAAGGGAAAATCACAAATAATGACCCAAAGTGCAATCATTTTCTCAAATAGAGACCTAAAGTGGACCGTGTTTCAAATAAGGGCTTGAAGTGCCCTCATTGTTTTAAATAATGACCTGAAATTATTTAAAATAAGGGTCTCACCTCACCGGTTCTCCGACAACCCCCACTTTCCGGCCAATTAAGCACATTTTCATCAAAAAAATAATTTTAAGTTAAATTTAAAAAAAAATTACAGGGGGAAGGCTGCCACCCCATTGGCAATGAGGTGACGGCCATGGCTGGCGGGTTGCCAGCCCCTCGGCAATGGCCGGCCGGGTCACTAGTCGAGGGGCTGGCGACCCCTCGCCGACACCGGGAGAGAGGATCACGGCCCTCTACCTCGTCTGGGCAGACGAGGGATCATCGGCCCTCAAGTAGGGCCGACAACCCTCACTCAACCCCACCGACCCCAGATCTAAACGCCAACGAGGCTGGTGGAGGGTCACCGGCCTTCAAGCAGGGTCGACGATCCCTCGTCCGCCCAGACAAGGGAGAGGGCCGCAACCTGGTGAGGGGTCTCCAACCCTCGCTGAGGGGCTAGCGACTCGGCTGACCATCACTGAGGGCTAGCGACCCGCAAGCCATGGCCACCGCCCCACATACAATGGGGCGACGGCTATGGGTGGAAGGCTCCAGCCCTCCCCTGAATCTTTTCATTTTATCCTTTTTTTTTTTGTTTTTTGGAAAGAAAAAATTTTAAAAATTGAAAGACCAAAATACCCTCATCAGTAAGTATAGTCAAGTCCTTTTTTAGACTAATTAATCATTTTATGTCCTTATTTGAAACATGATTCACTCCATATCCTTATTTGAAATAATGAAGGCACTTCAGGTCCTTATTTGAAATAACGTCCACTTCATATCCTTATTTGAGAAAAAATGGTATTATCTATTAATTCCATCACATGGGTAATGAATCCAAAAACAAGGACCACAACATAAGACCCTCATCAATGGCGGATTGGATTCTTTCAAATTATTAAAGCAAGCAAAACTACTACTAGAAGATCTGTTCAAAGCAGCATTCTTTTTCTCAAAGGATGGTCAAAGCCAGCTCGAAGGACCGACTGCTTTCTCTTATTTTATGGTGAGGAGGCACGAATCGTCTCCATGAAAGACGTAAGGTTGGGCCATATCCATGCCGTGCACCTTAACATTGATCAGACATTGGTTCATCTGAGTAGAACCCTAGTAAAGCCATTTTAGAGCCATGATGGGTCTTCACGGAGATAACTAAACTCATTTTCAGGAGATCAATAATATATCATCGCCTCCTTGAGCCAGACTCTTTGTTCTTGTTCTTCTAACCATCAAGCAGCACCCTCGGCTGAATTTTCGCGCACCAGACTAAATTCGTTCCATATGCGCCAAGACGAGTGACTTGCAATGAAATTGTTCCAGAACAGTTTGGGACGGTTATGTATACAGCAAAACCCGAGACCTCATGCCTCTTGCTCAATGATTCTCCCATCCTATGTTAAATTTGAATTATATGGAAGCATTTTATGGCGATGCTTGTGTAGAAACTTGAGGAAGGATTCCTGTTATCAACGTGCTCAAAAATTTTAATTACCGATCTCTCTTGACACTGGTTCGCCAAATTCTTCAATGAATCTGTGAGGTTTACAAGCTGTGTAATTATGAGGAATGGAGGATGCGTAACCCTTCTTATTTCATCATCCCACGTCCGACAGAGTGGGTGGTTTCATGTTAAGTGAATGATTACTAATTGCTCATTTCAATGGAGAGAGTTGGCCAATGTGTGAAGTAAAGTCACGATGATTATGTATTCTATCACGTCACATCCTTGTAAGAAGCAAATAAGAACACCACAAACAAACGTGTTTCCCGTGACGGCCTATATGACGACGAGCCAGAGGTTGAGGACCAGTGGGGGTTAATTGAGGTAGAAGGTGAAAAGCTTTAAGGTTGATCGAGGGGATTTAAGATGCATGAACGAACGCAAACTGAGCCTCCACCGGTCTCCGGTTCCTGCTCAGGGACAACGAATGGGACTAGCATGGGCAACGGCAGATCTACGTTCGTCTAAGCTAACACCTAATTGGTAATCTAAGAGTTGTTAAACTAGAGAGATGATCTAGGATGCAGTGTATGGGTTGATGTCCTTGTGACTTCGACCAGTCCAAGGGAGTGTCTGGGGACACCGATTAAGGAAGCTAGAGAAATTTTCTTTGGTCCAAAGCCGGCTTCGCTGACCAGACCAACACCGACTTCCTCCTTATTCATAACCTACCCTGAAAGACAACAAACTGCGACTTTTACTTCTTCTGTTTTTTTCTTTTTTATTTGCAAAAGCACGTAACCGAAAAGAAAGAAAAATCAAAAACCTAAAACCTAAAAGCAAATAAACTGGAGAGACTTTCTTATTTGAGAAAAAGTCAAAGTCTCTTTCCCCCGTTCTATATATATTAACCCCCAACAGCGCGCTCCTTAAGCAAGACTCTCATCTCTAAATCAAAGCTACCTCTCTCTCTCTCTCTCTCTCTCTCTCTCTCTCTCTCTCTTCGATCAGTCATTCATGGGCAATGCGATATCACCATGCTTGCATCACAACTCAAGCTCAAAGTCACAGTCCGTGAAGCTAATCTTTTGGGAAGGAGCCACAAGGATCTTAACCGGAAAGCGCCCCTGCATAGCCGGCGAGATCATGTTTGAGTGTCCAGACAAGATGGTCCTGCATGCCGACTCGTTCTTCCTTGGCCGCCCAATACCGTTGCTCGCCATCGACGACAAGCTCATCCCTGGTCAAACCTACTTTGTCCTTCCCATCGGCTTCTTCTCCAGCAACACCCTATCTTCCTCCACCATCGCATCCCTGTGCTCAAACCCTAGCAAACAGTCCCTCGTGAGCTTCGGCGACAGCAACGGTCCTTTCGAGTACGTCAAAAGCGGAGACGGGAAGGCCCTGATTAAGGTTGTCCCAGAGTTCATTACGAGGTTGATTGTTGCCAAGAACAATAACAATGTTGCAAGCGGTAATGTTGACGCAGCTGGGAGTCGCGGTTTTCTTTGCAGCACACCGGAGTTGCAAAAGCATTATGACCAGCTAGTAGGGTCTAAAGGCCAAGTTTGGTCGCCGAAATTGGAGACGATATTAGAGTACAAGACTAGGGTTTTGCCTTGCAAACTTATAGGGTTGGAGTGGAAGAAGAAGAAGAAAGAAAGACAATAGTTTACAAGTTCCTTTTCTTCCTTTTTAAAACTACGATTGTAGTTTCTTGACGTGGTTGAAGAGAATGAAAGAGTATAGGTAGTCAGTAGTTACAAGTACATACAGCCATGTTAACTAAAAAAATTTCCCTTCTAATTTTCCTCTCAATTGTACAAAAAAGGATTGGAAACAGTGGTTGATCTAGAAATATTTGACAAATAATTCAATTTTCAGAATTCAGTGAACCTCTTTTCTTTTTGGAGTCATTAGCATCATTAGTCTCATTCCCGTTTTATGATAGTTTCCCTTTTCATTTGATGTCAAATATTGGTTTCCTGCCATCACTTGTTTCATTTCAGACTCCACCTATTCATCGTCCAGGGCATCACGTTGCTTAGAAAGATAAGGTTATTCACCAACCTAATACTAACCATATGATTAGGTGTTTGAATGATACCTTAGGCACAATTTCTCTTGGTTAGAGGCTGATCCAAACAACCAAAATTCACCCGCAAAAGTTTACCAACCAATAGAAAACAGGGGCATGATGACTGCAATAATTGAAGAAGCGGAAAAGAGAAGATACATGAGAATGCCAAATTGAAAACTTTTGAAGAGACATGAAATTGACATTTCAATATGTTCTTGCGGTTGTCACCAACAAGACAATGGCGTAATCCAAGGATATCGGCTAATTGAATGAGGAATCACGAAGTGTTCACATCACCATGGAGTTCAAACACATACAGCTTAAGCAACTAATTATCTTTCCCGAAGCTTGAAAGCAATTCATATGCTAAATAGGATGATTTATGTTGTTGGTTTCAGATAAGTGAACAATGATCTATGTGAGGCTCGCAAATTATTCCACCCTGGACATTATTATTGATTGTCGTGTTAAGCGATTTCTGTTTGTCAAATGAAAGCATTCATTTTAGATCATTTTTCATGGACTTCATTTCATCTTTTTATGTATTTAATGGATCTTCTTAAAATTGATTATTTTTTTCAAACAGAAAAGGGTTCATGTAGATACAGGAGTAGATCTAAAGTTGAGGGTTTTTCTTTATATTAAAATGGTTCAAGATAGAATTAGGACTAGACCTAAATTTAGGTATTTTTTTAGGGAATTAGGCAGTATATAACTAACCATTTGGTTGGGTTAAACATTTGCTCACCCGTCAACAATGTAGATACTGCACCTTAACATAAAATTTCTAAGTAAGAAACTACGTACCAAGTTACGTTATTGTAACTAAGCACATAAAACGCACGACCACATCAAGATCTCCAAGTAGATTGCTTTAGGTTATTCAATGTGGAATTCTGGAGATGCATAAAGTATTGTCTGCATAAGAAATCATCAATATATTCATATCATCACAAACATTCGCATGTAAAAAGTGCTTCATCTAAGAAATGAAGGTGCTTTAGGTGACAGGACAAGTTACAGCGTCACTCAATTCTTAAGCAAGCATCAAATGAATCTCTGCAAAGGGAATATCTATAGTGATATATATGTCATAAATATTGCCAAAAAAACTAAGAGCTCCTAATCATTACACAAGTATGCCATCTACGACATGCTTTTTCATTAGTCACTACATACATCACTAGAACGAGCGCCAAAGGAAAATCCATATTCAAGGAATACGAAAGATCTAGTCTCCTCAGTCGCTTGAAATTAAAAGGACTAAAGACTCTCTCTTCTCTATTGATTCCTTCAATTTCCTTAGTCTTCTCTGGCGTTGGACCGCTTTACATATTTAATGAATACTGTTTAATTATAACATCACATAGCTGAGGTTTTGGCAATAGACCATGAGAAACACCACGAAATAGTACTGAAATCTCTCTTCACATAAGCCTATCGTTTTTCCCATGAAGAAAGGCAGAAAACCGAGATAGCTGCAAGCAATTCATCCCAATTCTCTCTCCATCAGGACACGATCACGCCAGTTAGTTCGACTTGCACTGGGGCAGCATTCATCGCATCAACCACATCCCATTTCCCCCTGCTCACTGCCTCATCAGTTCACGTCCGCTCGTGGCTGCTCATTACCTGGTTGGATTAGTGAATGCAGAAAAATGTCAAACATGCCGGACGCATTGCTTCAAGCAACGTCCCGTGCCATCAACTTCAACCTTAAAAATAACGGGACAATTGCCATTTAAATCCTAAACATTTTACAACTTTGCCGGTTAAGTATTTCCAACTGATTTTAGCCGGAAAATGCCTACGTGGCGTGACCGGACCTCGCCGGCAATGACGTGACAATGACACGGTGAGGACGTGATAAAAATAATGTCGTTTTGGCTAAAAATTCGTTTTCTCCCGGCATTGTTCATCGTCTTTCTCCTTCATGCGAGCCCTCAGAAACCCTAGCCGTCGTTCGACCCCTCGACGCCGTTGTGACCGGGAAATTACACGAGCTTGACTATGAAGCAGCACCTGGCTCATCGGAACCCACCGTCGTGCCATTCGTGGACACCGCCGTGCCGAGTGAAGCCTTTCCCGAACCCCGGTCTCCTGTTCGCGAGCTAGATCTTGAGCTGGTCCGAGCTGGGCAGCGAGGCTGGACGGCGTTGGAGGCGATGTGGGCTCCGTCGACGACGCCTGGGGGCGTCTCGGGCCACAGCTATCTCGAGCAACGAAGTCTAGTGAAGTAGAAAACAGGGGAGGTTGGGCGTGAGCCAAATCAGTGTGGGTAACATCCGAGACTCATGCCGGAGGCCTCAGGCTTTGAATCCAGCGTCGAGGTGGCGTTTGAGGGTCCTCGCCGCGACAACGAGATTAGCAGGGTCCGTGGCCTCAGTCTAGCGAATAGGGGACCAGGGTTCGCGAAGGGCTTCACCCGGCACAGCAGCGTCCACGAACAGCACTATGGTGGGTTCTGGTGAGCCAAGCGCTGCTTCATGGTCAAGCTCGCGTAATTTCCCGGTCACAACGACGTCGAGGGAGCGAACGGAGGCTAGGGTTTCTAGGGGCTCGCATGAAGGGGGAAGAAGGAAGACGATGAGCAGTGCCAGGAGAAAACAAATTTTTAGCCAAAACGACGTCATTTTTGCCACGTCGTCGTCGGCGAGGTCTAGTCGGGCCATGTTGTCTCCAAGTAGGCATTTTCCGGTCAAAATCCATCGGAAAGACTTAATCGGCAAAGTTGCAAAAGGTTTAGGACTGAATCGGCAAAGTTGGAAAAAGTTTAAGACTTATATGGCAATTATCCCTAAAAATAACTGACCTATTTAACGAGCGCGCATTTGCTCCGGCCAGCACCAATTATGGACCACCTGCAAAGTCGTGATAGAGATGCACTGTAATCTTTGCAAATGTTGAATTCAATTAAGAATCTGTCATGCGCGTGTCTATTGTCTGGAAGTCAATATATCCATGTTCTACAAAGGTCAACATAATCGACATTGAACGTGATCAACCAAGCATATTAGTCAATGAGAAACTACCAAGGCAGCTCATTGGGCAGCTAAATGCAAACGAACTCCCCAATCAACATGAAGAAAATTAAAAAGATAAAGATAAAGATAAGGATAACCTGAAATTTAGTTGAATGGACGAGATTTACAGCCTCATAGCAAATTTTTATTTGCTGCGAGGAATGCCATATTGAGCAGCCACGTCTTGCCAAGAAACGAGATTTTACATCAAACCCTTCATCAAAAGGTAAGTACAATAATTAGTCCTAAAACAATGGTTACTGGCAAGATATGGAAGTTTACTTGCATAATCTAATAAAAAGGCCTCCGTTTGCTAGATTATTTGCAAGAAGATCCTACTTTAAATGTTTCCAGAGAAAACAGAATTTTTCGCGAACAAACTTTTGTTCGACCCTTTTATTTCGAGGTAACTAATAAGACACACGACCGATGGTGATGGCATTTATGCCAAGCCGCTACAATGTTGGCGCTTATTAGACGGCAAGGCCTGACCTGACCGGTCCAATCCGTTATTGATGTAATAGGTTTCACGTCTTAGAAGTATCGTCGGTAATGAAAACAATCTCTGGCCTATAACATAAAAATTTAGAAACAGGGACCACAACATAAGAACCTCATTAATGGCTAATTAATTTGTTCGGAGTATTTCAAATGTAAGGTGAGCAAAGGTACAACTAGACGTTCTATTCAAAGCAGCACATCTCCTTCCTAAAGAATAGTCAAACCCAACTCGAAGGGCCGACTGCTTTCCTTTATTTTACGGTGAAGAGGCACAGATCGTCTCCATGGAAGACGTAAGGTTGGACCATTATCAGAGTAGAGGGGCTAATCCCTAGGCAAAGCCATTCTACAGTCATGATGAGTCTTCACGCGGATAACCAAACTCATTTTTCGTAGATCAACTTTTGATCGAACTTATTCTATTCTCCTGGAAGCATTTGGTAGCAATGCTTGTGATAGAAACTTGAGGAAGGATTCCTATTGTTGATGCGCCCAAAACCCCTTATTAGTGATCCCTCTTAACGTTGATTCTCCAAATTGAAAGTCTATTGTGAGGTTTCACAATGTAATAATGAGGTATGGAAAATGTGTGATCCTTTTGTTTTCATTCATCTTACCTCTAACACCATTTGTACGAGTTGTTCTATTTCTAAGTAAATGATCACTAATCGCTCATTTCAATGGCGAGAATTGTGGAGTGTGTGAAATAAAATTACAATAATTGCATATACTTTCACGCCACATCCTGATGATGAAGAAACAGAACTCTACGAGTATAAATATGTGTTCAGACCACCCTCGGCGGCACTCGGCAAGGCCGACAACAGCGAGGGCGGCCGAGGCTGTGGCGGCGTGACGGCTGACGGGGCGGCGAGTCAGAATTTGAGGGGTAAGAGTAGAGAAAGAAGGGGAAAAGTTTCTATGGTTGATGATGAACACAAGTTAAGGGTCTACGTGTTGCCATCTCGTGCTTGGATACAGCAGATGGGACTAGCGTGGGAAACGGCAGATTAACGCCTCTTTGGGACTATAAAAGAGATGGTCAGGATGAAGTTTCAGGATTAACGATCAAAGATCGAAGTTCTTGTGACTCCGACCAATCAATGTCGCGATTCGCCAGTCCAAGGGATCGTCTGGATGGATGCACCAATTAAAAGGAAAGCAACAGAAATCGTTTTTGGTCCAAAGCCGGCTTCGCTGACTAGACCACACCGACTTTCATGCATAGCCTACCCGAGAAGACAACGGACTGCAACTTTCACTTCTTTTCGTCTCATGTCCAAATGCAACAAACCAAGAAAAGAAAAATCACAAGGCTAAAAACCTGGAAGAAAAGAGATTGGAGAGACTCTCTTAGTTGAGAAAGAGTCAAAATCTCTTCCCATCTTACTCTATATATCGAATCACACAACACCCTCTTTCTCGTTCTAATGCAAGACCTTCCTCTCTAAATCAAACATCTCTCTCTCTCTCTCTCTCTCTCTCTCTCTGAGATCAGTCATTCATGGGCAATGCAATATCACCATGCTTGCGTCACAACTCAAGCTCGAAGACACAGCCTCTGAAGCTAATCTTTTGGGAAGGAACCACAAAGACGTTAACCGGAAACCACCCCCGAACGGCCAGCGAAATCATGTTCCAGTGCCCCGGCAAGATGGTCTTGCACGCTGACTCGTTCTTCCTCGGCCGCCCGATTCCATTGCTTGCCATCGACGACGAGCTCATCCCCGGTCAAGCCTACTTTGTCCTCCCCGTCGATTTCTTCTCCAGCCACACCCTATCTTCCTCCACCGTCGCATCCCTATGCTCAAACTCTAACAAACAGTCCCTCATGAGCTTCGGCGATAGCAACGGTCCTTTCGAGTGTGTCAAAAGCGAAGACGGGGAGGCCCTGATTAAGGTTGTCCCAGAGTTCATTACGAGGTTGATCGCCGCCCAGAATAATAAGGACAATATCCCATGCAGTGATGTTAACACGGCTGGGAGTTACGGTTCTCTTTGTAGCACGCCGGAGTTGCAAAAGCATTACGACCAGTTAGTAGGGTCTAAAGTGCAAGTTTGGTCGCCAAAATTGGAGACCATATCGGAGTACAAAACCAGGGCTTTGCCTAGCAAACTTATAAAGTTGGAGTGGAAGAAGAAGAAAGAAAGGGATTAAGTCACAGATTCTTTCTTCTTTGCCTTTTTTGCACTATGATTATAGTATCCTGATGTAATTGAAGAAAAATGGAAGAGTATAGCTAATTAATTGTCGTCAGTGATGTTAACCAAATCTTTCCACTTCTAATTTGCCTCTCCACTGTACAAAGAAGGAGCGAAACAGCTGTTGATCTAGAAATAGTTGACGAATAATTAATTCTCAGAATTCGATGAACCTCATTTCTTTTTGGATTCATTAGCTTCATCAGTTCCATTCCTCTTGATGATAGTTTTTTTTTTTTGTCTTCATTTTGTGTCAAACGTCTGTTTCCTGTTAATCACATGTTTCATTTCGGCGCCTGTTGCTTTACCTTTCAGGAGATCATGTCGCTCAGAAGATATGGTTAGTCACCAATCTAATGCTAACCAATTAATCAGATGTTTGAAATTCAACTCCACAGTTGTTCTTGGTCAGTAACGCCGCTGATCCAAACAACTTGAAAAGGTAGCTCACCCGCAAAAGTTACCAACCATTTGAAAACGAAAGCACGATGGCTGCGATGTTTGAAGATTCGGGAAAGAGAAGATAAATGAAAATGTCAGACGAGAGAGCTTTTGAAAAATCATAGACTTGACATGATCATATGTTCTTGCGTTTGTCTCCAACAAGATAATGGCATAATCAGAGGAGTTGGGGCTGATTGAAAGAGGTATAACACGGTTTACACATTATCATGACGTTTCGAATAAAATTAAGCTTAAGCAGGTAATTGTAAAGATAGAAGATAATCCACATGTAAAGATAGAATGGTTTATGCCACTTCAGATGAGAAAACAAGTATATATGTGAGGCTCACAGATTGTTTCATCATGGACTTTATTATTGACCATCACGTTACGCAATATGTGTTTGTCATATGAAAGCATGTTCTCTTACAGATCGGATTCTGTGTAGTTGAGTTCATCTTTTTATGCTTCATATTATCCTTCGAAAACGGAGAATGGATCATCCTTACTAAGGTAATACAGAGTCAACAGATTAAATACCTAGGATTAGGGTCCATCACGTGGTAAAAACGAGGCCGTACAGCAATAAGAAACAAAATATTTCTGGCTAGTCGATAATGTAGATGCTGCACCTTAACATTCGTTTCTATGAACTCAACTGGGGACAAAATCTAAACAAGCACTACTATCCAAGAGAGCGTGTATCGATTTTCTGTGTCCTCACTGGGTTATGGTATTGCATCATGGCACATGAAACGCATGATCACATCAAGATCTTGAAGAAGAGTGCTTTAGCTGATTGAATGTGGAATAGCGGGCATGCATAAAGTAATGTGTGCATAGGTAATCATAGAGAGATATTCATATCATCACAAACTTGCGTAAGTTCAACAAAAAAGGAGTTCAATTGGTTACTCAATGACAGGAAAGAAACAAGCAATCTAATCTATAATATGCACTTTATCTTCTCCAAGGAAAAGAGTTTACAACCCGTGAGCCTTCTACCTACATGCGGCATTGCTCCATTGAGCTTTCACCCATCGCAGAAAATTCCCAACCGCTGCCTCCCGTAGGAGTATCTCGGCAAAGATAATATTAGTAGTGAAATATCACAAATATTGCGATAAAACCAAGAGCTGCTGGTTATAGTACACAAGTATGTCACACATGGCCCGCTTTTCATTAGTTGTTACGTCGCCAAAATGAGCATTGAATCAAAAGAAAATCTGAATTCCCATGGAATAGTGAAGATAATCTACTCAGTCAGCTCAAAATTTAAAGGACTAAAGACTCTCTTCTGTATTGATTCCTTCAATTCTTTTAGTCTTTCGAAAACGTCTTGCAGTCAGCACCATTGGCCCACTTTTCATATTTGATAAATATCTTATAGCTCACGACATCACGAGATCGACGCATTGACAGTAACTACAAGAACCACCATGTGATATAACTATGCTCTCTAATCACATAAGCCTACCAGCATTTATCCCATATAAAAACAAGGAAAAAATCAATATAGCTACAAGCCTATCATCCCAATCATCTCTCCATCAGGACATGCTCGTGCCAGTTAGCTCAACTTGCGCTGCGGCAGCATTGATTGCGTCAACTACATCCAATTTTCCTCTACTCACTGCCTCATCGATTGGCGTCCGCTCATGGCTGCACATTACCCGGATGGATCAGCAAATGTAGAAATATGTCAAACAAACAGGAGGCATTGCTTTGAACAGCATCCTGTGTTATCAACTGCAATCTAGAAAATAACTGACCTATTTAACAAGCTCGCATTTGCTCTGCCCAGAATCAAATTATGGACCACCTGCAATGTCAATGTGCTAAGGAATTTGATAAATAAGATGCACTGCAATCTTTGCAATATAGTCAAACAATCACCTGAACATGACCATTGAGACAAGCCCAATGAAGCGGAGTGTTCTTCTCCGCATTAGCAGCATTAACATCCTGAAATTGGAAGATTCCAGATTTTAGAGAATGTTTCTTTGTACATATAACTATGCAATAATTGCTGCAGCAGGAGCCTCATATCAATACTAGTTCCAGTAAGACACTGAGATCAAGTACGTATCAGAACAATCACAAAGCAATCATCAGAAATGCACTGACCAACATTTAAGAAAACTCATCAGGGTCTCTCAAATCAACAGGGCACGATTGAATATTGCCAGAACTGGGAGCGGCAAGTACTACAGCAAGTGACAATGACAAACTCAATGTCTCCAAAAACACAAGAGAGAAAGAAAGGAAGAGAGAGGCAAGTTAATGAGCATAGCATAGTTGATTGGATATAGTAAGATTATTTGATAGCACAGTCTGCCAGAAGAATGATAGCCTGGGTGCACCGGAGATATGACCAAAAAGCAGGAGGCAAGCAAGAGCGGATCTTTCTAAGTTCAACATTACCAGATACATGGACACTCAACATCAGCAATACAACACAAACACGAAGAAGGCAACACGACTAAATCCCCCAAAATACGGAGAAGGAAAGAAAATTTTCTCCCAGATGGCTTGCTCACCGCTCCTTTACTGATGAGATAATCCACAACGTTGAGGTGTCCATTAGCCGCGGCCATGTGAAGAGCTGCAAACAACGTTCATGGAAGCAGATAAATACATCTTTTCTGCGGAGTCCCATAAGTTCAAGTTGTACAGCCATTCCATTCGTCACGGGAAGCCATGGCCATAATGCAAAAGGTAAATGTAAAGAAGATAGAAAAGAATGCATCCACATAGGGAGCTCAGAGGCCGAAGTCACGAGAAAAAAACCTGTACGGCCTTGCTCGTCCCTCGAATCTAGAGGAACGCCGGCTGCGGCTAACCTCGTGACGTCCTCCATGTCACCATATCTGGCAGCCTGTCAATCACCACACCACACACGCACGAACAGCATCTGAATATTAAGCCGCCAAATAACCTCAGAAGCACGAAACTGAATGCATCAATTCCCAAGTAAATCCAACATACAGAGCACCAACTCGGCAACAAGTCGACCAATTATGGGAGGTAATCCCAGCAACGGAATCGAACTCGGTGCCACTGTACTGAGCCTCCGAGCTCGTCATCGTCAGAATCATCGAGAGGGGGGAAAGGAGGGAAGAAAAAGAAGAGGAAGGGGCGAGAGAGCGTACATCGAGCAAGGCGTCCACGTCGTCCGCCGTGGTGGCTACCGGAGCATGTTCGGCTGAGTTCGAATCCGCCCCCATCTTTGCGCAGCAAATTTCTTCAGAGCATTTTGGTTTCGAAACTCGACAGTGTTGGGAAGGTAAAGGAACGGAGGCAACAGAGGAGGAAGACGAAGTTCGGGCCGGGTTCATAATCGGTCCATTTTCACGATAATGGGCCTAGGCCTGGATTTTTAATTGGGCCTCCAATGAGAGCCCACCGCTAGTGGACTGAGACGATGGTTGGTTTGGTCTGCTTGGTTGGCTCCGAAATTCCCAACTCCTCTTCGATGTTGACTAAGAAATTTCTCTGTAGGTGAGATTTTATTCTCCCTATTATGCCACCAAATCCAATAATTCAATATTCTGAATAAATTTCCCCAATAAGGTAGAACTTTAACTCGAGAAATGTCATTCCAATGGCGCTTCCGTGGCGCCCCGAGTGCCCTCGCTCTTCATCTACGCCTTTGACGCGTTTTGACTTTCATTTTCGAGAGTTCATTTATATAATTCATGAGTGCACCACGAAAAATTTGTCCTCTAGTGTTTAAGATTTCCAATATGTTAAGTGTGATTGATGTTGAAATCTACATTAAAAAACAATGTACTCCTAACATTTGAAATTATATTAAGCTAGTTACAATTTGATTCGTGTGATGTGTTGTTATGCAAATGCGTGTAGATTAGGTGTCCATAGCTCATCCTTTTAGCACATGAAACTACTTCAAAATTTCAGACGAATTGAATACATTGAGCTGAGTTATTAATCTAGATCATAAATATATTTCTTAACTCATATTTGATAAGCTGAATTGTTATATGAGCTAGTTATAGGAATAATGACGCATATGATTATCGATATTCGATCTGATGTATAATATCGTCCATGAACTTTCATTCGTTTAATGCAAGTCATAAACTTTAGCCCAATGTGTAATATGGTCCTTGAACTTTCAATTTATTAAATGTAATCCATGAATTTTTTTTATACATATCCAAACTAGTCATTAGACTATGTGTAAATATTTAATATTATAATTTTATTAATTAATAAAATGAAAGGAAATTGATCATAAATGAGTTTAGGATTATAAGAAAAATAATATAAGTATTGAATAGGTTAATAGCTTATTCATATATAACCTACCTCTATAACTCTTTTTCGCCATCATTCAACTTGACACGTATTCACTTGATGCTCTATCTCAATTTGGGTATAATTTTTTTTAAATCTATTGAATACAAAGGTACTTTAACAATATAGATGGATCAAAGTGTGTGTCGCTAGTTTTGTGTTATATAAAAAAGGATCGAAACGGGTTAGATTGATCGATTTCGATCCTACCCAATCCCTTTTGAGGGGTGACAAGCCCAAGAAAAATATCAATTACTATCTCTGGTTCGATTTTATAAAGTACAGTACGTTGGTTCAATTTGCTTGACCATACGTACGCATCATATTTAAAACTACAAAAGTCAAGACAAAGCTCACTCTCCCTTAAATAGAAACATGGATGAATAGCAACATGGATGATCTAGTTATATCCATCAAAGGGGAGAATTGCCATTTAAGTCGTAAACATTTTGCTACTTTACCAATTGAGTCGTAAACATTTTTTTTATACCAAATAAGTCCTAAACCTTTTACAACTTTGTCGATTAAGTCCTTTCGGCAAACTTTGGTCGGAAAATGCTTACGTAACGCGATCGGCCGTTGCCGGCGACAACGTGGTAATATATATATTTTATTATTTTTCTCTTGTTTTTCTTAGAAAAAGCCTTGGCTGGCGAGTTTCGGCGGCCGACGGAGCTCGCTGGCCACTCCAAAGGCCCGCCAAGGCGAGGCAGCCAAGGCTTTTTCCAAGAAAAACAAGAGAAAAAAAAAAGAAAAAATATATATGCTACCACGTCGTCGCCGGCGATAGCCGATCGCGCCACGTCGTTGCCCCGTAAGTATTTTCCGGCCAAAATCCGCCAACATGACTTAATCGGCAAAATAACAAAAGATTTAAAACTTAAATGGCAATTGTCCCTCCATCAAAGGGTTCATGTTAGAACTAGCCGTGGCCTGCAAGATTAGGTAGATCCTAGAGCCGTGTAGAGGTCGTTCTCCAGCATATTCCGAGAATTTCCCCATTGCCGCGAACGAGCATATTCGCACAAGTTCCTTCCCTTCCCCAACGCCGATGCGCCGATTTATGTCACGTGTACGAATTGTACTCCGCAGCGTCCCTCGACGACGCCGTTCCGGGAATCACGGGGAGTTTCTGGTCAAAGGTGAAAATCTCTCTCGCCGGAGGTCAAAGTAGAAAGTCCGCAAGCAAAAGCCAGCGCGTGGGATCTACGGGACCCTTTCTAAGCTAAATGAGGAGAGGAATATTCGGAAACGGCAGACGGGGGGAAAATTCCGAATCGGCGACCCCTCAACCGAGAGATCTGGACCGCTCAATGTTTTATCGATCCGACGTTGTGAAAAATTTAGAAAAAAAGGAAAAGGCGCGTTTTGAAAACATCTCCAATTTAGCAGAGGAGGTGAAGAAGAAAATCAAAAAAAGTTTCAAATAGCAATTCGAAATAATATCATTACATGAAATAAATATAGTTTCAAATAAGAGCATGAAGTGTCATTATTATTTAAAATAATAATATGAATTATATTATGTTTCAAAAAATAGTTTAAAATGATTAATCGATTTCAAAAAATAACATGACTACATATGTTGATAAAGACATTTTTCATCTTTTGATTTTTTAAGATCTTTATTTGAAACAAAGATGGGATTTTAGATATTTTTTAAAATAATATCTAATTCAAATTTTTAATTGAGAAAATAATAACACTTTAAGTCCTTATTTAAAAAAATTTCAGGAAATTATGACAAAATCAAAGCAGGCGACTTGTTTTATTGACAATTATCATTTTTTTAATGTAAATCTTTTTTTTCCCTATTTTACCGCTTTTATATCGTCCACATCTCGTCTTCCTCCGTCCGGGAGCTACATCCTCCATTAAAGGGGAGCTTACCTCTCTCTCTCTCTGTTTCTCTCTTGTTCTCTCTGGTTCGGAAGCGGAATAATTCCCTCAGCATAATCTTCTTTCTCCTGTGCTCCGTGCCAGGAGCCTTATTCGTTTATTCTTACCTTCTCTTTTATCCCTTCTTTTTTTCCCCCGTTTGGGTTCTTTTTTCTTTTCCTAGAAGAGAAGATTTGTACATTAGTAGGGCGAAATCCGGGTCGTTCTTCCCTTTCTTCCTGCATCTTGAATCGTTTCTTCCACCCTTCGAATCGACATGGCCTCAGTCATCCAGTTCGACGGCGACCGCGATTTGTCGGTCCGCGATCAGGTACGTCTCCTGTTCTTGGGGGCTCGGTCCTTGGGTTCTTCATCGTTTTAGGGTTTCTTTTTTCGCTCTCGGTTTAGATCTGGTCGCGGTTCTTGGAAGTGGGTCCTGTGCCCCTACCTGTTTGATTTGTTTGGCTGTGAGTGAACGAGTTTCGATTGCTGTCCGTTAGAGCAATGCTTCGGTTTAGTGTGATTTGACTTTTATTGCTCGACTGTGTTTGATTTGGGAGCCCGGACCGGTGGTCTGTTTCTTGCTTCATTCCATTGGAATTGGGGATTTCTTTTTATGGGATTTGGGGATGTTTGGCGATCTTTAAAATGATGATCAGATCATAGCCTTGCCCTAGAGTTCGCTTGGATGCGTCTGCAATGGGGTCTCTCTTGTCATAGATAGGTGTTTTTCCTGGTTCTCTAAGCGGTCAGTTCAATCTTTGAGCTTTCATGTTCCTGATATTCAGGAGAAAATGCCGATTGCAGCTGTGAGCCATGATTATGCGAATCATGGTGTGGTTTGTGCTATATGCTTGGAGAAGATTGTGCTTCAAGAAACTGCCCTTGTAAAAGGTTGCGAGCACGCTTACTGGTTTGTTTGAAACTCACCCGCCATTTAATTTGTGATTATGGACTGGAATGCATTGTTTCCCTAGCTTTTATCTTTTGTCCGAACCTTTGTAAATTCTTTACCTCTGCATTTGTATATTTTAGTGATGGTCATACTTTAGGCAAGGGTGTATCGATTTAGCATTGACATTATAAGACGTGTGACATTCGCATCCCACAAAGATTGGTTTGTCTTTAATTTATCGGCAAGAAGGATGACTCGCTCCATCCCTGGGGGGGTTTCAGAATGGTTCGAGGAAAAACTAGTTCTTTTCTATTGTAGGATTGCTTCTGTCATTTTTACTTCCCAAAATGTACGAACATTAAAGAAGTGGGTTAGGTTTAGGTTTAGGTTTTGAGATTTTAGAAAATTAGAAATTGGAGGAGATATTGGTTTGCTAATTCATGGGAGGTACTGAAACATGGTAGGACTCTTTAGTTAACATGTACAAACGGCAAGGGACTGCATTATTTAGGTGATACGGAACCATCTCACCTTTGTCTGCTTGTTCTCATGCTTATTAAAAGCACATCGCCTTTCCTGATCTTTTTTGTTATCTTATGCAGTGTGACGTGCATTCTCCGCTGGGCCTCATGTAAGGAGAGACCAACCTGCCCTCAGTGTAAACATCCTTTTGACTTCCTCAATGTTCATCGCTCGCTGGACGGAAGGTAAGGATCTGTACATGCTATTAAAGGTTTTACTTGTAAGGTAACTATGAAAAATAAGTGAAGCTGAAAGTTTCTTTAGCGGGGGACTAGTAATGGTTAAGTTCAGTGTCATGGAAGACGTCGTTTAAGAAAGTTTTGGTACCAAGAGGTGTGGTGGCTTATTTTACTGGAGATTCTGTTTATTGGAAGGAAAAGTGAGTAGCCAGAGGAGTGAGCGAGGATTGATTCATGCTGTTTCATTTATTGCAGCGTCCGTGATTACATGTTCGAGGAGAGCGTATGCCTACTTCTTAGGGCTACATGGTTCATGCCACTAGAGGTCCATTACGAGGACACATATGATCCCCTTGAAGACTACTGTCCCTATGAGGATGAAGTGGAAGATGAGGATGACGATCTTGAAGAAGCATACTTCAACAGTCCTAGCATTCGGATCGGGAATCGGAGGTGGGGAGATAACGGTTATGTCAGGGCAGGCCGCCAAGAAGCACGGCCAGTCTATCGGGCAAACCCTCAAGACGAGGGTGCTTCTAGTTCGTCACGCCAGCCCAAGAAAAAGGAGGTTGAAGCAAAGGAGACAGTCAGGACTGGGAGGCGGGCAAAGAGGGCTCTGAAGCGGGAGGCTGCTGATAAGGCAGCCGCGGCCAAGCATCAGCAGCATCTGATTAGGCTGGGAAGGAACTGATTGGAGTGATCCTCTAGCAGGAGATGTGAAGAAAGCTCCGATTTCGACTTACTCTTGTACATTACTGTGAAATAATGACTATTTTAGGTGGGATAAAGATGATGCTGTAAATTAGTTCTCTAGGCATCTTATTTCACAATTGAAACACGAAGATCTGGATTTTAATGCCCCCGTGTCCCTTTCATTGGTTGGTGGTATGCTTCCCTCTGAATTTGGGATGCTTCGCCACTTTTATCTTTGTGAGACATTTGACTAATGAATTTATCTCTTAGATGCTGGACGAACCACTGTGTTTGTATTTACGAAAATGCAGCGGGAAACACGATCTGTTGGAATCTACCCATGGGTAGCCCAACTGGTTAGGGCGAATTTGGACTTCGTTGAGGTCTTGGGTTCGATTCCTCGGGGAAGTGCCTGTGATTTAAGTGGGGGGTCATGGCGGTAGGTTGCTGTGCTAGTCTCCCCCGAGTAATAGTTGAGGTGCGCGCAAGCTGGTCCGGACACCTCGGTCATCAAAAAAAAAAAACACGATCTGTTGGAAAAATCTCAATATATGCAACATGGAATGGCTTTGGTCGGAGTTGGCAAATCTATTAACACGCGTTTTACATGTCTGATTGCTGAATGTAATTGAATTCCGACGTAGTGTGATGTTAACACGTGAAGATGATGATAGATGCAGCGAGGCAATGTTTTTTGTGATTTTCTACGGAACTCTGCAGCTCCTTTGAATCGAAGACACTGTTAATTTCGATAGAGAGTATATAGCTCCGGACATACTTTCCATGGGTTTTACTCTAATAGTTGTCGGTCACCTATCATTCTGTCGTCTCGCGATTTGAAGATTCCCGACCCGTCTTCTTGTTCACGCCTTGCTTGCATCGACCAAGGAAACTTCACAGAGAAATTTCTCTTGCAATTAACGGTGTTACTCGTGTTTCATTACCGATTTTGCGTCGCTTGTTCAGTGCAAGCGGGGTCCTCGTGCGGATAATTTGCTTTTTAGTCATAAGAATGTTTGGACATAAATACGAAACCCGTAAATCCTATGGGCGTACTGTTGAAATTCGAATCAATAACCACTGATTTTTAAATTGAAAATTTCTTGATGTCTCAATCAGTTGCCTCAATGTCGAATGTATTAAGCCTCATCACTAAGCTCAGAGGTGCTGACTTTGTGATCCATGGAGAGCTTAAGCACGCCGTTGGATGCGGGATCCTGTCCGAGCAGAGAGAGCCATGTGGACGATAGCTTCTCGACACCAACTTGCCCAACCGAAGTTGAACTCTAAACTATTGAAAATGGGATGTGATTCCGTTGGCTCAAAAGGCACTACCCCAAGCGACGACAACCGTGGAAGTCTTGAGTAATCATGTCCATGTTTCAAGATGGTTCTGTCCTAGTCAAGGAAGAACAAGAGGAGAATAGTGTCCGGTCTGAAACTAGCAGCACCGCAAGGCATCTCCATTCATGTGCATGCTCTATGATCAAGATGGCTCACCCAGAGAAAACTGCCCTTAACGGCAGAACAGAGAGTACTGTACTTACTCTCATGCAAAGTACGCTTGAAGAAACCGGGTGAGAATCATTCCAAATCGATCGACAGGTCAGTTGAAACCAGTAATTAGACAAGTGATGACTTTATGACTCAGGCTATAAAGGACTATTTCCTAACATTAAAATGTCGATAAAAAATGATTTCTGCTCACCAGCATGACAAATGACCCGACGGCACCATAACTAATGTGAAAACGAGCGCATCATCTCATGCCTCGAATCTACTATATAAATAAATAAAAAAAGCCGCTTGCACCACACCTTGATTTGATGTAATACTATCTTGTACGACCATTTTGATGTATGTAGATCATGGTGCGAACATGCTTTGTCAAAGCAACAACGCGTGAGCGAGTTCTTCTGAAAGGAGGACAAAATCCATGCTCAAGAAGCTGTGCGTTAGATCTTGATGCTTGTCTATAAAAGTCGGGAGAGTTGCAAATAGACTATGGTTTTACCCCCCTGAAGTACTAGGTCACGTCGTGTTAGGGACAGGGCAATAAGAAATCCTAACCATGTCTTTGGCACGAAAGCGAACGAGTACACATCGCCAACAAAGGGCATCCAGCCGAGCGTGGGACCTCCTGCAGAGACTCGACATCAATCAATGGAGGCTTCGCCTCAAGTCACTTGAAGTGGAAGCAAGCCGAGCAAAAACCACCTCCACATCCACTTCCACCCACCACCCCCGAGAGGGGTGGCGCGCCCCATGTAGCACAAAAGAAAAGAAATTTGGGGAAATCGAGGTTTCGACATCATGCAAGAAAAGGCGACAGACCTTTGAGAGAATATCATAGGAGTGCCCACGTAATCACGCAAGAAAGCAAAAATGTTGTTAAAAAGATCGCTTGAAATTGCATCATCGCCCTTCTTCTTCCTCCTCCCTCCTGCTCCTCCTCCTCTCTGTTAGTTTCTTACTCTCTTTCATCCTCACCTACTACAATACCTTACCCTACCCACCATCTCTCTCTCAAAGTCTAAAGTTCAACAGTGAATCACAGCTCGAGTTCTTGATTCTTCTGCTATTCATTCCAGCAGAAGTCCTTTACTCTCTCTGTCTCTCTCTCTCTCTCTCACATCAAACCAATCATGGCGCTCGAGCACTCCTGCGAAGCACCCACTCATTGAGAGCCAGCTCCACAAAAGCTCCTTTTAGTTCTTTACCTCCTTGCCCGAGAGCTGAGCTTGAGCTGAGCTGATCGGACTCTGCCCATGACGACCCCGAGTCACCTCCATCCCTAAGAAACGTTGGACCCTCCGAGTATCGAGAAAAGGATTCATGGACTCGTTCGCCCGCCCCTCTGCCTTCGGCGTGGTCGACGGCGGCCACTGCGACTGCGACGGCGACTGCGGCGTGAGCTTCGCCGGCGTCCTCGAGGTCCACGTCCACCACGCGAGGAACATCCACAACATCTGCATCTACGACAACCAGGACGTGTACGCCAAGTTCTCCCTCACCTACAGCCCCGACGACGCCCTCTCCACCCGCGTCGCCTGCGGCGGTGGCAAGAACCCGGAATTCAACGAGACCCTCGTCCTAGAGGTGACGCAGCCCGACTCGGTCCTCAAGTGCGAGGTCTGGATGCTGAGCCGCGCGCGACACTTCATGGAGGACCAGCTCCTCGGATTCGCCCTCGTCCCGCTGTCGCAGATCGCCGGCAAGGGCAAGGTCACTCGCGAATACAGCCTCTCGTCCACCGACCTCTTCCACTCCCCCGCTGGAACCGTCAGACTTGGCCTCCAGCTCACCGCGTCGGCCCCGATCGACTCGGCGGCCAACTCGTCTATCAGCTCCGAGGTCGTGCTGCTCGACCCAAAAGTCTCGGAAGTGATCCTCGACCCGGTCGAGTATTCCAAGATCGAGTTCCCCGAAATCGGCGTCGCGAGGGAGAATCAGAAGATGGTGTCCGAGTACTTTGACCTGGCGAGTCGGGGCTCGACGAGCTCCAGCTCGAAGCCCAATAGCAATGGCGGGTTCTTCGGGTCCTTTCTCCATCTGGGTTCGTCCCCGACCGCGATCGACGACTGCGAGATGGGTCAAAGCCACGCCTTGGAGCGATCCGACTTCTCTGTCTCGCCGGAGGGGAGTGGCCCGAACTCCGGGTTCCTGAGCTCGACTACCACCAGCTTGAGCGACGATCGGAACTCAGCCGAGTCGACGGTCGAGAAGAAGGCACGGTCCGGCTCAGGTTTGGGCATCCACGCGTTAAATGCAGCGAATCCCGAGGCCAGCCAGGGCTGTGGAGCCTGCCCTGACACTCCGACTTCGAGGAAAGCGTGCGAGATCACCAAGGTCATGAAAGATGAGAACGAAGAGTGTGATTCTGAGGAAGGAGCGATCAAGGGAAGTAAAAACGAAGAAGGGGACGCGGATGCGAAAGTGAACTCGGATCGTGTGAAGTTTGGCCATCATCACCCGGTGTTTTCGGCGCCAATTGCGAGCATGAATCTTGAGGCAGAGCAGTCGGCGATGCAACAGCAGATTGTGGACATGTACATGAGAAGCGTGCAACAGTTCACGGAGTCCCTGGCTAACATGAAGCTCCCGATGGACATTGACAAGCCCGAGATCAAAGAAGAGCTTGCGGCCGCCGAGGAGATCCAGACTCAAAAGGGCAAATTGGAATTGGAGAACAATAACAGCAACAGGAAGGATCAGTCACGGGTTTTCTACGGTAGCCGCGCATTCTTCTGATCAGCAACTGCAAATAGGATGCCGATTTCCCGCACGGTCGATCCCATCAAGCAGACCGCGTGGATCTTAACTTGCTAGTGCTGTTTCAGTAGTGTTTGAATTAGTTCATGACCCCATTAGAGCATATGTCCTTCGAGTTTGATTGCTAGTCTAATGGTCCGCCAGCTACCGCAGCAGACAAGGGTGGTTGTCTAAATTGTGTCATTGTGCTATAAGTTTCTTGATTCCTAGTACAAGAAAGCGTTGGTTGATTATTACTTCTCCTTCTTCCGATCTGGGGCCGTACCAACTTGTATTGTGGGCGTGCTCTGGAATCACGAGTCACAGTTCCAATGTCTAATCCAGAACAGGATTCTGTATCCAGGATCGATGGCTTGCGATGTCCGTGTGTTCCCGTTTGTTCCTTCCTTCTATCTTTTCTCTACTCTCAAGTGTGATTAACCTCTCTTGCCTTCGAAGCAAAACTAATGAATCCACAGAAATTTCTGCTGATAACACACAGCTCAAGATTCACAGCAAACTGGCACATTCGTAAAGCATGGTTCGAATGGATATCGTGTAACTTCTCTGGTAATGTTCGAGATATCGGAACACCGACCACCACTTCCCACCCTCTTTAGCTGCTAAGAAGAACTAAAAGAAACCCAAGAAAGAAGACGAAACTGACACATTTCTGGTTAAGGAGAGGCAGCTATCAATCTTTCTTCTTCATTCCTTTTTTTTTCCTTCTTGTCGTCATCTAGGGTCTTATAAGGGCTTTTTACTTGATTATTACGAGTGCTTTCTGCCATGTAAGCATCTATATGCTTTTTGCTTAAATCTTCAACTTTGAATATCTGAATTAATTAAAGAGAGGATCTAAAAGCTTGCCTTTCCTTATGGCACAAGGAAATTTTTCTAGCAAGATTTGGATGTTGTGCATGATGAAGTAAACTTTCCTAGTCAGCATATCGTCTCAATTTGTGTAAATTAAGAATTTGAATTTCAGAAACAAGATGGAGACTACAACAACGCAATTGACTTTCAATCCAGGTCCATCTTAATTATTGAGATACTTTGGGAATGGCAAAATTTTTATTTTTTTAAAATATCTAGGAGGTGTCTCGAGACACTTACCAACAAAATCTCACACATGTCGTGTCGCGTGCATTCGCGTGTCAAATAGTGGAAGACTACAAGGGGAGAAGAAAATTTGATCTGAGTAATTTCATGAGATGGATTCAAATGATTGTGATATAAACAAGGTTACTAAAATATATAAAATCTTTATACAATACCATGACAAATATGTTTGACATTATAAATCATTGTCCTCGTCAGTTTCTAAGTACTAATAATCGCTCTTTCTTTCTTTGTACGCATCGATGTTCAAAATATCATATGATGTGTAAGTTTGTATCGTCGTAAAAGCAATTCACGCCACGTGAATACAAAGAATAGTAATTTTATCATCGCGGTTACTTGTAAAGCTAAATTGCCTCTTTCCAACTAGCAATTTTATCTTTCGAGAATTTATTACAGTCACTTATGATTTTTGATTGAATAACCAGTAACGACTTTAGGGATCGTGTTAGCATAGATTAATCGAGAACGTTGCAGTATAATACACTTTTAAATTACATAACTGTTATGTCTATTAGGAGGCTCCATCTTATCCTATACGACACCGATGTTTATCAATAAAAAAATCTAATTTATGTGATATAAGGGCAAGTTTTAGAATTCTCTTTTCTTAATTGTGATATAAAAAAAAGTTAAGAAAAGACACGTAAAATTAAAAAAAAAAATTAAACGAGCCTGGAGAGGACAAGCTAGGAAGCACCTGCAATCTAACCCACTCCTTTTTTGGTTTTCCTTTTAACTGTTTCGGTGGTTGGTGTTGGTCAAAAGTGTTATGGAGTTCGTTTGACTACGTTCTTGTTTTTCTTCCTCCTCTCTCTCTATCCAAAACGCTTTGGAGACCGCAACAATTTGGCAGTGGTGCTAGGAATTGGGAAAATTATCACAAAATTCCTGTTTCATTGACACTAATTTGATATTAAACCTTTTAATTGAACTACTTTAGTTATACACTTCTTGCGTTTGTACTAATTGAGTCCATCTGATTTATTCCAATTACTAATGGCTCGTATGGATGCTGATGGATCGGCCTAGTCATCGTCCTACATCGCACGATTGATCTTCAAAACTTTTATTAACTTTTTTCTTTTTCCTTTAATTCTGTTAAGGGTCAGTAGGGAGCCGCCAGTCACTGGATGTCGATTGCAAGTGAGGGTCGCAAAGCCCTCACAGACATCTGACTGCAATAGTTTAGGAAAAGGTTCATCATTGTCACCAACGTAATTAGTACCAATAGCCCTTGCTCATAGTTGGATTGAATTTGTATTAACCCATATGGGTTTATGATTAAATTGGCCTAATTGATACTGATGAGAAAAGTGTGTAAATTGTATTAATTGAAAATTTTAGAATTAAGTTAGTACTAATGCACTAGATTTATTACCTTTCACATACATTTTCCACATGATATTGGGCTAATTCCTTTAAAAATTTCATTTTTAGTCTTCGTTTATTAAAAAAAAAAATAGACAATTCATAAAATATTTTCTTAAAAATGATCGTTTGTATTACTTAAAATACTTGATCAATGAAAATCATTTTCATTATCAACAAAATTTTATGTCTAAGTATTTTTTATGGACATTGACGATTTATTGCGTTTATTCATTTGCATAACCATACGAACAATCATTTTTAAGGAATTTTTTTTTTCTGAATGAACCATTTTCCGCAAAACAAACAACTTCAAATCCAAATTTTCTTGTCAAAAAATATATATATATATATCCCCAGCATGTTCTACAATCCTAAATCTGCATACGCATCCAAAAGTCGAAACTAGTTTTTTTTTTTAAATTATCAACGGTGATGCCAATTAGAGGCTCATCATAAGAACCCGCGCTTTCATCGACACTCTCACCCTCATGTTAAACAACAGCGGCAACTCTTGGACGCATGGAAAGATTTAGGATTATAATGAAAGTTTGAGTTCGGGGCTAAATTTGAATTTGGCCTAAAATGTGGGTTTCTTTTTTAATTATTACGGAGGACCCCGGTGAAAATGAGAAAAGTTAGGTCCTCTGTTTTGTTTTTTGGCCTTTTTCCCCTCCCTTAAGGGAGTGGCCCTTTTTGTCAAAGGGAAGGACCGTGGATCCAAAAGTCATGATCGAATGTTTGAAACTTAGAGCCGAGTACGTACACGCGATGGGGAAGAGTCTTGGTGGGTGGTGGGGTAGAATTTCGCGACAGTTTTCTCTTTTTCCAAAGGGAGAACGAAGGGGAGATTAGAAATTCTTCGGGGACTTATTATTCCGTCGCATTCAAAGAAACAAGACAGACAAAAGAGGACACGAAACTCCCCCCACACAGGATGATGTAAAGCTTGCATTTCTCAATGGAATCCGAGGAACACGAGATTTTCGCAATGGGACAGGGAATATCTTTGTTGCGGACGAAAGGGAAAACTCCGGAACGATGATAAGGAAGATTTTGTAGCGTTTCGATCCGACGAAAGAGGGGAAATCCGTATATGAGTCTTGTATCGTCGTGTGATATCCCGTGACGGGCATCGACCGGCAGCGGATCTCGACCCTGAATCCTGGCTGTCGACCGTGTGCATCATCTCGCGCGATCCCAAGGAATCGGAAATGTCAAAAGGCTGGGATTTTCCGACGCGGCTAAAAAGAGGGAAAGAGGACGGTAGCGTGAGAAGGGCGATCCATGAGGAATGGCGCCGATGCAAATGAAAGTCTTGGTGAGGACTGCTCTGTCCTCTCTCTCGTCTTCTCATTGTCTCTCTTTTTTCTGTCCGTGATGTGACGTGATGCGAGCCAGCATGCTGGTTCTGGTGCATCGTCACACCATGAGCAGCGCAATAGGCCGCGAGATCAGGAGAAGTCTTGGGGGGCAAAACAGAGCATAGGCCCATGTTGAAACTACAAGTTGTTCCCGAGCCCAACAACGTCCATATTCCTGGGGTCGTCGATCTCCGTTCACTCTTATCTCGGTTCACTAGTTGCCGAGCTCGGTAACGCGAGCTTGTGATCGAACGAGGCGTTTGAAGTGATTGACTGTTGTCAATGGATGGATCGAGCTCCTTGGATAGGCCGGAATCCCGACGGCCACAGTCGGATTAGCGAAACCGCACAGATCGTCCTCGACGGCCCTTGCGGATCGAGCGAAAGGGAATGACCTAACCACCATTTTCGGATTTGGCAAACCATATTCCTTCACTAGCTTTAGCGAAGGTAAGAGAATAACAAGGGAAATGTGCTGCAGGTAGAAAATTGGGCCATCTTAGTCCGATGGGCCATGAACAGATGCATGACGGGCTCGAGTCGGGTTGGCGAAAGGAAAAGCGCCGATCGAGGGCTTGGTCGCGTCGTCTCTTCTCGAGATCCATGGTCCAATACGCCATCGCACCGCAACATCGTTCAACCATTCGGCCCCAAGACCGCCACTTAATGAGGAGGACACCACGGTAAAATCAACGTATTGAGAAATTGTTCTAGAGAAGCGGGTTCAAAATTCACTTATATATATGAAGGGGTGATCAAAAGACGATTGAAACTCTACTGAAAGAACAGAACCGAATCTGTTGTTCTTGAATCAAGCCAGACCGCTTTTAACAATTTTGTTTGATTTCGAAATAGAAAACGAACCGGGATCGTAAACCTATTAAACTTTATCATTCTATATAAGATTTACTCGACAAGCGTCTTGAGAACTCGTGGACAGCACCCTCCATAAGCGAATGTTCCCCGTATTCGTTAGCTAAAGACAAAGCTTTGGCGACTTTTCAAAATGTTATGTACGTACATTAACATTCATTTAAGATCTCCAATCATCCGAGATCCGAGGATGATCGAATTCCATCTCTTTCCTTTCATTCTTTATTCTTTAGCTTTGCACACATTTCGTTTTTATTTTATTTTTTTCACCTCGTCGACGTCGTTTATAATCCATAGATACATAAGAACGAGTGTCCATCATGCCTCCTCGTGACCATGTCGAGTTGACCCTCCAAGAGCGCGAAAAGTCTCCACGCTCTCGCCCTTCCCTCTCCCTCGAACTCTCTCTCCTTCGCACCCTCTTGAAGACCGCCTCCGTCGCCGCCGCCGTCGCCCTCCACCATGGCGGACCGTGGCAACGCCGCCTCTTTCTCCCTCTCACGCCCCCACTCCTCCTCCTCCTCTGAGGACGGCACCTCCGGCCACCAACTTACCCCTCTCGCCCTCCCTCCACCCGCCCCTGCCTCGACCACCCTCGAGAAGACAACCCTCGCCAGCGAACTCGGATCATCGACCACCGCTAAGAAGAAACCGCGAGGACGACCGCCCGGGTCCAAGAACAAGCCCAAACCACCCGTCGTCATCACCTCCGCACAAGACTCCTCCGGCTCCTCCTCCGCCGCCGCCATGAGACCCGTCGTCCTCGAGATCTCCGCCGGCTCCGACGTCGTCGACGCCCTCACGTCATTCGCGCTCAGGCGGCGCATGGGCCTCTCTGTCCTCAGCGGCTTCGGCTCCGTCTCCGACGTCACGCTGCGCCACCCCGTGCCCCATGCGCCGCCGCTCTCCCTCCGCGGGCCCTTCAACCTCCTCTCCCTGAGCGGGTCTGTCCTGGGTGGTTGCATCAAAGATAAGAATGACGATAATGAGTCCGAGAATGACAGACCCGCGAAACAGCTGTGTCGTCAAGAGGGCTCGAGCCATTTTGGGATAACTCTCGCAGGGGCTCAAGGGCAGGTGTTCGGAGGGGTAGTGCGAGGGAAGGTCGTGGCAGCGACGCCCGTGGTAATTGCGGCGGCGACGTTCATGAGCCCCAGCTTCCACAGGTTTCCATCCGGAGGTGACGAAGAAGGTGGCGATCATCAGGAGACGAAGCCTTGTATTGGTGGCGGTAGCGGGGGAAGCGAGCCTCCTTGCCCTAGTTCCAGCAGCGCGGCCGGCGGCCTCTACGGTGGAAGAGGGGGTTTGAGTGGTCAGGCGATGTCTCCCGAGGTAATGCCTTGGGGTGGTGCAGCGAATACTGCCTCTCGTCCTCCTTATTGAGCGAGAGTGAGACAAATACAGCTGAAAATTTCAAGCTCAACATGGAAGAAAAGGTTACTTGTAAACTATGATTTGTTCTTTGTTTTGTTTTTGGCATTTTTGTAGTGTATTGAACAACTAGAATTGTAGAAGCAGTTTTCTTTCGAACGATGTCTTTTTCCTTAAAAACTTGTCTCTTCCGTATCTCCGCATCACCGTCCGAGCTGTACATCTCCCAAAAGCATGCAAGCGCTTCTAGGTTAAAATTTAGATGTTTAGCAAGCCAATAAAGTGATGCTCTTCCTCATATTGTTACACAGACAAAAACAAGAATGGCAACTGAGCATATGCGCAATCACGCGGAGCTCTTGCGATCTTTCTTCCCTTAGTAAACATAAGAAGATACATGGATGGGTGAAGTGTCTTGGAATGTAGGGTTATCGTGATACCGTTTAGGTTATGAAGGAACTGCGTATGATGATTTCTCTCTCTTCCTCTAAGCGTGGCCATCTCGTGCTCTGCAACGCGAAACTGGCTGTCTTTTTCCGTTCTCTTCCAAACTTCTCCCGCTTGAACATATGGTGGTGGTTGTTTCCATGTTCTTTTTGGTTCTGGACCCGGACTGTTCTCTTCAGTCACTTCTCCAATCCAGTCCGTCCGCCATGTAAAAAGTCGAAGCAAGGAAAGTAGAAATAAATGAGGGCTCGACGTTGGACGAAGCGGAGAGTAATTAAAGCCTCGGGAAGGGCTGGATTTGGGATGTCCAAAGCAAAGCACAGACCTTTTGCAGAGAACAGCGCTCCTCTCCTCAGCTTTGACGAGACCTTTCCCTGCGTTCATTAATGGATCCCTTCCCTCGACTCTCTCTCTCTCTCTCTCTCATCCCTTAGGCCTCGGACCGGATTCATTGTTCGTCATCACATGCACCACCGACGGAGCTACTATTGAGTCCAATAGATGGGACTCTTCATCGGCTTTAGATTAGACCGCGCTCTCTCTCCGGGGCACTTCACTAACACCTATTAAATCAGTCAATCCCTCATCAAGTTGACTCTACAGGGAATGAGGATAACCTCAAACCTAGGTTCGAACAAAGTGTCCCAGTCCCCGGTGCACTTGTTTGGAAAGATTAAGTTTTGATTCGCGAGGCCCCGAGGGGGAATGTTCTTCGGTTCAGATCTCATTTGGCTTCTTTTATTTGTGAGGCTGATCTCGGCATAGCAAAATATCGCAACTCGATCAATCAATCTATCACGTCTATAAGTCTTTCTTTCCCCCCAGGAAGTGTGTCGGTCAACACGTGCTATTAGCTTAATTTCTAATAAAGCCATAGGGCTAAACAGTGTACAGTTGATCACGGGATTCATGGGGTTCATATCCCTAAATTTGAACAAGATCGATGCATTAATATTCAAGGCTATACTGCACAGAAGATGTATTCAAAGAATAGATAGAATAAGTCGAACGTGGATCTTATGATGGGTGCATTTGAGAGAGTATTTGTCAAAGACCTTTGCCTAAAAGTAGAGGATTTTAGGGTGAAGGGGCTTACAAAATGCTAAACGATACTTGCACGAAGGATTCGAGATTACAAATGACTACAGCAATGGCAAATTCTCATGCCACTTGGACGAAATATACTAATAGTGACCCTCAACTCTTATAGCAGTTGTCGCTAATGAAGCAATAATTAATGCTCTCGCCCGAAGTTGCGCAACCCAAGAGAGGCAACTTAGGAATCGTGCGACCTTAGGCGTGGGGACGCCGATGTTGTGCGACCTCCATAACCTCACACAACCCTTCAGATTTTGACAACCATAGGCTGAACGATGAGGATAGCCATTGGCTGTTGAAGGGAAAGAGATAATGAATGGTTCAACATTCAGGGACGAAAGTAAAATCTCAGTAAGTTTTTGAGGGAAATAAAGGCAACTGAAGAAATTCATAAATCCTTGAAGAGGGCTTTAAGAAATTGCTGAAAGACAAAGCAAGGAGGATCTGCCTTTGGTCTTTGGGCTTTGCCAATTCTAACTTCCATTTAAAGGGGTCCAAAAGAATTTTACCAAACCCCACAACTTTCATTCATGAAACTTCATATACCCAAAACCCATTTCCCAAGCTATGCCAAATGCAGATACGTCTCTTAAAATACTCATGTTATTTGTAGCCACCGTCATTTACGCAAGCGCACATGTCTCGTAATAACTAAGTGCTTTGAAATTAGAGTAGCATAGCCCTTCATCAATCAATAAACAAGGGTGAACTCCCTAGTCGCTTCCACTGGTTTAGGGCACGTTTGATAACGATTCTGCTCTGGGAACAATTTTTTAATTAAAATATTTTTTTAAATATTTTTTCCCTGAAAATAACTTTTGAATTAAAAAACGCGTTTGGTAATAGCTAATCAAATATTCTTTGTTTGTTTCTTAAAAAGTTTTGAGCTTTGAATTTTTCTTTAAAAGTGTTTGTGGTAATAACTAACCAAGTGTTCAAAAGAAACAAGTTTTGAGTTTTTGTCATTTTGTTTCTTAAATAGTTTTTCCGAGAATAAGAAATAAGTTTTTTATACTTCTTGTTTCTGTTCCAAATCTATTTCTGGAAACAAAGGTGTAAATAAACGTTTTTCTGTAAAAAAAAATCAAAAAACAGAAACACAAATAAACAAACATTTGTCAAGAACTTACTTACTTCATATGTTAAGTTATTAACTATCAATGATAGAAGCCATTTGACGACATACCCATTGTCAACAACGGACCCTTGTTCTCTCTCTCTTCTCTCTCTCTCTCTCTCTCTGCCTGCCCAGAGAATTCTCTCTTCTTCTTCTTTTTTGTGTTTCCATTGACGTGCATGGGAATTTGCTGGTAATTTTCCATTTGATTTAAGGATAACCTAAAGTCCCGAGAAAAATCGACGAGGCATAGCTGATAGCACCGAGGGACAGAGGAGAAGGGAGCATTCTCCACTCTCCTTTCGTTTTCCAGATAGAAATAGGGCAAGTGGACTCCGGAACCCCAACCCTCCGTCTCGAAAAGCTTTAAGCAAAATCAATCCTCAAACTCGAATACGAGCCAGGCCATTGCGCGGACCTTCTACTCAACTTGTTCCCACGCATGCACGCCCGTCGCTACGTCCTCCTTTCCATTCTCCCACACTGGTGCCGATTCGATCGACATACATTGGATCCAGCCTACCTCATAAAATGCAGGGGGCGTCGGAACTCAGCACATGTAAGAACGGAGAGATCCACTTTCGCATTTTTACCCAACAATGGCTCACTCAAAAAGCTTGGGCTCAGGCTCCTTTGCTTTTGTGCTGACTCATCGTGTGCAAGTGGGCGGCTAGTGAGCAACTGGGGTTTCCTGATCTTTTTTAAGGCAGAATTCCTCCATGCGAAGACGACTCCTGACTTGTACTTTTTGAAAAGGCACATCAAAGCGCAAAGAGAGCGGCACGCATGGTGATCACCATTGAGAGAAAGCAGGATGACATACTGACCAGTAAGTCTCCACTCACTAAATGGTCCACTCTCCTAAGTGTCTAGCTTCTCCAATCTAAAGAAATATTAAAGAAAAAGAAACTCTCTGGTCTCATTATTGGGTGTGCCGGGTTCCAATAGAGAATACATTCAATATAAAGAAGGCAACACACTTGCTTTTGTAATTACTCAAAGCCCGAAAAGATAAGGGGATGCAAGGGGGTTGTCCCACCCGGCAAGTGTAATTCGAATTTCTCACAGTCATCAGCAGATTGGATTCACATTCTTTGCCAAACTAGACAAAGATAGCAATCACCTAATCAAATTTTCTATCGGATTCCCCGTGATCATGGTCCTTCTGGATAAGCTGATCAATCAAACCCACGTGACTGTATTAACTAAATTCCACCCAGACCCCAAATTGAGCAGTGAGAATAGCAAAGGCCACGGCATCCAGTAATGCAGAAGAGCAATAAAGTGTAACCGCTATCAAAGTTGCTGGAGGTTCGACCATTTAACAAGAACAACTACAAATTCTTTACGCAGAAAGCAATCATTCTACCACAAATGAAAGAAGTTGACTAAAATGGATGAACATTGTTAACTGAACCTGTCGATTTGAAATGGTTTTTAGACATTCTCAGCTTGACAAAGGGCGTTTTTAAGAGAATTGCATAGTCCTCTCCAAACATGCCCAGAGCTATTATTCAGAGCTATGAAGAAGAATAAGCATAGCATATTAGAATTACTGAACAAATTCTAGAGCGTTCTAATTCAATTCTTGACAGTCAGTCAAATTTATCCACCTGCCTGTGTTACAACTAGAAAAAGTCAAATATAAAGCGGTGATGACATAGAGCAATATGAAAGGTCTGCAGTAAAAAATATTTACATTGGCAACACGGGGGCAGCGGCACGAATGATGTTTATGTACAGAAGACGCACAAATAAGAAAGTGGAAAAGGAAATGATACATGGTTAATTAGCCACTTTTGATCTATAGACTACAAAAGGCGTTGCTCGGAGAAGCTTCAACACAAATCCAAAAGACAAACTACAGAACCATACCATCTAAGATCCAGGGCTGAATTACCTAGCTAGTCAACTAAGTGATACCACACAGATCCCGCTTGTCAGGCCACACAACTATTGCACATTTCAGTTTTTCTGAATATTCCCACTTCTCCATCTCACATTGCTCAGCCAACCAAAATAAATTAGATGTTGCCTGGAGTTTAGCTTCACAAGATGCTCTCTGTATGGAATTAAGAAGTTTTTGAGACCTGGCAATCCCAGAGTAGACCAATTAATGTACATCAAGCCATGAAGTGACAAAATCTTGGTCATAAACAAAATACTCAGAAGCATAAAGCTTTCCATTAATATTTCACTTCTCATGGTGTACAAAGCAACCTAATTACCATTGCATATACAATCTATGCAGAAGCTTGACTCTAGTAAAAAGGTCACTGAGGCAAGAAGCATACCTGTGGTGCACATTGTCTTATAGAAATGCGCAACATGTGCATTTCCTTCTGTTCTGTAGTGCGGCTTTTCCAAGCACTCGAGAAATGCTAAATCGGCCTCCAAAAGCTTCGCCTGATCATGGGTGTCATAGCCCATATCATGGCAGTAGCAGCAATAATCCAACCAATCAATTGGCCTCTGGTCCCATAGGAGAGACCCACGATCCTTTCCACTTGACCAGTTAGGGCCGCAATAATGCCCATATCTTGGGAATAGCTGAGAGAGGAATGCTCTCGGCCCTGTATGCCATGGAACTTTCGAAACATATGGGTGGAAGCGGACGGCCATAACCTTACTGCTGCTTTGAACTATCCCACCAGATTGAGCATGCCTTTCCAACTGCCTGTTTACAGTAGGAGGCATTCTTGCTCTATCTTTGGAACCAAGAGCCCACGGAAAAACGGAGAGGAGAGACCACCCCAACAACTTGAGATGGAAACCATCCTTTTGTTCAGGTTGCTTTATTAAGACACTTGTAGATCCAAAGGATGACCCCAAATCCTTATCTGGATGGGCCCTGCTGAACCACGGAATATGGTTGAGAAACTCGAAGTTCATAGCTGATGAACCCAAAACTATCACGGATTTTCACATCAAAACCACGGAATCACAGCATCAACCGTCCATAGACCTGCCTGGAATCACATGGGAAAGTTAGCAAAAGCATACGATGAAACAGGGGTCAAGCACGACTAGATGACAATCCATTGCGTTATTTATCCGATAAACACCCAACTCTCGCTTTTCCACAAATTGAGAAATCACAAGGTATCGTCCCATTGTCCTATTTGCCACACTTCCTTAAACACAAACGAACCCGAAACATCACCCCCAAAATCAGAGTCTCATTTTCCGCGACTACAACCTAAAATCTCGAAGAACCACAATTCACCAGCAAGCAACTGCCGCAGCATCATAACGATCGCAGAAAAAAAAAAGCCGAAAAGAATAACAGCGAGAACCAAAGAGCAGCAGTCGAGCATGCAATAGAACCAATCCCCGAACTGTACCTACACAATCACCTACGGCGTTCCCAAACAGAACGCAGCCGCTTCCACTCCTAAAGGCACCTCAAAGCCGCTTCAGACGTCGGTTGACCGAAAGACCACGGGGATTCGCACGAGAGGACACGACTAAGATCCCGGTTCATCCAGTATGCAACAAGAATCTCAACTTTCCCGAGCCCCGACAGCAACCCCAGAAGAGCGGAGAGAAGAAAAATGGCGAGAGAACCGTCGACATGCGACGAAGGAAGAAGGACCGAGGAAGCAGAGCGACGGAGGACTTACTCGTTTGTGAAGAACGGGCAGTCGGACGAGAGCTGGAGACACGATGATCCGCTCGGAGAATTCTCGCTCCGGTGGGCGGAGCATCGCAAGCGAAGCGCAGGAATGTTCGGGAGAGAGAGAGAGAGAGGGGGGGGAGGGGGAGGGGGGGGGGTGGACTTGAAGATGGCTGGCGGGTGGCCGGTGCCGACTCTGAAATCCAATTAGGATCGCGCTGGATTGGACCACGAGGTCCACGTCACCGAATCACCAACGCACTATTTTCTTTTTTTCTTTTTTAAGTCCTTCATTTCAGGGGTAATGAGTTCCCACTGGCCGGTCCTCGGTCTTTAGGATCAGGAATTGGACAGACTAATCCTAAGATCGGACCGGTACAATTCAGTTCCCTGGCATATCAATGGGACTGGAAAAAATTTAAACAAAAATTAGCTCTTATGATTCACATTGGACGATTTGATGCAGATATTGTGTCCGAGATCCTTTGACTTCAAGAATTATGATGATTTCAGTAGAGGGAGGCCCAAGAGAAGAAACTAGAGAGATATTGAGATGGAGAGAACTTGGAGAAAGGATAACTAGGCCAATTTTAATTTCTATCTAGGTGATCCGGTCCGGTCCTGCCCTTCTAGGAACTGGAAAGTTTTAGGAATTGTGAACAGACCAAAACTCTAAAGAACCAGAACAACCTGACCGGTCCAGTCCGATCAAAGCGATTTCCGAATTAAGTAGTCCATTGTGCTTAGCCTTACTTCATTTCACCTCTCTCTTTTATTTATTTATAAAAAGCTACTATTTTACGGTCCAACTTCTTCCTTTTTAAACTTTTCCTTTTTGGAGAAATGACCTGAGTCAAAACTACAGTGCAAGAGTCGCGTCGTTTGCAAACTTCCATCTTTGCCCAGACCTAATTTGTGGTCCTCGACGCGTTGCTCGGACTTAATAGGCTTGATCAAACACAATGCTGTCACAGCAATAATGACTTCACTTAACTTTCAGCTTAATTGATCTTTTTAAATGTCTATAGAGGCGTAAAACCATGGACATGACCGTGTCCGGGCGTCACTGGCTGCCCTTCTTTTCTCAGCTCGAAACGGGAATTCGCAAGATAGAACATGTAACCCTCTGCTGAATGCACAGTATATTATCAAAAGGTGAGCTTCTTGCGCGATCATCGTGACCAGACTCGACCACGTCGCCAAAAAAGTATTTACCGTACCGTAAGAGATCTATCCAAGGACGAGTCGTATTCGCCAAACAAATGGATACAGGAAACGGGAATACACATCGGGAAAATTTGGACGCTGATACATTATGTCAGATAACGTCTACAAAAACACAAGCTCCACTCTATGGCAAGGTATGTCCGACAGTAGCTCCAGCTTTGTTTAATATAGGAAAGCTTACAAATAGACAAGAATCAAACAATACAAGAAGGAACAAAAAATGAACGCTACCCAGAAGCCCAAACTCATTTCCCACTAGGTGAACATCCTTTTTGAATATCAAATAATAGTTATTAACAGAAATGGCAGAAAGAGAGGAGAGGACAGGACTATTTGCAAGAGCACCAACGAATGTACAAGACAAGGGCATTCTTCTGTCGCGGCTTACTTTGATGAGCACCTTGTCTTTCGTAGATCAACTCCACGGCGGAGATGACGGTTTGTAGACAAAGTCTTGTGAAGAAGCCGTGCCGTAATTTAAATCAAGGCTGTGGAGCTGCTCCATTAGTTGAGATCGCCGCTCCTTGAAGAAGTCGAGACGCGTCGTCAATTCCACTAAAGCAGAAGATGCGACGGATGGATGCCTGGGAAATTCCATTCCCTGCAATCAAAGAGTGAAACTTTGTTCTAAGAGTATGGTAGTCATTCCTGTAAGTCCAGGAAAGCTGGGAAACGGTTGACCTTAAAACAGGATGATTGGAGCTTATTCATAAACATTCTCAAAAGTATACAGAGCAGGATGCGGAACATAGTGAACATGGTATAATGTATATCAAGTTTGAAGAAAGAGAAAAGGAAAGAGAATAAAAATTTATGAATGTCTCTGTATTGACAGTAAGAAACAAGAATTGACAGTCCAACATCTATTTATATACCTCTGCTATTCTTGAAGTAGAGGGTAGAGATGCTGAATCAACAGCCCCAAGCTCATCCACAGATAAACTTGTTGATGCTTCAGTACTTTTCGAATCGCTAAGAGGCGATGAATCCATAAATTGCTTCCCTGAAGGCAACCTGCTACTGCTTGCAGATGCCAAAACCTGACCTTTGATATTTCTCCAATCCCCGAGCAAACTCTCCTGTTGAATAATTTGCGATGTTTATAGATGAATCAAACAAATCACCAGAAAAAAAAAAAAAAAAACTAATGTGATCAAGACTGACGGAAGAGTAAAACCAAAACGAAAAGAACAATCATATTGTATTAAGAATTCGAAGGTCGAAGCAGGACCTGACCATCAACCATGGTATTGAAAGATTAAACTAAGAAAAACAGGATGACCAAATTATTAATACATGGAATGTATTTAAACTAAAAATCCGTGCCTCATCATGCTAGGCTATTAATATTCAGTCATTTTGGTGCAGTATCTTTTAGTTGTATGCTATGCACAATGCTGCCAACATGCAATTTATGGATTGTTAAAGACTTCGAAATTTTCAATCTTTTACTAGTGTTAAGCAGAACAACTGTTACAGCTAGCAGCATCTTGACCTTCAGCAACAACATAAACTGTCTCTGGATTAAAAGCAGCTTTGCACCCGAATATACAAATTTCAATTTCAAAACGGCAGACTCAAAAATTTTAAGATGGTAACATAACTGGAATCTGCTTTTGCCCATGGGCAGTCCAAGGTCATGAAGATAGTTCAAACAGTCTATACTGTAGAAGGCATGGTAGCATGAAGGGCATACTGGACAAAATACACGAATGTTGTAGAGATATGAGACGTTCAAATGAAAGATTAGAAAACAATGAGCAAGATGAGCACTTCCATCAATTGTATCTGTTTTAATGAAGAACAGAGCAGCATAACAAGACAGATTGAAATACACACCTCGCTTCTCTGTTTTCTTTCATGATTATAAAAGGCAAGGGTAGTATCAAAATCTTGTGGGGGAAATCTCCTGCAAATATCCAATGAGATTTTAAATTCAGTACGATAGCTTCCATGTTTTATCTATAGCAACAATCTTCTGATCAAATAGCATACCCATACACATAGATCCAACATGCTAAGAGCAGATCAAAATATCAATGATCTTAAGCACCACTAGACTAGGTACAGACTTCGAACTGACATTTAATGTTCCCTCTTAGCTATTCATCTCATTTCCCACACAATTAACCCATAAATGCCTGAAGTGCCCATAACAATACCAACATCCCAAGGATTTGTCCTTCACTAAGTGAAAGAAGCAACTGATAAGCTTTCTAGAAACAAATCCAATCTTCTTATTTGTCTTAAATGTTGGGTTTGCTCCTTGCAACTATTCTGGAATACATTTTCTGAATTCTTCTGCCCAATAAGTAATTTTAGGTTTTCACAAAGTTGGGACAAACTAAATAAATGGTAAAAATTGTATACGCAAATAACACCATGAAAGGATCTTCAAAATGATGCACCTTAGCAAGTTTGCCACAAAAAAAATCCTGAGAATGTTAGCAAGATAACAGGAAAGCACTAGATTGTCTCAGTAGATGTTGATGGGTGGAGGACTGCTTAGATCTTGAAACAGCCACCCAGATAGCTAAGGATGATGCACTCTACACTACCAACCAATGGATTAAAAGCTGGTTTGAAGAAAGGCAACATAGTCATACACACTTACTGTTGAGAATTCTGCACTTGTTGATAGCGGTCACATGCATCAGAAAGAGGTCCATAGTGGTGCTGGCGCTGCTGATTTAGCTGATGGTGCAATTCTGCAACTTTCTGCTTCAATCTAGCAACATCTGCTTCTGCAAGGGCAATCTCCTCAAGCTCCGCCCTTGTCTGCCCATCAGTTCATGCTATGAAACACAGAAAAAGATAGGCTTTCAAAGGAAAATGCCCCATCAAATTCAGTACAAACCTTCGAATCCATCCCACGGGAACTGGAAAATTGCCCAGATGACATGCTCAAACCAGCTTCAAGTGCAGCTCTCAGGTCCCTTTCTGCTTGCAGCTGTTCTTGCAATCTAGCCACCTAGATATTCATCCACAAGTATGCACACTTGGTTAAACAACATAAGAGAGAGCAACTCTCAGCGGAAACCAAAAAGAATATAATAAGAGAGCTTCCTGCCCTGCATATAGACGCACTAAAACCATGACTAACTATGCACATAAATCGGGATATGCAATAAACTCAGCACTATAGAATAGGTTTTGGCAGTGAAGACTCGCATCAGAATACCAGTGACTACAGTTGTATGGTAGTAAATATTCCCCTCAAGGAAATGGTGACTCTCGCCATTTTAGAGTCCATGACTCTTGTAACCTCATTCTAAAGGGTTTCAGTCTTGACTTCCAATACCAACCAGATTGCCCAACAAAGGGGAAAAGCCATTATTTTATGGAAATGGGGGAAGGCCTTACAGGAAATAGAGACATAATCAAAGAGTAAGAAAATACATCTTGTTCAAGTGCCAAGCGCCTCTCGTGCAGAGCCTGCTTCCTCCTCTCCAAGCTAGCTTGCAATATTGCATTCCCTCTGGCCTATTAGAGTCAACATGAAATTTCTTATCTAAATGTTCAACCATCTAAAATGCAAATAATGGACTCTTATAAAGAAAGACTACCTCCTTAGCTATCCTTTGTCGCAAGTCATTTTTCGTTATCTCAAGTCTCTGAATAGCAAGCCTGTAATCAAAAAAATATTTAGAAATGGTAAAGGAGAAGCTGATAATCAACTAACCAGGTAAGTCAAGGCAATTAAATGAGAAGCTAAGATGTGACAATGTCTTACTCTTCTTCTCCAGAAGAATCCACTGATTCCACTGACGGTGCTTTTCTGGCCTGCACAAGAATTCAGATCAAGTGTCGTGATTTTAGTTTACACAACTATATAACTGATATTTATCCTCTTTGCTGCCAATAGCATAGATGACACATCTACCCAATCAACAGAAAGCAAATCTGGTTATAGGAATACCATAATCATACTTCATCATAGAACTTAGACAAGCCTACTCAACAATAAAGAAGTACCAAATTGATCTCTGCATATTGCCAATGGAATTGTTTGACCTATGAAATGACTATCTATCAATAATACCATCAACTATAAATGCTTATAACCACATATAGATGATAGAACAATTTAATACTGTCCGGACAAAGAGTATGGGTTAGCCACTTTGCCAGGCAGCACCATCCAAGTGCACAATTGCTTAACGGAGTCTACAAAAAAGAAAAGACCCAAAAAGTGGGAGCCCAAAATAATATTCAGGTCATTTAAAAAACTGCGAATTAGCTAACATTATAGTCCGACCAAAAGAAAAAAATAACAGGGGTCCTCTGCTCATGATTTCTCTACATCCTGTAATTTGAAAGCTTTCAGTTTCAACCAAGGAAGATGCAAGAAGCATGTAGTACTGGATTCCGAGAAGATAATTTGCAAACAGAGATGTAATAAAATCGCCAAATACAAATATGTAATACAAATATATCAACACATTTCTTGCACAGACAAAAGGATAAACAACACTAACAATTCCACGGATAAAAGTGGCTAGTTAATTTATAAATTAAACTGTGTTGCATGTCAGTTGAAAATTAAAGTTGAGAGGCTGCAAGATTGCTCACAGCATTTCTTCCCCACAATGTCGATCGCTTTGTGTGGACATTGGAGCTTGACATTTTTCCCATCGACCTTCCAGAACCTCCCTCAAGCCCTGAAACTGGAAGATTGTGGCTCTGGCCAGGCCTGATTGAAGACAAAATCTCACCCACAGATTGGAACTGCTCACCAGAAGGTGCGACAGTTGAAGATTCAACTTCACTGGCAGGATTGTCGATTTCTTTCTTCAGTGGACCTCGTTGCTCGACCAACTGAATATTGGAATCCTTAGGTCGAGAACTAGCATGTAAGTTTGAATTGCCAATTGAAGCAGAATTATCCCTGGGCGACCCAACATCTGAATCATCCGTGCCAAGAGCCTGTATGCAGAATAAAATAAAACAGTCAACAGACAGTCCGAACATCACAACTAAATCAATTAAAGAGTACCAATTTCAGATTTGTTGCAAGTTTCTGGTAAGATAATATTGTAAACAAAGATTAAACACAAGATGAGGGGGATACACTAATGTACAAATATAATTCAATGACTTAAAGGACCATACAACTGTCAATCAATGTCTAGCTTTTGATGGACAGCTACAAAGCAGAAGTCATTAACGTGAAAAGCAGGTCAGCAAGTCATTTAGGTAACCATATCTAAGACCGGTCATCCTATCAGTACAATATACGAAAGGTAACTGGAATTATATCCAATAAATAAAAAAGGAAGTGAGTATGAGAAAAAAAATCTTAATCACAAGTAAAGATTTTACTAATGCTAGTCTCTTCAATATTTACCAAATTAAGTAGGTCGATCATTGTCCCATATAATGGTTAATGCTCATGTTAAATCAAGATATGGCAGGAAACATGAGAAGTACACTCGATGTAGTGCAACAATGGTTTTTTTATTACCACAAGCAGAAAAAGAAGCAACAAACGGCAAGCACATGATTATTATGAACCTTATAGTCATACAGATCGCCTCCATTGCATTCACTGCTTTCACTAAGTTTTCCACTAAGCATGCGTTCTGGATCATCATCTGTTTCAGGATCAACTTCATTCTCTGCATCATGGTAACCATTGACTTTTACATCCACATTATCTTCATCAGATGAATCGTCACTCCCACTGTTTTCAATCCGAGAATCCGCAGATATGGAGCATCTTTGAAGATTCTCTTCCTGAAATTTTCAAAATGATATAAGCACCTAATGAAACCACCGGGCATAATGAAAAGAGGGTTCCCTTGAAAATCTTGACTCCCGCTATTTTTACTAGGAACCCTTCATAACAGCAAGTGAAATTAGAACTAGTTAGTTTATGAAGGTTACCTTGTCAAAATTTAAGTTTCTCAATATGTATCTAGTTAATGAGTCAGCAAGGCATAACAAACTGCAACTGCAAGGTTTGCAGATATTACACATAATAAATCCAAGCTCTAATATTATAGGTAGTTTCTCCTGGTCAATCACAGTTTTGTGAATTATAAACACAAAAAAATTGTGCAGAATGCTTTGCAGCAGTGACAAGTATCCGGTTGATTATAATTAGGGGTGGGTATGAAGTTACAATTTCAGGTTTCCACTTCTTGATTAATAAGATTGTAAAAACTAACCAGTAGAACAACTGACCCACAACATATATGTCCAGCAAAGTGTTTAAAAACTGCAGAGAGAAGATTCAGATTGAGACTCTTACATCAAAAATATTCTCGTACTCCTCCAGAAGAGTTGTGATGATGGCTTGCGCGTTATTGGCAGCATTTGCAGCAGCTAGAAGCTGAGCAGAAGCATCGCCATTAGTGTCAAAATCATCATCCAATTCACATTCACCAGCTAATAAAGGACGTAATAATAAAGGAGCCATGCAAGCAGCAACAGCAGATGCAGTCATCCGGTTCTCATGAGAATTAGAGGCAATAGTATGCATCATCTTCAGGATTCTGCAGAACGAGGAAGCAAGTAGAAATTTAGTTTGAAATGAAGGATTAAAAAAAAAGATGAAAAAAATGAAAATCACTAACAAAAGTTTCTCATTATTTTCATACCCGAAGATAAAAAATCATTACCAGGGCTCTTTGCTCTCGAAACGAATTAGAAAAAGGAATCTTTAATCATGAAATACGTAGTTCACCACATATGAGCCACCACAAACTGATATAAATACTCCTGGCATTGGTAGGGTGTTTGAGAGTATTATAGGTAATAGCGATACAACAGGCTGTAGTGTGCAAACATGATTTTACCAAGCAATCAATCTAAGCAATTTCACATGGCTTCATTTACTACTATTCCACATATGAAGGTGCAATACACATGGACACTAGGGCTCTTTGCTCTCGAAACGAATTAGAAAAAGGAATCTCTAATGATGAAATACGTAGTTCAACACATATGAGCCACCACAAACTGATATAAGTATTCCTGGTATTGGTAGGATGTTTGAGAGTATTATAGGTTATAGTGATACAATAGGCTGTAGTGTGCAAACATGATTTTACCAAGCAATCAATCTAAGCAATTTCACATGGCTTCATTTACTACTATTCCATATATGAAGGTGCAATACACATGGACACTAGAGTTGTCAGTTGCTGAAACCACATAAAAATGCCATTCAATAGCACAGTTGTACTGTGCCAAGGTCCTGAGTTTTACATTGACAAAGGCCAAGGAAAAATCAAAATGAAAAACACAGATCTCACTCAATCATCTTCAGGGGAAAAGAAAATATTATCTCCTTTCCTTATGCAACTTAAAATTTCTCAGCAGCACATCCACAAAATGTCCCAAAAGGAAAACAAAGATATCTAAGTGATAGACATATATAATATTGGAACAAATTACGTTCGCACTCTGCTACATGAGGTTTCAATATCATATTTACTATTTGTGGAAACTTTTCCTAATCAAATAAGCTTGATAACTGAAAGAAATAACACAATGATGTCCAAGGTAAGGAGAGATCGTATACCTCTGCAGTAAACGTCTATTTGGTTCAGGGAACGTCTCCTGTATTGCAGACCGCATTGCATGAACACGAGCTTCCCTCCCATCAATTTCTGACATAAGACAGCACAAAGCAACTACGTCAACATGTCTGTTATAATCTAGAATGAAGCACAAAAGTCCAGATATCAACACAACAAAAACTGAAGGAGAACAAAAGACTACAAAACACTAATAACATCACAAAACTACTAACAGCATTACACCAAGGATGGTCCTAAAATAGTATGAACTAAGCAGCTCTGATATCCAAAGCTGCCGTTTTCATTTTTTAGAGCTCATGTTGCTCGATAATATACTTATGCATGAACATAAAACCAGTTGAATCAGCTGAAGCATGACAGTTGAGAACCCCTGTCCTCATATATCAACTTTCTTTTTTACACTAATTTTCATGCAAATCTCCTTGATCTTAAACACAACAAATAATGATCAACAAGACTCTAATGAGAGATGAGAATGATGTTGCATCCACAGCATAAAAGTTGAAAAGCAAGTTAACTAAAATAAAGTATATTTACATGTTCAGTAGGAAATGAAAATGCAAATTTGTGTATTTTTCACACAATGAAATATGAACATTCGGTAAAAGGCAACTTGAGATTGATATTATAAGGAGAATACAACTTAGTATAGAGAATAAGATACCCGTGAAACCCATTGAGCATAGGTTGAAGAATTGAGAAGAAAAGAGAAGGCTCAACTTACTATAAGCCTCTAGCAATGCAGTGCAGCAAGATGCTGGAACTGGAGAGGAAGGTAGCTCCCTTAGAACATGCTGCAGATCAAACAGCATGTAATCAATGAATAACTTAGATGAATAAGTAATAGCTCAATAACTATATATCAAAACTGGCAGCAACAAAAGTACCTTCACGCAGTCACCAACAACATGAGCATCTTCATCAAAAGCAAACTCATTTTTGCCTGCAAGTGGTAAGTTAAAAGAGAGTATTTAACCACGCTTAGCATAAAAAACAGAAGGTGCAGATAACTAGATCTCTTTAACCTGCCTGTAACAAATGAATTAACGTGTACCTTGTTCGTATTCTTGGACTCTATGGTCCACCTCCTCGACGTCCGCAGATTGCCTTAGAATTCCTTCAACTTTGGTTCCTGTTTCAAAACAGTAATTTAAAGTGAAATAATTCTGAGAACAAGAAGCATTTTCCAGTTAAAAGAACTGGTAATATAGCTTTATCAACTAACACAGCACATGAAGCATTCATCTATATCCATTCTTTCAGAATCGGGTGTTTGAGAAGGTCTAGCCTAGAATTTTTCAATTTGTTATCTTTTGGACAACACACTAGTCCACGAAAATAAACTCAACAGGATATGATTCTCATATATATCATAAACAAAGTCCATATTTTCCGAATTGGCCAATCTTCCCCAGAAATGTCCCTAATTATGTACACTTACAACCAAATGCTAGGCACCAAGCTTTTGAAACCAGACAAGACATCCAGATTAGTGCCGCACGGAAAGCTAGGAAATAGGCAAAGAAATTAGTAAACTCATCCAAGTGTTTACACACCACATAACCAATACAGAACATACGCAGGTAGAAAACCTTTGAGCTTTCGTTCTGCAATATTCAGATGCCTGGATAGGCCAAGGAGAATTATGCTGCAACGGCTCTGTTTTTAAAATCAAAACAACTAGGGAAACATGTCAAGATGCGTTGCCAGACCATTGCAAGGCAAGCATACTAAATGACCCTTAAGGAGTAAAATGACAAGGCAACTTGCTTTACAAGAACAACTACAAACTTTAAGGAGTAATATGACAAGGCAACTTTCTTTAAGAGAACAATTAAGAACTCAGAAAGGTAATCAGATTAGATTACAGTAGAAAAACTCACCAAACTTCTCTAGAAACTGAAGAGCTTTCTCAAGAAAGGAAGGACCTCCATCAATATCTTCCAGAGCAAGCAAAATTGGCCTCCCAACAACCAGAGATTTTACAGGATGCTTCTCCCTCCCTGCATTAGAGCATCATGAGGCAGAGAGAAACTACCTAGATTCTCCTTATGCATACAAATAGAACCAGGTTTAAGCAAAATGTATGTCAATGAGAGAAGTACAGACATTGATGAAAAGAGCCTTCAATTGTATCACCCGCGTCATTCCGGAAGATTCCATTGTGTCCCATGACAAGGGCAGCACTTGGTGCTTGGGCAAGAGCATGTTCCAAGGCTGTTTTCCACTCATATAAATCCTCCAATGTCTCCGCCTGGAAAAAGAGGGTCAAAGAAAACCGAAGGAAAGGTGTACATCCGAGAACTTCAGAATAATTACTTCCAATAGTAATGGAGCATGCTCAGTGTCAGAGAAAATTGAGCTACCGTTAAAGTAAAAAAAGATGAAGCACCTTAAGAGTGAATGCTCGGCCATCACGTCCATCAGGAAACAGGACAGTCAACAGCTTTTTATCTTCTCTAACAACAACGCTGAAATAGGCGCAAGAAATGAACCAATATTACAGGCATGATAATCTCTTCAAACCATAGTAAAGCCCTCAGCTGCCAAGAAAGGAAAACATACCTCCCGGAGTTGTTCAGGTCAATCCCACCCAAAGTCAGGTTCACCTCTCCACCTCTCTGTGGGAGTGCACTCTACATGAAAAATCAAAATAATAAGCATACGCTGTATCTAATCATCTGGATATAACACCTGAACTTACATGCAAGGAAAGGCATAATTTGAAACATGCCAGTTCAAACAAAGTTACACGAAGACCATATCACTAATTTCAACCAATAATCAAATGGATGACAGAAAATACATGAAATTCTACAAGTAAAGAGATTGTGTAGGCATTTTGTATCTGAAGGAGGCGCAAGTGCTCAAATAGATACTAGTTAACACAAGGAGGAAACATGAGACAAGATGTAGTGCAGGTAAACATGAAAATCATCTGAATAGTTGGTAAAGCCCTTTGTTTTAAGTCCAAGAGTTGAGATCGAGTACCGCCTTTACAAGGAATCTCGTAGGTTAAAGGGGAAGCATGTGGGATAGAGAAAACCTGAAGAATAGCATAGCAATCTAGACAGTAACTAGAACCAACAGCGACAATGATTGCCATTAGAAATGCATAATTACAAAATCATACATCTCACGATTGGTTTCCTCTCCCGGAAAACCGAAGAACTTTAGTGAAATTTGTCAAAGCACCTTCTACTCTCCAAGTAAACTAAAACATGTACGACAATGTGCCATAAGCTGATAATTCCCAATAGACAAAAATAACTGTTCCTTCAAGTAGCCATTTAAAGAATCTCCAATCTATACATCGTATCCCTGTATTTGCAAAATTTTCGTTACAGGTGCTTGTAAGGTAACAATTTCAAGGTACATTTAGCAGATAATATATAAATGTATATGTACATATAGTAAAAAGGACTGGAATTTGGGCTACATCTAGCGTTGCCAAAAGTACCATGGATTAGGATACAACATCACAAGCTACTGATAGGTGGAAAAATCTGTTAAACTTTAGATTAGGAGTATGTTGCGACATCCTTCATCCAATTGCCCAACAAATACCGTAAGCACACATAGCCAAACCACCAAAAAGCACTTCTACTCATTCAAGAAATAGCTGCTAGAGAGACTCTTGCAGCTATATTCTCTAAAGTAGAAATCAAGAGAACATGAAAAAACTCAGAAAGGTCAATCTGCAATGACATACTACATATGTATTGAAGTAAAATGGATACTAACAGGATCATTTTTGAAGAAAACCAAAGAAGTGCGTGTGAGGATAAACCAGCGCTTTTTCCAAGACTTCCAGCCTATTCCTGTAGATATTAGGAAATCATGTCACTAGGTATAGAAGCACATGCAAAGATCTAGTTATATCATGATAATTTGAAAGAAAAAGAACCAGAAACAATAAGATCATAACAAGCAGACACATCATGCAGATAATAAGCATATTATAAGGAAAAAAGGATGTATCCTCAATTGGCATTGTGATGGATGTAATAAACAAGGGCAAGATGCTAGATATGAAGCGGTGCAAGCAAGCTTGACAATTGTCAATAGAAGCAAGTGGACCATCCTTGGCGGTTCCTATCTAAATAGGTTAAGTGGAGGTTCATATTCATCTAATTACAACGATTATTGCTGCACAATTTCCAGCAATGCAGCAAGACTCACATTTCTGCCAACATATTATGACTTTCCTTCCTGTCATTTCTCTGTTTCACTAGTCATCATTTAGCTCATCAATTATGAAATGATCGACAAATCCATTTTTATAGAGTGCTATGCAAACATAAAACATCTCCACATGTAAGAAGATGATCAGAACATGAGTTTAAAAAGAAGTACTGCCTTAGAATAAGTCGATTATAGCAAGTGCAAGTATCGAAGTACTCAAAGCGGATGAGCTGATAATACAAAAAATTGTTATCTTGACTGACCTTTGGAAGATATAAAAAGAGGGCCACTCTTGAACACCTGCCAAAGCTTCGATGTATTAGAACTAAGAATTGAAACCCCTAAACAATCACTAGCAACAACCATTCACAATACTAAATTTAATACCCAAATGATAAGACAAAGCAAACTATTGCCAAAAGGGCAACCACATGTAGCCTTACACTCCATCTGACACAAGCTATCAATAATCATTCCAGATAAAAGAGTGTGCCGAGCAAATTTTGGAAGAATTTTGGCAGCACTGAGAACTAGAGTATCTTAAAAATGTGACTTATGATTGACAATACTACTCAAAAGCCATCATAGTTTAGAACATAGAGGAAAATCTGATGACTGAATTCTACAATTTACGCAACCTAAAACATGAAAGGCGAGCCTTGTCCATAGATGAGTACCAAATTTCAGTTCAAGACGTCAATGCTGGCTCCTATGAGTGTGACAATGAGCAGCAACTTTATCTTCCAACCAGAACAGCGTAGAACTCGCTTTAACATGCATTGCCGGAATAGTTTAGGATCCCGCAAAATTAGTCATATGGAGGTATTCATTGGCATAGCTTTTGAAATCATGAACAAAAGCATCAGATCTTTTCAGCGACAAGAAGCATTTTACAGGAATTTGAAAAGGGAGTTTAAAGGATAAACCCACGGAGGCAGTAGCAATGGTTTACAGATTCTGATCTTCCAGAACTTAGTTTTATCAGGGTAAGAGAAACAGAGAAAAGAGGAATGCTGTTTTCTATGAGAATAAGTAATATCCTAGTCAAATATCACCAATCTCGCTTCTATTTGAGGAACTGAAAAATAAAATCCTGAGACATGGAAGAGGAAAAATTTCACTAGAGTAACACGCCCATCCTACTAAACAAAGGTCAGTGCGTAATGGAAAATGAAATTAAGGTTCAAAAGCATTTATCGTAAAAATTATCAATGGCTCTGCAACCAGCATTCTTAATAGGAATGTAAACTTTGCAGCTGCCATTATTCACATAAAAATTGAGGAAGAAAAGGCTAAATTTAGTAGCTGAACAAGTGGAAGTAAGCGAGATGTCTAAACACCATTGCATCCTTGAAGATTGTTTTGAAGCAAATATGCATGTGTATATCAAGCACCTATCGTTGTTTGGATAGCCTTCAGCGAACCTGTGAATTTGGAACATATCCTTGTGATTTAGATGTTAAACTCAAAATTTAAAACCGGAGATAAAGTGGAGGTGGTATTCACTGACATGCCAGAACTACATCTGTAGCCTGTGAAAGTACAATTTTTGCAACCCCAAACAAATTTTGTCAATAAATCAATTAGCTGGATGGCTATATCTGAAAATGCCAAAGATTAATTTTAAGCAGCAAGCAATTGTACCACACTACTCTTTGGAAAATGAGTAACGGTCAGTGAAAAATATAAGTCTAACAAAAATTAGTCAAAAGTCGCACCCCAAATGTAAATCTCTGTGAACAAAAGCGCCAAACTAGATTTATCTTATTCGTTTCTAATCAATTACAAGTTTAAGAAAAAAATTAAAGGGCGAGAAAGAGTCTTCAGCAACCAGAAATTACATCAGAACGCTCCGTCAAAATGCTTCCACCTTTTCAAGCTCAATTAAATCATCAAACATACCCAACACCCTAACCTCCACAGTCGTTTGCAAGCTAATGGTATGAGCAAAATCAAACACCACAAAGGAAAGATGAACTGAATTGCCTGTGAGAACAATGCTCGCAAAAAGCAATGGAGCTCTAATAAAAATTTCTAGTTTTCCGCCAAAAAACTTCCTCGTCTCCCACCTGAAGCTGAGCAAAAAACCAACTCCTCCAACACGCACGCGCAAAACAAGGAACTTGAAGCACTCAACAGTTCTGGAACGCTAGAGACTCGTACCGTGTTCGAAACACCGGGTCTCGGGCGGTCAAAGGCCGCTAACGAAGCTGACATTTCTGCGAGAGAGATGCGCCTCCGCAACTACGGCACCGAGCTCGCGTCCAATCGAAGACCGACCATAGCTCCCAGCCCCGAACATTTCACTCCACCCAAATTGGCTCCGCCATCAACCGCCCGCCCCGGTTGAGCGACGATCCGGCCATCAGGAGATCCGCGAGCCTAAGATCTGAACCGCGTCGAAGTAAATCCAAGAGCCTAGGGTTTCGATTCGACAGATAATAAAGCACCCTACACTCAAAAAACCTCTCCCCACCCCACCCTAGAAAGAATGGCGCGCCAGGACCACAATCCCTGTCTCTATGCGAATCCCTCGGCCCGCTCTCGTTCTCGCTCCGATTGGATTGAAAGAACACGAACACCAACCTAAACCAACGCACCGCTCGTGTGTATTCTTCTACTTCTTCGTCTTTCCCGACTGAGCGTGCGCGAGCGCGCGTGTACTGAGTACGGGAGAGTATTATAATGACGAATCCGCCATTTTTCTATTAGCTCGAGCTCAGGATTAGGTACAGCAAAATAGTGGGTGTCGTGGGAATGTGATAGTGTGAAGAGGAAGGCTTCGCTTTTCACCTACTTTTAGCCGTGAAGCAGCAGAGAGAGGAGAGAGAGACAGAGTGTGTTTCAGTGAAGGAGGAGGAAGCGGTCATGTGAGTCAGCTTTAGTCCAACGTAGAGTCGCCATCCAATTAGGGAGTGCCACGTTAATTTTATGGTAACGTTGTTTTTTTTTTTTAAAACTGGCGCTTAATCTAGTGGTCTTTTTTAATCTTTGATCTGGAGAAACTTATTTCAAAATTCCCCCAAACTTTAAGATATTACAAATTTGCCCCAAAACTTTCAACCATTGTTTTTCCCATTAGCGTGTGATGCACGCGACGGCTATACATGCATACTTTGCTTCCCATTTTTAGAGGGAAAATCTCTTTTGATCTCAATTTTCATCCACAAAATTAAAAAGAGAGATTTCCATTAAAAAGTAAGATCCGAAGATATTCATATTCTTGAAAAATCATGGTGCCACTGCACATACACTAACCTAAAAAAAAAAAGACCTAATGGCCGTAACAACACACGAGTTCAAGTGGTTAATACGACAGATAAAAGTGGAGGGCAAATACGTGTTAATCCATTCAAGAGTCTTGCATATTATGGTCTTTCAATCTATAAAACGTTGTGAGTTTGAGAAACCTTATCCAGGTCTAGTGGCGGCAATAATGGTGCTTTTTGACTAAAGGAAGTGAGATGAGATCGGTTCATTCTTTTTTCATGAAAATCGGCAATTTATAAAATATTTTTCATATGAAAATTGTTTGACTTGCTTAGAGTAATGAGTCAACTATAGATATTTTTATGATCAACAAAAGCATTTGGGTGTAGATTGTTTGATAATGGGACCATTTTTAAGTTAGGTGATTTTTCAAATAGATAAGAACGATTAAACCCTATTTACCTCATGTTAAGCATCAAGGCAATGCCGAACTCTTGGTTATATAATGGGGGCACGTACAAATTTGTTCTAATTCGAGAGGGCTGTGGACGATTAATCAATTGACTTGCTATGTTTCTCCTATCTTGTCTTGATGCGAGGATAGAACCATTTGTACATCTGTACAGATCTCCCCGACCATAAAGATCAAGTCAATTTTCTATCAGAGGCCCTTTCTTTTTCCTTTTTCCTTTATAATAACAGAGCGGTATGATGTTAATCAGCCAAATGTCAAAAGGGCTGCTAGTGCAATAACTCATTGTGATAGGTCTCAATTTGCATGTGAGATCATCTAAGATCCCCGCGACAGGAGCCCCCGACCATCATTGCCTCACCGAATCAATCCCAAGATCGATTATGCATGGACTGGTTTCACGAGCATGCCTATTGAATGTCGTCTCGTGAAAAAGAGGAACCACGCGTCTTTTTGCCAACGTGGAGTAATTTAGTACAATTATCCCAAAAATCATTTTTTCGATCTAATTGTTTTAAATTGTTAAATTCACATGTCTGCTAATATAACAAATTTGAAGGATTATTCTCTCGAGCAATGGAGTCTTGTAATAGGAACAGACATTGATGATTTTCACATTCGAATGCGTCGTGTGATCCGATATCAAAACTTTTCAATATACCAATTTATATCCCAAAACTTTCAACAACAAAAGAAAATAATTCAAATCTAACCATTTTTATTACCCTCCATTGCTAATCCGACAAAGCTCCTACAAAAACACACCACGTGACAACGCGGGCAATACGTTCTTTTGTAGTTTTGTCTCCATCCAATATTTAATGATACATTGGGCCATACATTTATATTTCACGGAAAAAAAAGTCCAAAATCGAAACTTCACCACGAAACATTTACCTTGATCCAATTTTTCATCTTACGAGAAAATCCAAATTGGTACCCCAACCAAAATTCACCATCAGTCGACATTCAATCTAATTCATTAGGCAAATTTATATATGTTAGCGCATATGAAAAAGACCGCAAGACGGATTTGATGCGGAGATCGACAAATCCAACGTGTGTTGGTAAGTACGCCATGAAAGTAGATTTGAGTCGGTGATATCAATTTAAGACTTTTCGTGAGAAGAAAATTAGTCCCGACTAAATGCGCGAACATTACTTGTTTTGTATGAAAAACACTTTAAGATCAATAACATTGTAAGCGTACCAGTTTTGAGGGCATGGTGATTTATGGGTCAAGGTCAAACGAGCGGCTTCCCATCACGAAACGTGCCGTGCGAGATTCATCCCGACGCAGGCAAAAGCTCATTTAATCGGGTGATTTATGGTGTACCTAACGTAACCAATTTCAAATCCTGGATATGCCGTCAAACGAATCGCAACGGATCTTTAAATTCCGGTAAATTTACGAATGTCGCCACCCGATGGTGAAGCGTGCCCGTCTGGCGCGATCTCATTGGCCGACCTGACCGCCTTCAGACCCGGGGGCGGCTTTCACAGGAGCCGTTAACCGCGGTAAAAGTAAAAGAAGGTCAAAAAACTTTTTTACCCGCGCGACCGGACGCGGCAAAGACAAGCCCGAATTTACCCGCCACTGCATACGACGCCGGGCTAGGGGACGCGCTCTTTATGGCGCGTGGAACGAAGTGCGTAACCGATGGTGGCCCCGCGAGCCTCAGCCCTTTGCGGAATGGACAATTCTACGGACGCGCCGTAATTAAGGATCGACATTCTTGAAAAACTATATGCCTGAACAATGAGATATTGCCTAGTTCAAAGGACTAGCTAGAGCAATGAGATGTTGTTTTTCAAAATCGAAAATAATAATAGTATGAAAAACGTGCAAGATTAACGAGATGTCACGGGGCGGAATTTTGGCTTCTCGATGTCATTACGATAGCATATGTAATGGGAAACGTGTTCTAATAGCTTCATCTTTCGTATTTCCTGGCAATTTCGGATTTAGAAAGAAGCTCGTAATGAAACGTTTTTATTTTTCTTCTAAGTGTTGAGTTGCTCTAGAATCTCATAACGAAATAATTATTTAATCCTTCATCTTTCAGTTTGAAGCATATGAGCACCACAAAATATTATGCCGTTTGAGATTCATAATAGAACTAAAACTTTATCCACGAAGTTGAAGCTTGTGCAAAATATTTAATACTGTATTTCAACCCCGTAATGGAGTAATGTATTATGCAAAACTCCTAAATATTGAACGAAACAACTAGAAACAAAGCAAAACACTTCTTTTTTTAAATGTCATCGACTCATCTCGTGTCGATATTTTAAAGGAGGACATTGAATCTAATTCGTCCTTTGTTGTGCATATAAATGGAGGGGAATGAGTATTTTGTTTTTCTTATGTGGCTCTGCTTCTTTCATGAAAAAAAAAATGATAACTTGAATAATATTTTTTTAAATGACTTGTATCGCTTAAAATAATTAATCTATGACAATGTTTTAACTATAGACTACTGTTTATATTCAAATATTTAGGTGGATGAATACAAAATCTTTTTAATTCATTTGTTTTTTATAAGTGATTAATTATTTTTTTAAAAATATTTTTCAAATTATTTATTTATTAATGAAACAAATGAAGAGGCTTCCTTAAGCATAATATTGGCCAATAGATGCAAGAGTGGAATATTGTATTTTAAAAAGCAGTAAGGGTGTGCTTAGTTTGGTTTTGAAAATGAGTTTTGGATACAATGTAAATGTTGAAAGTTAGAGTTGCTTTGGAAAATATAAGGATATTAGTTGTAACTTTTTTTTTTATTTAAAAAACTCAAATTCTTCAACGACGGTCATCCACGGAGATTGCACAGCCTAAGGCGACCCCACGCAACAAAGCTCGAGGTCGTGCGACCTCAATGGCCATCGTCTGCTGTCTCAAGTTGCATGACCCAAGCAAGACACCTCGGGTGGCGCAACTTAGGCGAGGCCCGAGGTCACGTAACCTTGATGGGCATAGCCTAGAGTTGCACGACAACGCCTAAGGTGACATGACCTCGGCAACTGTCACTCGTCTCCTAGGGTCGCTAGTGAGGGTGTTGAGTGATTCAAAACCAACAACCTATCAAACCTTAAAACAAAGCTAAGTAAAAGCAAGGGGCAAAATAGAAATATGATAAATCTAGCTAGGATAAAATTGGAAGAATTTATGACTGCCATGCTAGCTATGGACATTTATCCTAAGTTTGAAAGCCCATACCTCATCTATACTAGCTTCGGGTTGTAAGCATTTCCGATGCTAATTTATGTTCTTTGAAAACTAATGCCAAACGCATCGACATTTCCCCAAGAGTCTTTTAGTCATCAATGAACTTTCCAAATATCGAACTTATGACCTCAATTTTTTTTTAGAAATACTCATATGATTTTTTTTTAATTTACTATTGAAAATAATAGTTTGTTTTGTGTAAAAAAGCAAATAATAAACAATTAAAAAATTACTGTGGGGTTTATTTTTTTAAGAATTTGCAACTACCATGTTAGCGACACCCATTTTTTTAAGGAAAAATGATATAATACGAATTAAAAATTTATGAATCAAATTATATATTGAATTAATATTAATAAATTAAAGAATCACGTCATAAATTAAGTTAAATTTCAGAAATTATTGTTTTTCTTTTCACTTATTCTTACTACCCGAGGGCGAGCAACCTCTCTCCACGCCGCTCGCCGTCGCAGCAGTCAGGTACACATCTCTCCCAGTCTCTTTCTTCTCTCCTCCCCCCCCGCCGGTGTCAGTCAGCCCTAGCTCAAGGAGAGTCTAGTTCGATTGCCGCCGATTCTGCGCGCTCTGCGGAAGGAGTTGACTCCGTGCTCCGCCTCAGTGGCGAGGCGGGGAAGTTTTTTTTTTTTGGAGGAACCCTACGAGTTCTTCCTAGAGTTCCATTACTTTGTCGCCGGCGAGTCATTTTATCCGTGTTCCGTCGCGTTTGATTTTGCTTACGCCAGTCGCTCGCGAACAACCGCCGAGGTTAGGGGCCTGGGTATGTTAGGCGATTTGAATTTAGCTTGAAGAAGGCGGAAGCATTTCCGGCGAGCCCTTCCGATTTTATCTCTGCTTGCTCACCATAGGACTCTTCGTTGCCCTCTCATGTTTCCGGTTAGCTTGCTGTTGTCGAGCAACGAATAGGGTTCTTATTTTTACGCGCACTTTTGTATACAGAGATTTACGTTATAGGTGGCTCCTGACGAATTTGCAGAATATTAATGTTTCTTACCAGTCGATTGATACTTGTTTTCCGAGTAGTGGTGTGGCGCATTTGCTCAGTGGTCAAGTTTTCTTTGGCCTTTTCCGATTTGGCCATCGAGGGGTTCATTCGTTGATAAACTTTGGGATTGCACAAAGTTGTATTTTCACGGGCTCCAGATGTGGGTTCTGGCATGTTATTGAATACCATCTTGACTTTATTTCAGTTCAAATATAGAGTAAAACATTGAAGTTACTAGAGCATGTTCCAATTCCATAGGTTTTGCTGAAGGCTATCCAAATAATGATAGGTGCTTGATATATATGCGTGTGTTGGTCACAAAACAAACCTCAAGGCTTTTGGTGGTGTTTGGACATCTTGATAAGGTCATTTACACTACTTGTTCAACATCTAGATTTTGGTCCTTTTTTTTAGCTCATTAATTGATATATAATGGCAGCTGCAAAGTTGATGTTTTTAGTATGAGTGCTGGTTGCAGAGCCATCAATAGTTTCCAGAGTAAATGCTCTTGACCTAGATTTGATTTCCTTCCTCTGTTTAATAGGATGGCATGGTACTCTTGTGAAGTGCTTCCTCTTCCACTTCTCAAAACATTATCCATCAGTACCTAAAATAGGTCCGAGATCGGTGATCTTTATCTGGGACATTACATGTTGGAACAGGAAAAAAACATTCTTCTCTTCTCTTATCCTTTTCCCCTGACAAACGATTTTCAAGAACATAATTTCTAATTGTGTAACAGGTAATTCGGTTGTTTTGTCCTTTTAAAACAATTTTCCAATCTCCCGTAAAATGCCCTTTGTTACTGCAAGTAATGTATGCTTCTGTTCACAATTTTAAAAGCACACTAAGCTATTCCAGTGAATGCCTCTGCATGACTCTAATTTTGCGGGGTCCTAAATGATACTGGCAATTCATGTTAGAGTTTGTTTTATGCTGTTTAGGTTACGATATAAAGTTGCTGCTCATTACTATAGAAGTCCAATCATAACGTCCCAAACACAAATAGGATACTCATCTATGCACACCGATAGGATCTTTTTTTATGCTGTAGTTTGTGTAAATTGCCAAGTTCAATCACTAGTTTTTCCTCTATGTCATAGAACTGGCTTCCGAGTAGATTTATCAATCACGAGTGATACTTTTAAATTTATTCTTACTTATTGCATCATCTGCTGGTTATGATCTTATTCTATCTTTTTCTTTGACGGTATTGTAATGCAACTTCTTCTTTGAATATGCTTATATAACTCTACCGAGCACTGACAGGAGTGCCCAAAATTTATAGGAATAGGCTGGAAGTCTTGGAAAAGCTGGTTTATCCTCGCGCATACTTCTTTGGTTTTCTTCAGAAATGATCTTGTTAGTATTATTCACATTATTTAATGTGAAGTATCTCAATGTAGGTTGACTTTTCTGAGGTTTTCCAAATCCCAAAATTAAATAAGCCTAAAACATATCTCGAACATAAGACTTTCCAGTAAAGTTTGACGTGTCCTCATCCTCTTGCAGTTCTGATGACTTCCATTGATGTTGAACCTCGCTTCTCATCTTGTTCTTCGACGAAGAACAGCTTTGCGGAATCAACATTTGCTTTTCCACAACAATCTTGCGAAGCATCACTTACTGTCTTTGCTGTTGCCTCTACCACGGACACAGCAGATATCGCAGTACGTGAGGACAACCTCGAGCCCTAGCTTGTCGATATGGAGGAGGAAGAAGGAGATTGGCAAAGAGGGCTTGATTGTGGCCAAGGAACTCAAGCGTCTCCAATCCAACCCAATCCGGCTCGACCAATTCATCAAGTCCCACGTCTCGCGGCTGCTCAGATCAGACCTTGTCTCTGTCCTTGCCGAGTTCCAGAGACAGGATCAGGTCTTTCTCTGCATGAAGGTTTGTCATTTTTGTTCACTTGGTATTGTATTTGGCATTGTTTTAGTTGATAATTGAACTGGTTTTGAGATCAGAGAGGTGATAGCAAATGCAGATAGATTAGAGAGTCCAAATGAACAATAGAAAATCTTAGCCTGGAGGGGAAGATGGAGAATTTTTATGCTTAATTTCAATGGTTATAGATTATATTACTAGAATGTGCACTGAGCACGTAGTGGTTGGGGGCTGTGACCAGGGGACAACAATCCTGACAGCTCCTTTCGGGGTCTGTCTTCAGAGGCGATACGAATTAAGGTGGTTGAACCTCCAGTCAACTTCCCATATATTGTAATTTCATTGTCATTCGTATAATTAAATCTGTATCCACGCAGAGTATGGTAATTGATAAGAGAAGTGATGGAAGATGTTCAATTTTCATGTTGTCTGTAAGATTCGATGTGAATGAGATGCTAAGGCACTAGAGGGTCGTGTCCTGTGAAGGTGATTGTTAGTTTTAGCTACTTTCTGTCCAGTGAAGTTTTCATATTGACAACTGGAGAATCATTCTGTGCCTTTTCTACTTCGGTGGTCTTTCCAACTTCTCGTGAAACTGTGTGCAAGCTTTAATATATTGTCAGGGAAAGGTTGCCTGGATAAAGAGGTCAAATATACAAGTTTCAGTGTACTTGTGAGTGGAATTTGATTAGCAACTGTTCAAACTAGCCAGGTCATCGTAGCCATTTGACTACGATATTGCTAAGCGATGTGTTGTCCCTATAACATCATCAACTGTCACTGTTGTTTGAATTGTGTTTATTTTATTATTTTTTTCTTTTTTAATGAAAACATATCTGATTGGGATTTTGGCGGTGTCTTATTTGTTTTCAGTTGTATAAAGTGGTGCGCAAAGAGATATGGTACCGGCCAGACATGTTTTTCTACAGGGACATGTTGATGATGCTCGCGAGGAACAAAAATGTGGATGAGGCGAGGCGTGTGTGGGAAGATCTGAAAAGGGAAGGAGTTCTGTTTGATCAGCATACTTTTGGGGACATAGTAAGGGCCTTCTTGGATAGCGGACTGCCCTCGAAGGCTATGGAGATATATGAGGAAATGAGACAGTCTCCTGATCCTCCACTCTCGCTACCTTTCCGAGTGATGTTGAAAGGGCTTATTCCATACCCAGAATTGAGAGAGAGGGTCAAGGACGACTTCCTGGAGCTCTTTCCAGGTATGATCGTGTATGATCCACCTGAAGACTTGTTCGAAGATCAAGAATCGATAAGGGAGAGTGAAGATGATTAGAGGTGCTCTTCATGAACTGATGTTATATATCATCACTCCTTATCTACAAAGTGACTCCTCCTGAGGCACTCTTCAGTGCTTGATTTCGTTCTTTTAATTAACAGCCAAGTCAACGGATTGTGTTCCTCGATTTTTCCAGTTCTGTTTGATAGAAAATGATAAACTTTGCTGTCTCTCGAGTATAAACGTGGATATAGTTTTTGACTTTCATCTTTGCAACATAGGACACGGAAAGTTAGTTCGTTGTGAAGAACTGCTTCTCTTCTACATCTTCTGAGAATCTATTGCCTCTAGCCACCACCACCCGCCACTAGGTGCTCGGTGCACATTTTGGTAGTAATCTACTGCAACCATTGAAACGTAATGTATTCTGTCTTGCCCCTCCATGCTAGGTTTCATTTCTTTTTTTATTTCGTGTCCCTAATCTAAAAATATGTATCCGCTACGACCTCTCTGATCTCCAGACTGGTCTGATCATCGGCTAGAATACTCTCGAAATGCTCTGAATCCAATTCTGCAGAACAAAAACTGATGAACCTTCATAGGACCTGATCCTGCCTCTGGAACTCAGTGAGCGGTGCAGCAAGGTTCGAGGTCGGACCTAAGCAACCATGAGAAGTGTGGACTCGTTGAACTAGTGCAGCCGGATCAGGTTGGACAGGAGATGCTTCAGCTCCTTGACTGCAGTGAAGCAATCTTTCCCGGATCTCCTACTTCCTCCGTATCAATAAAGAATGGCTCGAGCTTGACATCGAGGTTGTCCTCACATGCTGTGGAATCGGCTGCCTTCGCAGCGACAAGAGTAGCGACCAAAAACAAGCAAACAACCAATGTCTCGAGAGCAGTACGCTAGTGGTTCCTTGAGACGATGATTTCACTTTGCAACCCATTTGAGTGCGCAAGTGTGCAAATCAATGAATTTTTTCACGTGACAGACATGGAATGGAGAATCATTCCTATACCAGGCCAATTCACAAGTAAACTGGATATGAAAATTTCGAGTATCAAACATACTTAAAGTAGAAAACCAATAAAGAAATGAGGAGGGGTCATGCTTTATAAACATGTTATGCTTGAGATGCTTGTTAGCCCCTTTGTTTTGTTTTTGTTTTTGTAGTTCTAGATTGTTAAAAGAGAAATCATTTTTGGCAAATTTCAAGCACCGTCTTTTCATTGATTATGAAAAAAATATACCGTCAATCTTGAAAGAATTCAGGCGCCCGACGATAAAGAATATATGCCCTTCGCCGATAAATTTTTCATGAAATAAATGGTTGTTAAAATTCGGGATCGTGGAATAGGGATACTTGAATCTCACTACTTAATAAAACTTGAAAACCAAGATTTGAGTTCTTATTGAATACACGATTTGAACACGTAGGGAAAAAGCCTGTCGTAGCCGTTGATCAAAGTCCAGATTGACCCAACAACATCCAGTTCTCGCCTGGTCTTCGCGTCGCCGCAAAGGGAAACCTGCAAGAAGGGGAGTCTTGCCACGGAGAACGCGGGCAATCCAGAGGGCAATGCTACCCTGAACTAGTGATTTATCTGTCTGGCCAATGATGGCAACCACTAATTCCAAGCCCGCCGAGCTTGCCCTGCTTGGCCCCGTCCTCAACCGGCCAATGGAGGATATTAGGGTCGCGTGCTCGATAGGGAAAGAGCTTAGCCGGGGGCAATTGGGCATCACGCACTTGTGTACCGACGAGGGGGACTGGGTGAGCAGCTCGCTTGCAAGACGATTGCCAAGAGGAAGCTCGTGAGCATGGGGGAAATCGAGGATGTGAGGAGGGATGTCCAGATCATGCACCACTTGACTGGCCAGCCCAACATTGTGGAGCTGAAGGAGGCTTATGCTGACAAGCACTCGGTTCACTTGGTGATGGAGCTGTGTGCCTGCGGGGAGCTGTTCGACCGGACCATTGCTAAAGCGGAATTACACGGAGCGTGCCTCTGCGTTGCTGCTCAGGACAATCGTTCAGACCGTGCACCCATTTCTCTCTATGGGGGTAATTAATCGGGACCTCAAGCCTGAGAATTTCCTCCTGTTGAACAAGGACGAGGACTCGCCACTTAAGGCCACCGATTTCGGCCTATCAGTGTTCTTCAAGCCCGGTTGGCCTCTTAATCCTCTAGTCACATTTAAAATGCTAATGATTTGCAAAGAGGGAAAGGTAGCGAGTTTCTAGTTTGCTCAGGCGCAAGTAGCTCATGGTCTTCTAGTTAATTAGTGCTAGAATGACTAGTTTTGACATTCGCCGAGCGTGGTTAATTTGAGAAGCAAGTTTGACATTAGCCCGTTTTGTTGTTCTTTGGGGAGGAGATACGTTTCAAGATGTAGTTGGAAGTGCATATTACATTGCACCGGAAAATCTGGAGAGGAAATATGGACTGGAAGTCGGCATTTGTAGTGTCTGCGCTATGCTGTATATTCTTCTTTCTGGAGTTCCTACTCTTTGGGCAGGTGATAATCATCATCATCAACTGCCAGTTTCTTCATACTTCATTTCGCATCTTGGAGTAATTAATATCAAGACCGTTTGACTGAGTTGGGAATTGGTTCTAGGAATCAAAATTTCCTGTTATGATGCTTCAAATGAGTTGCTTTGCATCGACAGAGTCAGAAACCGGGATTCTCAGTGCGATCTTACGTGGCCACGTGGAATTTAGCAGTGATCCATGGCCATCGATCCCCCCGGGGGCAAAAGATTTTATCCGCAAGATGTTGAACACCGATCCTAAGCAGAGACTAACGGCTTTCGAAGTTCTTAGTAAGCGGTACTTTTGCGAAGAAATGTTTCGATTTGCAGTAAAGTTTATTTATGCTGCAACTGCGAGAGTCATGGTTACATATATTTCCCCACTGTCTTGTTCTATTGACATTGTATTCTCAGGAACCGCCAAACATTTTAATAGATCATCCGTGGATTAAGGAGGATGGAGAGGCACCTGATACCCCTCTCGATTTCAAACCGATCAACAAGTTCAAGAAAGTAGCTCTTCGGGTACTAACTGAGCGATGGACAGAAAGAGCGTGCTAAATTACCAAATTGAGTGGCTAGATGTTTCTCCCTGTACTCATCCTTAGATTCTCTAAATGCAACACAGTAGGTCTTCGCTGTATGTCTTTCAGAAGAAGAGATAAGAGGATCGAAGTATAAGGTCAAGGGCATGCATACTGACAATAGCGGGACAACATCACTAGAGAAGTTGAAGCAAGAGATCTCGCATCAAGGGACAAAGCTATCGAAGTCAAACGGTTGATGGAATCTGTAAGTCAATTCTCCTTTAGTTGTGAATATTTCGGCATGGACGGAGGCTCATCACATCGAATGTGGGGTCTACAACTGTTTACGCAGCTAGAATACATGTTGTTGGGGACTTAAGGTGCGCATGACAGCAATTCTATCTAGAAATCTAATTTTGGATAGAATTAGATTTTTCTGATTCTGTTCTAGAATGAGTTTCTGAAGAAAGAAACGCGTTTGATACGGTTAAAAAATTTCTATTTCAGAATGAGAAATCTGTTTGATATGGTAAAAAAATTATGTTTCTGTTTCATTTAAAGAATTTTTTTTAAATTTTTTAGATTTCAAGATATTCATTCCATTAAAAATCAAATACTTATTATTTACCCTAAAAAATTGACAAATTTTTTTCACATTTTATATTGTAATTGAACTCCGAATTCACTTAAGTTGCATAAATCACAATATATAATAATTCCCAAAGGATTAGGAGAGGGGAGGATACCCAATATTAAGGTAAAGTATTTTTCTTGTGGGTTTTGCCTGACCAATTCGCGACCATATTGGCCAGAATTAAATTGGAAAATTGATGATATAGAAATTTAATTTTTCAAGAAAATTTGGGATTTCCAAATAAAAAATTTTTAATTTTTAATTTTTAATAATATAAAATATGTTTTTTTTTGATTTTTTTTTTGTAATTTCTGAATTATCTGGATTTTTTTTGAATTTTTAGGTTTATTTATTAATTTGTTAATTTTTAATTCGAAAAAGGACTTCCGACCGAGTCTGGGCACGCTTGAAGGAGAGGAGGGTGAGAGTAATTTGATTAAGGCAAAAAATGAAGAAAGATTGCTAAAAGAGAATGGATTCTCAAATAGTGCCCGAGAATGAGAAATGAAAAAAAATTCATTTCTCATTCTTGCCCTAAAATCAATTCTGGATGAGAAATTTATTCCAGAATTGGTTTTGCGACATTTTCCAATCAAACAGAATTCTTATCCGGAATGAGTTTTTTTGCTCCAGAATACATTCTGAAACGAGAATTAGGCACCTGTCATGCGCACACTTAGTGTCCCCTAGTTATGAATGAGAAGTGAATGTGAGAGTTCCATATTGGACAAAAGTGAGGAAAGAGTTTAAGTATATATATGAGAACTTCACAATTGGGGTTGAGCCTCAAGGGGCACCCCACTTTTGTGGAGGGAAGAGCTAGTGACCACCATGCCCCCCCCCCCTCGGGGTCCGGCTCGAATCGGGTCGAGCCCGAGTTCGAATATAATAATACAATATATATTTTTAATTATTATTACTTTTCCTTTCTCTCTTAGTAGCTCCTTCACACAATAATGTGACTCTTCATTTACGTCATTTCATTTTCGATCAGTAGCGTCCTGTTGACCAATAAGCACCATGACACCGATTTTTTTTTTGTCTTGTCAATAGGTCATTCATTCCTGTTGGTCAATTGTGCGATATCATTAAATAGCATACGGTTGAGTTCGTTGGTCTTTCTTTGAAGTACCGCGAGAGAAAGATGAGATTCATTCTATACTGGGAGACGGTTTGCTGGTTGCTTTGGTACTGGATTAAGCGGGCAAAATCGTCTTAAGGACATGACGTGAATTCGTCATGCTCTAATCGACGCTGAATTATTCAGAGAATCGATCAACGGTCAACCTTCTTTCCTAGGTTTTTCTCTTCCATCTTGTAATTCCCGAACGCTACTTTTTTTACGAATTGTATGTTTAATTGTTGTCCGAGAACACGGTTCCTTTCTATTAGTTTTTTTCATGCTACCGTGTTGCTATCTTATTCGTTTCCGAACACTGCTTTCATAACTACAACAACACTGTACATGTTTGTGTATTTCCTTTATTGTTCCACTTATTGCTTGTCCGAACCTCAATTATCTAACACATGTTGGCATGCAAAATCATGCCCATACCTTCTCTTCTCTCTGTTTTCCTCTTTCCTTAGATGAAGGCCAACGTGGACAGTAAAGAAAACCGCGACGAGTTCAGTACAGCAACGATGCACGCATGAACCGGATGGACAGGGAGCAGCATCTCTACACGGCCTTCCAGTTTTTCGATAAAGACAATAGCAGGTACGAGCCGTAAGAAGTTTCGAATGAGTGCATTTTTGATTGTCCAGCCACAAGAACAGCCCACAGGCCCATTGCTATGAGTAAGTTCAAGTGAATGAATGAAACCCACAAAATACTACTGCTGTGGCTTTTGTAGGACCAATGAAAAACATTCGTATCTTGATGTATTTTATAGATCAAGCATTGAAAGTTGCTTCTGGATGCAGCAAAAGTCCTCGAAGGTTGTAATCTCCCAGACCATAGCATAACTCATTTAGTGATGTCTACAGGTATATTACAACAGAGGAACTCGAACAAGCTCTACGAGAATACGGCATGCATGACGGAAGGGACATTAAAGAAATCATTTCGGAATAAGTCAATGCCTTATATGTAAGTCGTAACAAACACGTTGAATCGCTGCATCGACTATGCAAAAACTCCCGATCGCTCTCTGCTCGAGTGCTTACGACATGCGACTCTTACAGGATGGCGGAATCAATCACGACAAAGTCTGTGGCTATGATGAGAAAGAGGAATCCAGAAGCGAATCCGAAGAAGACACGCCTATGTATTTGTCCGAAGAAGTAATTTCGGAGAAAAACGTAACAAAGCAAAGAACGAAAATCTCATGCTTCTAAAACCCTGATGCATCTTTTTTTGTTTTTGCTGGGGGAGTTCATGGACTATATCAATCAGACACTTTGACGACACAGGGGGACAGATCTGAGCTCAGCTAGAGATTACTTTGCTAGGGTTTTGGAGGGGTTGGGAGTTTCTGATTCAAAGCTGTACGATCTCATAATTGTTCTTCTCCGAGAGTTCCGTTTAACATTTTTTGAAATGGATTACCTGACTTGACTTGATGGAGAGCCGGGGTCTAATCTGAATTAGACAATTGGCTTTTTTTCAATAAAAAAAACCAAAAAAATCCCTCCTCCCTATTTAATGGGGACTGTCCGATTTGAAATCGGACGGCCCTTCATTAGTCACCATCAAGTCATAGTTCATCAGGTTAATTTTAATCGATGTACGCGATAATATTTTAATACATTTTTTATTTTCCCTTTTTTTTAATGTAAAAGGTCTGAAGTTAAATTGTCACTATCGACATATGTTTAGAATTTTTTTAGTAATTGTCCTAACCAAAAAAGCCAAATCCAAGTGGGCAACAATCTTTTAAAATTCACATATGAAATTGGTTGGGATGCATGTGGCGTGGGGCGGTGTGACCGGCCGGTCAATCCATAGAAACATCGTAAACCGGTGACATGCGACGCCACCTAAAATGGCGAGCTTGCCGTGCTTTTACCACAAGGCGAGAGAGTTTATTGGGCAGGACGGCGCAGGAGCCACAGAAAAAGGTCTTTCAGCTCTGTATGGCGCCTCGAAGGAGGAGACAACATAAAAGAGGAAAGGTTTGAGCAGGGATGAGCAGTACAGCCTAATCCAGGAACTGCCCGAATAGGATCGAATTAGATCGGTCAGATTGGTTTGGTTCTTCGAAGTTTTGGTCTGGTCCACAATTCTTAAAATGAAATCGATTCCCCGGGCAGTCCCGTTCTCTATTCTTGGTAGGGTGAGACTGGACCGGACCACTTGGATTGACCCTTTCTCTAAGTTGTTTAATTGTTCGAGGTTGAGAGAGAGAAAAGAAAAGTAACACGCTCCATTCAATTCAAATTTAATTTTGATGGGCTTAGTAAATATTTCTCTTCAACGTCTCACACTCAAGGTCTCAAGTTCTTAACTCTCGTTCTCGTTCATTTCGATAATTCAAAGAGTCAAAGTCAAGCTCTCTCGCGAGCTTCTCTTTCTCGACCTAATCAGAGAGCTGAGAGAGGACAAAGTGCTTTTGACCCTATGCGCGTGATTTTTATTTTCCTAACGTACGACTATATTGCATTGTGAAATGCTTATTTTTCTTTGAATTTTTCTCCATCCCATTGCACCTTCGAGGAACCGGATTAGACCGGTCCTAGGATTAGTCAGTTATCGAGAACCAATCCCATCGGTCCGATTTTCAGTTCAAGGGAAATCGGATCATTTTGAATCATGCACACCCCTATGTCTGAAACATACTACTTCCTAGGCAGGCCCTTCAAATATTAATGGTCTGGTCGGTAGGATACGGCGGTTGCGGAGCTCCGACCTGATCCGATGGCCCCGTTCGAGGCGGACGGAGGCCGTTTTGCAGAGCCCGTCGAGGACCATGGAGGGAGGCCAGTAGATGGACACGCGCGCGCATGCCCTCGTCAACTAACTCCAACTGTTGACCTCCGTCCAGGGAAGGAAGCGTGGTCCTCTGCTTTTGGGCTCCGTCCGAGACAAAAACGTTCTGTCCTGTCTTCATCTGACGCCACGACATCTCTTGATATTATATCTTATGCGGCGCGAGGATCGAGAGAGAGAGAGAGAGAGAGAGGCAAATGGGAAATAAAGCCAAGCCAAGAGATTGCGGATTATTGCTAGGGTTTCAGTCGTCCGTCATCGATTAGTTGGAGCTTAAGGTCTCTTCTGACATCGGACGCCCCCGACCTGGTCTTTTTCAAGAAGGCGCAAGTAGGGGAAGCAGATCGCCTGCTGTGCGCCGTACGCACAGCAGGCTGATGTCTGCTTCCTCCCAGCCGTCCGATCAAGATCGGACGGCTCGGAAATTTTAAAAAAAAAGCAATTTTTTTTTTAATTTTGTTTTTTACTTTTTGTATAAAATCCCAGCCGTCCGATCTTGATCGGACGGCTAGGATTGCACAGTACCCTGCTGTGCCCCTTGAGCACAGGATCTTGGCTTGTCGATGCGAAAGCTTGTTAAAGCTGCACATGGAGACATGACATCCAACTTGCACATGCAGATAAAAACTTTTACTCCGGACCAAACGTTGCCATTACTCTCAAATAATCTCCTGATTTTGCGCGATAACGAAGCAGGGAATCAATAGCTTTGCTCAATACCCACCCCAAATGATCACCATCTCGTTGGGCACTTCTACATATCATGCCATGGGTTTGAATCAGAAAGATCGCAGCAAGAAAGATAAGATGATGCAAAAGTTCACCCAATTCACCCATAAGAGTTGCGTTCTGTATAATATTTTATGATTATGTGGCCGCATATAATATAAAATCATAATGATCTCTCGTATATGTATAATGATCCATCCTAAATCCTTTGATCCCACAATAAACGGACGGAGTTAAACATAAGTCTAAATCCGATATTGTTTTAGGGGCACTGCCCCCAAGCCTTCTATACATAGGGATCGCATGTCGTCGGTTCATATTTTGATTTCTGTAAGCTTATGCATGGTTGTCCCAGTGTGAGAAATAAGGGTTTTCGAAATATTCGTCGACTCCAATACGATGACCCTGGAGTTATGAAAGAGACAATCTCGAGATCATTGACAGTTTCGATACGAGGTACAGTAGTTTGCATTTAAGGACAACATTTCTAGGACCCCAGATTGGCTAGATGAGGGCCATAAAAACCCTTCCTATGCTTGATCGCCTGAAACTCGGTCCCCCCACCCCCCCCCCCCCCCCCCCCCCCCCTCCCTGAGCACGACAAACTCCATTTTAAGTATGGCGTTTCTACGAAGATATATCGATCTCTCGAGAGACCATTGAAAGTAGTTGCTTTCACTGCTTCTTTTGAAGACATGACCCGCATGAAACTCGACCCCTCACTCCATGTACAGTTTGCATGATTCGACTATAGTAACCCTTCACGTATTACGATTTATGCAGTTTAATTCCACAAATAGGTAGATATTTCCTTTCTAAAATTACATGAGCAATTATTATTATTATTATTGTTATTATTATTATGTGTTTAAACCGATGTGCGTGCGTCTCTCGGGAATGACCCAAAATGCTGATTTGTTTTTTTTTAAGGGTGAGCAACTTGGATTTTTCAAATAGGCCTGAACCAGATTAGACTGGAAGTGTCAGTCCGGTTCCGATTCTCAAAAGTAGAATTGGTGTCCAGAGAGTCCAGTTCTCGGTTCCTAGAAAGACCGGACCGGAACGGTTAATTTTTTTTATATATATTTTATTAAAAATAAAAAATTAAATTTCTAAACTTTTAATATGTATTCAACTTTACTAAGAATAAGTAAATAATTTTTTCCTGTTCCCAACTAGTCCATTAAATTTTTTAGGAACCGGATCGGATTGGTCTGGTCCGGGATTTAGGCGGTCCGATCCACAGTCCCATCAATCTGGTTCTCAATTCCAGAGAAGGGGGGACCGCATTGCTCTAAATCATGCACACCAAAATTTTCTTTTATCTCACTTCGAATATCTATCATGTGTATCATCTGCAAAGCTTCCGATAGGGTCCACTGGGATTTTTCTGTCACTACAACAAAGTCTAGTCAAGATCGGATAAGGGTTTAAGCGCGCTGGGCAGATGCGCTACGGTCTCTGTAAATCATCACGCTAATGACGTGATTACTTGTCGCGCCGCATGAAACGCATGAGCGAGGCAAACCCCGTGAATGAATTGCATCTCGGGCACGGCAGACATAGCACAGACCGCGGCCGATCGTGATCATGCTTAATTACTTTTCGTTTACACAATCGTCAGCGATTAACACGTGGCGCTCTGATGAATCACGTCGGCGAAGGGTGAAGAGACAAGGCTTTGCTCTTTCGGGTGTAGTAAAAGCGAAGGTTTTGTGCCTAAGCTGTCCGCGAAAACGATCCTTTCTCCCCCACCAGATCGAGGTCTAAATCCAGTCGTTAAAATGACAAGTACGAACAATTGCCACAAGATCACGAGAACACTGACATCCGATTGACGGGAACGGGATGTTTCGTTCGTGTCCGTGAGCATTAGTCGAGTTATGGAGTTTGGATAATGGCACGAATCAAGAAGAGTCTCGGAGGCAGGTCGGGGGTCGTTCTTTACTAACGTCGCTAGCATAGTACCTCCCTGGACCACCCGTTAGGTTAAGTCGCAAACTATCAAATGAGCGGGACCTCACAATAACTTCTAATCATTTAGTACTTCACGATCCGAAATAAGCTGTTACTCTCACAGTTCATTAATTCAGGGGCATCACATTAATATCTATCTTCACAGACTTTTGTTTCCTCTTTTCCTTTCATCAGTTTCGTCTTCTAGCGAGGATCAGATATGCAAACAGAGGAAGACGATGGTCATAAGCATGCGATCGGCTACCTCGAACAGATGATTCTGGAATTAGGATTAAGGAATACGAATTCAATCCCCTGAAATCAAGGCGAAGACTGATCGTCCATCCGACTAAACGTTTGACTTCAGGGCCCGCCCAATTGATTTTGTTTGCCCAGTCAATGTTTTTCGACCGGCGATGCCAATGTTCAACTACCCGACTTAGAGTAAAGCTATCCACGCCAATGTGAGATTTTCATCACACGGTTCGTGCGGAGTATCATTCTTCTAATGATGAAGTTTACAGTAGAAATTATTGATGAAATAAGTTAATGGCCGACTCAATCATGAAGCTTAGCTTATCAACCGGCCACCTCTTTGTCTGCCCTTCCCTGTGTATTCTTTACTGCATAGAGTAGGGTCGCCATGCCTGCTCAAAGACGCATAAGCGCTTCAGATCGGAGGGAGAATGGTAGATGAAGTTTCCCTTTCGCAAGAGCTTTATTTTTCCCGATAGTGACGCCTAATCCTCTTTCGACCATTTCAGTCGATGCACAATCCACTCGCAAATCATTACACGCACAAGACATAAGCGGGGATAAGAAAATTCATTCTCCCTATAGACGAGAGTTCTCGTTCCATGATTGTGTGTGTGGAAAAAAAACTATCCACTGATGGACACATATCGGTAGTTGCATCGTCTTTGGATATTGAATCTCGTGATTTTCTTTGCACCCTCGGCATACCAAAATAAAACCCCTTTAAGCAAGTCATTAATTTATTGCGTTTTCTAAATTTTGAAGACATCTCGACCATGTTATTTCTACTTTTGGCGAACTTAACTACTTTCCCAAATGGTTATTAACAAGACTCGATAAATAAAGAAAGTGTTATATATAGAGCATTAGATTTTTGATAGGCTAGATTTGTAAAATTTGATAAATGGAGATAAATTTCACGAGTACGTTTGATGATACTACACTCCATTCAAGGACTGATGAACAATGCTAATGGCGTTTCTCTTTGTCATTTCAGTGTTGGCCTAAGTTACCTGAATGATGCACTATGTGCTGCATTAGAAAGGAGAGCAGAAAGATAGGGAACACAGAACAGAAGATACAAAAACTGTATATTTCGATAGTGATTAACTCAAGAATCTCAGAATGCTTATCATGCGAATATTCTAATTTTACTTTGATTTCGGTGTGAGTTTGAGGTAATGTTATCAATCTCGAATTGCTTATCATACACATATTCTAATTGTGCTTTGATTTTGATGCGAACCATAGATAACGATCACTTCTAGTGTGAGTTGGAACAAATGGATTGACCCAATATCCCCTCGCAAGCTAACGGGGCGGAACAAACCGTCAGCTTGGATTTATAAGAGACAGGAACCAAGTAGATGACAAGATTCGTTATGAATGTTTACAGGCTGATCAACGGAGGAGATAAATTGAACTTAGAGTTATCCGCAAGTGAGAGGCTCCTGAATTTAAGTGATAATCAATCTCCACATATTTTGTACGAGCATGAAGAATTAGATTTGCTTAAGGTTGTTGCACCAAAGCGTGAATAGATGACGTGGTAAAGCATGGAGATCACGAAGAAGATGCTCAACCCACATAATTTCAGTAGTTGTGTTCGGCAAGGCACATGTATTGAGCCTCAACACCGGAGCATGCCACAGTTCGCTATTTGCATGAACAACCAAGAGATAAGATTATGGCCAAGAAAACACAATATCCACCAACAAAGCGACGATCATCGACCTAGCTAGCATCAACAAATGCATAAAGAGCCAGTGAAGATGTGCGAGTGAAGATAAGTCCATAAAGAGAAGTATTCGCCCGATGAGGAAGAATGCTTTTCATAGCCTCTTCTAATGGTAGGAACATGACGGAATCGACAGGCTATATTCATTGTTTATGTAATGATACATGTGAAGGAGGATTAGAGTTAAGGATTAGTGGGAATCCGCAATTCTGAGACGGAGGAGAGGATCAGGTAAGGATTCCCCTTGATAAATGGACGACGGTTCATTGGGAATAAATTACTACTTTCACCAACATCTGCGCTCTTGCTAAATAAAAAATTACTTTTCTGCGTCGCATCACGTGATCACATCTCTTGCCCAACATAGATGTCACTTGATGCATGATGCATGTGCCGATCTAATCCTATGATTCTTCGAGGAGAATGGTAGATCTGGAAGAGCTCAAGGCGAAAACACCCGTGTCCTTGTCCTTGAAAAGCTTCTCTGCAAATTGAGACGCCGGGGTTTGGTGAGAAATCTCGTGCTCGGGTGGAACGCGAGCTACCCAGATTGCGCTTCTGTATGTTTTCATCTATCTATATAACATGCAGCATACATGCAGCACCCTAAGAAGAGCACGCACTTGACTAATATTGGATCGAGTCCCAACACTGTAAGTGATGATGATCCTCGCCGACAAAGTCCTGCTCCGAGAGATCGCCTCGGCGGCTCTCCTCTTCCTCGTCACCCGATTCTTCGTCAGTTCCCTCCTGCTTCGCTTGAACTCCTGTAAGCTCCCGCCGGGGCCGAAAGGGTGGCCGGTCATCGGCGCCCTCCCTCTCCTTGGAAACATGCCCCACGTAGCGCTGGCGAAGATGGCCAAGCAGTACGGGCCAGTAATGCACCTGAAAATGGGCACGTGCGACATGGTCGTGGCGTCAACCCCCGACGCCGCCCGGGCTTTCTTGAAAACGCTAGACATCCACTTCTCTAATAGGCCTCCGAACGCGGGTGCAACCCACTTGGCCTATGACGCGCAGGACATGGTCTTCGCCGACTACGGCTCCAGGTGGAAGTTGCTCAGGAAGCTGAGTAATTTGCACATGCTCGGAGGGAAGGCCCTCGAGGACTGGTCTCGCGTCCGGTCGTCCGAACTAGGTTACATGCTTCAAGCCATGTGCGAGTGCAGCAAGCGAGGCGAACCAGTGGTGGTGCCGGAGATGTTGACCTATGCCATGGCGAACATGATAGGGCAAGTCATTTTGAGCCGAAGGGTGTTCGTGACGAAGGGCTCCGAGTCCAACGAATTCAAGGACATGGTGGTGGAGCTGATGACAAGCGCAGGTACAGCATTAAACGAACATTCTAAACAAAAAAGCACGAATACGCTTAGCTATGGCACGAGCTGCTAATGCTTGAATCCATGACGCACTCGCAAAAATTACCTGATTCCGTCGATTGATGTATGTAGGGTTCTTTAACATCGGCGACTTCATCCCGTCAATTGCGTGGATGGACTTACAAGGGATTGAAGGCGGGATGAAGCGCTTGCACAAGAAATTCGACTCGCTGTTGACGAGGATGATCGAGCAGCACTCGGCGACCGCTCGTGAGCGCAAAGGAAACCCGGATTTTCTCGACGTCGTCATGGCCAACCGAGATAACTCCGGGGGCGAGAAGCTTAGTTTGACCAACATTAAAGCTCTTCTCTTGGTATATACACAAGTCTTAGTGAATTTAACAGTATCTATCATCTTCGTTTTTGGCTTCTTCATCAACATTAGTACTGATCTTGTTCTCTTTTTCTCTAGAATTTGTTCACCGCAGGCACCGATACTTCGTCAAGCATAATCGAGTGGTCGCTGGCCGAGATGTTGAAGAACCCTAGCATCCTCAAGCGGGCCCACGAAGAGATGGACCGGGTCATCGGCCGGGACCGGCGCCTCGAGGAGTCCGATCTCCCGAAGCTCCAGTACTTGCAGGCCATATGCAAGGAGTCCTTCCGAAAACATCCATCGACACCCTTAAACCTACCGAGAATCTCGAACGAGGCGTGCCAGGTGAACGGCTACTACATCCCCAAGAACACGAGGCTCGCCGTGAACATATGGGCGATCGGACGGGACCCGGACGTGTGGGACAACCCTCAGGACTTCACCCCGGAGCGGTTCCTGAGTGGAAAGAACGCGAAGATCGACCCCCGCGGGAACGACTTCGAGCTGATCCCCTTCGGGGCCGGGCGGAGGATCTGCGCCGGGACGAGGATGGGGATCGTGCTGGTCGAGTACATACTGGGGACATTGGTGCACTCCTTCGACTGGAAGTTGCCGGCCGGCGTGGGGGAGCTGAACATGGACGAGGCGTTCGGTCTGGCGTTGCAGAAGGCCGTGCCCTTGTCGGCCATCGTCACCCCAAGGCTTTCCCCCAGCGCATACGCATCTTAAAAGCTTTTTACCCAAAAGCTTTTCCACCACGAGGATCCGACATTATCGTAGTCATCGAAGACTTTAAGACTCTGCGAAGGGTCGCTAGACGGGGGGGCTATGATGAATGCGCTGCGACTATTCGCTCGTCTTTCGGTGTATTTTCTTTCCTTATCTTTCTGAATAATCTCTTAGCGTTTTCAAGGCGAAGGGGGAGATCGCCCTTTGTTTAATGGCAATTTCTCTTGTTGGGGTTCGCGTGACTGTGATGATAATATGAACTTTTAGTGTTATGCATACGCGTGCGCTTCGCTTTGGTTATTCCCAATTGCATCTAGGAGACACGTCACTCTCTCTTTTATTTTATTTTATTTTTAAATATAATCTTTCTCGAATTATAATTTTTTTTTATTGGCAAAGCCCCGCAAGATATAGAAAAATCAAAGGATTTGACAGGTGAAGCAAGTCCCCGACCAATTCAAATAGTCCCGTTTAAGACAAACAAGAAGAAATTATTGGAGAAATCCACATTTTCAAATCAAATTATGCATACCATGATGCCATGTTTTTTCAAACGGCCTAACATTAGTAGGTCCTAACATTTTAGTACAATAATGATAACGGATGTCTTATCTCATAAGTCCTCACGTCAAGAAACATCTCGCGAATGAATAGTATGAAACGACGAAAAAATTAATAAACAAAAATGACTTTTGCAAATTGCAAGAATACATACACTCAACAAACATGTATTTACCCAACGATGAGTAATTATGTTGATTGAGAGTTTCTCCTTCATCATCGAGGTCGAGGGTTCGAAATCCGCAATTACTAGTATCTTAAATGAGGAGTCATGGTGTTAAGGTTCACGTGATGATATCCTCGATTATAAAAAAAAAAAAAACACAAGCAACAGATTTATTTTTTTTATTGCTAAAAGAATCCTTGGCTGACACTCCACGCCTCGGAGCTAAACATGACGTCGTCCCACCGGCCGGTGCGTCGCTGGAAAGAAAATGGAAAAACCGACGCCCTGCTCGCAATCAACGGACCCCAAGAATTCTAATGAAGCGAAGCACCTTTGGACTTTTATTGTCATGAAACGACGGCCGGAACACTGTGTACAAATCGAAATCGGGCGGAGGCGGTTGTCGTGATCGCGTGGCCCCCCTCATCGCATGGCCGCCGCCGGGCCCCGCCGCCGCGTGTCTTCCACTGAAGAGACGGTGTATCACGTCGATGTCGAGGAAGCACAGATCCATCTGCTGGGGGATAGAATAGAGTTCGGATTTTGACTTCAGATTCGCGTAAACAACTGGGTGAGATGTGGAAAGTGGGCAGGTCAAGGCGCACGACAGTGGCTTCCCACTGTACTCTTTTTTTTTGGGTAAAGTCTTCCCACTGTACTCTTCTCCCTCGCACTTTCGTAAAGCCGAAAATAAATTAAAATAACATTAAATAAAAATATCACCAAAAATCTCAAACTATACAATTTATAATAAATTCACTTTAAACTTTTTCGTGATATAAAAAACTCTCAACTTTCATATTATGACATATTTATCATAATATTAAAAATCCTGAACTTATATTGTCGTCACATTTACCCTAAATTTATTTTCCTTATTTTCCTTTTTTTTTTTTGAAAAACCCACTTTGGCCGGCGAATTGAAATAGGTTGGAGCTCCCTAGCCACACGGGCGAGGGTCGTGAAGCCCTCGCCAGCCAAATTATATGAAAAAATAAAGAAAAGAAGAAAAAATGGAGTAAATATGCCACAACAATATAAGTTTATGATTTTTAATGTCACAATGAGACAAGTTCAAAATTTTCCGTATCACAAAAAAAGTTTGGGATAAATGTGTCGCACTAACATAAATTCGGGATTTATGGCGTCACAAAAAAAGTTTAGGGTAAATGTGTAATTTAGAATTTTTCTTGGTATTTTTCTTAAAATAAAATAATATGATATATATATATATGTCCTATCCACGGGAGGCGGCGATACTAAAGACTATGCTAATAAAGGACAAACACCCTTGCCTCTTTCCCAACACGTGGAGGCACGAACCGCGTCGGATGGTCCACGCGCCGTCGGCCTCACGGTCGCTCTTAATGCACGTGACTGGGTCGAGCTCAAGCGGGTCAGGAGCGGACAAAGGCCAGCTCCCGAGACACGATGCGGCCCCGCGTCGGAGGAAATGCGAGAAGAAATCCTCTCGCCGGGCTGCGACAACGAAGATGGATTGCGGAGACGGTTTTGGCTTTTATCGTCACGGCTCCCGGCCAGACGGAGACTAAGAAGAAGGATGTCTTGGGGGAAGTAACCTAAACTTTCATTTATTTAGTTTTTTAAACTTGTCAACTGAATTTTACGTATTTTTAAATTTTATCAATCGAGTCCATCCGATTAATTTTAATCGAAGATTACTGACTTAAATGTCAGTTATCCCGTATAACATGACTAGCGTTGACATGAATAATTATTAATTACATTTAATCTATTTGTCATATTTTTTTCTTTTCCTTTTTCTTTTCTTCCTGCTGGTCACTATTAATGACGGGCGAGGGTAGCCGCTGTTGGGATTAGGGAGGAGCGTCCTTATTGGCCTTGAGCAAGGGCTAGCCTTGCCAACTTTGGGTGAGGTTCGACCTCGCCGGTCTCAGGCTAGGCCAAGAGGTGGCGACGTGATAAACGCATTCTGACATAAAACGCGGTCAGAACTTGGTCGGGCTTGACACCAACTCGGCCCGACTCAACCTTTTGGGTCCGAGCTTGGGCCAATTCGTGAGCTGGACTCACACTACTCGTGCCTTCATCTGTTCTTTCAGATTTAGTTGACTTTCGGCTCCACTTTTGCCGCGCTTCAGAATCCTGACTTGACCCACGACACGGTCCTTCACCGGGGTTGCAGGGGCGGCGAGGTCGCCAGAGACTTGGTGGTGCTTTTCTTTTGGCTGTGTTGATGGTTGCAGATAGAGTTGGGCTTGCCGGAGGTGACCGCAGCAAGAAAGATGAGCAAAAGAAAAATAAAGAATAAAATTAACTTATTCCTAAAAAAATTTCTCATGAACAAAATATTTTTTTTTATTTCTTATTTGTGTTCCAAATCTATTCCCGAGCTAACTTTATATTTCCGGAAATTAAAACAAAAATAAGTTAACATTACCAAACGAATTTATGTTTTTTTTTCCAAGATTCAAAAGAATAGAAATCGAAGAAAATAGAATCGTTGCCATGCGCTACCTAAAATTTATTGTCGTCCGTGCGCTGGCCACCATCCAAAAGTCCCGAGGAAGACAAATAGCTGATCTTCTCTCTGATTGATATGTTCTGCTTGGTCCCGTGTAGCATCGCATCACTACCTCCTAACCAATCCCGAAGTGCTAAGTACCATGAGAATCAATGAGAAGAGAAGACGTACCATTTTGTGTTTCATCGTTACTTGGGTAAATATTTGACCTGATGCCACACGAGCATCAAAAGATTCCCCGACCACAGATACGAATCGCATCATGGAGTACTCATAGCCTAAGATTCGAGAGCTGCCATATTTTTACGAGACCATTTTGTGTTCATAAGATTGAAAAGAACCATGTAGCAACATCGACCGTGCTTCAATATACCAAAACAAGCAACAAGCCCATTGGGATTACAACTTTCGGACAATCTTAGAGTCCACTCTTAAGCTTGTCGCGCTCTAGCCCTTCCCTAATCTCAGGCGCACATCGCATTACCAGGACCTCCACGATCGAGAGACGCAGCATATGTGCGCAAGCCGTTCGCCGGATTGACCTGGTATTGGTTTCTGTCGGGATGATTAGATCCATTATTTTGATTTTTTCGCATCATTGGAGAGGGTTTTAGCCAATGGAAGAACTATGCGAAGATAACCAACAATCAACGAGAGATGTATGCTTGAGGGCCACGGCGAACACTTTCTGCGTACTGGAAACCATGTTTCCGTCGGACATTAAACCAGACAGCTTCTTGTATGCTCCATTTCCCTCCGCAGGTGGCGGTGGCCTAGACAGGGACAGAGAATGCCGAGGAACAAAATAGCTTTAAGTAAGCAGACGAGAAACCCTGAGTCAACAAAGGCCAGAAAGGAAAAGAAGAAACACACAGACCAGAAGAGCTCTGGAACTTTACTGCCAGTGTAAGCTGCGAATGAAAATGAAGTCTTCGTCCTAAAAAAGAACTGAAGAAAGGAAAATTTAAGAACTTTAAGGCACGGAGAAACAAAGCTTTTATACCAGCAGGAAATCATAGGATCCCAAGTAATCAAATTGATACTTTGGGAAAAAATATGGAAGGCTGATATACGTTGGCAAAAGCATCCTCTTGAAACGCTCCAAACTTCATCTTTCTTATTTTCAACTGTAAAATGGCTTTTAGATAATCTGAGTGTTTATTCTGTATGACCGTGATAAATCTGAGTTTTATTCGCTTGCAGGGGTGAATTTAAGTTTAAAATGAGGGTTTGACACATCCACTCGCCAACCCTATAAACCTCTGGACTTGAATTCTTGATCACAAGCCTAGATGCAAATGGTATTCACAAGGGGTATAATGGCTCGGGGCAAAGGCTTCATGTTTATTAAACAAGTTCGGTTTGCTAAAAAATTTCAGCAAGCTACCTTTGCTTTGCTCTTAAAGACTGGACTCTCATTAAAAGGATCTTATCTAACTCTCCTCAATGATGAATCACAGATTCAACTACCGAATTGAAACATTGAGTGATATAATATGGCTTCATGTCAGTCAAGCCAATGAGTAGGAGGATTTTGAAAAGCATATCAAATAAATGGGCCTACATCCCTGGTAAGTCAACTGATTGTGAAGGGCAATTCAGAGGCGCACAGATGTGCGGTAGGATCCCCCCAGAACTCATCCCAGAAAGAATCACCACTTGAAAGAATTCGAATTGCATCACTTCATGAACGACTTTGAGTTGCACACCCACAACATCTACATGTTCAGATAAGGATGATAATTACACCTACAACTCTCAAGGTACTCTTATCAAATAGTTGTTTCAGTAGACTAAGTTCCTTGAAGATTCTTCGACCAAGATCAAACAGAATGAGATTTCCAGGAAACTTGAAAACCACATTACTACAGGAACCTTTGTAGAAACGGCGATCCCCACTTCAAACCCTAAAACAACAGTAGCAGGACAGCTCCAACGAGCAACTCTATTGACAAGGAATTACTGCAAAGAAGCCCCTAAAAAATCCGCTTCTTTGGCTGGTATGGAATCTCTAATCTTTCACAGTCCTCTCACTAGCACACAACAGATCAACTAGCTATTACTACCCTTATGAACATCGGTCTCATCTGTAATGGCGTCGGCAAATGGGTCATCTGGACAACACAGATCCTCCTGCAGAAGCAGGACACTGCATATGACCTCACAGCACCTATTATCTTCTTTCGCTGTCACACTCGACTTGAAATCATAAATTGGCTAGATCTCAGCTCTTATACACATTCCGACGTTAAGCGATCTCTATGACAAATGACACGGATTAGCTCCTGACAGCAGATCTATCTGCATCTACGCAGCTTACACCCTTACTCTATTGAATTCAGGAAAATTCAAATTTCTCAGCATAGCACAGTGCAGTGCAGGCACGTTACCCTGAACAATCACCTGACAAATCGCTTCAATGAGACGTCGCTACGTAAACTTTTTCAGAGAATTTCAACATATCGTTCAAATACACAGACATTAGCAAAACCACGACCACGAGAATTCGCGTATCCACAGAAGGAAGACAAATGAGTGACTTCATTGCATAATTTGTCGTACATCTACATCAATTCACACCACAAAACATGCCGATACTGATAATTGTTCGACACATCGAATACCTCCTAGCATTGACGAGATTAATCACACAGTTCAGAAACGACGTCTACTTATCTTTGGTGGAGACCCCGTACTTCTCCTGCATCTTGGCAAGCTCGTCTTCCTTCTTCTTCTGGTCGAACTTCTTGTTCATCTTCGCCGGCTGGTAGTACAGCACGATCAGGTACCGGTTCGCGACGTTGAACCCGGAGAGGTGGTCGACGGCGGTCTTGGCGTCGTAAATGTCCTCGTAGACGACGAACGCCGTGCCGCGGGTGTCCTTGCTGGTGCCGATGCGGATCTGCCGGATCGCGCCGTACTTGCCGAAGATGTCGTACATCTCCTCGCTCGTGATGTTGAAGGGCAGGTTGCGCACGTACAGGGCGCGGTTCACCTCGGGCGGGAGCCGGGCGTTGCCCTTGCGGAGGCTGATCGTCGCCATCGGGGGCAGAGGTCGTCGACTTGGGGGGGAGCTCGAGAAAGTGCGGGAAGGCGTTAGGGTTTGGCTTGGAAATTGGCTGGTTGCCGAGGAGAGAGGCGATTGATTTTTTGTGAATAGTCGTAAGTCGGTGTTGGGCCGGGTGGGAGGGATTGGTGAACTGGTGGATCGGGCCACGGTGGGTTAGAGACAACAAAGATGCAGGAAAATTGGCCCAATTAACATGGTCAATTTTAAATCAATTTAATGTGATTTTTGAATTTTAACTCAGTATATTCTTGGGACTATAGTAAAATGTTTGATTGTGTCCTTTAGCTAAAATTAACGAAATGAATATGCTATAGTATAATTTGTGAGTTAGTTTGAACGTTATATCAAAAATTTAGGATCGATCATTGCGTATTGAGCTAAAATTCAAGGATCATATCATACAGTGAGCTACATTAATGAACTACTTATATCATTATCCTAGGGATATTTGTACTTTCTAAGGGTAATCAATTCCCAACCCTAGACAACAGAACCTATCTTGTCATGATCAGTTTTCAATATGTAAAATTGGGAACTAGTCTTGTTGATCTTGGAAATGGATATGGGACAAACGGACTTAGGAAATTAGGGCTTCTCTCATCTTATGTGGTCCGAGACCCTTTTTTGTATTTTATTTACACGATATTTGGTATCCAAAATTCATGCATCATAAATTGAGAAAATATCACAAATAAATTAAAGTTTTTGGAAATTTTTTAGGGAATTAAGCCTGTTCTAAATATTTTAAGCCATGGCTTCATTGCTTTTATGACTTTAACCTGTATTTATCGAGGAAGCCGTGATTGTTTAGGTACCCTGGGAAAAGGTTTGACAGCATATATTCAGACCTTCTTTTTTTTTTTTGGTAAAGATTCAGACCTTATTTATTTATTGACATGTAATCTATAAATGGTTTAGATAATTATTTTAGTTCACTGAAACATTATCTATAAAATAACTTATCATATGAATATTCTATTTAATCGCTTCTTTTTTTATATGAATTATTTTGATGAGAAGATTATTATCTATAAATAAAGTTTACGAGTTAAAGTGGAGTGCATATATATGGCGAGGCTTTCTGATAATTATTTTATTTTAATTACTAGTAAATTGTAATTTTTAAAATGATTAACTGTGTTTGTTATTTCTTTTCGTTTGATATCGTTAGAATTTGGAGCAAAATTCATGGATGACTAAGGACTAAAGTTCATAATTTAGGTTTTTATGTTACGTGTTTTGAACTTTTAATTGTTTATTTTAATGACATCTTCATCTTTTACGAAACGTTTTATTGACAAGTGACGATTCTTGCGTTTACTTTCATTTTGCTTAACTGAAAATTGGTGGGTTCTTAGATCTTGTAATGGGATAAAACTCGGCTTATGAGATATACATGGTAGGTTCCGAATTATTGAATAATAAGGAACTTACACTGACGGGTAATTTTTTAGATTCCATATAGAATCTAGATGGAACCTGAAATAACTTACCTTAGTTCAGATCAAGTCTAAGTATCAGAGATATTCAACCCAAGCCAGACCGTCGACGCCTTTAGACTAAAAGTTTCAATATCATGTTGCCAGCGAATGCACATCCCCCATATACTTTATTTACAACAATGCCTTCAGTATTTTTCGTTTTAATTTAGACGATTGCAATTGAAAAAGCGCTGACGAATTATGCTATCTTCCTCGCAACACTAAAAGTTCGCAAAAAGTATTAATGATGCAATACTAGAAATACAAAACAATACGATACTCAAAAAAAGATTACGGGCCAGGCCAGCTTACTTCGGCCTACTAGCTCGGCCCGTCCCCAATAAAAAAACCAGAATCGGGCCCAATAGTCCAGCTTGGGTAATGCGGGCTAACAAATTTGGGCCGGTTAGGTTCGGAGTGGGCTTTCGTGCTTCCGGGTCACTGTTTTGCACGTAAATGCCCACCGTCGAAATGCTATATCTTTTATTTTCCCATTTCCTGCTATAATTGTCGGATGCTTTGCATTTATAATCTTCGATTTGGATTAAATCCTTATACTGTTTATGTGAAAAAATAATTGGAATCATATCGTACACAATATAACCAAAAATTTCGTAGTTTATGGCGGCCCGTTCATTCGTAAATCTTTCAATCACGCTAGTTTAGTCTTAAACATTTTAACACGAAATAGACTGGTACAAAAAATGTAAATTATGAGAAAAGGACTCTTCTTATAATTATTGATTGTCCAATTTCCAAAGGAGGATTTTTTTAACATGATAATATTTTAAAATAACGTCGATTATTCATTGACCCTGTGATCATTTGGTTATTTTTTTCGTATAAATAACAGCAAACTTTGAAAAAAGTAATAATTCCAACCTAAATGAATATTTCCCTATAGAAAACATCAGTAATCACATTGACAATAATTAATTATAATATATGTATCTTATTAACTATACTTGTAAGAAGTTTTGTGTTCGATGTCGTTTCAATTGCATAATGACACCTCTAAAGCACATTAATACTCGGGACTTTGTTAATGATGTATAATCATCGATTTTTCTACATTCATCCCAACTAAATCGCGTCATCATACAGGTAAAGATGAAATCCTTTTGAAATTTCACTTTAAAATACAAAATTTGGTAACATAATTCAATCGTCGCATGCTATTTTTTATTTAAAAACTTAGGAGCAAATAATTAGGTACGAATTTTGAAATTGATTCGAATGCTTATCTCTCCCGATTTAGGGGTTTTGAAAGGTCACACCTCACGTCACGCTTATCCCAATAAGTCAAAATTATTGACCAAATCGATTCTAAACCTACCAAGAAATGATTTTGACATATCGTATTCAATACGCCTCATTAGAGTACCGGAGGAACTGCCCAACTCGTAACGACCGACACTGCTACAACATATTTGAATAGATATGTTGTCCCGTATCGCGTATTATATTTACGACGACAATCATTTATTCGAAACCTTATATTCATTGCATGTCTCAAATTAGGATGTGGCCATAATATATAGGACCATAAAATGTTCAAATCGAATGATAAACGGAATAATACATCAGGAATTGGAAACTTTGCTTGCTTAACAAGTATCGCAGGACACTCGTCGACAAAATCCTCGCGAATTATATTATTTCCGTTGAAAAACGCATGAGCCCGGGAGCATCATCCTCCAGATCTGAAAACACAGCAAATCCAAACGAATTCAAAGCCCAATATCGACCGTCGGGAAAAATTGAGTACCGGTTACCTGCCGGAGGAAGCCCAGCTCCAACCGAGATGCACCGCCACTAAATGGCCAATGGCCGAGGACGGCCCGGCAGGGGCGACCTGAGAACACATCAAGCGCGATGCTCGACGGCAAGTACCGGACGCACGCGCCCACATGTGATCTCAGGTCGCTCCTGTAGGGCGCTCGGCCAAATACCTCTTGTAATCTCCGGCGGATGCAGCATCCGACCACATTATGCTTCTCCGGTTGTGGATTTCTTTGAACTTTAATAGGCGAGGAGCAAAAAGATCTGGTACTGCGCGCGCCCCCGACTGTACTGCAAAACTCGACAGCATGGACCTGCGGTTTCCCCACACGTTGAAGCAAAGCCGCGAGTACACACTTGTACTTTCAACGACACTGTACTGGAAGATCAAGTAGCTTTCGTATGGAAATAAGACAGAAACTGCAAGAAAGAAACCGCGCTGATTGCAGTACACTTTTGAGTACGAGTTCGATGGCGAACGACTTCGCAGCAGCAGATCGTACGCGCCCATCGAGCTCGAATCGTACGTGCCTGCGCGAGAAATCGCCCTCTTGCAGCACCACATCCAAGATCCGAGACGACTTCCCCTTTCCACAAAGAAAATTTCGCAAAAAGCTGACGAATTCGTCGGCCATCTTCCTCCCCCAATCCCCGTATTCCTTTGAACGGATGACTTTCTCCTAATCTAACAAATGGTCCAGCTTATTCTACGCCGCTCCTTTGAGAAATCGATTCTCCGCTGGCCCGAGTTCATCTTCTTTCCGCCCCGAGAGTCTTAGGGTCATATCGAGGTTGGAATTCGCGGATCGTGTTTTTGTCCGCGCAAAACGGTCCGCAAAGATAGTAACATGGCCCAAATCCTTCACTCGATGCTTTGCATCTGTACATCGCGTTTGAAGATGGCCGATCAGCTCCCACGACTGGCGAGGCCCATGATACTAAAACTCATCCGGGTCGGTCCACCTGTTATTATGATTGTGCCCTTAAATCTTTTAAGGATCATAGTACAAATAACTTATAAACTTTGAGCAAATATGCGATTGTCATCTCTAAATTTTCAGCTTGTTCGATGTGATTCTGGAACGATTGATTTTTCTCTCGATGTAGTCCGTCCTATATGGAGAATGTTTCAAAGTTGAGTGAACACGTCTTTAGAAAATAATGTATGAACAGATTAAGAGTTCGATAACGGCATTGCATGCTAAACTAAAGTTTAGAGATAACTTTGAACGAATAAAAATTTATGGACAACATTACGCATTAAACCAAATGGTCTCTTAATTTTGGTTTTACTTTGTCCGATGTGATCCGGATGTGGTTCCCAAATTATATGAAAATAGTTAAAAGTTTACAAAACACATTGACCAATGGACGAAAGTTCAAGAATTGTTTTTGTTTGTCATATTTTCACATATTACATTGAACAGAATAAGAGTTGATGGACGATATTGCATATTGGATTAAAATTAAAGAATCAAAATGAATAAAATAAAAATTTATGACCGACATTGCTTATTGAACCGAATGATCTTTGAACTTTTATTTAATGTGCAATTTTATCCTTGGACTTTCATTTTATTTGATGTATTCCCCGTGCTATTAATTAATACTCGATGTAATTCATAAACTATACCAAAATTATTAAAGGTAGAGGGATCACATTGAATATTGATTTAAAATTCAGATATTACATTAAGGAAATTAAAAGTCTAAGGCGACAATGCACACTAAAATGAAGTTCAAAAACTATAATGAATAAATTAAGAGATCATGGACGATATCATATATTGAACTAAATTTCATTTCAAGGATTACTAGTAACATTTTCCATGTCTTTCAACAGGCTGGTCTTTTTAATTTATTTTTGGATCTTGCTTTTATTTTGCCATGTCATTCTTGTCACGGAAGAATTTGATGAGATGCGTAGGGCCAATTTGGTAATATTTTTATCTCTCTTTTTTATTGTTTTTTAGAATAAAAAACAACAGGAATTTATTTATATATTTTTCTTTTTTCCTGAATAGATTAGTGATCGTGAAATAGCTTTTGGATGGAAATAGTAAGTAAATTTTTGTTTTTGTTTTTTTATTTCATAGAATTAGAGAAGACATAATGTCATTTTTTTTCTCCCTTCTTTCTACTCTAATTGGTCGTTGACCTCGACGATAGCCAATGACTAGTCAGAGACAATCTCGACCTCGCCATGGAGGATCCAGGTCGGCCTCACCATGGCTAGGCCATGGTCGGACAAATCTAGGCAAGCTCCCTTCGATCCTCGTCGGCAATCACCCTGCGACGGCCACTAGCTAAAAGACAAAACAGAAGAAAGAACACTGCAAAAATAACATAAAAATTGTTTACCAATATAATTTATTTTTGGAAACATAAACGTTGCCATACGTTCTCATTTTATGAGGACTTGGTTGGTAGTGGTGGTGGTAATGGGACACACTTGGCAAGCGGAGAGAGGCGCAACGAGTGGGACATTGTGGACCACTCGACTTTGAGTTGCCGGGTAAAGCAAAGAGAGTGTCTTTGTATCCAGCCGATAACAAAGTACCAGTCACATGCGTTTGAATTCATAATTGCGAAGAAGAAAGAAAGAAAGAGGATTCAAGATGAAGATATTAAAAGCTCTGCCTCTACTTTAGGAGACAAAGCATCTATTTGACTGGTCATCTTCCTCACGAATCTTCGGGCCTTAGCTAGTTTTTCGCCCCCACTTCTTTGATACATTACCCAAAATTAAATAGAGTTGCCCACCATGTCATGAGATGTTCTTGTTGGTGGGAATGATGGCATCGCAGATACTTAAATTTTGATCCATCTGATTATTAAGAAGTTTCGAATTTCTCTTTTCTTTCGATTTGATCCGGGGGACCCGACTTTTTGAATCCGGCTCAGTTCGAGGCCTTCGTTGGATGGATTGGCGAGCTGTGCGATTTTGTCCGTGGTTTGCTTACTTTGCAAGAGTTGAGCTCGATTGCTATCGCGATTCACTCGTTGGGGCGAAAATTATATCGTTTTCGTCTTGGTATTATGTGATGACAAAAGAGAGAGAGAGAGTGTGTCGATTCGGCCAATCTTACCGTTCGAAGTATCTGTATCGGCACGGTGTCATTTCAGGAGATAACACAGGACGCTGATTTGGATAGAAAACAATTAATGTCTATTTAGCAGAATTAATATGTGTTGATTCAAATTTGAAAAGTCGAGTAATTTAATTGGGATTAAAACAAAAAAGGAGGGAAGAAGAAGTTTGGATAACTTGATTATAGAATGGCGAAAGGTTTAGATACTCAATAGTAAACTCAAGAAATGAACTCGGCATGTTATTGTATAAGGAGCATAAGTCAGTCGAGATCATCGAGGATCAAATAGTAAAATCTAGGGGTAACAACGTCCGTTGATAGTATGTCCCTATTTACTTATGAGGTTCACTCGTAAACTTTTGAATTTCGAAATAGTAACTTTTAGGCGAGACATGGTTGAGGTCACATCAAAATTATTTAGACAAGGGATCATCACCTTAGAAAAAGAGGATCGCGGTGATCCTGAAAGATCCTCGAAATCGTCCGAAGATAAAAAAATATTACCTCGATCGCCTCTTAGAAAGCGAGAGGTTGAGAGATCGATTTCGGATGATAAAGATTATGGGATGCCCAAATGTTAACAAGTCCGACAAGATAATGTGAATGGACGGAGTTTCGAGATCGATTAAGTACTTATCATTAAGTGCATATGCTTTAATAATGGTCCTCTAACTAATCATATAATAACTTGACCCGGCGTCGCTTTAATTGGACCGGCGGCGATTGCCACCTCGTGGGGGCCGTTCCTCCGCACGCAGCCGTCGTCGAGCCACGTCGCCACCACCGCACCCACCAAACTCAAAGATCGGACGAAGTGTTGCCTTTCTTCGTGTCAATTGCTAATAATTAAAAATCGAAGGCACACAATTTTTGTTTTTTGTGTGCCCGCAGTCAAAGTGGGTGTGCCATCAACTATCTGTATGATTTTCGTGCCCGAACGACACTAAAGAGCCGGACTCTTATACTTTGGAGGAGACTAGCATAGGACTCTAATACCATGGCTCTCCACTTAAAACGCTAGTAACTGCAATCCGTAACATCGGTGATGAGGGATGGGCTCTTAACCAATACAGTTACCTACCGTTGGATAATGTTCAATTTAGTTTAATATTAAATATTTTTATATAATAAATAGACTAAATTGTATATATATATATATAATTCATTAAACGTCCAGAAATAATGTTACATATTAGGTAAATATTTATTGATTATATTAAAAAAATTAAAAATTCAGAAATCATATTATGTATTTTGTTAAATTTTAGCGATTGTTTGCGTCGTTTTCGTTCCTCTAAACAGTAAAGATAGGTATAAAGTGCACCAGAAAAAGAGAGAGTAAAATACGCGACCCGAGACAGGAATTTGCGCCGAGAGATTTTCTGGAGATACGATTGTCCAAGGAACCGGTCCCCATCTCTCAATGGCGGCTACATGTTCGTCGATTTGCCTCAATGAAAGCGTCATCAACGGAGGAGGATAATTCATATGGACTAAAGCGTACGAGTGGCCCCACTCTTCACGTATTGCACATTCTCTTGCCCCCAAAAAACTTGATATTTACATTTACAGGCGTGTACGTACTGTATTATGATGCGTTTGGTTCTTAGCTTGCGGAAATATGGAAACATTCAGTGGTGGGTTTGCACCTAATCGTACTGTTCCTCACGATGATGCTTCAAAGCACTCCTCTGGGGACTTCCATGATAGGAATTCAAAGATCTTGGAGACTATGGAGATATGGGTCTCTGCACCTGGACTTGCTTTTACTTCATTTACATTTTCCTTTGAGATTTTTCACGTGCTTTGGAAAAGGACATACAGCTCTATCAGCACATGCTCTGATGGATTCACTCAAGAGCCCGTCGGATCTTTACTAGATAGGAACGAGAAAGTGCTTCATCAAGACTAATCCTCGTATGGGTTTTTTTTGTCTGTGTAAAGGTCCGAATCAATAACGACGTGCGCATTCGTTTCACGTCGCCTAGTTCACGTGGGATTCGATCGGCATTTGGACATGACCTAGGATCGGCTTAATGCCCTCATCCAAGACTATATACACACATATCCTAAGCGGGTGTAGACATGCCGCGACTGAGAATTAAATAAGGTCCGGGCGTGTTTGGATGAACGAGCTCGAGTGTCTAGGCTTGGAAGCCGCGAAGGACGTGATCACCTTTTGTTTAGAACATGTCCGACAGAAGACTCATGTGATTAGGGAAGTTTTTGAACATTATAATTGATCGATGGCTCTGCTCATCATGATTATAGCATTACAGACCACAAAATTCTTTTTGTATTTGAAAGTCCGAAGCCATTCGAGCTCAAAGGAAGGAACTCTTCTTGTTCAGCTTCCTTGATTCTGACCTGGTGCTAGGCAACTTCCTACCCAAGTCTTTCTTCTTTGTCGTGTAAACGTGGCCCAACGTTGACACGTTCCCAAAATTATTATACTAATAGGGTCCTATTTGCGGGATTGGTAGGTGTCATCAAGCCTATAGAATCCCACATTATTGCGAAGGTCACCCAATAAGATCTCACAGTTCTGCTAGATCACTAGACGGCGATTTCTGTTCAAAAAGGAACACATCACGGCTCAAGAAAGAGAGAGCAAGCTTCCTCCTAGTCATTTGCTCTCTCCATTCGGTCTCTTTCAGGCTTCATCATTTATGCCTAACTTTGATATCTGACCCTACAAGGGGGCATTTAGTTCAACCTTCTCTGATGCTCGTTTGCTTCTTAATCACCTCCGCCCTCTCCTTCCTCCTCCTTTTATCAAAGTCCCACCCTCTCAAGATTCTCTCTTCGTGGACACGCCTTTGTGTCTCTCGCTTCCTCAGTCACCACCCCAGTCCTAGTCCTGTTCGACCACCGAGATTGTCCTTGAAGGAGAAGATGAGTCCAGCTTCAGAAGCAGACAATGTAAAGGAGTCCGAAGGAGCGTCGCCGCTGTTGGACTTGCCCGACCTTGCTCTGGAATGCGTTCTCGAGAAGCTCCCCCCAGATGGGCTCTTGTGCATGTCTGCTGTGTGCACAGCTTTGAGAGACATGTGCAGGAGGGACTATTTCTGGGACAAACACAAGAAGCAGAAATGGGACAGAGTGATTGGTCCATCGGCTTATAAGGCTTGGCAATCGTGCCTTGCTTCAAGAAGGGATAATGGCGATTCCAATCAAGGGAAGCAAAAGGGGTTGTCGAGGTTGTTTTCTCTTGTTTGGCCTTGTTCATGGGCTGGTGAGAGGTTCAATATCGCTCAAGACCAGACATGTTCTCTGCCACATGATTCCTCGGTCATGTCTTGGTATATTGCACTTGAGACCGGGAGGTTCTGGTTCCCTGCTCAAGTCTATAACCGGGAGGTACTGGATAGTTTTCACAATATCCGTCTGTCTTGCTCATTCTTGTTCTGGGCAACTGCTGTCCTCTGTTTCCCTGTGATTCAGTTGAACCTTCTGTCCTGTTTTCTTTGCGATCTTCTCTTAGAATTTTTTGTTCTTGCAACTTATGCAGAATGGGCATGCTGGATTTATGTTGTCTTGCTATGATGCTCAACTCAGCTATGATTTTCGAACCGACACCTTCAGAGCCAGGTAAATTGCCGATGATACCTCCTTCAAGCATGTCCACGAACGTTCCAAAGCTTTTTGAATCGACATATTCCTACTGTATCACACTAGCATGGGTACTATCACATTCTGGTTGCTTCTGGTGTTCCTGGAATATTTAATTCCGTTGTTCATGTAGAGGCTTCAGTGCTTGGATCATCTGGACGTTGGTTCTTGCAGGTATCCCCCACATGGGAGGAGGGCGATTGCGTTGGAGACCGGGGTAACATGGGAAAGGCTGAGGTCGTCTCCGGTCGATACTTCTCCAAACGAACTTCACTTGTCCGATTGTTTGATGGATCTGTGCCCCGGTGACCATGTGGAGATTCAGTGGAGAAGAAACAAAGAGTATCCATATGGTATGTAGTTTCATCAAAAGCTATATTTTTTCAGTCTTTCTGCATCGACTTTCTGCTGAGAATTTCAATCTATATTTTAGTAGATTGTTTGGGTTCGTTTCATTTGATTGTTCGTTCTTTTCTTTGTTGGTATTTGTCACGGGTAGTTGAACTAAACGTAGATTTTGGGAAAAAAAATACTTATAACAAGAAAGAAGCGATCCCATTCCAAGCTAGTATACTTACTGAGAAGCCAAGTGCAAACAAGCTAAGCGCATGTCTATGCTGTGCCAAACTCCATCAAACAGGGCTCATTCAACCTTCATCATGGCACCACACTACCTCTAACTTGAAGTCAAAATTCGAATTCATTATGCCTAATTCTGAGATTAGTAGCTCTAATCGGCTCGGGTCCATCAGGCTTTTCGAGTCTAAATCCTTACACTTGGTCAATGCAGTACAATATTCAACTGCACCCTGTCTTAGCGAGGCAGATTCTGAATGGCAATGTACATGACCGAATGTCGTTACACACATTGCAGGTTGGTGGTACGGCGTCGTCGGTCATCTGGAATCTTGTCACAGGAATGGAAGTTACTGTCGTTGTGTTAGCAGCGGTGAGTTCATCATTTAGCCCTCTTTTTTCTGCAGTGGAACCCGATTCTGTGTGTCGCGTTGGCAAAATCAGCACCAGACACCGCCGCTTCTCAAAATGACCCCTTTGAAAAGAATATCTAGAGAAAGAAACTATTGAAGGAGGAAAAGTTTTTCAATGAAACCTTTCATTAAATCTGAGAAACTTTCAAAGATGTGGATGAGATGATGATCATAAAGCTAAAACTTTCAGAGAAATAGACCGACGTCTCGGCTGCTCAGGTAGCTTTCTTGATTCCATCTTTCGAATGTATGGACCACCCTCCCTTATTGGGCTAGTTTTGATTGGTGGCCTAGGCAAATAATTATCAGTGTGTCGTGCTTTTCACCAACAACGTGATAAGTTGTGTCTAAGTGGAATATGAATGGCCGACCGTGGGGAAACTCTCAACCTTTTTCTTTCTTTAAGACTCTTGTTTCAACTCAAGTAGGAATCTCGTGGTTTTGTGGGGCTGATATTGTTATAACGATCGTTATATTTTTCTTTGATGTACCTGCATGATACGCCGTCCAAATAGATCCCAAGGCACTGATTCTTTCTAATAAGATCCAATAAACAGCTAAGAACATAAGGAGGTTGGCTGCTCTCTTTGCCAGTTCATTATGTTCACTACGCATTTTTGTAAGAATTTTGGTAACTATAAAACGAAGGATGCATTCTGGGTCGGAATGCTTTTGAGAAATATTTGCCTCAGAAACCATGCTTAATTAGTACAATCTGCTTACAATGATGCTTCAACAAAAAAGTAGCTGCTTCATCTGTTAGATCTTTATGGATGACCTAACAGTTGGTTGATGATTTGGCAAACAGATGCTGTGATTCTGGAATTTAATCAGTATTCAGCAGGGTCGCGGTGGAGTCACAAGACCATAGACAGGAGAAACCACAGGGAGGAAGGAAATGAGGCAGACGGATTCTACGGAGGAATCAGAAAGCTCAGGACCAACGACGAGATTTCTGCGTGGAAGCGGCTTTGGCCAACTGAATTATTAGAATAGGTTTTGCTCCCGACAGCCTGCTTCGAGCAAACAGCGAGGTTAAGTTATGAAATGGTTCCCAATTTAAGGAGAACTCTGTTGAATCTCTTACTCGGCGAAAGTGGCTCGATAGAAGCTGAAACTCAGTCGGATGAATGTGAAAGTCTTTTTACCTGCCCTCTCCATGTATGATTGAAGATTAATGTGCATCTCAGCAATTATGATGCATAGCTTTCTTTATTGATGTATATATTAAAAGAATCTCTAGATGAACAGAGATGAAGAACTGAAGATTGAACTCGAAGAATGAAAAAGATGAAGCCGTGTTGAAGAACGCAAGAAAGATGATCAAGAATTCATCTGAAGATCTTGTATATCAATTGAATGAATGAATAACCAGCTTACAATCTCTGACGAGTTCTTTGTATATATACACTTTGTATTTCTAACTACTACATTCTGTTGTTAAACTAATTCTAACTTCTTAACTACTCTGTAACCGACTTCAGCGATGCCAGCTATCACTGGAATCAACCACCCGACATACGATCATTATACTCTCTTCTATGTATTCTATTCGATACATCTACATCATCAATACATGTATTCATTCGTCTCTCATTCTTAGCTTGATCTGAAGATCGCCCTTCTTCATGTTGTAAATCATTTCTCACCATTACTTGCTTAGAGGCTTTACAATGAGACTCTGCCTCATCGTACTCTGCTTTCAGCTCTGCTTGACAGTCCCTTGTAGCTATGACTTTAACATCCTCCCTCAAACTGGGTTGTAAGATGCTTAAACCCAGTTTGGTACGAAGAGTATAATGGGAGAGACGTGACAAAGGCTTGGTAAAGATGTCAGCCAATTGTGCTGCACTTGGAACAAATCGAAGATGAAGCATACCTAAGGCCACCTTTTCCCGGACAAAATGATAGTCTATATCGATATGCTTTGTTCGAGCATGAAAGACAGGATTGGAAGTGAGAGCAATAGAAGATTTATTGTCACAAAACAGAACAGCAGGGCCTGATAATGGAACACCAATATCTCGCATAACAAAGGACATCCAGGTAAGTTCTGCCGTTGTTGATGCCAAAGCACGATACTCGGCTTCCGTAGAAGAACGCGAAACTGTATGTTGTCGCTTGGCTGACCAAGAAATGAGATTAGCACCCAAGAATGTACAATATCCAGAAGTTGAGCGTCGTGTAACACCACAGCCAGCCTAGTCAGCATCCGAGAAGGCATAGAAGGAAAGTGAAGTTCAAGAATGTATATAGAGACCCATATGAGTAGTAGCTTTGACATACCTCAACACTCGTTTCAATTGAGTATAATCGCCCATTGTAGGACGATGCATCTTCTGACAGAGAAGATTAGTAGCAAAAGAGACATCGGGCCTGGTTATAGTAAGGTATTGTAAACCGCCAACAAGGCTACGATATTCAAAAGGATTAGACAATAGGACAACACTCAGTTGGTCAGCAGACTTAAGAGCCAATGGTGTTGAGATAGGTTTACAATCAGACATATTAGCTCGACGTCAGAGATCAATGGCATATTTAGTTTGCGAGAGAAACAACTTATCACTTGAATGTTGGACCTCAATACCAAGAAAGTAATGAAGCTTACCCAAGTCCTTCATATGAAATTGTGATGCAAGAGTTCGAATTAGTGCTGCCAAGACCTCAGGTGAATCACCAGTAAGAACAATATCATCAACATATAAAAGAAGTAATACTGTATGATGATCCTGATGTAGTACAAAAAGAGACGGATCGGTAGAACTACAAAAGAAACCAAGTTCGAGAAGAAAGTTGCTAAACTTCTCAAACCATGCTCTAGGTGCTTGGCGTAATCCGTAGAGAGATTTATGAAGTAAACACACCTGATGAGAGTCAGTAGCAAACCCAGGAGGCTGTTCCATGTAGATCTGCTCTTGTAAATCACCATGTAAGAAAGCGTTTTTAACATCTAATTGATGCAATGGCCAATGGTTCACCATAGCTACTGAGAGAACTATTCGGATAGTAGCTTGTTTGACAACCGGGCTAAATGTCTCAAAGAAATCAAGCCCTTCTTCTTGATGAAACCCCTTAGCAACAAGCTTGGCTTTCAATTTATCTAGACTGCCATCAGCTTTTAGTTTAGTCTTGAAGACCCATTTACATCCAATGATATTCATAGTAGGAGTCCGGGAGACTAGACTCCATGTTTGATTCTGATGTAAAGCATCCATCTCCTCTTGCGTAGCCTTATACCAACCTTCATGTGCCAATGCAGACTTGACACTTTTTGGTTCAATAGGAACAGAATAATGAGCAATACAGGCATACTTTGGATTAGGCTTAATAATGCCTGATTTAAGCCTTGTTCTCATAGGATGAGTGGTATCAACTCTCGACTCTAGAACATTTGAAGACGGATCAATAGGAGCTAAAGTATCAGAGTGTTCCATATTATGTACATCACTAGATGACCTGGAACTAGTAGATGGAATAGCTTCATCATGGAGGAAACTCACAGGATCAATGGAATGATGTAGAGATGATGGTATAGTTGGACGTACAGAGGAGGAAGGAGCAAAGAATTTGACTTCATCAATCCATTTCTTATAAAGAACAGTAAGTGAAGGTAGAGATGCGCCCAACTTATGTGAGAAAGGAAATAGACTTTCATAAAAAACAACATGTCTACTAATGAAGACTCAACCATCAGTTGGAACCAAACATCTATATCCTTTGTATTTCTCACTATAACTGAGAAACACACAGGTTAAAGATCTCGGGTCAAATTTATGTTGTGTATATGATTTTAAACAGGGAAAACAAGCACAACCAAAGACCCTGAGAAAATCATATCTTGGATTTTGTCCAAACAACTTGCGATATGGACTTGCTGACTTTAGAGCTGATGAAGGAAGATGGTTGATAATGTAGTTGGCAGTAAGAAAAGCATCAACCCAGTATATTAGGGGAAGACAGGCATGATAAACCATAGAAAGCCCCAGCTCAACTATATGTCTATGTTTTCGCTCAGCCATGCCATTCTGTTCAGGTGTATATGGACAAGACATATGATGAATAATACCATTATCTTGCAAGTGTTTCTGGAACTTTGAACTTGAAAACTCACCACCCCCATCACTTTGGAAAATTTTTATTTTCCGATCAAACTGAGTTTCAACACATCTTTGGTATAGAAGAAAGACCTCATAAAACTCAGACTTGTATTTCAGAGGATAAAGCCAGCTAAACCGAGAGTAATCATCAATGAACACAACATAGTATTTGAAATGTTGAACAGAACTAACCGGAGTTGGACCCCAGATATCACAATGTACCTTCTCAAGAGGAAAACAAGTATGTGTTGTTGACAAAGGAAAAGACAATTTGGTACTCTTTACAAGGGAACAACTTCTGCATACTGTTGATACTGTCTGTGATGAACACTTGATAAGGTTCTGTCTTTGTAACATTTTAAGCGTATGTGGATTTGTATGTGCCAATCTTTGATGCCAAATAGCTGCATCTACTAGCTTATGTCTTTGTGTGAATAGAGCTGTTGGTAGATTCTGGTCCACTCGATATAGACCTCCGGCCTTCGTCCCAAGTTTCACAACAGAATTGTTCAGAAGATCCTTAACATAGACACCAAATTTATCAAAAATGAAGGCACATGGATAATCCTCAGTCAATTTAGAAACTGATAACAAGTTCTTCTTGATGTCAGGAACAAGTAGAACATCACGTAATGGTAAACGACCAAGATCAATATGAAGTATTGAGTTACCAGTAGACACAATTGAAAGATATGAACCATCACCTATCATAATTTTATCAGAACCATGATAAGAAGTGAGACTATGAACAATACCCGTGTTTGCAGTTATGTGTGCAGTTGCACCTGTATCTGGATACCAATCACTTCCAGATGGACTCTCCAGATGTATTGCAGCCAAGGCAGCCGGTATATCTTCAGTTTGATATGAATTATCAAATCGATACCAGCACTTTAAAGCCTCATGTCCAGGACGCTTACAGATTTGACATGTTACTCTTACTGTGTCACACGATCTTGTATGTTGTAAGTTCCTGCTCTCAGGAGTTGGATAACTTTTGACACTATTGTAAGGTTGTGATGAAGTAGCATATGGTTTAAAACCATGATTCAGATTCGAAGTATTCTGAGGTATCACTACGTCACCATTTTGATAAGGCATCTTCATACTGTGACCTCTTCCAGTGTTAAAATTTTGACCTCTGACAAAACCTCGACCTTTGTTAAAATTTCTTCCACCTCTTCCTCTAAATGAGTGATTATTTTCTCTGTGACTCACAAAAGCATACTCAGGAGAACTCACTTCATTCTTAAACTGTGACATATAATCACCAGTTCTCCGCCCATAATAGGCTGAGTGTTCATAATGTCGAGTTGAGGCATAATTTTGCAACCTCACTTCAAATCTCTCGAGCTGCGAAACGACTTCATCATACTCAGGTTGTGGTTTGATACAATACATTGTAGTTCTAAAGGTCTCATAATCAGGACCTAAGCCTTCTAAAACACCGAAGACTCTTGTGATCTCATCTACCGGCTTGCCAATGGCATGAAGCTGATCACATATATTTTTGAATTCTCTAATATTCAGAGAGACTTCTATCTCGCTTTCTACATACTTGCAACTTGCCTCGCAACTCAAACTCTCTGGCAATTGATTTCTGACTAAAGCGATTACATAATACTTGCCATACCTCAGCTGATGTTTCAAGGCCAATGATAAGACCTAAAATATTCTCTGAAACTGAACCACTTACCCAAGATGATATAAGTTGGTCAGTTCGCATCCAATCTGCATAAACTCCATTTGGTACTTCTACCTCCCTTCCTTCAACTTCTACATATGTAGTGTTCGGTGGTGATTCAATCTCACCATTGACAAAACCAATGAGTTCCTGACTCTTTAAGAAACGCTGGAACTGAGCTTGCCAGAGCAAGTAGTTATCTTCTGCTAGCTTGATAGTCACGAAATTTCCCATGTTTACATGAATAGGAAAAGGATATGCTGGTATTCTCGTTGCCATTAGAAGCTATCGAGATCTTCAGAGAACTGGCTCTGATACCATAAAAGAATCTCTAGATGAACAGAGATAAAGAACTGAAGATTGAACTCGAAGAATGAAAAAGATGAAGCTGTGTTGAAGAACGCAAGAAAGATGATCAAGAATTCATCTGAAGATCTTGTATATCAATTGAATGAATGAATAACCAGCTTCCAATCTCTGACGAGTTCTTTGTATATATACACTTTGTATTTCTAACTACTACATTCTGTTGTTAAACTAATTCTAACTTCCTAACTACTCTGTAACCGACTTCAGCAATGCCAGCTATCACTGGAATCAACCACCCGCCATACGATCATTATACTCTCTTCTATGTATTCTATTCGATACATCTACATCATCAATACATGTATTCATTCGTCTCTCATTCTTAGCTTGATCTGAAGATCGCCCTTCTTCATGTTGTAAATCATTTCTCACCATTACTCGCTTAGAGGCTTTACAATGAGACTCTGCCTCATCGTACTCTGCTTTCAGCTCTGCTTGACAGTCCCTTGTAGCTATGACTTTAACATATATGGCATAGCTTATACAGATGAAGATATAAAATGTGACTTTTGCCTACTCTTGAACATTTGATGAATAAATGAACAGTAGGGGAAGTGAAGCTTGAACAGATATCACTTGATGAAACTTTTGTAATGCCTTTCATTCCTCCTTTGCGATGGCTGGGCTTTCCATACAACGACAGAGAAAAATACCTCCGATAACAGTTCATAGCGAAAGAGGAAATGCACTTTTCGAATCAACAGCTGTACGCATTCCTAGTGAACAAAAGATATTTACCTTAAACAGAGGTGGAATTGATAACACAAAAGAGCGCATTCAAGATGATTATGAATTCACCCAAAGAGAACAAATGCCATGAAAGCTGAACTAGCACTGTCCAACAACGAGTGCTCTTGAAAAGCCTCACAAAAATCTCACTTCACATTCATGGAACTGTTGGCCCCATAGCCCAAACAAAGCAGCATTCTGGGCCTGTAGCGGACAAGTGTCATCTGACCAACTGTGCTCACTTCTTTGCCCTCAATGCATCGGCCCGATGGCTTCGACCCTGTCGACCTGAAGCTCAATCTTCTCAAGATGTTCGGTTTGCTCGTTGATTCAGCTGATGGAGAGTCTCTACATTTCTCTTTCATCCCAACTTCTCTCCCCAGTGACGTGCTTTTTAGGAGGAACTTCTTTATCCCCTGCCTCTTCGATTCTCTTGTGATGCTAACAGACCCTCCATTTTCTTTTCCCTGATCTGGTGTGCTTAGGACTTCAGGTCCCGAGAGAGGGGTCAAGTTTGGCTTGCTTGGACTAGCATGTTGGTCCATCTTCACTGGCCTCACTCTCCTTGCAAAGTCCAGTCCTCTTGGCTCTGCCAATTCCGGCTTCCTTTGCGTCTGTAAAGTACGACAAGAAGAAGTGCTGGGTACTTAGAGCACATTATGAGAACCGATGAACCCCGGTAGATTGGACAAGTGTGTTTCTTCTTATTTCGCCCTAGTAAAATTGACCGTCATGCCAAATGAAATTTTCTGTTTACCATCTTCTTTCGTTTTGGGACAAATTTCACTTCACCGCCTTACCCCCAAAGGCAGCAAAGATATTGGCTTATTTTAGTGCTAAATGAAAATCATATTCTAAGCTAAACTACTTCACATGAGAAGAAATTAAAGATGAAAGTCAATCCAAACATGCAAATTTAATATCTTCAATCATTCTACCATATTGTTTCAACACTTAATCGAGTTGGTTAAGACTCAACGTCGGATTGCTTTTAAAAAATTGCGAGTTCGGACTCCTATAGAGACAACTTTTCTATGCCATTTCCAGGGGACTCCCGAAGCCAGAATTGCGCGATTAGGGCAATGTCGTGACTCGATTGTACTAGTAATACTTAGACACCAAACTTCTTTGTCCAAAATGAAAAGTGTCTCGATGTTTCAATTTGGTTAAACAAAGACAAATACCTGTATTTCTTCTTCTTGGGAGCCCATTGAGGTGTTCTTGTCATGGGCCTGGTCGAATTGCTCCACGGGCTCCACCTTCTTTATGGCCCTCCAGAACTGCCCGCCGGCTTCGGCTCTCTCTTCCCTGACGCTCCCCTGCCGAGTCCATCGAGTCGATTCGCTGGACCTCATCCCCACCAGCTTGTCGCCGTCGCCAAACCCCCTGAACGGAGACAAAGACCTGCTCCTCCGGCGGCCCGAATCTCTCTCCTCCTTCCTCACCCTGTCCAGCGCAACCTCGAACGGGTCGAAGTCGTCGTCCCACAAACTCCTCTGCCTCGCGAACCTCTTCATCACGCCAGCATAACGCGGCGACGACGTCGGAGAAGCCAACGGCGTCAGAGTCAGCGACCCGTCGGCGCAGTCTTTCTGGAGCCGCGGCGGGAGCTTCAGCGGCTTGACCTTCCCGTCGCAGAAAAGCTCGTCCGCGAACGCCATGCAAGGTCGCTCACGTGGCCTCCCTCGCGGTTGTGGTTCTTCTCGCTGCTGCTGCTGTTGTCGGTTCGCGGGGTCCGCAGGAAGGACGTCGTCGAACCGGCGACTGGTCTCGAACTCGAAGTCGCCCCCGTCGTTTGAGGAGGCTCTAGGAGTGGGGGGCTCAGTCTTGGGGCTCCCGGGGGCACTGTAGAAAAGCAGACCTTCGAAGCTGCAGCTGTCTGGGCTTGCGGGAGCGCTCAGATGGATGTTGGTGGCGGCGACTTTGTGAGAAATCATGATCTCCATTGCTATGATTTTCTTGAAGTTTTCTCGGCTGAGAAAACGAGGAGGGAAGATGGGTGTGACAAGCAGGACAGAGAGCTTTGGTCCTGGAGGCTAACTTGTGTTAACCCTTTCCTTGATCCAGAATTCAGGGGAAATCTTGGCCGAATATAAGAAAGAGTTTCGTGTGCCTGCTTTTGTGGCCAAAGCAATCTTCAAAGTTTGGCATTACAACCTGCTAAATTACTAATAAAACTATGTTTTGCGTTCCGAATACTAGGATCGATTCATCAAAATAGCCAAAGCAATCTTCAAAATTTGTCATTGCAACCTTCTAAAAAAGTAATAAAACCATGTTTTGCGCTCCGAATACTAGGATCGATTCATCATAACAAAATGGCATCTGATAAGGCATCTGATAAGCCGGGTCTTTGCTGGGTGTAGAATGTGATTTATTTATTCTGTAGGCCGGTTCAATTCAGTTGACGTTATTCCTCGAGATGGATGGTTCGTGTTCCTCCATGCCATGGAAGTATCAGATGAAAAGGTCTCTGTTTTTGTTCTCATTCTCGCGGGTGTCGCATGATCTTTCTTGGGTGTTAAGTTCAGACTTTGTGGGTCGAAAACGACACGGAATGGTTCACGCCACACTCTTTCTTTTTTGTCTGAACCGGATTGTGCATTTTGTTTATTGGTCTCCGTGGCATCTTGACCTGTTGATGGGTGTCAAAGGGGGGGATATGCCGGAGAGGTTGAAAATGCGAGGCCTTGTAATTCTCGCAGGGGACGCAAGTTTTTAAAGCGGGAAATGCCACGGAACGAGCCCCACCAGTTGGAGCAAAGAGATTTGCAGGATAGAATATAAAAAGTGATCGAGACCGACTTCCAGAGGAAACTGATGGCAGCAATGGAAACCCTCTACAGCCTGCCGAGAATGCAGCTGATCGATATAAGAAAGGTACCAGAGTAGGTGGACTTGATGGGATTCCCTTACGGGCTTGCGGCTTGTGATAACTGTCTGATCCATCTACAGAAGTTACCAACTTTCGTCATGCGGATACAGAAGCCTACATTGGGAACCTTGCTGATGTATTGAGAAACGACCATCATGAAGGTTCTGTCTCATGAACAGGGACAATGAGCAATTTTACTAAAAAAATAAAAAAAGGGATTGTTGTCGTGTGTAGTGATGATGCGAGACGAGTCATAAGTGATTCTTGGACCAAAGTGGATAATCAAGAGTCTAAACGATGAAGCTCTAAATCTCTGTTTGTTTCTTGGAAATCAAACAAATTTCCTAGTTAAAGCTCGACAAGAAAATCTTAATAAGTGTCACTCCTCTTCTTAACTTGATAAACATGCCAAAGCTAATGCAAAAAAGTCAAGGGCGCTAGAGATTTCTCCCTTTCTTTTTCTCTCTTGAAGAATCAGATAAAACTCATTCATTTAATCTAAAATAAATAGTCATAAGATGTTCATGGCATTGAGTATGTAGATGTACCGAGTATATGACTTTTATATCAATGATATTATGTGATGGTTATATCTTTTCAGATTCAATAACTTGATTTAAATCCCATAATTTGGATTTGTGTGAAGAAAACAAAGTGATACATGCCGCGCCATTTTCACATTTTCTAAAGATTTTCTCAATGATAAATGAAAAGGACTATTTCATATTGTCCCCAATCAGCTGACATAATGTGGATTTGCGCTGGGTTTTCTTATTTTTCTACTAGCCTTTATGGCCAAACAATTTTACCTAGAAAATTATAAAGAACAGGATTGACCTTCGTGGGCAATTTTGCATACCTCAAGTTCATGTAAGCATTCGAATTATGTTTCCTTTCTTGAAAAGCGATCAAATTTTGTAAATTTCACGTGAAATTCCCACTCTAACACTATCTTGGGAGAAATTATTGCATAATCTATAAATCATATAAACAAATATAATCTCAATGATAAATAATGTGAATTCATTTAGGCTCGACTAATCAGTGACTGCCACGTGCGCGGGGCTACCAGACCGAGTAGTGCATGAAAAGCCCTCTCGGACCAACTATGGTGGAGGGACAGACAGTTGAAATTTCGGAAACCCGCGCCTATTTTTTGGCTCCTCGTACCTCCGAGCAGATATTCTCAGACATGCGGACGCAATCCAAGAACCACAAGCATTCCCAGGCACTGTAATGGAAGCCCTCCAGATTAAGCCTCACCAGCAACAGCAAGCCATCCAGTTCCCAAGCCGTCTCATGAACCCTCTCCACTTCGCTCTCAGACCCAACGTCTTGTTCGCTGGCTCTCGCTTCACCTCGCGCTCCTGCTCTTCCGCTCTGGCCGCAAGCCGGGCTGGCGGCCAAGCTCAAGTTCCGATTTTGGATGCGCCGGCTTCGCGGAGCCCCGGTTCGAGGAAAGAGGGCGTTGGTGGGAATGGGAATGGGAGGACTAGGGTTAAGGGTAAGTCCGCCGATGCTCAGCTGAAGCAGAGGTGGTTGGACTCGCTCACTTGCCCCGTCGGCGCTAGTTCTGGGCAGATAGGTTGTGATGGAGGTGGTTCGGGCTCAGATTGGGTTATCGGCATCGATCCGGATATCTCTGGTGCATTGGCCCTCTTGAAACCCGACGAGTCCGGGCTTTCGGCTCAGGTGTGGGATTGTGAACGGCCTTATAATTGTGCTCTTTCGTGCATGTTAAGTTCTCTTCTTGATTACCGAGTGTCAATTTGAATGTGCATCTGAGTAGGTAGTCAATGTAGCTATTTCGTTTTGGCCACGTAATAGACTGCTCCTTGAGGTCCTAGGTGTTTGATAGATGGACAGTATTGGGTTCTTCTCCGGAATTTCGTTTAGTAAATATCAGGTTCTTAAGTTTAGAATTATGCATTGATTTAAGGGTTTATTACGCATATGAGAAGGATGTCTTATTGGAATGGCCCCTTAAAGAAAGGGGAACTCTGTTTTTGTGGGTGACTGGTTGAAGCAGTAATGTGAATGGTGGGTGAAACGCCCCCTCTAGGAGGGATAGTGTTTATGTTGAGCCTATTGATGCTAAGCTTTAGAGTAGAAATAATGGGGAAATATATGAGAATCTGTCAACTGCATGATAATTTTGCCTATCTGATCTACTCTATCTTTCAATTCTATATGCAATTTCTTAGCTTCCAAACGCGCACAATTTGTCTCTCCTAGCCTAGATGTAGAGACTGCACTTGATCAGGCCTTCTTGAAACTTATACCAGTACTTATTTCATCCCTTGGTTCTGTTATTCATGTTGTTATTGTCATTTTCATCTGCTGAGGACTGCAAGATCACTTTTCTTAAGTTAGAAAATTAAATTGGTATAGGTGTTTGATTCTCCTGCTGTTCCAGTACTGGTTGGTAAAAGAACTCGAAGGCGATTGGATCCCAAGTCTATTGTTCAGTTGCTTCGGAGCTTGGAAGCTCCAGCTGGTACTTTTTTTTTTGTTTGAATCCCGTGTTTCACCTTCTTTTTATCTGTGAATCCTGCATTTCACTGTTAGTGTTGTCATCTAAAAGATTAAGCTGTAGCCTGTCATGTCAGCTTTTTGTTAGGTGTTGCGGTAGTTGTTAACTAGTCATACCACGCTTCATGTTGTTGTTGGTAATGGTTATCCCCATTGTCTTTTATTTTGCCGGTCTTGGGCTGGCTGCAGGCTGCAGGCTGCATATCATACAAGTCTATATATCAGAAACTCTTTGGACTTTATGAGTAGTCAGTCTGCTTAATAGATAGAACTTCATACACAATGAATTAGCATGCAAACTGTTAGTAGGCAGATTGGTGAAACTGGAATGGTTGGAAATGATATGAGCTTTTATTTATGCTTCCGCTTGCATGATGGCTAGATCTATCTTAATTGGATATCTTTAGCTTGCATTTTTGGTCACGAAATCAATCTGGAAGTGCAATTTCATTGAGGGCCAATCTTGTTTCTCCTGTCTTGGTGCTAGGAAATCAATAAAAAAATGTATCACTTATTTCTTCTTCTTTTTCCAGTAAAATAGCGTCAAGCCATCAGAAAGGAGCACGTTCATTTTCCTATGTACATTGTTAACCCTTTTGATTGAAGGTCACTGAGTTTCGGAGCTTCTTAAATTAGGGACAAAGGCATACATAGAACAGTCAATTCCATTTCCTAACGATGGTAAACAGGTTAGTTTGAATGAAATTGATTTTCTGATCTTTTTGAGATGTTTGTATGCCTATTTGCCAGATATCACCCATCTCTTGTTTCGTTCTTCTCTTATGGCTATATTTACACTGTGGGAGAAGAGTTAAGTGAACTGATATGTACTGATGTTGTCTTGTGTCTCGACATTTTTAGGTGCACCATTGCTTAGTGCAAGGACGTCTGCATTAAAGATTAAAAAGAAATGCATATTAAGGGTGCTCTTTCAATCTGATTTCGTAATTCAGTAATTCAATTTATAGGGCTTTGAGTTTGTAAAGAATTGTGAAGTTAGTGACTGTAAGCAAGTTGCGTGTTGTTATTTTCAGAAAGGTATATGTGCCAATTCTTCCAGTTATTTTGTATGTTTGAACCTAGGGCATGCACTTATTCTAAGTAGTTTTTGGTGTGTGTATTTGTCTTGAATTCCTCTGACTCTGTTTATACTGGCAAAGTGACTGTTTTTTGGACATGGAGGAGTGAGGTGATCTTTCTCTATGGATTCTCTTATTGTGCTTCTCAGGGATGGTGGAGTGGAGGTTTTGGATATGGCTTGTGGATTGGAATCTTGGTTTCGTCAGGATTTTCTGTGGTTCCAGTTGCATCTTCACTGTGGAAAAATGTATTTGAGCTCTCTGGGAGTGGCTTTACAAAGGTAGGTTTGATTTCAAGTCGATTACTGAAATAAGATTAAATGCTAGTTTTGTTTTGGGAAGTGGAGCCTGTGAAAAACTGTCCATCTTTTTCTTACACAAGGGTTCTCTGCCAGTTCAGTTTTGGCTAATTATCTTGTGAGTGTTCCAGATGGATGGCACATATTAATCTGTCTCCCTCATCGTTGCTTTGTCTGGTGGACTGAGTTTTTTTTTTGCCTTTTCACGATAATCACCTGAAAGTATTGCTGCGATTTATGTTTCTGAGATGTTTAGTTAGTACGTTCACCTTGGAGATACTGATTGGGACAGGATGACAGTCGGAGGGTTGCATCAAGTTTGTTTCCTTCTTTGAATGATCAACTTAAAAGGAAGAAAGACCATGGTAATTGATCTTTTCCTTATTCTCTTTTTTCTTCTTGGTTGTGCCCTCCAATTTTCACATCATATTACTGTGTTGAGTGACATGAATGCCCTAAAAGATATGCCAAATGGGAATTTATTTGTCATTGTCACAGATCATGGATTTATGTAAACAGAGTTAATCTTTTTTTTTGGTAAACAGAGTTATCTTAAGGTGTGGATAATTTGAAAAATTGGAATGCTTATCTAGCCTTGACGGCCATTGGAGAAATTCGTTTCTACCAAAACTGTCATGATGAAACACTAGTAGTTGCTTTCCGGTAGCAGAGACTAATCGAGTGAATTCGGTTGCAGCAATATACTGAATAAGTTTGATTGGATTTGTCTCAACTTTTTTCTTGATTTGCCACGTAGGTAGAGCTGAGGCTCTTCTTATTGCCGCCTATGGGAAAGGCTTGAAGTTGAAGTCAGATTCATTATGCACTGTTGAGGAATTGGTCTCCTAGCTCTTCTCTTCGTCGCTCCATTTGTTTTCAGCAATTCATTTTTCTGGGGTAGCTCTAATCTCAAAGAATACTTGGACAAACAAGCGGATGAGTCTGGTCAATATATTCCACCTGTCAAGAGCTTCATCCACACATGATTTAAGAAGCGCCACCACACTGAAGATCGAACTCCATCGGGAGGTGAAAGACAGTAATGAGTAGATGAAGGTTGATCCTAGAAAGCCGGTCGAATTGGAGTCTGCCTCATACTTTGTGGGATTTAGATCACTGCAGCAATTGTGCCGGGTGGTACTCTCATTTGTAACAAGCCAACAATGTAAGTATGACATTTGAGGAGGTAGAGAAGCTGCTTGAGATTTTCAGTTTAGCTCATGCACAAGGAGGAGAGCTAGTCCCCGGGTCAGGTCGATTAGGTCCACAAATTTGAGAGTCGATGGGCTTGAGCTGGTGAGCAACTCAAAGCCCATCTCCAGATTCATGGGCTTTCGAAGGAACAGGTACAACTAACTAGAAAACTACACAGCAACCACCCACTTGGCAAAGACATGTCCGAGCGATGATCGCGGGGGCGTCGACCGTGATGTGTAGCTATCCTCCCATCTCCTTGCACTAATGCCAACTACCACAGCTCTTTTCATAATTTGGCCACATCGTTCAGGACAGCTCCACATGGATTTAGCCACGTTATACTCTATACATGGTTCAGAAGCTGGTGGCTGACCAGGAACGAACCTCTCGCATTTTGTGAGGCGTGTATCTGATGTCTACCTGATCCGGGACAGAAGAATGAGTGGCGTCGGTACGGGTCTTAAGTCTGTGGAAACAGGTCCATTTCTCAGCAAAATCACATCGAAATCCGTTCTCTCCATTGGCCTCACAGAATTTGGACATGGGAGGTGCTTTCTCTTCCGAAAGGGATGGTCCGAATTCGCTCGGAACTGTCAAACGCCCTTCAATTTCCACAAAAGTCGCAAGCATGTTGTTGCGAGGCCGATGGCTTGCTCGCCGCTCGTCTCTCTCGGGGAGCATATCATTGCTTGTTCCGGATGATTGACCGACTTTTTAAGCACTGTTATCTCGAATTGAACCTTCACGAAATAGATTGTATGATAAATTCCTGAGGATTGTCACCGAAGCAGAAGAAGCTCGTGCGAGTGGTTGGAACCGAGTTCATGTCAAGAGGCCCTACGTTGAAAAGCACGACCATTCGCACGTGTCGCCTTCTGACTGGAAGGCGCTTGTTGCCTCCTGCTGCCACGTGTTTGTCTTCTTGACGTCCATCAGTTTGATTGGGTGTGGACGCGGTCGCTTCTAGAACCACTCATGGTTAGGACGGCTTCTTCCACGCCCCTGCCCCTCAAATTGGGGTCCATCTTGAGTCCTTTGTTGTGTGGCTCTCTATTTTAATATGGACTTCATAGGATATTCATTCGCCGTGTCCGAAAAGAACAAGAAAGTTAAAAAAGGAAAAGATTAACCTCGATTACACAGAAGTTGAAAGAGATTAACATTTTTCTCATATATATATAATTTGTCTGGGAAAACATTGTGAATTCACCGACGAGTATTTTGGAAGATTGTGGCAATTGTTTTTTCTCTTGCGGCTCCACCAGAATCTTATTTAAATGCAAAAAATAAAAAATCCTCGCTAACATTTGGAAATGTATTGCTCCAAAATAATAATCACGATTTACCTACGAGGCCGTTCAATTACAGAATCAAATTCACAAGGCTGCCAGACTGCGCAATCTCACCACGCCTACGTGTTCTCTTGATTGTCATGGATCTCGTATCATCGTCTACAGTGTGAATTACAAATTTGAATCAAATGCAAGGAAAGCTTCGAAACCTATTCGTTAGGACAAAAGAGTAAAAGGGAAAGGAGGAGGAAACGATGGCCGGCGGTGGTAGCTTGGATGAGAACTAAAAGGAAAAGGAGGACCTACCGGTCTTAACCGTGGAAGGGCGACGTGCCCCGCAGCCAGAAAACTCCAAAAACTTAGGAGCACATAGGGATCCTGGAGAAGATTCTATTCCAGGATCGCCGCCTATGGACATGTCGATTCCCACGTGAACCCGCTTTAGCCCGTCGTCAACGACAATCGACTAGAAAAAGTTCACTTCAACTTATTCAACTATGTGGTTAACCTCCGGACTCCATGAGTTGAATGCATATTATCGAAAGGACGAACCTTTTCATTCTGGTTTTCGGGCCCCGAACTTCTCGTTTTTGGGAAAAGGAATTCCGAAACATGCACTTAAACAAATAACCATCGATGGCAATTTGAGAGTTTTTATGGATTTCTTTTTTAATCCTTTTCTCGTATGAAGTTTTGTGGTTGGGTCGAAAATTCGATTTAAGTAACCTTCTGGAGGAGCTGTGGTTCCACTTATTTATAGAAATTATCATTTTTCTTTCCTGAATTGTCATTCTTATATAAAAAAAAAACGAATCCAAATATCTTAACATACACTTCTCTCTCCTCCATCACTACCCTTGGGCCTAGCCTCCGGTTGTCTCTGACAGTCGCCAACCTCAAGCTCGAGGTCGAATACAATTGCCGCCTCATATTGGTCTAGATCAAGGTTAGGCGACCCGATGTCTTTCAGAATGGGGCTTAGTCTCCCGTGGCAACCTCCAAGTTTATGACAAAGTTTGCATGACCACTTCAAGCTCTACGACGGAGCTTGCTCATGCGAATTCATTTCGGTTTTGTTTAGTTTATTTGAAGTAATTAAACTTTCAAGATATTAATTATGTGTGATGCAAAAACAATCGAACTTTCAAGATCTCGCTTTTTAAAATTGGCTTTAGAATATGATTGGCCGAACAAACCTGTACCCATAAAAATTGAAAAAGAATTTGCTATTGTGCACACGATAGAAACATCTCTCTCTACCTAACGTTGTGGAGAGGAAGTCAAAATTAATAATAAGCAGTGAGAGAATTAAAAATATGTGGAGAGAGAAAGAGAGCCTACTTCACAGAAGAATTCAAAAAAGGAAAGAAAAGTTGTGGAGGAAGAAAGAGAGGCCAACTTCCAACGGAAAACTACCTACCACCCTTCTCCTCCCACCTCCTGCGTCTCGGGCGATTCAATTCATGTCTCTCTCTACCTCTCTTTCTGACGCACACACTCAGGAATTAAATCTCTCTGACAGAAAAGAGGAAAGTAGCGAAAATCTAGAAAGGCAATTCCCAGATTAACGTCCTCCACCAAACACAAACAAAAAGGCTTGTTTGAACAACTCCGTCACGTTTCTTGACCTTCTCTTCTTCATCTTCTCGTTCCATCTAACACCACGCCCAACCCAAAAATAATAGGGGACTTCTCTTTCCTCTGTCTAAGTCCACTTTGATTGAGTCCCCAGAAAAATTCGATCTTTTTTTCTGGGGTTTCCATATATCCAGCAGAAACCCTTGCTGTGCCTCGTTTTGATTTGGTACTCTTCTTGGTCTTTCCTGCTTTTGATTTAAGTTCTCTTTGGTTTGTTGCCTGTGAACTTTTACTTGCTCTATTGGTGGATGAGGAAAGCAAAGAAGCAGATGTCAATAGGAGAGCGAATTGCTAGTTGGGGCTTTGTGATCCACGCTTGGAAGCTAAAGTAATAAGTGAAAAAACAAGAGGGAATTGCTACTTGGGGCTTCGTGATCCACGCTGGGAAGCTAAAGTAATAAGTTAAAAGCAATGTTCTTAGATCAGTCCAATTTGGCTGGTTTTATTGATCTTTTTGACGAAGCCTTGTGTCCTAGGAGTAATGTGTGATCTGTTGCAGCTCAGAAGTTGTGTCAGTGAATGTTGTGTTGCTAATTTTAGATGCTCTTGTTCATTTTTTATCAAGTCACCTGCAGTTATGTCTCAATGAACTGCAGAATTTGCAGAGGGACCTAAGTTTTTACAAAAGAAATGTCTGAACACCATCCATGTAAACATTGTTTGCCACATCATTGGTCAGGAAGTTTATGTTTCGCATCAATGCCATCCCGCCAGAAAGTATCTACACTTTGATCTGGGAGCATTAATCCTATAGGGGGTGGCTTAGGTTCAACGACGTATCTGTTATGAGGTTTGATGCTTACATTGCATGAAAGATTAAAAGCTGCTTATCATAACAAAAGATGGCAACTAGAGGGAGCTAAAAGGATATCAAAGAGAAGCATAATGTGGTCCTTTTTAGATGTGAACTCAATATATTGAGTTCACGATATTTGTGTTGTCCGGCTCTGTTATCTTGGTGAGCTGACAACATGTACTGTAATCTGTGTTTTAACTTCAAGTGCTGAAACTGCACTGCCTGAACTAGAATGCGGTGCCTGATTTTCTGATGCTTGTAATCATAATGCAGGATTTCTGATTACTTTTCTACCCAATTTCACAATGTCGAGTTTGGAGGAACCACTTGGTTTTGACAAGTTGCCCAGTATGAGTACTATTGATAGGATTCAGAAGTTCTCATCTGGAGCGTGTCGACCAAGAATCGACGATACGGGAATGGGGAATTGCTGGATTGAGGGAAGGAATTGTAGCTCATCAAACAGTTGCAGGTATTCTTTTGAATTGCTCAAGATGACCTACAAGATTGAGCTGTTTTCTCTGTTTCTTCTGTACTTTCTTATCTGGAATAGGATTTAACCAGGAACTTACAATGGGTGTAGCAAGTGAGTTGCCTGTATTTGAAGGGTTTGGAACACCTTTTCCTTTTCCTTTTCCTGGCTTGGTGAGGCTTAACAAAAATTAGATCATGAACACTGAATTAGAGCGACCCACAAATCCTCTTTTCTGTATTTGAGAGTGAGAAATGCATTCCTGTATTTTAGGTAATACCTAAGGAGCCTAGCATAGTTCGTGTTAGATTATGGGAGCTTGATTCTAAATACTTGGGAGTATCGATCATAAAGGAAGAAAAAACACCTAACTATTTAGGAAATTTGAGAAGAACATCCTGTTGAAATTTGGGAGTCATTCTTCATAAAATGGGTACCTGTCTCGGAAGCTGACTTCTTCGTCTTTTCCATTCAGCGATAATTATGATGAGTTTATGGATGATTCATTCCCATGGAGAAGGCATACCCGAAATGGGTCCAAAAACGACTCCTACACCCGATCTTCAAATGGAGGCAGGAAGGAGTCAGTGGCTGGGAGTTTATGCACTTCCCGGTACTTCCTGGACCATCAGTATAAATCCAAGTGTGATGAAAAAAGCATGCGCACTGCATCGAACAAGGTGACCACCCACATGCTCATTGTTTGTTTTAGCCTCTCAGCTCAAGAGAGACTTTCTTTCTATTGTCAAGTGTTGGTCATCTGAATTTTTTCCTGCTTCATCAGTTTTTGACAGGTATTCCGAAGTTTGTGAAGATTGTGGAAGTTGGTCCAAGAGATGGATTACAGAATGAGAAAAATACGGTGCCTACCGCAGTTAAGGTGGAATTGATACAAAGACTAGTGTCCTGCGGGTTGCCTGTGGTTGAAGCCACAAGCTTTGTATCACCTAAATGGGTTCCCCAGGTTGGTGGGCTTCTCAATTCCAAATGATGTCATAATCTCAAGATGTTCCTTGTTGAGAGCCTCATAGTTTACACTTTAGGAATTACTGCAATATTATCTGCAGTTCTAGGTGCTTGTTAGTCCATCGAATGCATTCGGCAGTTATGCCTCCTTATTGTCCTACACATTTGGAATAAACGTTGTCAAAATGGGTCACTGACACAGTTATTAACCCATATGGGTGTTAAATGGGTCATAAATAGGTTTATTGTATTAGGTAAATGAGTCATAAATGGGTTTACAATTTACTTAGATCCAATTCACCTCTATGATTCTCCCTTCATTCTTTCTCTTGTGCTCACTTGCTCGCTCTGTACTCTCGACTTAGTTTCGGTATGAGTTTTCATAGATTGGGTTAAATATAGGAGTGTTTTTAACAATATGAGTCGAGTCAGAGATATGTTAGGTATGAGTCGAGTTGGGTATGGATCAATAGATTTGCATTGTATAGAGATGGGTCAAAATGAGTTAGTGGGTCTATTTAGCTTGAACCATTTTCGACTCGATCCAAACTAGACATGAATCACATGTTTTGACGGGTCTATTTGGAAGAAAGATCAGTCAAAATGTTTAGAGCTCATTGATTTTCAATTGTGTGAAGCTTTCTTACTCATCTTCCTGAAAGCCCATTTATTTATCTAATTTGTGAACTTGGTTTCAGCTGGCGGATGCAAAGGATGTAATGGAAGCAGTACGAGATTTGGAGAATGCCAGATTGCCTGTTCTGACTCCTAATATGAAAGTAGGTAGTCAAGGGCCGAATCATGAAATTATTTAACATTATGCCACTTGAATTACAAGATGCATCTTGGATATTAGTCCTATATACATTAGCACATTTCTTTCAGGGATTTCAAGCAGCCATAGCAGCTGGTGCTAAGGAAGTAGCAGTGTTTGCATCAGCTTCCGAGTCCTTTTCGAAGTCGAACATTAATTGTAGCATTGAAGAGAGTCTTGCACGTTACCGTGCTGTTGCCCAAGCTGCTAAAGCGCTCTCAATCCCTGTGCGCGGGTAAGTGCCTCTCTCATGTGTGTGTGAGAGTGAGAAGCCGCACAACACAATCTGCAGATCTACAGAGTACTAGCTTTTACAATATTAAACTGTACTGCTTGTGAGCAGTTCTCTAACAATATGCTTGTGTCTGTTTTATTCTATTGAAACTAGATACAACCTTAGGAAGCTTTATATGATTGCTAAACTCTGATATCAGAACTTGTGTAGCAAAGAAAGTTTCGCTATTTGTGAATCATGTTGTTTAGATGATAATAAAAGTGAGTCCCTTTGTTTTGGATTATTGGTGATTCCCTTCTTGGAATGCTTTGGTTTTCTACTTACTCCAGCTGCGAAGGAAGGAGGATTCTGGAAACTGCAAATGTTTTTGGCTGCAGTATGTAACAAAGGGGAGGCGGAAATAGCTTTCTAGATTTTGTGCTAAAATCTTGTTTTCTTGATAATGTTCAAAAAACCTATTATTAAGTGTGAGACTTGTTTCTTCGGATGCTCTTGATCCACATTGTGGTGTTTATTTGAGTAACTGTATCGATTCCTTTCATTTACAATGACATGTTGCACCAGTTCACTCCATCAGGCTTTAACTATTTAAATTGAATAAGCTTTTTGAAAAACATCAGGTACGTCTCATGTGCCATTGGGTGTCCAGTAGAAGGACCAATTCCACCTTCAAAAGTTGCTTATGTGGCAAAAGAACTACATGACATGGGCTGCTTCGAAATTTCCCTTGGGGACACAATTGGGGTTGGTACTCCTGGTAATTTTCAGAAGCTACCGGTGCTTGTCCTCATTTTTTAGCTGCAGAAAGTTTTGCCTAGGATAGGCTTCACTATGCATTTAAGTGAAGTCTCTGGTTTTTATCTTGATAGAAAGCTTTTAGATATGTTAGTTAATCTTGTATTCCATTTATGTCCGGTAATCAACAAAGATGCACTTTTCTAACGAGCAAATTGGATGAAGATGAAAGTGTGATAATTTGGTGTTCTTGGCATTTATCTAAAACCTTCAACTATTCCCTTTATCTTTCTTCCCTTTGTCTTACCTTCGTAGATCTGGTCCAATGAAAGCACGACATTCTATCTTTTTACTCAGTGAATATTCAAAATTTGCTTTCTGATTAAGATGTTATGTTTGTTGAGGACACTTGTTCAGTTGATTAAATGCTTTAAAGTAATCCTCTGAGTAACATCCAATTTCTGGAGAACATGACAGTTTGTGAAGCTCTTTGGTTTTTGCTATTAGTAATCTTAGCTAATTTTTAGATAGAAGGGAGTTTCCTTTATTCACAATCTTTTAGTTTGAAGCATTTGTCCACATGATTTCAAGTTTCCATCGATCTTCTCACTTTGTTTGACGTGCGTTTCAGGAACTGTAGTTCCAATGCTTGAAGCTGTAATGGCTGTTGTTCCGGCTGACAAACTTGCTGTTCACTTTCACGACACCTACGGGCAGTCTCTCCCGAATATTTTGATATCCCTCCAAGTAAGTTGCTAAAAAACCATCTTTTGTCATGCCTTTGATCTTCTAAGGCACGTATATCATGCCTAAAACAGCTCACAGTCTATCTTCAATCCGTTGATCATTCCGTCTCTGGCAAAAAAGGAAGCTGTTTTTGCATGACTGGTTTTCTTTCTAGCGAATTTGAGCTTTCTTTGAATTTGGATCTTCCCATGATTTTATGGCCTTTCACTAAATTTGGAAAACCACTTCTCCGTTGGAATGCGAGCCTGGAGAATCTTGGTTTAAATATGTTCACTTGAGGTGGGACTGCTGCGCTATCTAAAGCATCTTCTTTCATCTCTTTTTTCATTTTGCAGCTCATTTCCAATAATGCGGGTCAGATCGAATCATTTGGGTTTTATCCTCGTAATAAAAAGAATGATATTGGAAAGTCTCTCATCTTGATGCATAAATTCACCTTGTTCCAGCATAATAATATTCAGTCATTTTTTTGGTTAAATAATCGTCTCAGAACGATATATCTTACCGAGTTTGTTGCTGTTTAGCCTAAAGATAGACCTTAGTTCTCAAGATGATTTTTGTTTTCTAATTCTTGCACTTAAACTTTGACAGATGGGAATTAGCACGGTAGATTCCTCCGTTGCGGGATTAGGCGGTTGTCCCTATGCGAAGGGAGCAACAGGAAACGTTGCCACGGAGGATGTGGTGTACATGCTCAATGGGCTTGGCGTGAAGACCAATGTGGACCTCGCAAAGCTCATGGTGGCTGGAGAATTCATAAGCAAACATTTGAGCCGGCCATCTGGTTCGAAGACAGCTGTTGCCTTATGCCGTGCGACAGCAGATGCCTCCAAGATATGAGGAAATCGAAGTGCTAAGTTTTCTATATCATTTTCTTGCCCAAAGCAAGATGATTTAATATACATAGTATGGTCAGAATCGGACACTGCCTCGTGTCTGGAGAAGTATAGAAGAAACAGAAAAAGTGTATCTTTTCGATGATGCTCGATATAGAAACTCAACATCATAATCTAATTCTTTGCTTGACTCATAAACTGAGACAACATTTCTCGGAGCTGATTTTTTTTGGATCTATCATTGAGTTTTCAAATCGTTTCTAACAGCAACCGGATGTGTGACCTTCAACTTGAGATAATAGAGCAAGATAGTTACAAATTCATCATATCAAGTTGGGCAATGGAAATGTCAGGAAGTCAGAGACAAAAGAACCTGCCAAAACTTGACAGTGATAACATCATGACTCGTTCAAATATGTTAACATCATCCTATATTAACTCAATCACGATCTCACCTCATTGAGACTTCGACGGAGTCCCTGGTGTGAATTTTTTCGTGGGAGTAGTTGAAATCCCAATGATGGTGTGTGGCACCATGACCTTGACCAGTTAAGCAAAAGAGAGAATAAAAAGGTGAAAGGAAAGAGGTGGTGAAAAAAGGAGACTGATAATTGCTAGTCCACCAAAAATGCATGTTCTTTGCCCTAATGATGCCTCGGTACTCAATTAGCCACATTGTCTCTTCTCTCCTGTGTCCTTCCCTCTCAGTCAAAGCTATTTTGGGCACTCATGAAATCCATCAAGATGTGTTTCGCTGATCTGCCCCCAAACCCCCTTGCTTTTGTGGTATCAGTTGTTGTAACTCATTATGAAAAAAGCTGGAGGGCTCAAGTTTGTGTCGTTGAATAGGAGCACTAAGGCACTGTTTCTTGTAATTTTGCTGTATCATCGATCCTGTACGAAAGAGGAAACTTTATGGGTTTTCTTCTTTTTCTTTTTTAGGGTGGATCATCATGCTGTATTCAACATAAAAAAAAAAAAAGGATCAACGCCATAGACATGTTAAAAGTACTACATGCACCATGATGGACAGCAACCGATGCTAAGCATTTTCCTGCTAAATCAGCTGCTTATTGAATGATATTAGACCTCGTAGCAAAAGTCTCTCGAGCGACAAGTATTGACTCCGAAACTCAATTATGCTTGGACCATCGTTTTAGAACGGTATAAGTTCGCTGCATTTTGCTTTCGCATGCGAGAGGAATTATTGCTAATATCCAAATCTTGATTCAATAGCCTTGTCCCGACATGTATGCATACTATTTATCCCAGATATATAAGCAAACCCCATGAATCTAATGATCCCTCTATTTGGCTTCTGTGCAATCTGCGATCATATGGGACCTCGTGTCAAAGCAGGGAAGCAAGTCTTGTTTGCTTGTGAAGAACTCATCTTGCTGGGCTTGTGGTGGCCTACACAACTGGCAATAGTTATGATTCTGGGTTCATGTGGGTTTTAAACCGGGTGAAGTTCCTTTTGAGATCTCTGCGTTTAGGAAAAGAGGTGGTGAAGCTAGAGAATTAGATGGAAAATTTTCTGGAAAGATGATCAGTGGGCAGAAAGGCAAAAGAGAAAAAGGTAAAAAGAAAGGAGGTGATCTTTAAAGTAAAGATTTTATATTTGCATTGTTTAACGAGTCGCTGGGCCATCCGAGGAGTGTGCAAAAATCAATTGTCCGTGACTTTCATACACGCTTGAGACTTTTCTCTGTCATTGTGAACGAGATGGTGAATGAAGACAGCATCATTTGCCCCAAGAAAAAAGAATACTCCACATATTCACCGCCCACTCCCTCATGGCCCACCGATGAGCTCCTAATATTTTTGACTATTTTGAGCATATGTTCTTCCTCTTTTGACCAAGAAAAAGGGCTTATCTGCTCTTGAATATCAATGTCAAGATACCTTGCAAAAGAGGAGAAAAGTGGATGTATTTTTTTCTTTAACTTCATTGACAAAAGAGAAGGAACAACTTTGGAATGCTAATACCATTATATTGCCCTGATTGATGCTGGAGAGAGAGAGAGAGAGAGAGAGATTCTCATTTGATCCGAGAATGAAGCAACTCCAATATAAAATGACTAAGAAATTTCTTTTTCTTTTTAATCAATGTATGCATGTCCTCACTTCTATGCATACCTTGTGAGACTCTACATACATGGATGATTCATAATTATGTGAGAGGAGTGAATGAGTAATGGCATGGAACACTGACATAAATAATTTTTTAACTTTGAATTAGTTTAATATAATTCATGAGCTTTATTCAAATGGCTTAATGTAGTACCTGAATTTTTAACTTGTTAAATGTGGCCCCCGAATCTTTTATACATATTTAATTTAATCCTCGAATTGTATGAAAGATATTCAACGGTGTCCTTTCATTAATTTAAGTCTAGGGACAACAACGAATATTTTCATATAGTTCAGGAATTAAATTAAACATGTTTCAAGAGTTCATGAATTATCTTAAATAAATAAAAACTCTAGGGATAACAGTGTAGAATGGATTAGAGTTAAAAAATTGTATTAAAGAAATTAAAAGTTTGAAATAAAAAATTATATTAAAGAAATTAAAAGTTTGAAAACTATATTGCACATCGGCCCAAAATACAAGATTATTTGTGCATTTATTATGTGAAAGTGATATGAGATCAATGCCTCTCCCTCTCTTGCGGACGCAATGCCTTTGTTGAACGTCTCGACAAAAGAAAGAAAGAAAAGACACAGACAAACAGAATTGTCTTTTAACCCCAACAGTGCCATCACTCCCTTGGCTTTTAGAGGCTTCCCAAAGTTGAAAACAGGCTCTGAAATCAGAAAGCAAGCACCTTCTGCAACCTCATTTACTATCTCCTTTCAGCACCAAGCCCTATGCAAAAGTTGACTCTCCGCCTTCATTGACCCTCCTCCTCCATTTCAATCCCCAGCTCAAACTCCAAGGTTTAACCCACCAGAAAACCAAAGTGGAGAAACCCACATAAAGGTTGAAAAACCAAAAAGGTTCTCTTTCTCATGCTATCACCACCATAAAGAAAGCACTGAATTTGCCCCGCTTCTTCTTGGAATCAGATCCAAAAAAATGCAAAAGTTGCTTGCTTCCCACTTTTCGGTATCTTGAGGCTGACAACATTCCATGTACGGATTAGGCCATACTCTTGAAGTTGATGGGCTCGGGAAAGGAGTTTGCTTGCTTCTCTCTGCTGTTCTTGTTGCTGTTGCTGTTGGAAACTTCCATTACCGTTGATGGGTCTGCTAGATTTGCAAGCTTCAAGACCAAGCCTAGTCCTTCTGGGTTGAGTCCACTGAAGCCAGACAATGCAAGCTTCGGTGGCGCAAGATATGAAGAGGGTGATGGCCCTTTTGGTGATGAAAAGAGAAGAGTTTACACAGGTCCAAATCCTTTACACAACAGATGAACTCTTGAGGCAGAGTTTTGCCTTCTGTGCAGCATCAAGCTATGAATTGAAGGTGTCTCCTTCTTGAAATTTGATTTCTTTTTTTGGATAAATTTTCTTGATATCGTCGTTAACGATATCCGAGGTTTGAGTATGTACTGTCCATAAATATGCCCTGCGCTATGTATTAAGAATTCCATGTAAAAGTTTTGGTCTCCAGTTTTGAACAATGATAGTTTGTCAAGTATGAACAGAGAAGATAAATCAAGAACGGGTGCTATAGCTGCCATAAATGGAGTAGTTGGGTGATGAGTAATCTGGGTTGCGTTCGTTATGAGTGGTTTGGCGTTTTCACTTTATGGTGGTTGTGGATTAATGGCGAAGGGGGATAATTAAGCTGTCATTTTCTTCTGAGGCTTTTGAAGCTGAGAGCTATGTTTGATTTCCTGCAAATCGATTCGTTGCTTCCTTTCGAACCAAACAAAACAGAAAGGACAAAAAGAGACGGGGAAAGATCATATACATGCGCTGTCGCCAATGGAAATCGTCACAATGGTCGTTGCCTATTGCCTGTCAGAATTTAGATACTTCTCCACTTAAGGGCATTGCTTTTGTTTCTTGAATTTTCATTTATCAAGAACGTCCCTCCGTGAGAGAGAGAGAGAGAAGGAAGAAGGCGGGGGGGAGGAAAGGATCGCCTGCAGTAGGGGGGGGGGGGGGGGGGGCAAACTCTGGCAGACAGAGGCCACAAAGCTGCAGGCAAGAAGATGTGTCGAACTGGTAAGAGTCGAGAATGGTGTAATCTATGCTTCGAGATTCCCATCTCTGCCCCAAAAAGAAAAAAGAGGGGAAGTGTAGCCGATCCTGTTCCATCTGAATCTGAAGCTTGAATTAGCGTTTCAGAATTTCCTCACCTGACAACTGGGCATCAATACTGTCCGAATGCTCACTCTGCTGATATTACACTTGCAGCCAAAAAAATCGGGCATGCGATTTAGATGGGCTGAAGTGCAGATCTACTCCTTTTTGAACTCTTTTCGCGTACGTGCGATTTGACCTTCTAACTTTTTATTTGATTTATCCAAGTGCTGGGACGTTTTTGTTTTGTGCAGTCGAATGCTTTCGTTTGCCCGTAATGGAGAAAGTTAGGAGGCTCTAAGCCCTTAAAACTTCTGTGTGAAGGCCATGAAAAACTGGGCCTGGTTCGACCCCGACAGAAAAAATGGGCTGGGCCTTAAATTGTATGCAGATCCTAGTCATTCATACGTTGTCAAGACTCAAGAGAAGGCCTATGAACTCCGTCCGCACGAAGCACTGTCTGGTTGCTATTAATCTGTTTATCTTCATCTATTTTGGGGTCATGTCGAGAATTGCCCTAGTCACTTGTAGTATGAAATATTTCGATTTCCAAAGTATTGTTAACTACAAATGGCACGAGAGAAAAAGCTATCCCGAAAAATTACAATTTAAATGATTTTTCAACAAATGTACGATGATACTTTTTAACATAATTCTACTAAAACGTGACTTTACCGGCCTCGGATGTCTTAAACATTTTCGAAACCTTGCAGCAACTTAGATCATTGAAGAATTTTCAGGGTTAAGATACTTGTTTCGTCTATGAAATTTCAAAGAGAAAGCAAAACATACCAAGATAAAGAAAATAGTAGACCTCATAATTCGATCATTTGTCAACCGTTGCTTACAACATGTGTCTCGAGGCTCACTTCAAACTTACTATATATTGCGGTGAACTCATAATCTAAATGCTTTATGTTTCACCAAGGAAGAGTTAGACTTGGCTTAGTACCTGTTTGCACCAAAATTTGGCCAGATCGTCAATATGAGCATAGACACATGACCAAAGTACAGAGCACTGTGAAACATGTGAGTCATTATTAACAATCCTAAGAATTCATATAGATATAAAGTACATCGATAACCATTGATCTACTACGGAGACGTGTAGTTAACAATAGTTGATAAGAAAATCGTTTTAGAAGGAGCAATGAATCATCGATTGAGGCACCAAGGGAAGGTTGAATATCGAGAGAGTGTCAAGATGTGGATATGAGTCTTTAAATTTGAAATTATAGGTGAGTGAAGCAACGGAGTACAAGAAATCATGAAATAAACCAAAACACGACTTTAAGGAAACCATCGCTTGAAGATAAAATTATGGCATCATGAGAGAATGAACATGATATTTTTCGGAAATGATAGATCACAGCTAAAACCAAAAGAGAATTACTCAGAGGCAATTAGGGTACAATCACTCTAAATACCATTTGTTTGTGTAGTGATGACCTCCCATGCACAAACAAAAAAATCCAAACAAATTTACTATCTTTCAATTGTCTTTACTTTACTCTATTGCGTTGTAATTTGAAAGCAACGCAGGTCGCGGGGGCATTTTCGTACTTGCAGGCTCCCGTAAATCCCCACTAAAACCCTACCTTCTCCATCCCCAACCATGGTCGCAGGGCTTAGTAGAAGCTTCTAGTCAATCCATTCCCCATTTGCCTCTCTCTCTCTGGGTCTCTCTCGGTCTTCGGATTCCTCTGCAATGGCGAAGCGTCTGATTCCGACTCTCAATCGCGTTTTGATAGAGAAGATCGTTCCTCCATCCAAAACCAATACCGGGATCTTGCTCCCTGAGAAGACCGCCAAGGTTCTTCCTTTCTTTCTTTTCTTGATGCGGCTTCGCTCTGTATGGTCAGCACTTTTTTTGTCCTTCTTCTCAGCTAGAGTCTGTTTCGATGCCATGCTTCGTCTCCGAATCTTCAGTTTAGATTAGATGAGGATGGACCGCAAATTTCTCGTCTTGGAAGGCTTGTTCGTGCGTATCGTGAGATGTCGGGTTGCTTCATGATTTACGTGTAGCAGGGTCGTTTTAGTTTCCGTTAGTTATCGCTGTGACCTGCGGTGGCAGTCTTGAACCTTGTAATGCAGCTTTTCTTTTGGTTGGAAACTTCCAGTTCCTTGCGTAATTTGTTGGTTGGAAAGCAGCTTAACTGTTGAATGAATTACGACTTCCCCTCAGTACCCCGTGGTTTAGTAAGTTAAATCTTCGAGTAAATGAGTGCTTTATCCTCTCTTCGATGTATGTTTTAGTTCTTCTTGAAGTTGCTGATATTGTTTTCCCTTTTGAGTTATTCTATATGCTATGCTGGATTTGCCTAATGCAGTAATGCTGTTGGTTTTCGTTTCCCTTTCACCCCACTTTTACATCTATAAGTAGCCCGAGGATCGTTAACACAATTAGTCGAGTTTGCTCAAACTCGCCCTCGTATTTTTTTTGCTATGACAGTAATACGGGGGTCATAACATTCTAAATAATTCTTTTTCTGAAGATTTGTTTAAGAGTTGGGCATCTGATTTCTCAACTTTTAGCTACAACAAGGTTTAACACTACTGATCATTAGATGAGGCTTTTCTTTCTAAGATTGTTAGCAAGAATGATAGTTAGGTCATACCTTGTACGAGTTCTTAACCCCTGATGAGCTGAGCATGGTCGGAAGACATTGACTGAGCATTTCATATGATTTGAACGCATTGTGGGTCTGTTAACACCATGCTCTCTCAAAATACTGCTGTGCATTCTCCCGGTAGGATTTAGGTCCTCTTGTAGTTCCCCTTCTAAAACGGGGATCTCTCTCTGTACTTTTTGAGAAAATTTATTTTATTTTTCCATAGAGAGTAAAAATAGGTGCTCTCTCTTCATCATAACCATTCAATAGATGGTATTGTCTAGACTATCAAAATGAAGATTTTAGGGATCAAAGTGCTGACATGTCTCGATCTATGTCATTTTCATTTAACCGACTCTTGTATCTATGTTATGATTGATATTGCCATTTCTTGTCATGATTGAAACATTCAATTCTTGGCTGGTCTCATATTATTCTTCCCGATGCTCGTGGTGCAGCTGAATTCTGGAAAAGTTATTTCAGTGGGTCCTGGAGCTCGGGATAAGGATGGGAAGATTATTCCTGTTAGCGTGAAGGAAGGAGAGACGGTTCTTTTGCCTGAATATGGTGGAACTGAAGTAAAGCTTGGCGAGAAAGAGTAAGTTCCTAATCTTGTGTGGCTTTGTGCTTGCAAGCTGCAACTGGTTCAGTCAACTCTTTGTTTTGAATTTAGTGTACATTTTGGATGCATCCCTAGCTGTAAATGTGGCCTCTGCCCTGTTAAATGCTGCAATGGCCTGTTTCTTCGTTTGCTCTGTGTGATGGCCCTCACGAATCATGCGTTATCAATTACTTGCCACTCCAAACGAGTGAAACAGCAGAGGCTGATAAATACCCTTCCATGGTAACCCACCCAAAAGATTGGCTAATAGGACGACTTTTGTATTTTGCCAATAACCAACTCATTGTATAATGTCCTCCTCTGGTCTTCTTTTTAAGGTTTGCGTTGGCAGGTAGAATCATAGAATACTTTGCTGCTACCTTGAGCCAGCGGCAATTACTGGGGTAGAACATTTTTGCTGGCTTGCTTTTTTGTGCATAAAATCGCGCTCTCATGCTTTCTTCATGCTTCTTTCTCCCGTTTTTGCAGTACCTCCTTATAGGTGTTGTTTGTATTAGCTTTAGATTTCTCATTTTGTCACCTTTGATGATGCAGGTATCATCTGTACAGAGATGAAGACATCTTGGGGACTCTCCATGATTAGTGCGCTCTTCTCTTACTCTTGGAGGCACGGAACAATTACCGTCAAGGAGTACTACTGTTCTGCAACTTGATTTTCTTTGTTGAATGATCCATGAGACTTCAAACCTTAGCTAGAACTGATTTGGACTGGCCTTTCACGAACACTTGAGTCTAAGCTGCAATGGAAAGCCATTAATCCTCATTGCATACTGCAGTGGAAAGTCACTAATCCTCATTGCATGAACCTTTCTGGGTCATCGCTGTCAGGGACTAATTGGCAAGATTATTACTGAGCGCGAAGTTGGTCTGGTGTTGAGACACCGTAGGGACCATGTCTTAACAGGTTCTTTAGGTGCTCGGCTCCTACAACTGACGCATGGTTGGCCTTCCATCAACCCCTGCAAAACGTAGGTTTAGTCTGACGATCTCTGGAATCGAATCGAGGATGTTACCGAGTCTTGTTCATGCAAGCCAGAATTCATTGTTTCTTCGTACATTACATCATTCGACCGCTTGGGATGTTGTTTTAGCGTAATACCGAGCGCAAAGCATGTGAAATCAGCTTCTTCCTGGTATGACTAGCTGATGTAGATTACTGGCCGACAAAAAAGTACTGCAAAAGGCCTTAAAACTTGGACCCGTATCACCTGTCCGGAGAAGGGACTTACCAATTTTGTGTGCATAGGTACTTTACTAACCGATGGCACCTTAGGCTTCAATGGTCACAAGCTCAGTTCATGCTGAAACAGATCCGAGCTCTTATCCTGCCGGTTACCCCTTATCAAATGTAAATTCCCTCTATGTAATTGCCAGATAAGTGCTTCCATGGCGTCCGCTGATAAAATCTGGTCAGTGTACACAATAAATTTCTTGACCTGTACAAAGCTGAACATCAGTACGCGCCATAACATCGACAATTTCCGCCTGAAGAACATTCTTCATTGTCTAGAAAGCAAAGATCAAAAGGGAGAAAAGGTAATGAAGCTCAGGCAATTAGTAATAATCTGTGTTGTTTCACTGTATTTCATCGTCATGAAAGCAGAGCTATCAACTGAATGTTTTGTTACTGCAAGAATTGACGATCGCAGTGAACACCACCAACTAATCGCCAGCTGGTGTTGGCAAATTTTTCTTTGGCATTAATCATTACTACCTTCTTTTCATATAGTAAGGTCAGGATCACGGTGACAAGGACCGATCATCTAGCATTCATATATATACGCGTTCTTGTCTGGTGCATCCCCACGAGTTAAATACGATGCAGCATCTCAATCAGCAATGAAAGCACTTCACTACAGGTTCGGTTGAGGGAGCAAAAGCTATGCCGTCTCAAACTTATTTTAATTGAGAAATCACGTTGAGATGACTGAAACCCCTGAACAACTCTCCATGTGCCCAAGCCCATCATTCATTACGCTCTAACGTAGACGTGTCCGATTCACCTTCCTCGCAATGTATATAAATTTCTGCGAGAGCTTGCCGTTGCTATCATTGAAGGATCTGCTCGTCTTCTAGAAAAGAAACAGGCTTATACTTCATCTATCTGATCATCGTTGAATTATATGTTCCATGTTCTACTAGAGTACTTTATAGCGTATCGAGTAACCATTTTGAATAAAAATCTGTATAAAAGAAAAAAGAACAACAACATTGATAAACCAGAGAGTATGGAGAACTCAAATCATCAGGGTCTGCAACATAGTCCCCAAAATCATCAAGAGCACTCCATTCAAGAACTTATCGCCCCAAGCCGTTAAAGCAACAGACCCAGATGACTCCTTGTCATCAGTGCTCTGTTCTTGCGGATTGTTGAAATTGGCCGGAACCACGGTGTCAGGTGCCGAATCGTCATCCCCTGAAACAGGACTCACCGGACCTGGCGACTGGTCCGATGGGCTCTTCAGACTTTCGGGCAGGCCTTGCCCGTGAGTCACATTGATCATAAAGTGTTGGCCGTTCTGGCATTGCTCGCCGTCATAATCGCTGGAGAAGAAATAAGTCGCCCCCTCCTTTAGGAGCGGAACGGGCACGGTTACTGGGTGCGTGGCAGTGTTGGACGGATCACTGGACGACCATTGGATGGTGTCCTTTTCCACGGCATCTTCGAAGTCACAGAGCTTGTATGTGGTGAAATTGTATGTTTGCACAACTGAGTGGTTGGTGTCAGTCTCGAAAACTGCATAACCCACAAAATTCCGACAATCATAAGAGAGAAAAGATCCATTTCAGATATAACTCCTGTGCAATTATACCATTACGATTTTTATAAGTCAAAACTAGTGAGGGAATTACACTTGATCTGTTAGGATGGGGCTCATCACTTAACTACCATAACTGTGATTACTGAATTCATTTTGGCGTGAACAGTAAAAATCAGACCCTTCGCTTGATGTTTAAGCAGATGCTGACAAGTCACAAATTGTCTAATTGGCAGAGCCATGATCACAACTCATGAGATCAAACACTTAAAATAAACTTACTCCAAATAAAGGCAACAACTCCGGTGGCGCCATAATCAGTTTCCGGAAGTTTCACAAGCCCAACAAGCCTCAGTGGCAGTGAGTAGTTATGCCTACCGTGACTTTGAAGCAAACAATAAGCTTTAATGTATAAACAAGAAATCCGAGATTGTTGAGGGTGTGAGAGAGCTTACTTAGGAAATCTCCCAAGCTGAAGTTCTTGCCGGAAGCCCACTTTTGGTAATCAATCTCCGGCTTTTCTTGGTTGTCATACCAACCGAGCGAGCCACCCACAGTGTAGTTCTTATAAGCCTCGGCACAACCCGAGAGCGAGATGAGAGAAAAACAGGAGATGAAGAGAAATGTCACAAGCCCACAACTGTACCTTCGCTGTGCCATTGTTTCTTGGGATCTGTGGAACATAGGAAGTTGGGGAAGTTGCAGGTTCTGAATGTTATGTTCGAGTGTGGACCAGAACAGTCGATTTTAGGACAAGAAAAGGAGAGAGAGAGAGAGAGAGAGAGAGAGAGAGAGAGGGCGTTGAGGTTGAGTTGTTTCCAGCCTTTTCTTGCGACTAATATGACCCCACTTCAGTCTCAAATTACCAAATCAGTCTTCCGTGGGTGCGTCCGTCTTCGTGTGCTAGCTTCTAAAGCACTGCAGCATCTGCAATGGGGCCAGGAGGTGGTTAACGTGGGAGGTCTTGGTTACTTTTCAGAATAAGTGACTAAGGACTAATTGTCCGGATGCTTTATCCTGCTCAACTCATGTTGGGCTTCACAAGCAAAACAGAGACAATTCAGGTGAAAAACTCACGCTGAGAGAATTAACCCAGCTTATGGTTGTACCTTTTCCTTCTTTTATATGCTCACGTGAGTGGTTCCCACTTGCGCAAAGATAATGTCGGCAATCACATGAACTCAAGGAAGGCCAAAAAAAAAAAAAATTCACCAAAAATTCTGAGCTAGAAGAGCCGTGACGCATCCATCGCAAATTATTTTTTATGATGCCAAAAATTCCAAATTTATATCATGTGACGTATTTACCTCATTTTTCTTTTGTGATATCAAAAGCTCTAATTTAATACATTTATTATTGATGTAGACTCTTGTCATATATTTACCTCAAAATTTGAAGTAAACGTGTCACAGGATATAAGTTTTAGGATTGTCGGTAACGCAAAAAAACTTGAGGTAAATATGTAAAAGTGATACAAGTTTGAGGTATAATTTAGGGTCAACATTTCATAGTAGACATAATTTAGAATTTTGGTGGGCTTTTTTCAAAATAAAATAAAATGAAAGAGAATAAACTATCCAACAATCCATACTTGTGTAAATCAGCTACTATATTGTTCTATCATGGCATAAATCCATTTTAGTGAGAATCAAGGAAGGAATAAATCTTCTAGGAAACCCCAAGAAAACGCAGCTCAAATGGAAAAACCTCTCCATAAGGAAAAAGGCAAACACAGACCCAAAAAGAAGAAGAAGAGAGAGAGAGTAAGGTCATGGAAGATGCTTTGCGTCTATAACGAGCTTCACCATTATTGCATTCTATATAATAGGAAAAAAAATATACCAAAATCTCAAACTATACACATCAAAAATTTCAAATTTATATTTATATGACACATTTATCTTTCGTTAATATTTTATCAAATGATATTTCGGTTAAGATAATGTCACCCCATAGGATGTCAACTTCGTTGTTCATATAAATAGATTTTTAAGGGTGTTCATTAATAGAACATCAACCGAAGTAAAAACGTCACACAGTGGAAATCTTTTATGCGTCCCAAGTATCATCCCCTCGTTTTCAAGCAATTTCCCATCACAACACGTAGCGGACGAGCCATGTGAGCTCTGACGGAACGCATTTCGGTGCGGGTATAGATTTGGGTTTTGTTTTCTTCTTTGGAAGGGGTCGGAGGTTTAAGTCTGAAGCAATGGCTGATCTGGGCTTTGCATTGCAAGTTACGAGCTAAAAGATAAGATTGCAAAAAGGGATGGAGACAGGTGTGCGACTGACAATGGACGCTATCTCATGGTCACGAGGCATCACATGCGCTTGCTATCACTCCGGTGTCTTATCAAAAACCGACGGGTCATACGGCTACGTACGGGATCGATGTTCCTGGATTCGATCGATCGTATGAAATCAATGGTCGTGGAATGGGTGCATAGGTTGATTATGGTGGTCTCAACAGTAAATGTTGACAGAATGGGGAAACAGATTATATGTATCGAATTGTCTAAACATGAGGCTATGATGATTAGCACGTAGACGTCTGAAATTATTATGACTCAAATCGAAAATTTTCTAATGACGAGAGATCTTTAAGATAATGTGTGAAGTGAGTTTGCTAGTGCGCTCGCATCCTTTCCAATCTTTTTGGTATAAAGAATGAAAAGGACAGGGTGGAGGAGAGTGCCATGAAAGTCGGTGTCGGCAGTGTGGGGGGGTGGGACGGGATCTAATTACATGGGGATGATTGCTTTTTGGTCCATTTCACGTGGAGATGCCGAAGGAACGTTGAACGTGACGGCATTAGCGTCCCGTCCAGCGTCCTCTCCAATGATCACGAAATGCATGGTATCGGGTGAGTGACAATCTGGAATACTCCATTGAAATTCTAGTCGATTCCATCTCTAGTTAGATGGGGCCAAATGTTGTCAATCTAACAGCTCCCTAGAATTCTGACCCAGTTGAAGGCTCCAAATTTCAAAGTAAATAATTAAAGAAGGGCCGGTGGTCGCTGTACTTGTTTCCCATGCCCATCACGGACGATTTGACTTGAAATCGGTACTACAATCATTGGGGGAAATTCGAACCGAAAAGAGTATTGCATCGCAATCATACGTACCTATCGTTGCACATGCAAAGCCAGCTACTCAGTTCACATCCATTCGAACCGAGACAAATCCAGGAGGCGCAGATTCACTGGCATCATAATCAAAACCCGATGGTGGTTCAGGTATCAACATAAATTCCATCAAGCCGACAATCCATTTCTTGTCAACTAAATAAGGAGACGATTGGATCGATACGGTAGAACAGAGGTCTGGCATTCTTCAATAATCCGTCCAAGTGAAAACTGCAGTTCGCTTGCTTGGAATCAGAAAGAAGCGACGAACGGATCATCATGCACTGCTCGTGGTTAAAAGCCATACTCAAAGAGAAGCGAATGACCAGAGGTTTTACTTGAATGTAATAGCAAAGTAGATACTATTAATAGCTGCAAGCAAGCATGAACAGTGACAAAAGTAACTTCTGCATATCCAAGTACTGAGATTAAACTGAAAAGAAAACGCATTCTCCAGACCCTCTCCAGATTAAGTACTTAGGCATCAACTACCATAAATTGCTGCAACAAAGGTGTAATACCCCTCTCGATATTACATTTACATATCCTGCTCAGCTTCCTCCTCCTCATCCTCGTACTCGAGTTCCTCATCGGCTGTTGCATCCTGGTACTGCTGATACTCTGACACGAGGTCATTCATGTTGCTCTCAGCTTCAGTGAACTCCATCTCATCCATGCCTTCGCCAGTGTACCAGTGCAAGAAAGCCTTTCTCCTGAACATAGCCGTGAATTGCTCACTGACCCTCCTGAACATCTCCTGAATTGAGGTCGAGTTACCGATGAAAGTGGATGCCATGGAGAGTCCCTTAGGAGGAATGTCACAGACGCTGGATTTCACATTGTTCGGAATCCACTCAACAAAGTAAGAGGAGTTCTTGTTCTGGACGTTGATCATCTGCTCATCGACTTCCTTAGTGCTCATCTTGCCTCTGAACATGGCTGATGCTGTAAGGTAGCGACCATGGCGTGGGTCTGCTGCGCACATCATGTTCTTTGCATCCCACATCTGTTGAGTGAGCTCTGGGACAGTCAAAGCACGATACTGCTGAGAGCCACGGGAAGTGAGAGGGGCAAATCCGACCATAAAGAAGTGAAGACGGGGGAAGGGGATGAGATTGACTGCAAGCTTTCGGAGGTCAGAGTTCAGTTGCCCAGGGAACCTGAGGCAGCATGTAACCCCACTCATGGTAGCAGAAATCAAATGGTTCAGATCTCCAACTGTAAAAGAAGTAAACCATATAAGCTTCAGTATACACCACAAATGAAAAGACATCAAAATTACATGCTATATAACTACCAGAACCCATTATCACACCATCTTTACCATCAAGATATCACAACTGATATGGGAAAACAGATCGAACACTTTGGAAGCAAATATTCAAAGCACAATTCCTTCACAAAGTACTATAGGGCAATGCGTGATTCTTCGACCCAAGTCACTCCAACGGTAAGGGCATTTTTAATGGAATCCAATTAACAAGAGAATGAGAATATGAAAAGGCTATGCTAGCAGCAGATTGAATAGGAAAAAGATTTTACTGCCGTCTGGGACGGCATCACCATTATCAAATTATCCCCATGCTTAATCCAATCAAATGTTGTTAATCATAGTCACATATCATGCGCACCTGCCAGGGCATGCCATACTCTATATAAAAAATTTAGAATGGATATTAACAGATTACAACCTAAACATATCTACACATTCAAAAAATCAAGAATAGTCTTCTGAAGCAAAATATCAGCATGAGAGAATATTCAAATCCAGCTTCAGCCTATGTCCCTGTTGGTCATCTATCGACTCAAATGACAAAATGAACAACAGCAAGCAGAGATCACAACCGTTCAAGTTTAGTTACCAGTTCTAAGGCATTTGACAGCCAAAAGACGCTTGATTGACTCTTTCAAGAAAAATACTAGATAGCAGATCAGTATAAAAGTTGCTCAACCAATGTTAATTCTATCAAGGACAATAAGCTACATGAATCCATTGCTTCTAGATACTCACAGCTAGGAGTCGTCAGCTTGAGAGTCCTGAAACAAATGTCGTATAGAGCCTCATTGTCCAAGACCATGCACTCATCAGCATTCTCCACAAGTTGATGCACAGACAGGGTGGCATTGTAGGGCTCAACTACCGTATCTGATACCTTCGGTGATGGAAACACTGAGAAAGTGAGCATCATTCGGTCAGGGTACTCTTCTCTGATCTTTGAAATCAACAAGGTTCCCATTCCAGAACCAGTTCCACCACCGAGCGAGTGGCAGACTTGGAATCCTGCACAATAACAAATCCTCGGTAAGACAGTTGTGCAAGTAAAGTGGATAAATCTAACAGCACATGCCACATCCTTGTGAACCTAAGTTTAGTTACAGAACTTTAACTCTCCGCCTCTTCTGTACAAGTTCATTAAAGGATTAGTAGTTACCAAAAGCAGAGTAGATCCAGCATGATAACATACAGCCTGCAGCTAAAATCAAGAAGAAAGTTATGGATGTACCTTGAAGACAGTCGCAATTCTCTGCTTCCTTCCTCACAACATCAAGAACGGCATCAATGAGTTCTGCACCCTCTGTGTAGTGCCCCTTGGCCCAATTGTTACCAGCACCAGACTGCCCAAAGACAAAGTTGTCTGGCCTGAAGATCTGGCCATAAGGACCTGTCCGTACACTGTCCATAGTACCAGGCTCAAGATCCATGAGCACGGCACGAGGTACAAAGCGCCCACATGAAGCCTCATTGTAGTACACATTGACCCGCTCCAACTGAAGATCAGAGGTGCCGACATAGCGTCCAGTTGGGTCGATGCCATGCTCATCACAGACAACCTCCCAGAACTTGGATCCAATCTGGTTGCCACATTGTCCACCTTGAATGTGCAAGATTTCTCTCATTCTCGTTTATCTGGTAGGACATCACGAGAAAACATGCCTCAAAACTCCAAGGACCAACGATGACACCAATAATTTGGCGAAAACCCTTAAACGTATCTAACAAATGATTTCAGCACATGAATCAAGCAGGTTCGATAAATCAGTACGTTGGCTCAAACGACAATTCAAACGAGTCTCAAAAGAACAATCAAATGAATCAACTGAGAAAACTCTCGGAGTAAGCATTCAAGATTTCTCTCAATTCCGACACAGTCTCGCCAGCGAACGACCTCCTTATCTCAGCATAACATCATCACCCTGTATGGAGACGCCTACTCAAAACCCAGATCTCAAAGTCCTCGAGAAGTGTAGCACGAGATCGGATGAAACAAAACGCCAGACACAGAAAATCGTCTAACCGAACCAAAAATGAAAAGATCCGGGAGCCGACAAATAGACAGAAACAGTGACATTCTCACACAGCTCCATCAGAACAAACAAAACCGCTCAAAACAATGGAAATCTCTTTTAAGCTCTTCATTTCACTTCCACTGAACCAAAAAATAGCGAACCAAAACCACAGTAATCGAATTCATCGCAAATCTCTTCAAAATCGCAGCCGAACCAAAACGCACCGAAAGGCGACGGAAAATGAGAAATGCGTCGACGAAACTTACCGGCGAGGAGTCGACGCTGGAAGGTGAGTAAAGCGACGGCGATCGAGCGACGGAGAGCGAGGCCCGACCGGGTAGCGCGAGGAGGAGGAAGGGAACTGAGAAATTGCAGAGGACAGTGGCGAGAAATGAGGAATTTTATAAGGGGGGTTAAGAGACAGAGAGAGAGAGAGTGGGGGACGGAGGGCTAAGCTGTGAGATCGGACGGCCTTGGCTCTTTCCCTCCCTTTCTGTTGGGGACCGTTGGATGCCGTTGGATGACGGGGCTTGAACGGTACGGATGGGACTTGGTCGGGCGTGGGCGCATTATTTGGTTTTTTGAAATATTTGGATGTTCGGCTGTGTTGACGATAGTGACCTTGACCGAAATGACGATGCAGCCCCTGCGCCTTGTCGGCGACTCGGATTTGCAAAAGAACATATTTATTACGAAGAGGTATAATAGCTATGGCAAGAAAAAGTATGGCTGAACGGCTGCACAAGCATCGCGCATTTGACGAGAGGCGATTTGGATTTTTTAGGGAAGATTTCTTTTTTCCTTTTGGAAAAGTTACACAAATAATTCCCTAAACTTGGCCAAATATCTTTTGTTGTTTGATTTATCTTTGATATGATCCCCATATATTATCTTAATGTGAAATATATTTTCCTTAATTATGTAATAATTTAATATGATTCCTGGATTTTTTTGTTAATGTTTGATTCAGTATTAACAACACATGAAGATATCCAATATTAGCCCCAAAGTTGAATTGATCGCTGTAGATTATGCTTTGTTATGTTTATATTTGCTAGACTTGAAAGATTTTTATGTACCTCCCATGTATTACTCTGATAAATCATTGAAATATTTCTTTCGACCAAAAAATAAAAATTTCAACTTGAATATATTCATATAATTCAATGACTAAATTGAACGTATATAAAAAGAATGCAAGAACTACATTAAATATTTTCGTAGAGTCTAGGGTTAAACTAAGTAGATATAAAAAGTTCATAATTCACATTAAACAAACTAAAAGTTCAACATTATATGATGGGTTAAAGTTTACAGCAATCTATGTTATATTCCCAATTTCGGGTCACTTTCGTGCGACACCCTTTAAAGCATTGCGAACTAATGAATCTAGATTGCAAACCAATCGAATTCGAATCTCTTGCATTTGTTGATAATCATAAGTTATACGAACGGTCGTATCTCTAATTAATGAGTTGGAAATCCTTTTCCAATGGATGAAATGCAATCGAACTTTCAGCTTACTTGATCTAATATAAGTTACGCAAAAAAACCGGCGCACTTATATAAAAAGCCCTATCTAGACATGGCAATGGCATGAAGGGACACGGCTCAATGGGCTACCGATCGACGTTCCATGCCCGCCCACACTACACACTGCAAATCCTTTTCCGGTGGATGAAATGTATTCAAACATCCAACTTAACCGATCTCGTATAAGTCACGCGAAAATCGTCGCGTTTATACAAAAGCCTTAATACACATTTGATGTTCTCGAAAAATAGAAGTACGCAAGCAGTGAGATGATATGTCTTCTTGGTAACTTTCTTTTGGGAAAATGGGATGGGAGATATTTTTGCTCTTTGCTTCTTTGAGACAATGGATGGGCGGAAGAGGACGAAGGGAGTGGGAGAGAGCTGGCCTGGACGGGGTGGGGTGGGGTCGCCCGCGATGGCGATGCGGCCATGTGACCTGCCAACCACTCCCCCCCTCCCCCCCCACCCTAAGATCTCACCCCTCGCTCCCCACCTACATTCAATTCGACCACCAAATTCGCCATTCGTTAACGCGTCCCTTTCGTTTCTTGGTGCATATGGCAAATCGCGTGGGACTCGGAGAGGTTGAAAGGAGGAGGAGGACGACGACGAAACAAGAACGAGATCGGAAAGGTCCATTGAATTCGTGCTTTGAAAGCGGCCATCAAACAGCTTCTGAGTTCTGTCAGGCGCGGGAGGTGGGGAGTTTGAAGTCTCTTCGGGTGTTCTACGTCGTACTTCCATGGATATTGGAGCGTGGAGTTCGACCAATTGAGCTATTATTAGGCGAAGATGTGGACACTTTGATATGATGGCATTAAGTCGCTTTGCCTAGTGATGGGTTTCTAATTGCCTATGTGTTCAGGACTATGGACTGTTTAGGTGACTTCTCCCTGAATAACACCTGAATTTGGTTTCTTGATTGATACTTACACTTCATACATTCATCTAAGTAGTCATCCGTAAAGTGACCTTTCTTGAGATTCAACGACCGCTCTTTATTTAGTTTTATCGTCCATTGTTCAATCGCAACTCCACAAACACGTGAAGTAATCTAAATTAAACAATGAAAAAGTTTCTAACTCGTCGAGCACAAGGTAATTTGTCGAACTTGCTGGGCAAAATGAATTTTAGTCCGAGATTCATGGCTTATCTTGACGTTTGCTTCCATGGTTGACTGCATAACTAGAACCAAGCGGGCCAATGCACAAGGGATTGATATCGAGGCATCAATGGATAGTGTTTAATGGTCCCAACAGCAAGGATAAAAGCTTAGACCTTGGCCCTTGGAAGCATGATTCTTTGTCAACTAGGCTGCTTCTTGGACCAACGTGCTCGTTAAAGAGTTCCAAGGTTCTTTTTTCAGCTTGACATGTCTGAAGATCTTGCAACATCCTCTCGCAATAAACATCCACATAATTCCTAAAGTAGACTCCTCTGATATAAGCTGCATATCCCTAAACCAGAGAGAGTAGATCTTTTCAAGTGATGGGATGGTACTTTTTAGTCAACTTTCGTGGATGAGACAAAATTTGATCTTTATTCCGAGAAGGAATGGGTCGACATTGCACCCCGTAGGTCTCGTACCAAAAGGTGGAGCTAAAAAATCAAGAGTCGAGTATTTCGAAGCTCGAATTCCATACTTAAACAGGCCGCGTGACAACCCCATATTTGTTTTAAGACAAAGAGGCTTTGAGCGTCTTGGATAACTGCACGGCATGTGCCTTGTGCAGTGCATGATGCTTAGATTAAACAAGAAAACACCAAGCACCAGGCAGGATCTCGCATTAATGAAGGAGAGGAAGGGCTCATCCATGTGGTCCTTCTCACTAGTCACTCGACACTCAGGAGAGAGGCAAACTGGACAATTGTCTTGGCTCGTGGTCATGGAAACCTCTCTCTCTCTCTCTCTCTCTCTCTCTCTCTGTTTAAACACTGCAATTATGTCCGAACACACCATGTGGGTACCTCTGCACACTCGAAAATCATGCTGACAACCCCATATTGCCTGTGTGTTGGACTGTAGATAAGCTGGTTTCTGCGCCAGATCCAAGCGGCAGAAGTGAATTGTTAATCGGGCATGGGGACCGAGGGGGGGGGGGATTGTGCTGAGATCCCTACTTTTTCTTAAGGAAGGACCATTAGGGGGATGTTAAGATCGGTTTGGAAACATTTCCTCATTGGACAGCAGTAATGGTCCACTCCCCACCTTCGATGCAAAGCAGGCATGGCTGGTTTTGTTGGGTGGAACAAGGAAACCAATGTCATTTGGCAGAGCTTGGGGGTGAGCTTGTCTGTGGTTTTGTCCGGTACCCAGGAGTAATCTGGCCCGAATCGATTATTAAAAAGAAAGATGTGACCCAAATTACTCCCGAAATCCATTAGGTCTGTCATATCTTCAGGGAGCTCAATAATTGCTGCCCTGTACAGATTGGCAGCTCAAATCAGCACATTAGTTCACCCGGGGCATACGAAGACGGGCAAACATTAGCGCTGACATGAATAACTTAGAGTGGAAGCACGTTAGAACCGTCAACAAATTTGTGCGATGCTCGATCTCAATCTCAAACACTCGTTTTAACTTCAACATCTTTAAAATTCAACCCACGAGATCCAATCCTAACGTATCTGTATGCGCGCTTCGTTGCATTTCTACTATTAGTAATTCATATTGATATGTGGCCAGTACTGAATGCATAATCAGCTACAATTAAATTATTTTCTTGTAATTCAGCTTGATCATCAGCGAACCTATTTGCTTAACTGGAAGAGAGGACACTAAGATAGCTTCGAGAGAAGACCCAAAATTGATAAACCAAAAGAGAGAGAGAGAGGTTTGACTTGTAAGTGAAAATTACCGTAGGTCTAAGAATCGATGATCGACAATAGTTTAATTCACGACTTCGATCAATCCTATACAAGGATCTTCAAAGGAACCGGCCGGGCAAATGTGGCCGGCTTCCGAGAGATCGAGGCTTTTTGCTCGGACGGTCGAGGTCGAGGATGCTGCCAAGCAGAGGAGTTCACGTGAAAATCTGAAGGTGGAAAGGGCAAGTCTCGATCGTGAATCGGAGATGCTCCACTTGTCCGGCCTAAGATCGTAAGGACAACCATGGAAAACGACCTTTCTCTGATTTCTCATTTTTACCTTGTTTTCTCAGATTTAGCTACACACGTTACGGCGATCATCCCTCGTCACAGTACGGAGGAGCATGCCGTGACCCTCTTTGAGGCCTCCGCATTTCTTTCCACTGAAGTTAAAAGTTTTCGTGAAAATTTAATAATTCAATAAATATATTTTATCACGTAAAATAATTAATTAATAAAAATAAAATTATTATTAATAACAATTTATATTTAAATATTCTCATGAATGATAAAAATATTATTTATTTATTTTATGATTGATTATTATTTAAAAAAATATTTTGACTCGTTCATTTTTAAAGACAAAACCAAGCTTAAGTATGTTCCAAATGACATCATGCGTGTATTGAGTGATAAGGAAGGAGAACCAGCGTACTAACAAAGGTGATTGGCTATGGATTAGGAGCTCTCGTGTAATTTTAATCGAGGAAAATGACACAAATAATTTATAAACTTTAACCAAATATGCAATGTGATTTATGAATTTTTAATTTATTCATTATGGTCCTTAACTACAATATAAAGTGCGATGTGATTTATGAACTTTTAATTTGTTCGTTGTGATTCCCTAACTTTTTTTACATATTCAAATTAGTCCATGATGGAAGGACAATATTGAATACAATGACCCGATTCGAACATGTATAAAAAAAGTTATATATCTTATTAAAATTTATAGATCACGTTAAATAAATTTAAATTTAAAATATTATATTATATTTTGAATTGACATTCATAAACTATTTATATTGTTATCCCTCCCAATTGCAAAGATCAATCAGAATTGTTGACTTTACGATAATGGAGCTTTGGACCGCTAGCCTATGATTCTCCGAGAGCCGGATTGAGTCAGTAGCTACTCTGCCTGTCCCCCGCCCTTTTGTCCTTCTGCCACTAGATTCCCAAACGGTTTGCTTTTCTTTCATCTTTTTGCCACTATACTTCTCTTTGATCACGGGCATGGCGCGGTGAAACAAGGAGACTTAGCTTCATCTCATCATATCACATCTCATAAGCCTATCACGTACGAGCGAACTATAACACGATCGATCCATTTAAGTTGTAAAAAATGATAAGTAGCTATGGCAATGGTCGTGTTTTTTCTGTATTTCGAATTCCCTCTCTCTGGCAGAAATTACCATTTGAACGGCTTCGTCAATCTAAGTTATAAAAAACAGCATCGCTACTATCAATGTCTATGGAGTTGAATTGAGAAGTGGTTACTCATAATTGAACTTACGTTAACACAGGTCGTTGTTATCGTTCTTGTTACTATTTGCCGAAGCTTATGTAGAGATTACAAGAAAATACGTCAAGAGACTCGACACGATTGCTATCTTTCAAATTCAAAATGTTGGGAGCGTCTGAAAGAAAAATGGGAAAATAAACGCGAACGTTTCTTTTAACTGAACGACGGTAGGAGCCGGAAACAAAATTAATGCGAGTCCCTTTCAAGATTGACCCATGCGATACGAAATCAATTTGCTTTTAACCTTTGGGCCGACCTCTTCTCTAGGCTTGCGTAGATGAATTTGGACTCATTCACGATGTCGCCACTCTCTCTCTCTCTCTACCTTTCTTTTGCTCTCCAAACATGGTACGACGGTCGGGAAAGCAGAAAGTTCTCGATTTAAATACTAATATTTGGTAAAAAAAATTGTCCAACTACTAATGTAAAAGAAAGTGGACTTCAACTGATAATCATGAAGATTATGAGAATGGGCCCAGCCCAAGCCCGCTGAGTATCGAGGCCCATGATTGAGCTTCTTCCCAGGATGGAACTTGTCCTCGTTGACATTAGGCAAATTATTGCTTCCCCCCTGACTTTCTAGGCGCGGATCCAAGGGCTGAGGATAGCTGTCGAGTAATAGGTTATTACACGGCAGATGTCGAATGTGTGATGTGTATGCTTTATATTTCATAACCAGCTGAAAATATTTTTTCCATTTTGAATGTCTACTAGCGCATCCGATGAATTTATTACAAGTTATATCGATTATTTAAAAAAAGGGTTAAGCGTCCGGTACCTCTCTTTTGTCATTTTCTATTCCATCTACAAAAGACATATCGATGTGTATAATAGCCCTTAGTAACATCAAGTTGTATACGCTGAGTTTTGCCTTGATTGTCCGGACGAGGAAGACATTGCGTTAATTGTGCATCAACATGTGGAGTTCAGGAGCTGATCCAATGGAATCGATAGGGAAATTAAGATGGGCTTTACGTTAAACTCTCGTGGCCCATTAGCAAAAGTGGATCGTGTCTTGCTTTAAGGGTCACCAAAATCGGTGTCCAAGAAATCATTACAAAACGCGCAACATCGATGAGATAGGGGGCCGGTCTCCATGGAGATTGGCTAAATAAGATACGAGGGAAAACGAATGAATGAAATCCAAATTAGGGAAAAAGACAAGAAGAGAACGCAAAAAAGGGAAGATGTAAAAGACATGCTCGAGATTTTAACCAATGACGTAACGAATCTTTGCTTTCAAAGTTATAAGTTATATCCCTCAACTTGGCAAATTGGTGCACTCATATAGAACGTTATTTTTTCAAAAAATGTCCCCATCCATTTTCCTTCACATCCATCCACGTTCAAAACCTAGCCAACAAAGTAAAAAATCCGGGCCTTAGCTCAGACACCACGGTCCCCTTGCCTCTGCTTCACTCGCTGTCAACGTCTTCAACCACTAGTTTAGGGTGCGTTTAGTAATCTTTTCATATTTTTTGTTCGCGAGAATATAAAAAGAATATAAATCCGTTTGTATATATCACTTAGTTTTTCTATTCATCGAAATAGAAAAGCGGCTACAGAATAAATTTTGAACCAAAAAATAAAAATAAAAAACTTCCTTTTGTCCCCAAGAATGATTTTTTGAAATATATATATTTTTTCTTTCTATTCTTTTCCTTGTAGCTGATCGTTAAGTCTCGATGATGGTTAGCGATTGGATAGAGGTGAGGAAAAAATGAAAAAAATGAAAAAAAAATCATAAAAGTATCAAAAAATAATATTGTACCAAATGTGCATGTGCTCTTTTTATTATTATGGAAATGAAAATTATTAAACGCATTTTTTTACGAATAAACTTATACATGAAATGTATACAAGAAAGAAATTATTATTGTAAATAAATTATTATCGAGAACAAAAACGTTGCTAAACATACGCCTATCCTCCTTTGATTTCGTGGCAACTCCACCAAAAACAATTGTCACTGCGGTCATCTCTCTCGAGAGATGACCTTGGTTGGAGGGAAGAGAGAGCAAAGCAGCCGCAATGGTGATGCGCGCGGGACGTGGAGCTGGTGGTCGACGGCGGAGGAGGGTGGTGCTCGACTTGGTCGAGAGAGAGAGCCCGGGTGTTTCGAGTCACGTGAGGCCCGGAGCTTTTTTAACTAGAAAGGGCGTTTCGGTCATTTCAGTCTGGCTAGTTGGCACACTCGCAGTTTTGAAATAGAGATATGCGTTTTCTCTCTCTCTCTCTCTCTATATATAAGTTAAAAATCGAGGTAATCTTTTAGTTGTTTTTTCCAATTACGCGTGGAGCTTTGACAAGGAGGGGGTGGCCGAGGGAGAGAACGATGGCCTACCAAGCAACCACTCCCTTGACCATTATATAGTCACCGTTGCTCTCCCGCGCTGTCACCTTCACGCACGTGATGAGCCATCGCGGGTCAAAAGAGAGGCCCCTCAATCTATTCAGCCTTTAGGACTTTTAATCAAAAGGAACGATATGGCTACTGTCCAGGCCGTCGTTCTGAGTTATGTTCCAATATGTCGGGGGCACGAGAATGATCGATTCGCCTTGCTTCTTTCCTCGTTCCTTCGCGTCGAATGGTAAATTAACGAACGCGATAAGAACTGTTAATCGCGATATGGGATGTGATTTGCACTTAATTCCTCTACATTCGCCGGAGTTAAAGATGGAGACGCTTTCTTTGATGGAGTTGTCTAGGTTACTGCTTATAACTTAATTTGTCTAGCCCGATTGCTACCAAATTTATCTCTTCGCTCGAATTTTATCCAATGTTCGAGATCTAATACGCTCACTATGTTATTTGTAGGGTTTGAATCAGATGGACTGATTGAAGCAATCGATGAGATCGATAAAATTGACATATAACGTCTCTCTTGTGAAAGGCATTCACAAATTACATGCATTGTCTTTTAACAACCCCAAATTAGATGGTGATGAGTATTAATCTTCTCCGTACACGCACTAGACAAACCGTGACCACGACATGCGACGTCACGTGCTTATAATAAGTCTGTCGAGTTGGGTCAGAAGTTAGAGTTGAGACTTTGGCCCCAATTGAAATACGAGCCAGTCAGTTCGGATTTATTTTTGTTTTGCTATTTGTTACTTAATCTAAATTTTGCCGTTAGTGCGCCTTCACTTCCCCCACCCCCCTCCCCTTAAATCGAAAACTCCCGAGTGTTTATCGTAGATTCTCATATACTTTATTATATAATATTTGCAAACGGTCCAATAGCACTAACGTTCAAGAAGCGGGCCATTGTAAACTAGAGAGAAAATGAAATAAATAGTTCCTATATTTTGATCTTGTAGTCCTTAAATTATTAATTTATTCAGTACGACATTTCAATTTTTACCTCGACATGCGATATGATCTTTAAAATTTTCATTTGTTCAATATAATTAATAGACTCTTGATACATATTCAAAATAATCTTCAAATTATATCAAAATGGTCAATATCACCTTTCATTTTTTATATGGATCATATATCAAATTAAATATATATAAAAACTTTATGGACCACTATATTGTATAATGGATTAACATTTAAGGATTCTATTGGATACATTAAAAGTTCACGAATTATGTTCTAAATTTGAGGATCGCTTTTGTCGTTTTTCCCGAGCTAGATTATGAGGTTGATCAAGACAATCCCGAAAATACGGGGGGACAAAATGCAATTAACCCATTGTCAATCGCTGATTGGTCAAGATTCTGGCCTGACCGTTAAAAATGCTCGCGGCGCAAAATATTTTTTTATGTCTGAAAACTCTATTAAAACATGGAACGCGGTTTTTTTTTTGTTGCCTTCCCTACGTTTTCCTTTTCGGAAAGCAAGCACGAAACAGAGCAACTACTCCGTACGACACTGCCTGCTCCCTCCATCACTCAGCTCCTCTGCTTCCGATTCTCTGCGGACTCGCTGTCGCAATGTGGTTCCACTTCCGGATCGTCGAGTTCGAGTCGATTCGCTTCTGATCCGAGCATCTCGACGTCCAAGCCCGGCTCGTTTTCCGCTCATTCGCGCGAGATTTGTGAGTCCGACAACTACTATCCTCGACTTTTGCTCCCTTTTTCCCTTTTCGATGTTGCTGTAAGGAGCGTTTGATTCCGCTTCGTGTCCTTGTTCTCCGTTCGAGACTTGAACTCGATAGCTGTGCTATGCTCACGGCATTCTGGTCTCGATCTCTGTCATTCACCTGTTATGGTTGATAACCTTCTCTTTGGGAGTGAAAACCCAGCTTACATGGATAATGGAAATAAAACCACAACAAAACTTTTCCTGAAATGAAAATTCAGATTTTTATGAGTTTTCTGGAATTTAAGATTCAGCTTCAGCACGGTGGGGAATGCAGGTAAAATTACTCGGGAATCGTTTTCTTGTCTGAGTAATTTGAGGATAGCCCGGAATAGTAGCTCCATTTTGGCAACTTGGCCTCTTTCTTCTAGTTACACTGTGCATTCCCGTCATTAAGTTCATTATGCTTGCTGTTGTTCACCTAATAGACTTGATTAGGTTTGGTATCCCCTGTCCCACATTGCTTTTGTAGGTTGAGAAGCCCTTTTCGATTCAGCAATTTCTTTGGGTTCCTTATTTATAAAGCTCACTTATCGTTTTAGACGGGGTGATCTGCTCCCAAAGATGACGAGAATAACTCGTGATTTTGGCACTGCGATCCAAAGACCGGTCCCTGCTGTGTCTGCTGACGTGATATTTGCATCTACTCGGTTTCCAAAGTATAAGATTGGAGCCAACAATCGGATCGTAGATGCAAGAGACGACCCAAAGATTCAGTCTCTGAAAGAAGTTGTTGCGCACGAGACTGCTCAGTTGCTAGAACAGCAAAAGCGTTTATCGGTGCGTGATCTTGCCAGTAAATTTGAGAAAGGGCTGGCTGCTGCTGCTAAATTATCCGACGAGGTAGGTAGATTTAGCAGATATTACATTTTTGCCTTTTGTTGTCATTGTACTTTACACTGATGAATTTATGATATACTACTATTCATTTCAGGAATAATGTGCGATAATACTCTACAGTGAAATGATGACCCTTTCATACATCCTTGCTCATGTTCTTCTAAAGTGAAACTAAAATGTACACATTTCTATATGCAAGTGATGCTCATAGAGATTAAAAATCTTGGCCAGCAGCGCATGTAGTAACCATCCCCCTGTAGTCGTTTTAATGCAACATGCTGCTATTTTTTTATGGAAACAAAGGGAATTCTTGCTTATTACTTTCTGTGAAATTGTATGTACCTACACAAATTAGGTGATGTGAGCAGGTCATTTCACTGAATGTTTTTGCTATTATGCTGATTAAACTAGCTGATTAGAGTAGATTGTGATGTTAACAATTACTTTTACATTTCGGTCCTGCAGTAAATATGTAACTTGGAAGTCAAATTTGGTTCATGGTACTCTTTGCCCTTTAACGCTAACAAAGTCATTAACGAATGCACGTAAATAGGCTCGACTCAGGGAGGCTGCTTCCTTGGAGAAACATGTTCTTTTGAAGAAGCTTAGAGATGCATTGGAATCCTTGCGAGGACGGGTGACAGGTAGAAGCAAGGATGATGTTGAAGAAGCAATAGCCATGGTCAGTTTTCATGTCTATGCCTGATATGACACTTTCTCCTTTTGAAACAGTTACTCTGGTGTATGTAAGGCCTCTGTCTATGTCCTTTGCATTCCATCCCCCCTTTCTTTTAGGGGCAATGATTCTCCAACATTATCTTCTTTTCCAAATATATGTATCCCTTGGAAACAGAAAGCAATTTGAAGTTGACTTGTTGACTCCCATGAGCTTATTAAGCACCACTCATCAGATAAGTGCAGGCTATATGACGTAGCACCATTTAATTTATTTTGTTTGATTTCTGCATGAGTGGTTTTAGGCTTCCCCATGGCCCCTTCGTTGAGTCTAGCAAGTCAAAATTAGCTCGCCCTCATGACAGAGAAAGATAAGTACAGGTGGAAATGAAATTGTAGAATATGGTTAAGTATTTTAATAATTGTATCCCTGTTTAGCCAGGAAAGAATTTACTAAAATGCACACTGTCAAGTTGCTTGTTAATTTTTTCCTTTTTAACTGTTGGAGTGTGTTCTTTGTTGTTTTTTTTAGCAGTAGATTTTGTTCGTTGGACATGTTAGCTGTTAGGAATGGTTAATTTTATTGGAAACCACAATACAATATTTTCAGTAAAGATGGTCCTGACGCCAAAGAATTAAATGGAGTTGGCTTCTTGTAGGTGGAGTCTTTGGCTTCTCAGTTGACTCAAAGAGAAGGAGAGTTAATCCAGGAGAAGGCTGAAGTAAAGAAATTAGCAAATTTCCTCAAGCAGGTGCACTTCTTTCTAATAAAAGTTTGTCAATCTATATATTGTCTGTCAATGAGTGTTGATGGATCCTACTTGCATCATCATATGATTGAGATTTCACTGGATACTCTCTTTGTAAATGTCAGGCTCTGATACACATTTTCTGGTCATTTTTTTTAACGAACCCTTTAGACATAAAAAAGAACCGCTAGTAAAATATGAACACTGAATCTGAGAGCTTTCAGCGGCCATTGATTTGGATGAAGAGATGACACCATCATGTAGCTAAAAAAGCCTGGGTCTGTTCTTGAAGAGGATCTTGACTGTATTTGGAGAGGTTGACTGCAGTTTAAACAGTTTGAGGGAAAAATGATGAGTGATGGAAGGATTGCCGATTTAAACTGCCCAATGTGATTTAAAGTATATATTAGAGGAGTAATGGGTATTAAATAAAAGTTCAAGACACGGTTTTTTGTTGACAGGGTTATATCTGGTCTTGATGTGTTAAGTATCACATTAAGGGGACTTTTCTAGGCAGTCCATAGTGCATTTAGTTGTAATAGGGACTACGGTCTATATCGCATTGTTCATTTTGCAGGACAAAAGGGTGGATGTGTTTGTCAAAACAGGATTTTCTTAAGGATGATGCTAAACATGAGTTTTGTCTCTTGGGATATAGGTTTTTGTGCTTCACACCACTAAGAGAATACCATGTAAGAAATCAATGACAAGCGTGATTTACCATGAGAAAGTAATTGTGGGAGATCCATTTTTCACGAAATTGCTTTTTACCCCCTTAATTTTCTGGAAACTGCATGAAGTTGGCCCAGTGTACTGAGAGCCGTCAAGCCTCAGAGTGATGAAATTGCTTTAAGTAGAGGCTGCCAGATTATGTGAGAACTCTTTTTAAAAGTGGATAGCAGCTCAAAATTGATGAGAAGAAAATTATCTGTTTGAATAGGACTTTCAAGACTCGGGGTCTTCTAGTTATTGGTTTATTGTGATTACTTTTCACAAATTTCCTTCTGCTATTGACTGGTTGCTTCCATGTTAGGCTTCGGAGGATGCCAAAAAACTTGTTGACGAAGAAAGGGCTTTTGCTCGTGCTGAAATTGAGAGTGCCAAAGCTGCCATTCGAAGGGTAGAAGAGGCCCTTCAGGAGCATGAGCGCACATCTCGAGCCTCAGGGAAACAAGTATGAGTTACAGAAGCTGGGCTATCTTTGTGTTCTCTGATAACAGTAATGTTGGAATTTGTCCCTCGGCCAATTTGGTTTCTTGATTTTGACTACCTCTTTTCAAAATTCTTTGGGCACTGTAATGTTTTTGTGCATGATTACCCAAAGTGGGGCTTTTTGTTGACTGTATCTTGGAAATTAGAATTACCGTACAATGGCCAGTGGCATTTGTGGAATTTAGTGTTGATTGTATATCTCACTTTTCCAAACAGTTCATGAAAGCTAGCCTTTGACACTGGATTTGCAGTATCTAACTAACATGACTCTTTCGGATCTTTTAGGATTTGGAAGGGTTAATGAAAGAAGTTCAAGAGGCTAGGCGGATCATTATGCTCCATCAGCGAAGTAAGGTAAATGTGCCAGCTTGATGCACTCTCAAACTGCACCTATTTGTTGCTTCATTGAGCATCTTTTCTAAATTTTTTTCCTTGACACTTGCGGGCAAGATGCCTACTCCCTATTCTAAAAGTTTCTGCAATTCAAGAAATTCATGCTATAACCGTGGTAAAGTAGGTTTGTTTCTGTTTGGTGGTCCTTAGATGCAAATAATAGCAATTCATGACCCTATACGAGTTCCACAGGAAAGAGCCAGCATTACTTCTAGACCGATATACTCAAGTGGAGGAATGGGTAACTTGGGCGGTCCTATGCAATCATGAGGAAATTTCTCTAAGGAGAAAGGACTTCCTTTAGGTGGCTTTGTGTAGATGGTGGATGTGGGTTTCTTGATCTGGTTATAGGAATGGGTTACGGTTCTTCTCTACCTAACTCAATCTTCATGAACTCTGCAATAGAAGAAGTTGAAAAGAAGGAAGGTTCTTCAACATTGATTTCTCACATTAATATAAGTATCCAGCATTTCTTTTTCTATATTTCTAAATGAATGTTGTACTATATCACTGTGTTTAATAGTCACACTTGGAGAAGAAAAGGAAAAATAAGAAGAAAACTCAGCTGATGCTTGAAAACGGGAATATTGGGAGTGATAAGCAAGCCAGAGCAAAAAGAAAAGTTGTTATATCCCAAGCTCAACTGCTATATATTGCCTCAAGATCAGTTTTGTTGTTGTCGTGCTATAAAATGAACAACTTTCTCCGGATGGTAAGGTTTAAGAATAGGAAAAATTACTCAATCAGTCCAAAACCTGTTGTACGGATTTCAATTTAGTCATAAACTTTCAAATTTAGCATACGTACTCCTAGACCTGTGCCCAATATTCCAATGTATTCATCCTGGCTAATTTTCGCTGGAAACTGCTCTTGTGGCGATGATTGAATTGGTATCCGTACATAAAGTTTAGGACAGATTGGACAATTTTTCTGTAAAAAAAATTGAACTGCTGTGGATAGACGATATTTCTCAAATAGTGAGCACATAGCCAAGCTGGGACCATAAAGGAAAATTAACCAGTCACATGTGCTTAAGATGTCAAAGATAGAAGCCCGGTATAATTTCCAGAGTGTGGCAGCTGTAGCTAATATATTAAAAGTGGAGCCACTCCATGCATTTATGTTAAATACGTGGAGGAGATTATGTTTCTTTTCTTTATAAAAGTTTTCTTTATAGAAGATAAAGGGAATGCCTGCTTTTTAGTTTACAAACATGTCAAAAGTTTCAAGGATTGTGGATTCGCAACTGGTACATAGATTGTTTATTGAATTTAAGACAAGATCTTGCTTTTGCTTTGATTGGATGTTTTTTACAGATTCAGTTATTCTTAGGTGCGCCTTTTCTTGTCTATGTTCATTCCTTGCGTTTATGGTGATTGAATTTCTATCATGACATAGGTCATGGACATGGAATATGAGTTGCACGCCTTGAGGAACCAACTTACGGAAAAGTCCAAGCGTTCACTTGAGCTTCAAAAAGAGGTTCCTTCAATGTTTACCCTATTCGTGCAGATGTGATGCGAAAAGATGGCAATTCCTTCTTTCTTCAACTCCCGAATTCAGTGGGAATTTACTTACAAAGCATTTTTCCTCTGGGTAGAGCTACTGTAGAAATTTAAAATAGTTTTTGTGTAGTGAAGTAATCGATTACCTTTTCCCTTTTTCCTTCTGCTTTCTCTCTTCATCCAGCTTACGATGATGAGAAAGGGAGAGATGAGCTTGCTTCTATATGAGTTAGAAGGAGCCGAAGCACTGGGTTCCTATCTGCAGATCGTGCCACGCTCTGACAGCGCTCCAGGACTATCTAAATGTACAATTCAGTGGCACCGGATGTCATGTGAAGGTGGCACTAAGGAACTTATATCAGGTATATCTCTGTATATATGTAGGCTGACTTGCATATCCTGTGATTCAATTGTAGCATGAATCCAAACTATACCGCAATATTTTCATTTATTCATGCAACATGGTTTTGTTGGAATGACGTATACTGAAACAATATAGATAGCTACTGCCCATGCTTAGCTTATGTAACATGAGTTTATTGCATAAAAATCTAAATTTGCCTGCCTTTTCTTGAACTTGTATTATGGTCAATTCGCTTTATCTTTGGTTTACTGGAAGTCATCTTCATAAGGCGGAGGCCTAAAGCATGTGCCCAGCTTGTTCAAGTAGTTAAATTAATCCCAAGCTCTTCGCTTCAGCTGCGATTCTAATGACTTTTCATTTGAACTTTATGAAACAGTTCCCTCCTGGACTACTTTTAGGATATGATCAATTCTGCAAATATCTTTTCCAAAATGTCAAACATAGCATGCGTGCTATGCGGTTTGTGATAGTGCTTCTCTTCAGTACTTCTTAGAAACTTCAAAATGTTGAGTGACCCCATCTCTTGTTATAATGGTCACAGAATTGAATAAGCTTCTTAAAAGTGTTTTTCCCTTCTGTCTGAGATGGAAAAAGAAACTAAAATGGCATGGAGAAAAGTTGAGAGAGACTTTCTTGCATTTTTTTGAGATTCACTGTCCATCCTAATTATTTTAATCTTGTGTATCATGTGCTATTTAGATGCTTTCCCACATAATTCCACTTTGTGCAACATGTGCTCCATCTTATGTTAAAAGTAATGCTCATGGATGGATGTCTTAAGCAAAAACACTTTCCTTGTGGTTCCTTGATTATGTTGACTGTACGCTGGCACTCGGTTACTTACCTTTCAGAGAACATTTCTTTTGAGTAGCATTGTTTGAATTTGGCGTCACCATTTGGTACTATTTTAGGTGCTACCAAACCTATATATGCTCCAGAGCCTTTTGATGTGGGGCGACTTCTGCAAGCTGAAATTGTTTTTGATGACCAAAGCATTGCCTTGACCACCGCTGGTCCAATTGACCCAGGTCTGATTAGATTTCTCCATTTCTTTCCTTCCGTGTAGTTCACTATTTTGGTTTCAGCTTCTTTAATGTTCAATGCTGCCTGTGTTCATTCAGCATTGTTTGATTCTTTCATGCAGCCGCTGGTCTGGGAAGTTATGTCGAAGCGCTTGTGCGAAAACATGACACACAGTTTAAGGTATGCCGAGCTCATCCCAAAATCTGCTTTTGAACGAAGTTTACAAACTTTTTCTCCTTGAAGTTTACAAACTGATGTAATTTGGAACTTGCGAAAGTGTTCATAGCTCAGACAAATTTTCTTGTTACGCCCAAGTCTGACATCCAATGAGAGAGGGCTTGTCAAGTGATTTATAAGAAAATTTACCTCCACAATATCACCCCTTGAGGGTTTCTGTTGACGGTTGGCCTTTTTGGGAATGGTATTACAGCACTTGAAAGTGTGGGAACTAACACTGAGTTTGGATGCATTGAAAAGTGGGGCCAAGAATAGCTAAGGAAAAATTTGGGTTGAGGATTCGAAAACTCCTGATTGGGATGGCGATGGAAAAACTAGGTGTAGAGATTCAAGTCGGGTAAAATCTTCAAGGCCCACCGTGAGTGTTCTCTCGACAACGAAGAAAAACTTAGAAAATTGGTCACTAAAAACTCATTTTCCAAATTCACCCTTGCTTTTTCAACAACATTCCCGAACTGCCCGAAGCCTTTTCTTTCATTTGAAAGTCATAGTGAGAGTGGCAAAAATGTCTTTCTATCTCTAAGATATCTTTCTCTTTCATACTTTTCCTTTATTTCCAAATAAGAAATGATCAACTTTTGTCACGTCTTCTTCACCATCACTTTCTACTCTTCCCAAACAACACTTACAAAAGAAATCATTCCCTCACTCTTCTTTTCAATGCTTCCATTTTTCTTCACCTTTAATTTCCTCACCTACTTCAAAAACATAGTTAGGTGTCATGCATTTGCAGGTTAAAATACTGCATCGCGTGAATCATTTCTTGGACACACTCGTGACCAAAAGTTTCATGTGAGAGCTGCCTCTTCAACCTGCATGGGCACCTAATCTTGTTTTGGGTTTCATCGAGCATTAGTGAAGGGATGTTGGTACTATAAGTGAAGAGCTTGTGACATTTCAATTTCAACATTAGTGGAAGGGGGCTTGTGAAGTTACACAAGTCATGATCCACCCAAGAAAGCTACTGCCTAATTAATAGAGGTGTGCATGAGAACCCATGGAACCTGCAAAACCGGCATGGTTGGATAGGTTTCAGGGTGGATAGTAGAGTTTGTAGGGTCTGCCTGTGAGTACAGATTAATTTTCTGGCTATGGAGTTGTACTACTCTGTACCCACCCTCCACCCTGCACGGTTGCACCCTTTATCTCGTGTAGAATAGCTACTTAATTCTTTTATGAATTTTTATTTTTTAATGTGAAATTTCTGCATTTAATTGCATGAAAATTCTAACTGATCAGAAATCTCCAATCCTTATGACTTGTATTGTATAGCCACATCAAAGCACTGATCTTTCTTTTGACTATTTTTTGGCCGCATTCAGATGTTTGTGTTTAGTTTTGTCTTCATATCTTAGGAGTTTTGAAACGAATTGATTTTTGGTCTGGAAGCTTCAATGGGATATATTAATGGAAATTACATGTATAGAATAGGCCTATCATTGCCCATGTATATTCTCATTCATTGACCTCTATGTTGGTCTTGTGGCTGTTGCTATGCAGGTGGTGGTTGCTCAGACTAATGGTGTGGAACATCTGTTAGAGTCTATTCACGTTCTTCACATTGGGAGAATGAGAATGAAACTTTCTAAAGAAAAGACAACCGTAGCTAAGGAATATTATTCAAGTTCAATGCAGGTATCAAACGGTGTGGCTAGCTATTCTTTGCTTGCAGTAATTATTCTTGTGCTGTTCACTGAGTAAATATCAGCTTGAAAGTCCGACGCTTCCTGTGAGGGATTGTAGTATTTTCATATGTTCGCTGTATTATGCACTAATGTGGCCTTGGAAAGGTAATTTCTTATGAGATTTGCTGTGGTTGCACTCAACAGATGTATTTATTGATTTTTATGATTGACAGCTTTCTAAATTCTTATTGTAAATATGACAGTTTGTTAGTGGCATTCCTCTAAAAGTAAAATCTGGTGGCTAAGATGAGAAAATTTAACCCATGTTACTCCCCCCGTGCTGCTAGTTTTTTTTTCATTTCTCTTTCTTAAAACTTTTGTATCTTGGCTGCTGCTTATTATGTCCTTTGCTGTCTCTTTAGCTGTGCGGGGTCAGAGGTGGTGGCAATGCTGCGGCTCAGGCATTGTTTTGGCAAGCTAAGCAAGGAGTTTCCTTTGTATTAGCATTTGAATCAGAGAGAGAAAGGAATGCTGCCATAATGCTTGCCAGAAGATTTGCTTATGACTGTAATGTAAGTCCTCTCTTAACTTGTTCTAGCTGCTCTTCTTGTGGATGCATACGACACAATGCCTTTCACTATAATGCTGCCTTCTGCTGTCCAATCCGCAACGCTTGATTCATTTTTTACTCCTCTCCCTGAATTCTTCTGTAACTATTCAAATTTCCCTTGCCAGATCATGCTCGCTGGACCAGATGACAGGGCACCCATAGGTACCCGATAATCTGTTCAAATCGTTGCCTTATGTTAGGTTGTAATTAGATTGGCCCTTCCTTTATCTACTGTATTGTAAGTCGATGCGCTTTGGATCTTCGTTTGTCTTTTGGGATCGTGTTCCTTCTTCCATTGTTTGTCATTGCTTTGGGTGATTCTAATCCAACTTTTCCTGTATCCTGTTGTTCTGCCGTTTGAGATCTTTGTAACGAATCTGATTAAGCATGGTGGAGCATTTTGTCCCCTATATGAACTACTTCAGGCTTTGGGTGACTGTATCCAGCTCATGCCAGATCTTTTGTGTGCCGTATGCCGAAAATCATTTAGCACACGATGCGATCATAGATAGAACCGATGGATCGAGAAACTCTAGCAATTTCTGGAGAGAACCTGGATGCAGTAACTATGGAAGCATAGGCATATCGGTGAAGTCACAGGATTTGGTTGCAAATAGCGAAGTTGAAACTTCAAAATATCCTTTTTCCTTGGTTTAAAAGAAAGCAAGTTGGAAGTACACAGTGACTATGGATAGGACCAAACAAAAGAAAGCAATCGGATAAGAAGTACCCAAGCCAACTTTCTTAATCTCCATGGATTCTAAGCATTTATTCCATAACTGACTATGGATAGGACCAAACATAAGAGGAAAGATACCGTAGTTCCGATGTGAACTATGAAGAGGACCTTCGTTGATGTTTAAGAAAGTCAGCCCAAAATATTAATTCAGAGAACTAATTATACAGATGTTTTGTCAAGTGAGATTGAGATTCATTTCTGACTGCAGATAATGCCCATAAACATGCTAAAAAAGAAGAGAGGAAGCAAAAAACTAGTAAAAGCTGAACTTTTTGGAGATGCAGGGGATCGAACCCTGTACCTCTCGCATGCAAAGCGAGCGCTCTACCATTTGAGCTACATCCCCAAGTGCTGCACATTTCCTAAGTAAGCATCATAAATTTGATGTCTTCACCCCGGCCAAACAAACATAGACCTGGTCTGTCTCTCTCTGTACTGCAAACACAAAAAGGAAAAAAGAGAGAAAAAAAAAGGAGAAGGATCGTTCAATTCAATTCGGAGTCTCTCTCTCTCTCTCTCTCTCTCTCTTGCTGTGGCTCTCGCAAGCAGCAGACCGACTGAGCTCTGCGATTCGTCGCCGTCGATGGATTTTCAGGTGGTGGTTTTGGCCGGTGGCTTCTCGAAGAAGCTCGTCCCTCTCGTCTCTAAGGTCACTCCCTCCAACTCCTGCGGCGAAGATTTTCTCGTGGAACTGATGTATTCTCCTCCTCGCTTCTCGCTTCCGTTCTCGACGGTTTTTCTCATTCTTCTTCGGTGTTTTTCCCGGTCAAAATTCGTCGCAGGAGGTGCCCAAGGCGCTGCTTCCGGTGGCCAACCGCCCGGTCCTTTCCTACGCCTTGGAGCTCCTGGAGCAAAGTAACCTCAAGGACCTCATTGTCGTGAGTCCTCTCTCTTTACCGTAATCGCAGTCCCCAGCGTGTTGTGGTCCGCATTCGCGAGCACTTTTTGGTGCTTTTTGTTCTTCTTTCGGGGAAGAGAAATCAGCTTTGATTTTGCTTGGCGAGATTTTTTCTGTAGTGCTTCCTAAGGGTAATTGGATTGCAGTAGATGATCTGACTCGAGTATAAGTTCATGAGTTCGTTCTTTCTGGGATGTGGAATTGGTCAGAATTACTGATAGCGTCGTTTATCTTGCGTTTCTAATTGTTTCTGGTGCTGATGCTAGCGTGTGTACGTGTTGTGGTTTTTAGGTTGTCGAAGGAAAAGATGCGGCTCTTCTTGTTGGAGGCTGGATATCGGGCGCTTATGTGGACCGTTTGCATGTTGAGGTATGGGACTGAAGTTCACTGCAGTATGGCATCGAGTGGTTCCAATCATGGTAGTTAATTTCCTAGCCAATTTGAGATGAGGAGGAGAGAAATGACAATGAAATGTATTTGAGGAGAAGAGACGCAATGTTATGATATATAATGCTTAATTTAATGGACATAGTTGGACATTTGTCCTTGAGAATGTTTAAGAGCTGATGCTGTGCTTTCGACGGTAAACAGGTTCCTGAAGTATACTGATATATTGCAAATCATTCTGTCTTTGCAAAATCCTCATGTATATCAGGTGCATGGAGATCAGGCTGTAGATATTGGACATATTTTGCAAATGCTTTTACACTGACCTCACGTTACCATAATAAAAATATGCCCCTTCCTGTTTGCTTTAAGTTACATTACATAAATTACGGAGATTGAAAGATGGCAAGCATTTCAAAGTTGCAAGATTTTCTTTTTGAAATGTCAATCTTCTGATTTGAGTCCTTGAAAACAGCTTCATTTACTGGCTGCAATTTATGGTCCTAATTCTTCCTGAAAGCAGGGCATTATAATCCTAGGTTTTGCATCTTGATGATTTACGTACTGATTAAGCTGAGTACTGTTAGTTACTGCTAAACAATTTCTGAAACATATTTGTAGTGAGAGGGAGCCGAAACTCTTATCAAGACCAAATCATTTAAAAAGTCCGGGAAAACTTCTGCATAGCCTAGTGATAATCTGATTTTGATTTTCCTTGATTTTTCTCTTAAAGTGAATAGCCGCTGCTTTTGCGGTTGTTGCGTCATTTTCTCTGTTCTAGTGACATAAATTTGGCTGATGGCTCTCCATCTAGGACGGGGCCACTGAGAAGTAGAGTAGCATAGCTTGTATGATGGCATGAGTTGGCAGTTTACAACTGTTTAGAAATCCATAGAATTGAAGAGTTCGACCATTTTGATTAATGTCCCTATTTATTTTTCTTTAGAACACTGTTCAGTTTGGAAAGTATTTTGTCGAGGACTTGGACCTATGCAATTATCGTATGTACTTCAGGTTTTTCCCTTCAATTAATTTGGCAACCAATCAAATTGATGGCATCATATGCTCTTGTTTTACCAAGACTCAGATAATGTACTATTAGTTGTGACGACTAGTGTCATGCCAATAACGCAATCCTGTTATGCTTCCCTTTTCTAATTGTTATTCCTCAAGTATAACAATTCTTCGCAATAATCTTCATGAGAGAATTAGGGAAATATATTTTGCTACAGGTTGCTGCAGTACCTGAGGACATTGGGACAGCTGGAGCCCTTCGAGCCATTGCACATCATCTGACTGCAAAAGACATCTTGGTAAACCATATTACCTGTTTAAAATTCTTTATGCAACATAAATAATTAATTCCATTGCATATGTTTCTGCAGGTCGTGAGTGGTGACCTTGTTTCTGATGTGCCTCCTGGAGCTGTGGCAGCTGCACATAGACGACATGATGCTGTGGTAACTGCAATGCTTTGCTCTGCTCCTGTAAGCGGTCCTGCAGAGTCAGGATCCTCTGGGGGAAAGGACAAAACTAAGAAAGCAGGACGCTACAACCTCATAGGGTTGGACCGCTCAAAGCAGTTCCTGTTATACATTGCCACAGGTTGAACATATATTTAACGTAACAGCAAATTAGAAATGTATAGGAGACATCTGATTACATACATAGAAACTTCATATGGTAGCATCTTTTGCTAATTGCAGGTGCTGAACTTGAGAAAGATCTTCGTATTCAGAAGAGTATACTTCGTGCAGTAGGCGAGGTAGTCAATGCTTCTTCTAACTTTTCCTATGGCTAATCTGGTTAATTGCATAATGCCCAGAAACCCATGCTTGATAAAGATGACACTGGTATGCTCATGCATGCCTTCATTATGTTGCAAAAGACGGAAGAGCAGTTTACTCTGGTTCTGCACTGTCTTAAACATCCATTGTAATGCATGGTGCATTTATGCATGAGAAGTAGCGAGGAATTTTGCATTGCTAGTGTCTTCCAGGTATCAGCATCAACTAATAATCCTTCTCTCTAATGCAGATGGAAATCCGTGCTGATCTTATTGATGCTCATTTATATGCCTTCAAAAGGTTCGGTAACTTTTTGCCCCTTATTTTGTGAGTATAGATAAGTGGACACCTTCATTCTTCCTTGGGTCTATTTTCCCTCCCAGGACTGTGCTGCAAGAGGTTCTAGATCAGAAGGATACATTCCAAAGCTTAAAGGAGGATTTATTGCCTTATCTAGTGCGCAGCCAGCTGGTTAGTTTCTGAGGTCCCTAGCTAAATTGTTATCAGTTGGTTGGATATTTACATATGGCCAGAGTTGATTCATTTCATATCTGAACCTCAGAAATCCGAAATATTATTAAATGGCGCACCACAACCTGAAGAGAATGGAAATGAAAAGGTTGCTTCCCAGAACAACCAAGTATTGCTGTCACGAATTCTGTCTAATTCATCGAGGCCAAATTTCCATGAACTCCATGAGTTAGGTTCATATAGTTCTGCCCCTGCTCGAAGAACACATAAATGTTGTGTATATATTGCCAGCAAAAGCAAGTATTGTGCCCTCTTGGACTCCATCCAAGCATATAGTGATATCAATCGTGATGTGAGCATCTATTGTTTGATTCAATTTTTCCACCTATCCAATTTCAACTTGAATTTTTGTGCTTCATCATATTGAATTGATAATTGAAAATGGCTCAGGTCATTGGAGAGGTGAATCATCTGTCAGGCTATTCTTTCTCTTCTCATAACAATAGTATCCATCCTTCAGTGGAGCTGGGAGCTAAAACTACTGTGAGTTGTTACTTTAATCTGATGTCTTCTTTCTAATAGCATCTAGAAGGCAATGCAAATTTAACATCACTACTTCCTTTAAAGGTAAAGGGTGATTACGAGATGCCTATTTTTGGCTGAAAAGCATATTGTTTGATGTAAATTCAAGTTTATGTACGACTGTCCTGAAGTGGTTTTATTGTGATAGGTGGGACCATATTGTATGCTTGGGGAAGGATCTCAAATGGGGGATAAATGTAGTGTAAAGCGATCTGTTATAGGCCGTCACTGCCGGATAGGTTACAATGTCAAGGTATGGTAATTTTGCTTGAACTGGAAGATCAAGCTAAGGAAACAATAAAGAAAAAGCTGAATAATGTCTTCCATTTTTCTATAACTTTATTTTTAGCTTAGTATTGAAAGCAGCAAAAAATATAAGAAGTTTCTCGAAAATGCTGTTTTTGAGACGATTTCCTCTGCTTCTCCCCATTATCCACAATGCAGATTGTTAATTCAGTTGTTATGAACTATGTTACAATCGGAGATGGTTGCTCAATACAAGGGTCTGTAGTTTGCAGTAATGTACAGCTTCAAGAACGTGTCGTCTTAAAAGATTGCCAGGTTCTCTCTCTCTTGCTCTCTTTCTCACACGTGTGTGTGTGCGCTTGTTGAAGCCTGCATATCCATTGATAGCCATGTAGTCCTGTGGTACGCTAAAATCAACTCATCAATACATGGCATTTGATTCCAGGTTGGAGCAGGTTTTGTTGTTATTGCAGGCGGTGAGTATAAGGGAGAGTCCTTGGCTAAGAAGGAGAAATGAGTAAATGGGTACTTATTATCTAGGAAGAGTGCAATTAGTCTTGAGGTACTTAACTGAGGTATCCGAACTTTTCCGTGATGCACGCGAGTGAAGATTTTGCGGCAACTGCTGCGCTCGCAGTCGATATAGAACGGGGTTGTTAGTGGGGATGAAAATGCCAATCTTTTGGTTCTATTCTTCTGCTCATTTGTTTTGCCTGTTATTAATTCATTGAAGTTTCCAATATGGTGATACTGAATTTTGGAGAAAAATTCCATTGATTAGAAAATATAGAAATAGATTAAGATCAGTTTTGTTGGAGTTTGTCTCTATCAAAGATAATCTGTTTGTAAGGCAACCGTGAAAAGTTCCTCATGCGCAATTGTTGGCAATTTCTGTGATCTGCCTTTTTGGAAGCTAATTTACTTTGATATACCAAGTGATATGGCAATCTTAGTAAGTGTTAAATATGACCCAGTGATTTTACCGCCACTTGCATTCTTCCACATTATATAGTGTATGAATTATGCAGACTAGTCTTACTTTACCTGGCACTTATCTCTTACGAGTTGCATACGGTGAAAGGTTGTATTGAGATGCTCAACAGTACCAATATCAGCGGGGCGTTGCTCTGGTGCCTTGTTAATTCCATCAGTCTCCATCTCATTCTCTTGATTGTCCAGATCATGACTTACTGTGGTTCCTTCATCCTCTATCCAATTTCCAAACAGCGGGGCATATGGTAAGTGGCAATCCAATGAGAGAATGGCCCAACCTTGTCGATCTTACTCATTAGCCAGACACTTCTATTCAAAGTCCCAAATCTATTGGTTTTTGTTTCAGTCTGCCTGGAGATTGTTCCATGTGATTAGAGAGTTTACGGGAAGTCTGGACAAATAATTTAGGGTTGCGATTTTGGGAGCAATCGCCTGACTCTCCACTAACAAAAAGCACGCGCAGACAGTTTAGTCCGGGAACTAGAATGCTTTGGCATCTCTTTCTTATGTTTGAATGCTTTTGCAGCCTGTAGAGATGCGGTTCGGAGTTTAGAATTGGATGGAAATGGGATGACAAGACAATCTCTCGTGCTTCCTCCCAGAGGATCTAAAAGTAAGACTCTGATTGAGGAGGGCATTCGGAATCCACTGCTTTCTGGATTGAACCGTCGGTCCTCGCCCTTTCTCACGTCACGTGATGTTGCGACCTCAGAATATGAATATACCGTGCTTGCTTGAAATAGCACAATGTTCGTCCCATCTTTAAAGGAAGCGAGAAAAAAAAGAAAAATGGAAAAAGAAGATTCTGTAGCCTGAGTGGTGCTGCTTGGCTGGTATGTGGGTCATAAAGTACCGCCAAAGCCTTCAGTTGCCTTGCGTTGAGGCTGTCCAGGCCCACTATTGTTACATATTGGGGAAGCTGAGGGCCGCCCATCTGGCTCAGTTAAGGCCCATTTGATTTTGATATCGGGCCGATCGAAGCCCACCTAAAGGCCCACACAGATCATTGGGCCCAATGCAGCCCAAATACTTATAGATCGGGTTTGGCCCAAATTAAGGCCCATTTAAACTTGATATAGGGCCACTACAGTCCATACTAGAGTTGGGCCAATAAGCCGCTTTGGTCCAAACTTTGAGTCAGGTCGGCTTAGCATACGCTAAGGCCCAATTTTCAGGCTACCGAGGAGCATTTATTGTCGATGACACTGGGCCAACGCCCCTGTGAGGGCCATTATAGGGTCCACGCAGGGATCGGCAGCCTGGATTGGCTGAAATTAAGTGGCGATACTGGGCCAGCCCACTCCCCAGCCAAGGCCTAACATAGGCCCAATGAGTTGGGCCGGGCAAGCACAAAATTAATCCATCCTGCCCTAACATTTTTTAGGCCCAAAAGAGCAGACTTCGGGTTTTCTAGCCGAGGGCCGACCTCTTAACATGTCCAAAGTGCATTCTGCTTCGCGCTCAGCAGAGAAAAACGAAAAATGTCACCGTTTTCAGCTCTGCCGAGACTGAGAGTTAGAGAGGCATAAAACGTCATGCAAATTACAAGGAAATACAAATTTTTTGCTTGAAACTTTCCAGATTCTCTATCTAGACTTTCTAGAAATGATGCTAAATCCAAATAATATTCAGTTTCAACGCATAGGGTTGAACTTATCGACCACCACATGAATACTCCAAAAACATTAACTTGAATTTTTACATGAATCGAGTGATCAAAACTTTAAAAAACTCGGCGACCATATTTTATTTTACAATGGATACAATGAAGCTTTTTATTAAAGTAGAAGCAGAGCATGCCCCATCCCCAGGAGAATTCCTGAAGTAAGCACTCTGATAATGACATGATAGAAGGTATACCTAAATACTCGTGATACCTTTATCAAAGAAAGTCATGGAAGAAAAGCAAAGACGCAAAAAGGAAATGCCAGCTCCAACTTCACCATATTTATGCACAAGTCCCTGAAAGAAATAATATAGGGAGGCACCTTTTTACTTGAAAGAATTGAAGAAACTGATTGTATCGTTGAGTGCCTGAATAAAATTTTCTACATCTTCTTTAGTGTTGTAGAAGTAGAGACTGGCACGTGCACTTGCACTGATTCCTAGATAGCGATGGAGGGGTTGAGCACAGTGGTGACCTGATCTGATGGCAACCCCATGCTGAAAATAAGAAACATAGTAGTGAAAAGAGAAATCCCAGAGAAAGGCATCATCGATATTAGGAGCAGATTGCTACAAGATGGTAAAGACTGTAGAACCGGAAACCTACAACTCTGGCCTACCAAAACTGCTTCTTTACCTGCTGGTCGAGAAATGTTGCAATATCAGTGGGGTGGATGCCCTCAACATTGAATGAGCACAGAGCAGCTCGACCAATATTCCTTGAAGGTTTTGGACCATATATACGAACGCTTGGAACTGATTGAAGGCTTTCATACAAGTAATTTGCAAGTTCCATCTACACATAGGAGAAAAATAATCATTCAACATCCAAGTGACAAACATGCCAACCAAAGCTACCGTATCTTGACTCTAATCCCAACTTGTCTGGAAAAAGCACAAAAAAACATCTCAACTCCCAGAGTCCATATGCCAAATTTATGCAACATTGCAAACCAACAAGTTGTCATGAAAAAGCTTTTAACTTATGGCCAACCAGATTTAGGAGACAAATGCATTGCTCATCTATGTAACACGTTGTGCAAAAAGATTCATCCTACATTGACGTGCAAAATATATAGAGCTACTTTACATGTGCCACACACAAAACAAGCCCGCACTGTACAACAGGCAGTGTCCCCTTTGTCACATGCTACAGCCACTTTACTCTTGCAGTACAGGCAAATTTAAAATGCATTCACAACGTCTCCCTTAGAAACATGCTTCCTTCTCAAAAACAAAATGTCCACCGTGAGACAGAGAACACCAATTTTTCTAAATCCACAAAAATAAACATGCATTGAGACCATAAACTCTTTGGAATTCACCGATCTATGTGAAGCATTGAATTTATGGGGAAAAAAAATGCTTGTGTTACAGACAAAGCAACTTTCTTCTGTTTATACAGACTAGATATGACTTACCTCATAATCATGAATCTTTTGCATGCCAATCTCAGACAAATAATCAACGGCTGCTCCTAGTCCAATTGCTTCCCCAATTGCAGGTGTTCCAGCCTCGAACCTATTCCAAGCAGAAAAAGAAAAAGAAGGAAAAAGGGGGGGGGGGGGGGGGGAGGATAGATAGTAATCTGTTAACGAAGATGGTTGACAAAATTAAGAGTTCCTAATAAACAAAATATCTCTGGTTACCAAAAAAAAAAAAAAAAAAAAAAGAACCAAAACATCTATAAACTAAATGTATGTTTGACTACTTTTTACATCACATTATTTATACTGCAATGGTCAGAAACCCAAAAGGTTCCCAGCGCCCAACAATCCACCAGTCACCAACCTGGATGGAGGTTCCGCATATGTGGAATGGTCCAGAAAGACATCAGCAATCATCTCTCCACCACCTACACAACAGAATTTGGAGGAAATATCACCAAGTACACACATCTCACACACGTGCCTGCACCGCACGCGCACAAAAGAGCAATAACTGGATAAATTGATCCTACATCCTAACTAGCAAGAAATCTCACCTAAAAATGGAGGCATGGAAGTCAGCAGCTCACTCTTTCCATACAAGAATCCAACGCCTGTAGGCCCACACATCTGAAGCATGTTTATTCCAAAACTTCACAAACTCATCAATGATGTCAACATTTCAATGCAGAGAGAGGAACCTAACCTTGTGAGATGAGGCAACTAAGAAATCAGCATCAAGGGCTTTGACATCGACCACCATGTGGGGCACACTTTGACAAGCATCCACAAGGACTTTAGCCTGAACATCATGTGCCCATTGAACAATATCTTCGACAGGCAGAATTGAAGCTGCCAAGAGACAATTATGATCAACCACAATCATTCCACATTCTTTTCCAATTCCATTTTACAAATGAAACAATCCAGATGTTATAGGAACTATTTTAAGCACCCAAGAAGTCAAATCAACATTACACTTATCACATATAACATAATATGAAGATACTATCATCATCCTGAATTATCACATAAACCATCTCAATGCTTCTTCACCAACATTATATACCAGCCAAATAACCACCTTATCTATATTAACTGCAACTGAAACACATGCAAAAGAATCATTATATAACATGCAAGGACTTCACCTACCAAGCATGTTTGATACATGATGAACCACAATCAGTCTTGTCTTCTTCGAAATCATTTCTCTTAATTTGCTCACATCTGGCACTTCACCTCCATCCAAGTCCACAAATTTAAGAATGGCACCGGTCTTTTTTGAGACCATTTGCCAAGGGACAATAGCGCTATGATGTTCGGCAATTGTGAGTATGATCTGCAAGAAGATTACATGACATTAATAAAGGGGATGCAAGTGAACAAAAGAAAACCCAACATTCCATAAGTTCTTCTAGAGAAACAAAACAATGTTATTTAAGAAGATACAGAGACTCGACAAATTGACTTATGTTGATACATCATCCTGTCGCCAGTCATTCAGTAACTTTTAGCTCGCCATTGATCTGATAGTCACTTGAATTAACAGGAAAATTTGAAAGAGTTGCGACATAAAGACTTTTACACTCCTAGGAACAATACACACTCCCTAATTACAGTCCTAACCTCATCTCCTGGTTTCAAATTTGAGAGGCCCCAGGAGTAGGCAACCAGATTGATAGCTTCAGTAGCGTTTCTTGTGAAAACGATATCTCTAGATTCTCCCGCATTGATGAACTCGGCCACCTTCTTCCTGGCCAACTCATACTCATCTGTCGCCTTTGCACTGGATAAGAAACAGAACATTAACAAACAGAAGCTTGAAATGAACTCCTCAAACGCCCAGTACAATCCAATGACCCACCTCAAGTAATGAATCCCTCGATGCACGTTGGAATTGTAAGCCTCGTAGTACTTCTGCACGGCCTTCAAGACAGAGCTAGGCTTCTGCGACGTGGCGGCGTTGTCCAGGTAGACAAGCTTCGAGCCATTCACCTCCTAAGAAGCGCAAAGCAGCGGTAACAAAAAATGGGCAACATAAAGAGTCGAGTAACCAAATACAATCCAATTGGATTGACTAAACAAGACCGGGGCGAGGCGAACAACGAGGCACGCCGGACATCGTCGCGGTAGCGCAAATGAGAAGTCAATACAACCAACAAGCAGAGGACATATCCGAGTCGCAGTACAAGCGGTCGCGAGAGAGAGAGAGAGAGAGAGAGAGAGAGAGAGAGAGAGAGAGAGAGAGAGAGAGAGAGAACCTGGTGGAGGATAGGGAAATCGGGACGGGTGAGGTGACCCAAGGAGAGGGAGCCGGAAGCGGAGGGGTCGCTGTCGGCGAGCACAGACGAGGAGGAAAAAGAAGAGAGCCTGCCGAAGGAAGCCCTCGAAGAAGCGGAGGTGGTGAGGGTGAGGGAGGGATTAGGGCAAAATGCTCTGAGAGGAGGAGCGAGTTTCAGAGCTGCTCCTTCCATCGCCGTCGTCATCGGCGTCGCCATCGTCTCTCTCGCGCGAAATGCCACCGAGCGAGGAGCGAAGTGCCGAAGAGAGAAGACGAACATAAAGACAGGGACTCGCGGACGAAGATCGCACCACGCGACGCACCCTACTCTCACCTGACTTCCTGCAAACTCCATGGAATAACCGAACATGTGTGCGGGTAACGTGGGACCCATCGTCATGTTTGTACAATTTCATCCTCGCATTTTATTCATTTGCTCGATTTAGTCCCTGCACTGTTCTTTCGTTTTCTCTTAGCAATTGAACCGTGTCGAATTTAGATTTAATCCCAAAATAATGGATCGTGTCGCAATATTAACATCAAAGTATAACGCGTTTAATTAAATGAGCGACACACTGGGGATATGAAACTCTTATATATGAAAATGTTTACTTGTATTTATATTTATAATCAATTCTGAATGTAAATTAACTTGTCATGCAAAGTCAGATCGTCCTTAGTCAACTGTAAATGTACCAACTAGCTTCAACAAGTAGCTAGTGATGCCCACAAACTCTTTGGCTCTGCTTTTAATTGAATGGAAAAAATACCAAAAGCACACTTGAATTTCACCTAATTATGAAAGACGCACCTCAATTTCCAAAACTACAAATTTGTTCCCTTAAGTCAGAAAATCTTGCGCATTTATTTACAAAATTTCGCTTAGCCGCCGCCAGGACTAGCATCTACTTCCACGGCAATCCAAATCCTAATCTTGAAAACACGAATCCTAACTCCTTGCTAAGCCACCGCCAGGACCAGCATCTACTTCCACCGCAATCCAAATCCTAATCATCAAAACACAAATCCTAACTCCTTGCTTAGCCGCCGCCAGGACTAGCATCTACTTCCACATATCTTTCTCTTCTAGCCTCATAAGTAGGGTGAGATATCTACCTATATGCTTATCTCCATATTTGATATGATAAATGAACCCCCTCTTCTATGTTACAGAGAAGATAAAAATTGAACTTCTATGACGTGTACTCATGATATGAAGCCAGAACTTCGATGCGAATGACCTAGAAATGAATCCGGCCCCAATACTCCTGGATTTCCATCTCATCTAGCAAAGTTTTGACATCAAAACGCCTAGTTCTATTATGAGATTTCCATTCACCTGGGTATCTTTTCCAGTCTGAATTCAGACACGCTGAAGTGGAATAATGCCTGCAAAAGTTGCAACAGGTTATCAAGTCGCCAGCATTAACAGCAAAGTGGAGAGGCGACCGCGGATTGAACTCATGAAATAACAGACACCAGGAAGTGAACTCTCTGTCTAACATAACAACATAAAGGAAAGCCTCACTCCATACCAGACATCAGACCATGAGAAAAGGAGATAGACAAAACATCTTATTTTCTCTCATTGAAGTGTCACACTAGAGATAGAACCCCCAAAAAAGGAAAAAGAAGAAGAGAGAACAGCAATATCACCTACTCGGTTTCACCTTTATGGATATGGGCATAATCTTTGCATGCACATCTCACAGGCACATTCAGCAATAGAGTAATGCGGCACTAATACCGAGTATAATGTTTCATATGTATGGCAAGGATCGCCAAATAATCTGTTTCTATAAGACACAGGCAAGAGAGAAGGAGCACCAACAAGAAGATTTGGAAATAGAATTGATAACTTGCATTCCCATCGCTGCTGCCACCAAAAAGGTGCATCTGGAACAACAGTCACTTTGTTTCCATGAGACCAAGAGTAAGACACACAGAACAAGTCAACTATTAGACACCAAGTGGCATGGCCACTTTCCTGGGTGCATCAGGAACAACAAGCACTTTGTTTCCATGAGACTAAGAGTAAGACACGCAGGACAAGTCAACTATCAGACACTAATTGGCATGGCCACTTTCCTGGGTGCATGAACCACATTCTTGTTTCCAGGGAAGGCATTACGAGAAATATCCACAAGGGCCTTAAAACTATGCGGTTCGTGCATTGAGAGCTCTGATAGGACCTTTCTGTTCAGTTGAATGTTCTCCTTCATTAGTCCATGCATGAAATTGCCATAGTTGACCTGAGACAAATCGAAGTAGTATTTCAGCCATAGATAAATGACAAATAGAAGTTGTAAGCTATAGTGCCTGAGCACAAAATCCACATGCATATTAAATGCTCCAGTTCCATGTCCATAGGAAAAGAGACAAGATCAGAGACTTCAGGAACCTAGGTTAATATTGAATATTTGTATGACCAGATTTTTATCATCTCATTTCCTGATTTCCTGTGTAGGACTCATTGCCATTCTAGGTGTCAACTATTGCAGTTGGGCTCCCATTTGAGACGCAAACTGGCTCAGTTCTCTGCCAGAAAAATCTATCGGAAGTTTGGGACTGAGAGAGGAGTAACTACTAAAAACCATATTATTCTGGAGGGGCTTTTGGGTTCTAAAGAAAGAGAAGGGTCGTTGCTTTGGCAAGAAACTCAAAGTACTGGCATTCTGTACATTAGCAAATGGACGGAAATTCAAGATGGAAAATCTAGACTACCGTTAAAGTGAAAAAAGGACTGCCGAGTGCTTATATCCCTGAGGGCTACAAAGAAACAAAAAAGTGACTACTAGAAAATCAGACTTAAAAGCGAACAGGCAACAAGTGGAAACAACACGTCCAAGATAAAGATCACATCAAATGGGCTCTCGGAAATCACGTAGCAACATATATAAAAACCACCATGCATTCATACTACAACCTGTTGGTAATTCTAATTTGGAGAAGCACAAGTAAATTCATTTTCAATTCCTCGCGGAACACGTAGGAGGATGGAGTCAAATCATCGTATTAACATTCTATGAATCTGAGATCACTCGAATTGTGAAAAGAAAGATAGCTGCAATATCGGGTCAGGTGTGAAGAACTCGAGGAAAACAACCATCGGAAACATCAAAAAACAGAAACCCGAAAACAAGAACAGCTCGAAGTAGAAGCACTGGCAAAGCTTTCACGACTTTGGGAGGCGATCGGCTTCAGAAACTTCATAAAGTTTGCGAGTTCGAAGCAATTCAAGCTTCAGCGTCATTTTATCGAGCACTTGGTGGATAGACAACAGCAACTCCCAACTCAAGCTCGCAACCATCAAAACAACTCCCCAAGCTGCAAACTCATTTCCCCGATAAGACATCCCGAAACTCCACGTTGGAAAACAGACCGCAGAAATTAAGCCAACCCACATTCACCGGTAACAAAGCTTTCATCAATGACCTCCACAACCCAGCGAACAAAAGAAAAGAGAGAAAGGTCGTGGGGGAGGGGGGGTTCAGAGAGCGTACGGAGTGGATGCGAGTGCCGGCATTGATGCGCTGAATCCAGAGGGAACGCATGTCGCGCTTCTTGTTGCGGCGGTCTCGGTAGGAGTACTGCAATGCCTTCTCGACCCTCTCCCTCGCGATCCGGATGCAGTTCTTCGCCCTCCCTCTGAACCCTTTCGCTAGCTTGAACACCTTCGCTTTGTTCATCTTGTTTCCGCTTCAAAACCCAGAAAGAAAATCAACACCGATCAAGCCGGAGCTCCGGTCGAGAGACTCAGAAAGTCGTATTGCGTCGGAGAGGTTTCACTTGGTTCTCGTTCAGTTTCGAGGACTGAAAAGAGCGAGCGGCGTGGCGTGGCGACGCCATTCGGGCGGGCAGCCTCCTTTGTGGGCCGGGTTGGGCCTCTTTTTGAACATCTCTCTAGTTTGCTCAGTACTTAGTGGTCAACCTGCTCGCCGCCGCCCACCAGCACGCCGCCCAATGACAAGGGAATTGGATGAGAATGGGAACGGTTATTTTTTTAAGTGTGGAGTTCGATTAGTATTCTACTGTTTTTAAGCATGTATCAAATCTTACGAGAAGTTTGATTGTCTGATTGAGCAGAATTGTTGGTACTTTCCCCTCGTGTTTAGGCTCGCAAATCCAACCGGGTCATTAAATTCCTCATATTAACCACATTAACCGCAGTGAGAACTAAGTATTATGTTCACTAATAAAAAAACTGTGCAACTGATATCGTGGACTAAAGTAACTGTTGATTATCAAGAGAAACAAGAGTTCAGCACGGCCCACTCAGTTTGAGCTAGAAAAAAAATCAAGCCGAAGAATTTTGGATTTCCTCCAAGTGACCAAAATGAACCATAAGTTGTTGTCATGACTTCACACTCTAACCATAAAAGACTATCATACCATACAAGACTATCATCACTGTTAAAATTTTTAAATTATTAGATAAAAAGGCACTGTATCGTCTCATCACCAACTTCCTTGACCTTTTTCCTTGACCTTTTGGCATTAGGCAGGCGTCAGCCAAAAATTTAGGATGAGATCATCTTGAAATGTCAACTTAGTAAGGGACGCTCAGCCTTGTCGAAATACAGTGATGGGAGGACGACTTACCCATTCCTGTTGTGGGTTAAGAAAATAACGGTCGAGGCAGTAGGGCTCGCAATCTGACCTCCCATCCCCCTACTTAAAAAGAATGATTTCACTCTCCGTGAAATCGAACAACATGCCAGAAGCAGTTCGTGCCTGTTAAGAGTTTTCATCCGATCTGCCAGACACCTTGGGACACTGTCGGTGAGTCCTTGGCCCTGTACATCGGACAAACGTCCAGCAGGCATGAAATGAAAAGAGGACGACCGAACTATTGTGTAATGCATTCAGATTTGTGGTAAAAAGCATATAACTAGGGAAAAAGAACACGAGGGAAGTCGTGTCGCATTAGGCCGTGCTCCACTTGGGAATTGTCTTTTACCTCATATCCCGCAGTGAAATTCACTGCGACTACGCTAGTACAGGAACATTGTGTCTATGTTCACGAAGTTCAACACCTTCTAAACAAGCAAAGAGCCCGAAGAAACAAAGAAAATGGAAGTTCCTCAAGTTGAAGGCAAGGAACTAATGAAGAGAGATTCACTTTCCTCTTCCTACCATTAGCCAAACAAAAATCAATACATTTGCCTATCGCCTTTATCCTGTGTGAAAACAAAATGGTTGAACCCTTCAAAAAGTTCCGGGTCAGTGGAACAGTCTTAGGTGCTACCGTCCTTTCGGTGAAGGGAGCAGGCAGTCATACATCCGCTCCATCCGTGATGTCACTTTGAACTTGTACACTGTCTGAAGGCCAGGCTTTGCCAAGTCGATGATGTCTTGCCTCAACCTGCTCAACTCGGAATATTAGCATGCTCTTGCAGATAAAAGTTTTATGCTCTAGACTAGGGCTGGCAATTTATCTCTCATTACGATAATAACACCATCCCAAATTATAGGCATCCAACCAATCTTTATAACTTATGTGTTAACCACATTACATTTTTAACATGGTAGTGTCAGATCTACTTAAGCAAGAAAGAATCGCAATCAGAGTACAATAAAATTTGCTCCTCCTGACCAGAAGATTTTCTAGCACAACAAAACCATACTAAATGTGGGACGTGCATGCTTTAGGATTATACGACAGATTCCAAACCATGCAATCTCTCTCGCACGTACAAACCGGTGAATGTGCATAGCATTGCTTGCAGGTACAAAATACTAATGCTTGGGCTGACCACTAGGACTATGAGTAGTTAGAGAGCATATATTTGAAAGAAAAAGTACGAAATTTAATCACCAACCATGGCCATTCCCCTGTTGCTCTTGCATGCCTCTCAACAGCAAGGTATAGGCGATCTAGACTGTACAACATCAAGCCATACATGCACCGTGCATCATTTTCCTGCATATGCATAAAATCATTAACTTTTGATGGATGGAGAAAAAATTATACTGAAGGTCTCTCTCTCACTCTTCAACTGAATCAGAAACAGTGTATGAATTGCTCTTTCCTTCCCCATCATGAAGGCACGTAAGATGCACTTACTTCACGCTGCATCTATTGCAACATAAACATTTCTCAATATTAAAAGTGAGATCACAGCCATCTCCTCAGATTCGGATTAGTGAAAATCGAACTAGTCTGACTGACTTCAAACTTGTCTGCTAGATAGAGATTCTTTTTATCCCTTATTCCCAACTCCCCTCTAGTGCCAAGCGCTATAAAACCGTGAAGAAGATAATGTTGCCATGCTCCTGCTTACTAGAAAAAAAAATTCAATCTAACTAACGACTGGCACTGACTCCTTTAGAAGAAGCTTAGAGAAATTTCCTCCATTCTCCTGAACTGTAAAATGAGAAACCAAGGGAAAAGAAACAACCAGCAACTAAATATATTATCATGGCTATCATTGCTACTGATAGTAATCCCAGTAATTAATATGCAATATGTATGCCATTCAATCTGGTGAGCATAATCAGATAATTGGTTATAACTGTGGAAATTGTATAGCTGATACTCGCGGCAAATATGTATGAAGAATAGGGCCTTACCAGTCCTTGATCGATGTAATTCTGGTACTGCATAATTCGTTTCTCAATCTCCACCAAAATTAACCTCCTTTGCCTGCGAGCAACTCTTCCTCTTCCTTCAGCTTTGGTATCCTGGATAGAAATAGAAAAAGTTCTAACAATTACACAAAACCAGAATGGACAGCGGACACACGCACGGAACACGACACCTCTATCTAATGTTGAGTCCTGACACCATCCTTTTCTTTTAAATATACACTGAATAGCAACCAAGACATGAGAAAACAGTAAAAAAGCCCTGAAAATAGATGATTAAATAGAAAATCAGCAACCAACTTAGACACTCTAGCAGCCAAGAAAAGCAGGGAAGGTTTTACACGCCATATCATACACAAGTATCACTTTTGCACCACATTGAATTGCTATTACGGCATTATCTTTGTCTCAGGCAATTTTCAGTAGATGAACATGCTTATGTAGGTAAACAAGAATATTATGGAGTGCATGCATGCCAGAACAAAATCCTTTGGCAACTACATATGAGTCAACTAAATTAAGATCGGAAGAACAATCTAACTTGTCTTTATACATGATGCAGCAGTTTCAGGAAGTCGCAAAATGTTCCTGGTCAAAGTGCAGCTAGAAAACAAAATGGCAACTATGTAATCCAAATGCCATCACAGTGAGATATATAACGAGAGTTCACCTTGCATGTTTAGCAAACCAACTCGCACAGCTAGTAAGTATTAATATCATAATCAAAGTGAAATGCGCATTTTTGCTTGCAAAGTCACACCACATGATCATCTCACCTGTTTTAGCCAGGCTCTCATTATCATTAGCAGAATAAGAGAGAGGAAAAATGCTGGCAAGGCAGCTAGAATTGCAAAATTGATTTCATTTGCTCTAAGTATCTGGTTAAGCTCAAGCATTGCCCTGATGACAATAGGAAATCACGTCACTAAAGTAGTTAGAGAGAGCAAGTGAATTAGAAGCTGATAGATATCGACTGGCCAAAAGTACCATGCTAAAGAACTTACGTCTCTATATCCAGTTTTAGCTTCTGGACCTGCAACCACAAAAACAAATGGTATGGTCACCTGAACCAGAAAAGCAGAACCACTAGGCATTATCTGTACTACCTGAATGAGCAAAGCACGGGCAAGCTCTCCACTAAGAAGATTTTTCACAGGATGCATCAGTTCCTTCTCATATCTACGATAAAGAGATGAAGAAAGGGATTTAGAATTTTGTAAGCTTATTAGCCAAAGGGAAACTATCAAAATAACAGCACAAGCACGAGTAGTTGAAAGCTTTGTCGAGCAGATACTATATCCACAGAGAAGCGATTTAAGACCTGACACTGTGAAATTGTAAGTGCAATGTTTCAAGTCTGGCATCCCGTAAATTTTCATAATCATATACCTGGCCATAACTATTTCGAGCATTTGCTGATCAGATGCATCCTCTGGCAGCTTCTGGCCCTCAGTCTGCTCGCTGAAAGCCTGCAACATTCTGGTAATGATAAAAGATGTTAACAGAAAAAGAAAGAAGGAATGAAGGGGGAAAAATCAATTCGGAAGTCAAATCAGGAACCAAAAGCTAAGAAACATATTAGGTTTCTGTAGTATCTCATTTTCTTTCCATGATTCCTTTCACATAGAATGGCGATAGTTTAAGCAAGTCAATCAACATGCATCGTCGCTCATTCTGTTGTTGGGGCTTAGGTAGAGGTAATCTTTGAAGCAATGGACTTCTCTTCTCTTCTACTTGTATGTATGCATTACTTCTCAAGGTCTGTTTCCCTTCCTGTCCATGCATAGTTTCACAAGTATATCAAAAGAAAAATGGCATTGCCTCACATATACCAATGTTTATGTCTACAGAACCAGAAGAAAAGCATTCTCCGAAACTGAAGCCCATCGGAGTCTTCCCACAACTAAAAAACTGAAGTTGTTACTTCGGTGTGCCATCTTCTCCATGTTGGGAAAAAAAGAATTAGCAGAAAACTAACCTATGGAGAGATTTGGAAGTCAAATGTACTTCTTCAAGCTCCATTGCACTTTCATGTCTCTTCCTGAAAGTTTCAAAGAGTTCGTCTCTGATGGACAGAAGCTGATGAAGCAGTATTAACAATCAGTTCCATTACTTTCTATATATCCATCATCTCGAAAAACTATATGCAGAAGGCAATTCAAATTTCTGATATCAATGGTATGCTGATTTAAACAAATATGTAAACTGACAAGAAAATCACATGGAACTATACCGGTTGCTCTACATGATCATTGAAAAAGCTAAGTGTAGATGCCTTCGCTTCATGAATCCAGTTGCTAATATCGGAACTTCCCATCAATCTGCTGTGCCTGACCAGCCACATAGAGCAGGCGGCAAATCCAACTGCTCCACACGTATAGCTGATCCAGTACTGAGTAACTTTTCTGGGCTTCTTGTACTTGGCCACCTAAGGAACGAAAAAGAGATTTACTTGCACGGGCGAATGCTCCAATCGGCAAGAAAACAAACACATTCACCCAATGTCAATAAATTATCCAGTCCTTTCTGCACGATAATAACTACAGATGGACTTTGGGAGGTTGTAAAATGCTCTGAGAACTGTTAAGACCTTGTGGCAGTCTCACTGTAAGACAGATATGGAAAATGTTCCTGCAAACAGATTTCAATCTCCATCTCTGTATCAACTATTTATTTATTTATTTTTAGGGTAAGGGTATCAACTATTTATTTTGTTCTTCTTTTCACAAATAAAAACATATTGCATTCATAAGGGCAAGGAATATGTCAATAGTACATTACATTTAAAAAGTAGGCAATATAAAACTGTAACGGCAAGCATCATATATACGTACTTCAATTCATATTGTTATTTAGCATTGAGTTACCAGCACAGCTATGTTGTCTCTAGTAATGTAATGGGTAGTTTATTTGGGGTAAAAAGTAGCTAAGACTTACCGCAAAAGATAAGTAAGACTCAAGTTTCTGTAAGTTCTGGTAAATCAAATTGATAGCATCATTAATTTCACAATCTGTCCACTGAGATCCTTCCTGAATTACTTTGGGCAAACTATAAAATCCAAGCCGATGAGAATAGCTTCCATCAGGAGAAGAATTATTCTGCATGAGCAAAGACATGAAAACTTCTTCATATATTGGTACATAAAGGTAATCAGCTCCCGTAGGTTTCAGTTTTTGGAGTAAAACCAAAGGGAGAACTCTAAGCAAAATTCCGAGGTAACTTCTAGAGAGAATCCAAAGGACAAGGATAAGTATGACGGGGAAGGAACGGGTTATAACAGAAGCCCACACCTGATTATGCAAGGGCAAAGAGCCAATAGATTCCTCCAACTTTGAAAATAAACCGTCCATAACAACCAATAAAGATGGCAAAGACTTCTCTGGGCTTTTGACCAGTTCTTCTCCCCGTTTGTCAACTTCAACATAGACCTACAATCCCTTATGAAAAATTTAAAATAAGTCATTGCATCCATGGACATTACTATGCACAGATATTGGGTCAATCACAATAAGCATGTCCAAAGCAACCTAGCTAGAGGACAACAGCAAGAAAAGCAGTGGACATGCACGAAAAAAACATGAGAAAATTCACTGGAATATACTACAGAGACACAAACTATTTACTTGAACACAAATATCATGTATGACTATGTTTAGACATCTTTTGAGAAGGTTTCCTATTGGTTAAATTTGTGCTCATTTCCATCTTATAAATGACTTAAAAATAATATAAGTGACTCCTATATGATGATAAGATGCGAATTTACACCTCTACCTAGATGTTTTGATAAAACTCCTATAGCTAAGAGCCTGAGGCATCCTAATGGATCGATTGTCGAGACATATGCTAGATAAATAAACGAAAATTTTATTTCACAATATTGACCCCAATTATGGTTTCATCAGGCAAAAGCCGTCCTTCTTTAAATTCAAGCATTCAAAGTTTTCATTTCTTAAGCTAGATATTGAGTTCACACAGGTAACAGATGGAGGCAATGAAATATCCAGAAAAATTGATTGACTTCATCCTTTACACTCAGGAAAAAATACCTATTAAAGCCAGCCAAGATTGGAAAGCAACTAAAATGCAGCATCAATATTAGAATCTGACATAATTCTAAATCATTATCAAGTACAAAATCTCTAAAATAAAGCAAACTCAAGTGTTCCCAACCAAAGCCAGCTAATTAAGCATCCTTAATCGATGCAGGAGATAGACAAGAACTGAAATGATACTGCTTAGGCCTAATTCTGGTAATTTGTCAAACCAAGGATAGTAAACAATAGCCAACCTTATGAAATGATAGGGTCTCATCATCGGTCATGTGAGATTCCCTGTTTCCTTCGAGTAATTATTCTGGTAGTCATTTCACAAATCCACTCAAAATAACAAGTGCGGCCTACTAATGAAAATAATATGTTTCAGATCATCTAATTGATGGATAGGATCAACATTGAGTCAAGAAGTACAGAGAATGTGTGCTAGCCATTTACTATGTAATTGCTAAGGGATCAGCTATTGGCTATCAATGTGCCATAAGTGTTCAGAACTTTACATGAGAAGGTATTAATCAAACAAACTATAAGTAAGAATCGAGTAATGCAAACCTCGGCTAGAAAAGAAGCAAGAGAACATCTCAAGTAAGTCAAAATGGTTATCCTCTCAGATATGTGTGCTGATGCGGAGTGGCATAGGTGTTGCAATGAATAATTCCCTGCCACAGATCGTTGTACCAATCGCACTGTTTCATCTACAAAAGCAAGTGGCCCTCTCTCAAGAATCATGAAGTACATCTTTTGACCATTAGAACCCTGAACTCAGAAAGACGAAATCAGAAGTCAGCTCACAAACACTACAGCCAAACAATGGCGAAATATAACTTGTATTCTAGAAGTATGAACCAAAATTTAATAACCTCAGCTCGCATTTGCCAAAACTGCAAATGCTTCTCAACATCATGCAGATATGATAACACATGTGCCATAATATCCTCCAGGACATCGTAAACTCTAGATGCCTCAGTTAAAACCCTGCATTTCACCGTTCAAAAGTTAGCTAAGAACCTTTGGTTGGAAGCACGAACCAAAACTAGGCACGACTATAATTCCAACTGACATCAACCATAAAAAGCAATCGGTTCTCCACTACAGCATAATTTCAGATACTTGCTAAATCTCCATGCAACTTCTACAGCAAGTATATCTTCTATCCACAAGGAGAAGACTACAATGGCTTATACAACACACGATCAACTGAAAATGAAGTGCGTAGACACATTGACCGACTAGAATTCGCCCAATCAACACGGCCTGCAAAACCGAACATTTGAATCAACTGCACCAACTGCGTGGGTCCTCCCATTTTCTGGGCAACCGGATAGAACGTTTACGAAGAGAGGGGCCTTACACGGTGCAGTCGGCTGAATTGGAAGGCAACGGAAGAGGAAGACACGACGTGCGTCTGCGAGACCTCGGGCCAGCGGTCCGGCGGTACAGGCTGGAGATCTTCCCGAGAAAATTGGAAACGGGAGAGGGAGAGGAACCGAAGAGCCGGTTCCGGACGTATCCCGAGTATAACGAGCCGAGAGCCTTCAAGTCCTTCGATCCGGTCTCAGGCGCCGGAGCTTCCATGGATGCACGGGGAATGAGGTGCGGCTCTCAGGTCGGAGCTACCGGTGAAGTGGATTCAGATTGCGATCAACGGAGCCGACTGCGACGCTGCAATGTGGCGGAGGGAGATGTTCCGAAGAGTGCGAGAAGCGTTTGAATGTTTGACCTGCAAATTTTTCGCGTAAGGCCCTGAATTTTTGTAAATTCACAAATGCGCCCAGCCACAAGAAGAAAGCGAAGGCGCAGTCCGCACATGATGCATCGCCATTGAAGGTCACTGGACTGTCTAGCCCAGTAAGGTTGAGAATGAAATGGTGGGTGAGCGAAGTCCAATGTGAGAAATTTGGACAAAAAATTCATGTCCATCCACTCTAACTAGAAAGTTTGGACAATTGCGTTCGAGTATAATAGAAAGTGACTTCTCTAAAACGGCATAAATTTGTAGCCAACCAAATTTTCCCAATCATTGGGTTCGAGTTTCAAGTAATCCTCACACAATATATTCAATAAGCACATATGTCTCGTTCGACTAACCGAAAATTTAGTAATCTGTCTTACTTTTATAATTATCTCGTGCATGTTAAGTTAGATCGGTTCGGAATCCAAATGAAATATTAGCTTTCCAAGTATGGAGGAAGCTTGTTTTTAGAATATACAATGCTTATTTACACTTTTATCGTGATTTTATCATTAAATTACTTCAAAGGCATTTAACAAGTAATGAGTTAGATAAAATTTACGGCCATACACTACATTAACTATTATATAATATGTAATATAACTATTTTAGAAGTAGATGATTTCACATGGAACCTGATTAAGAAATATTCTTAACATGGTATCCCAAGTAAAGAAGTTATTCGCGATCAACGATTACCTAAATCAAAATCATCTTCATTGTTAATTACACGAATTTGGTCGTGGCCCCCATTTGATTGGAGACAGTGTTGGTCTCACGATATTGTTTTTCCCACAACGTAACTCACACACATGCACAAACATATGCTTAGTTTGTAAGCAAACCACAGACGTAACACCGATGTCACGGTCAAGGCCGATGTCCATGATGTCCATGACCAAATGACTTAAGCGCGAAGGCTACTTGGCAGAGCCCCGGCGGTGACGGTAACTACCATTGCCTCGCCTATAAGAAGACCAAGAAGCAGAGCCTCTTCACATCTTGCTGCTACCGAGAAGTTCTCAATCGTCGCCTGCAAATCCGAGACAGAAAAAGGTGAACAAGAGAGGAGGAAGGGATGATGGGGAGGGTCGGTGATATCCGTCAAGTCTCTGGAAACCAGAACAGCCTCGAGATCGACGGCCTCGCTCGCTTCGCCGTCGATGAGCAAAACAAGAAGCAGGTACGATTCTTATTCTTCCCCCTCTTTTGGCTCTTTCATCACACAGGACTCGGGGTGATCCAAAAACATAATGCGATTTTTAGTTAGGGGCGAGAGGAAAAGCTTGCATGAAATTTTTGTGGGTTATGTCATATGATTACAAGAAAAATTGCACTCATGTGACATCAGAAGACAAATGATGGAGGACTGGTTAATCTGGGCGAAGAACAGGTGGAGAGAGAGAGAGAGATGATGGTGTTGCTGTGGTCGCAGGGGAGGTCATGTTGGTTGTTAAATTGGTTTTCTTTTGAGGTTCTGTGAAAAGTATCCATCGGACTTGTTTTTCGAATTTGGTTTGCGGTGTTTGTGAATTGTGGGTCGGGTCTCATGGATTTGAGTGAATGTGTGGTGCAGAATGCTCTTCTGGAGCTTCGGAAAGTGGTGAATGTGAAGCAGCAGGTGGTTTCGGGTACCATGTATTACATTACCTTGGAGGCGGCCGACGGCGGTGTCAAGAAAGTGTATGATGCTAAGATTTGGGTGAAGCCGTGGATGAATTTCAAGTCGTTGCAAGAGTTCAAACTCGTCGGCGATGCTGCTGCTGAGGCTAGTGCTTAGTTTTGGGCTATGTCATCTGTTCTCTGCTCTGTCTTGTGCGGACATGTTAGCGGAGTTAAGAGATGTTTTATGTTTAATTTTCTCGTAAAGCCTGGGAAATGGTTGCGACTCTGTAACGTTGCAGACTCCAATAACTTTGCTCGTTCTTTTGCTATTCTCTCTTCGTGTAGTGTACAACATCTGGGGAACATCTGGTCCAGAAATTTACTGAGAGGTCTGATAACAGATTCCTAAAACTGTGCTTGTTGAGGACCGCATGTGGATGCCTTTAGAATCCTGAGATGTTTAGTCAAAATTGTCATTCGATAATGGATTGGAGAAAAAGACGAGTGCATCATCATGTTTGCTGTTACTGCTTAGGTATTAAGGAAGGGAGGATCATGAAGAAGATGATGAGTGCTCATTGATCACTCATCCGAGAAAATACACAATTGCGAGAATGATAGACTTGATTTGCATTTGCAGCTCTGTTTTCACCTGAGTCGATGATGCTGGAGAAGGTCTTTTAGGATGTGTTAATGGGTAGGGAGGATCTCTGATTCGGGTTTCTTATATAGGACAGCTCGAGCAATTCACATGCCTACATGAGTTACGGCTATTGATAAGATAATTATGCGAGGCACGATACTCACTTTTGGCTCTTCCGACAGTAAATAGTTATATTAGGCACTGTTTATGACTCAGTCCAAGCATGGATTTGAAGATTTCCCATCGAGCCTCTGAAAAGAAAGAGCATATTGCGAGCCGCTTGAGTGTGTTGACGTCGAACTTAGCGGATCTTGTTCGAGCATCCTAAAGACATTCTATAGCTGTGGTTGATATCAATGGCGATCCTTTTCTGTGTGGTTATGCTTCGTAGCGTGTCAACATCCTTTATCTTCAGCATACACAATAGGCTAAAGCTAGTAGATTCCGGCAGACAAGTAAAGTCGGATTTTTGTTTTGTCGGATGGACAATGTCTTCAAGGGAATCTGCGTAGGCCTTCTGTGCTCAAAGCCAAAGGGTGAAGAGAAGATTGAAGACACATTACGTCTCTTCTTAGAACAAAGAAAAACTTCACTTTGATCTAAACTATTCACTTGCTATCAAAGTTAGCCCGTTCAATCCGTTGTGTTCAAGACAGCAAATCAACGTGTTCTATTGTTGGCTTTACAATCAGATGATAAATCTTTATAGACATGTCATTCATGTCCATGTCATTATATTGAGTTGGCTACACACATGTAAGTTGATCAATTCGGATAGTGATATTCTCGATGTGTTAGTAATTTCTTCATAAGTGTTAATGACTTAATTTGGTAACATTTATTGACGACGAGTAAATAAATGAAATGGGAAAGGAATGAAATTGAATGGAACCGTTCCAATATCTTTGTTTGATAAATTATATGGAATGTAATTGGAAAAAATGTTGCAGGAATGGAATTGAATGAGATTTTTCCAATAAAGTTGATTAAACTTGTACTTACAAAAATGAATATTTTATTATACTATGATTATGTAAAGTTTTTTATATAACATGCATAAAATGATAAATTAACTGATATTTTAATTAACTGTCATCACATTGTTTGTTAATTTCAATTTAGGAAATTTAAGTTAATGTATTCACTAAATATAATTGATTATTGCTTAACATTTACAGTTATTTAGTGTTAATAATTTAATCTGCGATCTATCAACAATAATTTAAAATTACTACATCAAAATTTAAGTAAAATTGTTATTGAATGGTCTAATAATTGATATTATCTGATTACGATCCATGATAATTACAAAATACTGATCATGTTGATTATAAGTTGATACTGTGATTTAAAATTGATATTTAACAATTATTTATCAAGAGGTAAAGCGGGGATTTTATTAGGGAGCAACTAAATATGGATCGGGTGAAATGGAATGTTCGTTTACCAAGCACACCGGGAAACACACCGGGAGTCCTGAAAGTGATATGTTCATGTCTTCTCCTGAGAAGTAATGGAAAACTGGGTGATAGAATAGTAGATAATGGGAAGAGAGAAATTGAGTTGTTCTTATCTTCTTTTGATTGATTAAAGATAGGGCGAATTATATTATCTCCCAAACACTATTTTGGCGTTTGTTTTGCCAAACGAGTCTCCAATTTTTTGCAATGTTCCTCTTGAAATTTCGAAATCAATTGCAATCACTACAAAAAAACTGTTTTTTCGCTACGGTAATAGCGACGGATAAATTCGGAAAATCCGTCGCTAAACAAATTTGCGACGGAATCTGTGACGGAACAAAAATCCGTCACAAATGGATGGTCGCAACATTCAGCGACGGAAAATGTTAATATCCGTTGCCGTTTTGCTATGGAAATGGTCCGTCGCTGAATCCGTCACTAATTTAGTGATGGATTTTTACCGTCGCTGAAGCCATCACTAATATAGCGACGGATATAGTCCGTCGCAAAACATGTAGCGACGGATTACGACATCGCTACATCCGTAGCTATGTCGCTACGGAAGCTATATCCGTCGCTATTTCAGTGACGTATTATTGCCGTCGCCAAGTTCCGTGGCAAATTTAGTGACGGAAAATTTTCGTCGCTAAACGTATTGTGACGGATTAATCCGTCACTAAACCCGTCACTAAGTGGTTACTTAAGTAATATCCGTCGCTAGATTGGCGAGTAGCCGGTTTGCTACGGAAATCTTTTGTCGCTAAATTCCGTAGCAAATTTGCTACGGAATATCGTAATATTCCGTAGCTAACTTCGAACAATTTAACTGAAACGAGAAAAAAAAATTTCGTCGGCGGTAAATTCGTAGCCAATGTTCGTTATCTTTTAGCTATTTTGTTCGTTAGTCCGTTGTGAAATTGGCCAATAAACTTACATAACAAAAGTCCAATTAACATTTAGTTATCGTCTTTTGCATCGAAATTTTTTTAACAATAAAAAAAACTGCATGCAGATTTATTCAAAACATAATAGTAATAATTGGTTGACATTTATTTGTTGTTATGTACCTGATAAAAAAAATGCATTCGCTGAACATTGGAAACAAACTATCAATATCTTATTTCAAAAAAGATATAAATATCAAAACACAACAACGAACTAAAGAAGTACCATTTATCCATTTCATCCAACATCCCACAAATAACCGAGACGATAAATGGAAAAAAAAAACCATTCTTATGAACTACGAAAAAGACTACAACACCTTCAAATGGCCACCAAAGCATAAACTCTCTAGCTTCAATCCTGCAAAAACATAGCAAAAGCAAACGATCAATATCTCATTTCAATAGAACAAGGATTAATGCGCCAATGAAAGAATAACAGTAACTCACCAAAATCCAAGTCTTCCACTATACCATTTTGAAGGGAGTTCACTGTCACCGGTCAATTGGTCTTCTATTCAAACATCTGAAAGTGATGAAATCAGAATTGTACCCGCCACAATTTCTTTGAAACTTTAATCCAAGAAAGCTGCAACCTTAGAATATACAACACCTTTTGCGTCTGACCAAAACCACTTTCGACATGTGTTAAAATTCTCACATTTTAAGCAAACATTCGTCATTAACATCACTAAAACACATAAGCCAGCTCAATATTCTCATGCATGCTCTGAGGTAAAAGAAGAAAATAGATTTAGAGATTAGAACTTATTCATCAGCATCAGCATCGGCATCATCATTCGCGTGCTCATCGCCTAGATTATTAGTGGGAGGTACAAGAGGAACCTCATTGTTTTGGATGTTGAGGTGTTGCAATATGAGTTGCATTTGCTGTTTGACAACTCTCATTTCTTCGTCTTTCTCCGCAAGTTGCCTTTTCAGTTGGTCAACTTCTCGATCCATTTGCTCTTCATGTGCTATCCTCGTTGAACTAATGACACCATATGATGACATTCCAGCTGTTTTTGGTGTGTATTCCCTTGACAAGGAGCCCATCCCAAATATTCTTCCACTTTTTATCCCACCCGATGCCTCAACCCATAGGTCCATACTATCCACTGATTCTTTAGACGGAACACCCCCATCACCAACACTAGGGACAGACATGGCTAGTGATTTATACTTTTCCTACATCCATCAATATACATGAAATATATATCATCTGTATAATTATAATTACAATATGTAAAAGCATTATACTTTCCTTACAATTATCTGAAGACCTTACAAACCTTAATAGCTCGAGCTCGTTCGCTGGTCCAACTCTTATCTTTTTTCTGAAATGCACGTTCAAATGTGTCGGTGTATGTCGGTTCCCTCTGTTGGGTTTCTTGGTTTCTTAAACGCAGCGGAAAAACGAAACCCAAATAAGATCCATGTGTATATTAAAATCGAAGTAAGTTTTCTAGACATACCTTTTGCTGCATGCTGACAAATTCGCGCTTGGTTGTGTCTGGATTAGCACCCCAAGTGTTGCGCCTCTACCGGTATCCACACACACGAACTGAGATCTCCAAACCCAAATGCTAGCTTGCAGATTATGGAGTTCTTTCTGCTTGATCACTTGTAATCCTCGAGACTGTCTCGCAGATCAATGAACACAGACGCCTCTGTATATTTTATCCTTAATGTGTGAGTTTCATGAAAAACCTCTAGAGTTTCTTCCACAAAAAGAGTATATATATCATCAAGCAAAAAGGGCGGGACCCACTTAAGTCTTTGGGTCATTATCCACCGAATAAAATAAATCAGTTCGATATATTGTGTGCGACCCTGTAGGTTCACTAGACATTAGCAGCGTGCTAAAACTCTTTTAGCCCACAAGTTATAAGCGGTCTCTAGCAAGACATTATGATTACCTAAGTATAGTGAATGTCGATATTGCCGACACAACCTAAACCACAATTATTGTTAGAGTATCATTATTAATTGGTTCCTAGGGCAGACCACTAACAATCTCCCACTTGCACTAGAACCAATCATACAAACTAAGTCCCTTTGTCACTAGATGTTTGAGTAAAGCATAAGGCAGGATAAGTGTCAACCTTATATAGCTCAAACTCATTTTCTCGATACCGCGGCTGGAATGTCAAACCAAGTAATTGACTCTTCAACCTACTTGAGATGGCCATCTTTTCACAATATCAACTCTACGGGAGGCCAGGATATCATACTCTCGTTATATGAGAGGGACAAATCCCATCTTGTCTACACATATCCCTCAGCACGATTCATGACATGCCCAATCAAAATCTTTATAGTCACTTGTTACAGCTGACGTTTGGTAATGTTAAAGCATTACAATTCACCTCTAGGAAATCATGGCAGACTCAGGTCAAAGGACTATACTCTATAGTTGTGATGAGAAATACTGATGGCATTATATAACAATCCTACAGTAATCTCATAACGGGTCTGTCCAATACAATGTTCTCCAACATGTATTTCACGTGATCAACTTTATATCTCTATATTCGTGACCTGTGAAACATGGTCATTAGTTGACTCACATGCTAGTCTCAAACGCCATTGACATCCCAATGCACAATGACAATTGACTAGGGACATTTAGAATATTAATATCCATTTTATTAATAGAATTTCACGATCAAATCACGCATTTGATTATCTATTAAGATATTCAATATTCAAGGGATTAATATTTCGCATTTAATAACATAAATAAATCGAAATCAAACATAACATATATCCCATTAATGAACAATAAAAGCGTATATTGCATATGCTCCCACTCACATCAAGACCACTCAATCATGTGTCTAAGACCTAAAGCGTTACAATGACGCTCATGCTAAGGCTGTGGAAGAGCCTTTGTCAACGGATCAACAACATTCAACTTAGTTGCAACTTTGCATATCTTAATATCACCTTTCTCAATGAATTCTCGAATGAGGTGAAACTTCCTGAGTATGTGTTTGGTTTTTTGGTGAGACCTAGGCTTTTTAGCCAGGGATATAGCCCCATTGCTATCACAATGGAGATCCACCGGATTCATACTAGTGGGAATGATTCCCAGTTCTTGTATGAACTTTCGAATCCAAATAGCTTCCTTTGATGCTTCTGAAGCAGCAATATACTCAGCTTCTGTTGTAGAATCTGCAACAGTTTCCTGTTTGGAACTCTTCCAGCACACCGCTCCACCATTTACGCAGAAAACAAATCCTGACTGCGATCGAAGGTCATCTTTGTCGGTTTGGAAACTAGAATCTGTGTAACCACTTACATTGATCTGTTCTTCACCTCCACAGACTAAAAATAGATCCTTAGTTCTTCTTAAGTACTTAAGGATATTTTTAACAGCTATCCAGTGAGGTTCTCCTGGATCTAATTGGTATCTGCTTGTCATGCTTAAAGCACAAGCAACATTAGGACGAGTGCACAACATCGCATACATGATGGATCCTATAGCTGATGCATAAGGAATCCTACTCATGCGGTCTCGCTCATCTTGTGAGGAAGGACACTGAGTCTTGCTAAGACTTATGCCATGTGTCATTGGGAGAAAACATTTCTTGGAATTTTGCATGTTAAACCTATTAATGACTTTGTCAATATATGTACTTTGACTCAGTCGAATAAGTCTCTTTGATCTATCTTTATAGATCCTGATTCCCAAGATATAGTTTGCCTCTCCCATGTCCTTCATAGAGAAACACTTTCCTAGCCATGTCTTAACAGACTGAAGCATAGGAATGTCGTTTCCAATGAGTAGTATGTCATCCACATATAACACTAGAAACACAATTGCGCTCCCACTAGATTTCTTGTAAACACACGATTCTTCTTTGTTTCTGATGAAGCCAAACTCTTTGACAGTTTTATCGAAACGAATATTCCAGCTCCGCGATGCCTGCTTTAGTCCATAAATAGAACGTTGAAGCTTGCAAAGCTTCCTAGCGTTATCAGGTGATGTAAAGCCTTTAGGTTGTGTCATATACACATCCTCCTCTAGTTTTCCATTTAGAAAAGCAGTCTTTACATCAATTTGACATATCTCATAATCATAGTATGTAACAAAAGCTAGGATAATCCGAATGGACTTAAGCATAGCAACTGGCGAATAGGTCTCATCATAGTCAATACCATGAATTTGTTTGAAACTTTTAGGGACAAGCCTTGCTTTATGGATATGAACCTTTCCATCCATATCAGTTTTCTTCTTGAAAACCCACTTATACCCTATAGGTTTGATACCTTTGGGTGGATCAATCAAAGTCCAAACTTGATTTTGATACATTGAGTCCATTTCGGATTTCATGGCCTGAAGCCATGTCACGCCCCGATTCAAGGGGGACGAAGCAATGTCTTCAGGATCCAAAATATACACTTCGCTCCATGAAACAAGATACCGGTACTTCCATAAAAATCACAAGTCGACGTCCAAATACAAAAGAGGTAAGACGAAATGGTAAATCCTAACATCAGTCTAAGGACACAACGTCGCACAGCTATACGATAAAATAAAATAAGAAAAACGCGACTAGGGGAAGGGAGGGCGAGTACTAGCCCTAAGGGGTAGTCGCCAGCTTAGGCCAAGTCCGCTCCAGCTGCAGCTCCCAGTTAGGTCCTCCAGATGCTCCAGCTCCACTGGTCCCTGAACTTCCTCCCCGTAAAGGTCCTCCTCCATAGGCTCCTCCTCCACTGACTGGTCCTCCGAGTCTGAGAGTTTCGGGTCCATGCTGGGGTCCTGGGATGGTGGGGTGGTGGGATGAGATTCAACTATCTCAGTGAACGAACCCTAACCTTAGATTAGGAATACCCCTGTCCTAGGGTCCCTGGTCGTCCCTCCCCACTCTCAAGTCTCTGTAGCCTAAGTGGAACACCTCACATACCAATCCCCGGTTATCGCAGAGAACACACAACCCATGCCAAGCCTAGGGCTCCCTACCTCTAGTTATCTGCACTGAGAGTTACTAGAAGGTCCGAAGGGATCTTAGGGTTTTCAGGGGACAGGTCAGCTGACTGGTAGGGGATCTAAACAACACTATTCACGAAAATATAATAGCAGAACTAATAATTAAATGCAATTCTAAAATAATTAAATAATTAAATGCAATTTCTAAAGTAATTAAATAATTAAATGAAATTAAGATCTACAAGCTTAATAATAAATAAAGCGTAAATAAATAAACTTTACAACCTTTTGGTGTCCAACCACACCACTCTTGACCCGATGGGTCTGACCCCTCGCGGGTCCCGAGAACATACGAGGGCATTTCTCGTATCGCGTGAGATGCCAAGCCCTAATCATAACTAAACCATCGAAAGGTTTATCATCCATTGACTAACCAAATACAACTAATGGTCTAATCGATCGGCATATAAGCTATGCAATTTCAAGATTCTAGCCATTCTACTTGCTCTAGCCGTTCTACCCGATTTCTACTAAAACAGTGAATACGCCTAATAAAAAGTTAGAATCCACTCACATGATTTCCTCGCAAATAAGCGGCTCACGGCGAACTCCGGCGAGACTCCGATGGCCGGGGACGTTCCTTGGTGCTGCTGGGAGGTTGAGGGACTCGCGAGTGGCTGTGGGTGGCGACGGAACGGCTCGGACATGCCTCAAAGGCGCGCGACCAGCAAGCCCTAAAATTGGGTTCGGCGAGTACTAGTTGGTTTAAGACCAAATTCGAGCAAATGGTGCCAAATTGGTGAACCAAACCTATTGGGCTTTGTAAAGGGGACTTACACGAGTCCAATGGTGGTGGCGGCGTCGCTTGAGGTGGCCGGAACGGCGAGTAATCGCCCGTTGAATGTGCTGGCCGGAATCTGGGTTCAAGAGGGAGGGGTTGTGCTTTGGAGGTTGATTTCTCTCAAATGGCTCAACACCAAAGGCCGAAATCGGTGCCATTGTGTTCATAAGACTCCCACCTATCGATTGAAGGTGGTAGGGAGGAGTGGGTGTCGCCGGGAAGGGCACGGTGGCCGGCGAACAGCAGCTCCGGCGGAAACAGGGGTACTCGGTGGTTTGGGGGTAGAATGGGTGATTTTCGACCAAATCGATCCCAACCAAAGGCTAGATTAGGGTAAAGGAGTACCAACAAATCCAATGGAAGCAACGGCAAAGGCTTTAGATCGAAGGATTGGGAGAAATCGCGATTTGAAGCTCAGACCAAGAATCTGGAAATTCCAGAAAACAGTTCTGGGAAGGCTTCTTTGGGGGCTTCCCGACGGCGAACCGGGTGGAATCATGAGAGGAGGTTGGTATCTATGGAAAGCTAGTTTTTCAAGGATTCCAACGCCACCAACGGCGCGTCAAACGGAGGTCGGACCTGAAAGTTATGGGCTTCCAAAGATGGGGTGTCGCTCGGGTCCGAATCTGGAAAAACTCGAACCCAGAAAAAGTGTTCCGTGAGGGCTTCTTTCGGGGCCTATAAAATTAAATCTAGATGGATTCTTGGGGTGTGGTTGGTCTCTTTGGAAACTAGATGTTACGAGGAAGACAATGGCGCAAACGGTACCCAAAACGGAGGTCGGAGCAAGAAGTTACGGCTCTCCAAAGATGAGGGTTTGCACTGTTCCAACCCAGCAACTGTTTCGTGGAGGCTTCTTTCGGGGCCTCCCGACGGCGAACCAGGTGGAGTTACGGGCTGTGGTTGGTGTCTATGGAAAGAGGGTGTTTCAAGCTTTCCAATGCCACCAACGGCACATCAAAAGGAGATCGGAGCCGAAAGTTATGGCCCTCTGAAGATGGGGGTTTCTCCAGTCCGAATCTGGAAAATGAAGAAGAAGAAGAGAGGAAGGAGGCACGTGGGGAAAAGAGAGAGGGAGAGAGCTGATGAGATGGGGGCTGACTTGTGGGTCCTCCATGTACTATCTATCTACTCAATCAAGGAAGAAAGTCAAAGTGGGAGGGGAAAGAAGAGGGTGGCGTGCACGCAAGGGGGGGGAAAGGAAAGAAGAAGAGAGAGAGAGAGAGAGAGAGAGAGTGAGTCGGCTGCACATGGGTGTTGGCCGGTCAATGGTCAACGTTGACCGGTCAACCCATTAAATAAATAAAAAAAAATTAAAAATTACAAAAATTACAAAAATTCCTAAAAATCCCGAAAATTATAAAAATGTTCCCAAACCTCAAATTCATGGTTTTTGGGGCCCAAAACGTGATTTATAAATTTTCAGGAGACCAAACATGATTTCCGAAAATTCGAAATCGTCCGAAACGAGATTTCGCGATTTAGTCCAGGGAGTTCCCGAGGCCAACGGGCCACAAACTAAACCCGCAAATTCCTACAATTAAGCCTCGAAAAGAGGTCGGAAGCGGGTCGTTACAATCTTCCCCCCTTAAAGGAATTTCGTCCCCGAAATTCGTCCCGTCTAACTTCTCAAGAAACCACCCTATGGTCGTCTCTCTTGAGATCGGTTTCTCTCACTAACGACGTTTCGTCATCTATCTCTAATCCTTAGAGTCAACGTCTTGGTCTAACTTGGTTCACATTTCCCAAGTTAAACTTCTTAGGGATAACCCTGGCAATCTTCGTGTAAACTCTTCCACATTCGGCGCCTCTATCAACATAGTACCACCATACTTCTGTTGTGCCATTTTGATGAAATACATTGAAGGTTTTGTCACCCCGACGACTTATTTCAATTTGGTCCCTCCTGATTGGCCGCTCCCATCGCATGACACCTTGTCATTGATTTCAATCAGTTCAAATTTCAACTTGAGGGGCATACCAGTCCATGTTCTCTTTCATTCTTTACGATTGTCTCATCTACTCAAGGTGAAATGTCTTTATCAACGAGGTCACCTTGAGAGAGTTAGGATCTTCCTCCAAACTTGGTACTTTATCCTCCGCAACTCTAAAATACAAACTTATATTCCTTTCGGGGCAAGCCACTTATAACCAGTGTAAATGTTCGGTGGAGATTATGAATCATCCTTCCACCTAATTTGTGTCTTAAAATCCTTTAGCAAAATTTTGCCGTAGCCTACTCCAGGCCACGCGTCGTGTCATTTGTACCGACCACTCAAGAGGCTTCACTGCCTCAAAATATATGCTACAGGTCAACTGCACTACATTGGGACACAATCCAATCCTCTATACAACGCATCACTATGGATACTCAGTCCATCAAGACCTGACCAAATTATTGACCTTTGAGCTATAGTCAACTTTTACTCTAGCCCATGAAGCCTTCCTTTACTCTTATCGGCCTACTCAAACTTCACATCTTCTTTCGGTGGTTCCCCTCAATGGCGTCACTATGCTCAAACTCTTTTTCGCAAGCCGACATTAACAATCAGTCAGTCCTAAGAGACTTCAAGTCTCAGTCAATGCTGCGTAACTCGGTCATTTCATGACCGTCTTCATCTTAGTAGGGTCCATTAAGATCTCTTCACATGAGATCATGTGTCCTTAGAATAACACACGGCCAAGCCATGACTCGTACTTACTAGCTCCTGTACAGTGTGTATTCTCGAAAAGTCTCCATCACAATCTTACCCTTGAACATTGCTTATGTTCTAGCTAACTCTTATACCATCAGTTATTCCAACTATTGGTAGCCAACATTCAAGTGCAATTATTTGTCCTTTCACTTTGTGAAGGGGGAATCAGCACAACGCAACCCATAGTAGTGTGCTAAGACAAGTAAATCCTTTATCCTGTAGCTTATGTGTATACACCTTCAATTCCTCTCATTTCGATAATAACATCCAATAGGGTGGCTCAGAGATCGGTTCCGTGCTGTGAATTAGCTTGATCACGACCTCAATTCCCCTTTCGTAGAACAATCCAAAAGACTTCAGAGAATCATCTCTCCGACGATATCTTCTCGCGTCGGTCCATCCACTAATCAAGTAACCACCATCGAAGCGGTATCACCACACTTGAATAGTTACTCATGGCTCACTTATTCTATCGGCTTATCTCTCCTGATGGTCATACCAACTCAGTCCTGGTTATTGTAGTCGAATCTATCCCTATTTTTACTTCGACCAATACCAAAATACACTCATGATACCCCTTGATCAATAAGATGCTATCACTTATCGAGGTCGAAACTCCAGAGTCTGTACCCAACGGCCTTACCCTTAAGTAAATCAATATTCTTCTCCAATCGTGTGAACATTCGCAAGGACTTACTTTCCTTTTCTATGAAAGTGTCAACACCCCTTCATGGTGACGCATTACGGTAGATGAATTCTTTGTATAATAACTCTTCTCAGGAGGCAACCTTAGTACTCCTTTGGAGACACATCTGCGATCCTCATACCACAGTGATTCCTTCAAACGTCGATTCTTCCATGGACGCATTCACATTTCTAACGACAAAACTGTGGGAATCATTTCTCATGACTGCACTACATCTTGTGTCTAATAAGCGTCGTCGAAGTTCCTCCTTTCTTTTTCCTTCAACAACATAAGAACCTTTTCATCAGCTCTTTTATGCTCTATTAACGCCAATGGGAGGGAATTGTCTTTGACATCTCTCTTGGCAAGCACACGAAAGTAAGCACTATTATTATTCCAACATTGTGTTGCCCTTTTCTATCAGGCTCTTATTGCTTGAACAATAAAGAGAGACTGATATTTCCTTCTTTTTCCCACTCATCGCTAAGCTTCTGTTGCTCTAGCAATATCCTTTGTATATCGTCATGTTGAAGGCGTTGCACCCTCCTTGTTCCTTTTTGCAAAAGCAGAGTGAAGCTTGTCTCTAGCGGCAAGCTCTTCTCATTGTACTTGGACTGTAGTCTCTCCAAGGTTTCATTTGTCCACTCCATCTTGTTAGCTAAATGCGCGACAATTCTGCGTCTACTTTAGGTTGCTTTCTGAACAGTGTCAAAGGTCGTTCATGACTTCTCAGTCTGGCAAAGGTAGTCTCCCATTGGTCAACCTACGTCATATTCATATGACCGTGCACACCAACCACATGTACTCAACTCAAGCCTTGTCTTCTGCGCCTTCTAGCCCTTTCTTCCCATGATTCTCAGTTTCAAAATCTTTCTCAACTCTGTTGCATTAATATATCCATGCCAATCATCATTACACCTCACTACCGCTTTTGCTGAGCGACCATCTCCATTCCAAAACAGGTGGACTCCTAAAGGTTTGTACTTGTTTAACTTGGTTAGCCAATATGCATTATCTGCAGGCTCTTTCTCGTTACTTTTGTCAACAAGAATGTTGATTATGACTCCAGTCCAAGGCCAACCAAAACTAACATCATGCTGAGGTGCTCGTGTAGTAGGTTACCGCAACTGGTTAAGGTGCTAGACCTGCCTCACTGGCTAGGTCTGTCTCTAAGTACCTTGCCAAGACAAAATGGTTTGTCTTTTGTTTGCCACTTCTATTCGCAGAACCTTTGCTCATGTCTGCTAACTACTGGCTCGCTTTCTATGTACCCAATAGTCAACAACACATCAATATGTTAGGGGGTTGCAACCTTGAGGACTACGATCAATGGTTTCGTAACCAGTCCAATTAATTCCGTTTGAAAGCCTAGCAACAGAGAGCTCATAGCATCCCGTATGACATTTATGGCATCTCCTGCGGTAGCGACACTAAATAATCAAGCATCTCATCAACTTCGCACAACCATCTCTTTTACTGGTAGAGGTAGCATACTCAATTCCAAACATCAACTCTTGTCAGCGATTGTCTCCACTCACGACAATTCGAGGTTCAAAGGTGACATTAATCCTTTCCATGTCCCTTTCAATTTTTAAGACTTTACACCTCACCTCATCATAGGTGTGGACCACCAGGGGTGCAGACTGACGTTCAACATCAAGTCTTTGGTTTATCACCGGATCTAAACATCTGATCCACTGGATCTTCCTCGATCCTCTTGCCGTACCTAGGCAACTTGGCGAACCTCGCCACAACCTCTTTCACTGACAGGTAACTCGGGCAGAGTCTTAAAATCTCGGCCACCTTATGCTCTCTCAGCAGTACTCAAGAATTGTTTCTTGTCTATCGCTCTCACAATAGCGTCACAGATCAATTCTGTTCTCTCAGGGAAAATTCGTCCCCTTGGTGGCCCCACCACCAGTGGTCGTGCTCAAGATCCAAGTAAGCTTACAAAGCTCATTATAAACAAGTGTCTTTCGGGTCGTCTCATACCTTGCAATTGTCCTCATCTCCCAGATGATGAATTGCCAAGACCACTTTATCACGACGATGCACATCATCATCGGACCACTACTTATCAACCCTCCGGAGCCAAAGCCTGGCAACTACCGGATCACACCTTCCAAAGGTCTGTGGAGGTCTCAATTTTGGAAAATCACTCTACCCAACTCTACACCACCCTTTTCCTTTTGTGGCTAGATTGGACTAGGGGCAGGGCTCACAATACCCTCAGTTGCGGCACTCACAAGAGGTGTCGAAAACAGTGACAGCTCTTAATGTTGTGTCACAACGGTACTTGCTGAAGTAGTGTTAACTGCAACACGGCCCTTAACTCTAGGCCGACTAGGCGATCACGCCACGGAGATCCTAAAAAGTAGAGGATATTCTCAATCCTCGGGTCTCCTTGAGTGTCACACTCAAAGCAAAGCGACTCACAGTCACTCTAACCACAGAGGTCTCTAACCTCTATCCATTCACAAACAACCAAACTTGGTTTCAATATTGTAACACCACACAGGCGGTGACAGAAACACCACACCCTCTCAAAAGGGTGATCATTGTCACAACAGCAGAGGCCTAGCCTCGCCACGCCGATCAACGGCCACGTGCCCTCCGGCACCACAAGTCCAGGTTCGGCTTTGCTGCACACGTTCTAGACCGCGCCAACTCAGCTAAACCAGACGTCACGTCACACACCTGACCTCGTCCTGTGCGTCCCATACCGCCCAGGTCGAGTCGGGCGTAGACCAAGCCCTATGGTCTCTAGCCAATGTCCGGCCTTGCTGCACACGTCCCATACCGTACCAACGCAGCTAAACAATTGACACCAAACTCAAGGTTAAGTGGGGGTCTTGAGCTAATCTCGGTCTGGTCTTTAGGTTTAACTAAGGTCCTGCGTCCAGACGTCTTATCCCAATACGTCCAGTCATTCACTCCTTATCACTCCAAGAATGTAACCTTTCCGTGGTTACTAACCTTTGCTCTGATACCAAGCTGTCACGCCCCGATTCAAGGGGGACGAAGCAATGTCTTCAGGATCCAAAATATACACTTCGCTCCATGAAACAAGATACCGGCACTTCCATAAAAATCACAAGTCGACGTCCAAATACAAAAGAGGTAAGACGAAATGGTAAATCCTAACATCAGTCTAAGGACACAACGTCGCACAGCTATACGATAAAATAAAATAAGAAAAAAACACGACTAGGGTAAGGGAGGGCGAGTACTAGCCCTAAGGGGTAGTCGCCAGCTTAGGCCAAGTCCGCTCCAGCTGCAGCTCCCAGTCCAGGTCCTCCAGATGCTCCAGCTCCACTGGTCCCTAAACTTCCTCCCCGTAAAGGTCCTCCTCCATAGGCTCCTCCTCCACTGACTGGTCCTCCGAGTCTGAGAGTTTCGGGTCCATGCTGGGGTCCTGGGATGGTGGGGTGGTGGGATGAGATTCAACTATCTCAGTGAACGAACCCTAACCTAGATTAGGAATACCCCTGTCCTAGGGTCCCTGGTCGTCCCTCCCCACTCTCAAGTCTCTGTAGCCTAAGTGGAACACCTCACATACCAATCCCCGGTTATCGCAGAGAACACACAACCCATGCCAAGCCTAGGGCTCCCTACCTCTAGTTATATGCATTGAGAGTTACTAGAAGGTCCGAAGGGATCTTAGGGTTTTCAGGGGACAGGTCAGCTGACTGGTAGAGGATCTAAACAACACTATTCACGAAAATATAATAGCAGAACTAATAATTAAATGCAATTCTAAAATAATTAAATAATTAAATGCAATTTCTAAAGTAATTAAATAATTAAATAAAACTAAGATCTACAAGCTTAATAATAAATAAAGCGTAAATAAATAAACTTTACAACCTTTTGGTGTCCAACCACACCACTCTTGACCCGATGGGTCTGACCCCTCGCGGGTCCCGAGAACATACGAAGGCATTTCTCGTATCGCGTGAGATGCCAAGCCCTAATCATAACTAAACCATCGAAAGGTTTATCATCCATTGACTAACCAAATACAACTAATGGTCTAATCGATCGGCATATAAGCTATGCAATTTCAGGATTCTAGCCATTCTACTTGCTCTAGCCGTTCTACCCGATTTCTACTAAAACAGTGAATACGCCTAATAAAAAGTTAGAATCCACTCACATGATTTCCTCGCAAATAAGCGGCTCACGGCGAACTCTGGCGAACTTCCGGCGAGACTCCGATGGCCGGGGACGTTCCTTGGTGCTGCTGGGAGGTTGAGGGACTCGCGAGTGGCTGTGGGTGGCGACGGAACGGCTCAGACATGCCTCAAAGGCGCGCGACCAGCAAGCCCTAAAATTGGGTTCGGCAAGCACTAGTTGGTTTAAGACCAAATTCAAGCAAATGGTGCCAAATTGGTGAACCAAACCTATTGGGCTTTGTAAAGGGGACTTACACGAGTCCAATGGTGGTGGCGGCGTCGCTTGAGGTGGCCGGAACGGCGAGTAATCGACCGTTGAATGTGCTGGCCGGAATCTGGGTTCAAGAGGGAGGGGTTGTGCTTTGGAGGTTGATTTCTCTCAAATGGCTCAACAACAAAGGCCGAAATCGGTGCCATTGTGTTCATAAGACTCCCACCTATCGATTGAAGGTGTTAGGGAGGAGTGGGTGTCGCCGGAAAGGGCACGGTGGCCGGCGAACAGCAGCTCCGGCGGAAACAGGGGTACTCGGTGGTTTGGGGGTAGAATGGGTGATTTTCGACCAAATCGATCCCAACCAAAGGCTAGATTAGGGTAAAGGAGTACCAAAAAATCCAATGGAAGCAACGGCAAAGGCTTTAGATCGAAGGATTGGGAGAAATCGCGATTTGAAGCTCAGACCAAGAATCTGGAAATTCCAGAAAACAGTTCTGGGAAGGCTTCTTTGGGAGCTTCCCGACGGCGGACCAGGTGGAATCATGAGAGGAGGTTGGTATCTATGGAAATATGGTTCTTCAAGGATTCCAACGCCACCAACGGCGCGTCAAACGGAGGTCGGAGCTGAAAGTTATGGGCTTCCAAAGATGGGGTGTCGCTCGGGTCCGAATCTGGAAAAACTCGAACCCAGAAAAAGTGTTCCGTGAGGTCTTCTTTCGGGGCCTATAAAATTAAATCTAGATGGAGTATTGGGGTGTGGTTGATCTCTTTGGAAACTAGATGTTACGAGGAAGACAATGGCGCAAACGGTACCCAAAACGGAGGTCGGAGCAAGAAGTTACGGCTCTCCAAAGATGAGGGTTTGCACTGTTCCAACCCAGCAACTGTTTCGTGGAGGCTTCTTTCGGGGCCTCCCGAAGGCGAACCAGGTGGAGTTACGGGCTGAGGTTGGTGTCTATGGGAAGAGGGTGTTTCAAGCTTTCCAATGCCACCAACGGCACATCAAACGGAGATCGGAGCCGAAAGTTATGGCCCTCCAAAAATGAGGGTTTCTCCGGTCCGAATCTGAAAAATTGAAGGAGAAGAAGAGAGGGAGAGGGAAATGCGCACGTGAGGAGGAAGGAGAGAGGGAGAGAAGACAGATTGGATGGGGGCTGACTTGTGGGTCCCTCCATGTGCTATACCACCTACCACAAGAGAGAGAGAGAGAGAGAGATGGGGTGGAGTGCACGCAAGAGGGGAGAGGGAAAAGAAAGAAAAGAAAGAAAAGAGAGGGAGAGGAGAGAGAGAGTCGGCTGCACGTGGTGTTGGCCGGTCAATGGTCAACGTTGACCGGTCAACCCATTAAATAAATAAAAAAAAATTAAAAATTACAAAAATTACAAAAATTCCTAAAAATCCCGAAAATTATAAAAATGTTCCCAAACCTCAAATTCATGGTTTTTGGGGCCCAAAACGTGATTTATAAATTTTCAGGAGACCAAACATGATTTCCGAAAATTCGAAATCGTCCGAAACGAGATTTCGCGATTTAGTCCAGGGAGTTCCCGAGGCCAACGGGCCACAAACTAAACCCGCAAATTCCTACAATTAAGCCTCGAAAAGAGGTCGGAAGCGGGTCGTTACAAGCCATATATCGGAGTCTGGGCCCATCATAACTTCTGTATAAGTCGTAGGCTCGTCATGTTCTATTAACAAAAGATGACGATGTTCGGTCACATGAAAACCATATCTCATAGGCTCACGATGTGTTCTTTCAGACCTACGAACTATAGGTGCCAGTGGAGTAGACTCTACAACTCTTTGTAGATCTAATCGAGGTTCTTCGTGAACCGGAACATCCTCTTGTGGCACAATGACTTCTTCGAGGTTTACCTTACTTCCATTGGTTCTTTTAGTAAGAAACTTTTTCTCTAAAAAGACACCGTTTCGAGCAACAAACACTTTTGTTTTCGATGGGTTATAAAAGTAATATCATTTTGTTACCTTAGGATATCCTACAAATAAGCATTTATCAAATTTGGGTCCAAGCTTATCAGATATTAAACGCTTTACATAAGCTTCGCAACCCCAAATCTTTAGAAAAGACATACTAGGAACCTTTCCTATCCACATCTCATATGGCGTCTTCTCTACTGCTTTTGATGGACTTCTATTTAGTGTGAAAGCAGCTGTTTCAAGCGCATATCCCCAAAAGGATAATGGAAGATCTGAATGACTCATCATTGATCGAACCATGTCTAATAAAGTTCGATTTCTCCTTTCAGAAACACCATTCCACTGTGGTGTTCCAGGTGGAGTAAACTGTGAAACAATTCCACATTCTTTAAGATGGTCATTTAATTCTTGGCTTAAATATTCTCCTCCTCGATCAGATCGAAGAGCCTTGATATTCTTGCCAAGCTGATTTTGTACTTCATTCTGAAATTCCTTGAACTTTTCAAAGGATTCGGATTTGTGTTTCATCAAATAAACATATCCGTATCTACTGAAATCATCAATAAATGTAATGAAGTATTGATAACCTCCTATGGCAGTAGAACTTAGTGGTCCACACACATCAGTATGTATAAGGGACAATAACTCTTTTGCCCTTTCACTTTGGTTAGTAAAAGGAGATTTTGTCATCTTGCCAATTAAACAAGATTCACATGTATCAAACGATTCAAAATCAAAAGAATGTAATAGCCCATCATTATGGAGCTTGTGAATTTGCTTCTCGTTTATATGACCTAATCGACAATGCCATAGGTAGGTTGGATTCAAATCATTAGATTTGAACCTTTTTGTATTCATGTTATAAATTGGCACATCAAGATTTAGAACATATATCCCATCCATAATATGGGCGCTACCATAAAATAATCCATTAAGATAAATTAAACAACTGTTTTTTTTTTGTAAGGTAAATTAAACAACTGTTGTTCTTTATATCAAAACAGAAATCATCCTTGTCCAAACAAGAAACAGAAATAATATTCCTGCGTATAGCAGGTACATAGTAGCAATTATTTAGTTCTAAAATCATGCCATAAGGTAAAGTTACATCATATGTTTCTACGGCTAATACAGCAACTTTTGCTCCATTCCCAACACATGGCTCTACTTCACCTTTTGCAATTGTTCCACTCTGTTTTAATCCCTGCACATCCATACAAATGTGAGCACCACAACCGGTATCTAATACCCATGAAGTAGAATTAGTAGTAATATTTACTTCTATAACATAAATACCTGAAGCGGAAGTCTCACTTCCTTTCTTTTTCTTTAGATCCTCCAAATATTTCTTGCAATTTTTCTTCTAATGTCCTTTGCTACCACAATGGAAGCAGACAGCATCAGCAGCCGAACCCGGCTTGGTCTTGGATTGAGACTTAGGCTTAAAAGCCTTACCTTTTTCCTTGACCTTACCAATTGGCTTCTTAAAGCTTTTCTCCTTTTGAACCATGATGACATTAGGGGTGGGATCCTTCTTAATATTCTGCTCAGCAGTTTTGAGCATCCCATGCAGTTCAGTCAAAGATTTATTCAGATTATGCATGTTATAGTTCATAACAAACGTGTCATAATAATGAGGCAAAAACTGAAGAATAATATCAGTAGTCAACTCTTGGTTAATGGGAGAGCCCAGCCGCTCCAGATTTTCAATGAAACCAATCATCTTTATGACATGTGGGCTGACTAAGTTCCCACTAGCTAACCTGCACTCAATTAAGGCCTTTACCGTTTGGTACCTTTCAGTGTGTGCCTGCTCCTGAAATAAACTTTTCAGACTTGTGATCATATCATAGGCATCCACGTTCTCAAACTGCTTCTGAAGGTCTCAGTTCATTGTAGCTAGCATTAAACAAGATGCATCCAATGCATCATCTTTATGCTTCTGGTAAGCATTCCTTTCAGCATGGGAAACATTGGAAGTAGGTGCCACCTTGGGGAGTGGTTTCTCCAGGACATATTCCTTTTTCTCTTGCTTGAGAACAATTCTCAAGCTTCTATACCAATTCAGGAAGTTGGAACCATTCAATCTTTCCTTCTCAAGAACAGATCGCAGTGAAAAATTCGATGCAGAATTGCCTGCCATTATCTACAACAGACATGCAAAGTAAATTGTTCATTAATGATATTTACAATTAAATTCCACTATACTTATGTAAAATATGTCCGTATCAGTATAGTGGACCAAGATCCATATTTCACAAAAACTCAAGTAAACTTTGGCTTACCGCTCAAGTTTCAGCTATTTAGGTAGACAACTCTTTGTCAATTGTATCAAATACAACTCTTGGTTATTGGGTTTGACATCTCTTGTCTTATCCCAAACTCTATGCCTCAAGACTCAAAACTATTTTGATAGTCTCGTTAAGTAAACCAATCTTAACAATTGATAACCGTTATCAATCCCATCTTACTCAAATAGTTAAAGACATCCTGCTTTGACAGACCCATCTTTTGACGATTCAAGTCATGATAGGTGCATGATTGGAAAGGCATCAACATATTACTTAATTTTATACGGGACTTTTAAATGTTTTTTTAATCAAGTGATGGATATATGCATAACATAAATATGAACAAAAACATCACTTATCAAAACATGTGCATCAAACATATTTAAAGTAATAACAAGCGAACGAACAATTCCATACAGAAATCAAGCCCAGAAGACAGAATTCGTAATTCCGCTTTCTTTGGCCGTTACTGCTTAGAAAGCAAACCTTGAACAGAATTCGTAATTATGTTTCCTTATCAGATCACATTATAACAGGAATTCAAATTCGTTACAGAATACAAATTGATCATATCAATCTATATCCTCAATTCTTCTAATCCTACTTTCCTTTTATAGACACAGAACGATATCACATAATTGTTTCACATATACATCATATGTATAAACTATTAAGGTTTGCAATTCAAGACAAAGAACGATATTACATAATCGTTTAACACATACATCATATGTATAAACTATTAGGGTTTGCAATTCAATTCAATCTAATTAAATTGCAGAATTCAACTTCAATATATCACATCATCGGCTCTGATACCACTGTTGGGTTTCTTGGTTTCTTAAACGCAGCGGAAAAACGAAACCCAAATAGGATCCATGTGTATATTAAAATCGAAGTAAGTTTTCTAGACATACCTTTTGCTGCATGCAGATAAATTCACGCTTGGTTGTGTCTGGATTAGCGCCCCAAGTGTTGCGCCTTTACCGGTATCCACACACACGAACTGAGATCTCCAAACCCAAGTGCTAGCTTGCAGATTATGGAGTTCTTTCCGCTTGATCACTTGTAATCCTCGAGACTGTCTCGCGGATCAATGAACACAGACGCCTCTGTATGTTTTCTCCTTAATGTGTGAGTTTCATGAAAAACCTCTAGGGTTTCTTCCACAAAAAGAGTATATATATCATCAAGCAAAAAGGGCAGGACCCACTTAAGTCTTTGGGTCATTATCCACTGAATAAAATAAATCAGTTCGATATATTGTGTACGACCCTGTAAGTTCACTAGACATTAGCAGCGTGATAAAACTCTTTTAGCCCACACGTCATAAGCGGTCTCTAGCAAGACATTATGACTACCTAAGTATAGTGAATGTCAATATTGCCGACACAATCTAAACCACAATTATTGTTAGAGTATCATTATTAATTGGTTCCTAGGGCAGACCACTAACACCCTCCCCAATTCGGCTACCTACAAACATTAAACATAAGTTAGTCAATGAAAGTAATTAACTTACAACATGTGTATTTGCCTTACCATTCTCTTTTTGTGCTCTCCAACACTGATCGATCCCCCAGCATATGTCGCCGACCCTTCACTCCAATTGGAAGCTCGACTCAGCTTATTTTGTAGACTTAGTTGCTGGCGCTTCTCTATATCCCAATTTTTTTTTAATTTCTGTCCAATTTTCATTTGAAATAAATTGTGGCTTCTTCCCACTCGACTTCGCTTTGTTCATGACATTTCGTAGGTGATCACCACACTTCTTCTTAAAAATTCTGAAAACTTCCGCCTCTTGCCCATCAGCCCACCTAAATTGCCGTTGCAATCAAGAAGGAAACATTCTCGCCTTATGTAAACGAACTTAGTTTGTGCGAATTAGTGACGGATAAAACTTACCTTGAACTCATTTCACCACATTTCCTTCACTACATCTGGAGCGCTACTATACGTAGTATATGGCCCCCACCAAAATCCATTTATTATACTATTAAGTGCTCTGACAATTGAAGCATCTGAAAATCTGCAAAAAAAGGGTAGTGTTAACTAAATTGACATTCGGACATGTAAAGTCCTAAATATTACATATAGTTTAAAAAAATTGGAGGCCTTATGAATTTCCATATGGGCTTATGACGTCTCGGGTATCTTCTGCATCTGTTGTATTTTGAGTATTCGAGTGTAAATGGTCAAAGGAGATGCGAGAGTGACCACGTTGGTCAGTGTCATTGGAGGTTCCAATGTGTGCACGTTGTCCAGCAGCATGCAGTGGTGGTTGTGGGTTAGATTAAAGTGCTGGGGAAGATGAAAGGGAAGGGGACGAGGCAGTGGAAGGATGGGAAGGGGAAGGGGAATCAGCTAGTCTTACTCCACCAGTTATACGACGACCTCCATGGCGTCTATACATCATCGTTGTACAAAGGTGAGACAAATTCAAGTAAAATGTCAGCTATATGACACTTCAGCCAACAATGAATAGAATTACGGTTGAAATTGAAGTGAATTGTAATGGAGGGATATGTTTCAATACCTTGAGATTCGTTTTCTTTGAATGGTTAGAGGGTGAAGAGATCACCAACTACTGTCTAAAATTAATAAATTCATAGAGCATGTCAGTTCAACAATTGCAATATCAAGCATCAAACTGTAAACAAGCAAGTTGCAGATTCAATCAAACTTTCGTTTCCAATATCCACACAATGTCCAAAAGAATGAATAGCCAATGATAATGCAAACAAGCTATTTGGTGCAGCAAAATCCAAAGCAATAGACAATGCTTCCAAGAACTTTACTCTAAAAATAAGCATAAACTTCGGATACAGAGATCGAACTACGAAACGAAACAAGACCAGTTCAAGTATAGGACCAACACAGACCGGCAAAACTAGTCCAAACACGCATTCAACAACACCACACCTGACTCATTTCTCAGAGGATTTACAACAATATCCCTTCACCAGATTTACGAATCACTTCCGAGGTAAAACCAAGAGACAGACATTCTAAAAATGAATATCATTTCAGAAGGCAAACTGGTCAGGTACTTACAAATCGGGAAAATTTGGATATTTTGAACGGATTGAAAGTACGAGATGTTATAGAGAGGGAGAGAGTGTGTTACCTTGCGCGAAGGAGAGGCGGCCTTCGTGGAGGAGAGGAGATGCGGCCTTCGATGCAGATCGCGTGGAAGAGAGGAGCCTTCGATACAAACCATCGACTAAAATAAGGCCTAGAGCAACATTGACTAAAATTACCCGATTCAGAAGACTGACCTTGCAATTTCTAGGGTTTCGTCGCGCTCAAGCAACTCTCGGCCGAGACGGATAGGGAGGCGGGGACTGGACTAGCGTCGCCGACGGATTGTAACTCAACTAGGGTTTCAATCGGAGGACGGATCGTCGAGAAAGGCAGGACAAAGCCTTTGGCGGAGGAGGAGCGAGGAGCGACGAGATGGACTACAAGAGAATGGGCGACGAGTGACGATCGACAAACCTTAGTCGATCTAGGGTTTGAAGCTTCAGTAGAGGAATGGGCGATTGGAGTAGAAGAGAGATTTCAGAACTCGGGCGAGGGGGAGGGATATACTGAACAGGGGGAAAAAGAGTTTATGCTTAAAACCCGATAATTAGCGACGGTTTGATCAGTCCGTCGCAAATTCCGTCGCTAATTGGCGACGGAATCACAAACCGTCGCAACATAGCGACGGAAAAAGTACCGTCGCCAATTTAGCGACGGTTTGCATATGACGTCGCAAATTCCGTCGCTAATTAGCGACGGATTTCGCAAACGTCACTATTTCCATCGCGAAATTCCTTAATTGTGTAAAAAAAAACTACGATGATTTGAATAATTATCTTATACTCTTACCGAATAGAACAATCATTTTCGAGTTTGAATTCATTTATTTAAAATCTAAGTTCTTATACTTCATATTTATTTATTTATTTTTTCCATCTCTTTTTATTTATTTGTCTATTCCCTTCGGTCATTCCTTAATAAATATTGGTCATATAAAAAATACACTAATATACCTAAAGTAGGTAAATATATATATATACATGTATATATACGTAATATATATTATATAGTGGAAAGGGATTCAAGTATTTTTAATTAATACATCCTAACACTCATAATTTATTTAAATTTAATTGTTATCTTAATTTTATTTGTATAAACAATTTGCTATTCAATAACCATTAAATTTACATCAACAATATAAGAAATTTTATTATCTTACCTCCCAATGGGATATTTTTATCATACTATATTCCTATTATATCCAAGTTTTTTCTATCTTGGGCAAGAACGAAATACAAAATATGGTAAATTTTGTCCTATTCGGGCTACCAGACAAGGGTTGTGATTTGACCACGGTCTTTTCATTCTGATCATCAGTTTATTTAACATTAAATATTAAATATTGCTACACTAATAATAATTATAGACACCAAACATATTATAAATGGATGACAATAACAACGACATACGTTTGCCAAACAATTAATAACAATTAAGCTTTTAACATAATGAGTTTATATACGAGGATTAAAAATCTTCGTGTTCATCTTCGACTTCATCTTCATCTGGGTCTTCGTCTTCGTCTTGGGCCTGGTCTTCATCCTCATCATCATCTTCATCCTCAAACTCAAAATTTTCTTCATCCTCGAGCGCAAGATCATCTTCGTCATCGAGCTCAAAATCAGTTGGATGCACATCTATCATTGCTCCATATGGATCTCGTAAAGTTAGAATGTTATATTCCTCAGTGTCAACCATGTTACGAACTTTCTCTTGTTGATATGCTGTATCCTTCCAATGTTCCTTGATTTTTCTTCGTGCTTTGATTTTACATACAGCCCACCAATCAGCTTTGTCACGTTTCAAACTAGGGTATGATGCATAATATACTTGAATTGTTTGTTGTGCCAATACAAATGGTTCTTTTTCATATACCTTTTGTGGTGATTGATGTCAACCAAATTAAACTTCGTATGCACCTTCATTCCTTTTACAAGGTCAAACCACATGTACTTAAATAACACAACCCTCATGACTGGTTCAGTGTACTTTACCTCTATGATTTCATCCAACAACCCATAGAAATCATCATTTGCACTGCTTGAATTGGATGACTGAACACACACATCACTATTCATTGTGGCTTTTCCCATTCCATATAAACGTGTGTGAAAATTATATCCATTTATAAAATAAGCCGGCCAACTTCGTACTCTTGATTTTGGCCCCAATGATAGATGATAGAGTAATCATTGCTCTTGAAAATTATCACGATTACTCTGAACCTAAGGTCAAATACACAAAAAATATAATAACAATAATAAATATTGGTCTTCACTTATGACGTAACAATAATCAAGGTCAATGAAGTAGCTTTTGGTTGATATTGAACTTACATATGTTTTGAACCATGTGGCAAATGTTTCGTCGCACAAACGGTCAATCTCACTTGGCGGTAGTCCATACAAGGAACTTTGAAATATCCTGTTAAAATTAACTAATTAAACATACGCCGATTGTTTATTGCGAAAATCAAAATAGCTTTTGGTGAAATTTACTTATTCAAAGTATGGCTCCACTTCAGGACAATTTGGTAAAATGTATGTATGTGCTGCATGATATTCTTCACCTATTAAGTAACGACACTTACATACGCCGCTTGGTCAACCAAGATAATTGAAAATGGAGAATGATTTGCAATTGGGATCAATGGGTCCCTCATCGTTTCGTCCTGCTCGCCGCATCTTGCAATGCACGTGTGGCTCAAAATAGTATGATGCAAATGTAGTCACTTCTTCCACAATATATACATTACAAATTGAAGCTTCAACACATGCCTTGTTCTTTACTTTTTTCTTCAAATGATATAAGAACCTATATTTTGGACAATTCAAAAATATTTATCAAGGCAATTTACCATTTACACAAAATAAGTATTGTATCTCTCAAATGGATACATCCATCGAAATTGAACCGGACCTCCAACTTTGGCCTCATAAGGCAAGTGAACCAAAAGATGCTCCATTGAATCAAAGAACGAAGGAGGAAATATCCTCTCTAAGTTGCAAATAATAATTGGAATATCTCTTTCAAGTTTCTCCATGTGTGATACTTTTAACACTGTTGAGCAAATATCATGAAGGAATGTACTTAACTCTGTAATGGCGCCTCATACAAAGTATGGTAGAAATTCCTTGAAAACTATTGGAATTAGCCGTTCCATAAATATGTGACAATCATGACTCTTCAAACCCGTCAACTTACATTCATTCAAATCTACACATCTCCCGAGAGTCGAAGCATATCCATCAGGAAACCGAATAGATTTCAACCATTGACAAACAACACGTCGCTGCTCCTTGTCTAATGTATATATAGCTTTTGGCTTCGATCCCCTACTGCTTGGATCCACATCTAGTGTTGGCCGATCACAAAGACCTCGCATATCTTTTCTTGCATTCAAATTGTCTTTCGCTTTTCCGAAAACATCCATAACTGTATTGATAACATTATCGAACATATTCTTTTCTACGTGCATGACGTCAAGATTATGATGAACAAGATGAGACTTCCAATATGGTAGATCCCAAAATATACTGCGTTTAGTTCACTTGTGCGTACATCCGTACCCCATAGTTGTGTCCTTAGGATTTTCAACAACAGTTGGAAAATAATTCACTCGCTCCCAAATTTACTCACCCATCAACCTCAATGGTGGAGGTGTTCTTTCAATCCTGTTCTTAATGAACTCTTTCTTATTCCGTCTAAATATATGATTCATTGGCAAAAATTGCCTGTGACAATACCGTGTTTTAATCGGAATGACTTTGATCTCTCTATACATATTGGACATTTTAAGATTCCAACTGTACTCCATCCAGATAACATTCCATAAGCTGGAAAGTCATTTATCGTCCAAAGAAGGGCAGCCTTCATTACAAATGTTTGATCATTAAAAACATCATACGTAGGAACACCTTCAACCCATAGCCATTGTAATTCTTCAATCAATGGTTGCATATAAACGTCTATAAACTTTTTCGGGTTTTGTGGGCCAGGCACAATCAATGTCAAAAACATATAAGGTGTCTTCATGCACATACCAGGTGGAAGATTGTACGGAGTTAAGATAACTGGCCAACATGAATAAGATACTACATACATCAATCTTTATAATTGGCAAACCTAAGTTTTCCACCAACTTCTTCATATCATAAAAATCATTTGGCATGACGTTATCACGAGGCAGTGTTTCTCGCATTATTTCAACAAAAGGGTTGAAGCAATTCTCAGACACATTATGCTCTGCCTTTATATTTAACATTCTCGCTGTTACTGATAACTTAGTGTGGTTGTCACAACCTGCTCATAAAGGTTCATCTGCTGCTCTCAACACTTCTCGGAACTGATTACATGGTAAAGCATCATTAGACAAATTTTCATGAATTGTTGTTCATACTAGAACTTCTAAGTGTCGTTCATGACTAGGACCCCCTTGTTCAAGTATAGTAGTACAACTAGTACTTCCATAGTTCAATTCGGAAACAAGATTATGACCTGCTGCATCAATAACCATCCTCTGGTATGGATTCAATTGGTTATAATATCCACATTCTTCCCTAACTAAATCTTGGCTACTTCTTCTGTATCCTTCATCAGATATAAATGGTTCACCATGGCAAGTCCAGTTGTAGTAGTTCGGAGTAAACCCAAATCTACAAAGATGTTCTCTAACTTTATCAACCTCATGAAATCTACAATTAAAGCACTTTTTACACGGACACCTTAACTTATTTCCATCCATGAACTCAAATTTGTTACTAGCAAAGTCCAAAAACAATTCCAACCCATTTCTAAACTCTTCGGTCAATCCTTGACGTCTAGGTAAGTTCTTATTATACATCCAAGACCTTTTACTTTGCATTGTGTCTGTATATGAAAAAAAAGAATTAAAATATTACAAATCATATCCAATACATATCATCTTGAAAATTATTAATTTCTCAAAAGTTCAAACTTTTATAAACAAGTAATTTGAAATTGAAAAATTGAATAAATTAATGTGCCAAGAAGACTTACCCAATTATTTGATTGGATTCTGTGTCGTGGAAAGTTGTCAAGTTGATGATTCTTGCAACATTATATTCACTTTGATTGCAATACCTTCAAATGGACACGTACTTTGTCGAAAATTTTTGATTGCTCCAGCTATTAACCTTACTAAGAGAAATAAAGATAAACCTAAATTAGGGAAATGCCTTGGATAAAAAAACATTCCTTATTTTAGTATGTAGTATCACATATTGATAAGCTAACACAACATGAATTTTTTTTTTAAAAAAGGCACGACTCACAAAATAAGTGAGTCGAGTACATACGTTTCACTTCACTCCATAATCCACACTCACAATACTAAAGACAATACAATTCAAAAAAAGAAGTCGCAGACATATTACTTTAAAAAGTCGACTACAATCAAAGTCATATATCATCATCTGCGTCGGGCTTCGGTACTATATAGTTGGAAGCATATGTGAAGACGAGGCCGCTGGGCCTCACCTAGATCTGGGGGAGCTGCGATTGGCCTCACATTTGCCGCAGATTTACTTTCCTCAGAATGCCGACACACTTTTCGACAACCAAAGTCATAGGCACATGCAGTAGTACGAGATCTCTACAATTTATGGAAAAAAGAAGATAAGTTCAGCATAAACACACATACCTCAAGAGCTAGGGTTTTGGGAAGCCACAGATAGGAAGGATGAAAAGGGGGTTGTCAGCCGAGAAGAAAACACGAGCGTCCTTTATATACGGAATATAGAGATGGATGTATAAACCGTCGCAAAATCCGTTGCAAATAGCGACGGATTTTGCAACAGAATTTCATTCGTCGCTAATTAGCGACGAATAAAACATTCGTCCCTAATACCGTCACTAAAGAGCGACGACTCAAATCCGTCGCTAAATCCGCTGCTAAACAGCCATGGATTTAGCGATGAAAGTATCTTCTGTCGCAAATTGGTGACGGACTTGTCGAACTGTTGCAAATATCGTGGCTGTTGGAGACGGATTTTGGACCGTCGCTAGTGTGCGACGGAATATTTTTTCCGTCGCTATATCCATGGCCAGTGGCGACGGATTGTGGTCCGTGGCTAATTGTTTGTAGCGAAAAAACAGTTTTTTTGTAGTGAATGTCCTCTTGACATCAACTCGGTTCATTTTTGACTTAGAATTCCAGCCATGTGCTTGTCACGTGAGTAATTTATTTTATTATGGAGAGTGAACCTATTTAACAATAAATGATGAACTACTATTTTCCTCGTGAATCTTGACGTGCGTGTCAATTTGACGTTGATGTTGACCAATATTTTTTATCTAATATCCACTAGATAGGCTGTTTGAGCGAGGGCCATTTGGCTATAGCTTGTTACAGGCAAATGGTTGTACCCCAGCCTCCACTAGTGGGTATGGCTAGACCGCTTCTCCTCTCTATATATTTCTTTTCTATTTATACGTGCAATAGACATTATGAAGTCATTTCTCCTGATTTATAAATATTTTGCTCACATAAGAACTATTAGAATTATAATATTTATAATGATATGGAACTTTTATTGCTAAAGCTTGGCACAAAGTTACGTCCCATCAATATTAGATGCTCCTGTTACTTGATAACTGTATCTTTTATTTAAGAAGCAAAACAATTGATTTACAGAATAAGGACATTCTTTTTTTTTTGGGTAAAACAGAATAAGGACATTAATTTGTGCTAAAAAACAAATTAGTAGATTGTATTTTATCTAGTGATGTTACGTTTTTTTTCTCTGCAATTCCTAGTTTGTTTTATGTCTTAAGGTCTAAGAGGTCAATTTGTTAGAATGATAGATGAATTTTGCATAATTTCATGCTAATTTTGAAAGTATGGATGAAGCTTGGACGGTGTTTGGAGACCATGACTAAAACGAAATACATAGTTTGGTTATTTGAATAATTATTTCTACAATGTGAGCTAGATTAAAAATATTATTAAAAGTGTAGGCCTTCCACCCAAATAGCCAAAGTCAACTTAAGGAGGGAATCGCAATTGATTTTTAAGACTTTGGAAGAAGAGAGGTAAAAAACTGATGAACCAGACCTACCCATAGGTAGAATAGCTGGTTAGGGCGAACTTGGACTTCGTTGAGGTCTTGGGTTCGATTCTCCAGGGAAGCGTCTGTGATTTAAGTGGGGGGCCATGGCGGTAGGTTGCTGTGCTAGTCTCCCCCAAGGAATAGTTGAGGTGCGCACAAGTTGGCCCGGACACCTCGGTTATCAAAAAAAAAAAAAAACTGATGAACCAGGGTGCAACTTGCCACAAGTAGCAATTCACTTGTCAGACAGAATTTGCCATTGTAAGAGAAGCAAATCGTGTGATAAGTACATGACCGGAGCTCCGGTTGAAAATGGTCGGAGTCAATGCCGGGGACATTGCGATCAATCTTGAAATTCCGAGGGGCAATTTATAAAAATTGAAAAATCAAGGCAATTTGCAATAAGCTTCAATTTTTCTGGAAGCCATAATATAATTCGCCATTAAAGATAAATGAGAGAGAGAAGGGAAAAAAGAACATATAGCAATGATTCCTTTCGACCCACCATTGGAGTGAGGATCATCCCGAAGGATTTCATGGTACGAATTTCAACCATCTTTTCAGACTTCGCAGGTACGCAGGTTGGGATGACCTGCTTTAGGGAGCCATTCGATTTGAGATCAGACAACCCTCATTAAATGGGGGGTTTCTTTTTTTTTTCTTTTCGAAAAAGTATTTTTTTGCCCCCAACATTCCAATTGGAGATTGAATGGTTGGGAGTGATAGCAGGTCACCCTGACCTACGTACCTGCTGGTCAAGTGATCCAAGTTCACCGTCCGATGAAAAGCGTAAATGTCTTTGTCAATCATGATACCATCCATTTCCTCCACCATCTATTATTGTACTTCCCTTTCCTGCTCATCATTTCTCCTCCTTCATCAGAATCATCTACTTCCCCCGATAAAATCAAAACCTCATCTCCAGTTAATGATAACGGTTAAGAAAGAAGGGAAAAGAGAAGTATACTTGACATTATTGGAGAAAACTTCATGAATGTTTTGAAGTTGACAAAATCTATTCAAAGTCTGAAGATTTAAGTGTCAAAGTCTGAAAATTGCCAAACTCATATGTCAAAGTCTGAAGACTGCCAAACTTAAGTGTCAAAGTAGTGTCAAAGTCTGAAGACTGTCAGACTTAAGTATCAAAGTCGCCAGATCGATAGATTAAAGACTCATTCAGATACGAGATCTTATTTATTTATTTAAGGACTTGGCTTCCTGGTTGGATATATTACCCACACGATTGGCTATCTTTATGAAAATTAATTTTGAAAAACAAGTAAACTTGGAAAGTATCTATTTATGAAAATCAAGATCCTGATTGTACGGACGAACATGATTAACGGGCTTCCATCACGATTTTCAATTGGTTCGAGATCTCCTTAATTGATTTTGTCCAACCAATAAATTAGAAGACTTTTTTTGGAAAGTGCCAATGGTTATGAAGCCCTGAAGAAGTATTTAAATGAGACATCATCAATCATTCGAAGGGGTGCGTTGAGCTTGAAATTGTACTCAAAAGAGAGAGAATTTTAGTATAGCTTCGTGAGAGAGTAGCTTGTCAAAGACCGTTGCTTAGCTTTAAAGGCAAAACTTTTTATTACACCTAGCACTCTAGACATGGCTATCACCATTGAAGAACTCGAATCCCATCATGAGTGCGCCAAGTCCTTCGAGGTCACCGTCCACAAACGAGCCGTGACCGCTCTCGTCACTGGCTGCCCCAGCGCCGTCCATTGGTGGATCTCCGTCCATCTACTCTCCTGGCCTAACTATCCCCGGATCGTCGGGCTCGACGTCAAGTGGCGACCGAGCTTCACGCGCGGCGTTCGCCACCCGGTCGCCACCCTTCACCTCTGCATCGGCCGCTGCTGCCTCGTATACCAAATCGGCCGAGCCCGCCGCCTCCCCAGGTCGCTCTGTAAAGCCCTCTGCGACCCGAGGTTCGTCTTCGCCGGCGTCCGGATTGCCTCCGACGCGGCGAAGCTGAGGGAGGACTACGGTCTGGAGGTAAAGATGGCGGTGGATCTGTCGAAGCTGGCGGCGAAGGAGACGAACAGGATGGATCTGAGGAGAGCGGGCTTGACTACGCTGGTGAGGGAGCTCAAGGGACAATATCTGAATATCCCGCGAGAGGTTGTGCTGGGCAAGTGGGACGCGAGGCGGCTTTCCCCTAGGCAAGTTAAGTACGCGTGTGCCGACGCTTATTACTCGTTCCAGTTGGGGCATCTGTTGCTGTTCGACGAAATCTACATCATGTGGCTGATGAAAGGGTTTGGCTGTTTTCTGGGGCCTGGCGATGAAGCTCTGCACCTCGACGAGATGCTGGAGGATCTGCGGTGAAGGAAGACTAGCGGGGTGGGTGGATGACGGGAAGAGCTGGTAATGTTATGGAGGCGCGCGCGCGCGCGCTGTGTTTTGCATTCGTGCAAAACAGGGAAATGGTTAAGTTGTTGTTCTTAATCAAATGCTATAATAATAAGTTATTCTAGACCATGATTAATTAATTGAAAATTACTGTAAAGTCCTCTTCTTCATAAATGTGTGACCCAAAAATGCTATCATTTTCACGGTTAGTTATTACATTAGCAGTAACTCTTTTTTATACGTGTCTTTTTCTATTTTAAACTCAATTAGACTTGATTATTAGGCAACCCTAGACCAATTATGATGTAGACCCTGGCCTAACTATTGTAGCGAAGGCTCGCTTTACACTTGAAAACAATTGAGTTTTTTTTTTTTATCTAAGTAAAATTTATCGACATAGGCAGATTAAAGTCCTAATTTGTTTGGAATTCCAAATGGATTTTGAGCCAAATAAGGTTTGATTCGTTTTCTACTCAACCTTAGGAAAATGCAATTGCATTTTCAAATGTCTCGGGTCCCTAACTCTTGGCAAGTTCAGAGAATTTTTGGAATGCTGTATTTTCGAAGTGCAAATATAATAATTTTTTCCAACTTTGTTCGAGCTCAATTATCATAATTTCGGAAATCTCATTAATTATCATGATGTCATTGGTGAGGTTTTAGGCTATCGGCAAGTTAGATTTGGTGTCAATAGCCAAACTTAGCCTCGCGAGCCTCCCGTTAACTGTCAACTCTTGCCTTTTTTTTATTCAAAAAGTGAGAAAATTATTTTTCAGAGTTTCATTTTACCAATCACTATTTAATTTACAGTTATTTCTCAACGTACTTTAAATTTATAATTTACCAAATATTATTTGCATTTCAAAAGCTCCTTTAACCTAAGCCTATTTGCATTTCTGCAAAGACATTTTTCCTGAATTGAACCAAACGAAGTTTAAGGCGGGGAAGGCAGGCTGATGGAAAGAATTGCTTTATTAGGCCTCTCAATTTTTAGTTTTGGCCATTTAAGTTTTAATTGGAGTGTTGCCTAATTCGCAAGGATTATTGATATATCTTGATGGGTGAATGATTGGTTGCTCAGGAAAGATTTTTTTTTTTGTTTTTTGGTATTGTTAGAAGGAAAATGCTTAACTTGCTAAAATTAATTCTATAAATTTGAAATAGTAAGTGACTGTCATGCTTATTAGTTTTTAGAATTAATTTGACATAGTAAGTGACTGTCATGCTTATTAGTTTACGAATATAATCTTCTCGTTTTAAACTGATTTTTATAAATATGGCTGAGTCGGTAGCATAGCTCAAGCATCACGTGCTCGCGGTGTCGGCTGGGCGACGTGGCATCGCCTCATCCATCGTGGGTCACGCGCTAACTCCTCCAAATTCATGGATGCGTGATGCATTGCATGGCACGGTTGGGCCCACGTTATCGCCTTCCTCCCCCCTCGACCTCCTCCTAATTTTGCATGATCAAGCAGGCCAGGACTTCTCTCTCCGCCGAAAACCACCATTGTTCATCACGGTGGAGAAGAGAGGAGACGCCGTCAATGGCACCATCGTCTTCTCCTTTGTGCCTTCCGTTGCCTACTCTCTCAATCCAATCCCGAAGTCACCGCTCCTTACACTTGCCCCCTGCTTTGCGGTTCCCAGGAGGTGGACCGTCCGTACGTTCTCACCACCTCCCTTCTTCTTCTTCTTCTTCTTCCGAGTTTTCAAGGACGGTCAGGCTCCGATGCTCTTCGCAGAGGCAACCGACCGAAGGGAGCGAGCTCGAACTCGAGCGGCTGTTCTCGAATCTGAACCAGGCCACTCTCAAGCGGGAACCTGGTACACAATCCTCCGAGCGCATTCCTTAGTGGCTGCGTTGCCGATGTTGTCTTTACTAATGAGAAGGTGTTCGTGCTCTCATTTTTTTTTTCTGTTTTCAGGAAGTTTTTCCAGTGCGGTTTTTCTGGTGGCAGGCACTACGGTAAGGATTCTATGAGCGATTCGTGTGCGATTTCAGCAGTGACTGGCCTGAGTTAGTATCATGTTATGTGCAGAGTGAATTTCGTGCATAGATTACGTTCAATTTTTTGCTGGATCAAGAACTCTCTGATAATGTGATCTCTTACCGCCCGGTGCAGATTCTGGGCATGACAAACTGCTTGTTAAGTGTGGTCGTATTTATGTTCAAGGAAGTCTAGCGGCTTATTGCTGCCATGTTCTTTTAATGATTCGAAGTTTGATAGGTAGGAGCTGGTATTCTTGCCTTACCTGCCGTGACACAAGAATCTGGATTCGTAGCTTCTGCAGTTACCTGTATTTTCTGTTGGATCTTCATGGTAATAATCTGTGTGGTACTTTTTAAACGCATCCCATTGTGAATTTTTCTTTTTCATAATTGACAACAAGCTAGTCAATTTATCACTCACGACAGCAATTATTGGGTGTTAAAACGTTGCAGGTTGCAACAGGGCTGCTCATTGCCGAAGTGAATGTGAACACAATGTGTGAACTGGGTTCTGGAGGTGTATCGTTGGTAATGAGCTCTTGAGTATCCACTTTTACATCCAAAAATGCTATTATATGATGCAACTTCTCGTGATTAACCCAGCAAGAAGTTTAAAATTGTATCTTTCTATCAACATACTTTATTACAGCATTCAGCACGTCGATCTGGTTTATTTGCTTTCGTAGAACTTACAATTTACTTTGTGCAAAAAAATTTCAGGTATCAATGGCCATGAGAACTTTAGGGAAGTTTGGAGTGCAAGTCGCTTGGTAAAGAATTTTCTTTGGCCACTCTTTCAGTGAGAGTGCTGTTTTATTATGATTTCACCTTGAGTTTTGTGTTAGCAAGTGAAATTAATATGTATTTGTATTGATCTGGGTATTCATAAGTGTTAATACTAATATAATATCCACCTGCAATTGTTTTATTGTCTCTGTATAAATGACACATTACCACAACAAATGGTTATGGGCCAGAAAGGATTTCTGCGATTGGTCTTTGTGAACGTTTTATATATGTATCACTCCTCATGTTTTTATGGTAAGCTCAGATGGGAGATTTTCTATTAGGCCATCACCCTATACCATTAGGTTCTTTCCTAGTAATGCTACTATTGTTTTTAAATCATTGTTATCACTAGCTTGTAAACTCGACTGGATAAAAACTCTGAAATTAAGAGGGCATCAAGTGATGATAGACCATGAGATTTTGGCATTCTTAGGAATGCGTATTATATATATACACGATTCCATTTATATTGCTTTTCTGATTTTTACATTCATTCCTGCAGTTGGTCGTACATTTTTATTCATTATGCCCTCCTCGTTGCCTATGTGGCTCGTTCTTCAGATATTTTAACAAATTCGCTCGGCATTCCTCTGTATGGATCATCACTCTAGCTTTTCTTCTCCTGGTTTTCATGATGAGTTTTTTCTTGAGATGCTTAGTTCCTTACTAGCACTTGTGAGTTACATGTTTGAAGTTGATTTCATATTTTCGTAGGTGTTGATTGGCAGCATTATGGTTGCAGATGGGAGAGTGCTACCCTATTCTCACTGGTAATGGGGGGAATCTGCTATTTTGGGAGGTTGGTGTAGCTTTATGATTTCATCTCTTCAAGTAATAGCCAGAAATGATAATCTGGAATGCTCAATACTGGTGCTAACTATAAGAATGTCCTTCCTGTTCAACCTGATCTTTGGATGGAAGATGCAGATAAATGGACATGTTCATCATTAAATCCACCGACGAGCAGATGTTATCTCCTGTTATCTTAGGCACATGATCACGCCTGTATAGCCTGAAAGAATGCTTAATTAGAGACGAATCTCCAATTTGCTCACTAGTAGTCTCCTTTATGATATCTGCATGTGTTTTAATTGCTTCCATGTGCTCTAGTTGGTTCATTTTATCTGCCAAATAATAAACCAACCTTGACATTGCCTAGAATTATAAGGTCTCGATTAAGATCCAGGTCAATTGCATTTTTGTTTATCTATGGGGGTTTTGTGGTTAATTGGTAGTCTTTTTATGTTTGGGGGTTTTGTTATTATTGGGTAGATTTTAGAGAGATCATGTGGAATTTTCTATATGAACATTGTATCCACCGCTTGGATGAATGAAGTGACTAATCATATTCTGTTGTAGCCAGCGCTTGATTGGTGCAGTAAACGGGGTTTTAGTACTTGCTATCCTATTGTCCTTTGCAGCTCTTGTGGTAAGCTTCGGTTAAGTTTCAGCTGTGCGATGTTAATACTTTTCCTGAACTATGAATTGTCTATATGGTAATAAACAAATGTTCAAGATTTTTTTTTTTTTGAAAAATTTCCGGAAATATTTTCCTTGGACTGCTTCTAAGATGGACATTCCTATAATGAGTTCAAAGTTCGTTAAATTGTACCGCTTATATCATCATGAGCTTTAGTTGTAAAAAAAAATTACTTTCAATGCTGCAAATACTATCCAGGAAAAATTTAGGTTTTTCTCGTTTGCATTATTTAACTTATACATTTGTATGTATTAATTAGAGCACAGTAATGGTGATTTGAAGCAGGGTATGTTTTCATGTCTACTGAAGTAGAGTGTGTTTCCTTAGGCAGTCGCAAGCGGAGATCTGCACTGGGAGGCTCTTCTCAAAGCCAACTTTGAAGCTGTTCCAACGAGTATACCTGTTATTGCACTATCATTTGTGTACCAGGTAACTTCACCAGATTGGAGCACTTGAAACCGTGACTGTTTCTAGAAAGAACTAACTGATTAATTTGATTGGGTTTGTGCAGAACGTAGTGCCTGTTCTTTGCACAAATCTTGAAGGAGACCTGATAAAAATAAGGTAATAAAATTTACTGGATGGACCTGTTCTGGCATCTCAAGATCGTGTATCTCAGTTAACATTCTTTATCCTTGTTTTTTATGCTGATCTCTGAATCCTACTTTCAAGAAATGGGGCTTACTTTTAACTTGAGACCTGGGGCAATCTTTGTGTACATGGCGGCTCGGCCCTTTGTGCAAAAGATAATGGGTTGGCCAACTGCATTCCGATAAAATGTCACTTTTCAGGTCTCACTCTTTGCACATGAATTTAGGAAAAGAGATGGAATATTTGGCAACTTCCAAAATTATCAATTTGGTTAAATAAACACAATTAGTCGAAATTAAGTTTTGCATGGTTCTTGTGGTCATTTTGCTGTTTGCTCTTTAATCAGAGTGCATCTTTCTTTTCTTATGTTCTTTTTTGCTTTTCTTCATAAATTGTTTGGAATGTTGCAATAGTTACTGATTCTTGTTTAACACTTAATAATTTGTCCATGACGACATTGCACTATTTGTAGGACTGCAATTGTCCTCGGCACAGCTATACCTCTTGGCTTATTTCTTGTATGGAATGCTGTCATACTAGGAACTATTACGAATGCTGATGTGAGCTCCGGTAACTTCATTGACCCACTACAACAATTACGATCCAGTAATGGAGTGGTTGGCGTAAGTCTGGCTTCAACCACTTCTACTTTCTTTAGTTAAGCTTCAAGATCCATTTCATTGTAGTTTCAAACCTTGCAGAACAGACTTTTGAGTTCTTAGGTCTTTATGCCTCTTGTTGTTTTCACAGCTTATAGTTGAGGTATTCTCACTTCTTGCAATCGCAACATCTTATATTGGATTTGTTCTGGGCCTCTCCGACTTCTTGGCTGACTGTAAGTAGGCTTCCTTCTCCACCAAAGTCAATCATGTTAATTTTTAATAGAGAATTCACACGCAAAGTTTCTCTTGCATCTATACATACATGGTTGTGGACTTTCTGAAATTGACCTCAGCCTAATCGATCCCTCGCAAAGATGCAACAGGCGGCTCTTTCATAGGCAATAAGCCAGTGTTGGGTAATGCATAGTGTGTAGCCCGTGCCAGTCACAAATGTCTCTCACCAAACTATGTGAGAGTGCACGGCACCCCACTCTTAATTGAAATCATTACCTCAAATTTTTTTTCCAAGACATACATGAGTCAAATTCTCAAAATAAATGATCGTATTATCGTGCGCTGATGTTAGCAATCTTGAATCTGCAGTGTTGAAGCTCCCCTCTGGTCAGAGCAAACCTCTACCATATCTCTTGACCTTGGTTCCTCCCCTCATACTCTCGTTGCTAGATCCAGAAATTTTCTTCAAAGCCTTGGATTTTGCTGGAACTTATGGAGGTAATCCTAACTCTTCTAGCTCAAATTGATGGCAGGGTTAATCTCCTTGCATGCGGCTATAGATTGACGCTTTGGTGAACTCACTCATTTCGTTCTCTTATACCCCTTGTTCCACGTTCATTTTAGTGCTGGTGCTGTTTGGAATCCTCCCTGCTGCAATGTCGTGGTCAGATATGCAGTCGAATTCAAATACGTCGATGAGACTACCCAAGCTGGTTCCTGGTGGACAGCTCACTCTTGCGGTAATCGGTGGAGGGGCGGGATGGGTCATAATATCTGAATTACTAGAGAACCTTGGGAAGACATAAAGTATCATGAATTCATTATCTTTTCCAGATGCCCAAGCAGTGATCACTTGACTGGACAACTAGAGCGCAACGTATTTATTTCAACACTAGCAGTTAGTAACCATTACCTTTCTTCATGGTGCGTGCGTGATCAAGGCTTCTCGTTTTGTCGAAGCTCCTTCGGTTGTCTTCCTTCTAGTCGTAATTTGTATTCAAACGTACAAACAACGGACGGCAAGCAATGGTCCTCATAATTGGATCCTACTTTGAGAGTGACCCGCAACAAGACTCACATTAACCACGCCGATGTAATAACTTCTATCTCTCATTGTTATCGAGTATCCAAAACATTGGTTGAGCAACAAAATAAATAAACTTCAATTTTCAATTTCCCACATGGTGGCTTCTCCTGTAGCGTGTATAGCTTGTGTCTTGAAAATCGAAGTTTGCCTTGAAAAGGAAAATCTTTCTCTATTAGACATGCTTGCCCTGCATCGTTAGCACAACTATTTTTGTCCCAAGGAAAAAAATGCTCCACCCTCATATCCATATATCACTCTTCAGATTAACAGCCATTATTGTGTTATGTGTGACATTCTCCCACACATAAAAAAAGGATTCAAAAACATGCAGTTAGCTCTCGACCCTACGAGCAGCTCCAATGCAAAATACAGAGCGACTGCACATTGGGGATCAGCGCGCGCACAACCATGCTCAGGAAAATGTTATGGGAACTCAGATTCAATCATGCCGCAGCTTTAAAGACCATGTCCACTCCAGAAACACTGATAGAGACAACTTTCGGTAAGGTCCCAATGCAAACGAGGGTGATAATTTGAGTATTATGAACCCTCACTATCCCAAGTATGGTGGAACTCAGTAATCGAATGGCCATCCAGAGTAGTTCATCTCGTGATTCTGTTCATGAGTCGTTCTAGTGTTTCTTCCTCCTCTTTCAATGTACCGCTGGGTATTAGAATTTGATGAACTAACAGTCCATGGGAATCGACTCCTCCTCCCTAGATTTTGCCTCTCACTGTCCCTGCCACCATCACCACTCCTTGGGGTACTGCTGCTACTGCTGCTTCTACTCTGGTCACTCCAACTTTGATCACCCTGAGCAGAACTGGCACCCAGTGAAGGCATCTCGAAGCGGCAAATGGGACAGGAATTGTGTCGTACCAACCAAGGCACAATGCAATCAGCGTGATAAATGTGGTGGCAAGGCAGCATCTTTGCTTCAGCTTGCAGCTCGAATTCCTCTTTGCAGACGGGACACTCTGAATCAGCCCGAAGATGTGTCTGAGTGATCCCGATGGTCGGCAATGCAGCAATTGCCGACTGAGATGCCGGGGGTGGACCCCTTCTATCATCAACAGAGAGCGCTTCAATCAATTCTTCAAGTCCAAGGCCCCTGGAACGATCATCCAACTCAGCAATTGCCGACTGAGATGCCGGAGGTGGACCCCTTCTATCATCATCAGAAAGCGTTTCAATCAATTCTTCAAGTCCTGGGCCCATGAAATAGTCATCCAACTCAGCTAACCTTGGTCTTCTTCCTGCCATGTTATGGTAAAGGTTGAATATCTTCATCAGTGATGCATGTGGTGACTTAAAAAAAAAAAGAAGGGGGGGTGGGGAAATGAAGAAGAGGAAAGTACAAACACTGAAACTATGTTTAGGTCCCTACCAGGACGTCCTCTGACATCAAAATTATGATTTCCTCCTGCAACTGGATCCCTCATTAACAAATCAACCAAGCCAAGAAATCTACTCCTGGGACTGAGACCATTATCGCCTACCAGAGCATATAAAGCATCAAATGGTGGAGGTACTTGAGGAGAGAGATCCAGCATGTATTGTGCTGAAACATCTGCCGACGTCGGAGCCTGGACCTCCTGATGTTCTTCCACAAATCCTCCTTCGCAGTAAGGGCAAGTTACTTCTTGGCCTTGAAGCCCAATTGGCCGGCGGCACTGATAGCACCAATGCGTCTCTCCTCCATTATAGATCCTTTCCATGTTTAAGTGACAATATCAAAACAAAAGACACACTTCCTCCTGCATCAGAGAGTTTACGGTTGCATTACACCAAATATTTTCTGAAGCACGTGTGTAGCAACCACAAAGGGGTCTCTTTCACAAAAGTTGGAAGAGGCAACCAACCCATTTGCATACATCTTTCTTTTATCGATATGACACAAAAGCTGATGACATATTGTGGAAAATTAAATCCAGTCATTGAATCAGCCCATGGCAACTCAACAAGAAGCTGAAAGAGTCAGAGCAGCTGAATTTATCAAAGACAAGTAAAAAACCACACGTAACAACAACGCTGCAAAGCTTTACTGGGTCTACAAGGAAATTTCGCGAACAATGAACAGTGACACTTTCAAATGAGTAGTGGCAAACTTATGTATCTTAAAAAATAAAAAAACACAAACAAAAGCTGATCCGTGGACATCAATGAATTCTGCCAATTCATATCACAGATAATGCTTTTTTTTCTTTTGTGTATGGCAGGAGCGTAGGCACGGAAAACTACGGCATGAGATTCAGGATCAAGAACACAGTTTCCCCTTCCTTTGCAAAGTGAACTAAAAGCTTGATCCTGACTGAGCTAATCACGAAGAATAAAACCATCTGTCATGAACATCGCCCAAAAATTTAATCGAGAAAGAAACTGGCTTTCAAGATCCAGTCACGATTTCGACACATAAAAAAGAAAAAGTCACAAGAAATCTTAACTGGAAATTGACAAAGGAAGGAAAATCATGCTCAAGTTAGTCAAACAGTCCAACACCCACAAAAGCATAATCTTCGCCGGAGAATATTCAACACTCAAAGCGGATCACAACCATCTGAAAGTTCTTGAAAGAGATTATGGAAACCCACCAAAGAGACGACGACGAGGAAAAAGGCGGAGGGGAAGAGAGATCCGATTCAAGACACGGAATCCAATCCAAGAGCTCGCGAAGAACCCCTAGAAGCTCCAAATCACCAAACCCGGACAAGGAGGAAACTCAGTGGAGAGGAGAGAGGAGCTGAGCCGAGCTGAGAATTTGCAATTTTTTTTAAAGCTTGGATAAAGGAGTGAGTAAGATGAAAGTGGGTCAATTATTAGCAGAGAGAGAGAGAGACGGCGCAAACCCATCCTCCCACGTTATCTCCTTTCTTTTCGGCAGATAACGATAAATTCCTTCTTCTTCTTCTTTTTGTCCTTTGTCATTTTCACAGCACCGAAATGAACTCGGGGATTTTCCGGGAAAGAGAATTCTAAATGCCTTCATGGCACTACGAGAATCGAAGCTTGAAAAATAAAATAACAAGAAAGCTTAATTCATCGCGGGGGGAAAAAGCCAGGAGGAAAAATAATATCGTCGTCGCTGGCTTTTCTTTTCCTACTCAAAAGTTTTTGGGGCCGGTCTTGCAAAATGGAGGCGGTGAGTAATAAGCGGGTGGCTTCGCTCTTGCATTTAGTTGCGGTATGAGGAGGAGCGACCCCTCTCTACCTAAAATGGACAGCGCATCAAATTCACGAGGGGCGCGTGGAATGCAGCTGCGGTTCTTCTCATTTCCTCTCCCGCCTGACCCGGCGACTAACAGGGACTGCTTGCTTCATCACGAGCCGTTTTACGTTACAAGATTTTTGAGTGCGCTCTTTTCTTTTCTTTTTCTGTTGTTGTTTCTTTTTTTTCTAGTGTTCATGCAACATTTGGATCATCGCATGGTCGACTAACCTACTCATCAGTGCGTCCGGTGTTTAACCAGGAGAGGGGTATCAGCGGCATGCTGATTGGAAGGCAACTCATAAACAGTTCATGATTTCTGCCAAGGATCATCTCCCCCAAGACTGGTCGATCTCATCCCTCTCTTCTTCGATTCAAAAGCAACATTCCCCTTGCGTTCGATGGTCTAGAATTTATACGGCCCTCTTTAATAGGAGAGACGGCGTGCGTGATGGACAACGGTCTCTGAGGAAGTGCCCGATGGCCCGGCCTTGCCACGGACATCGAGCAAAGCAGTCACAACTCCGGCATCTATCAAAGTCCAAGCAAAGAGCCGAGAATTATTGGGTCGAAGATCGACTACTTTGCCCCTGTCAGGTTGCTGCAGCTGCTCCCCTCAGCCAGGTATGTCATGCCCAGGGATCGAAGCAAATAAGATATCACGAGACAAACAAGAAATTGCTAGTCTGGAGTTAAGGGCACGGTCCAACATGATGCTTCTGGTATGACAAATCAATAAGAACAACACGGACAACATGATGCTTCTGGTGTGACTAATCAATAAGTACAACACAGAAACAACAAATTGACCATCAGCTTGAATTATAAGCATCCAAAGGAATTCACATGACATTGTCCAGAGAAATTGAAAAGGAGAATTTAATCTTGAACACAGAAATCAAAGGTAACGCAGAAGTTCCAAAATTCATTGGCTGGAAAAAGGAGGCAGAAGTTCCAAAATCCTACAAATTCACTGTTCCCGAGGGTTGACAAGAAGGCACATCATAGTAATGTAGTATACTAGTGCAACGCGGTCATAACACCTGTATTCTGGAGGACTCAGTATAAATCAGTACCGAGAAGTGCCCCTATATAATCTGCCCGTATAATTTTGTCTTCGCTAGGCTGACTTTTGCGCTGGCACCAATCTAAATCAAGCAAAGCATCTGGGCCGTTGATGTGCATCTGATCTAGGACCTCTTGCTTTCCATCAACGTCAGTTAAAGGTGTGCTATCTTCCTTAGGCCTAATGTTGAATCCTGCAAGAAAGAAAAAATCGAAAACTCCACTGAGAAATTGCTGAAGTTCATTCTGGCAGTGAAATAATGCGATTATCTTTTCATAAACTATACACAACATTAGGTGATCGGACCAGGCATGGCGTCGGCGGATTGGAGTTCTTCAAATGATCTTCTGCCGGCAGGAGGGCAATCATTGAGCACTGATGTAGCATTATGACCAAAAGGAGAGTCTGGGGCAGCATATATTTCCTGCTTTGTCATGATATTAACTGGAGAAGAGTTGCAAGCTACAGTGCCAGAAGAGCCTGTAGTCTGTGCACAAGAGTTTTGCTTAGAGCAGGCTTCATAGATGACTGCTTCCAGTAGGCCGCACCTCCGTGGTGAAGGACAATCTGACTGATAGTGCTCGCATGGAGGTGACTGTATTAGAGGATCAATAGACTCAAGGGAAGGCCGTGGGGATGCAGGAGTACCACAGCTACTTTGCTGAGTTTCTGTATATTGGAGTGAAGGGAGCTCCGACTTCATGGCCTCCAAATGGGGCACAGAAGAAGGGTAGTTGCCATTTAGAAAGGCATGGCTGCCGGGGAGATCACCCAGTAGAGACTGGTTAGTTGAGTCAGGATTAAAATCATATGGTGATGACAACACAAACGACTCGGGGGTGATCTCAGAAGAATAATCAGCATACTGACCAAATGAAGAGAAACTGTCATTGCTTCCAGCATCCAAAACAGGAAATGGGGTTTCAGACCCCTGAAGGCGTTTAGGAGACCGGATTGATGGAAATGGAAGAGAGTAAGCATCAGATAGATACATTGCCTCTCTCCCAAAGCCACAAGAAGGAACATCCAAAAGTGTAGACCAAAAAGATGAGAAACCTAGATGCAGTTCCAGTTTTCTAAAATCAACCTCTGGGATCTCAAGTGTATCTGCCTGTAAGAGATCACAATTATCTTTGCCTGCATTATGCAAGTTACCCATGTTATGAGTTTCTTGATTCCCACTTGGCCCATGCAGACAAACCTCAGTCGGATATATAGGCATGCCAGTGCGTTGCAGTCGCTTAATTCTTGTATTCCAGTAGTTCTTTATCTCATTGTCTGTACGTCCGGGTAACTGAAAGAGGGAAGGAAGAAATGCATCAGCAGGGCAAGAAGACAGGAATAGAAGGTTCTATCTGTTTCAATGAACAAGATAGTTTTCAAATAATATATAGAAGTACTCATGTTCCGCAACACCAATCATAGGAAGAGATTGGACATGGTAACTTTCAAAATGCCACATCATTCAAGAGACAAGATGTAATCAATCAAACAGAATGCCACGTCTCTAACCCTATATTCAGCAACAAAGAAACATGGAGAGGGGAATTATTTCACGGGAATTCCAAGCTATAAGACTGTCAAATTTTGATCTATTTTCGGAAAATAATCAAATATCACAAGAAATAGAAGATGGTGATTGCAAAACTTACAAGCTTTTGAACCAAAAACTTGAAGAATATAATCATGTCTATTGGAACAGTGAGATTATATTAAGATACCAGTTCGAGAAAGAAGATTTCATGAAATTAATGAGATGCACGAAGTCACCATTGCAAAAGCAGGAAAACCAAATTCGCCAATTTGGTGAAAGCTTGTCCACTAATCTCGAACTTAAACTAATACCTCCCTAATTATGAACAGTAATTCAAAGTTCGAAATTACATCTCTTATCCCCGAATAAAATATCAGCCAGGGGTTTAATCCTTTTTGCTATTTTTGACTCCCCAGTCTTTACCTGATATATAAACTATACTGTTCCCAATCATTTCCTTCAAAGCTGTTGTGAATTACTACAGTGACATTTCAGAAGCAGCAGAAGACATGCAAGACAAGCACCAAAAGCCCCAATAGATAATTTCAACATGAAAACATTTAATAAAACAACATTTTGAGAACCTCTGCAGCCATTCGAGCCCATTTGTTTCCCATTTTTGCGTGGAGCTCAATAATAAGACGCTCTTCCTCAGGAGAAAATGCACCTTTCTTCAGATCAGGTCTCAGGTGATTTGCCCACCGCAAACGACAGCTTTTCCCACACCTGGCAAGCCCTGAATGCTTCTGGACCGCATTCCAATTTCCCTCCCCATGCTTAGTGACATAGTCGACCAAAATTGCATCTTCTGCTGCTGTCCAAGGGCCTTTCTTCAAAGGAATCCCTGCTCCATCACTGGCTTCCTCACCGAATGGTGAATGCCTACGAATCTTGCGCACTTTTTTATCCCTGCCACCATCTGCCGTACTTCGCATCTCGACCAATATGCCTACAAAAATAACAAATTTTCCACATTATTAACAAATGGACCTAGAAAAGGCAGTAGAGCAGAGAAATGGCACATCACTACTATCAGCAATGACGTGAACTTGCAATTCTTGTGCATAGCTAAACCTTCTTCCTAATGACTGTTTCCTTTTCTTTTCTAGCTATTTTTATTTTGTTTTAGCAACCTAGCATTTACACCTGCATGATGATTGATGCAACATGAAACACAGAAATGAAACACGATGATCAGCCCTCAGTGCCAACGGTAACCAAGAGAATCAAAATAGGCAAGGCCGAGAGCCAAAGAGACTATAATTCTAGTCAGTCTTAGAACCAGAACCATCCACTACTATAATCTTTTTCACAATCACCATTTGGACAATAGCAATTGAAATCATACTCCTCGTCAGTCATAGAATCGACGCCACCTAGTACGATTACGAAAGAAAATTTACCAGAAGATAACGGCGCCCCTTCAGATTCTGCCGAGAGAACTAATCATTACTCATGATCTTGGCTTTCGCGTCCAAAGCATCCTCAAAATAATCCTTCTGACCCATTCGAAACTCCGCTCGATCCTCAACGCAGCGGGAGCCTCACTCCGAAATCCAACCTGATCCTCGCGAGCTTCCTCTCCAGAAAGCCGATTATCAGAGGCCAAAAGAAAAAAAAAACGAAACTCAATTCGCAATCTCGACGGATTTGCAAAAGTTTCGACTCAGCTCGCCGGCTTCCTTCTCCCGCGGACAAAAATGCAGCAGCGGTTCAGAACGAACGACACTTCACCGGAGGACGCGGATTTCAGCGAACGCAGCTCGACGCCTCGCGCTCCGATCTACCGCATTCCCATCCGAAACTCTGAACCATGGCCGCGCCTCCGTGGCGTTCGCACTCGCAGTTCTCCCTCTCTGAAGCTCGAGGAGATAGAGAAGGGCGAGCGGGGAGGGTTTTGCACGCAGAGAGGGGGAGAGAGAGAGAGTGCAGATCCCTGAACCGATCGAAATCTTCCTCGGCCCCCACCTAATCTCCCGCTCACACTTGAGCGTCGATTGCTCGATTTCGGCTATTAATCCCAAGCGCGAGACGGGAAAAAAGAGAGAGAAGAAGAAGAAATTAAATGCTTATCATTTGATCGGGTCAGCGGTGGCGCTTGTTTCCCGATAATGAAGCGGGTGCAGGAGGCGGAGGAGAGAGATGGCGCGTGGCCGGCGCGTGCCACAGGTGGCGGCCCACTTCGGGAGCCGTGGATGTACGCGCGGGCGGGGGCGAGTGAAGGTGAGAGTAGGGGTAGCGCTTTAGTCTTTGCTATCTGCACGCCGAAGCTGAAGAAGAGAGAGAGAGGGAGAGGGTGGCGATTTCCCAGCCAAGTCAAAAGGGCGACTGAAGGAGGAGATATTATTTGGCGAAAAACAAAACTAAATCCCTATCAATTTTTGAATTTTAATATATATAAATCTCTAAACCTTTAGTTTACGACCCATAAATTATATTAATAAATTTAATATCGAGTTAAGCCAACATATTTTCTCTCTATTAATTTTTGACGATAAATGAATAAGAAATGAAATTCGGAGCGATTCAAAATTCGATAACAAAATCAACACCTAAATTTAGTGGTCCCAGCGCTCTCCTCGCCCCCTCATTTGAAATTTGATTGAGAATTTTTTGAGTGACTTCAACGCCGAATCAGTAATCTAACGACCGTCAATGACGATGATATGCATTTACCTCTTAACAGTCTTCTATTTTTCAGAATATAATATCTTGAACACGGACTTTAGATCAAGTGAGATCGGTGCGAATCTCGTTATCATCGACTTACAATACATGTTTCATTTGAGTCTGAGAATTCATTCATGAGTAATTAACATGGTCGAACGTCATAGTTCTCTTCGGATATTTCTCATTGCGGCTTCATCCTAAGCACAAACACAATTTCGAGACTAGCCATTTCCATGTGAGCGGACATCGAAACGAGAATGAACTGACCCACCTATCCTGACCGGGGAGAACAGGCCATGAGACAGCGAGATTCTGAAATTGCAGGGGCTTGGTTCGATTAAGTCACTCAGTAAACTATTCAAATTCGTAGGCAAATGGCAAATGAGATTGTCTCCCTTGGGTGCACAGAGGTCACTCCCGAATGCAAATGATGCCGGAACCATATGGCAATGATCACCATCCAATGCCTTAACAATCAAGTTAACAAATAGACTGACGATAGCCACGACAGGCAACGAAATGGTAACCTGCGAATTGTGCAAGAGAACACGGAGCACTGCAAGTCCAGTACCAAAAATGAAGCTCGCCTCTTGATAGTCACTGGTTATCACTGCCACAGAAAACTTCCCGAGTGGGGAAGACAAGATTTCTGTTAAGGATTCCTTCGACATGGTAGCGACCTTGCCAAACAGGAGAATCTGGCCAACACGGAGAAATTCAATCAACATCGAGTTTGTGCTGCAAGATGAAAGGCATGGCGCCAAAGAAAAAGGAACAAAGTAAAGTACACATTCCGAGGCAGAAAAAACAAGGTTTTACACATAGCAATCGAGAAATTTTATACTGGAAAGTTCTTTTCGGACATTGGGTCTCTAATGTAGTATCTTCAATGTGAAACCATGTCAGATGACGTAGAAATTTTTACACTATCAACTCTCTAAGCAAAAATTATTTCGAATTGAGACTAACTAGCTAGACGATGCTTCAGTCCACTATAATAACAGAATCGACTTCAAACCACATTCAAGATTGAGATCATCTTAACTTTCAAAGACATCATGACAGTATTCGATGTTGAAGCAATCAAATGAGAATACGGATCCATCTTTCCTTCCCTACTTGACAGTCACAAGAAATCCAAATTAATTTGATACTTACACGACATAAAACACGAGCAAGGATCCTCCTGGCTGAAGAAGATGCAAGCATTTTTAATTCGACATCCAATGTCAGCAGGCGAGCATAAAAAAGGAATTGATCATTATGGACAGGCAAGAACAGTCATTAGGAGCAGAACAGCCTCGAAAACAAGTAGCTATGGCAGCCCTGCACAGTGTCAAGCAAAGGAACTGTTTGGCATGCTTCTTCGACATTGCGGTTACTCCATTTCTCTGCAATAGCTTCGGCAGCATGAGCAATCCGGTGCTGCAATACAGCAGCTCCCAGCGGCCCTATTACGTTCAGCCTAGTTGCAGCAGAAATAACATCTCTCAAAGTAATGAACATGAAGGCTCTCTGACATGTCTCACTCTCAAGCCCAAGAAGTCCACATACAAGCCCGAAGATCGGAGCATGGTGAAAAGAAACGGCTCCAGAACTCAAAAGGTCCTCTCTCATCTTTTTAAGCAACGGGATTTCAGAAAACACAGATGCGGCCACCCTCATAAGTGCCGATCCTTGAGCTACAGATGCTTTTCGGCCCACTTCATTGGTTAGCATCGCGTCTAGCATTCTTCAAGCTTACACAAAGTATCTGCACTTGGCGATTTGCTGGCAGTGTAGACAAAAGGAAGAAGTAAACTAGCAGTGTTCTCCAACACATGTACTACAAAGGTATGAAGATCTTCAGGCCTGGTGATCACGCGGGTTTGTATTGCAGCCTCTAGACCGAATGAATGCGCAAATCCCCCTGTTGGAAGGAGGGAATCAAGCAGCTGCCACTGGCTCCACTGGAGAGGCAAGTCAGTAGAAGCGGGTCTTTTCCCATTGTTGTTCCTTTCCATATCGATCTCCATCATCGTCATTCTGGAAAATAAGAATCAGGAAATAAGGTGGCCTCGAATTATTTCCGTTTCTGCCATATCAAGTGCTCATGATTCTGAGAACAAGAGCATCGAGTGATTGAAATTATTTCTGCATTCGGGTCCAAGACAACTTCAAAATATACCAGCAAGCTCTCTTCCAAATTACATAACAAACAGGTATACCCAACGAAACCAATTCATTTATTCATCAAGGATCTCTAGACAGGTGAGTAATGGGGCTGTTCAACATTTTCATTAAATCAATGTTGACCCAAAGTTGATGACTTTTACAATTTATGGCGGATCATATCACATGAATGATGCAAGGTTTTTCTAGCAAAATCACAGCAAATCTCCCTTCCTTCCTCCGCTAATCACAGCAAGTGTCAAGTCAGAGAATGACCCAGGCAAACTCTCTCGAGATCCCCGCCTCTTCCTACGAATGATAGATGGGTGCTCATCGAAACATGCCGACGCAACGAACAAGAGAACGAGGAAAACCCAAAAACAGAGCTAAAAAATGGGCATACCGAAGCGCTAAACAGGGGGAAACAATTGATTTCGACGTCAACCTAATTTTACCAGGATTTAGTCGCGCTTGCCGATCTCGCAAACCGCATGGGAAGCAGACTCAGCTCGACCGGCTAATTCGGACTGAAACCAGAAGGCCGCGATGGGAGTGCTGCCTCGATACTCGCCTAGACGCATGAGCGACCCACTTGGAGCAAGGGAAGATAGCGTGCGAGTTTTGGGTCGAGCGCCCAGAGAGAACTGCGTGCAAGAAAAGGGACATGGCGGAACATGGTGAATTGGACCATTCAAGGCCTGTTGAGTCTTTGGGCCATTACTTTCATGTGGACAAAACGAAAAAGTCATACGTACTTGAAATCGAAAGCGGATCCCTGTCTCTCTCTTTTAGTTTCGCATTTCAGACTCTAGACTTTAGAATTCTAACGGATCGTGAATATGAAAGCTTAAAGGGTTTTGCCCGAAATCTGCGGCGATGTTGATCGAGTGTGAGTCAGATTGCAGACCCTCCGCGAGTCAGCAGCTTAGCAAAGTCGTCCCTTCTTGGTCCAGCATTTCTTTGAGGTGCGAATCCTAGTCCAGACAACTTGCGGATTTGATTCAATGTTCATTGTAGGGAAACAAAGTCCTTTGATAATAATATTTTGACACGTATTTTTGGTCATTTGGACATTTTCTAGTCAAAACTCTGTTCGCGGAGTGTCGTCCCACAACCAAACAAGGTCAGCAAGCGGAGTTTGTTGAATGATTTATTGCAGCATACACCCGCCATCATCAATCATGACTAGACGGATGAATAATGTCTTCAGGGATAGACACAAACATGTCATTAGCTGTTTTAGCTTCCAAGTTCAATTGGCCCATCTCGGTGTTTTGACGGATTTCATCTCCAATATTTCAGGGTCTCTTAGAGAAGGAAATTCAATAACCTCAAGACATTGCGATTTCATTCAGCTCACCGACTCTTTGACGGTAATATACAAGCGTCCAACGGCATGTCTTTCTGTTTACTGAAGACAGACCCTGAGTTTAAGGAAGAGAAAACCCTTCACCTATACAAAAAAATTCACATGTGCGGCCAGAATAAATAAGGCGTTGCCTAAGATTATTGGGTTCTCACACTAATTCAGGTATCCAAACCAATAATACAAACGGAGCTACTGATGCGGCGACCTTGTATTGTACTTGTAGCGTAAATCACAACTCAAGATGCTTGACTCCAGTTCCCATGGTGATCGAGCTTAGAAGTGGTGGTTCTCAGCCCTTCCTCTTTGTTGGATGAAGCTCTTCTAGAGTTGCCAGAACGTCAACCATCGGTGGCCTACCCTTCGGATCCGTATGGAGGCATTGCAAAGCAAGAGCTGAAGCAGCTTGGGCTTCTTTCTTAGAGTATTGACCGCCCAATCTGGTGTCCATGATTCTAAAGATCCGCCTGCTGTCACTTAAGAAAGGCTTTGCCCACTCGACCAAGGTCTCCTCGAGAAACCCAGGTCTCTCATTATCCAGAGCCCGTCTTCCACTGAGTAATTCTAACAAAACAACACCAAAGCTGTAGACATCACTCTTTGGTGTTAGGTGACCTGTATCAGGTAAATTGGTCATTAGATGAAGAAGAAAAATAGAGAAGGAAGTCTTAGTACAGATAGCACGAAAGCTCTACATTCACACGTATTTTTCCACTTCTTGAATAGCTCTCTAAAATCATTATCTCCTGAAATTGTTACAACCAAAAATAAATAAATAAATAACTTAACTATTGATTCATTTATGCTACAGAGCAAGAAGCAACCCTTTTTCTACCTCTAGATAAAATCTGCAAGCAAAGTTTCTAGCCATAACAGTTCTCCCGCCCCCAAAACCCCAAAACTAATTCAGCGGTAACAGCTTCAGACATTCAAGCGGAAGCCTCCAAAGTCTCAAGATAAGCGAGCCAAGCTTGCAACACGTAATTTTTTTATTGAAGATACATAGCATTTATCTGTTAATAATTGACCCAGTCACCCAATCATTGTCTGTTACTGATTGACCTACTCACCCAAACATTTTCTGTATCTCAATTCAAACATGGCAGGCTGTACTAATTGTACAATTTTCCACAAAATCACGAGTTCTTTATAAAGAAAAAGTCCAATATGACCGGAAGCTTAGACTAACCTGTTGCCACATATTCTGGAGCTGCATAGCCACGAGTTCCCACTACTCGTGTTGAAACATGAGTTTTATCCCCAGTAGGCCCATCCCTCGCTAAGCCAAAATCTGAAAGTTTGGCATTAAAATCCTGCAAAATTAGTCACAACTTCATTAAGCATAAACGCAGTGTTCTACTGGAACCACCAACCTATATGATTAACAAATGAAAGCAGTTTATAAGTTTCAGCTCACTGAATCAAGCAGAATATTGGAAGCCTTTAAATCACGGTAGATGACATTAGCATCTAAGCCATGCAGGAAAGACAATCCTCGCGCAACACTGATTGCAATGTTCATCCTTGTAGCCCAAGGAATGGGTTCAACGCATTCTGCGGAAGCAGATAAAGGTCAGCAAATAGTTTGATCCATCGAAACTTGATGTTTCCAAATTAAGTTCAAACAATAATATGACTATGATTGTGCATTTTTTAATGTCCACTAACACATTCAAGATGTAGATTAGAGGATATGAAAATATCCCGTGGTTGTAACTTAGATCTAATGTTAGCTGTCTCTACGACTATCCCAGAATAATCTTCAACTTTGCTTTCCAAATCATTTATTCTTGTGGACAATTCGGGGGGTTTACAAAGTGCTCTCGTATCATATTTCCTTTCCTCATCGAGTGACTATGTTCCACATGTAGCATCTCCAGCCCTTTAAAACTGAAACTGTCATCCTTTAACATAAATGAAGCAGAATTCGCCCAGTCTTTCTAGGCATTGTGGATAAATCAACTGGCATAAGCTTTTGAGAGAGAAAAGAGAAGGGGCAAACCCTTCCTTAACATCGGTTCTCTGCCTTTTCTCCAACCCACCAATGTAGTCATATATACAAATTTCCAGAGAAGAGAAGACCAGAATATAGAAAAACTGGGTCTTTAAAGAATATGCACTCACTTCTGAATAAATGATTTTCCAAGCTACCCTTCGGCATACATTCATACACGAGTAGTCTGTTATCCAACTCACAGCAATAGCCAATAAGCTTAACTAGATTCTCATGGTGAAGTTGGCCCAAGTAATTTACTTCTGCCTGTCAATGAAACAGAACTAAGTTAACCCAAAATGAATAAGCAGCAAAGAGAACGTCAGAAGAGCAATTCACGTACAAGCCATTCCTTGTGGCCTTGAAAGCTCTCGGACTTCAGTTTCTTTATAGCCACCACCATCCCGCTTCCAGGTTTAGCAGGAGATAGTGTATTCACGTCAATCCATCCTTTGAACACACAACCAAACCCTCCCTCTCCAAGCATACTTTCAGAGCGAAAGTTTCTGGTAGCATTCTTTAGATCACTGAAGCTAAAGGACTTCAGATTGTTGGGGACTGAGGAATCAAGCTTGGAATTCGTCAGAGATTTCTCCAAGCCTGGTATAGCCTTCTGCTGGTTGAGAGGGGGTGGACCCTCCCTAACATTACTAAGAGATTGTTTAGCTTCTGCAACAAAACCACCAAGGAATCCTTAAGTTAAGCCCAACGTGACATAAGCAGATACCCAATGCTGTTGCCACTTAACGGAATAATAAAGTAATTAAATTCGGATAGAAATTCAATATGCAGTTGAGCTTATGACCTTAATCAAAACGCATCGCTCGTGTCACACAGTTCTACAGTTCAATGGTACTTGCAGCAATTGCCAAAAACAAAAGCATCTCAACAAAAGCACCAAGGAGCATCTCGGCAAAAGCACCAAAGAAGTCATCACTGCCATGATTCACTAAATGTCCATCAAACACAAATTTGGAGGAAGATGAACTGTCATAGACATAGGCGCACCAGTGAATAAATAGAGACAAAGACTATTGGTATCCCGAACGCAAAATCCTGCACCAATTAATCATTCAAGCAGAGCCACAGAACAAGAACAAACTCCAAAATTTAACTCCACAACTTGACTGCCAATTCAGGAATAAAAACGGGAAGATTGAGAACGACATCCTTGTTCAAGCACACTACGTTGAACTATACTCACCTTGCAAATCAATAAACATTCAACCCCGTCAAAACAAAAAAGCACTGATTCGCGGCTAATGCGCCTCGACCAAAGCTCGAGAATAACCGAACAAACTGGCACGTCAAACTGCGCAAAAACATCCCTATCTGGCGACTGATCACCAACGCAGCTCGATCACTCGCGGCCATCACGACATCGCAAATGAAGCATGCACAAAACAGAGACCCAGAGTACAAACCGGCGAAGGTAAAGGACGAAGCATGAGCGCACTTCGCAGGTTTCCCCCCACAGATTCCCATGACGGGCGGGTTCCCAACAGAGAGGAGCTCTCAAAACTCCATTAAAGAAGAGAAATCAACTCAGCACGAAGACGGTCAGACTGAGGCGCTCGAGCAGCGGATATATAAAGACTGCCCGGAAAAAAAGAAAAAGAAAAAAGAAAGTTGCCAACGATGAAAATAATGGCTCTGGACTTTGCCTGTGCATGAGCGTGCAGGGAGTCAAGGTAGACGAGCCCAAATTCTCCATGGAAAGCGACGGGATTGAGGATTCGACCCATTCTGAATGAATCGGACTCCAGACGGTATTCCTGGTCCCACCGCCATTGACATTAAAGGGCTCGTTTGACTCGGAAGATGATGGATGGGGACGACGGGGACGGGAACGACGACGATGGAGATGGAGATGGAGATTCATAAGTTATCGTTTTCGTGCAATGAACGACGACCGGGTCGTGCATTCCTGTGCTTCAGTATCATTCAAAGCGTCTGACCTTTCCAAGTTTCCCCTTCAAAAATAAGAAATAGTTTCTCGCCGCCAAGACTTTCCCGGAAAATTGCTTTTTTTCCTATGTTCCTTCTAAGAATTGGTTGACAATCTTACTTTAATCGTGAAAATTGATGCATCGGGTAATTAATCCTTTTGGCTTATCCAAAAAGCACGTGCACAACATTAATTAACCCTATATCTCGGAGTTCGCGCAATATAATCAACCAATCACCTTCTTCTTTTTCTATGTTTTGTTGTAAAATATTACGTTTCAAGTATATAATAAAGAGAAATGTGAAGTAGAATACTAAAAATAGTATAGAAACTCTCTTTGTGATTCTTATTGTTCTTATCGTTACAATAACCAAAACTGAGCTCCTATTTATAGGAATATCGAAATGAAACTATCGTAATAAATAACTTGTAACGTCTGACATTAATAACTCGTAACGTCTGGCATTAATGAATATTCAGTAACGTACGTTCAGTAGTACGTACTTTATAACACTCCCCCTTGAATATTCATTGTATCACGAATATGCATAATACTGCCTCATTAAAAACTTTAGGCCGGAAAAACCCAGTGGGACAAAAACCGAACAAAAGGGAAAAAGAGTACAGAGCACACATGTCATGATCTCTCCATTTTATGGATGCATTAATTGCCTCGTTAAAAACTTTAAGCCTAAAAAATCCAATGGGACAAAAACCGGACAAAAGGAAAAAAGAGTGCAATACATAGATCATCATATCTCCCCCTCAATCAATCCATATAGCTACTTCTGGAGCTAATAATCTTGCATCTTATGAACTCGCCACATACCAATTCCATATGCTAATTTATCAAAAATAGACGTCGGCATTAAGGATCTCAGCCCCAAAAGACGTCTTGAGAGGTGAAGGGGGCCTCACGGCTCATAAGCAGGCCAGAGGGCTTCTCACAAAGCGATGTGGGACTTCCTTCCACAGGAGCTTAACATGCCCCCGGATCCACCTTAACCTGACTCTGATACCAATTAAGAATCTCAACCCCAAAAGATGTCTTGAGAGGTGAGGGGGGCCTCACGGCTCATAAGCAGGCCAGAGGGCTTCTCGCAGCAGGAGCTTAACATGTGGTAAAAAGATTTGCAAGATTATTTATGGATCGAATTTGTTTAACGTCAATTTGTCGACTTTCTTGAATTCCATGGGTATAGAAAAATTTCGGTGAGATGTGCTTGATCTTATCACCTTTGATATATCATCCCCTAACTTGTGTAACACAAGCAGCATTATCCTCATAAATTATAGTAAGAGAATTTGTAACCGGTGTCAAACAACAAGAGTTGTTAATATGCGTTATAACGGATCTTAACCAAACACACTCTCTTCCTGCTTCATATAAAGCCATAATTTCAGCATAGTTGGAAGACGTGGCTACGAATGGTTGCTTTGTAGAGCGCTAAGAAATGGCGGTACCGTTATAACAAAATAAATAACCGGTTTAAGAGCGATCCTTATGTGGATCGGATCTATATCCAGCATCAGCATATCCACCTAAACCAGAGGTAGTTGAATCATTGGAATAATATAACCCCAAATCCATGATTCATCGGAGATAACGAAAAATATGTTTAACTCCGTTCCAATGTCTTCGAGTTGGCTCGACACTAAAACGAGCCAACAAATTTACCGCAAAAGTGATATCAGGTCTTGTACATTGTGCCAAGTACATAACGCCACAATTGCATTAAGATATGGTACTTCAAGACCAAGTATTTCTTCATTAAATTCTTTGGGACGAAATGGATCCTTTCGGGGATCTAGAGACCGTACGACCATAGGGGTACTCAATGTGTAAGCCTTGTCCATATTGAAGCGTTTAAGTAATCTTTCAATATACGCTAATTAATGGACGATTATTCCACTTGATTTATGCTCAAGCTCTAGACCAAGACAGAGTTTGGTTATACCCAAATTTTTAACTTCAAACTCATTTTGTAAATAGTCAGCAGTTTTGATTAACTCTTCAGGATTTCCAATTAAATTTATATCGTCGACATAAACTGTTGCTATAGCAAATCCGATTTCTGATTTCTTAATAAATACGCATGGGCAAATAGGATCATTTATGTATCGTTCCTTAATTAGGTACTCACTTAGGCGTTGATACCACATGCGACCAGATTGATTTAACCCATATAAAGATCTTTGCAATTTGATTGAGAACAAATTGCTGGGAGTGTATGCTTTAGACATTTTGAATCCTTCGGGAATTTTCATATAAATATCAGTATCTAATGAGCCATATAGATATGCTGTCACAACGTCCATAAGACGCATTTCTAATTTTTTAGAGATGGCCAAGCTAATTAGAAAACAAAATGTAATCATATTTATCACAGGTGAATATGTTTCATCGTAATCAATCACAGGTCTCTAGGAGAATCCTTGAGCAACGAGTTGGGCTTTATACCTGACATCTTGTTCTTCTCATTTCGTTTTCGAACAAATACCCATTTATATCCAACGAGCTTTACATTGTCTGGGATTTGAGTTACATGTCCAAAGACCTCTCATTTGGCTAGGGAAGCTAATTCAGTCTTGATTGCTTCCTCCCACTTAGGCCAATCCTATATTTGACGGCATTCAATAATAAATTGTGGCTCATAATCATCAGTTATAACTGAGAATGTGAAAATATCGCCAATGATGATTTCATTCCGATCCCAAATCTCATTACAATATGTAATGGAATTCTCAGTATTATTGGGATTGGTAATCTTTTCATGGGTTTGTACCTCTTCAGGGGCAATAAGTTTTTCGGGAGCAAGTACAACACTAGGCTCTTCTGGAGTTTATTCTTGATTCTTTCCCTTTCGTTTACGAGGAACAATATCTTTTGATCCTATCAGTCTATCACGCTTCAACACGGGGGATTTTGATCCACTTTAGTTAGTCCTTCAAGAACAGCTATTCGAGCTGGAGCATTTACAGCCGGAATATGAGACTTCGTCACTTTAGCAGCATCATTAAATGCATCAGGAAGTCTATTGGCCATATATGTAAATGCAGTATGTGTTGTACCTCATTTTTACACTCAGAAGTTCTTGGGTTTAATTGAGATAAATTTTTTCTCATCCCATGATAAAGATTTGATTGGTGTCTGTTTTGCAACAATTGAAGTTGCAAGTGTCCCAATTGATGGAAAAACAATCTCATTGAAATGACAATCTGCAAATCTTGCAATAAAAAGATCACCAGTAATCGGTTCCAAGAACCTAATAATGGATGGTGAATTAAACCCAACATAAATGCCCAAACGACGTTGGGGACCCATTTTTGTTCTTTTTGGCGGTGCTACAGGCACTTGAACTGCACAACCAAATGTGCGTAAGTGTGAAATATCAGGTTCATAACCAAGAACCATTTGAAGAGAAGAATGTAATAGACTAGCGGTAGGGCGCAATCTTATTAAAGCCGCAGCATGCAAAACTGCATGACCCCATGCTGTATCTTTGAGATTTGTTCTCAATAATAGAGTTCGGACAATAATTTGAATGCATTTAATAAACGATTCTACCAATCCATTTTGAGTATGGACATATGCAACCGGGTGCTCAACCTCAATTCTGAGTGAAGCACAATACGCATCAAAACTCATCGATGTAAATTCACCAGCATTATCCATCCTTATGCTTTTAATTGGATAATCAGTGAATTGTGCCCGGAACTTTAGGCGACATTGCAAGTTGATAATAGGCAAACATGAGACCATCTGCAGGATGCGTCTACAAGTACCACAAAATATCGAAACGGTCCACTTGGTGGATATATTGGTCCACAAATATCACTCTGAATACTTTGCAGAAATATAAGGGGTTCATTATTAACCTTTGTTATAGAAGGTTTTATGATGAGTTTTCCTTGTGAACAAGTTTCATAATTATAATCCTTGGATAACAATACATTTGTATCATTTAAAGGGTATCCTTTTGTATTCTGTATTATTCTACACATCATTGAAGCACCAGGGTGCCCAAGGCGATCATGCCACAACCCAAATTGATCAGGGTTTACCAATCTCCAAGATATGGTTGTATAGATTTCAATGGCTTTAATCTTAACAAAATACAAACCCATAGGAGAAACTTGTAATTTCTCATGGATGGTCTTCTAGCCAATCGTATAAGAGGTAATACCAATATATTCTTTGCTTTGCTCATAGATAGTCTCAATGTGGTACCCATTACGGCGTACATCTTTGAAACTAAGCAAATTCCTTTTTGATTTGCTGCTTAGAAAAGGATGGTGTCATTTGGCAAAACAATTATGGCATTCCCGAAACCATCAATAATTGGAATAGAACCGGATATTGTATGGACACGTGCCTTACGCAATGTCATACTCGAGAAAAAATGTCTACTATGAAATATAGTATGAGGTAATGCACTGTCAAGCAGACAAACATCTTCTATTTTCTCAGTATTTGCCATTTGCATTGATATTGACAACTTCAAGTGTCAAATATCATAAAAGTGCAATTTGTTATAAAATTTAAAATATTATATAAAAATATAAAATGTAATAAATTTAAATAAAGGAACAACTATAAAGAAAATCATAAATTTCAAAATCTAAATTATCATCCACCAGATTGATGCCTCATGAAGCCAATCAAAAATCCTCAAAGAAATCAGAGATATCCAAAAATGCATTTGCTACTTCGGGAGCAAGAGATGGATTTGCTACTTTAGGAGCAAGAAGAGTCCCACCAATTGAGATATTATTGGCCTCAGCAGCGGTTGTGGCAGTAGGGCCGATTTCAATGGCGTGAGATTCACGACGCTTGCCTATGCCGTTTTAAAGATGCTTGATATAGGTCAACGAAGTGCTTTGGCGTACGATAGGTACGTAACCAATGCCCAGTCATGCCACAACGATGTCAAGCACTTTCATTAGCCACCTTCATTGGCTTCTTTCTTTGCCATTATTCAGCCCAAAGTTAAATTTCTTAGGGCGATTAAATTTTCTGCCACCCCTTCGAGGATTGTGCTCTTGTCTGCGCTTATAACCCTTAAAATGGCCAATATTATTTTGAGTGTTAACATCTACTTCAAGCAATGCTTTTGAGCCAACAGGTCTAAGATCATGATTTTTCAAGAGCAATTCATTAGTTTGTTCAGCAGTAAAAAGTACAGAAATCAACTCAGAGTATGTGGCAAATTGCCGCTGCCGGTATTGCTGTTGCAATACAATATTTGAGGCATGGAAGGTAGATAAAGTTTTCTCTAATAATTCCGTATCGGTGAGTTTAATACCGCATAACTCAAGCCGAAAAACGATATCAAATAAAGCAAAATTATACTCAGACACTGATTTAAAATCCTATAATCTAAGATTCTGCCAATCATATTGTGCTTGAGGAAAGATAACTGTTTTGGTATGATCATACCTATCCTTCAACCTCTTCCATAGGATCTGAGGGTCTCGTACTGATAAATATTGAGACTTCAGGCTCTCATGCAAATGACGACGGATAAAAATCAATGCATTTGCTTTATCTTTTGCATCTGATATTCCGTCATCTGTTATTGTATTAGTGAGACCTTGTCCTTGGAGGTGCATTTCCATGTCAAGGCACCATGAAAGATAATTATTTTCACTCACTTCTAGGATGTGGAATTTTGGCTTTTCAATATTTGCCATAATTGAAATATTCTCTGCTACTTCAGAAGCACAATGATACCTTTAGATTGTAAATTTTGGCTTCAGGCCAAGGAAATAAAATATTGATAAAAGAAGATAAAGCGTGAAATGATTGAAGAAAAATAAAGGGAACACTTACCTCGCAAAGATTACTTACTCAGTTGGGAGATCTTCGTGCTAATAACGTGTTGTAAAATACTGCGTCTCAAATATATAATAAAGAGAAATGTGAAGTGAAATACTAAAAGTAGTAGAGAAACTCTCTTTGTAATTCTTATTGTTCTTATCGTTACAATAACCAAAACCGAGCTCCTATTTATAGAAATATCGAAATGAAACTATCGTAATAAATAACTTGTAACGTCTGACATTAATAACTCGTAACATCTGGCATTAATGAATATTCAATAACGTACGTTCAGTAGTATGTACTCTATAACATGTTTCTTATTTAGCGTAATGAGTAAAATTTACAAAAATATTTACCGATTAAGTATGTAAAAGAGCTCTCGAAAGCATTAATTGATGATCTTTTCTTTATATAATCAAGATCGCGAGACTAGTCTCTCAAGATGGAAAGTATAAAGTATTAAATGGCGAAAATGGGTACCCTACCTCGTCATGTATGATGAGGAGGAAATGAATTGATTATGTTTATCCCACATATTTTCTACTATTAATAATGTGGGTGGAGCAAGCTTTCTCATGGAAATTTCAAAAGTGGGGTCGCGGTTGAACAGAATGACAAGCTACCATGTTTATACACGGCTTCCACCACCGATATCTTGACTATTGAGATTACTTGAACATGGAAAGATACCTATATCAATGAATTTTCCCATCTTGCACTAAGTTAGCATGAATTGCTAAGGAGTGTAATTCTACTTTAGAATATAAGAGGGCATCTTCCAATGCAAGAAAACTATATCTAGCAGACAATGACTAGTCTAATCTCCTATAAACAAATGCGTTTGTCGATGCTTCCCTCCCAATAGGATCCATGATATAACAATAAAAGTAACTACATCCCTTTCGCACCTAAAAGTGAATGGCCGCTTTTTAAAGTGTTATCACCAATAATAACGACAATTTTTTTTATTTACTTGGACAAACAAAAAAGTAAGTCGTCTCGAATCAAAATAATTTCTCCTTTCTTTCTTTCTTTTGTGAAATTTCGAATATGATGGAGGTTGCTGCAATCTATCCTACTTCAGTCACATCACTTCGGGGGTTGGCTTGGTAGATGTTGAAGGAATGGAATAAGGACAGCTTGCACGTCGAAATGGAGTTTTGACCAACATGGTCCATCAAGGGACCTCGACAACCATTCTTGGTGGAGAAAAATATTTTAGATCTCGAGCCCATGTAACATGTAGACAATCTAATTGGATATAATGAGCCTGTAAAAGGGGATAATCCGAGGGTGAAAATGATAACTATTCAATTCCAGAAGGAAGTTTCTAATAAGAAATGAATTTTTCTATTTATAATTTTCAAATGTGCTTCCGAACAAAAAAAAATGCTTTTTGATAACAATAAAAAAAATTGTTCCGAAATGACAATCTATTTGATAACAACACAAAATGTCTATCTCTTTCACCACTGTCAACAGGCAGGCATCGGGTAGCGAGCGATAGCAAGTAGTGGCTAGGGGCAAGGATGGGTGGCAAGGACCGGCGATTGGCAATCGATGGTGAGAGGCGGCAATGGGGCAATGGATAGTGAGGGGGCAACAATGGCAAAAGGGGCGGCAACAATGGCAAAAGGGGGCTGATGGCGGTGGTGGGTAGGGATCCGACTCACCTAACATAAAAGTCAAGTGACGTGAGATTAGTCTAGCTAGGATTTTATTAAAAAAAAGTGAAAACAATTATTTTCGGAACATAAATAGAACGATTGTCATTCCAATCCTAATTAAACAGCCAATGCAAAATGAAAAAAAAAAGGCAAGAATCACGATACGTTTTTTTTTTGGATAAATGAATCACGATAAGTTTGCGCAGAGTAAATCCAAGTTAACAGTTCATAAAAAAATGTCACAAAATGGGAGGTTGGCAGCAAGCCTTCCTTGCTCGAACTCATGCATAGTTATCGACTTGTGATGGGGGCGCAAGGAATTTAAGAGGATTAGGGAAATTAGGGACGTTTTTGTAAATGCAGAGGTGGGCACCAAATTCAGGACGTGGCTTTATAACAATGATATGAATAATAGAAGTGATAGATTTCTTGGGCAATTCGGTTCCTCTTGGAACTGGACCAATTTGTCAAATCTGAATTCTGAGCGATCCGATAGGATTGGAAAAATTAAAACAAAAAGTTCGGAAAATACTTATAAAACAATACGGCGAGACATGAGAAATTTAACGCGAAAGAGGCAAGTCTTGTGAATATCACTTTGAATCTCGATGATCGACAAATGGGCTTGGGACAAGAGTTGAGATTCGAACTCAAGCAAAATGATGAAAGGGGGAGAGAGTTTTATTTTGAATTTAGAGAAGTGGAAGTCAAGATTGACTAGAAAAGCTAAAAATCAGAACTAAATTTATTTTTTTCTAGTATTTTTTCTTCAATCACGTATAAAAAAAATTGGTTTGATTCAAGTCGGCCTTCTAGGAATTAGGAATTGGACCGCCTAGACACCAATTCCACTTTAAGAAATCGAGGATCGGACCACTACTCCAAGAATCGAGCTAAACTGCTCGGTCTAATCAGATCAGGAACGTTCTCGATTCGATCTATCCATCTTGCTTGGCCCTAATGAATATGGACATATAAGTAAAGGTGTTAGGATTTTTCTCGTGTTGCGTTAGTTTTTTGCTTTCACTTATTTGAAAATGGACTGTCGATCCTTGGGCCAATGCCAAATGGGCCTCCAACACGCCACCTTCCTTAGGCCGTCCTCATCGAGACCGAGCCCAACGAAAAAAGGAAGGAAAATGAAAAGTGGTCTTAGAGCTTTGTCCTTCTCACTGTCTTGAGATTCAAGCAATAGGCAGATCTTGTGAATATTACTTTGAATCTTGATGATTGACGAACAGACTTGGGACAAGAGTTGAAACTTGAGCTCAAACGAAAGGATGGAGGGGCGAAAGTGTTATTTTTGTAATTAAGAAAAGTGGAGAAGAGCTCCAAAATCAGAATTAGTGTTTTTTTCCTATGCTTTTTTCTCCAACCACATATTAAAAAGGAAATTAATCAATCCAATTCAAGTCGGCCTCCTAGGAATTGAGAATCGGACCGACTAAACACTGATTCCACTTTGAGGAATCGAGGATCAAATCGGTACTCCAAGAATTGAGCTAAATTGGCCGCTCTAATCCAATCGGACGATTCTCAATTCAGTCAGTCCATCTTGCTCGGCCCCAATAAATATGGATATATAAGTAAACGTGTTAGGATCTTCTCGCGCTGTGTTGGTTTTTTGCTTTCATTTATTTAGAAAATGGACTGTCGATCCTTGGGCCAATGCCAAATGGGCCTCCAATACGCCACCTTCCTAGGCCCGTCCTCATCGAGACCGAGCCCATTAAGAAAGGGAGGAAAATGAAAAGTGGAGTCATAGAGCTTTGTCCTTCTCACTGTCTTGAGATTCAAGCAAGAGCATCATAAACAGCTGCTGCTGCTTCTTCATCTCCTTTTACCTCCACTCCGCGAAGCGAAGCGAACACAGGCCGAAACGGGAAAAATCGCAGAGCTTGAACTCCAGCGGGAAGAACCATGAGCAGCATCGGAACAGGTTACGACCTCTCGGTCACCACTTTCTCTCCCGATGGCCGTGTCTTCCAGATCGAATACGCCGCCAAGGCCGTCGACAACAGCGGGTCTCCTCTCCCTCGCTCTCGCTCTAGATTGTTGATTCTGCGGTTCTGTTTCTCTTCGATTTGAATTTGTTACATTTGGGTGTCTTTCGCTGCTTGCAGTACTGTGATTGGCATCAAGTGCAAGGACGGGATTGTCATGGTAGGTTTCTCGCTGAATCTTGTTCTTTTGATGATTTTCTTGCCAATCCCGTGCAATTTATGGAAATTTATGGTGTCGGTTAAATGTATTGGCGCTTCAACTAGGGCGTCGAGAAGCTGATAACGTCGAAAATGATGTTGCCTGGTTCCAATCGGCGAATCCACTCCGTCCATCGTCATTCCGGCATGGTACTTTTGCTTTACTTACTCTTAGCTACACTTCAATATTGTTCGTTATCTGACTTAGAAGATGTCAACACAGCACATTTCACAGATTTTCCTGTTTTCGACTTAGTGACGTACAGCCCCTATGACTTTTCTCTACGTAGTGTATCCGTTTCTTGCTTCCTGGGTTTGAAAATCTGTAGCTTGAGCATTTCATACGTCAAAATGCTGCTCGCCGTTGCTTCTCAATATCTAGTTTGGTGCATTGAAGATGAGACTTCTATCGCGTGAATTGATGATATGATGATATGAAGATACTTTTAGGGCTTATAACATGCTGATTTAGCTGTCTACAAGAGTGCTTTTGCATGTAGGATTTGATGCAAATTATAGGGTTGGACATGTTCACCTTTTGAATGAATTGTTACCATGTTTCTTGATATTGTATGTACATTTAATATATATGATTTGAGGGAACTCTCAAGTTTGGGAAAATTTTAGACCATGACACCACGGAACGACCAAGGGCCACCATGTTAATCTAGATGACCAAGCTATGGTTGCTAGAGCACATTTTGAAAGCATCAGAATGCAATTTTGAGGTTAATTATTTTAGTTCTCGTAACACCTCATACTCTGCAAGATGAAAGGATCTTTTTGTAATCACGTCCACCATATGGTACCTTTAAAAAGCTGCTGTTCAAGTGGTCAACCATTCTTTTCACCCTTTAGAAAGTGTGCTGTCATTTTTTAAAATCGTCCTCTCTTTGGCGGTGAATGGTTTAAAGGCATCCTCATGCTTTTGTAGTCTCTAATACTTACACTGACCAAATGTCAACCATGAGCCCATATCCTTTTGGGACAATTGTTTCTTACAAGCACATGCCTGCATCTTGTGTGATTTACTGATAATGCGATTTCAGGGTAATTTGTTAATTCTCTCTCTCTCTCTCTCTCTCTCTCTCTCTCTGTGAATCAGGCTGTTGCCGGACTAGCAGCTGATGGGAGACAAATTGTTGCGCGAGCAAAGGCTGAGGCAACTAACTATGATAGGTTTGTACTGGGTGCACACCCACCTGAAGCCTTAATCGCTGTGGAGCTGCTTGTATTTGTCAAGAAACAGATTCATTAGTTTCTCTCCTGTTGTAGCCAGTTTTTACTTCTTTGTTGATTCTTTGGTGTGATTTAGCTCCATATTGGAAGGGGTTAATATTTCAGGAGCACATTTATTTTTGAGGTTATAAAACAAGTGCAATGTAGTGAGGATAAAAGTGATGCAATAGTCATTCAGTAAATTAAAATCGTCTGGCTGATATTTTCGTTCTTCGGACAGTTTCCCAAATGTCACACTGGAGTTGTGGTAGATTCTTAGAACTAGCCCCTCAACGATGTAGTTAGCTGTTCTCTCAATGATGTAGTTAGCTGTAAAGAAAGCTGTCCCCTCAATGATGTAGTTAGCTGTAAAGAAAGCTGTCCTCTCAATGATGTAGTTAGCTGTAAAGAGCATCTCTTTTCTTTGAGATAGATGAGATTTCAAGTATTGGTGCAATTTCTTAATGATCAAATCTGATCTGCATGCTGGTCTTATGGTACTCTTTCATGTTCTCGTTGCTAATATTGTAAAATTGTGTTAGAGCAAGCGAGTATCACATTGTTCATGAGCATATACAATTTTGATTAATGATTGTAATCAAGCTGAAGATATAAATGAATAATTACGTGCTGATTCTAACTTCTAATCATCTTCCACTCCTTATCTTTGGATTCTTGAGTGAAACAAAGATTTTTCTTGGTGATTGTCTAACTGTGTTAAATTCTGGTGAATGTGTTGCTTTAAGCTGTAGACATGAAGTGATCGCTGATTAGATTTTCCTTGTGGATTGGATGGTTTGCTAACTCATCATTGTCATGTCCTCAAGTGCAGTGTTTATGGTGAAGCCATTCCTGTAAAGGAGCTCGCTGAACGTGTTGCTAATTATGTGCATTTGTGCACTCTCTACTGGTGGCTCAGGTTGAGATTTGTTGTTGGTCATGCTCTTTGCTACCTCTTTCCCGTGCATTGCTCCTTTTTTTATGAGTGCAGGATATTTACATTTTTGCTGTTGTTTCTGCAGGCCTTTTGGTTGTGGAGTTATTCTTGGAGGTTATGACAGAGAAGGACCTCAATTGTACATGATTGAACCATCTGGTATTTCCTACGTGAGTAGCCCCATTCCAATCACTGTTGTTGTTGCTTCTTGTGGTGTTCTCTATGTTGTTTGCTGCTAGCCTCCCAGTAATTTGCTTTCATGGTTACTTGTTTGATGCTATTTAAATCTGTCGCTGGTTGATCTTGTTAGACACCGTATTCTGAACATTCTTGCTCTTGATTTCTGCTGTAGAGATACTTTGGGGCTGCAATCGGCAAGGGAAAACAAGCTGCGAAGACGTGAGTCTCTTGCTCATTTGTGCAGGCAAAACATTAGTAACTAAATGGAAAAGCACATGAGAGCGAGATGTCTGTGGCCTTATTTTTATGTGTCTAACTTCTGCAATGATATCTTTGGTGTCTGATATAAATGTTTTCACTCAAATTCTACTTCTTTTTGGAATTTTCGGCCTTTCAAACTTTTGCTAGGGGTGGAATCATAGATCTGCTTGGTTCCCTCTTACAAGACTTTTGTATGGTTTGGAATGTGTTTGACGGTTATCTGAAAACCTGACTAATAATTAAATGCAATTATCTTTTCAAATACACGAGTTTTTAACTTTCCAGAAAAGTACACTAGGCTGTTAATGTAATTTTTGTTTAATTACATTTGATATATCTATTTATTCAAAATATTCAAATTAGACACAATAATGCTGGTTTCGGTTTCCCTTGTACTCAATCGTCTCCATTTGAAATCTCGTCTCTGGTTTGGGGCGGGTAGCTTATGTTCGGGTTCGCGTTTGGGCTATTTCAACTGTCCCAAACCTCTGCTGCTATTACTCACTTTGTTGATTAGGGTTGTATTTGCGACTTATGGCTTTCGGGCTTGGGCCAGAGTCAAGTGTCCCAAACTTGCCTGCTGCTATGCGTTTATTTTAATTGATTTGGTCCCTGTCATGAAAACCTCTACGTTGCACCCTTTGCATATAATCTGGAGTGAATTCATGACCTCTTAGCACATATTAGGCTATTTTATTGCCATTTTATAAACTTTTTGTGGCCTATTAGGTAATGAGACTTAAACTTTTGCTGGCTATTGAAAGATAGCCAAATGCAGGATCAAAGTTAATCTTGCACTCTTTCATTTAACGCTTTTCCCTTTTTTCCAAGTAGAACTTGGAGGCAGCATATGATTCCCTTGGATCTAAATGTTAATATAAGTGGTTAGCTGTCATTACATCTCTATGGTGCAACTTTTTTTTTTTTTTTGGGGGGGGGGGGGTAGGAATTTTTTCTTAAAGAGTTCATCTATATATCAGGTCGACAGTATCACTCTCATTTCTTAAATAAATAAAAAAGAAACAGCTCCACTTGTGTTTAATTAATCTTGGTGAAACAACTTGTTTAAGGTTTTGTTGTCTAATCTGACCTGGTTGGTGTTAAACAGAGAAATTGAAAAGTTAAAGCTCTCAGAGATGACGTGCCGGGAAGGAATTATTGAAGTAGCTAAGATGTAAGTTTCCCTTACAGTCTATGTCTTATTGTGTGCATGCTGTGAATTTTTTTCTCATATAGTGCTTAGTTTCGAGTTTCTTCTAAATTCATCCTTTGTTGTCTATAGCCTTCTTTATTTTTATTTTTGTTCATGCCGTTAGAAGCTGTTTAATATGTTGAAATATGTCTCTCTCTCCCCCCCCCCCCCCTCTCTTCTTTGTCCTCATCCTCTTTCGTACTATTTCTGTTTAGATGTCCACTAAAATTCACTGCACCGTCCTTGGCTCTTGCTTCATGGTATGAAGTATTTTGCTTTTTCCCCTTGGGCTTGGCTTAGTGATTTGTTTGAGTTAGAGCATAATTGCTTCAATATAGCTAAATTGAAGTCACAGCAGAACTGCAACTGGAAGTATTAGTAACCATTCAAACTACCCATTTGAGTGAAGTGACAGGATCATTTGGCTGAAACTTATCGTCACCGAGCATGAGTAGTTAACTTGGGGTATGTGTAGTCACAGTGGTATTAGAAATTGGCTAACCCGGGATTGGCAATTGTGTGAGGTGAGAGGATTCAAATAATAAGCCGGGAGATAGACTGTGATCTTATCCTTTTGATCTTTTATTTTTGGAAGAGAGCATTTGAAGTTTGTTTTATGGGAAATTAAGAATGGTAAAATCCTTATATATCTCGTTTGCCTCTGAGCAGCATCTACAAGGTGCACGATGAGGCAAAGGACAAGGCGTTTGAACTAGAAATGAGCTGGGTCTGCGAAGAGTCAAAGAGGCAGCATGAGAAGGTATTGTCATCTCTTTCCACGCTTCTTTTCATGCGAGGAAGAACAACCGTCCTCACTTTAAATTCGCATGTTGTCTGGCCGAGTCATTCACCATTGCCACCCAATCGCAGGTTCCTGACAACCTGCTAGAGGAAGCGAAGGCTGCAGCTCGATTGGCATTGGAAGAGATGGATGCTGATTAAATATTCGCTAGGATGAAAACCACCCTTTTTAAATGCGTGATTTTACTGTTGTTATATTGACAGTCCGAGGGATGATCTTTAAGGAATTCTATGGGTGGCTTCTTGCAAGGAACAGTCAGAATTTGATCTATGTGAATTTCCCATCTGAGAGGTCTATGGATCTCTCCTGTTCTTCAATTTGCATGGCGGTCTCTCCTTCTCACTGTTTCTTGTTCTTTCGGGACCTAAATTCGCGAAGTCATCAGTTACTGCAAACGGTCAGCTAAGCATTCAAAGCCTACCTATCAGATGACAGTGTCTCCAGCAGGGGCATCGTTTAGTGTTCTCTAGGTGCGTATCGACTAATAGTTTCCCAAAAAATCTGAAATTTGCAAAAATGCTACTAGTTTTCTCACTATTCTCTTTTGATCTTTTTAGAAATTTCACGTTGACTAGTTTAATTTTAGGTATTTCCTGATTTCGTATGTCTAGATTTTTTTCAGTACTCATAGGCAGATTTTAGGTCCAATGCATTGGTAGCGGTAACAAGAGTGACAAAGATGCTCGGGATCATATCAAGCACAAGCAAAAATGACATTTGAAAATGTCAATCTACGTGGATGAAACACGTACGTTGATGATGAAGAGGGTGCTTACTTCCACGCCCGCCGCTTTGCACCTCGCTTCACGTCTATGCTTTATTACTTGGCACGCAAGCCGACAAGGTTTTGCCATGTGTCCTGCGTTCATTAACAAGTATTGCTTCGTTGAATATCTCAAAAAGATATACATCTGAACGTACTTTTAAACGGTATGATCTGAATTTATAAAGGAAATGATATAATCTATATAATTTCACAAAACTTATTAAACTTAGCATAAAATATATATTCTAGAATGAAGCAAGTTTGTATTTAAATCTACATATAGATTGACGGGAAGTATTTACATATAAGTGGGTATTTATGTAGCCCTCTGAATACTCTAGAATACTCATGCGTACATTTTTCATACTATCTCCAAAAATTCTACGGTATATTAAAGCCCTAGCTACAAGAAGATTCTAACGCATTGGGCCAAGATGACCCGATTCATGGGCCTTCCTAGCTTACTTCTCCCGTCCGTTGGGCTTGAGAATCTCCGGACCGTGACACCAGCCTCCGGCATCTTCTTCTGATTCCACCGCTGTGACGAGCGAAAGGAAAATCAAATCATCAGACAATTCTGCTTACTGGGAGATTCCTCTCTGCCTCCGCAAGCGGCAATGGCTTCAGGTCTCTTCTCCCCCTCAACATCTCGCTGCTAGTTGCTAGCTTACTATCGCTCTTCGGCCGTTCTTTGATCGTCGGTTTTAGTTTCTTGGTCCGATCGATGTCCCGACAAGAACGGGAAAAAAATTTGTTGCGCTAGGGTTTGGTGCTAACGCGTTCATTCTCGATGACGTTTAAGGGGCGGACGGATGTTCTCTATGGTGTTATCGATGTTTTCTTTTCTTTCTTTTTTTTGGGAGGGGGGGAGGGCGTTTGTGCTGTACTGGAATTAAACTAGGGGGAGTCCTGTTGGCGTTGTTCTTCTGGCTTTTGCTACCGTTTTAAGGTCATTATTGGTTGCTTTACTGGTATGCTGGATTCCCAGATGCAGATATGGAGGATTATGGTTTTGAATACTCGGATGAGGAGCCTGAGGAACAGGACGTTGACATTGAGAATCAGTACTACAACTCTAAAGGTACTTTTGACATATTTTAAGGAACCTTTGTGTTGGGCACTCTTTTATCGTGTCCTAATTGGCTTGTGGTTTGCGTCATTTTTATGCCGTTGGGGAATTCTTCCCGATTAGGTGAATCTTTGTTGCTGAAAGACGAATGTTTGATTTCTGTTCATTTGACCGGATTAGTGGATTCTATGGTGCATAGTTTCTGTTCTGGGAGATGAATCATTTGCAATGTGGTCTGCCATGGAACTTGGATAAGATCCTACTGTATTTTCTGGGGGAGTTGGGGAGCGGTGTCCCTTTAACAAGCAATGTCATTTAGATTAATGTTTGAGCATAATCATGTCACCAAAAGTGACGGGTGGAGATAATTTTAGTTTCTTGCACTTTTATTGATATATCCGTTCATTGTCCTTTTCAAGGTTTCCTATTTGTTCTTGTATCAACAGCAGCATACTTCCGTTTTTTCAACTCAGGAATGTTTTTGCTTTTAAGGAAACTTAAAATATCCAGATTTATTCTTTCAGCAGAGACGTACGCGATCAAAGCAATCTAAGTCGCTTACACAGTGCACTTTGATGCATAGCGTGGTGCAAAAAAAATTAATATTTTTTAACTGCTTATACTTAATGTAGCTTGACTTTTTTATTTTGCAATGTAGGCCTTATAGAAACTGATCCAGAAGGAGCACTTGCTGGCTTTGCTGAGGTCGTCCGCATGGAACCTGAGAAGGCTGAATGGTGAGTAGTGTAGGCTTTTTATACCTGTGGCATAATCAATTCTGTGGAAGAAACTCAGTTCACTTCAAATTGCAAGTGAAGTAACATGTGTTTCCGTCCATCAATTTTGGAGATGATGCAGAAATGTCAAGTTCACATGCACAGAATAAAACAAATATGAACTTTTTTTAGCTAGCCTTGAGCTTGCATACTGGCAATAACAACTGAAATATTGAGAAGAAAGAGTTTCTTTTACATATTTTGAGTCAGCTTTCTTGAGGTTATACTTGACAGGAGAAAAACTACTCTGCGGTGAATTGGATGATCATTGGTTTTATATCAATGAATAAAAAAAGAACATTTTGAGCAAAGATTTTAGAAAATGAATGGAAGTTCTAATGTAGGATCCAATCCATCTCTCTGTCATTTTGTTTGAAGAGGTTTTTCGTGGGTAAAGGGAAGGGCATTGGAATGTGACTGCTTTCCTCTATGCAAAGCACGCCTTTCATTGTCATGGTTTCCATATTTTGTATGCAATGTTTGTGGAGAATTGAACTGATACGAGGTGTCCACATAAATTTTACAGCTTTCAACTTGGCAGTTCAAGAATTTTCCTTTTGTACTTCTAAATTACCATGAGTACTACTGTGTCATTGATCATTATTTTTCTTAACTTGTTTTATAGGGGATTTAAAGCTCTTAAGCAAACTGTCAAGCTATATTATAGGTTGGGGAAGTATAAAGAAATGATGGATTCTTACAGAGTGATGCTTACATACATCAAATCAGCAGTGACAAGAAACTACAGTGAAAAATGTATAAATAATGTGATGGATTTTGTTTCGGGATCAGCCAGTCAGAATTTTAGTCTTCTACAGGAGTTTTATCAGACCACTCTGAAGGCTCTTGAAGAGGCAAAGAACGAGGTCACCAGTCTTGGTTTATCACTCTCTGTGGCTACAATGCCATTTTTCTTGTAAAATTTATGCTTTTCATAATTCTGCAGAGACTTTGGTTCAAGACAAATCTCAAGCTTTGCAAGATTTGGTTCGATATGGGTGAATATGGAAGAATGAATAAGGTGCCATTTCATTGGATAGTATTAGCACAGTATGGGCTGACATAATACGTCGATGGCAAGCTATGCTTATGATCTTCTGTAAACATCTAGATTTTGAAGGAGCTCCACAAATCTTGCCAAAGAGAAGATGGTACAGATGACCACAAGAAAGGAAGTCAGCTTCTTGAAGTCTATGCTATTGAGATCCAAATGTACACTGAGACTAAGAATAATAAGAAGCTTAAGGTGATTTCTACTTTCTCCAAGTGGTGCTTTGAAGTTTTTCTGTCTTTATCTAATATCAGTGTTTTTGGCAAGCTGATAAAAGGACCTCTTTCAGCAATCAAGCAATGACCAGAAAAATTAATATTTCTGTCAATTGATGATATCTGCTGGTTGGCATTATTTTTACGTCTTTTAAATCTTGTGTGGTAATTATCTTGTAAGCTGTTCTGTAAATTGTCCGTTTTAAAATATTTTTGGACATTTAGTTACTGAAACTAGTGATGGCTGCAGCAATTGTATCAGAAAGCACTTGCAATCAAGTCCGCTATACCCCATCCAAGAATCATGGGTATAATTCGGGAATGTGGCGGTAAGATGCATATGGCTGAGCGCCAGTGGGCTGAGGCAGCAACCGATTTCTTTGAAGCCTTCAAAAATTATGATGAAGCAGGGAATCAAAGGCGAATCCAATGTTTAAAGTATGGTTACTCATTTTCCATCTTCACTTGATCTGTTTGCTGATGAGTTCAATGGATTCAGTAGGAATTATTTTCATTTATCCCATTGGATGGCTCATATAGAAGCAAGTACGGTAGGCTTTTTTAAAAGGAAAAATAGGTTTCCCTTGACAATTTGTATTGGTAGGTCTGTTGTTGTCTAGGCAAAGTGCACTTTGGTTATACTTCCACTGCTAGTTGATGCAGTGAACTGTAATTTTTGGGTGAGGAGAAGAAACTTATTTCACACAAAAAATTAGCAGGAACACAACAATATCTTTGATGTTTCTGAAAGAAATATTAGATGGGGGACCTTAACCAAGATTATCAACTGAACCACACCTTCTTATATATTTGAAAGTTTTTCATCGAGAAAGTGGAAGAAGTTCAAAAATTTAGGATATGAATGTTTTGTTTTGTTTCACAAGTTTCTGCAGTTTGAACTGGGATCCTTGGCTAACCTGTCAATGTTTGTGGGCTATGAATTTTTCCTTGTATGAAAGAGAAGAAACCACTTAATGCTCAGATATTAAGAACAGAAGATATTCTTCTCTTATCTTACCATCACTTTACCAATTTTGTGGAGTGCGGAGCTTGTACTTTTGTGTAACTTGAGGCCACTATAGTGTCTATTTGCATTATGTGGCAGATATTTGGTTCTGGCTAATATGCTGATGGAGTCTGAAGTAAATCCATTTGATGGCCAAGAAGCAAAGCCGTAAGTACTCCTTCTACCTCCTCCCTCCCCCAAACAATGCCTCTGTTCCTCCCTCACTTTTTTTAATGGTCCGGCACTCTGTAGGTATAAGAATGACCCTGAAATTTTAGCCATGACAAATCTTATAGCTGCATATCAACGAAATGAGATTTTAGAATTTGAGAAAATCCTTAAGGTATGTTAACCTTTTTGGTCTATTTTTATTAACAATTTGTGCCTGTGTTTCACTGGTTCCTTTTTCCCTAAATTTAGTTACCATTGCCACATTTTCCAGAGCAACAGAAGAACTATAATGGATGACCCATTCATCCGGAATTATATTGAAGATCTTTTGAAGAATATCAGGACACAAGTATTGCTTAAACTTATCAAGCCTTATACCAGAATCCGCATCCCCTTCATCTCAAAGGTAAGGCTCTGGTTTTAGTTTCACTGGTTATTGTATTCTTCAGAATAGGTATTAGATCTTCATTGCTTATATGATTTAGCTGCAGATACACTTAGTAGATACAAACTTGTAAGCAAGTCCTTGTTTTGCTGACAACCATAGTGATATTTACTTGGTCAATCAATATGTTAATGATAATCTTTACTGGCATCTACCTCTTCTATTCTCTCTACCCCTCCTACTTACTGGCTTACTGAAACTTGTTACTTCCAGGAACTTAACGTGCCGGAAAAGGACGTCGAGCAGTTGTTGGTTTCTCTAATTTTGGACAACCGTATTGATGGGCACATTGATCAAGTAAATAGGTTGTTAGAGCGTGGTGACAGGTACGATATCATCTTTCTGGTGCTTCCTGCAACGTCACAAGTTGTTTGTCTTTTATGCCTTTCTTCTGTGTACTTGAATCTGAAACTCCTGGATGTCTGTTTATAAAATCCAAACCAGGTCAAAGGGAATGAAGAAGTACGCTGCCATTGATAAGTGGAACACACAGCTGAAGTCTCTCTATCAAACTATAAACAACAGAGTGTATTGAGATTTACTGCATAGACGATTGGCCAGCATTTTGAGCGGTATATTGTCTTTGCTTGAGTCAAAGTTGAATTTTTCTGCTTTTCTATTTGGGGAGTTGTAATATCAGGTGATTTGTTCAATAGCGCCATGGGGAGATTCTGGTTTTGATAATGCCCTTGACATGGCTCTTCTTGTAATTGCATCCACATGATGTGTACAAAATGACTAATTGCAAGAGATCGATGGTGAGAAAATTGAAAGTTATTGTTCAAAAGCTTTTGGGAAATCTCGCCGCTGTATCTTCTATTGTCCTGTTCCTCATGACTATCCTGCGTCGTCCATCTTTATCTTTACTGGCTAAGGTGTCTCCGAACAAGAAAAGTTTCAAGTGGTCATTTTGATCCTATATCTAGTCTCTCCCCAGATTCGGTGTGACAACTTCATCACGCCAATCGCATTTTTGTGACAGTGAAATGGAGAGCTGCAATTATTGGAGATGGGGATTATTGGCGGGCCTACATAAATATGTGTGGTCTCTAGTGAAGACAGTCAACAACCACCGTCCGTGTGAGCTGGAGAGACCGATTTACAATTTCTGGGAAAAAGACGTGGGGTCTTCTGGAATCCTTTCATCCTAAAAGCTTCATGGAGTTAATTTGATTCGAATTCTGTGTTTACTAATGTTAAACGGGGCTTGAATAACTATCTTATGAATGTGATGAGATGATTAGCTCTAGCAATCTCATCTATGCCTCAATCATAAAAGTCGCACATCCATAATGGAATGTTGCAAGTCGAAAGCGATTTCTCCCTACTACATCCCGTTTACCTGCAAATTTGCGGTGATAGATTCATCAACTCCTTGAAAACAGAAGCATTGGTCCACTGGGTCAATTTCGGATGAAGATGGGAGTGCAATGTCATGTGGTTAGGACGAGAAATTAATGGAGATGGGAGTCGCGGAGACGGAACTCGCGCCAAATGCAAATGATGGAGAAAGGGACAGGACCGTAAGGAAAACGGAATCGACTGGTCTTCGGTCATTATCGAACGCAAGTTTCTGTCGTCTGTAAGAAAGAACCAACAGACAGACAAAAAACCACAGTCCCACCAGCATAATCACGTGGATCATGGACCGCATTGTCACTCGCACACATGATGGGTATATCCCCGTACGTCTTCATTTCCTTTTCCTGCTTCAAATTTTCCACCTTGATTACACTAATTCACGTTCTATCGCATAACCCACTAATTTATTTCAGCTCGAGCTTTTTCGGGCTTGGAAACATGACTGCTCGACATATGTTTGCTCGTCAAAGGCGGCTCTCCGTATCCGATATGGATAGCTAACTTGGTAGTCAAATTCGATTTTGCTGTTCAAGAACGATAAGCTTTATCCGGATGGTCCGTGTAATTCGAAGGAACGTGCTTTTGTTGTCGTACCCGTACGAATGATCTGGTCCAAACCGAAGTGCGGGCAAACGGGAGTGACGCTGATGGGTGCGCCATTTGTCTTTTAAGTACAGCCTCATACGATCCAGCTCAGCGACCAGGATTTATGGTTATCGGCATCTCACTCCCTTTTTTTATGCCAAATTGATTGGTCGTGCTTTCAGGCTTCCTCCTCCTCATCAAGAATCTCTCCCCGCGAAGCTCAGGTATATCCTTTGTCTTTCCCGCTTTCATGCATCGCCCCATGTTGAAAAATGGGAAAAGTATCGTATGATAGTAATTCCTTCGAAGCAGTAGGAGTTTTGGCTGACGTGGGTTGTTGATAACTTGGCGAGATGAGTAGATTTCCATACAGATCAAGTAATGGTAACGGCACCATGAAAATACTGATCGCCACCATGAAAATACTGATCGCTTCACGGATGTATTGCCACCACAAAGAACGTATTGTCGTGGTTACTTGAGTGCTGAATTGAAGGTTGAATTGTTGTTCAGATTTTCCATCTTCTGAATTCTTTGCTCGGAGTCCTCATTGATTTGTTCTTCCGATTCAGGTCACTATATGATGAGACTTGGCATATTGCCTATTTTATATTGATTATAGTTAGTACCACAGTATGATATCTCTGACAACAACTGGTGGTTGTATATCGCACCCTGACTACCCATTTATGATCATCGTCATTAAGTGGGATTTGAATGTCATGTCATCTGATTTTTAGGGTAATCAAGTCTTATTTTACCCCCCATTTTACTTGTTCAGATAACTTATACTCTTACAATCAGCAATCTACGGATGAAACATTCAATTGCACAGTGAATATAGTGAATAAGAGTAGTAGAACTTCCGCTCTCTGTGAGAGAAATCAACAATGAATGCATCTAAAGTCAAGCGTCGGATCGGTAAATACGAAGTGGGAAGGACGATTGGCGAGGGAACTTTTGCAAAAGTGAAGTTCGCCCGGAATTCTGAGACTGGGGAAGCTGTGGCTGTGAAGATCCTTGACAAAGAGATGGTCCTTAAACATAAAATGGCAGAGCAGGTTATTCCTGATAGTTCTCTTTATTTTATCATTCCTCTTTTAAAAGGCATTTGCTTTCCCAAGCTCTTTTGTCGATGCACTTCTTCATCCTCGTAAATCATTATCCATCTCAAAATATTCTTTGTAAGGTTCATGGTGCTGCCATATCTATAGACCTCCTAATACTTTCTTTCACACAATGACATTGTTCTAGAGGAAGTGACTCAATTATTTCACCTGGCTTTTTCAGCAGAAATGCTTGTTTATATTCGTCTTTGGACAATTTTTCTCTGATTCTTTACCCTCATGTCTTCAGATAAAAAGGGAGATAGCAACAATGAAGCTAATAAAGCATCCAAATGTTGTCCGCTTATATGAGGTCTCTCTCTCTCTCTCTCTCTCTCTCTCTCTCTCTCTCTCTGGAATATGGCTTGGAGATTTACCTTGAACCCCTAAGTCGAGGTTGAAAGGTAATAGAGAGAGAAGTTGGAAAAAAACTGCAGATGGGCATTCACCGGAGGAGTAAGGCATTTGATTGGATCATAATAGAAACTAGAAAGTAATCTGAAAGCAAATGATTGGTTTGATCTGAACCAATTTGATCTCCAGAGACTCCTTTTCTTTTAATAACTTATGCAGGTAATGGGTAGCAGGACAAAGATATACATCATCTTAGAATTCGCAACTGGGGGAGAGCTTTTTGACAAAATTGTAAGTTATCCTGCTTTCCATGTGTGATTTGTTATATTTAAGATCTATTTTGCTTTAAATTAATTGGTTTTTGGTTCGTGACTGTCAGTTTCAACAAACCTCCATGCTAACTATACTAATCTCTTATGCTTCACACTGGGGCTATGCAGAAGCATTCTTCTATGCACAGGATGTTAGTTGATTGAGGACATAAACTGAGGGCATCTTAATTTGATCTTTTTTTTTTCTCCCCTGCATTGCTGTGTTTTTTACTTTCTTTTTTTCTTTTCATATAGGTCAACCACGGAAGGATGAGTGAGGATGAAGCACGAAAGTACTTTCAGCAACTAATTAATGCTGTCGACTATTGTCATAGCCGTGGTGTTTATCACCGAGACTTAAAGGTGCCTCCTCTATCTTTTCAGAATTTGTTAGAAAAGACCTTTATAATGTGACTTGTGTTGATTTTTCTCATTACAGCCAGAAAATTTGCTGCTGGATGGTTATGGAAATCTTAAAGTTTCTGATTTTGGACTGAGTGCATTGTCACAACAAGTCAGGGTAATATTCACCTCTTAAAAATTTTAGAAATTTCTGTACTTGTTTGATCTATGTCAAGTCTTGTTAGTGTAACCTGAGGCCTTGTACTTGAAGAAACTGTGGTACAGTTATATTGCTCCTTTCTTTATGTATGATAAAGGAATTTCAAGAGCTTAGCTTTCCTTAAGTTTAGTTTGTTTTTCTCTCCCCTTCCTGAATGTAAACAATGTTGGGAACATTTAAACAATGTTGGGAACATCACTTTATGTCTCCTGGAAGAACTTTCTATCTGAGATTCATTTGCCTTGACAGGATGACGGACTTTTTCACACAGCTTGTGGAACTCCAAACTATGTTGCTCCCGAGGTCTCCTTCTTGTTCTTTACCACGGTGTATCATATTATTGATAAACTTTTATTAATAGGCTTGTAGTAATACACCATCTTGCTGTTTAGGTCCTAAATGATAGAGGCTATGATGGGGCAACTGCAGACTTGTGGTCATGTGGAGTAATACTCTTTGTATTGCTTGCAGGTTACTTGCCCTTCGATGATGCTAATGTTCTGAACCTGTACAAAAAAGTGAGCATAATGCTCCGCAATTAAAAGTTTTTCTCTCCACGAATCTGGCTTTCTTTAATGTCTCACTATTGCTACCCTTTTCTGCAGATTTTGGCTGCGGAGTTTACTTGTCCCCCCTGGCTCTCTTATGGTGCCATGAAGTTGATAACTCGTCTATTGGACCCAAATCCCATGACTGTGAGTAACAATGCTTTTGGACTTCCCATTGTTTGATCCGTCCATTAGGGGATAGGCAGTTGTATGCATCTTATGAAGCATATAGGAATATCTGATATGGTAATCAAAGCATGAGCTTTGTTAGAGTTTTCAGATGGGTGGTGACAACCTCATGCATCATCTTTCAGGATCCAGGTATACGTAATGGTGGATATTAAAGCACCATTGTATCATACTTGCCAGTTGCCACCGCTGTATTGTCAATTTATAGAACAAGGGCAGGTTAATTACTCAGTGAAAATTGGGACATAAAGATCACAGTTGTTTATCCTGTGCTCAGCAAACGGAACATTTTTGAAAAAATTTGTAAGGCAGGTTAGGTTGACTGTACTGCCTCTGTGACATTTTACAAGCCATACCCTTTGGGCTAGTTCGACATAGTACTAGTTGACACCTTAGAACTTTGACTCTGCTGAAACTGGCTAATGCCATCTAGCATCATTTATCACCAAGGCACCACAAAAGTATCAAAACTCATCTTCAGCTCCAAATGCTTCGCTTCTTTCTCTTAGTCTACCTCCATCCGCAATTTTACAGAATTCGCCCTAGCTTCAGCTCCACTTAAGTTATTGGGTCAGTTACCATCTCCAAAGAAGTTCTTTTTTCTGACTGCAGCGTATTATCATTCCTGAAATTTTGGAGGATGAATGGTTCAAGAAGGATTACAGGCCCGCTGTTTTTGATGAGAAAGAAGACACAAGTTTGGATGATGTTGAAGCTGTTTTCAGGGATTCAGAGGTGAGTGGACAGTTTATAATCTTAACAAAAGTGCTTGTGGCTTTCTGGATTAGTGGCCTGATGAGGAATGTATTGCTGTCAATACAGGCGCACCTTGTGATGGAGAAGAAGGAGGAGGAACCGCCAACCCCCATGAATGCATTTGATTTGATATCGATGTCTAAAGGGCTAAACCTTGGGAATTTATTTGATGTGGAACAGGTGTGTGAGACGAGGTTTGTTTCTTCTCTCCCTTTTCAATCTGTGTCAACTGGATGAAAGTGGTCTGCAGATAAGCTTTTTTATGTGACGTGATTCGTTATGCTTCTCCACCATGTTCTTCTCAGAACATGGTGGAAGACAGAGTGCATGATGTATATTACAAATTAAAGTAATCAGTCTTCTTCCGTGTGCTTCAAATACATATTCGTTATAGTTAAAATTGAAGTCGCAAGAAGTCTGGTTCTGTCCGAAACTTGAGTTCCTTTTGCCACTGAAAACTCTATAGTAGAGAGGAAGAACCACACCATCCTATTTGGTACTCGATGCCTTATGGCAAAGGTAGAGTAAGGATCTTAAGAAATAACAGACTGAATGGTTGTTCGTGATTGAGCTCGATCAGAAGAGTTGTTTTCCCCAGTAACTTAGCTCAACATGGAATTTTTAGTCTTTTTTTTTTTGCCTCCTTTCATTTTCTACCGTAAAGAATGTCTATGATCTCCATGGCTGTAGGGATTTACAAGAGAAACAAGGTTCACATCCAAAAGCGCTGCAAATGAAATTATAAACAAGATTGAAGAAGCTGCAAAGCCCCTTGGTTTCGGTGTTCACAAGAAAAATTACAAGGTTCACGATGCTACTGATAAATTTGATACTGCAGTTTCCCTAATAATAGAGTGCTTCAAGTAAATACTAGGAGTTTCTCGGGTGAATTTTCATCTAAGTTCTGCTTGTGTCCCTCAGATGAGGCTCGAAAATATGAAAGCTGGGAGGAAGGGGAACTTAAACGTTGCGACGGAGGTATTGTTGTCAGAACTACAATTTTGGTTCACATGGAGCTGATAACTTATCATAACTTCCAATTTCTACATTGCTTTCAGATCTTCCAAGTCGCACCGTCGCTTCATATGGTTGAAGTGCGAAAGGCAAAAGGAGACACTCTGGAGTTCCATAAGGTTCTCCACGCCTATTTTTCTTGGTCACGCTTAATGTTATTTTATTCTTTGTACACAGCTCCTGCAAATAGCATGCTGTGTTAATAGCTGAAGAGCTATGCTGAATATCTGGTTTCGTATGAGATTTTGCTATAATCCTTACCAATTTTCCTTTACTTCCTGCAGTTCTATAAGAACCTTACGAACGGCCTCAAGGGCATTGTTTGGAAAACAGAGGAAGATATGCAAGAAACGAAGTAGAGAAGTCGGTGAACATGGCGATTTTTTTAGAATAACTCCCATCTTGTTATCTTCCCTACTGTCATGCTTTTCCTCGTATCTTCACTCTTGGAATGCATCTTCAGACAAAACTAAATTTCAGCAGTATCTTTTTAATCATGTTGCATGATTAAGAAAGAGTGTCACCATTTCTTCAGCGTCCTCTATATTATCGTTTGAATAGTCCCCAAAGGCAGAGTTAGGGAAAATTGAACAGAATCCTCGTTAAGCAATGAGGAGAGTTCCCCTTTGAACATGTTATCCTTCCCCTTGTCAAGCTCCCTGCTTCTATTGAAATTCTCTGAGTATATTTCAACTTTATTCCAAGAAAATTGACAGAAATTCTCCACTAATTTCGATAACGATACTGCCGAGTTGTCCAGGCATTGGTTCAATTCCACTTAAAAGCAGTTTTGGAGCGGTTTTGGACTTATTGTAGCCACTAACAGATGAATTTACTACTGACAAATCAATCGGGTCGATGAGGGATGTCCATAACAATCCAAGATTAACGAACATATTTAATAATCTACTAAAGCAATGATGAAAATTACTAACATGATCGAAAAATTATCAATGACATCTAACAAATTTGTTCATTCAGCTCAAAACTTTTCACAATTTCATGCCAACATACCAATTATGAACGATAAAACGGTTGAAAACCTTCGACATAAGTCATAATTTTTTTTTTTTTTGTACACCAAACGAGAATGTTCAGTCTCCCCACTCAATATCAATGATAAGTTGGAATGCCTATGGTCTTTCTAGAGATGAGATGGAACTCCTCATTCTTATCTAGCAATTGAAAGAATTCAAATTCACTTTCCTTAACGGAAAGGTTCCATTAAATTGAAAAACATGGAATGTCTAAAGACATTATTGCTATTATGGAAGCATTGCTTAAGCAAGGGTGCATAGTTCTTCATACATAATTTTTTCAGCAAACTAGTATTCTGTTCCTGACAATGTGATGCTCGACTCCAACGAGTTAGACCCAGCCATGAGTCTGGATGTGAAACCTTCTTCATCAACCAATTGTCAGACCAATAATCACCAATACAAATAATTGCATTATAAATAATTGACGCTGGAATGTTAGCAACATATATAGTACATTGGCTGACTTGGCAAATGACTGGATCATACCTAATATTGCAGGCAAAACATTGATATAAAAAACCCCCGAAGAAATACAGTTGCGCCAATCATAACAGGACGTGCTATTCAACTATGAAAGTCATCCAGAAGGTACTTAGAATTTACACCTCTAGATGAAGCACTCTGCATGGTGCAGACATCATTCACGTCAATTTCTGGACCTGGATGCCTTAAATATATTTTCTTTATAGTACTTCAGCTCCAAGATGCTTTCCCTGATGTCATCCATTGCTCTGTGTTTATTTTCTTTCGAAGGGGCTTTCCTTTGGTCTGTACGAAGGATCACATTCACTTTTAAGTTGTGAACAAGCGCTTCATACCAAGCACCATTAGTCAAATAAACAGAAAGGAATTTTACCAGCCTTATGTGATAGAAAGCACACGCATCTATAAGCACATACGCACACAAACAGTCTACGAGTGGGACGAGGAGGTTCACGGCAAGAAGTTATAGACTATTTCCAGCAAAACATATGAAAAAGTGAATTCCTTTATTTTTCTGTCTAGGTCTCAGCCATTCTCTCATGATCCCAAACGATTATCCTTTCACTGACAATACCTCCATGGAAACTTGATCAATATCCCATGCAGAAGAAGCCATAAAATGCACTAGAAAAACTGTAGAGGAACCACACAAAATTACCTTTAGGGTACCATCGGATACACAGAGCCTTGACACTGCTGACATCAACGAGTACATGGGGAAAAAGATTAGCCAAATTGGGCATGTACTTCTGCAGACAAAATAACAAGATGTTTCAGAGAATAAGAACAGGAGCATAATGATGATAGTCAACAGGTAAATAATGCATCAAAAACAAACCAACAAGAAAACCAGCCCAACAGCTAGAGTAAACTAGACCGCTTTGCAAGATTGGCAACACTTACAAGAACAAAATATTTAACATGCCAAATCATTCTGTATTAGCATGAAACTGGCGGAAGGAGACATCAACTAGGTGTTGATGGAATACAGACAAAGAGATGGGGATTCTAGATGTCATTCATGTGGGTTCGTGATCATGGTTTATTACACATCCTTCAAGAAGTTAATGTAGTCAATTAGTGGGGAACCCACTTTTGTTAGCGTCAAAAAAGTTTTATATGTTAGATCAACCTACACTGTAGAGGATGTGTCCACTGTATCTAAATATCCATAAATGTCACTCAGATGCATATTTTGACAAAGATTGGTTTTTCCTACGGATTTGGGTAGAACTCTATCCTCAAATTTAGTTGTGACTTATAATATCAAAATGACTGATAATTTATGAGACAAGTTTTCTCTTCACCTACTACAATAAGTTTTAAAATGAGCCCAAAGATCAGAAGTTCAAAACTAAAAGGTTAACATGTATCTTGAAAAAGCTTTGTAACAGCCTTGAGCATGTGCATGCCGCTCAGATTTCCAGAATTATCACGCAGAAACTTAAAAATATATATAATGCAGAAAAAAAGTAGTGTATAAAGCACCTGAAATTATACAAAAGAAACGCACCATCTACACCATAAGTTCTCACGCGGTATATACATATAATGCAAGAAACCAATGGCCTCAGGTTTACTACTCAAGTCAATACATGCATCAGAACTATACCTTTAAAAAGAGAAGATCGACATAAACAGAATTCCCAGCTAAAAGGGGTATATAACTTCCCACATTTTTCTTCACAAATTCTATAACCTGCATCATCAGAAATTATGATATTAATATGTATCTATCCATATAATAAAGAAGGGAGAAAAGCATAGTTCTGCCATCAATCACATATTACTCGCAATTCAAAATTTTAAAAAATAAAATCAGGAAGCCATAATCTTGATTGTGATAGATGGACGATATTATGTCCTCACACTTGCAAAGTTATCCACCCATAAGCCATTTCTATCACAAAGTCCTCAAGATGAACAAATTAATGCCCACCAAAAAAGCATTTGTTGGCAACAAAAGAATTTATGCTTCCACTGTTTACATATAGAGTTGTAAACGAAAGATCACACTCTTTTTATAACTAAGGATGCAGCCTTTGATATCACCAGTGGGACACTTTCATGTTGGTTGGATGATTTTCTGTGACAAATGCCCCCCCATCTTCTTTCTCATTACGAAGTCGAATATAAGGAGCAAAAAGCTCAGTAAATCTGCTATGTTTCACAATAATGACACCTGATAGCACCTAGAACTTTGAAGTTAAGCTTCAACATTTGAGAATGATAGGAAGATTTTTCCTATGGGGTTCATAAGGTGAAGAATTGAAGTGTTTGCAGGTATTATGTAATTAGTGCACTGGTTTAATCTGAACATACTGAAGCGAAAAATGCAATGCATTGTGTATAAATTTGAGTTGATCTTCCTAACCTGCGTTTCAGCTTCTCTCTCTGTTATCATACTATCAAGGACCCTTTTCGTCAACCCTACATGAAGTTTGATTTTGTTAGTCCGGTATAACCTGACAATTCTGAAAAAAGACAGCTCCATTTAGAAGCTGAAAAAATCCAATGAAAGAAGCATGTCTTTTAAGTGCTCACCACTAGCCGTGTGATGATTTTGACACCACTCTCCCATTCTATCCAGGCATTCTTTACTTTGATGGATGACTAGATCAGGACCCTAACAAGAGAGAAATCTTTAGAATAAAAAGAGCACCCAAGAGAGATAGATATCAGACTAAAGCAAGCAGTCAGAAAGAAGGAACTGAGAAGAATCTCCCATGCAGCAGGTCAAGATTCAAAAGCATATAGTATACATCATTTGCTCCTTGGCTCTAATGCAAACATGGATGACAAACATGATGCTAATGATGATGAACAGCTCAGCAAGAAAGTACAAATGGACAGCGAGCAGTATCTTTGAAAGCCACACCAGCCTTAAAAACCCACTCAAGGGAAATAAAGTACCTCGATAGATTTGTTCAAGTGTTTATCTGTTATTATACAAGCAATTTCAAGAATCCTATCAACTTCAACATTTAAACCTGCACAGCAGAAGAAGTGAAAGGGTGAGAGGCAAGAATAAACAAACTTCTAGAGCGTCTGCGTGCCATTCAATAGCACTTTTGTTGTGTCAATATATATAATTAGCACCATATAGTCACCACAAATGTTCAAAGCTAGAGAAGAACTAGAGCAACTCTTCTTACACGTATCTTGACTTAAGCAAACAGTAATGGAGCAGAGGCAGAACCAATTTTTGCTGTTAATACTCTTTATTGTACCATAACTTACCAGTCATTTCCAAGTCGATCCATACAAGAGGCATCTTGTACTCGGGTGAAGTCATCACCGAACTTCCCTCGTCTGGTTTGTCATTCTTTATTGGCACGCCATTACCAGAACCATCAGCCTTTTTATTCTTCTTAGCTGAATATAAGAGTTATGTATCAACCAATAAACTACTTCAAATTAGTATCTTATATTTCAACTTAGATAAGAGTGGAAATTGATATATACATAGCATAATAAAGTATAAGGATGTACTAAGTTTCTGAAACTGTCTCATCTAACATCATGACAATAAAACATAGAACCCTCTGCAATCTCTTGTTCAACCATAATAGTCATTTCACTCCTCTTACTGCCTTCAAGACAATCCTTTCAGCTCCTGCACATAAATCCGAAACCCCAGTTTTGCACACAGACCCTCAGCAGTCGACATTGTGCAGACACCAACCTCCAACAATCATGTAGGAACAATTACAACTTAGCAAATGTCTAGTGATAAGTAATGCATACCTAGAACCGTCTCACTCAAGTCTCATGCCAGTCGTAGGAAACCCTTCCCAGTTTTATTGGCAGACAGACATTTATAAAGAGAAAAATGTGTGACACATTGTGGGGCAATAACTAAAAAGCATGCTCTACTTCAGCTTGCACCACTACCCATACCTTATTAAAAACAAGGATGTTCAACCGGAGTTTGAATACGTCAAAATCTTAGTGATCTGCCAAACAAGACGGGCATAAAAGAGCTCCACTGCAAAAAATCGACTCTGTTTCCCCATGAGTGTGCAATTCCTAGCCGTTGAAAGAACCCATCATCAAGTCTTTCAAATCAAGTATTGAGTCTATCGAATTTTGTTTGTACAAATCAGTCTTTATCACATTTGCCAATTGCACTGCGACTTTTAAGTTTTCTAACTAAATACCGAAAGAAGGCACGAACTAAGTCCACAAACAGTTGGAAGAAACTCAAACGAACACCTGCCCATGCGCAAAGCACAAGCTCAAAAGTTTAATTTGGTTGTCGCCATCAAAAAGTTGACTGTGTGAAACTTCATTGTTTTTCAAGCTGAATCGGCTAAACAAACAGTCTCATCGCATCTAAAGCCGCCAGTCGACAACCACCGATGGCAGTTGCCAACACCCAGTGACTTCTTTAAGCTCGAATCACTCAGAACCCAACGCGAATCCACTGTAACAGACAGTAGTGCGCAAAAGCGATTGCTAGCTCTTTTTCTGCGATCGGGCAAGAAGGAGCGTGACGTCACCTGAACTGCTTTTCTTCTCGTTCTCGGCGCTCGTGGCGGCGGAGGAACCATCGTCGAGGCTGTCGTCGACGGCGTCCAGCCCCAGCACGGCGAAGGTGTTCGAGAGTCGCTCCATGTGCGTCTAGGGGTTCTCCGGCGCAGCTTCGAAAGCGGCCTGCCGTTTTGTGAAAACGGGTTATCGCGACATTTCTATGCGGGCCCGGGTTTTGCCCGTTTGAGGGCGCCACATCTACTTTTCCTTTTATTTGTTTAATAAGTCCGTGATTTGCCGTGCTTCGGAAGTTACTTGTACTGTTGGAAAATCAAAAGGACTTGCGAAGATTCGAATGCAAAATTAGTTCACTCAGTAACATTTCAGATTGTTATTGATTCCTTGGTGATTCACTTGTTTATAGGACACAGGACATCGATTAATGTACTAATGTTTCGTTGCATAAAAGAAAGGAAATTCTTTTACGACGCTATTGAATCGCTCTAATTACCTCTTGATCATGTATATATTGAAAGGATGTATGAAATAGACTCGATCCGACATTTGAATACCAGTGTGGTATCAGAAATTAAGAGAAATTCTTTCGTTTACTTGCCATGAATCCATGTTTTTGGTACCTTTAAGGTTTCAGGATTATTTTTTGAATTTTCCACTAATTTTTTGTACATTTTGTGTCTATAACAATGCATAATCCGAACTTTCATTTAGGCGAAACATCTAAAACCGTTTAAAATGTACACATATTGATTTATAGCGTTCAATTTCCTGCAATCTTCAAAACCTTAATAATCTCTCTTTAAGCTATTATATATAATAATATATATGATGTGACAAGAATTATTCAAAATTGTAAATATTATCGTAATTGTACCATTTTAGTCCTCAATTCATCCCATCTGGCTAACTTCGATCCGAAATTGATTACATAGATGTCGAATGTCCTACGTAGCATCATCGATATTGACGTGAATTTAAAAGAAAAAATTATTTCTTTAGATTTTTTTCATTTCTTTTCTTTATTTATTGGGGGGCCCTTTTCCCAGCCACTGACCAAGACCTTGCAGCCCCCCGCAAGTCACTCGGTGAGGGCTAATGAGCCTTGTGCAGAGTTAGGCGAGGGCTCACTACCCTCCCATAGACTTGACAAGCAAGGGCTGCAGGCCTTTGTTGTGTCGATCCCTCGTTGGCCCACTAGGCGGACAAGCCCTTGTCGGCCAAAGTAGATCCGCAACTCTCATCCAATGACTAATAGGGGTCAACGGACAGCACTTAACAATAAGAAAACAAATTGAACATATTTTATGTCAACATTGCATGTGCCATGTAGACGCTCGGCGTACACATCATATAATTTCAGTCAAAATTGATCATATTGTCAAATTACCAAAATGTTTAGAACTAAAGCAACACGAGTACAATAAGTTTATGACTTTTTTTAACAACTTTCCTTTATATTTACCTATGCTTTCCTTAATTAAATTACTAATTTGGCATCTTAAGTATATTTTGTATGTTTATTACGCGAGTGACCTTGTGTGATCACTCTTAATCATGTCGCTCATACAAATATGTATCTTATTTTCCTTGAACTTCAAGTTTGAAATGTCTTGATTTTATTTAACTTATTGCACGACACACATCGCCATTACATGATATGACCTTTACATGAAACATCCTTCTCGATCAATTGGTTTCAATTGATCCTCTAAATTTTTTTCTGTTCATTTAACTCCCTGGACGTCCAACGAAGTGCTTCTTTAGCCTTTACAACTAACATTACTGGACGAGGGCTTCATTTTTCTTTCTTTTTCTAATTTGTTTTTAGCTGACGTGGTGCTCATCAGGCGCCACCTTAGCATCTTGCCGTTTTTTCTGCCATAAAGAAAATGTCACGTCAAATTAATCTAATAATTTAAGAGGACTCAATTGTATGAAGGAAAAACCTAAAAGATCAAACTCAGCAAAACAAGCAAGTCAAAAGACTTAATTAAACAAGATAGAAGTTAGAGATCCAAATCGCACAAACGCCGAAGCCTACAGCACTGAAACCGTGTTTAACCCTCATGATCAGAACATCAAAGATCAAATCTCTATATTCGTTTCAACACTCTAGCAGCAGAATTCATCGCACCGTAGGGACTTGTTAGCAGGAGCATAGACGACACACGAAGCCGGATGAGCAAGGCAGACGAGTTCTCGCTTTCTTTGTGGCAGCTCCATTCTGTGAATTTTCTCTGATGACTCATGCATATGGTGGGAGAATGAATGAAGGTGACGGTCCTGAGAGGGAAGGTGGCGGGAAATGGCGAAGAAGGACACGCTACAAGAGGTCGAGAGACGACAGCAGAGATCCTAGGCATCGTCGACGAGAAGAGGCATTTGCAAATCATGTGAGACAAAACAAAGCCGAAGGCCGGCCCGTGGAGCGAACTAGAGGGATACAGAGTTTGTATGAACACGGAGTACCGGCTGCTGCTATATAATATTATTCCCAGTCTCCTCTCCTCTCTGTAAAGCCAGATGCGGAGTTGCCTGAGAGCGTAGTCCCTCTGTATCCAACTTTGCTGGTTTGCTGTCCTCTTCATAACAGAAAAGATGGCGGATAGGTTCACCGATGATCAGATCTCTGAGTTCCGGGGGGCTTTCGGCCTCTTTGACCGGGACGGCGATGGTCTCTCCCTGTCCTGTCCTCCTTTTACCTTCCCTTTATAGGGTGTCTCTTGTATGGATTCAACAAATTCCGTCAATAAGTCCTCCGACGTGTTTCATCGTCGCCTTTATGAGAATCAATCCTATTATGTCTGATCTTGGACTTTCCAAGAAAAAGTAAATAAATAAATAAAACTCGGGATTCGTCCCGTACTAGATGTGGCCTTTCCTTGGACAAGATACCTAATAGCGCTATGATGCGCGAAGGTGATCAAAGCCATACAGTGGCAACCATTCAATAAAAGTCTGTAATTTCTGACTTTTTACAGGTTACATCACTGCCGAGGACATAGGGACTGTAGCGAGGGCGTTTGGACAGGTCCCTTCTGAGGCTGGGCTCCAGGGCATGTTCGACGAGGTCGACACAGATCGCGACGGCTCCGTCAACTTCCACGACTTCCTCAAGTTCGTGGCTCAAAGTATGGAGGAGCTCAAGGAAGCTCTCCGGTCCTTTGACCTGAACCAGGACGGCTTCATATCCGTGGATGAGCTCCGCCGGGTCCTGACAACTCTCTGGGGGCAGCTGACTGACGCGGAAGCCGATGAATTAATCCGCGCGGCCAACGTGGATGGCAATGGCAAGATCAACCACCAGGAATTCCTCAGATTCATGATGACCGACTGGCCGAGCAGCGACGACCCGTCTCGCCGCATGTGATTGAAAAGGGAGCAGTCCTCACCTCAGCAGCCGGTGTTATTGCCTTGTGCGTGGGCAGAGTTATATTCCTTCCTCGTTCCCAATCTCCCTCTGTATACATCGTTCGCTTTTGCAGGATTCGAGGAAAGCAGAACCATTACTTCGGGGGTAAGTTACTACTCAATTTCCACCCCCTTGTAAAATTTATAATGTCTTTCATGACTTATTGTTACATGTGGGAGTGGTAAAAATTATTATGCCATTAATAAAATGTAAATTTCCTGTTGGACGGACTTATGAAATTTTAGAATATTCAGTAATTTGCTTCTAAATGTTCTCATAATAATCACCCGATATATCCCACCCGTGGAATCTAAAAGTACATTGTAATTTATTACTGGGTGTGAGGTAACGAGTCAATAAACTTAAAGATCAACTTTCGCTTACCATTGACAAAGGAAATTTACAAGAGATGTTTGTCTTCGAACATAGTTCGTCTGTAGGTCAACTTTCACTTACCATTGACAAAGGAAATTTACAAAAGATGTTTGTCTTCGAACATAGTTCGTATGTAGGCGCACGGGACGTTAGACTTGTCTGATCCGCAATCGACAGCGTCTTCTCGGTTGATTAGCGAACTGGAAGCCGCGATCGACGGCCTCTCTAATCCTCAGCCCTCGGATCCGCCAGTTTCCTTCTTCCATTCTATACTTCTCATTTCGGTGCTTCGTTTACTCGCGTGACGTAGCTTTTCCTGTCATACAGAACAGGGAATTCCACGTTCAAGCTCGTTGGTCATGTCGACGGCATCTATAACAGACGGAACGCAACTTCTTCGCACTCGCTGGAGACCGTAACGACCCGTGGAATACGACCCTGATTTTGGCGCCATTTTGTTAAACGGCGTGTCGTTTTGTCGATGTCGGGTACTGGGCTTTGGTAAGCGGGTCCGGGTTCGGCCCATTCGAGAAGGGCCAGATTCTCTCCTTTCCTTCTTATTTTATGATATCTTACGGGTGCCGTGCTGGGGAGAAATTGCACGAACGAAGTCCGTCAACTCTACCAAGGAAATACATCGAATGGACAGCTCCGGGATTTTTAAAAATATTCTGTCTTGTAATTTTCACAAGTAAAGAAGACACGTTTCTTTTGTTCAATCAGAGAAAGACAAAGGGGGAATATGAAGACTGCGCAATCACGAGAGGGAGAGGGGTGAGAGAACAATAGTAAAAAGATTTGAGGAAAAATTGTAAAAAAACAAATTATCAAACATATTATACAATAACCCATTCAATTCTAAATATTTCAATTATATCGATTTAATCATAAAAATCTCAGCATTTTATCAATTTAAGTCATATAGCAACTTCCGACTAAATTATCTACAAGAATTATATCGGTCAATTGTTAAAATGTTTATGATTATATTGACAAATCGTCAAAATATTTGGATTAAATTAGCACAGCTAAGAGGTTAAACCTATATTAATTGTCGAATAATAGCTTTGGGACTAAATTGACATAAGTTTAATGCGTGTCGTACAATAGAATTAAGATTTTTTGGATGCTTATCTCAAATATCGAATCACCGGAAATATATAGCATGAATGCTTATTGAGTTTTAATTTTTTTATTTAATCAATTTAATCGTAAACTTATGTAAAATTCTAATGTAGTCTTACTAGTCAATATATGATGCATAAGGCAACATTTATGTTCTCGAGAACGATTTTTATCTAGAAATTAGTTTTCTTTGTTTTTATTAATTGACCAGTTTTCGAGCAAAAGAATGGTTTTAGTAACTGTATAGATTTTATATTCTTGAAATACATAAATAAAGAGAGAAACGCGTTAGATGTAACCTTACAAAATTTTGTGATGTGAAATTCTTTTGGTTCTTAAATAATTTTTGAAACTTTTCTTTATTATTTATTTTTGTCCTCCCTTCTTCTTCCTTCTTTACTCGATTGCTTTAACTTAGCGATGGCTAGAACCTTGCACTAGTCATTGTGTGGTCGACTTCATTGAGCCATGATGGGAAGGTCAGCTTCACTAGCCCTCGTATTTGGCCAATCACTAGCCATCACCAAGGCACGACGACCCTCTAGAGAAGGGTGAAGAATGGAGGACAAAAAGAAAAGAAAATGACATTGTCCATACACTCGTTCTTAGGAATAAAAAAGGTATATATATTTTGTTATCTCTTATTTATGTTCTAAATCTATTCTCTAGCTATTGATCTACTTTGGGGAATACAAAATTTAATTAATATACTTAAACGGATTTCCATTTTTCTACTTTGATGAATAAAATTATATAAAAATAGAGAGAGATATAAACACTATCGAATGAGCCGCTACTTGTCGTCAACCATCTTGCATGGTACCTTGCCACATTAGCGATTTTCGATGAAAATTATTTGAAATAATTACATTTGATTTCTAAATAAAATTTATGACTAAATTTGTTAAATTAAAAAAAATACGATGGAATTGACAGGATGAGCTTCAAATTAGATAATTTCCCCCCAATTGATGAGTAGTTAAACTTTGTAGGATTTTTCTTTAATAAGATGAGGTCACACGTGTACTTAAATTTTCCACAAGTCTGACTTAGTTGATTATCGGAGCTCGTTCAACCTATTATACTAATCATGTTCATTGAAAGTAGGTCCCACGTGTTAGGTATGAGTGTAATTGCCAATGTCGAATCATATATTTAAAGCTTAAGAAATAAAAAAAAGAAAAATCGATACACGGATTAGCTTTTTCACTCGATGGATCAAAACTGTCTAGTAAAATTTGATTCGATGAAGGACGATACCAAATCAAAGGTCGAGACTTAATTTATACTTCCACGATAAAGAATATTATATCTTAAGAAGAACTTTCATATCACCATCTTGATTGTTGAGGAGGGTTATTATCGTCGCGAATCAATTTGGGTCGCACTTTCGATGCGGCCGAAAGCGCGGCATCTGTAATTTTTGTTACTGTGTTCTACAGCAACTAATTGTTGACCTAAACAAGAAATGCTGCAGCAGCAGATTGATGCATGGCTTTCGAATGGATGACAACCCGGCCCCATGCGGTAAAGCTCACACGCAAAGGAGGAGCATTGTCTGGTGCGAATTCGAGGCGTGAACGAAAAGATAAGTGCCTTTTTAAGATGTAAATAGAGCTAAAAATAAAGGAAGAAAAATCCATAAATGTAATTAACTTCGAATTTATTGAGTGTGAGTATATTTCGGTTTAATGAAAGGGTTTTCCAAGCTACAAACTTTGCGCTCCCTCTTTACGAATTCAACTCGCATTTTATTTATAGTGGATTATTCCTAATTATTTAGGAAAATACATTAAGCCTCATTGATTGTAAATTTCTTTCCTTTTTTTAGGGATAATCGAGGACTCCACCACAAATTCCGTGTCAGGACCGCACCAAAGAGTTAGGCCCTTTCGAGTATAGGACCCCAATATCATGATAACTGCGAATTTCGAACTCTTAACTTCAGCGATCAGTGTAAACTCTAAACCAACACAATTTCTCGATTTGGTAAACAAAAATGAGGGGTGCAACATGAGGATTTTCCATGAGATCACCCATACTAGAAGTATTTTCACCCAGACACACTTAATTTCGGAGTTGTAACGAGATCCGGTGCACTGAGTTTCAATTGCTCTCAAACGAACATCCAATAAAATCAACGAAACGAGAAACACGAATTTTTTTTTTCTTTTTTAATTTTGAAGAAAATAGGAAAGGACAGAAAAAAAAAGAAGGAGGCGGTGGCAAAGGCGAATGAAATTGCGCCCACGTGGCGGCTTGTGGAAAAGAAAGAGGATCAAGCGAAAATTACAGGAAATGAAAAAAAAAAAAAAACTTGGCGAGGAGAGAGAGAGAGAGAGAGAGAATGAGATGCCTTTCCTCGAAGAGGAGTCTCCGCGGGGCGGGGCAACTTTTCCTCTCTTTTTTTCTACTCTTATTTTTAATTTATATTTTCTTTTGTTTTTATCTTACTTTATTTATTATTTATGTTTTTTTCATAGTAACTTGCACACACGCACTCCGCGACTAGTATTTAATTCAACTCTTCGTCGTCTAGCTTCAGATGAACCAGACGCGGACACGACTTTAGCCTTGCCCTCTCCCTTGGAATTCCTTCCAGTTTCAGCAGGTGACGACGCTCCGCGAAGAAATCTCGCCGCCGGGACGGAGAAAATGGCCGATCAGCTCACCGACGAGCAGATCTCCGAGTTCAAGGAGGCCTTCAGCCTCTTCGACAAGGACGGCGACGGTCTCCCCTCTCTCTCTCTCTCTCTCTTTCTCTCTCTCTCTGCATCTTCATTAGATTGTTGTGCGACTCGCGGGCTCGTGAGTTGAGTTTTCGCGTTCGGATTTTGACTTCCAGGTCGATTGCTTCGTTGTCCAGTGACGTTTCTTCGCTCTTTACTGCTTTGATTCAGTTCTCGGAGCTTGTTCAGGCGGTGGATAGATCCTTTCTGGTGTTAGCCTCTTTTTCTTTTTCCATTTCTCACTGTCCGTCTCGGCTGCTCCACGGTGCCGTGTGTGTGGTGGCATCTGATTTATTGATACTGTTTGTTCTCAGTTTTTTTTTTAATTCTGGAAGTTTTTGAGCTCGTTTGATCTCCTTTTAGGGGAGGGGATGGCAGGTCCTGCTACGTTCGATTTGTCAGGGATTTAATGATCTGGCGATTTATGGTGAATTCGGAAGGGTTGTTCACGTTGTGTACCGATTAATCGGTCAATATGTATTTGGATTTGCCTCCTGTTAGATGTTGAGCGTGGAGTTTGACTTTTTTTTTTTCACAATCTGTATGGAGTAAGATTTCCTAGGGCTTTGAACTCCGTGTCATCAATTATTGGCAGAAACATAAGTGGAAAATTACGTACTTCATTACGTTCATGGATGGATTGCGTGCATAGATGAACTTTTGGAGTGTGAGAGGTTCCCTTGGAGCATTTGTTTATGACGTAGCTGTGCGAATTATGGTTTCCTTCTCAACTCTGTCTCGGTGTTAGGTCTCAAAGGTCTTCTAAAGCAGGAAGTATGTTTTGTACTTTATGGCACGGTGTGGAGATCACTGCATATCATAAAGCAAAAAGTGTTTTTATACTCTAAATTGATGATAGTAGGTCCTTCTTATGCTTTGGCTAGGAAGTTATAAAATTAAATAGTAGGATGTAGGATCTATGGCGATGATTAGGAGGAGCAAAATTAATTTATTTGAAGGTCGGTTTTGTAGGTTTGGTGCCCGCCAAACTTGAGTTCATTATCTTCTTTTACCAAAAGACCATCAGCCTTTGTCATATTCCTGGAAATATATTTTATTTTTTGTCCTACATGTTCGAGACCGGTGATGTTAAAAGTGAAGCTGGGTGCTTGATCATGTTGTCCATCACTCCCATCTACTGCTTGCTGTTACAAATCCAGTTGCTTAGGAAGGGAACTTTCACTTCATTCCTGTCATTCAATGACATTTCTTTGCCAGAATGTCAGTAGTCTGGAACGTCCAGAGCTGCAAGTAAATGAACAAACGGGAAGATTATGGGAGCAACAATAGAAAATAGTGCTAGTGATAATCAATGTCACCTTTTGGTACATGTTGAACCTTCCACCGTTGTCCTACCTGATGTTCAGCTTCATTGCAGGTTGCATAACCACCAAGGAGCTTGGGACTGTAATGAGGTCACTTGGACAGAACCCAACTGAGGCAGAGCTCCAGGACATGATTAATGAGGTTGATGCTGATGGCAATGGTACAATTGATTTTCCAGAGTTCCTTAACTTGATGGCTCGGAAGATGAAGGATACCGACTCCGAAGAGGAGCTTAAGGAAGCCTTCCGAGTTTTTGACAAGGACCAGAATGGCTTCATCTCAGCAGCTGAGCTTCGCCATGTCATGACAAATCTCGGTGAGAAGCTGACTGATGAGGAAGTTGACGAAATGATCCGTGAGGCTGACGTGGATGGTGATGGCCAAATCAATTATGACGAGTTTGTCAGAGTCATGATGGCCAAGTGAGAACACACCTAAACCAGTCTTCTAATTGCGTACATTGAATGGAAAGGGAACAGGACAGATAAGTTGATGACACTTTATCTCCTAGGGCCTCATGAATTGTGTCAGTTGCTTTTGTTGGGTGGTCGTTTCTTCCTTATTTTGCATCCTTGAGTGGCACTATTAGTCTGTATGTTTCTTGTTTGGTCTGCTTTCTATGTTAGTTTAGTCAGATCTTTAGTTTCCTTCTCCTTTGCTTATATGCCTCTTACTTTGGTACATGAATCTAGAACAATTGGAGAACAGCATGTTTTCCCTCTTGTTTATTATGAACACTCCAGTTGCTATTGTAGGTTTTTGTTGAATGCTTCTTGTCTTATAGGAAATTGGAGTTTCATATTCTCCATCAGTGGCTCGAACTTTTGCTTGCATATCAACAGTGGTAGTTCGGCATCTAATAGGTTTCACAGTTGACCACTTGTTGGTGGATTTTCTTTGGTTTGAATAAAGGTAATCCAGAAAGCTGGATTTGATTCCTTTCTCTTTGATGGTCTATGCCCTTTGGGTGATACCTGATATCATTCGGTGTACATATCACTCATTCTTTGTGGGGCTAATGTGATTGAAAACAAATTTGGGTTGCTACCTTTTGCCTCTTTGTGTCTCTCCACTTCTTTTACGTGACAATGGAGAATTGATTCCATTTGCAGCTCTCCCGTATCTCGCTTGCTCACATTATTTGCTAAAAGGAAATTCACTTCAGTTTCAATATCCTCCAAGCCTTTATAGAAGGCTGGAGAGATAGTAAAATCATCCTCTTCCTGGTTATACTTGTCCAATACTGTAACGAAAATATCGATTTCCTTATCCAAGAATTGTCAATTGTTCTGTCGAGTAAGATACTAAATTAATTGGTCTGTGGAGTAATAAAGGTGCATGTAAGTCTTGTTCGGGCTGAGGAGGGACTTTTGATGTTTGTTGGGTTGTGATGGTTGAATATGTTTGTGAGACGGAATTCTGTCTCCTTCAAGTGACCCACATGAAGGTGAAGGTGAAAATGAAAGCCAAAGTGGGATAGGGATACCACTCTAAAAGCAGGAGGTCGGTATTATCGTGCTCCAAGCAGTAGTCCCAATGATATAAAGCATAGGTCCAGTTAATTGCGTAGCCGCTTGGATGATGTCATCTTGCTCGTAGGATAAAAGGCAGTACAAAGGAGGCAGCCATTCAGAGGAAACTTGGTTCTCGACTCGTTGCAATTCTGTTCATGTGCACACTTTGGGTAAGTTGTCGTTCAGTAACTTTTTGGTCTTTTTGCGTATGAAGGTGGGAACGAAGAGTGTAGTTAGCTGCGCATCATTGTCGATTCGTTATGCGACACTAGCTCGTGGATTCCAATCTTTCTAAAGATTGCCACATCGTTCCAGATGATTCATCGCACCATTTGCTCTGGTCCTAAATCTCCATTCCCTTGCCTTTTCAACATACACTTAGGTGTCGTGAACTTTGTTCTCGGCCACGATGGGCGGTTGCCCTAGAAAATTCCGTTTGGGAATATGTTCGTAACCCTTCTTGCCTTGAAAGATCAGTAAATCACGGACACCCCTTGAGATTCTAATTCGCCTTGGATTTCTGCCTCTTCTTTTTTTAGGATAGTTCAGCTTTTGTACGTGCAATTACGATGACTGCACAAATAAACAAAAGGTCGGTGAGACATATAAAAGTGCAATTCGTTCGATACGGAAAGTAAAAGTGAAGAAAGGGTATCTCGCCATGGCTTTTGTTCCTCTGGATGCTCGGTGCGATTTCTTGGAGAAATCCATGGCGAAAATCGACGAAGTGTTTGGCCTTCCTCGAAATTTGTGAGCTCTTCTTCCAATCTCTAGTGTCACGTGGATACATCTAGGCCTGTGCTGTGCTTGCGGGTCTTTGTGGGTTAATGCCTGATGTGATTTGTTTGGTTTAGATAATGATTTTGTGATATGTAAACTGGGAGAATTCAGTGTCGTTACCAAGAGAGGGGGTCGATAAGTTAGAAATCATGTGTCATTTTCTGAATGGGCCAACTTTGATTACAAGAAGCTTGATCGGCCCAGTGGAGGACGCACTTCAAAAGAAAAACCTTGAAAGTAGAAAATGGAGAAGAACGTATAAACGTTTTGGGATATGGTTGTGTCCCGCATTTAGCGTTAGAAAAATTCCGATATGTCATTCGTCCAAAACGGTTGAGGTAAGTTTTTTCCCAAATAAACCCTTGATCGAGAGGTCCAACAATATAAGAGTTAGGACCGTGGGATCATTTGAAGTGAAGAGATTATGAAAATCATCATGACAAAAGATTCTGTAACTAATGTCTCGTTCTCTCACATCTACTCTCATATCTTAATTGAATATCTCATCTCTCTTTCCTTTGATCTGACCGCATATTTTTGTAGTCACTCCTCCTTTCAGAAAGGGGTGTGTGTGGAGCCATTGCACGACATGCATACTTCGACGGACGCGATAGCTCTAATCATAGGGAGCTTTTTTGTTTGCCTCCTCTCTCGCCGTGCGGACTTCGAGAGTAGGAGGATTCGCTGGACGTAACACAGAATTTCACGAAGGAGACGCCACAAAAGAGAATGAGTCGGATAGCTAAGTCCATGTCCGAATAGAGTTTTCTGAAGGGAGTGCATCATTTGCCGTCACCTTTTATGCTCCTCGCATTCACCACCTGCTGTCTTTGGGGAATTGACGATTGAAGCTACTTGACACACCATTCCACATCTGCTTTCTCCTTTTGGTTTCTGAGCGTCATAATGCCTCATGAAAGCTACCAAGGATAGAAAAGATGAATCAAGACAATCTTTGTCCTCGATCCCCCCCCCCCCCCCCCCCCCAAAAGAAAGAAAGCGAGAAAATAGATGACCTTGAATTTTTGTTCTTTTTTCCCACCTTAATGATCTCTATAACTTTTAATGGCAGGAGAAAGCAAAAAAGGGCCGCGAGCAAACCGGTCAGCACAGGGGGTGGCGTGCCCTTGAAAGGAGGTACGGACAACGGAACCAAGCAAGGCCGTCGCAAGAGATCCATTTCTGAGTGCTTCTTCCTCTAAAAGCCATAACATCTACTGCCTTATCCACACTGGTTCGATCTTGGCTTCCATAGTCCAACACTTCAAATGTAAGGCAGTTTTAACGAATGCACCAAAGGAGTGTTTCTTTGATAAGCATAATAATGTGCACCAAATGGACAAGCGGACATATCCAGTATGAATACATTTGTGTAAGCGTAAATCTTATTTATCTAGACATTTTCCAGTGCACGACACATTAGGATCTGTATGCCATGCTACGCTACACCTGAATGTGGACAAAAGTCTACAGCCTAGAAGAGTAGGCTTATATACATATATATGAACCTTCCTGTTGCTTCAAGTGAGGGAAGCTGCTCTTCGCTCACGTGGTTGGGCCAAGAAAGGCTTGAAGGTGAGGATCAAACCGATAATCTGAAGCAAGTTCAATACGAAAAATACCATCTGATCACCTGCATTCCAGAGAAATATGAGGCATAGGCTGCAAGAAGCAATTCGGTCATATGGAATGCAGAAGCACGTGGAAGAGATGTGGATATGACTCATGATACAGTCACAACCATCTTAAAGCTCAAAGAGCTGACTAGTAACGTTACATCAGTGAGTGCCCCAATCTGCAAATGTATTTGCAATATAATAAATATTTAAATTAGCACAGTTGATAGAATAAGGATGCGAAATGAACGGAACAAATAGGATTATATTGCAATTAACAGATTAATCTGAAACGAGAAGCAGCACGTGTTCAGGCATTTTGCTTAATCAAGGCAGTCACAGGAAACCAGATAAGAGATTGAAATCATGAAAAATCTTGTAGAACACAAAGAAAAGTTGAATAATTATGATGATGAGCTTTTGGTGAGATCAAAAATCCAAAAGACAATAGCATCCATAAACCTAGAACTTAAGTTTGCATTTATGTAATAAAAAATTTCAAAACTTATTAATCACTTTAATAATATGCAATGTAATCTCTAGATTTTAAATAATCCTAAGTTCATATGAAAACTGAGCTCATACATTCTAAAGGATGCACAGAATTGAGATTTTCAATCGCAATCCTTTATGATCCTAGCAGCTTGAGATCCTTACCAAGGTAGATACTTTCTTATGCTATAACTCTTGGGAAAGTGATATCCTCAGATGCATAAAGGGATTTTAATTACTGCAAAATGTCGTTCTTGGACAGAATTAAAAAAGACAAAAACAATTGCTTTCTCATCTTATCATCTGAAAGCAAAGTCAAGAACTAAGTAAAGTTTCTATAGTGCTACGTATAGTGGTGCAACTAGATAAACATATGGGGACATAAATATCCACAATCCATTAATAGTAAAGGTGCATGCTAAGTTTGCACCAATCCCTCCCACTCAAACAAGTGCTGGAAGAATTTAGTTTTAGACGGACTATAGACAATGCAAGCATAAGTGTATACCAGGGAGGAAGGTCGCTACTTGCCGCTTCTGGGCCCAAGAAAATCTGCAGAATAGAGAAAAGATGACAAGAAAGAAGTTACTGGAGCAGTGACATTCACATACCGCCAGATTATACTACCTTACTATCCATGCTTTTTTAGCATTGACCAAGTGAACATACAGTACAAGCACTTACGTGCAATTCTTAACTAAAGAAGCTGGTTCTTCAGATAAGATGATATTTACTAGAAGAGCAAGCTTAAGAAAGACTAAACGAGATATTAGGAACATCCTGAAATCACTACAAATTTAATCATCATAACATGAATGAGATCTATGGAACCTCCTTATAACAAGAACATGAGGAAACTAGTACACTCTAACCTGAAAAGGAAAGCTATCCCAGTCCCAGATCCACAGTGGCCGTTTTCTGGCTAGACACTAAGAGTAAAGATAATGCAAGTACTATACACGCTTGACACTGGTTTCCAGACCCATTGTGACTCAGTTGTCCATGTTCAGACGCTACTGCCCGCTGCTTTTGAATACTACAACGTTGATCTTACATTTGCAAGACTCCTAAATATTTTGACACATATCTCCAAATATTTCTATCAATTAATTGAACGAAGTGCCACATTTAGAGCCAATCTAAGTTAGCACAATAAGTACATTAACGCCACTTTTAAGGGGTTGTCTTAGCTTTGACAGGGCAATTTTCAGTTGCTTTCTTATTGCGTCTGATGATCAATTTTGCTTGGACAGAGACAAACCAAAAACCAAGTGATAAGGCAAAAGGAGGAGCCAGATGCCTACGTTTAAGAAGAGCTAAGAAGAAAAAAATGTGGCTGTGCAAATCTGCCCCGGCTACTCACACCTCTGCAGAAGTTGTCTTCTCAGAATGCTCTGCGAGGACATGCACGGATTTCTATAAAGACTCAAATTTACAGCCAATACCTACGAGTAATACAGAAGCACTGCATGAGATGGAATGCAGAGAAAATGATTCTTTGATCTCTCCGGCAACTTTTTGGCTGATCTGGAGGGAAACACTAAGAACTTTGACATTCTGAGTGCTGATTTGTAAATTTAGAGTCGCTTGACTAAGTACTTTAATTTTGGTATCACATAGCATGACCTCTGATGTAAATGTTTTACTGGACCCTGTGGACTCAATATTGTGCGGATGATTTTGTATATGGGTATGTTTCCCTGCTTCAACAATCTCATAAAGAAAGCCCCTGCTTAGAACTATTCTTTCAGTGAGTTGGCTGCTGCCTCTACTGCAAGCTCCATACATACTTTTTACAGTGAGCAGATATCGACTAGATCTTAATTACATTGAATTGACTTACAGGGCACCTCCGCAGGCAGGGCCAAATGCCTTTGAGATAGACATTGCAGTCATGGAAATACCATTAGCGGCTCCTCTTTGGTGCTGGGGCTGCAAAGCAGTAGAAGGTGAAAAGAGAATGTCCTGAACACAACAATTGTGCTAAGCTAGGTGTTCTTACTAAAAAACAGATGAAACAGAATGCCTCAAATTATTCATCAACGTGGACAGTAAACTTACAACAGCATTGTTGAGCAATATGAATATTCCTGTGACACCAGATACCTGCATAGGTCTGAAGACATTCATATCGCGTGATATATGCAATGGAGAGGTTTCTACCCAAGAAAAACATCACAATGACAACAGGAGCAATAGCATGAAAAAATATGTCATCGCAAGAAATTCCACGAAGGAGGTGTTATTAAAATCAAATCATTTCTAGTCTCCAAACTGCTCAACCAATGTACATTCTCAGGATTCAGACTAAGCTAAGGACACTGAGAGGCTGATAGAAAAATTAATACAATCCATCTTTGTCACAAATGGTTCAAATCATCAAGAGAATCAGAAATAATACATATATGTACATCTTCAATTAAATATATAATCTGTGAACTCCCTGGAAAGGAATCACTTTGACATTGAGTAAGTTCAGAAATACAATATAATGTTATATAACCAGATAATACATGAAACAATTGTGTATGCATACTTTGACAACTAAGGCTGATTAAAAAATGACAAAAAGACGACTTGAGGCAGAAAATGATTATATCCTATACTTGAAAAAGCAGCAAATAGTAATACTCACAGAAAGAGCATTCCTTAATATGGATGCAAGATTTATTGCTATGTGAAGCGTCAATCCAGAAAGCATGGCTAGATAAGGGTAACTTGACAGCAATGGGACAGATATGCCCTGGAAACAAGTAAACAAAAACATCCATTTTCAACTCTATCAGAAAAACCATTTAAAAAATGAAATGAAAAAGCTGGGTCAAAGATCAAACTTTACAGCTGATAGTCGAGTGATCATTATTGGCCCAAGAATTTTCTCGACCCGGGGATATAGAAGAAGTTGGAACAGTAAAAGACCAAAACCTGATGACATTGCCATTCCCAATGGTTAGCTAAAGTGCTGACCAATAATCTGATGAGGCAAATGCAAGTCAACCTAAGCTTACAGTATTGAGTACTGAACTCAATGATACATTAGAATCCACACAAACCCTAAACCTTTTAATGATATCGTGGTTGTTGCCTCTTCCTCCCGACCAAAAAGAGAGAGAGACAGACAGACAGACAGACAGAGAAACAAAAACACAAACACTGTTTTCACTCTTGCTCCCAATAGTAACCAGCCTCCTTTGTACGTCCGGTTGTTCCCACTTCTCCAATGATATGAAGACAAATTAAGATGATACAGCTGACAAAACAACCCATTTACTTAAGAAAAAGACGCTTTCCTTTTTAATTGCATAAGGACCTTTCAGTGATATTGTTGGCAAGCACATGTCGCAAATAGACCAAACATCTAGCTTACTGGGAAAGCAGTTTTCTATAACATGAGCCTGGTGGGAAATTCAGATGTTGCGCAGATTTATGAAAGCATGTACCTGAAATAGCTAGAACTTCACCAACATCTTGAGACGAAAAGTTCAGCCCCCCATACTTCCTTTCACTGACAGCCCACAGTGAGAATATCTGTGAATGAATAAAAGGGCAGTTGATCGTATAGCATCTTTAAGACCTTCCTTTTTTTCTCAAGACTAAGAACTTGAAAAGCAACTGATCCCAATCTTGCTTAGTGTCATGGACCACAAGAACGAAAAAATGACGAGAGAAGTTTTGAGGCTGAAATGCACCTAATGTTCGAACTTCGAATGATGATTCAGCATAAAACAAAATGAACTAACTGAATGCAATAAAGACACCTTTGAAACAACCATATAAGGAGAAAGAAGATGTATTAAAGACAAGTTAGACCCTGAATCATGAACTTATACCGGACTTTATATAAGTTTAGGCAGATAAAAGGATTTGCCTCAGATACCTATGACCTCAATCTGAGTTGCAGATCATTGACCTTGCCAATCCTAAAACTGAGTATATTCTATCACTTGAGAGGATCAATATAGCTATATGCACCATGTTTGTGAGCACTATCGGAGAGATATAATGGGTAAGAACAGAACTCACCTCTGAGTATGCAATTTCTTGAAGCGAGAAAACACAGTAAACAATGATAGTGGACATCAGAGGCCAATTCTTGAGGAGATTTTCTTTATAAGTTTTCTGTTCTGCAACTTCAGTATCACATTTTGTAGCATCAGATGAATCACAAGAAATTTTCACTCCATCACATGAGCCCCTACCAACTGTGCTTTGATGCATGTGCAGTGTTTCCTGCATTGTCATCGATATTTTATGATAACTTTGTGTAAGCAATTACCTTGAAGTTATAACAGTCATATTTACTACTGAAATGGCACTTTTGGCAAGAACAACATAATTCAGTCCTATCATGAAGAATTATGGCCATTTCAACCAAGAATGTAGTTATTATCGGCTTCATTGCTCCTACTTTCAACTTTTCTCACAAGTAAAGTTGTCGACAACTAACTCTACATCAACAGATGGGCTGATCCAGACTTCCTATTATCCAATAGAAGAAAAACCAAGTCCTTGATTTACACAAGGAATTATTTTATCGACCAACTTGGACAAAGGTAACAGTGCGCATAGAGCATATGCATGTGCACAACAGTTATCACTTTACTCCAGTCTATGATCCTCTTTATATAAAATCTTCTATGTTGCTCATTTTCGCTCAAATTCCAAAGGGACAAAAACATACTGACTTCTGAAATATGACTTTGAATTGATGAATTCAGCTTTACAATACAGAAAACTGTCATTTCCTGATTGAATAAGAATATTAGAATGTCATTTAAAACTTACAGGTAGCCACCAGCAAGAAATAAATACTCCTGCCGCGTAAATCGATATTAGGAGGCACGGCAAGAAGTAGGGATATCTACAAAGATGCATATAAGCCATGAGAGGTTAAATTACCAGCATGTAAAGATAAATAAAAAGTTTCTCCATGGAATCCTGAGCAAGACGATAGTCGTATACCTTCCAAAGATAGAGCTTTGAGAGAACAGACCAGGATATTTTTCTGCAGGCTGATGTATCCAAAGATAAACTGTCGATAATAAGTACAAATGTATTTCCAGACAGCTAAAGGGATAAGAATGAGATTAAGAAAATTCATGAATGCCGTCCATAAATTTGAAGTTCAAGCCCTGGCACAATCGAAGTCACTGATTCATCAATCTTAGTGTGTTGAATAATAATCCTTGTTATAATTACTTCTATGAATAAAACAACCCAAGAATGAAAACTTTTACCATGCAAACCAATGGAAAAAAGGAGATAGACAGAAAATGATAAGTGCATGTGAAATTAGCAATAAAAAAAAGTACGAGAATTGCCAGAATATTTCCCAGGTCACCAACTTCCGCCTTTTGGGCTCCACTTACAAATAAAGCATTCCTTGAACATCAGATTCAGATATATTGAGTCGGTAGATTGAGAATTATCCAACAAAGTACATCCCAAAATATTTTAGAAGAATTTGATCACACAACAGTGATTATTGATGAATTCAAGAATAGAAGTTAAAGTATAAAGGGCTTCTAAACCCATCACGCATGACAGAAAGGGAAATTAAGCAGCAGCAGCAAAGCCCCCACCTGTGCAAAGAAGCCTCCAATAGCAGGGCCTATGATGAGCCCTATGCCTCTCGATGTACTGACCTGAAATGAAAAGAAACGGAATAAATTGCTACTGTGTCAGATGCTGTCTTGGGTCATGATTACCAGAGAACAGAGGCAAAACTTCTTACGACTGATAGAGTGAGAGCTCTGTGTTCTTCTCTAGTAACCTCCGCAGCATAAGCCTAAATCAGAACAAACCAAAGGAACAGCTGCAAATCAGCATTTGCAATAAAGGAACCAAATAACCCTGCAGTACAACTGTTTATAATGAAACTGAAAGCTAAACATAGAGAGAGAAACCACACCCTTATAGTACCGAGCAGACTATTGAAGCATCCCAGAAGAAAACGTATACAAAGGGCCATCCAGAAGCTGGTGCTCAGACCAAAGAGAGCATTGAGGACAACCCTGATGACAAATGAATGTTAACAAGGTTTGAGCTTCTTAGTTTCATTGCCATTGCAGTTGCCCAAGGACGAAAAAGGCTAACACTGAGAATGTGCCGATCAAAATAACTGGTTTTCGACCATATTTGTCTGCTACTACTCCCCATAAAACAGATGTCAGAGCTCTTCCCACCATGAATGAAGACCCTAAGAAGAAGATCCTCATCAATATGATATTAAAGATTCAGTGCAAATTGGGAAAAAGACAAGTTATCTAACCTATCTTTTTTTCGGAAACAAGATCTCCTAAAATGAGAACAAATTAATTTGTCAATAGTACCTACAAATCCAGCATAGAAACCGATGTCTTCCTCTCTCTTTGCAATATGGAAGTCTCTGATCTGACAGTAGAAGTCATGATTAATTGTCCTGGGAAGATATAGAATGGGAAGTACAGGGACAGAATTGAAGAAATATATGCTCCCAAGGAGCTTTGAGATCTTGTTTGAAATGGGAGAAGGTAGATCACTCTCAACAGGTAACTCATTCTAGATTTTGGAGTACTATCACAATGTCCGCATGGGCTCAAAGCTTCCAGATCAATCTGATTCCAATTGAGTGGAGACAACCCAAATTAAGCTCCTCCAAACGAAGCATTTAGTTTAGACAGAATGACAAATGTGAGATCAAGAATAATAATGCAGAAAACTTTACAGTGGGAATTGTTATGAAGACGTAAAATGAAGGAAGGGCCAAACTGTGACAACAATTTAATCCATCTTTTGGTGCATGCATAGCAAATTAAGAAACCATCAGGAGAAAGGATTCACACTTCATCGTGCGATGACTAAAGTGAGTTCTTATTAAAAGGAGATGTGTACCATGAAGTACACGAATGGAAAAAGTGAAGAGATCGGCAGAGCTGAAACAAAAAGCCAGAACATGAATCATCAGAGCACGTTATATCATTTAATACCACAGGAGAAAGTATGAACCCTTCCCCCCAAAAAAACAAAAAAAAAAACCCAAACACAAAGTTACATATAATAAATTCAGAATTAAATAAAACTGTTGCTTTTACATACATTCAGGAGAAAGAAACGAACACGATAATATATGAACCAACAAGTTAAAGGTAAAGAAAACAAAATAGTACTCAAAGACTCGTCGAACAATGAAATTCCACAGTAAACCTTTTAAATCATTCATCTTTTAACACGAACACTCGTTCAAACATGAATCGACCAAGTCAGTTGATTGACTATTTAAAGACAACAAACTTGTCTGCCATGACAGAGAGGATATAAGCACAAGGAATAAGAAGATTTAGAACTTACTGCTGCCGCTACATGTTCCAGTCTCGTTAAGACTTAAATTCATCAGAGGGCATACATGAAATGGAATAGCTAAACGTACTCCATTTCATTGTGCAGTACTACTTAACTAAAAAGGCAACGCCCACCATATCGCAAACTGGCTTAACTCGACAGCTAAATTCCCGTCAAACGTCGCTCTAAGTACTACCCGTCCGTCGCTCTAATTACTATCCGTCGACACAAGGAAGAGCATAACATAACCATTTATGCGCCGCGACAGTTTGTACCAATCAATTGCCAAACCACAAGTTCCATAAACTCCGCGGGAACTCGAAAGACGAGGTTCCCGAACGCGAAGGACAGAGTCAAGAGAGGCTGACCGGTGCAGAGAGAGACGATCCAGATGTAGGAGAGGTCCCGGTAAGGTATCCCTCTCCACTCCTGCTTGAGGCGGTCGACCTCGCACCCGGGACAGTTGTCGTGATAAGCCTTCTCGAGCAGAGGGACGGCGCCGCTGGTCTCGGGCCCCTCGGCCATGGCTGGATCAAAGGAGCCGGATTCGAGAGCGGAGACGCGCGAAGTCCTTCGCACTCTCTCTCTCTCTCTCTCTCTCTCTCTTCCTTATCGAAGCGAAGTCGAAGGCGAGCTGAACATCAATGGCGGAGAGCGAGGTCAGAGTGACTTCGAGAATGGAACTGTCGCTGATCGTCACGTCACGTCGCAGTCCGTTTCGTCAAACTTCGGAAACGACATTACCCGCCCGACTCCTCGTTGGCGTTTCGCGAGCGGTCTTCCTCGCATTTCTCGTGCTGATTTCTTTTCCGCGTTTTTGTTCCGCAGACACATAAAGACAAAGACTAAAGTAAACAAGATCAATTTGTTTGTTTAGCGTCCGCTGTGTCGTTTGTGTCATTCGTTTTTGTTCACCTTTAGTGAATTATTCTTTTCTAGTTGATCTAAATACATATGAACTATATTCATTTACCAAGGAAAAATTATCTAATTAATTCTAAATTTATTTTACATATAACCGTTATGTACTAAATTTTTTAATTTTGTTAATTAAATCTTAAATATTTATGTGAAGTTTCTATATACTTCTTCCTAGTTAACTTTTGTCAAAAATTACCGAAGATTAGGAGAACTTCCACCTGATGGTTGGCTCAAAAGATAGAAGTGAGAAGCAAACGCAGGTGGCGAAGAGAGACACCGGCACGATATACATTCATGACGGATTCTTAAATGCGCTGTCCTACTTTGTTACTTGATAGGTTCTGACATTGGCTGTGCTGATGTTCCTGGTGAAACTTGCATCACAAAGCCGAGAGCTCGACAGTCAACACCATTTCGTACCCAGTTAAACTTTCCTCGGGTTCGAAACATTGTGCACAGTTTGACACGATATGGCGCGGTCATCACAACGCACATTGCTCACATAAAAGTTAACCTGTCAATCAAGATCCATCTTTTCTTTTGAGAGAGAGAGAGAGAGCATCCCAATGGGAACTGATAAGAATCAAATAGCTTTCTCGCAATGAACAGATCACCAGTTTTCGATCCACGCTTCGAATTTAACAAGTCAAATAAGTCACCATCGACATATCTTCACCACAGTCTAGAGACAGCATTGTCGCATCAATGTACAGGACGATTTTGTGAACATTTTGAGATGACTCCTCCTCGGTTAGTTTCTGAGACGACAATACAGTTATCAAGGTCCATTGACTGACAAATCCTACTGACCACTGCAATCACAAAGGCAGAGTTGTTCGAGTAGAAGTGAATTATGATAGTACCACAGGGTTATTGAAAATCCCCAATCAAGTAAGAAAAAAAGGAGAACCATCTTTCAACAAGTTGCTCACTGGTTGTTATTCACTTGCCCTAGTATCCGGATTGAATTACAATAAACATCATGAAAATGTAATCTAGGGTACTGTTCAAAAGATGTCAGACAACATTCCTTCTAACCATAGAGCTAAAAGAATCTAAATAGCACCTAATGGACTTTCCTGGTCTTAAATTAGGACCTGCAGGCTCAACTACCCCTAAACTCATGAGATTATTATCATGTTATTTGCCATGTGCAAAACCTAAATTTGTAATCAACAGAAAGGGCATTATATACATGATTGCTCACCTGATGAAGAAGGACAATCTTACTTAAATTTCTGATACGGTTCCAAGGATATTGCTTGCCGCTCTAATGGCTTTATGAAAACAAAGGTGACAGCCTTATGGTAGCTTCAGTCGTCTATAAACTCAATATAATTTTCTACTCTCGAGTAACTTCAGCATTTAGGTTATTATATTACTATCATTAGTTCAATTACAGTTCCCAGCCAGATTTTTGCCAGAGTGCACAAGGGTGAAGACCTAATATGTTTTAACATCTCTAGCCGTTACACAACTTGCAGAGCTAAAAGTCCCCAACGCTACTCACTGAATTGATACAAGGGAAAAGAAAAGAGTCTCCGATGGCATTTTGCCATAGACAGCTGCTTGGAAACTAGACAACAGTGGTACTCTAATACTCCCATCTCATTAGCATATCTGCCACTTTGACAATTGGTGACTGATCTCTCTACTGGTAAAAGCTTCTTATTCCAACAGAAAGGAAAGGCTCAAAATCTACAACTAGTTAATAGTAAACAAGTCCTTCATAAGGGGAGATTTCTAACAGGAATATGACATCCACGGACAACATGATGAATCTCAAATTACTGGATCTCAAGCCATCATTTACAGATTCAACCATCCAGTCATCACTTTACTGAACGGCCAGAAACTATCTCCAAGAAAATTGTGACATAGAGGCTTTCTTCAACGAATTGATCAAAGGTTTAAAATCACATGCTTCGCAGCCCTTTGATGATTACTTTATAAAGGGCCACTCTACTTTTAAAATTTTCGACCAGGTTATACTTACATAACTGGGACTAATGATCCATTAACCACCTGTAAAAAATTGATGGACGGCCAACACGACATGCCATGTGACACATAGAGAATGCATTACACCAGCTTTTCATTTATAAAAAGAGTCATTTAATAGCAAATTTTGAAAGGTCCATGAGATTGTTAGAAGTAGCCCAAACATCTTATGGCTACTTGTGCAATGCTCTCAGACTTCATAGTGAACCAAAATAAACTACTGTTTTCAATTGACCGCCAATTCTAAAATACGAATTAACGCTTAGATATGCTTCCCAAGTCAAGTCTAACCGCATTCTAATTTCTTGAATACTGAGCACTGGGTGCCCACAAGGACAATTGGTAGATAAATATCTCAACTTCTCAAGCACCCATGACATACAAATAACAAAATTTCGCTGATTCTTCGTATCCTAGGAACAAATATTACAGAGCAAATCATAGGAAAAGAATGACAATAAAACAACTTTCGAACCAATTACGGAATTAATCACCTACCTAGCGCCCTAAATTCGACCCAGCAGATCCGGCACCAGGTTGTCCTCTCCCTACCGATGATACACCTGAAGCAGATGTCTGACCCAACAGGGAGTTTTGATAAGCACCAAACCCTTGCAAAGCAGCCTGAGAATTATACGCACTGATCATACCCGGGCTTATACTACTAACGTCCTGTTGTGCACCAAAACCAGCATTCAATCCCATTGAAGCACTCGTATTTCTGCTCAAAGGCGTCGAAATCGCACCAGGGAATGACGGGTTCATGACCACCTGGTTTAAGGAACCCCCGCCAAACCCCAAGAAAGGATTCAATAAACCCAAACCGGCATTCTGCCCCAAAAGAACCGCTGCCGGGTGATAATTCTGACCGATTAATCCCTGATTCAATCCAATTGGAAAATTCTGAAACACAGCATTGTTCGGGGCCGTTGAAGCACCCACACCACCGACTGCACCAACCCCCATGGCTGCTGTGGCCGGTGCAGCCTTCTTGACGGTTTTGGAATTGCGCCCTTCGACAAATAGAGAGCACTCTAATTTCGTGCCTTCAAAATCCTTGACAGGCTCTTGCAACGCCTTATTAATACCCTCTAGGCTCTTGTACACAATTATAGCAAAACCTCTAAACTTACCCGTCACTCTGTCCATACCCGAAGGCCCATCCTCAATCTCCCCAAACTTCGCGAAGAAGGCTCGCAGCTTCTCCGGGCTGACCTGCGGCGCAACGTTTGCAATGTACATCTTCCGCGAGCTCACGGCCGACGAAACTGGAGCCGCAGATGGGGGACCAGCGGCCGCGAGCTGGCACGAGGCCATGCGATTGCCAATCTTCTTCTGCGGCTCCTTGAGGGCCTTTCGTGTTGCAGCGCACGTCTTGAAGAGGACGAAGCCGTAACCCTTGCACCGGCCGGTGGCCTTATCAGTGACCGCCTTGCATTCTTCTATTGGGCCGAACGGCTTGAACGCGGAGGTGAGGGTCTCGTCCGTGGCATCCCAGCCGAGGCCGTGGACGAAGATTTTGCGGTGAACGGGGTCCGATTCAGTCGATTTGATAAGCTCAGTGAGCAGAGAAGGGTTGTTAGTGGAGGCTTCCTTAAGGATGGTGATGAGCTGGTCTTTAGTAAATGGTTCGAGGAGTTGCTTTATGGTTTCTCGCTTCGACGCCTCGTCTTCGCCTTCGGACGATTCTGATTCCGACTCCTCTTCGTCTTCTTGCTCTTCAGAGGACGATTCACTCCCCTCTTCGTCTTCTTCTTCATCTTCATCCACGTCCTCTTCCTCTTCTTCGGATTCTTCCTTCGAGGGCAGTGGCTGGGGCTCGGTTTCCATGGTTTTCCTCTTTTTCGCCATTAAAGTCCACGAATCAGCTCTAGTGGGTCTTAGGGTTTTGCTTTGGCCGGGGAGATTCCGGACTGAGCTCGTGTACTTCCGGTCAGCGAGAACAGAAGTGAACTGAGAGAAGCGAGCGAAGAAGTCGATTGTGAAGCAAAGTTGACGCGGCGAAGCTCGAACCGCGGGCCGAATCGTGTGTCGTTTTGGGCCTGCACGTCTGAGAGTTCTGGGCTTAGGCCTAGGCAACCTGGCCATAATGGATTCATCTTCGGCCTGTCTCTTGACTGCCTTTAGAGAAAATTTCAAATAATGACCCGAAATGCCATCAGTTTTTCAAATAAGGACCTAAAGTGAACGTGATTTCAAATAAGGGTATGAAAGTTGTAACTGTTTCAAATAAGGATCTCACCTCGCCGGCACCTCACCGATTCTCTGGCAACCCCCATTTTCCAACCGATCAAGGGCATTTTAGTAAAAAAATTTAACTTGAATTTTAATTAACTTAAATAAAAAAAATACTGCCACCTTTGGTCTCCACCCTATCACCGGTGGGGTGGAGGCCTTGGTTGGCAGGTCGCCGGCCCCTCGCCGAGGGTTGGCGACCCCTCACCAGCACTGGGAGAGGGTCGCGGCCTTCTCCCTTGTCTGGGTAGCATCTGGACGAACAAGGGATCGTCGACCCTGGAGCAGGGCCAGCGACCCTCCCCTAATATCCAGATCTAGGGCCGACAAGGCTGGGCAAGGGTTGTCGGCCCTGCTCGAGGGCCGGTGATCCCTCGTCTGCCCAAACGAGGGAGAGGGTTGCCACCCTCTCCTGGTGCTAGCGAGGGGTCGGCGACCCAGCTGCCCCTCGCCAAGGGGCTAGCAACCCATCAGCCAAGGCTGCCGCCCCATTGGTGATAGGGCGATGACCACAGGTGGAGGGCTCCTTCCCCTGGATTTTTTTAATTTTATCCTTTTTTGGTTTTTTTGGAAAGAAAAATTTTCAAAATTAAAAGATAAAAATGCTCTCATTAGTAAGTATAGTCGGGTCCTTTTTTGAGACAGATAAATCACATCAGGCTTTTTATTTAAAACATGATCCACTTTAGGTCAATATTTGAAATAATAAGGCACTTCAGACCTTTATTTGAAATGACGCCCATTTGTTATCCTTATATTGAAAAAATGATGGCACTTCAGATCCTTATTTGAAAATTTCCCCTTCCTTTTATTATCCTTTGTTTTCCTTTTCGTACTTGACAATTAACTTTACTTTCAAATGTTTGTAACTTCCATCTTTGATAGGCTTGTTTCTCCACGTGTTATTGTTACGAGGTATATTTGATGCACAAATTACCTTACTCACAAATATTGAAAATTGGGATTTTAAATATCGAACTTTAGCATTTATATCTATCAAAACAATCATGGGGCACCATTAGTTTGATTGGTTCACATTGATAAGCGAAGGGAAAAAAAAGGATGGTAAATAGCAATTTGTGGTATTTGTGCCATGACCACAAATGGTGTGTCCCTAAGAGGAACATCGTTAAACCTTTAAAGCGTATATTATTGCATGAGTGGGGCGAGAAAATCAAAAGCCAATAGAGGCTGGGCTAAGTTCAATACAAGTGTCTAAAGGCATACTTGGGCGGCCCTAGAGCCCAATAGGCATTTTATAGTGTAATTCCTATTACCAAACGTGTCTAAACTAAGTTTTTGGACCAATTCAAGGGCCGTCTTTGGTTTAAATTTGTCTATCGATCACCTCTATATGTTTAGAGAGAAAGTCTTATCGACAAAAATCTCGAATATGCGATGAAATTAGCAAACAATCAAGCTAGAAAGATCATTTTCCCGACACTAATTAAAGTTTTCTAACTTCTAAATTCCAGGAGCAAATGCTGACTAGGCCAGGTGCTTTCGAGTTGCTCCAAGAGAATTGCCCCATCCGATAGGTCACGTGCATCGGGTGCACCTGATGTAGTTTGTCTACTTCCAATTGCTTTCTGCTCCGAGTGATTTGGGCCTTTTGGGCCATTTGGCCTATCTCGTAAGCCCAACTGACCTCGTGCTAGGGTTTATGAATCGACCATGAGCCAATAAAAAAATTCGCATTTTATTTTCTCAGGGGCACACTGATTTCGGCTACTTCCACTCCGATAACCCTCCTCCAGTCTCCTCACCCCGCCGGTCCCCTATCTGGAGACAGTCAAAAAATGAGTCGCGGCAGCACGTAGAGCGACAAAATGCCCCCGAGCCAAGCGCACACAAAGAGGCAAAAGGCACAAAAGAGCGAAAGTGCTTCTGAATCCTCAAGCAGCGTCCACGCTCCGTCCGCTGCTGTCAATCTCGTCTTCAAAAACCCTCGCACTCTCTTTCTCTCTCTCTTTCTCACTCACTGTCCTCAACCCTAGTCTCCGTCGCACGCACGCACGCACGCACTTCCACCGTCTCTCTCTCTCTCTCTCTCTCTCGCTGCTTCAAGCTAAGCCTCGCAAAACTCGGTCTTCCTGTGCCAGTGATCATCAGCCGAAGCAGCAAGTGCGCGACATGATCGGCGTCGGCGGATTCGCTTACAAAGACTCGTGAAGGCCCCCCGACCGCTCGCTGGCTTTGCTGCTGATAGAGCGACGTTGATCCCGCATTATCGGTTTGGTTAGGTGATCGAGGCGGGTCTTGTGGCATCTGGCGAGATCGAGGCGATGGTGACGGCCGAGAACGAGAGCATCGACGAGCAGAAGCAACTCGGCGGGCCGAAGTCGCCGTGGAAGACTCCGGCGGCGGCGGCGGTCGCCGACGGGGCAGCTGCCGACGCGCCGGTGATGGGCGCGGAGTCTTGGCCTGCTCTTGGCGATGCTCCTCCCCGGACGAAGAGCGTGGAATCCCCGGCGAAGCTTGCCGCTCCAGTGGCTTCTGACAGAGGAGCTCCCCCACAAGCTGCTCAGGTTTAGCTTCTGTCTGATCGTATGGATTAAGCTTGCTGGCTGTACTTATCGGGCGTTGCGGTTTCGAGCTGTGATGATCGGTATTAATAGTGGTTGCATATTGACGTGGCGATTTATGAGTTGCTCATTGCATTGGAATTTTATTCAGGAGCATATTCGCTCTTGATTTGCACATGCCTCTGTAACGTATCTGACAAGTGAAGCCATCTTAGGAGCAGATTATAGCCTTAAAACGCGGAAGTCATGGAACCATACTTGAACTTAAGTTCCTAACAAGGGATGGCTTGAAAGATATTCTCATTGATGATTTTGATTGGATGTTCCAGACTATATCTTTCTGTGCTATAGTTTCGTTCTCATAAAGCCTTCAACTTTCATTTTTAATCTCTGTAGGCGTTATCAAGGAAGCTTTACGGGGTGGAATGTCCAATTAGTAAGGGAATTGTAATTTTTATAACGAATGCTAGTTTTAGTGTGCAGCTTAGGAGTTAAGACTTAGGATTGAGTATGGCAAAGCAGAAGCATTTGCGGCTTCCTTTTTTCCTTTCATGTTTATCTGATTTCTCTTAAGTAAATAGACAGGATCTAAACCTGTTGCTTGCAATTTTGAAGTACCGTGTCTGTTGGAGATTAGGAAAAATTTGTGTTTGCCTCTCTTGCGACATGCAGCGGCATCTATCATAATATCAACGTCAGATCGAGTATTTCAGTAACGTCGATAGGTGAAAAAACTTTGGATGGAAAGAGAGTCAACGAGTTGCAACTGGCATCTTTATTATCTGGCACGTAACAAGGTGGATATAAGCAGATTTAGACAAGTGTGAAGTGGTGATGAACAGATAAGCTCATCTATACCATGCCATTCATATGCATGGATCAAATGGTCTTATTGAGAAAATTAACTTGTTTTATGAGTATCATTTTATCAAGATTGCCGAAACGAAATGATCGACAAATAAATTCTGTTGGTTTTCTGATTTTTATTAATCTTTGCAAAAAATTGCTAGTTCTCAGTGGTTTCTGCAATAGACACTTCTCTACTTTAAACTATACATGGTCGATGATATCTTTTTTGGCACTTAAAGCAGTGACGATACAGACCTGTTGTTGGTATTGCATTAAGAATATTTCTTCTGTTGTTTCTGTCCTTTTGCATTTGAGCTTTTGAGTTTGATCTGACGCTAAAGTGTGAATGTTTTATCACTAATTGATTGAGAAGTTCAAAGTTTTTGAAACTATCATCTTAAATAAGTACACGCACATGGTATATGAAGGGAAATTGATGCATGTAGTAATTTTGATGCTGGAATGTGCTTCAAAGAACTTGTACTTTGTGTCATGTGTAATTGCTGAGTGTTGCCTTTTCCTTTGCTTTGGTGGAGCTTAATTTCATAACCGCTGCATTTTCTTTTCCTTTTTCATTCACCATTCATGCAGCCTAAGTCTCAAGGGTCTGGAAACTTTAACTCACAGAAGCATTCATCGACACGTCATCAGAAATCAGGTTCTAAGCGCAACACAAATGGTGGGCCTCCTTTCCCTGTACAATTGCCGTATGGTCAATTTCCTAGTCCACCCATATATCATACTTTGGTTCCTGCTCCCCATATGGGCATCCCGGGATATGTTTGCCAACCGTGTCCTGGACCTTTTCCAAGCATTGAGACTCCTTTGGTGAAGTCAGGAGGTGAAACACCTGGACAGCCTTTCATTCCGGCTGCTAGTGGTGTTAATCCCAGTAGAAGTCAACCTTTACCGCAAGGAGATCCTAATGCAGGTGCTGTGAATTTTGGGAATAGAAGATCTAATATGCAGCAGTCCGGTGGTCCTTCCCAACCATGGAATCATCGACCATTTGGCCCTGGAGAGACCATTCCAATGCAACAGGTTGTTGGACCAAGAACATATTTTAGGGCTCCATTCTATGGTCCATCCCCTGGATTCATGGTTGGTCCAGGCTTCCCAGGTAATAGTACAACCGTTGTTTCTTAGCTTTATCCCAAGTATGTTTGTTTTTTATTCGTAGAGATAAAAAGTACTTGTTTTGTCTTCCTACCAAAAATTATGATATTATTCAAATTGAAAACATATGAACAGATCATATTGAATACACATGTCAAGATTTAAAACGTGCAAAAGTTTCAAGTTCTGGATTTAAATAAAATGTCAAAGTGCATAAGCGCAAGATTTGAAAAAAAGTCAAAAGTCAAAAGCCAAAAGTAAAATTCATTCTAGACACTTGCTGAATTTGCTAATTTATCGTTAAGTCCGTCCTTGCATAAGGCAAAGGATTATCAGATGATGTATTCAGCATGGAGAGACTGAACCCAAAACGCCTGTTTGGCTTTTAGTCCCTTTTCTGTCTTATTTAATTATCAAGGTGCATGGTTTTGATAGATTATGTTTATATCAGCAATATTCTAGTTATTTCATCGGAAAAGGTATCAATTTTGCCCTGGTTCCTTTTCATGGTGGCAATAGTTGTTCTTGAATCTTTCTTATGGTTTGTCTTGAACTTTTTGACTGGCCAGTGACCTGACAACTGGAGCGCCTTGTTGTGAGAGGTAATCAGTTGCTGTAGCGATGGAAGAAAAGGAGTTTATATATGATACATCTAATTGAAATATTGCTAAAATCGAGATTTCATCCAAAGCCATAACCAGAATTCCTCGAGGGAATAGGTTGCTGGATTTTTTTTTTTGTTCTTTGAGGTGCTTGGAATAGTGAAAACCTTTCAAGACCTGTTTTTTACCCTGTATTTCCGATTGGGAATTTCGTAATGAAGTAATGACAAATTCACTGGATAAGAATAGGTGCATTATATTAGACCAAAAAAAGAATAGGTGCTTTATCAAAGTGTGCAAGATTTATAATGCAGAAACATAAACTAGAAGAAGAGAGACAAGTGATGTATACCAAATTTCTTAAAAAGTTGAAACTAATTCTTGCCCTGTTTCTTGTTCTTTTCTTGAATGTAAAAGCAAATTCGTGCACTTGATCCGTTGCTTTTTTCCTTAAATTCCACCAGATCAACACATATTTCACTTTGATGGTTATGTCACTCGCTGTGGAAACATAGGTCATTAAAGACCAAGGGGTTGGTTCAGTTGATAAATTCCATCCTTCCAAAATACTAGACATAGTTCAAGTATCACCATCCCCTCTCTCACATTCTGTGACTGAGGAAGAAAGTTATAAAAATTATGGAGAGAAATATATATTTGTACCAGATATCTGGTATTTCTCTTGGTGTAATTTTTTTTTATTACAGTTTTTATTTTTATTTTTATGTAACGGACTTTTAGTTGTCATTAGCTATTTCATCAGAAAAAAGAAAAGTGCGGGTATCTTAAGTAATTTTTGGAGAATCTTACCTTGATTTTCACATTAGCTTATGGCTAGCTTAGGCAAGATGTCCTCTTCATGCCATGGATCTTAGCTAAGGCATCTTAAGGGATTTTAGTTAGTGCAAGTGTATTCATACTCAGTGAGGTCCCCACAGAAAACTCGAAATTATCGAAAAGATTTATAAACTAGACTTCCAAATTATGCTGGATGATATTTACTGTAGGATATGAGAGATGAAGGTAAGAAAAATCCTACTAGGGAATGATTTCCTTCTTATCTCCTTGCTATATGTTATCTGCCTTATATTGTTCATTGGGTCGCTTAGATTGCTTGGCCATTTGGATATTATATCTTTTTCCAGGTGTTTTATTACCTTTCAATTAAATAGGTTGTCTTGTCACAGGACCTGCATCAATATGCTATGTTCCTTTTGCTCCTCGAGGACCATATCCTCCACACTTTATTTCACATCCTGTAAATCCAGGGGCTAGCTCACTACCCCCAGAAACAATGGCATTGAAGTCGAGCATTATTAAACAAATTGAGTATTACTTCAGGTATTGCTCCTTTATTGCTTTTGCTAGTTAAACCACTGTTCATGGACCATTGATTTCCTCCTCTTATGACAAAGAATCTGAGCATTATCAAGTCCATTACCATCAGGGGCACGAACATTAATGGTGTCGCATGCTGTTAGTAGTGCTGTCCAATAAACTAAAGTGCCTATCACATGACAGCACGTGTACGTAGAAATCATTGATATTTAATCAGCAGCATGTGGAATTTGCTCTCATTTTCTTAATGTTTCTTTGACATTGCTTTTTTGTGTGTTTGCCTTTTTGATTTACTGGAGGGTGTGTTCCGTGTGCCGTGCAAGACACAACGGTCTTGATCCAGAAAATTCTGTTGAAATATGCTATAGTCATCGCAGTTGCATGATTATTTGCTTGCTTGTAGAACATGTTTCTGCTAATGTAATTGTTGACTTTTACTTGTTGCAGTGATGAGAATTTGCAGAATGATAATTATCTAATTGAGTTGATGGATGAACAAGGTTGGGTTTCAATATCCAAAATTGCTAACTTCAGAAGGGTAAGTTTTGATGCAATGTGCTATTTTATTTTGCTTGGAATGTACTTTAATGAGGTATCCAGTGTATGCCCAATGTGCATTAGTTAAGTTCATGTTGCGAAATAATTCGCGTTAGTTTTTGCTTAATATTGTTGGATGAAACACCTTTAATAGTCAAAAGACCATTCTTTTTTTTGTGTGGTTGCAGGTACAGAAAATGTGCACGGACATACAATTTATCCTCTATGCTTTGCAAAGTTCAAGCACAATTGAAGTAAAGGTCTGATTCTGGTGTTCAATATTTGATGAAAAATGTATACTGACAGGATTGTGATATGTGTTTTTTGCTAGATAACCTTTTCTTCTATTTTGACTATGACCCAGAATTTCAAATGCTTACAAAATGGCTGCCAACAGTAATGCATGATTTGATCTTTCTTCTTCAGTTGTTCTGAAAGACATGTCATCCGAGCTTAATGCCCTTTCATCTTTTTAGAGTTCATGGGCCAACTTCCATTATTGAACATGCAGGGTGACAATCTAAGAAAGCGAGATGAGTGGTCAAAGTGGATTTGCAAGAGGAATGAATCTACATCAAAAGCTGAGACTCCTAAAAGTCAACCTGGTGTTGATTCTTTTGAGTATAGTGATGCAACTGAGGATAAAGTAGAGAGTCTCTTACAGGGAAGCTCTGCCACACATGCATCCTGTGCTTCAGAGTGTAATTTGAGTGGGAAAACTTCTCAATCAGCCATCAAGTGTGTAAACCATGCTATTGGCACTGCTCCTTTTCTTGATGATATACAAGAGACAGAGTCAACAACATTGGGCGATTATGTGAAACAGAGAAACCAAGTGCCATCAGTTATGTCTAGAAAGATTAATGTTTCTGACTTGTCTGATGAGTTCTCTAGCACATTTTTGCTTGATGAAGAGCTGGAGCTGGAGCAAAGTACTGTGAAAAGAGACGATCTTTCTCTAATTAGGAGGTGCCACATGCTTTATTCTTCTTGCTCCTTTCAGTTTGAAAAAAAAAATATTTGCCCAAGAAAGTGCATTTTCACTAGATGGGATTGTTGGCTGTCTTCTGAAATGGTTTTAGGCATCAGGGATTCAGCATGTAAATTCTGCTCTTGGAAATGTCATTAATGGAACTAAAAGGGATCTCAAGCATTAATAGACTAATACATATCCATGGAAAAGAGCACTGATGCATTAATTTTGAGGGCACAAGTATCTGGGGAGATGTTTATTTTTTTGAAATATGTGAGAAGGGAACTAATGCTATTTAACATCAGTTTTAAGAATAAGTAGGTCAAACTGTAGCACTTTTTAAATGGATAATGTAAGATGCAGTTCCAGGTGCTGATTATATTGAGTGATCTGTTCAATATCCTTGACGACTAAGAACAATGTTTCTTTTGTCTTATTAAATATGATGATTTTTTTGACTTGAGAGAGGACTAGTAATAAATTGTTGTGCAGCGAGTAAAACATCCATAGTTACAAGTGACAAGGAATTATGAAGGGAAAGTTGGAACCTTGAAATGTTAGCTAATATATTTTGATGATGTTTTGCTAATCAATGAATTTATGTTATCTTTATTCTCTGTTTGGACCCATGGCTAAGTTTATCTTAGTTTTCACTTGGGAAACAAAAACTCTGGAAACTTATTAGGCACTTACTTTAGAAACTTCATTTGGGTTATTGAAAATGGAGACTGCAGGAATAAGCTAGTTATAGTATTTTCTTAGGCTTTTTTATTATGAAATTCCCACATATGGATCTGCTGCTTAAGAAAAGAGATCAATTTAATTTTTATTTTATAAATTGATCCTCAAGTACTTGAGCATGGTTACCTTTTAATGTCCTATCACTATCTAAATAATATAGTAATTTTCGAACTTATTTCTTTGCTAAACAAGAAATAACCATGTTGGTTTCAGTACTTGTTAACCATATCATGAGAACGTTTCTTTAAATCAGTTGATATTGATGATTCCTCTTTGTCCAATCTTATATTTCTGAGTGCAAGACTTTTGTCAGATAAATATAATGTAAAGCCTTTTATGTGGCATTTTTGGACCACTTCTTGATCTGTCACATGTTTTTGGGTAACAGATTATTGTTCTAACTTTCTCTCTCTGGTTTGGGCTTAAGTTTTCACAGAGTTGATGATGATGATGACGACATGGGCTATGAGCATGATGTTCATAGACTAGTGATAGTAACACAGGTATTACTGCCTTTTTAGCAAAGAGAAGTTTAAGCGAAAAAGAGAACGCATGCATTGCTGTTAAATCTGTGAGTAGAGGTGTCCTCAGTCACTTATCTATGTTCCCTGTAGGTTTGCACAATAGAATTATTTTCCAGTAGTACTCTGCTTAAAACATACTTTGTCTGGAAGTGTGGAGTGCTGGCCTTAAAATGCTCTTAATTGCCTTTGCTAGTGATTGTGCATGCATAATTGTGCTTTAAGTTTCAAACAGATGTCTGCTGGACATGATTTTTGTTGTGCTTGCACAAGAATTGCATCCTTTTGTGAAGAAACCGTTTTGCTGACTTTTAGCATCCCACTCTGTTGTTAGCTTATGGTTGTAAAGCTGCTTTGGTCATCTTCCACTTGTTCTTTAAGCACCTAGCTGAGGTCTGATTCAGGAATATTTGAGAGAGATTAGCTTGTATTTATAGAGTCTCTATCTGTGTCCAGACTACATTTTATTTTTGTTTTCAGATAATAAAAAATATAGATGTTTTTCTTCCAGGTTCATATTCTCTCTCTCTCTCTCCCTCTCTCTCCCTCACACACACACACACACACACACACATTCTCATGGTTTCAATTGATAAGGGGTAAATAGCATTAGATAGTTTGCAGTTTATTAGGAGTTTGAGATTGTCTTTGGTGCTTGAAAGCATTATCCATTTTGTCTAGAGTGTTGCTTTTCTGGCAATTGTCATGATAGGAATCTGTAAGTATCCAAAGACAAATAGAAGCTCGCCTTTTTCTTCACTGTCTCTCTTTCCTCGTATAGGGAGAAATGTTCGTCGACTTCATTAGACCCAACTGTCTTTCAAAAGAAACACTTTCTTTTATCTCTCTGATTTTCCAGCATCTGATAAGGATTCAATCAAGAACTTTGTCCAGTGCTCTGGATTTGGAAGTCGCTGAATGCTTTCTTTATGCAATGCAGAATGGCAGGATTGACAAATGTTATGAAACTGGAGGTAATGAATCGGATTCCATCTCTAGTGAGCTTGCCTCTAAAATTGATGAGGGTCTTTACTTCTATGAGAAGGTTAGAGAGTAATTCTTGTATTTTAGTCTTTTGTCACTAACTTGAGGTTTGCATCATGGATAATGGTTCTTTTCACTGCTGACAGGAGCTGGAAAAAAAGCAATCCAGTCATCGAATGAATGACTGTTCGGAAAATGGGTCTGGAAAATGTGGCCCTGGAGTATCAAACTTGAAGCCGGGGGAACATTTTGCTGTGTCCAGCAGTCCTGGTGAATCTGGCATCACTAATCCACGCAGAAAGCAACATAAGAGTTCCTCTAAGCAACAAACATCCTTTAAGCAGCGTTTCTTTTCCAGCAACTTTAAAAATCATGGTTCCGCTCGAAGCACTATAGGAGTGTTATCAGAGAGTCCACCAAGCAATTCCTTTGGTTATTTCTTTGGGTCTACTCCTCCTGAAAACCATGGGTTAGTTTGAAATTTTTGCTACCATTTTTGTTGTCTCCTTTTACTTTTTCTATCAGCAAATTGTGGAAGGAGTTCTATCCATCCCTTCTGTTGTGTCATCTGAGTCTATGTTTGGGTGGTCTCACTGGTTCTCTAGTTTTTGCAAGTGTAACACAAACCAAATTGTGACATATGCAGGCCCAGATCTTCAAAATTGAGTAATTCACCTCATGGAAATCTCTCTGGCTGTAGTCCACCTGTTGGTTCGATGCCAAAGTCATTTCCGCTATTTCAACATCCAAGTCACCGTCTTTTGGAGGAAAATGGTTTTAAACAGCAAAAGTAAGGGTTCCCTGTTAAATTTGCTTGTTTAATTTGAGGTTTGACTCACATGTTTGCTCTACCCTTAAGGTACCTGAAGTATCGTAAAAGGTGCTTGCATGACAGAAAAAAATCAGGAATCGGTTGCAGTGAGGTGTGTCCATCTGCTCTTTTCTCTTTATATCTTAAGAGGTGAATATGAGCTGTATATGTTGATAATAGAAGTCATTGTCATTTGAGACATGATTGTGAAGGCTCAGGAACGGCATATGCTCATCCTTCTTTCTTATGATATACCTACTTTCATGTTTTTGTTGGAAGAGTGTTTAACCAGTCCTGTTTACATTGGGATACAAATGGTGCGACCTTTCCTCTTTGACCCTTTCTTTTGTAGGTCTTTTCCTCATTAGTTGGTAGTGAAGCCATGTTTTTCTTGCTGATTCTGAAGGCTGTTTTTGAGAACTCATTTAGTACAATGGGTCGATGTAGATAAGACAAGACAAAAGGCTAGCTTGGTCATGCCTTTTCTGCTTTCCCTTCTATCTGTTATAATATGAATGCCTTTGGTTTCCTTGGAAGTCAATGTTCATGGCTTCCCAATTTCGATGCTTTATAATGCTTCCAGGAGCTTTACTTGCAGAAACCTTCTGCTGCAGTGTGATGGCCAATCTTCATGAGCTTAATTCCTCTAAGAATGAATCGTTTTGGCTCTCTTAGTACCAGCTCATGCAGTTGATTTATTGGGGGTTTGGTATTTGTGGCCTTTTCAACCACCATTTCTTGGAGATAATTGACTTTTATGTGCAGGAAATGAACACACTGTACCGGTTTTGGTCATACTTTCTTAGAGACATGTTTGTCCCTTCTATGTATGAAGAGTTCTGCAAACTTGCACTTGAAGATGCTGCGGCTAACTACAATTATGGACTGGAGTGCCTTTTCAGGTTCTTTAGGTATTACTGCCAGATATCCTTTTGTTCTATTCTTTAATTATTTCAAGCATCTTGTTTATATATTGCTTCAATCTGTCTTTTTTAAATTGATTACACACTCATTGACAGTAGTATCAGTTACACTTGCTCACACAAGAAATCTATGGTAGCCGCCTATTCTGATGTTATGGTCACATAGCTTGAACTACGATGGTACTGAAATTTATTGAGTTGATAAAATGTAAGATCCAGTGGACCTAACCAGCTGATTAGTGTGCTGAAGACTGCGCTATGGCAGTGAGCACATCCTTGTAACATCTGTCTTGCCTATACTTTATAGGCCATTGAAAATCATGTTGTACCTTGATCTTGTCTCGTGAAAATTTTCCCATTGTAGTTATGGCTTGGAGAAGGAATTCAGGGAGGATCTTTATAAGGATTTTGAAAAGCTTACCCTCGACTTCTACCATAAAGGCAATCTTTATGGCCTCGAGAAATACTGGTACATTTTTTCCCCTCGCAATCTTTAACTTTCAGTCAGATTGATTGAACTTTCTTTGTGCCTTTTTATTCAGCACATTGCACGATATTTGCATTGACGAATAAAGCCATCTAATGTTTAGCTTAATTATTGCACCATAAATTGGTTTACTAAGAGGCATCTTTTCCTTCTTAGTTGATAAATGAGTAGAAGCTTTCTTCTCGGCCTTCATAACTTCTGTTGTGTATCAGCATTGTCAAGAATTTGCATGAGCGAACAGGTGTTCTCCCTCTATATTGCTTATTTGATTAGCTCTGAAACATTCACATTAAGTTACAGCCATTTGTTTCTTTTCTTTGGTCACCGTGTTCGCAATTCCACTTTCTTCACTCTCCTTCACCAATTTTTCAAAAGTGGCTTCCCTTCTTTTTAGAGTGCATAGGAATGACAATCCCTTGCATCTTATTGATATGCTTACAACTTATCTAAGTTAAACTGACCCATTGAAATTTTTTGATGAGATGTGAAACTTTTTACGCTGGAAGCTGCGATCTGTTAACTTCCAACGTGCAAGGATGTTGTGGAATAGCTTGAGCTAGCTTCTTAAAGGATTTGTTGAACTAATTATCATGGGGCGAGACAAATTATCTTTTATGATTTTAACATTGTACAAATAACACAAGGGGAATAAGAGCTTTGCATATGGTAAAAAAGATTCCCAAGCATGTAGATATTTGATTATAAAGATCATAGACTGACTTTTAGAACGTTTTCGATTCCTTTCCTTTTTAAACAGAAGTCAGCCTTGGCAATGAAGTTTAGATAGAAAATGTGAAGAGAATCTGCATTTGATTGCTGAAGTTCTAATTGATTAATTGTGGAGTGGCTATTTGTAGAGCTGCTTCAGACGAAACCAGAGTCTGTTTTTTTTTTTTTTTGTCAGAGTCTGGAGTTGTTTGTCCCCTCTCTTTTCTCTATCTCTTTTCTCATGATACCATAAGTAGAAAATTTGTTGCCAGATTATCCTCATCTCAACATGCTTTCTGATTGTTTTGGAAGCACAGACAGTGATATTCTTCACTGCCTCCCCCTTTGCTATAATGATAGTGGTTTGGTGTGCACTTCAAGCGTAGTTGCTAACTTCATCTCACATTAATATACGGATATATGCCTTGATGACACTTAATGCTTCTGAATTCAGGAGGTTGTTTTTTGTACGCGCATTATTAGTAGGTGCAGAAATTCTTTCTTCCTGAATTATATGTGGGGAGTTGCTTGGTGTGACAGGGCATTTCACCATTATCGCAACCAGAAAGATCCAATCAAGAAGCAACCAGACTTGGAGAGGTTGCTCTTAGAGGAATACCGCACCTTGGACGATTTCCGCGCTAAAGAGAGCTAACGCCATGAAGGAGGAGAGCAATTAGGGTGCAGTTTGCTCAGTGTTCCCCGTGTGGCAACATCCAATTTTGAAAGAGCATGCTAACGATCTTGACTGAGTTTTGAGATATGGAAGCTCCTGTTTTTGGCTTGGATGCGAAGAAGTGGTTCCTGTGTTCTTATTTTTGGCGTTCTTGGGTCACCCTTTGCTGCCGCCACGAGTATCCCACTCGTTGCCGAGGCTTCTTTTTTTCTCCCTTGGACAGAGTTCTTTCAGCTCTCACGTCGTGTCTTTATTCTTGTCCACAGGCTTAGAGAGGTGCCCTTTGTGCATGTCCTCTCACTTGTAATTTGTATATATAGAGGAAAAAAAACCGAAAACGAAAACCCAAAAAAAGAGGAAAAAAGAAACCCAAAAAAAAAAAGACAAATAAGGTTGTAGTTTTAAATCTCGTCCAGAATGGAAGAATAAGAGATTGCAGAATGACGGTGTATATTCAACATTTTCTTTTTGACCGTTTACGCGATGCAAGCAGTGATATTGAGGTTGGGCTTCTATGCAGAGTTGTCAGAGTAGTTGCATTGCCAAAGCTGCGTCTCCTCCACTTGCTCTGGACCTTGATTGATTTTCAGTTGTGGGGGAAACAACGCAAATGGTCTAGCCATTAGACGGCTTCTTCCCGCGGACTATGCCGTCTCGTCTGCGATGCGCTCATGTCCTTTGCTGTGACCTTTGAAGATGAGATGTATGATTATCCGACCCGATATCGAGAAAGATAAAATTAAATGATTAGAGATTATGCTCATGTCGACCTTTGGGAGAACATATTTATAATGAAAGTGATGGCCCCTCAAACCTGAAAATGCCTCGTGCAGCCTGCCTTTTTGCGAGTTAAAAAGTCTTATCCCTTAAGCTGTACAACTTTCCATTCGGTCGAAGTAAACTGTATAATTGATTTCACCTTCTATGATGGAAAATTGCATTCCCACCGTCGGTGAAAGAGACCTCGGTCAGCTTACAGCAATGATTGACGTGTCCTTATCTCAGATACAATCATTTTTTGACGTTTCCCTCTTTTCACCTTCAAGAACGGACTGCTCTAAATTGGACCTACTGCTTATTTCTAGACTTCCAAAGACGACGCTTTTACGTCTCTTCAATGACAGTCGCGTAACTTTCTAAAAATTGAAGGCAAAAGGTCGCCGTCGCTGGCAAGGGGTTAAAAGGAAATTCGGGGCATTGTACTGCGCTCAAGACCTAGCGACGATGCCAGAGAAAGCTAAGTGTATAATAAATGAATCCTACATTTTTGATCTCACGGTCTGGAGAATATAGCTGATACTTTCCCCACTTTTTGTTAGCTAAATCAAGCCTTCGTCCAGGAATGGCATACAATGGCCATATCACAACGTTGAATCTTCAAGTGACAACTAGGAGGAGGTAGGAACAAGTCAGATAATAAGATAACCAAAGCGTTCATGCCCATCTTTACCGCCATATATAGTTTTCCTGGCTGCTCTTCCCTAATGGAAGGCCACATCCAAAGTTCCTAGGCATAATATATACAGAAAAAGAAATCATCATCTCCGGCTGAGTCACAGGAAATATCCACAGATGGATAAAGCCAGAGCTCAGCCACCACAAAACATAATGATGATAGGAGTCTTCAAGACCCGGAGTCATTCAACAAAAAACCTGTACTGGTAAAACAAAAAACCGCCTTTTCCCGAAAGGTGCCCAAAGGAAGGGCGAGTAAAGCCTTCAACAGAAAAACATGGAGTTGCACACTTTCTCCTGCAATCTGGGCAGCTGAGGAACGGCAACTGGTCCAGCGGAAGTCAGCCCACCTTGGCTAGATGAAGTCTCGGAAGCATCCTCAAATTTCATGAACTGACCCATTTGAGTAGCCGCCAAGTGAGCATAGCAAATTGGTGCAACTGGATTTAGGGGGAGAAACAGAGGGGACAGTTAACACTATAATTCATGCAACTCTTAAGCAATCAGAGTTCCATTTGCCACTGTCAATATCCTAGATAGATGGCAAAATGAAATCTTTAAACGATGTTTTTTTTTTTTGGGGGGGGGGGGGGGGGCAAGTATAGCATTCTCATATCATGAAAATTCTTAAAGAATATTTGCAAGGAGATTTTACTTACCAACGGATATAGCTGTAGTGCTTCTTTGATACCTGCAACATGATAAGCAAAATTTTCTCAATGACCGCACCAAAGGTGGAAGCTCATAATCAATCCAGCAGATTTTCAGAGTTTTTACTTACACGTAAGACAGTGAATGAACAAGCTCCTGCAGATCATCTGCTGAAAAACCGATCTCATCCATTAATACATGGTAGTGAGTGGGTCTGGTCGTCCCCTGTAATGTAATCATTTAAAAATCGAAAGAATGCAGAAGAAATGAGAGATGAACATGGATGGCATATTCAGGTTGCAATTATTACATGAAATTTAGTAGTAGATGGTAATCAATTCTTAAAAGAAGCAACAATCACAACAAATAGGTTCTTGTTTTACTCACAATCATCCCCGCATGTGCACAGAGATAGAAGTCATGGTTGCGTGGATGACAAACTTTGTTGTCTATGATGGTCCCTGCAGGAATACAAAAATTAGACGGACGTCTTCTAGTCATTTATTCCTATTGATAGTAGCCAAAAGACATTTACCAGGAGGAACATTATCTGGAGATCCAGACTGGAAAAATTTGGTATGATGGTTCTTCTGAGCAACAATCACAACAAACTTGGGGGACCATTTCTCATCAAGAAATTTGCAGGCCTGAAAAGTTTCAGTATAAATGGTTTTCCAGATAAACTTTCTACATTAAAGTCATTTGGGAAGCTCACCTCAATAATCTGATCCAATTCAATGTTCAAAACCTGATTAAACTGCGACTCACTGACTCCATCCCTGGAGCAAGAATAATACGAGAGAGACATGAGTTGCATAGCAAGAAAGCATGAGTGCACTCCCACCAGATTGAGAATGTGCACTAGGAGTACAAATTCTATAAACAAAACTTAATTTCACAGAATCATTTTTCAAGACAAGCAAATACTCTAAGAAAAGTGTGAATCCTTACACCCAATCGCCAAGGAGACTACCTGGAAGTCTAATTGCATAAAAGTAAAGAGAGAGAATAAAGAAAGTTTCGGACACTGGTTTTAAAGGATGCAATAAATGAAGTCTATTTCAATATGACATCCAACGTCATACCTGAAAATGATGATCTGCTCGGGTTTCCTCTTACCCGAACTCACGTAGAAGTCGAGGAGAAGTTCCCTGAGGTAAAGAATAGAGGTGAAACCATATGTAGCTTGTAGACAAATGGAATAAAAAGCATGGTGAAGAATGTATAGCTACTACTCCATCAGACAATTCTATTTGTAAAGAAATGAAAGCTATAAAAGGGTACTGTTGATTTAAATAAGAACAAACCTCATTATCCCCTCATCCACAGTATCAGACACCTTCTTGAATAAATTGTCAATCATTTCTACTTTCGGAGACTGCGTCCGCACTGAAGCCCGATAGCGAGAAATCAAAGGCCATTGGCGGGAGCTAACAACCTGGAGCAGGAAACATCAAGTTACCTTGAGAGCAATCCAAGATATTCGCAATGCAGTATGAGCCAACATGTTACCGCAGCAATTGATGGAATATCAGATTGTCCAGGAGAGCCATGTGACACATCCATTCCAAGGATAACAGTAGGTACTTTTGACACAAAGGGTATAGAAGGAGAATGTTCAATGGCCAGAACTGAATTCAAGCCTCCAAGCTGCAATGACATTTAATCAATAGCTAGGGTGAAAATGACGAGGGGTGCGCGCGCGCATGAGAGAGAGAGAGAGAGAACCAGACTCTCACCTTTGCATTGATTTTTAGGAGAACATTAGTGAGATACTGATCATTAACCCTTGTAGGAGCAATGCACTGAGTAACAATCCCAAATTCAGCAAGATTCTTTTTCTTCCATGGACCTAGAGATATTATTTTAGACTCCACGTCAAAGAATCAGGGCAGATATATAAAACTGGCAAGATTGATGAAAGAGAAGAACCAACCATAGAGATCAGAGTTCTTTCTCTCAGGAAGCAAACAAAGAAGAAATTGTGGTGCACCAGGAAGCTTTGACTGTATCTCCTCAAACATCTTCTCCACTCTAACAACAGGTGGAGCTCGCCTCAACTGGTGGCTCTCTTCAATTACGTCAAATGGTTGGTCAATCCGCTACATAAGGGGGAAAGAGTCCATCTAGCACTATCAGATTGGATGTGTTTTGGAACACAAAACAAAGTGTCAACATGAACTATAGAACTGCATCCTCTGCAGGAACGAAAATAGGTAGGGCTTCCATAGAAACCTTCATCAGGGCTTCCATAGAAACCTTCATCAGATAGGACATATTTGCAAGTAGTTCTCAGAAGCAGTAAAAGTATAGCAGATACTTTCAACAGAAATACAAATGCAAAATGCGAGGTATCTAACAGAACATGAGACCTACGATGCCTTTCATATCGCCACATTTGATGAGATCTCTGATGAGGCCACGAACATCGCAGCGAGCAGAGAAGTTCACAACAGCCCATCTCTCTATCTTACTTGGCTCAACCAATTTCTGAAAAAGCATTTCATAGATGAGCAAAGGGCAGTCTGTAAAGTGGAGATAAGCCCACAGGAACTAAATGCACCTTATTGTTAAAGTTCCACCTCCCATTGCGTGGGAAGAAATCCTCCCCATTGCCTACTTTCAGCTGCTCAAATATCATGGAACATGGATTCAAAGTGAGGTAGATGACAAGTGTTCCAACAGACAGTAACGGTTAGACTACAGAAATTATACCCTGGGTGCAGGTAAAACACGTCCTTCAACTTGAGTAAACTGGGTACTAATCGATACCCCACATGAACGCAGCATTGGTTCAGCATCATACTTGTTCAACTTGAGAGCCTGCCAAGAGAACCTTGAACTTAATACATAGAAATCTAACAATACACTACCATCCACTACATATGTCCATATGTAGAGCAATAATCAAATCGGAGTGCACTCACATCTGACAGAACTCTCATCCTTTCTTGTGGCTTTTGCCGTGATTTTTCGACCAGAGAGGCCCTTTGAAGATTTGTCAGAGCCTTTGTGTAGCGTTGCAAGGATACCAACGTGCATAGCTAAGAAGATCCAAATTAATGTTATTAAATATCAATCTCTTTGTAGTTTCCACTAGTACATTATATAAGCCTATCCAATACCTCGAGAGGAATATAAGTAGGTCGCTTCGGTTTGCCAACATTGATGCATGGGAAATCTCCCGAGTATCGCAACTCTATGTGGCGATGGTTGACAAAATAATCATAGACCGTCACTTCTATGGTCTCTGCCTCGCCATCTGCATCCTTTCTGCTTTTCTGCTTCAAAGAAAACCTGCAAAATGATGACATAAGGCGCATGTAATACGCTAATTAATGAAATATGAGAGAGAACAGAAAGGGAGAAGGGGACATGAAGGAACAAGGACCATACAGTTGCTCCCTGCAGGGCTTCTCACTAAGGCCAGTTATCTTGTATTCCATGTTCGTTGGACTTGCCTTGATCCTCAAATTTTTTAGGGTTCGTTTAGCCTGCAGGGAAATGTTCAGAATCCAAAATATAGAACAGGTGTTGCATTCTTATCTATTATAGGGATGCTATTTACCTTAGCCCAATCAACAGCATAGGGATCTTTCACATTTTGGTTTGAAATCAAAAAGTCCACTACTGGTCCAGGCTGAATTATCATAGTGGTGGATACATCTGACAGAACCAACGTCAGTCAAAAAGATCCAATCAAGAAAAAGAAAAGAAACATAATACACCAAACCCACCAATGTTAAGAGACAATCCTCCCTGGCTCGTTCTAAAACTTGAATGAAATCCTCTGCAACCAAGGACGCCTCCGCCCACATCTGTGAAGTTTCTCGGGTCATTGTGAAAGAAAGATTGACGAACAAGCAGGCATCCCCTGAAACAGCAAACTTAGTTTGGATCTTGATACAACAACAAGCTCATTGCAACAAAGAGTCGATGCCAAAGAGACTCATACTGCTTTGACGCATGCTGCCTTAATACGATATCCAGCACTCTGAGAGCTTCCTGAGAATTCTCTGATTCCTGACCGCGCAGGGCATTTGCAATTGCCTGCATGGGGATCTTTGCAGCAAAGCTGATCTCCACTTTAAAAGTTTTAGACTGATATGGGCGTCGTAATCTCTTTCGATCGCTGTCATTGGGACTTCCATGACCATCGGGACTAGCATTTCCATTATTTCTATGCATAAAGGGCTTAGTTTAGTAATTGAGAACAAATCAGGATAGAACGTAGTAATCACATGTCTACCTGCTAGAGGTAACATCCTCAAGCACAACAGTGAATTCAAGTTTGTTCTGAGGGAGGGGACCAACGGTGAACAAGCTCTTCTCACCATCATATGCAAAGTCCTTTCCAGCTAACTCACTACTATAGGTACCCTGTACTTTATCAATCACTTTTCTACCAATTCCCTTGCCATCGACAGGGCGGCCATCCTCATAAGAAAGAGATACCTAATGCAGTGAACAAACAATAAGTGAAACTGCTATATGACACAGATATCAAAGCAAATCAACAGAGACAGAATCAACAGAAGAGATAATAGAGTACATACCGAATAATGGAAGAATTGACCATCAAGATTGGTAACATTTACTTTGAAGTGATTAGTTACTACAGGTATCTTCTGGCCTTTAGAACCAAGGCCCCGTCTAGCAATTGGGACCCGAGAAATTTTCTTCTTTACAGGTTGTGGAGGATTTTCAGGTTCAACTCGCTCAGGAACAATATCTGGTGGAATAACAGGTGGGGGTGGTGGTGGCGGCGGCAAATCATTATTCGCCCCATTTCCATTTGGCTCCGAAGAGTCCATACCTGGTCAGCGTACACAGATTATATATTTTGGGTAAAACACTATACAAAATGCAACTAAATGCTTTACTGGACATATTTCCCAGAAAAGACAGTAATGTCAGCAGTGCATAACGATTAACTGACTACCACAAGGACACAACTACCTAATCATCTTTCTCTATAAATACATCCCAGAGAAAATCTATACAGATGAGGCAAATGTGACTCGAGAGAACTACTTAATGTTACGTAACCACTGTAAAACACCAAGTTACCAATTTTTTTTACTCGGTTGTAACTCAAAACTCGAACAAAAGGGCCAAATCGTCACATAGCAAAAATCATAGAACCGATGATGTCGGCAATGTGACGGAATCAGAACACTGCAAGGAATCATTAATCAAAATATCACTTACCAAAGGCAATGAACAACTTATTACGCCAAATGGAACCTATGAACAAGGAAAACCCACATGCACAGAGCAATGTTTACAGATATTTACTCTGGTAGCCAACAGCCAGGCGAAAATAACGTGCACTGAATAACGATATTTCGCTACCCACGTCACCCAGAAACCGCTTCCGACAGACGGGTCTCGGGATACAAAACCCAATATTAAAGAAATAATCCCAAAAAACACAAGACCAGCCTGAGAACAACAACATGAACATGTGCAAATAACCACGCGCGCGCGCGCGCGCAAAAAAGAAGTGCTAATCCGGCTTGAGAGTGATGATCATTGCATGCGCATAAGGGGAAGGAAGCACACGATAGCAGCATGAACAAGCCAAAAAACACCAGAAAACACGGGGTAATTAGAGTGAACAAAAAGGAAGAAGCACCTCCGAGAGGCGAATACAGACAGCCCGAACAGGGAACACCGCAGTGCTCCACACAGTCAAAGCACTGCTCTTACACGACAGACGTGACGTGAAAACCGCAAAAGAAGACGTATCCTTAAAAAATTGTTTCAAAAGAAGTCAAAAAGGCCCGATAAAGAGAAAGCCCGAAGAAAACAAAAAAACAAAGCCACCGAACAGAGCAAAGAAAGCCTGAGACGACGAAGAAAATCGATTAAAAAACCAAAAGTCGTCCCTGATCAAGCACGGAGAGAAGCGGCATTGCAGATTTCAGGCCTCAGAAGCTTCAAAAACGCCGATGACAGCACTCACCCAAAAAAACAACAGCAGAAAATTCCCCAAAATCCGCCGGAATCGGAACACGAGAGAGAATTTCTACGACGAGGCCATGGACGAAGAGGCACTACCTGAAGCGAAGCACAGGAAACCCTAGCGGAAGAGAGATTTTCCGGAGCTTCTTGCTGTTTTCAGCGCGAATTCATCGACCGTACCAGACACTCCCTCCCCTCTCGCTCTCTAGACAACAACTGTTACTCAGCAAACAGAGTGCGCTCAGCTTTTATACGGCCCACGTCGTTCTGTCTCCGTTAAAACCTAAGGTCGCTCCGTCGGAGGCCCGTTACGGTGAGGTCCGACGCATGGGCACTAACGTGCGCTCTCGGTCGAAAAACTTCCACGTGTTGGCGAGATCTCAACTCGAGATTGATTAGCACCGCGATATTTTCCGTTTTGCTCACGACATTCCCGAGGTTGGGATGCTATTTTATGGATGAATCTCTAGTCGAAATCCGCAACACATTTGTGGAAAAACTGTTTCCCAATATACTTTTCTATGTCCATTTGTTTGCATGGAAAACTGATTTTAATTTATTATTTTTTGACTTTCAGTATGTAAGTGACAGAAAATTGGTCGATCTATGAAGAATATCTTTTATTGATTGAAAACAAGAAAGTTTAGATTGAATGATTTCCCTATCGATAAAAAGAAAGCCATTTTTTCTAAATTATTGAGCAAACGGAAACTAATCGTTCTCCTATGTTCACTTATCATGAACTTTTTTCTTGGTAAAACAAACATTGTGCTTCGTATATTTCACAAAAAGCGAATGGTTTGAAAAATAGTTCCCTGAAAATAACTAACTGAATCATCTGAAATAATTAGCTAATCTTTTCATTAATTTTTAGATATCTTCATGGATGATAAAAATAGTTTTCTTTTATTCACTTTAATAATCGATACAAGTGATTATTTTTATGAAATATTTTTTAAATTATTCATTTTTTCGTGGATACTAAATAACTTCTTCCTGTTGTCGATGACTAAATGGATGCTTGATGTGTATGTTTGGACTTTAATTTTTTTAGATGGATCGTTCCACAAATGCATAATTCAATGAACATACGAGTAAATTTGTATGCTGAAAAGTGGATCTAAAAAAATCATTTTGAATTTTCAGCATCTAACCAACTTGAAAATGACGTTCTTCTTTTCAAAGTCGATAAATTATTTTTCTTTATTGAATATAAATCTCCCTTTAAATATTTTGCTATTCGATCGAATCTATCCACATCAAATTTTTCATTAAAATTTGAAATTTTGTTGAACAAAATGTACGATTTTATACAAACGAACAAAAAAATGAGAATGTATGTGTTTTCCTCTTTTAATAATCGGGTGCCCTAAAGTGGGCACTTGACTAATTTAAGGAAAATAGTATCTACCTTATTATTTTTGTTTTGATTTGTTTCTCTTTCTTTCTCTCAATACTTGCCTAAACATATCACAAAAAAATAGATATTCTCGGACAATATATTTATATATGATGCGCCATATGATGCACATGTTGTGATTTCCGGATGCTCCGATGAGAACTTCAAGGAGCCTCTATTTATCTCCTCAATATTTTGATCGATACTCAAATATAAAGATCTCCCAACTTAATTATGTCGAGTTATGTTCCATAATGTGTCACGTGTCATATTTTCGATAATTTAAATTAAATTAATTAGATCGTATATAAGTTGGCTATATTTCTTGAATTTTGAGCTAGATTATCGAGCTAGGTTTTGATATTGCAATCCAATGTATCTTAAACTATATCGAGACGGCCAATTCATTCGAGAATCGATCTTCCCTCTCTATAGTTGGTGTTAGTCAAAACCCAACACATTTGGCCCGTTTACTGAATCATCTATGGTCCCAAAACCCAAATACACAATCTGTATTAGCTCAATGAAAAATCAGACAAAAATATAATTAATTGGATAAAGATTCACATTGGCCCATTCAATAGGTGTTTCATTTTATTCTTTCTCGTCATTTGTTTGTACATCCAGGACACAATTAATAATCACGTCAATAAAATATCTCATTAGCAATGTTTAATGGATCAAACCAACTGAAAAGAGCATTATCAGTCGTAATGTCAACTTTTGATAAGATTTTTAAGATCATCCAATAATATCATCCCGGTAAATTTTAGTTATTTTGAGTAAACCTATCTCATAAATCAATAAATAGATCATTGACCCCGAGAATATCAAATTTAGAAGGAATTGTTTCTAAAACCTCATGGAGGGTTCTAAAGCAAACTACTCGGCCGTCCCTCTTGCCACTCGCCTGGTTTTGCCTCCAATTTCTCGGCGATATTTCACTTGCCTACCTTGGACCCCAAGAAGATGCTCACCCTCGCACCTCAACGGACGATCGGATAGTGCGGTCGTAGAGCCTTTAGTCCGGACGCGCGCGCAGAAGATTCCACGTGGCACCCGCGAATCAAAGCGCACGCCCGAAAGCGCACTGAGCGTCATGGAACGCCTCGATCACCGTCTTCCCCGTAGCACGTCCCCTATTTTCCGATGGCCGGTTTGGCCCCCGATGAATCTCCATAATGCCCGTTTTGCCCCCCTTTCGCTGTCATATTGTTTACGAAGAAATTCGAAAATCGAAAAAACTCTACTAATTGACATCACAAATTCTATCTCCAAAAATCATATTTGGGCTGAGCTTCGACTATATCAACTGTCCCTTGAACTTCGCACGTAAGATCTTCACCTTATACGTCGAAGACCATCTATACTGTTTCCGCAGTTTCATTACTACAAAAATATTTTGAGCTATAATTCCAAAATCGATTCCCATCGAAAAGCGTGAAATGGTGCCAATTTGTGATGAATCTCGAGTAAGTGGTGCCGTATCGGATTAAGTCGAGTTTGAATTTTTCTTACTAAATTCATTTCACCTTCTAGTCATGTTCTTATATCACATACATGGAGTAGGTCTCACGAGAAGATCCCCAAAGCCAGGAAAAATCATGTCACTTGCGAATGTATGGTACATTTTGGAGTCGATGTTGACATGTGCCAACCTACATGAATGCTTGTAAAGGGCTAAAAGCAGCGCGCGTCACGAGCGGGAGAAAACGGACCGGAGGGGGCAAATGGTAAATTCAGCTGCCCACGAGCTACCGCAGCGCCCATGCATCTTTGCCTACTGGCAATAAATAGGGAAAAACATCCGACCGAGAAAAGATAAATAAATACGGAAGAAAAATAAAGGAATGGGGAATAACGAAGCAAAAAGGGCAAAAAGGTAAGTACGGGTCATTATCCAGAGAGGCGCGTGGGGACCACGAAATGAGTGCGATCCGAAGCGTCGATGTTGAAAACCGCAACGGAATTCCGAAATTTCTATGCCGATTGCCGATGCCCTGATTCCGGACTTCTCTCTCCTCGCCTCGTTCTTTTCCTTTTTTTTTTTTTTTGTTCTTTCCTAATGCCGATGTATTCCCTTTTAAAACTACTTCGACTGACAAGAGAAGAATGACAAAAAAAAGAAGACGAGCGCCCCTCGGAATGAAAAGATTATTAGTTTGGTCGGATCAAGTATGCCAAAAGCAATTTGAAGTATTAGAACTAAAGACGGCTAAATGAGTTAAGAGCTCGTGATTTGAGTCGTGTTAATTAGTGTTGAATTTGTCGTATAATAGCTTAATGGGTGTTCGATTGATTTTGAATGAATCGATAGTTACTTAACAAAGTTTAAGTGATCACAAACGTGTTACTTTCTAACTATAAAAAAAATTTAAATTTTAACTATTTAAATGTCGATTTTTTTAGTTTTATTTTTTTCCTTCTTCTCTGTTGAGTTGCCGACGATGGTGATGGCTAGATCGACCAAGAGGGGAGAGATGAGCCCGCCATACTTTGGTGAGGTGGACCTCGTCAGATCGACTAGCTTGAGAGGCCAAGTTGCAAGGCGCAAGCTTTGGGTGAGTTCCGACTGAGGCGAGGTCAATACGTGAGGTCGAGGCAAACTCCAATTCAAACGAGAGCTCTACTTGAGTTGAGAGGTCAAGGTTAGCTCAAGCTCGAGACTCATGAGATATGGCAAATCTAAGCTTGCCTTGGCGAGTCTTGAGCCCGTTTTGAGGTTGGTAAGGTTGATCTTCGTTCGTTGATTGTGGTTGATGACCGACGGATGGAAAACAAAAGGAAAAAAGAAACAAATAAAAAATAATTTTAAAATAAAGGCAAACATTTCGCTATTGATTCACCCAAAAAAAAAACGAAAGAAACATTTTAAAGTTCCTTATGCTAGAACTCGAGCACATGCTAAATGCATGCGTAGTTACTTTTGCAGCTTAGTCTGTGCCATAACAAAATTTCAATCGATATTCATGTTTGAAAAAGTGCATATGCACATGCACGATCAAATTGAATGACGCGTGAATTACGAAAACTATTTACACATTGAATTGAGATACAAAAATTGCGAGAAGACTGCGAAACATGGGGTTGACAACTTGACATCGATCGTTCTTGCTTGAAATCGGGATGGTCATCTTCCTGCACGCGAATAAAGTCAAGAATGGTGGGTGATTATTTTGAGTTAGTGAATACGTGGCATGCATTTCTCTAGTCTCTCTGATTATCTTTCTTTTTTGCTACTCAACAAGAGTTTTATCGCAATAGTCGATTTCAATAAAATGAGGAGAGATGGGAAAATCAAGGACACTTTAGCTTTGGCCAAATTCATCATTTTCTACGCCTTAAAACCAAACCGGATTGCAATGTTAAAGCTATATTTGTACGACGGCTAAACGGAAAATCTAAAAATGAAAGTAGATATTTTGAATTGAATCTCAAATAACTAGAGAATCAACGAGACAACGACTTTAGAATGTCGAATCTCATTAAAAATATATCTATCGAAAGCTTGTGTCTATATATCAAATAAATTATGGCAGTATATAATTGTAGATAAGCGGGATCGAAATTCACTTTAATTAAACGAGAAACGAATCCATCTACTCGTCGCTTTCGGGATGTGAAAACGAATGGAACTAAATAATAACGACAGAAATCCATGGAAGAAGATCCCCCCCTCCTTCCTCTCTTTTCGGGAAGGAAATGAAGATCCGGACTCCAAGGATCACTGGAATTTGCAGGGGGGCAGAAGAGCATGGCTCACCTCCTTGGGCCCGTTGGGTCCAGCATCATCGATGACATGTTCTCTAATGCCCCGAAACGATGTCGGGAGTGAATGCTGGGATTGAGTCCAGTCCGAATTGGACACACAACGTTGCGAAGGTCCGGCCCATCACGAATTCTTCTGCATAGTAGTAACTCCGGTTAAGCCAAATTAAAAAGTTTAAAGGACCTTTTTAGATCTTCACATGTTGGGCTATTTTGGGCTTGACGTGGTTTTGCTTGCATGCCTTTCTTTATTTGTTCGGCCGTGTTTGTTGATCGAGTTTGGGAAGCTTCGTACTTGGTACAATGGAATTCTCAACTGAAGATTTCCGATCGCACGGTACTGATCGGTTTATGTCTACATCATCTGGTGCCGCATGTTCTGAGTATTGCAGCGGCGACATTCATAAGGCGTCCAAGGTTTCGAAGCCTAGATTGCATTTCATCCGAACATGCATCCTCAAGGTTTCATGCACTCCTCGTGCGCAACGGACCGCATTTCGCGAGATCTAAACAACGCCACGTGCGAGAGGAGATCCATCTCGAGCAAGAGCTCCCGTCCCACCGATGTCTGAACGTGAGTTCACTCCAATTCGAGCTAGTGTCTCCAGCGAAAAGAGCTATCCTAAATCCTCCTTTGTCCGGGCAATTCATAATGGCAAGAAACGGGTCCTCACGCGTGGGCACCCATCCGCGGGTCCATCTTTGTATAGATTGTAAGGTGTCATCGACGGTCGCGTCGGTAATTGATGGCAAGCACTGGTTTCTGCAGCACGTCGAGTCCAGCATCATTCGGAATATGCGCTCAGTTCGATGAGTTGGAATCACTGAGAGTGGCTCATGCACCGTGAATGGTTGCAATCATTCATTATCTAATCTCACCAACCAAAATCCATGGAGGTGGGAGTCTTGCTCTCTAAGCAACCTACCACCCAACGACGAAAAGCTCGATCGGGCTCGATCCACTCGCGATTGATTGAAGGGTCTATGTGAAGACCACAGGTGATACAGAAGGCGACGACTCACGACCACTCAACCCAACTCCAAATCCGATCAGAACTCGTGTCCTTTAAGTCAACCCCACTGGCCAAGCACGAGAGGACAGTGCAACGATCATGAATGAAGTTGCCCCTCTTCATCATGAAAAACCCAACACGACGCATGAACAGATTGGTGGTACCACATCTTCTCGTGGCAATGGCCCAACAGAGCCCCTACCAATACCATAGAAGGCTACGTTTAAGGAAGGACGTCCACATTTCGGATGCTACTTGCTCCATTATAATTACGTTAGAGTGGACTCTTGGGATTCGACATGTGTCCACCGGCGGGCACGATGATATTGCCTCCCCTTTACTCAGCGGATTTGCCTATTTGAACGCGGTTCTACATTGCTGGGTAGTCTCCAGTTAATGCAATTTATTGGAGGTGACGGCAGTTCATTTACCATTACAAAATGGAGTAGCTACTGGTTCCTCATGGCGGCCCAAACTGTCGCCCATTCAATAACTACCCACTGAGCGACGGTGGCGGCGGCAAACCATTATAACAAGGAGATGAAATTCACATTGAAAGGATAAGCTCACTCCATGTATTAGCATTTCCATGACATCTTTGCTCTAATCACTGAGATTATTTGCCCCTATCACTTATCAACTTAAGTATCGGATGGTCAATTCGAGTCACAAACTCAAAGGCTTTACTTGTTATCAAAGTGTACTGATCAAAATTTTCGACATGACATCATATTTGCGCCTCATCACCCATAATATTTATTAGACATTCGAAGTGTTTTCAGACATACATAAATACTATAGAATAGTTACTATCCCGATCATCAATCAAGAGAGACCTTCTTTTTGTCAATTTTATAATCTCAAGAACATGTGGTGCGCCGCCAAAGGATCACAAACGTAACGAAAAATGTACGCGTTGTCAAAGAGTTTGATTTCTTACGTCACTTTTCGACCGCGGATTCCTTTCGCTAGATATGAAACGTTCGAACGTGCGACAACATCGTGCTGTCCCATCATCGGACGAATCGCCTTTGTCGTCTCCCCGACGTTTGTTTAATGCAAACATGTCTCGAGGGGGAAGCTTTGATGATTTTTTCAACTCAGTCAATTGAATGCGCAATTGTTTGAATAAAGCCACTTGAACCCACCGACAAAGTGAACGTGGTTCTGTGGCGAACGCGGTTCGGGAAAAGTGAACCGGATCGTCTGTCGGCGGCAACTGGTTAGCGGCCGTCGTCCTTTTCCAAGGTGTAAAGGAGAGAGTCCGCGTTCCTCCCACTACCGATTAAAAATCAATGTATTTTTATTGAAATTCGAGAGACATTTTTCCAAAAAAGACAATACAAAGAATAAAAAATAAAAATCAGAGCTCTCAATATTTGGGGAGTGAGGGCGGCTCGATTCAGATTTTTTTATGGAACCGACGTGATTGCTTGCCCAAAAAAGCATATTGAATTTGTGCTCTTTTGCTGTCACTGTTTATCGAGTCATGTCTTCACTTACCCCTAGCCATAATACTTGACTTGTCTAAGATCAAACAAATGTGTAGCTATCCCAAGAAATTAGGCTTTGATTCTACAGTTTAGTGAAATATCAACAATGTATCCCGTTCACTCTTTGTATTACTATACAAATATAGTAAATTGTCTTTCTGGATGAAGTCTTTGTGTCTATTGTCGCTAATAGAGGTGACAAAATGGGTCAAAAATTCATATTTTAACGGGCATTGGATAATGTGTGTCATAAATGAGTTAACTTAAAAAATTAAATGAGACTTAAGCGGGTCACTTAATAACTTAATGGGTCTTGAATAGATTTTAAATGGGGTTATAAATGAGTTACCTAATTAGTTTTGAGTTTTTTTAACAAGTTTTTTTGGACAATGAAAATTATGGATATTTTAATTATTTTTATTTTTCTCTCTTCTTTTTTACGTCTTTCTCAGCTGGTCACAGGCCAAGAGGTGAGGGACGAGCTTACTAGACTTCAGGGAGGCCGAGACCTCACCAAATTAGTAAGCTCGGACCTCGTTGAGATTGAAGAGTTCAAGCTCGCCCGTGGTTGGCGAGGCTCAATTCTTGACTCAAGCAAGCTTGAGAGGCTAGGTCATGAGGCGCGAGTTGCCAACTCGTCTTTGCTTAATCTGGTGATAAGGTTGAGCTTGCATGAGGTTGCCGAGCTCGAGACTAGCAGATTCGACAAGGTCGAGCTTGCTTGAGGCTATCGAGGTTGAGACTCTCTAGGTTTCCCAAGAGCTTGACCTCGTCTTGACAAATCTCGAGAGTCGCCTGAGGTCAAGCTCATCAAAAACTAACGAGTTGGAATCTCGCCAACAACTGAGGAAAAAGCAAAAAAAAGTTAAATTTTTGAAAAATAAAATAAAAATTAAAAAGTTATCAACTAAATTGTATTACATATTAATACGGATCAGACCATTTTTTTATGCAACTCGACCCACCCATTTGACACCCCTAGTCACTAGCTAGAATTTCACATTGAATCACATTTTCCACTATCCATGATACCTAGCTTGAATTTAATCAAACAAATTTCTAGGACAATAAAATTTTGTCTACTTTCAATGCCTCAATAAAATAAAATAAAAAAGTCACGTGCCCCCAAGATCATCTAAGGAAGTGAGCTAGTTGAGGCGTGCGGAAGCTACTGTATACACCAACTAACATGCAAATTAAAGAAATATATTGTTGACTTGTAAGCCTCATTATCGAACAAATGTTTGCCCCATGAAATTTGTGTTGACTTTCAACGGTACAATGAAAAGAAAAGCACTGTGTCTCGGGCGAGAGGGTATCTATGTTACTTCTAATGGAATCAAAGTCTGTAACGCAATGTCACCGGCGCATATTATTCACTGTGCGATGGCTTCGAACGAAGCAACGACCATTGTCGCAGGGCGAAGTCTCCACAGTCGTTGCTGGAATTGTACGCCGAACCATGTTTTCTCCATACCCATGATACTTAACGTACAAGAAACTTGCCATCTTTGTACAGTTTGATGGAAAGAAAGGCTTGGCATGGCTGCTCTTTTCTGCCCCCTCTTCTCCAAGTGTGTCTCTTCATGTGCTAATGATTTCCAAAAAAAAGAAAAAAAAGAACGATTGACCGAGGAAAACAAATACGTTTTATTTAATATAATCGGCTCTTTTGTACCGTACCTCCTAAATCGCTTGTATATTTGAATTTGCATGGTCTTTTTCGATGTTATCGGCTCGATTTGGAGTGAAGGAAAGGATAATCAGTTCATCTCCCTAGGATTACTCAAGAGGACTGAGATGTGCGTGCCTAGTTGTCTGCTTAACCAAGAAAATCATTGAAAGAGGAAGGAAATCTTCTGAATTGGCGAAACCTAATCCACGTTAGTTAACGACACCTCATCCATGTACTTGCTTCATTTAAATATCATTTTCACATGGAGCATCAAAAAGAGGGGAAAACTATCAAAAAAAAGTCTCAAGCATTGTTTTTTCATCACTTATGTCTTAAACATTTTACTTCATATCAATTCAGTTTATCTGGACAATTTTGACAGGCTCGTGCTAACGCGGTGCCATCGACACTGATGTGAATAATTATTAATTATATTTGAATAATTTTCTATATTTTTATCTTTATTTGTTTCCCTTTTCTTTTCTTTCTTTTTCCTCCTTTTTGCCCACAACCGTGGCTTGTGAGCTATAGTCGATTAGGGTTACCAAAGCTTGTTGACCACTAGGTGAGGGTTTTGTGACCATTACTTGGCCTCATGTAGAACTTGACGAGGTAGGCTAAATAATTGCAAGTGAAGGCTGCCTCACTAGCCGTACGCAAGGCTGCCTTTTCCTATAGTCATGATGGCCTTGCCCAGTGAGCGAAGAACTCTGACGATCCTGGACCATAATTTGTTGGCCAGAGTGGAAAAAAGACAAAAGAAGAAAGGAGAACAAAATTAAAAAGAAATAAAAATATTATTGAAAATTATTCACGTCAGCCGGCCAAAATTGGCTTGATGATTTAAATTGACATAAATACAATTTTTTATGATTGATTGAAGAGAGAGAGAGAGTGAGAGAGTGAGTGAGTGTGTGTGTGTGTGTTAAGGATAGAATTGACATAATTGTAGTATGTTGGCACCTAAATTTTGGTCACATAATAAATAATCGGAAACAATATTTGGGGGAATATGTGAATCAATCATGGATTTTTTTAGGAAATTCAGTCAAGATTATGAAATAGATGAGGAGAAAAATAGAAGAAATTTGTGACTTGATTACATGTGAATTTTAGCAGGAAGAGATCCCGTAACATATGTTCGACAATAAATCGGCGAAGAAGTTTGATCTTGGGAAGATAATTTTAAAAAAGAGAGGAAGGTATAGCAAACGAAGACATTATCGGCTATGAAAGGAAACAAGAAGAAGAAGAAGAATGAAACAATGTATTTCTTTTCTTATTTAATGCCCCAAGTTCTTAGCTATATAGAGGAGACACCATTGAAAAAAGATTGGGGTGGGGGGGGGAGCTTGAATAAAAGAATGAAAAAGAGAGGGAAGGGGGAACTCTTGCTGGTCGTAGAAAAAAGCATGGCGAAAGAAGATAGGAATGATTGCTACATTCTTAAGGAGTTCTTCTACGGCATTGATTTTTCCAGCCGACTTCGCCATCAACCGCCACAATCCAAGAGCACCATTGAGGTTCCGGTCATGTACGAGCACCACCACTATTAGCTGCCATCCTTTGAATCATGATCCATCATCCGCAAGCCAAGATCTTCATCGATTCAATTCGAGTTACGTGCAATATCTCAAATCAATGTCAACGGTTCTATTGGATTTTGTACAAAACCTGCAGTAATATTTTGTTTTCAGCCCCAATTTCCTCATTGCCGACCGTGCATTAACTCGTGATGGTCTTTGTTGAGCCGAGCCGTTCGGAGAAATTCAATTCAGAAACTTCATCAACAAATTAGGTATAATTCTTGTATGATTTGATTTTTTGATTAATTGTCTAATTTGTCAATGTTAGTTATCTTAGGGGTGAGCATGGGCCGAATTGGTCCAGTCCAGCATCTAACCCAAGGACCAACTTCTACAGTGTCGATCCTCAATTTTTATGACCGAGTATCGACCTTGTTGAGCATGGACCGAGGATCGAACCTACCCTATGGATTTGGTCCGGTTCCAGGGTTAACCTAAGACCGCCAGCCGAGCAAAATCGAGGCCGAAGGCGAGGATAGATTGAGAGGAGTGAGACCGAGGCAAGTGGCGAGCTGGGCGACTGGCGAGGTGAGTGAAGTCGAGATGAGAAATGAGCTGGGTGAGTGAGGCATAGCAAACTAGGCGAGTAGCGGAGCGACACATGTGAAGCCAATACGAAATGTGAGTTGGCGGAGCAAGGCTAAGGCAGGTGAAGAGCTAGGTGAGTGGCGACAAAAGGTAAGCGACGAGCTGGGCGAGTAATGAGCGAGATGAGCGGCGAATGAGGGCGACATCCAGCGGCAAGGCAAGCGGCGAGTAAGGACGATGGCGAGGGAGCGAGGTCATTTTGTCAAATTAGGGCTTGACAACAAAAAGAAGGAAGAAGGGCTCCTCTACTTTTAGGCTCGGCACTTCATAGTATGTATTATGTAGGAACTGAGTAAAACTTTTATTTGCACTATGCATAACCTGCATTATATAGGACGATTCAGTCGGTTCATTTCATTTATATATTATGCATAATATATACCCAAAATTCCAGGATCAAATATCTACTCGCACAATATCGGAGTAGAGATTTTAGAACCAAGGATTAACCCAGTTGTCTTAAAAACACGACCAAGACTGACCGGGTTAGGTCTGTCTAGGGTCGGTCCAAAGTCAACCATGGACCATTGCTCACCCCTAAGTTATCTAATGCATATTTTCTAAGATTATTTGTGAAAACATGAATCGATAATATTTTCCTAATCCATATCGTGCGCATGGCTGGTAATCCGATTTCAATCTCGAGATACAACTCCCTACGCACGGAAAACTGACTAATCCGATCTCACGCTCGAGATATGATTCGTCAATTTTATCAGTCACCAAATTTGACTGATTTGCTAATTTTCAAATATATTTAGATATTTCTAAAAGATTAGGATATTTTCCTCATTTAAATTAGGATTCAATACGAAAATTTTCCCATTTAGATTAATTGGAAACTTGCTTTTGATTATGCATTTTGAGTAATTTTATATTTCAAATTTCATTAAAAATGAAAAATATCATATGCATGTCCATAACATAAGTCATGTCATATTGTCATTCCATGCGCATGTCATATAGTTTGCACATTAGGTTCGTCTAATTAAAAATTGCATCTCATATAAAATTAGGCGCATAAATCACATGTCATACTAGAATAGTTGCATAAATTTTCTTACTCATCATTAGCATTAAGTCATCATTAAATTGCATGATCACCAAACATGTTAGAGAGTTAGTTAAAAGGAAATGTATCGAAAGGGTGTTAGAGTGATCTAGCGTAACTAAGTCCATGTACTCATAATCTTTAGTTCGTAGGAATAAAGTATATCTGCCAATACTTTACTTAAGTTTCTAATCGACTCACAAAAATAGATTAGTGGCGACTCCAAATAAAATCAATTTTGCATGTTAATAACCTTGACCTAAGTCGCGAATTAGTATAAGCTAGGGAAAGTTCGAGCTAAGCCAAATTTAGTAATCCATTAATCGAACTCTAAATGGTGTACTGTCGAAAATGTCGCGTATGGTATGTTAATGACTTTTGATATCTATCCCTCGAAAAGAGTGTTGCAACATAAAGGCGTAGTATCATATTAAATCGGCAAGAGGAATAATGGGCCAAGCAAAAAGGTCGCCATATATGTATATATATATGTGCTCACCCACCAAACGGCGAATGGTGTTCATTGTCTCGTCCAGCTTCCAACTTACTCTTCCTTTTGTATAAGTTACTGCACTACTATCCGATGGTCGACCGACGAAGTGACTCACGGCTACTGAGATCAGATCCAGTCACCCAATGGTGCATTGCTGTGCTGATCTCAGTGGTTTTGGTTGGGCCGAGCACTTGCGCTGCGAAAACCAGGCACTTCAGATGGGAAGTGGAGTACAAGTACTGGTCTCCGGACTGCGTCGAAGGCGTAGTGATGAGCATCAACGGGCAGTTTCCGGGGCCGACCATGAGGGCTGTGGTTGGCGACACCATCTCTGTCAAGCTCACCAACAAGCTCAGCACCGAGGGTGTTGTTATCCACTGGCATGGGATTAGACAGGTAATTAATGTATTTAGTCATTATGTTTGTTTATCCTCTCTCTCTCAAGATTGTGAACGGCTGATATATTCATGAAGTCTGAGAAAGAAAGGCCAGAGTTTGATATGATGATTCGCTCTTCTACTTTATTATATTGGTCAGCTGGGAAGTCCATGGGCAGATGGTACAGCTTCCATCTCGCAGTGCCCCATCAACCCTGGGGAGACTTTCACTTACAGATTCAAAGTTGACAAGGTTAGTACTCTCTCTCTCTCTCGACCAGTTCATTGTTTAACTTTTCTACTGAGATGGAAGTCACTGCCATATGTTTGTGAAAGAAAAAGCGTATTTTGATTCCAAAACTGTCGACATTTGAAAGATACATGTCATTTCTCAAGATGAGTCTGCATAAACAGAGCTCTGCACAAAAACTACCCACAAAGTAAGTACTGTGTACAGAAAACTCACATGGCTATCCGGGTCGTTAATTTTTTTTCAATAATGCAAGGTGACATTAGGCTCATGTCACGACAAACCACTTAGCTTGTCAAGTAATAACAGGCTGTTGCGCACCGTCTTTTCGGAATATGTTTACAATGATACCATAATTAAAGAGTATAAACGAAGCATCTAGAGGATTGAGGAAATCATTGAGAAGATCAATCTGAAGTGCCTCGTCTTAAGTGCTTAGCCCAACCAAAGCCAATGAGATCACCACGCCAGTGCACCATTTGGCCACTGGATCCCATCTCAGTGTCCTCACTGTGCCCGAGTCAATTGTGGGTCGACACATTGGATAATGATGTAATCACTCACCCGAAAGAAAGAGAAAGTTGGGGAGCCGAACAAGACAACGAACGCTATTTGCTAAGTCATACAAGCTTTTTAAGAAGATTAGACAACAACCATTATCCCCCGGTGAAGCCACCATGGAAGTTTGGCAGCGGAACCCTAGAAAAAAAAAAACAATGTCAATTCCATTCGGAAGGAACAATCACAATTATAATGCATATACCAAGAAAGTCATTTATGGTGAATCGCCTAACCCTAATTATACCAAGAAAGGTTCCGAAGCAATCGGACCAAAACCTCGTTCGACTCCTACATAGTTTAGATTAAATGATAAGTAGCTCTTGAAGACTGAGGAATTGTCGTGATGGTGCGTTGCAGGCAGGGACGTACTTCTACCACGGGCATTTCGGGATGCAGAGATCGGCAGGTCTATACGGGTCGCTGATAGCGCGGCCGGGAGAAGGAGAGAAAGAGCCCTTCCACTACGACGGCGAGTTCAACCTCTTGCTCAGCGATTGGTGGCATAAGAGCGCGCACGAGCAGGAGGTTGGTCTCTCTTCCGTTCCCTTCCGTTGGATCGGCGAACCTCAGGTAACCCTAAAATCACAAACCTCGTAATCTTAATGCTAGGCATCCTGGTCCATATTACTTACCGTATTAGACATTGATTTGAGAACATTTAGGACAACGTTATAGTGATGCGATTCAAAGAACCAAAGGCAAATATACTAGACGTTTGAAGAGTTTTGTTTTCTCTCTTAGATTTCTGTGGTCACATGGGTCTTAGAAACGTGCAATTAAATATTTAAAAGGTGTTTTGCGCGTCCACCGCATGTTGTCTAGATAACGTGCAATTGCCAACTATTGTGGGATAATATACTCAATCCAAGACCGCTTGTCTCGCGGCTTATATTATTTAAGGATTCATCATTGAGATCTAAGCTTATAGGTTAACAGAGATACTCGTCCACGCGACACGACACAAGTAATCCTTTAAATATGAAGATTTTTCTGGACATATAGGGTGGCCTCCACCCTAAGCTCCTTATAGGTTCTCCACTGTAACACCCTTTATTTATTTGATGTGAGATAATCTCTCTTATTGACGTTGTACATGAGTAACATCAAGTTCGCATAACAACAAACATGTCTAAACTTCGAAGCCTATATTAGTTGTTGAGATCAAGCCACGAATAAGCATGGGTCGATTCCAATGTTGGTGCTTCTTTTGTCCTCCGCCCCCACTCCTTTTGCCATCAAGGTTCCTTACCTAACACTGATGGGATTGGGATTCAGTCTCTGCTGATCAACGGAAGAGGGCAGTACAGCTGCTCTTTGGCTGCGAGCTACAGCAACTCCACGTCCGCAGTTCAGTGCAAATTGGGAGGGGGTGAACAATGTGCTCCTTACGTTCTTCCGGTGCTCCCAAACAAGACTTACAGGCTCAGGCTCGCCAGCACCACCGCCCTTGCCTCTCTCAACTTGGCTATTGGGGTACCCCTCTCCCTCTCCCCCCAATATTATTTGAAATCTTAAAGTCCTTCGACTCTAAATGTTTGTATTTTGAAACAACTAGAATCATTGAAGATAATGCGAATCGTGATGTTCGAACAAGTCATAACTCTTAACATTAACAGTTGTGCAAATGAGAGTGTGTTGTCCTAAATCACAACTATTGGCATAATAAGCTTGATGTTTATAAGCAATTTGTCCCTGCTAGATTATACCCGATTCCATGATTGATTAGAGTTGCATCAGTAATTTTCACCTAAGATACTTATCTTTCGAAGATATGCTACATTTAGAAGGACAAATCTAGATGGAAATTTCACTTGGAGAATTTTAATTAAAACATTTAATTGAAAGGTAATCCCACGTGGACCATCGTTAATTCTATTTTTTCACACGTCAAAATACATTTTAATTTTTTTTTTGTCCGGAAAAACACATTTTAATTGATAAATCTTTTTCTCTTGTTCTTGTCAGGGTCACAAGATGGTGGTGGTGGAAGCCGACGGCAACTACATCCAACCTTTCGCCGTCGACGACCTCGACATTTATTCCGGCGAGACCTACTCCGTCCTAATAACCACCGACCAAGACCCAAGCCAAAATTACTGGATTGCCATTGGCGTCAGAGGAAGACAACCCAACACATCCCAAGCCCTCACCATCCTCAACTACCGCCCCAACTCCGCCTCCAAACTCCCCACCACGCCGCCTCCGACCACCCCTCTTTGGAACGACTACAACCACAGCAAGTCCTTCACCACCAGAATCCTCGCCCTGGCAGGCTCACCCCTACCGCCAGCGACCCACGACCGCCGGATCTTCCTCCTCAACACGCAGAGCAAGTTCAACGGCCAGACCAAGTGGTCGATCAACAACATCTCCCTCTCGCTCCCGCCGACGCCATACCTCGGCTCGATCAAGTACAACTTGCGGGGAGCCTTTGACAGGAGGAGCCCGCCGGAGAGCTTCCCGGCAGACTACGACGTGATGCGCCCGCCGGCGAACCCCAACACCACCGTGGGGAGTGGAATCTACGCGCTACGTCTCAACACGACGGTCGATATTATCCTCCAGAACGCGAATGTCCTGGCGGCCAACACGAGCGAGATCCACCCGTGGCACCTGCACGGGCACGACTTCTGGGTGCTGGGCTACGGGGAGGGGAAGTTCACGGCGGAGGACGGCGACAAGAGGCTGAATCTGAAGAATCCGCCGCTGAGGAACACGGCGGTGATATTCCCGCACGGCTGGACCGCCTTGAGGTTTGTGGCGGACAATCCGGGGGCGTGGGCCTTCCACTGCCACATCGAGCCGCATCTGCACATGGGCATGGGGGTCGTGCTCGTAGAGGGAGCGACTGCGGTGGGGAAGATGAAGATGCCAAGTGAGCCTTTCGCCTGTGGCTTGACGGGGAAGATGGTGGCGAACAACGACGGCCATAGCTGAGACGTGGCCAACAGCAACGGAAGATAAGATAATTTATTGCAAAGGATCATATTGGGTTTGATAATTGGAGCCAGCCATTTAGTCGTAAGGCGAGGAATTACATTATTTGGAATAATAAAGAATTATTTCAGTTTTGTCTTTTTTATTGAGTTTTGCGAGGTCTTTTTACAATAGTTAGATGATTAAATTTGTCGTTTGATTGATTTTAAATCATGAGGGGTATTTACATAAACGGTCGCCAAACTTTGTTTTAATTTAATGTAGTCTGAATTTTATGTCAAAGTATCTAATGTGTTATTGGTTATCTATGTACTCAAATTCATGGACAATTATTGAACATTTTAATACATTTTACGGACTAAATTAAAAATGTAACAAATTTTCGCGGATCGCGTTAAACACAATTAATAATTTAGGGAAAACATTATATATTGAACTGAATTTTTAGAGATCGCATGAAAGAAATTTAAATTTTAAGAATCATTTTATACATTAGACTAAAGTTCGTAAATCATTTGTTTCATTTACGTTTTTAAAGATTCATAGTATTCTTTATTTGCACGATAGGCTTAGCTCGGGCACAACTGGACTGGGCCGTGCTTGATAACCCAGTCGATGTCTGGCCCAAGCTTGTTCTTGTTGAACTTCGAGCCCATGAGTTGTCCGGGCCACTATCAGGTCTAACGTTAGAAACGTCGTTGACAACATAGACTCTTAAATACATGGTGAGACACGGAATTAATTCCTCAAATTCTAAGTTTGCAATGCAAAAGTCGGACCGTAAATTTACTTCTTTGAAGAAATTTAAGTTTCTCTCTTCATCTGCTCGGGCATTTCTTTAAATAATTATTTAGTTTCTTTAAACTGAACAAATTACTTTTTGTGACCTCTCATATTTGATAATCACGAAAAATAAATCCAAGGAACTTAGCGTATAGGATGAGTACGAGAGTAGACACGTCGATAACCATTTCGTGAATCATGAATACAATGACGTATAAAAAAACCCTTGGTCTCTCCAATCCCATTAGTTGGATGGTCCAAGAATGCCGTGATTAATTCTGTTTAAGCACGAATATGCATCGATTATATGCAAAATAAAAAAAAATTCCATGGAACATTTCATGAATATCTTTAGATAATTTATCCTTCAAGTCTCCGTGTCGTGGGTAAATTATTCAAGAGCCCTAAACCCTCAGCAATTTCAAGTCAGAATTACTCGAAAGGATTATTATATTGGCAATTTGCTAAAAGATTTAGAATCGAATTAACAAATCCTCAAAAGATTTTAAAGCTAAATTAGCATAATTGGAGCTTTTTAAGACTAAATCTTCTATATGTTGCCGTCGGGCGGTTGTTTGAGAAAGTGGTTTGTCCTGCAAAGGAAGAATTCCAAATGGCTAAGCGAGCAACAGCTTCCGCTTCATCCGCTTCTTATTGCATTACAACCCATACACAGCCAAACACGCGGCGACGAAGCTGCCCCCACACGCCTAAACGCCAACCTTGGAAATGCGTTTAATAAAAATTGGTCCTTTGTTTTATTACAAGGTACTGCTTTTAAGAATGCCCCAAGTCTCTCTCTCTCTCTCGATCGACTTTTCATCTTTACGAATACTGATTTGATCATCCTGTCCATGTGCAAGCACATCGTTCTCCACCAGGCTTGGCCACGAACGTTGAATTTTGAGTAGAAAATGTTGCGATTTGAATAAACAATACGCAACATTCGAACTAAACATTTAACTATCTTGATCACGTCCTTAAATCTATCATGATCTAGATGAGTGAATAATTACATATTGACAACGTCGGATCGACGTAAAGGAAAACAAAAAAGAGGGATCACATCGTTTGTGTATCGAATTTTTACCTAGTTAGTTATCCGATTCATTTTTCAAAGTTCTTATTATACATTTCGTTAAAAATAAAAAAACACCGTAGTTGTCAGAGCCTTACTAGATGTACATGAATGGTGCAATTGACATGTATTCACGGGATTAATCGGACCGGAATGTTTAAACCACAAAAGGCATTGACCACCCATAATGCATTCTCATTTGAAGTTTCAACTAGTGGTGGTTCCAGACGTGGATTCATGAGATCTCATGTGATAAACATCAGAGAAGCACCGCGTATCAAATCTATTCAATTTTTCTATTTGTACATTCAATGAGAACGTGTTAGAAGCGGGGAGACCATTTCGGATCGATGCCGGGGCTCATGTTTGGTGGGGACATCGAAGGATGGACAGTTGTCCTCCATTAGTTAAGTAGCTCGATTTTCTTCCCTCATACCGACAGTGACCCGATCGAAGTGATTGCTTCTTCTTCGCTTCCACACTTTGTATTTCCTTCCCCGATCCAGCTCCATCAATCCTCCACCATTGACTCCATTCGAGAGTAGAGAGAGAGAGAGAGAGAAGGAGGGAGAAGAGCTGCTTCTTCTGGATCTCGACCTGGATCTTGCGTCTCGGACGGTTCTAACGCATCAGGTATCGTATTCTACCATCTTCTTGTTCATCCCAGATGAACCTAAGCTCACGAGACCTTTTACGTCTGTCCTTCGACCTCGAGTTCTTCGCGATCTTTGGCTTCTTCGATGCCCTTCTTGTGAATCCCAGCCTCCGCCCTTATGTCACACCTGATTACTTACTTATCATCACGCACTTCCAACCTTTCGAATCATCATAAAAATCAATAACTATTTTATACTTGGTGTTTCATTTTAACTTATCTTTTGGAACTGAGGTGCATTTTAACAGGACGATATGGAACCGGCTTAAGTTTATCCAAACATTAATTGATGGGATTTCAGTCTTACGAAATGGTCATCTTATTAATTATCGTACGTTTTTTTTTTCGAGATTTAAATATGCATAAGAAAAAACACCGCTCCATTTCAGACAAATAAAAATTGCTCAATTAAGAAAATTAAAGAACCTACAAAAACCACAGAGCTAAGCAAATTTCATAAAAGGTCCAGTCGGGTGAATATCTGGCTGGCCGGAGACAAGCTTTCGGTACCGGACAATACGAAAGCCGCAACGGATCCAAATGCCGGAACGCCAGCTCAAGTTCCAGCCACGCACCAGACGAATTACGTGCTCCTTTTGACCAGATGCTTACGTGGCGTCGTACCATTGGGTCATTACGATGCTACCGACAAGTTGATCCGGTCCCTCTTTCGTAATTTCCCACAGACTGCTATACGCGTTGATAATTTCCACCTCACGCGCTCGACTCGTTTCCGCTGCTCTGTATATATATGCATTGCACACGCCATGGACAGTCTCTATTTCTTCTTCCTCTTCTTCTTCTTCTTCTTCATTGCTTTTATCAGACCAATACTTGTGACTCTTGTGACTCCATATACTCTCACACTACTGCTCTCTGTTCGCTCACAGTCATTTCGGCTCCAGTGCTTCACTTCTCAGCTCCGGCAACAGGATCTGCTCAGCTAACTCGGCAATGGCGGACCGGGTCCACCCTCGCGACTCCCCCCCGCCGTCTCCGCCTCTCTCGCCGGAGCTCGACTCGCCGCGGAAGCCCCTCCCCCAGCTCGAGGACAAGCCGGTCCCTCCCCCGGTCCCGGGCACCTACGTGATCCAAATCCCCAAGGACCAAATCTACCGCGTCCCCCTGCCGGAGAATGAAGGCCGACAGAGGCCGCGCTCCCACCGGGAGACCCGCCGCCTCCGGCGCTGCTGCTGCTGCTCCATCGTCGCTGTCGTCGTGCTCGTTGTCCTCCTCGCCGCCGCCGCGGGCATCTTCTACCTCGTCGTGAGGCCGCAGGCGCCGGACTACGCCGTCAGCGGCATCTCCATCGGCGGACTCAACCTGACGTCCTCCTCTTCGGTGTCGCCGGCGATGGACGTCACCGTCCGGGCGAACAACCCGAACGACAAAATCGGCATCTACTACCTCGAAGGGAGCTCCGCGGCAGTCTACTACGCCGACATAAAGCTCTGCGACGGCGCTCTGCCGGTGTTCTACCAGCCATCCAACAACGCGACGGTGTTCGACGCGGCGCTGAAGGGAGGGTCTATGGTCCTGACGAGCGAAGCGCGGCAGGCGCTGGTCAGCGATCAGAGCCAAGGGAGAGTGCCGTTGACGGTGAAGGTAACGGCCCCGGTGAAGCTCAAGGTCGGGGCGGTGAAGACGTGGAAGATTACCGTTAAGGTGACGTGCGACGTAACGGTCGACAAGCTGACGGCGATGGCCAAGATTGGATCAAAGGAATGTGATTATGGGGTTGACATATTCTGAGGAAGATAGCTTGTCGTGCTGTATTAGAATCAATAATTATGATTTAATTATTCTTTTGTGGGGAAGCCTGTGACTTTTGTAGCCTCTCGTGTAAAGTCTGGTGGTATATAATTTGAGAATAACGGTGAAAAACAATGAATTTAATTATAATTAAACTTGGTGAGCACTCTCCTTCCTCTTTGCCCTTACTGATCGCCACCCCCGCCACCGACGGCGTTGGAGGAGCTCGGGCTCTCACGGCAGCCGTTGCAGTCGTTGTCGCCGCCGCTTAGCAATGCGCGAGCAGCCATGAGCACTGATTCTTCGTAGCGGGAAGAGAAACGACGATGGATGCGAAATGAGGGGGAGAGGGTGGAGAATTTGTAGCGTGTCTAATATATGCGTGGAGAGCCAGAGTGTACATGAAGTGTTCGACGAAAAGGCAAACGCAGATAATCAAACACTCTTCAGGATTCTACTCCTCTCTCTCTCTCTCTCGTGCGCGCTCGCTCGCGATTGTGTGGCAAGCCTTCGGGACCCAACACGGTCTGCAAGAACAGAGATAATCGAACACTCTTCGGGATTCTCTCTCTCTTGTAGCAAGCCTTGGGGACCCAACACGACCTGCAAGAACCCTTTTTTTGCGGGGGATTGATTTAGGTATTAAGATAATGAGGAAGCGGGTGAAAGCTATGGCTTTTGGATGGTTCCGAATTCGCAGAGACCAAGAAAAAAAAGGAAAAGAAGAAGGAAGGCAAGAAGCGAGAGCAGGCGAGGCGGTGGATGAGGGCGGTGATGGTTAAGAGGGAGGTTTCGGCATTTCGGCGGAGGAATTCGAAACTGTACATCGGTGTTGGAGGAAGCACGTCGAGCGTTTGACGAGCCCGTTATAGCTCTGTAGCAATTGTTATCAAAACTTACAGAAATTATAGGCAAGGGACAGTGTTCGTAAACCAAATGAATTTGTAGAAAACAAAACCGGACAGCAAGTATGTTCACAAATACTTATGAAAGGATCAATAAACAATTAATACAATGAAGAAGGAAAGAAGTCGATGGAACCTGAATTCTTCTAAAATGGACAAACGAGCGGAAGAATAAGATTTGATTCGAGCCCGACAATTTAATACCGTGTCCTTAAGACAAATTTGCCCGCCTATATACGTACCTAGGCCGCCGGACAATTGCCTCCCATGATAGAACGAATTGCAGCCCCTCTCTCGTGGTATAGCAAGGAGAGACTCGTCGAACGCAACTTGTATTCTGACTTAATCGCACAAAAGTGGGGTACCCCTTGGGGTCCAACCTCATTTGGAAAGCTCCCACTAATATACCTTCACTCTCCTCCACACTTGTTCTATGTGAGACTCCTTTCCTCACTTCTCATTCACTTTACTCTAGGGACCAAGTCCCAATAATCCCCCACATGAATGAGAAGTTCAGCTCACATGACTCTTCGTAGATGCATGAATGAAATGAAATGCAAAGTGCGATTATTCAATGAGAGATTGTTGCATCAAGATAGGTAGTCTGACACTTTGAACCTTCCCTAGTGAAATCTATCGGACTTGCTCGATCAATCAGTAGACTTGATGTCTTTGAACCGCCAACCTTTAATGCAAGCCTAGACAATAGAAAACACACAACTTTCTCTCATATACAGTTGGTTCTCACTATTGTGTCCGTTTTGGCCATGAACACCGCCTGGTCTCATGAGTGTTTGTAGAGAACCGGCCTTTCGAATTCTCATAGAGGCGGCCCTCACTTCGCACTCACATGGGTGAATTATGAATTTCATGATATATCATATATCCAATTCAGATTCATTAAAAGCTTACGCTTTGCCTTATCTTGTTAGTACTGTCTTCCACGGGAATGGGTATTAGTTGACAGTATACTAAACTGTCTTCATAACTTAGTTGTCCCTTTGAACCTAGTTCTTGAGATCTCCAGTCATTTAGGTAGGGTGTCCGCTATGAAGACTTAATTTACAGGCCTTAGACCCATTCCGTTGGATGTTTTGTTAACTAACTCTCTAGTTAAGCCTTTTGTAAGTGGATTCGCAATATTATCTTTAGACTTCACATAGTCTATCGTGATGATTCCACTAGAGAGTAGTTGTCTCACGGTGTCGTGTCTTCGACGAATATGTCGAGACTTCCCATTGTACATAACATTATTTGCCCTTTCAATCGCCGCTTGACTATCATAGTGAATACACACAGCTGGCATAGGTTTGGGCCAATTAGGGATGTCTTCCAAGAAATTGTGAAGCCATTCAGCTTCTTCACCGGCCTTATCCAAAGCTATAAATTATGCTTCCATTGTTGATCTTGCTATGCAAGTTTGCTTGGATGATTTCCAGGACACTGCACCTCCTTCAAGTGTAAATACATACCCACTTGTCGATTTAGTGTCTTTCATGCCGGTTATCCAATTTTCATCACAGTATCCTTCTAGTACTGCAGGATACCTTGTATAGTGCAATGCATAATTTTGAGTATGCTTCAAGTAGCCTAGTAGACGTTTCATTGCTGTCCAATGACTTTTATTAGGATTGGCTGTAAAACGACTCAACTTGCTTACAGCACAAGCTATGTCCGACCTAGTGCAGTTCATGACATACATTAAGCTACCTAGTAAACTGGCATACTCATTCTGAGATTCACTTGCACCAGTGTTCTTGAAAAGATGTAAGCTCACATCTATCGGAATCTTCTTAGGTACAATGTTTAAATTCTTGCCTTTTTCAAGAATTTTCTCAATATAATGAGATTGGGACAGGGCTAATCCTTCATCTGTTGTGAGGATTTTGATTCCCAGAATGACATCCGCGACTCCCATGTCTTTCATGTCAAACTGTCTTTTGAGCATGCGTTTGGTCGAATTAACAACCTCAATATTGCTGCCCATTATGAGCATGTCGTCCATATACAAGCAGAGGATAGTGGTACTTTCTCGAGTGTTCTTAAAATATACACATTTATCACACTCATTTATTTTAAAACCATTCGACAACATTACTTGGACATACTTTTCTTTCTTGACCAGGAACAATGAAGCTTTCAGGTTGTTCCAAGTAAATTTCTTCCTCGAGGTCCCCATTTAAGAAAGCTGTTTTTACATCCATTTGATGAATTTCAAACCTATACACTGTAGCTAAAGCAATTAACATCCTTATAGATGTAATTCTAGTGACAGGTGAATACGTATCAAAATAATCAAGGCCTTCTCGTTGCTTGTATCCCTTGACCACGAGTCTCGCCTTATATTTGTCGATAGTATTATCTGCTTTCATTTTTCTCTTGAAAATCCACTTACATTGTAGTGGTTTACTGCCAGGAGGAAGGTCAACCAATTCCCAAGTATGGTTGGACAAAATCGATTCAACTTCACTATTGATAGCTTCCTTCCAAAACAGAGTTTCTGGAGACGTTACAGTCTCTTGAAAAGTCCGAGGCTCATTTTCTAACATATATGTTAGAAAATCAGGACCGAGAGACGCCGAGGTCCTTTGTCTTTTGCTACGTCTTGGTTCATCTTCAACAGGATCATTTGTAGACATAATATCTTGAGGTCTTTTATTGCTTTCAATTGAATCATATACAATGTTGTATGGGAATGTATCTTCAAAGAACGTGGCGTCTTTCGATTCAATGATTGTACCAACATGTATATCTGAGACCTCAAATTTATGAACCAAAAACCGATATGCACTACTATTGAGAGCATATCCAATGAAAATACAATCAACAGTTTTAGGTCATATCTTAACCCTTTTAGGTTTAGGAATCGTGACCTTAGCTAAACACCCCCACACTTTGAGATATTTCAAATTAAGCATTCTGCCTTTCCATTTCTCATAGGGAGTTAGATGTGTCTTTCTGTGGGGAACTCCATTCAAGATAAAGTTTGCGGTTAAAACAGCTTCCCCCCTACAAATTATGTGGTAAACCGGAACTAATTAACAATGCATTCATCGTTTCTTTTAAGGACCGGTTCTTCCTTTCTGCCACTCCATTAGCTTGTGGCGCATAAGGAGGAGTTACTTGATGAATAATTCCAGATTCTGCACAAATTTCCTCAAAAGGAAATTTATTCACCTCCTCGATCACTTCTAATTGCTTTAATTTTCTTTTGCAATTGATTTTCTACTTTGACCTTATAAGCTCTAAAAGCATCAATTGCTTGGTCTTTGCGAGTAAGTAAATAGATATAACAATACCTAGAGCTATCATCTATGAAAGTGATAAAGTAATTCTTCCCACCTCTAGACGGTGTTGTTTTCAAATCGCAAATGTCCGTATGAATTAAATCTAAAGGTTCTATGACTCTTGTATCAACGGAATTAAATGGTAGCCTAGAAAATTTAGATTCAACACATATCTTACATTTCTCACTCGGGCATTCAAGCGTTGGTACAAGCCCCATTTTCATCAATTTCTTTAATGACTTGTAATTAACGTGTCCTAGTCTTACATGCCAAATGAAAGGAGACTCAACAACATAAGCAACAAATTTTTTATTAGAAGTCTTTGTGGGCACAACAGTCATTACATTTAGCTTAAAGAGGCCATCATTAAGGTACCCCTTGCCTACATACATATCGTTCTTCGAGAGCACAAACTTGTCAGCTACAAACGCTAGCTTAAAACCATTCTTGATGAGAAGAGATCCGGACACTAAGTTCTTGTGGATATCCGGCACATGTAGAACATCAACCAATGTCACGGTTTTTCCCAAAGTCATCTTCAGAATAATCTTCCCAATGCCTTCAACCTTTGATGTGGAGGAGTTGCCCATATATAGTACTTCATCTCTTGCCATGGGCGTGTATGTGGAAAACATATTTCTACTCGCACAAATGTGACGAGTAGCTCCAGTATCCACCCACCACTCCTTGGTGTTCCCCACCAAGTTGCATTGCAATATCACAGCAGCAAGATTGATATCGTCAACGCCGATAGAAATCTGGTCCACCACGTGAGCTTGAGATTTCTGCTTCTTCTTGGCTCTACACTCCTTGGCTCGATGTCCAGCTTTGCCACAATTAAAACACTTGCCAGTAAACTTCTTCCGACCTTGTGCGAAACCCTTCCTTGTCTCTTCCTCTTCTTGTTGGTTTTTGTTGCTTGTGCCTCAATTACATTGGCCTTAGACAAAGCAACATTTCTGCTCATCTTCTTTTCAGCATTGATGTTATCCTCCTCTATCCTTAGTCGAACAATCAAGTTCTCCAATGATAACTCCTTTCTCTTATGCTTCAAGTAATTCTTGAATTCTTTCCACAAGAGCGGTAACTTCTCTATGAATGCAGCCACTTGGAAAGATTCGCTTATGGTCATCCTCTCAGCATGGATGTCATGGACAATTACTTGGAGTTCTTGGACTTGGCTTAGGACAGATCTGTGGTCCACCATCTTGAAGTCCAGGAATTTGCCGACGATGAACTTCTTCAATTCGGCATCTTCCGTCTTATATTTCTTTTCAAGATTTTCCCACAACTCTCTAGCCGTTTTCAACGGCTGTAGACATTGTACATGGAGTTATCCAGACCATTCAGAATGTAATTGCGGCATAGGAAGTCAGAATGCTTCCATGCATCTACTGCAGCAAACCTTTCTTTGTTTGTCTCTCCTTTGTCCAACTTTGGAGCATCCTCCATGAGGAACTTCGCCAAGTTCAATGTCGTGAGGTAAAACAGCATCTTCTGTTACCACCTCTTGAAATCAGTCCCATTGAACTTCTCCGGCTTCTCTCCATGAGTCGGAGCCGACGCAACTAAGGGCACCATCGATGATGTAGCACTTGCAGCCATGACCGAACACTATCCAGAACAAAAAAAAATTGTCTTAAGATTGTTATCAAAACTTATAGAAATTATAGGCAAAGGACAGTGTTCATAAACCAAATGAATTTGTATAAAACAAAACCGGACATCAAGTATGTTCACAAATACTTATGAAAGGATCAATAAACAGTTAATACAATAAAGAAGGAAAGAAGTCGATGGAATCTGAATTCTTCCAAAATGGACAAACGAGCGGAAGAATAAGATTTGATTCGAGCCCGACAATTTAATGCCGTGTCCTTAAGACAAATTTGCCCGCCCATACACGTACCTAGGCCGCCGGACAATTGCCTCATAGGATAGAACGAATCGTAGCCTCTCTCTCGTGGTACAGCAAGGAGAGACTCGTCGAACGCGCCTCTTGGTAAAAAGTCACTATTGCTTCTGAAGCAAAAAAGAAATACGCTGAAAGGAAATTAAAAAGCCCGACCCGGCCCGATCCGAGCCGGCCGGCGCGCATGTGGTGGTCACTGGCAAGCTTAGGTCCTCTCTCTTCCACAAAAGTGGAGTACCCCTTGGGGTCCAACCTCATTTGGAAGGCTCCCACTAATATACCCTCACTCTCCCCCACACTTGTTCTATGTGGGACTCCTTTCCTCACTTCTCATTCACTTTACTCTAGGGACTTGGTCCCTCCAACAAAAGGGACCAAGTCCCAACAACAACGTCCATTACCATCCTCGGGTGACTCTTCCAGTACTTCAGTCCATCGACCATGCAAAATTGCCAATTGTAAGTGAAATGAAAGCCACCTGGCTTGGTTTATAGTTCAATTAATCATCTTTTGTTCCAATAAACTTGATCAAGATCCGTGTTTCTCGATGGAAAGTTTAGTGCTTGTTCGATTAGAGATGAAGAGAGCTTCGCTTGTGTCGCATATGATTTTGATGCCATGAGAAGCATATTAAATCGGGGGTCGCAAATGGAAAGAACCGTATTATTTACTGCTATAATTACTTCGCGTAATTCATTCAAATCTGACATAGTATGCTGAAAATTTTAGAAAGAGTACAAGCGGACCGGACCGCCTTTGTAGCAAAACTTTGGTAGAATCACCGTGTTGCGAATCTTGCATGCATTTGATAATGCATGATCTAATACCGCAATGTCTTGTAGTAATATGATAAGACGTTACAGCAACGAGAGAGGTCTTATTAAATATCACCTTGCACCTCCTCGCCATTTTCACGCCTTCATCCATAATTTGACGCCCGAGCTCCCTTATTGACTCAACAAGCTAGTCCATGGAGTCGTCCATCCTTCAAATGACACAATTAATGAGAAAAATTGCTAAGACTGGAGCCCTTTTCAAGTCAAGCATGGGTTGGATCTAAACCGAGCCGAGTCGGGAATGGGTTTTCAAAATCATATAATGAAGGAATAACGACAAAAATGGCCCCTAAATTATGGTCAAATATGCAATGTGGTCTCTTAAGTTTTAATTTATTCAATGTGATAAATTAACTTTAACTTAATATGCAATTTAGTACTTCAACTTTCAATTTGTTCAATGTGATTCATAAACTTTTAATGAGTATTCAAGCTGATGTTTTGACCACATTAAACATTTTCAAGTAATTCATGGATTATTTTGAACATTAATTTTGAACAAATTGAAAGGTCAAGAATCATATTACACATTTGACTAAAGTTCAGAAACCATTTGTATTATTTTCACTATTATGATTACGAATAAATTGATCAATATGAATTAAATAGATCAATTTGAGTCATATCATTTTCAAATTAACTCACCTACTTTGACAAATCTATGCTCAAACCATTCCTCCAAAATTCACATTATAAAATGGTGCGGCGATTCAACTTCGACTGTGGGAACGCCAGCCCAAGCGTAGGGATTTTTCTCTACGGGAAGGTCAAGGGCAAAGCTCCCTGCTTATTTAGTAATCTCTCCCATTGCTAACCACTGCATGGTTTTAGCTTCAACACTTCCATGGTTCCCCGGCCCCGACGAATGTGATTAGCCAGGGGCAGTCGACCACGACTCAGGAAGACGAACGACAGGCTTTTCTTGACTTGTCAAAGACATAGCCGACTGTAAAAATTTTATTACAATTTTTTCGAGTTCACAAAACTCATATACAGGAAGCTCTGTTGGCGAAGCTCTCTTTCCGTTTGATAGAGTCCTAGCTAGAGCCGTAAATAAACCTACCACCCTGCCTATGAACATCTCAACATACAAATTTCGCTCGACTCTTTTTATTTCCCGCCACAAGATGGCACAATAATTATATAAACACCCCCCCACCACCCAAAACGACAAAGAAAAAAAATAGTGCTTTATTTTCCACGTAAAAAAGCCCGTAAACAAAAAGAAAAGGAGAGAAAACTCACTGAATTTCTAGTTTCCAGATTCTCTGAGGAGCTTCCAGTTGAACTTGACACTGTATGATCCTCCCGTGATGGCTGGATCACGATGCTGTACTGAATGCTGATAACATCTCATGATTGGGACTTCGACTTATCATATTTGCTTTTGGATTCTTGGATCTCTTTTCCAAGGGATATGTACATATCAACAGCAGACTCTGCAAATTTATTCAACTTACCAAGAAATCCAACCAAGCTGGATCGGAAGCGGTCCAAACCTGTAGTCCAGTAGTCCTCCGAAACGTAATCTCTCAAAATATTAACCTCTGAATCAGCCCCAGATCCACCTTCCCAGGACGTTGGTGGCGTTTGTGGATGTTTCGTGTTCTTTACTTGGTTCCTTTCTTGACGTGGTAAAATATGGTGGATTTCTGTGGCTAAACCTTTAACCGACTCTGCCACATCCTTGGAAGGCAAAGCCTCCAGCTTCTCCAACCACAATCCACAAGTGGCATAGATTGGCGGCCCGTATTTCCATAGTGGTGTTGGTTGGGCCCGCCTATTTCTCTTGGGGATTTTACGATTAAGCAAGACGCACTTCCCAAGCCAATTGTTTATGGCCTCCAGGTAGTTCTTCTGGGCTCCAATCCACTTTGTAAAACTTGAAGATAGTGAACTCAGTTCATTTTCGAGATGGAGAGTTATCTGCCGGTATGCTTCAGAGTACAACGGGACTTTAGTGCTGCTGCCGCTGTGAGCTACTGAGATTATGTTGAACTGAAGCTTGTGACACTCAAACATGACTTCCCACATTTGACCTAACCTGCATCACGAGAAGCAGCACCTCTAAACGAATCCTTCAAATGAAGATCGAATTGATTGCAAATCACTGATACAGATACTACAAAACGTTAATACCAAGATTTAGGAAGGTAGGAACACAAATCAAGCACAAGCAGCATATCATATTAGCAAGTTTCCCCCAGCAACAGACTTGCACTCACCTTTGGTGTACTAGAGCTTTGCAGAACCCAAAAAGATCAGTCCGTTATCAATCTATCTGACTAATAGGTTACACAGTCCAAGCCATTAGTCATCATTTCTTATGTATGTTATCAGGTTAAATACCAAGCCATCGTTCAAATTCAAGTATTGAAGTTTGGCAAGCAATACGCAGCGTTCCTTATGGCTTTTGATGATTAATGTGTCCTCAAATTAACATTGTTTCTGATTGTCCAAATGACGGCATCTACTAAACCAAGAGAAACAGTTTTCACATAGTGCATTTATCATCTTAGGACAGTGTACTAACTAGGCATTGATGCGATCGTTCCACCAATCCTCCACCTCAGAGATGAAGCACCAAGAGAATGAACTGATTAAAAAGCAACCATCCTCAGTCAAGCATGAAGTAGCTCGTGCAACATATGACTGGCAGAGTACATTGCATCATAGTTCCACAACTGATGTGCACACAGGAAAAAGAACGCAACTACTATAGACCTCAGAAAAGGAAGCCACCCGGCTCATACCCTTCAATCAACTCTTCCAGCTGAGGTTGAAGCTCTTTGTCACGTAGTTCTTCTATTCTCTTTGAGATGGAATCAATTCTGTGAATGGCAACCATGACCCTCGAGTGTGCATCCTTGATGGAAGCACGAGTTTTTCCGATTCTCACAGTTCTTTCCTCTGAATCCAGATGTCCTTTCGATTCCAATTGCCTTAAAAATTTACATTTGACGTCATAATCCCTCCTGATCTCGTCGCAAGCCTGAAATATCAAACATTTGCAATCGACTTGAATTTAAGTAAACAGCATAAAAAGTTGAAGGCAAGAAAGCAAAGTTATTCTGTACAAGAAGAATCTTCAAAGGAGCAACACGGTAAGAATATAGAGAAGTCACTATATTGGTGCGTCTACAGATAAAAGAAGAAGGTGATAAAAGAAGGATCATTATTTAAAACGCTGCCAGTGGAAGTTTACTTCCACCACAAGCGGCATTCATCACCATCAATTGTGTGTTAGTGAAAATGTGGATGTTCACAATCAACACAACAATGGTGATGACAGCCATTTGCAGAGAACTATTTCTCCACTGGGCAATATAGATCCATACAAGATATTAGAGGAGAGAGAGCAAGAAAATCAGAAACATATCCCTTCATCTTCAAATTAGGCAGTTCTAACTTATAAACCATGCTTTAAGGGGTCGATTACTGAACTTTCACTTAGATATCACAACACGTGACAAGATGTGGATCTGTGAAATCACAAGAGATATACTAGTATAAGATGCCGAGAGAAAGATAACCAGCACCCTGTTTGTTGTTAGAACAGTAGCCACAGATACAACAACCAGACAAACTGTTACTCCCAGCACAAACATGAAAATCCAATTCAATTTGAATCAGATATATATCTGACTAGGGTCAACTTCCAAAATACCATAGACAGCTCTCTGTAATTCAGTACTCATCAGGAAACTACAGTTAACTATTCACACCAATCAAACCACCATTAAGCATCATAACGATATAGGCAAAAGGGTATCAAAGGATCCAATCATACAGATAATGATTTCTTCAAATGAGTCCACACACATTCATCTTGTTTTTGCAGACCACAAGAGTAAACATGCCAATGATACATATATATAGGACAAATATGTCATTATTGTAGTATAGTCACGACGAGTAGTTCATAATAGTACCTTGACTTCATCATAGAGCTTTCTCTCCCAGGCATATAGCCTATCCAAGGTCGAGGCATGGCTTCCAGATATCATGCAGAAACTGCCAATGTAATCGCCATTAACCTCCTCGCTATCATTCTTTAAGTTCAACCCTAAAGGATTCGTTGATGAAGAAGAGCGAGACGATTCCATCCTATGCCAAGTTAAGTACTTCATGGCCACCTGAGCAGGCTCTAGGTAACAAAATTATGACAAAAAGATCACAGAGACAAGAATAATTAATTCAAAGAAACAGCCCATCATTAAAGTAAGACTTTCACAAGCTATAAATAGTTTCTTTTGCTTTCCAAAACAGAACATAAAAAAATCTATATTCCATGTCTCCCCCCCACTATGCCGCAAAATCATGCTGAGATGGCCTACTTTTGACATGCTTCTTGTAACTCATGAGATTGATGAAAAGACCAATGCACCAATACCAGTTCTTCAGTTATTGTACAAAGTGATCACAACTGTCTTCAAGAGTTACATAGAGCATACCTTCTTGAATATGCCGACGATCCTCCCCGCAAGAAAAACATGACCTAAGGTACACGGAAAATACTGATGCACCTGCCACATCAAAAGCTATGCTGTTGGAAGCATATAATTGCAGCTCAGAAGAAAGCTAGACCATTAACCACATTCTTTAGCTGAATATGCATGGAATATTGATCAAGGTCATTGTTCTCAGGCTTCACACATCTTATACTCGACAATTTTCAATTGGTACAAAAAGAAAGTGAGCGGAAGAGAGAAGAATTCCATACGTTCTTTCCCTGGAAATATTGGGCGAAAAGCCAACTCATTGGCTTCTAGCTTTCTTGGAACTTCTTTCCCAGATTCCGATGCTTTTATGAAAAGAGAACCAATATCTTTAATGCTTGAAGAGAAATCCTTTGCTGTGACCTTCTGTTCATCATAGCTGTCTTTCGCAGGAGTTCTATTTGTCTCAGATGATGGAGCAACAGCAGGTGATTTGCCCCTTCTTGATGACAGATCTGGAGACTCGCCTTTGTCTCCATCACCTTCTGAAGTTGCATTTCTCACTGAAGGCACAGAGGGAGGGGGACAAGACATAGATTCCTCATTTACCCGATTGACATTTTCAAACCTGCGAACCAGGTTCTCTGTGGAAGGCTCATCAAATTCGTCATCTGAATCCTGAGATTCTTCAGTTCTGTCTAAAGAACCCTTCTCTTCATCATCTTCCAAGTCGGGTATGCCCTCCTCTTCCCTAAGCCTTTTAATGTCATCAACATCTTCAAACCCCTGGTTCATGCGCTTCCCCTCTTGAGAAGAAAATTGATGGTCGATTGGATGGAATAAACCAAAGAAATCCCATTGGGGAGTTCCAGGTGGAACGGGAGAACCTTCCAGTGCTGGTGCTTCTGGTTTTTCAAAGGAATCCGGTGTAGTATGCCGTGGAGTACTAGAAAAAGTCACTGTCCCCATGGTAGGTGATGGCAACTTTTCATGAACTTCTCTAGAATAGCTACCCGTGAATTTCATATGATTCACATGATAAATGGTAGAGGTAGGAGGAGGAGATGGAGATGGAGATGCAGTGTAAGCTGCATCTACACGGTGCGATAATGATGGAGAGGAGAATGAAAAATGCGAAAGGGACTTCTCCATCAACGCAAGTGGCTCCGGTGTTGCACTAGTCGATGTGTAGAAAGATGATTCCACATGGACGTCAGGTTCGACAAACTTCCCGAGAGCAGTTCCTGTGTTCCTTAGTGACTGAATGTAGATAACATGAGCCTCCGCAAGATAACACCTACCATCAAGGGCTTGCTTGATAAACTTCTTCCTTTCCCGGCATAGCTGCAAGGCCTTATCTTCTTCAACCTTAGAAGTTGCAGCCCCCATACTGCAACAGAGCAACGAAGATATGCTACTCAGCAAATTGGATAAGCTTAAGGCAACTTCCTAAAACTTCGCCAAAAAAAAAAATCTTATAGCATAATTAAAACTACTACTTGCCAATACCGTGGCACTTTTAACTCAGTTTTACTCCCAAGCTGAAAAATACATCCCGCCTGACTAAATCATCATATCTCGAGCCTAACTAAATAAATCATGTAAACAGGGGAATGCGTTCTAGTGATTTAGGAGTGGCACCCCATGTCCCTTTAGCCAAATTGACTGCAAGACGAACCGCGAGCTGTGGAGTGTCGCCTATATACTTTTGTTGATCTTGAAAACGGCAATTTTCATTTGGCCAAAGGTAAAAAACAAACACAAAAAACCGGAAATTTGCAGCATTCGTCTCCTAAAAGAAGGAAAAGCAAGGCAAATAGGGGAAATGACCACAAATATACACGAACCGCACCATCCTAACTCACAGGGAAAAACTGATAAATTGGCAGAAGAAGAAGCTAGGAAACACCGTCACATGGGCAATCCCTCAGGGCAAGAAATCATTTCCAAACTCTGAGAAATCATTTGACGCATGGAAAGAATATTCCTGCCTGCGTGCGTACGAGAGAGAGAGAGAGAGAGATCACAATTCAATCCGCAGCGCCGACGTAACCAATCTAAATACGCGGAATCTGATACGCAGAGGCCAGATTACATTGCCAAAATCCAGAAGACAGATACCCAGCGGGCCGAGAGACAGAGAGAGAGAGAGAGATTCGCCAACTACCGCACCAAATCGTCAACACAGATCCTAATCAGAAGGCAAAGACACCGACGAACCCAGCGAAATTGAGTCCCTCCAGAGCCCCATAGACCACCGCAATCAATCGCGGCAAGCGCCGAAACGCAATGTAGAGACAGCTCGAAGGCGAAGCGAGGTCGGGAGAGAGAGAGCGAGCGCGAGGGCGGTTCGTGTGGGTGGGTGGGTGCGCGTGCTCGAAGTTACCTGAGAAAGGGGAGGGCAGTCGATCAGCGGGCCCGACGGGAAGAGCTCGGAATTCAGAGATAACAGGGCCGCCGCCGGGAGAGGATCATTGCACCATGTGCCCGGGATACACAGAAAGAGAGAGAGAGAGAGGGAGAGAAACGGATGAACGACTGGGGCGGTCTCCGACTTCATGCAGACGGAGGAGGGAGTTAAAAAGTGAGGAGGAGGAAGCAGGAGGACTGTGAGTGGAGTGGAACGCGGGACCCGCGTGCCTTGTCCGCTTTTCCCCCCCATCTTTTGACCGTCGATCTAATGGAGATGGACGGTCCGCATTCTCCTCCTCTCTCTTCCCATCTTTTGTTTTTTCTTTTCTTTTCCTCTTTTCTTTTTCTCGATATTTAATTTAACTTTTCGTTGCGTTGCATGTACGTGCGCTTCCTCATTTTGTTATTCCTCTCTTCCTTCTTCTTCTTCTTCTTCTTTTTTTAATCCCTTTTTTTTCCGGCCAGCGTCACCGTCAATTCGTCCGCTTCCTCATGTGACGCGACCTCCCCCACTTCCTCATCCTCAAGTCCACGTTCATGCGCAGGTCAATCGGCATTCAGCACTAATTATGAACATTAATTGTATACTACTAAATTAATACGCCGTCCGCGGAATGAGACGTTTTTCGTGAAATTTGGAATCGTACATTGTCAATTGAATTCTTATAGACCTCGCAATATATGAAATCAAAACCATGTCCATACTCCGATCGAGTTTAAAATTACGGTTAGTTGATTTTCTTGTGTCGGATTTTTGTAGAATTTCAGAGAGAGGTGAATTATTTTAGGTTTGTCGTGGGCTAATCTTCCAAGAGTCTTTTAAGTAGGAATCGATCCCGATGCCACCCAATTGCATGATTGGGGTCCACGTGGTTGGTCTTACCTACCTGCCTTGCAATTCGAATCCCTGGGCTACCCTTTATACTATAGATTTGAGGAATTTCTATGCGGAAAAGTTTAAAAAAGAAGAAATCGAATAGTCTTTGAGAATTACTAGTTTAGGTTGTTCGTCTGATGCACTAACCTAAAGTTATCATCAAGTTGAACTGCTTTAATCGAAATAGATCTTGCTTGGTCCAATGACTCTATTTTTTCTGTTTGTTTATTCGTACGAAACTACCTCGTATTGGATCGCATGTTTGAGGAGATCGATATTACTACTTGTTAGAATTTTCCGAATATCAAATTACGCTTTTATCTATGATTTTGAACTTTTAAAAAGCAACCTCGCAAAGTTTGCCATTTTTTTGGTAAAATATGGGAATGCTAGTGATATGGAGAAATTTCCTTCAAGTTTGTTTACCCAATGATTCCATAGCATCACATACAATTTTTACATAGAGCTGGAAGTAAATTAGCCTATTTCCTTCAAATTTTCTTATAAAGAATGTTTCGAAAAATAATTTTCCGAAAGATAATTGCATCTATCCCTTGGAATGACCGATTGATGAATAATGTTTTCAAGATGGACAACAAATTAACGTTCGGACATTTGCATCTCCAACAATATATATTTTCTGTTCATTCTTTCATTTTCACGAGCGACTCCGATGATCGCTTTTTTGGAAAAGAAATTATAATCAAAATCATCCGAAACGATGGCATCCGTTAAAGATGTTTTGACCTTTCGCAACGAATCCCTCAGAAAGTTTAAACCTTTATTATATTTCTGGCAAAAAGGGTACCAAGAAAAGTCCGAGCTTTCAGAAACGGCCATGATGCAAAACATATGTAAATTCAAGTACATACCCCCTTTTGCTTTGGTCGACAGAGCAAAAGAGGGAAGAAACGAAGGAGACAACTAGGAAAAGTCCCCAAAGCAGCACGGCGACTGAAGCTTTTTTTTTCATTACACATTTCATTCGTACGATTAAGGTTTCATTCATAATCTATTGTCTTTATTTTATGTTTCTTCTCCACGGCTCTATGATGTCGGACGGCGTACCCTTTTCATCATCTTTCTCTTTACTGAAGCTTTTCTGGCGACCAGGTTTCTGGATCGGGGGGGTGTTCATGTTCACATTCACGTTCACGAGACGAACGGCGCTTTTCTTGGGACGAATCAGATCGATGGGGCATGGGATTCTCTGGTCCACCAGGACGAATCAATGAGCATCAGAGACATGGAATTTTTTGTCAATTTACATGACAGGCTTTAAGCATATTCTCTCTTTACACGTCACTAGGGGGATATGACCATTGGAGAAGTACGAAGACGAACAGTGTCGTGGCGTTTTAGTCAAGATTCTCTTGCGTTTTGGTCACGCCCTACGCAGTCCTAGTCAAGATTCTCTTGCGTTTTGGTCACGCCCTGCACAGTCCTGAAAGTGCCTACGGATCGTAGAGGCTGGCCGACGAGGGCGCGACGGGTGGCCGGGTCCTTATGTTCGCACACTCGGTGCTCTCGACGTCGTTTTAGCAAGTGTGCATTGTGATTTATGACGGATCGGACCTTTTATGTCTCGCCCTTCGGATGTGGTTATTCCGAAATTCCAAATCGAATCGACCTGATTCGAAAGGATTATATCAACATTTTCATCGTTCAAAAAAGATCGTTAATCAAATTCCTATCATATGTGGACGTACTTGTATTGCATGGGAAGATGACCTGTGAATTTCTAATATAACGGGTGTCGAATCAAAAGAGTGGGTCATACGTCCACGATAATGTCTTGACGAGACAACGACGTCAACTATTGTGGCTAACCGCACCTAGTTTTTGCATATAGGAAACAAGATTCTTCCACGTGGGTTTGGTAAGTTGTCTTTGTCGGACATTTCCGCTTTCCCACTCCAATTTTTACGTGGATGTGAACTCCTTGAATATTTTCAATCTAAATCTAGCGTTCGAATTTAGTTTTAAATATTTCATTTTTATCAATTTTATCTAGTCCTAAATTTGCAGATGATTTTATAAATTCGATTTTAGATCTTTTTATAATTTGGCGATGCAGTAATTCTAGCTAATCTGAACAGAAAATCATGTCGATCAAGGTCATGCCGTATCGGACAGCCAGCATTCATATTGGACGGAAGGACCACACATTGGCATATCATTAAAAAATTTATGACTAAATTGTCCACCATAAAAAAATAGAATTTAGACCTTTTTTAACAATGTTCTGCAAATAAAATAGTTTGATAATATTTTGATGGCATAGTGCTGGTGGGATTCCTGGTATTCCTAGGAATCTCCGATCATGTGACCTGTGAACCCTGGTGAAGTCTTTAGCTTATAACGTCAAATGCCTCTTTGCAATCGAGAGTGAAAAAAAAAAAAACTAAGTGAAAAGGGCGAAGGAAGGAAGCTACAGGATGAATCCGAAAGTGGTCGAGAGATAAGAAAGCCGCATGAGGGATTAAAGAATACGAGGAGGGCATGTGATCCGACTTGGATCTGAGGGCAAAATGCCAAAAGACAGTATCGCCGCGTCAGTAGAACTTTGCCTTGTCCGGTTGCCAAAACCTGCTTTGATGTCCGAGCGTTTTAAAGCGCACTCCTTTGTGGGTGTACGGAACGATGGGCATCGCCACTCCGAATCAGAACGGCTAAATTCCGGCGAGGCTCAACGTTATAATTAGGGTTCCACGGAGTGACACTTTATCAAAAGAGACCGAAAGTTGAGGCCTTTTTTTTCGTGAACCAGGAGTTATAATGAATCTCATCTTAAATAAGAATTTGAGTGGTCAATTTGATATCGAATGGAGATTTACAGTGATCAATCTATCGACTAATCAAATGTTTTACGTGATCAGGTATTATTATTGAATGGCATTTTTTTATCATCTTTTTTTTGGGTTTTTTGTTCTTTCTTTATTTTCTTTCATTTTTCTCACACCTCCTTCTTGGCTCCTCCATCTCAATTTACAACCGCTAAATGATTTGAACACTAAAAATATAGAAATCATAAACACCCAGTTCTTCATCTCTCTTTCATCCCCACTAAGCAGTTGCCGTCACCTTCAGCGAGTCTTTAGTTTACTAGCCTAAAGCTTGTTGTCTACTCACTGAACAAATCTATACACATTGACCTTGTGATGTGATCAGAATCGCGGCAAATCCCACGAGTTGAAATTTATAATTAGCCCAAGTTAAAATATGCCTATTGTTGATATTTAGAAGTGATTTATCGATTAGCGATTTCACTTGTGAGTTCACGTGTCTAGCCTAATCCCCCATTTTGAAAAGCATCGAGAATGGCGGAAATATCCACTCGTCAAGAATGGCAGATTCTGGCGGCAGAGGAGTAGTGGAGGACGATGAGGCTTGAAGAAAGGAGGTTCACATGATCAATTCGAAAGGATTGAAGAGAATAATCTTTGCCAAAAAAAAAAACTTCTAATAAATCCATCTTCTCATTGTCGAGATCGATAAGAGCATGCCAAGTCTCGATCCATGCTACTCCTTGTCTCGCTATTTGATTTAAGAGAAGAAATCACTCTCCAGGTAACGCGAGATTCGAATACGCTGATCAGACTCCGACACTCGAGGGTCCCTCGACGTAATACATCCACCGATCCCGTATGGACGAATCTGTATCAGCGTTCTCATCTCATGAGCATTCAGGGACAGGTATGGACCAAAAAAGCACTCGGCACAAAAAGAGTGGGGGACTAGCCATTCGAGATGTACCGTCCATGTGGTGAAACCTTCGTCTTTTGGGAACCGACCAACGGGCAAGAGCCAACTAAAATGAGCTCCCTTTTGCCTTTTGTCCTTCACCTAAAGAATCCAAGCTACAAGCTGGCTTGCACGCAGAGTAGCCACAGAAAAGAAAGGCATCACTAGGTTGATGCGTCCTTTGATCCCCATGAATTCGATGGTAATCATCGTGTTTCCGTTCGGAAGGATGGTTTGAGTTTTGTACATTCTCTCAAACTCTCTCTCTCTTCTTTTACCAAAAGACTCGCGTTTCGGCTTTACGATATCACTCAGGTAAGCTGAGGATTTGAACACTTCACCGAACGAGAGCGGCGCGCTTCTCGTCAGTGTTCAGTTCTTCATGCATTAGAGAAAGGTCGAAGCAGGAACCTCTCGTAGATGATTTTTCTATCTATATATGATGAGCTGCATTGTCAAAATTGGATGCGCTTCTGCCATTTCACATTGAAAGTATCGCGTGTATAATAGTCATCTCTATGCCTACCTGACAACTTCTTTCTTCTCCTAAATCAACCATAAACGAGAAATTGTTTGCTTTACATAATAGACTAAAGATGGCATTTATTATTTCACTTAAAAAATTCATGATAAAGGAAAATATTTTCCACATAATGATTTAAGGAGAGCGGTATCCAGCTTGCTAGAAAGAGATAATTTCCCCGTAATTGAAGCTAGTTGTTTTTCAATCAATGATTAACGTTTTTCGCACATCGATTAATATCCCGTCATCCATTATTTGGACGGAACAGTTTTCCCTCAAACAAATTACCCTAAGCGGACAAATATATGAAACCCATCGTTCAATTTGCATTTAGTCGAATTGAGTCCTGACATAGGAATAGGAAAAGGCAATCGAAATTACACTTGGCTTCACTAGTGTTAGCGTTGGAACAATGGCTAATAGCATATTATGTTGTAAAAGAACTTGGCACATTCCTCTCCCCTCATCCCAAAAGGGAGGCCGCGCTTGGATGATACCGGAAAGTGCGGAACAAGCAGCAGCACAAGAGCAGGGTTCCCTAATCCAGATAACAGAAACCATTCTCTACACATTGCTGATTTGCAAAGACATACACGGAGCGAAAAACATCAGAACCCAATGACTTTCCTATGCACATGCTGTACTCCAGAACCCACATCGCCATCATGATCGTGATCATGAAAAAGGAGAGTTAAAATTCCAACCAAGCAAAGGACTGAGCCTACAAGAAGCTTGTCATACCGCTCCACCCAGTGGAATTTCAGCTGGCTAGCTCCATAAAACGAGAGAGCCACCAATGAGGTCATCACAGTTATGGTGCTGCAAATCCAAATATATTACCAACAACCAGCAGTTAATCTTCACTTTCTTGGAAGTGGGATGGGAAAAATTAGAAAAAAACAGAGAGATTTCCGCCTGAGAACTTAAAAATCTAATGAAAGAAAATGTCGTCAATAATCTGACTATCATACCATTGAAAAAGCTACCAACAGTGTTCAGATACATGAGGTCATCACAGTCATGTAATCCAAACAAATTACCAACAACCAGCAGTTAATCTTCACTCTCCCAGAAGAGGGATGAGAAAATCTAGAAAAAAACAGAGAGATTTCTGCCTGAGAACTTGGCAATCTAATGAAAGAAAATATCGTCAATAATCTGAATGTCAGACCATCAAATAAGCTACTGATATTATTCAGACACATGCACTGAAAATAGCAAATTGACAAAGATCAATGCGAAACAAAGATCATGTTACATACTTATCGGGCCAAAGTCTCAACAACAAATGTATCTACTTTTCATTTCTTTTAGTGTATAACTATTGTAGAGCACGCACAATCACATATACTACTATCATCTCACCATTATAAAAAGGCTATAGATCCGATATGTAACATTTCGAAGTCCAGTAATACCTGAAGAGCAGCACGATGATGGCAAGTACCATCATGGAAGATGAGTTTCCCACAGCAAGAAACACAGGAAGTGTGGTCGCACAAGGAGATAATGCCGGTACAAGAACCAGACCGGCAACGGCCATTTTCTCCATAGGTTGGTTGTGTGAATGACCGTGACCACCCTTTCCAGAAAAGAACAACAACACGTAGCCACCACCGAGAATTACAAGCAAAAGAGAAGCGAGTTTATGGACTGTTTCTTCGCCAGCAATCGTATTTGCCATTGTAATAGCAGTGATGCCAAGAAGTGAAGTAGAAATTACATGCAAAACTGCCCCAAATGCAGCTGCAGAGAAGAAAAGAATTCGTCATAAGAACTACTGGCACCAAAGCGGCCTAAGCAACTATCATCAATAGTAAACCAGACGAAACTGAAACGTGTTACAAAGTTTTTCAAACACCTGAAATTTGTTACCATGAAGAATCCTCGATTCACATAACAAAAACCTTCCCAGGGGTAATTACCTATTGTGAAACTTTCCACTTATTACCCGGCAGCCACCTACCTACTAGGCTGTCCCATTACGCAAGAATTCTATTCACAGCTTTGGTATCGGCACCCTTACACAACATTCTTAATCACAAAGCAAATCACCGCAAATTTTGCAAATTCTGCAAGAAAGAGAGCATTCACCATGTAGATTCCCTTTCCGATTTTCATTTTCCACGCAAAAATCCGACTATGAATTTCTTAAACAATAAAGCCTATCCTTTTCCTACCCGAGTAGAAAATCCAAAACAAGTTCTCTCTCTCTCTCTCTCTCTCTCTCTCTCTTTTTCCTTTCTTAACTCCAACAGAAACAATTCAACCACTCACTTCAAAAGTAGAACCAACAGCCCATTAACAGTCTTCTTTGCAGCCTGAAGATGCAAAGCATTTCCTCAACGTATGTTCAGACATTCGCATCTTCCTTGAAAGCAAAGCAGGAGAAGGAAACCAAAATAAATAAATAAATAAATTGCACCGAATTTGTCCGCATCCTTCACTATGCATCTGGCAGGAACGATTGATTAGGACAAAATAATAGATCTGCGATAAACCTCACCGCCATGCACAAGTATCCAACACGAAACCGCAACCGAAACACGTAAGAGTAGACAAGCCTACAAGTAAGTGCCATCGGTACACCAACAATGTCCAGAATCTGGAAAACAGCGAAATGGTGTAAAGACCCAAAAAGACTCTGAAAAGGTCTTGTCCTCCCTACAAGCAACAAACTCAAACCTAGCCGCACACGGCGTGAATCCGCACCAGGAACAGAGATCTGCAATCAACGCGCGAGCAAAAACACTCGCGACGAAAATGGAGGCACGGGGAGTGGAGGACAAGACGTACTGACAAGGAGAGTGCGGGAGAGGCTCCACTTCTGGGCGCGGCCGACGATGGAGAAAGGGAGCCAGTGCGTGGGGATGAAGGAATGCAGGAGCGACACCGTCGCGATCCCGCCGATCGTCGACAGATCCTCGGCGCTGAAGCCTTCCATCCGATGCCGCCCCACCTCTTTTCCCCGATTCTCGGAAGATCGTTAAACGCAGAGAGCGTGGAATCACGATTCGGTCGAGGAATTGAAATGGGATCGCATTCTGGATTGGGATGAGAGCACAGCTCGAGTATGTGTATCGGCGACAGCGAGTGCGAAAGATGAGAGCCGAGGCGGAGATCTAGCGGAAGAAGCCCAGAGCTGTCGGCTGCAAATTTTGCACTTCAACACGGGAAAGAACGAGAGAGAGATGTGTGGAAGTTCGCAATTTCCTTGGAGTTGGAGCACACCGAGAGATAATGAAACTGGACAAGTTGGCTTGCATGGGCCTCCATCGTCGCTTATGGCCCATATCGTGAAACGGTGCATGTCCCGAGCGAGGGATGGGCTAACGACGAGTCCGGGAACCGGAGTCCCCGCGTTCCGTCTCAGCGCCCGGCGTCGAATATTGGCGACGGCGAGCTATTACTGCCGGCACAAAGAGACTAATGGCCAGCATCCTCCCAGATACGGATGGCACGCCTAAGATTATTATCCGGCAGGCCAATACGAACCGAGCCGGGGGAGCTCCCGGAGCTTAAGGCAAGGAACTCGCGGCCAATTTTCGCTCCTTCCTTTCGTATAGTGCATCGGTGAAGTATAGCTAATGAAAGAAACGAAACCAATGCAACCCCAATTAGTAGTTGACAAAGATTTATCCCCTCTCCTGCCTTGCGCACCACCCCCATTCGAGGAACAACACCATGTCTCAAGGATTGCTGATTCCATAATTGAGGATTGACCTCAAACGGATAACCGATACCCGAATCCACATTAACATAAGCAGGCCCCTTCACGGGCCGATTGCTGGAAGACAGTAGCTTCCGTTGACAAAAAAAAAGTACATGGCTGATCTTGAACTCTTAGATGATAATGATAAAGCTCAATTTGTTCGTCTGTAAAACGTGGTTTAGATGCAATCCAACATCGACACATAAAAGGGCCACAAAAAGCTTCTCGAATTTAGCAATCAAACTTCTCTGATCAACATAAAAGCTCATCTGAATAAATGTAACACAATGCCCAGCTAAGCGAGTAAAGAAATGAAAATCTAAAGTGACAACTAAGCATTCCAAAACTTAATGCTCGCCAGGCATGCTCTTGATGATGTCAGAATCACCTGAAAATCACAGTTTGTTCTCCGTCAAACCAAGTCATGTGAATCATAGAACCATAGCGGTATTAACCAACAGGAAGTGAACTGATGCTTACCTGGGTCAATAATGCTAAGGCAGCATACCCTATAGTATTTTCCGCAGGCAGTGCCCAGGTCTACGTTGTCTGACACAGCAAAGGGAGAATTGTTCAGAAAAGATTATCAGACATCATGTTGATAACGATAAACAGCAGAAAAAAGTGACGATGGTCATTGCTCATAAATTAATTGTCCACATCTAAGAGGATCTACTAGCCATTTAATTGCTAAAAATTCCATATGAAAGAATGTGATGGCATAAACCTTCCATTCAGGTATAAACCTTTGCAGGAAGCCTGGTCACAACAATCAAACATAAACCCAAAAAACATGGGACAATCATTCGCCAGCTAAATTTGTATGACCAGACATGATAAGCATAATGCACTCAATAAGCAAACCATGACAACAACCATATCAAACATTGAAGATGACCAGACATGATCAGCATAATGCGCTCAATAAGCAAACCATGACAACAACCATATCAAACATTGAAGACAGATGTAGACAACCCCATTCTCAAGGCAGATTGCAGTCAAGCTAGGAAATCATATAGCCATAAGCAATCACGAGCAAGATGCTAAAGAACATAACAAACTTGCAGCCATTACTTGAAATGAGTTTTCAAAGTAACAAAGCGTATGAACATAAGTACAAAGACAAGATAAGATTGGCATCTGAGGGAAAAGACTTACTTCCGTTGTAGTGATGCACTCCAACCTTCGCCAACATAGCATAGTACTCTATCTCGGACTTCCGGAGAGGAGGGCAATTGTTAGCAATGATGACCAGCTTACCTGACAAACAAATTCACACTACAATATTAAACCCATAGCAAGCTTAATGCCAAATCCTCCAAATCTAAACCAATCGCTGTCATTAAATACCACTGAAATTATCCTAGTCCGGTCATTTAACCTGGGGATTTCACTGTGAAATCCAGATTGGAGTACTACAACGCAGAATTCAAACTCAAGACCATTCTCAATCATCGATCGATCCACATATTGGGCTGTTACTAATGATTTCATTGGTCAAACTGCTTATTCATGTCCAGGCTTTTGCTTCTTGGACATGCCAAAACTCATTCGCGCACTAATCAACCACCAGACTACAAAGAATCCTATAAGCAACCACTAGTCTCCCTTTATCGACTTGGGCAACTGCCGTTAACATCCACAACTCATTAATCTCCACAACGGAAACGCACCTTTGGAGTTTCTCAGAGTCTTGAGGACGGTCTTGTACCCCAACGTGTACTTCCCGCTCTTCACGACGAGAGCGAGCCTGTTGTTGATGCTCTCATGAGTCTTCTTCTGCGGATTCACAGAGCAAACGTTGCACCAAAAAGAATCAACTATCGACCTCAAGCCCAAATACAGCGAACATTATTCCGGTGAACAAAAAACCAAGCAAATTAACAAAAATAGTTCTCTTTATCTCCGATACGAATCAGCGACATAGAGAGACGAAATATGAAGTTTAACGGGGGTGGAGAGAGAGAGTTATTACGGTCTTCTTCGAGGCCACCATGGTTGAATGCTTAGGGCTTCAATCGGAGATTGAGGCTGCAGCGCCAAGTCCAGACCACCGCAAGCAAAAGCTTCGAGCAAGGAAGAGAAGAGGGTGTTTATAAGGCGAAGGAATTAGGGTTTTGAACGGTGTTGTCCCTCCGTTTGTTTACGCAGATAGCGCGTGTTTGGAAACGGGGTTACAGTGACCTGACCAAGGCTCCGCTGATCGTGGGCCAGTTTAGCGGACTTGGTGTGACAGATCCATAATTGGATGGCCCATGGGATGCGCATGACAGTAGACTCGATACCATGTTTATTCAATGGTTAAATACGGATTTAGTCCCTCCAACTCTGGGTGTTCGTGTATTCAAGGTCTCTTAACTGTTGTTTTACGCAATCAAGTCCTCTAACTTTTTGGATTTGTGCACTTTAGTCCTCTGAGCTTCACTCTGTGCAATCAAATATCTGACTTTTTTTTGTTCTTCTGTGAAGTTAAGTAATTTGTTCATCCACAATAACCAATACTGTAATATTAGGGTTTAAATTTCTTGTTTTTCCCATTTGTTTCTCTCTCATTTGGCCCCTAGTTGGCATCACGTGTCATAAGCAATTCCATGTCATTAATTAATTTGATGGTTTAGTTAAGAATGATCCATCAAAGAATTTGATTTCACAAATTGAGAAAATTGGAGAACTTGGTTGCACTAAATAAGACTCGAAGATCTGAATTCAAGAAGTTGGTGGACTTAATTGAGTAAAATACAAATTAGACAACCAAATGACACCAACTATCCATAAAAGTGTTTCGAATCATTGTTATTTAACTCAGACAACTTCTAAAAAAGTTGACGCGTTGTTATTTAACTTGGACAAATTCTAAAAGAGTAGGAAATTTTCCAATTTCTCATTGACATGTATAAAGTCCAAGAAAACTTCTAAAATTACTTTGATATTGAATCTTCAACGTAATATAATTCCGAATCGGTGTCTTTAGAAAGATCTTTTGTCTCATTATAGCCCACTCCATTCTCCTTACAACTCTTCTATTGAGTTAGCCGTACATCGATTTATCTCATCGCTTTTACGAACTTTCTGCGACGGTAGTGATCATTTCAAAACACATTTCGATTCAGCTTATAATATTTGGAGTAATATATATTTGTACTTGCTGCTTCATGGCTCCTTGATTTTGTATCACCGGATAAGAGACAGTATTTGGATATACACGCTTCTTGAGACTATGGCATCAACGTTCTGCATGTTGTAATCACGGAAGAGAACGCCGTGACATTTTTCAAGAAATGCACTTGAAACAAGAACGACAGATGAAAGATTTTGACCATGGACTAGAAGGGAGATACCAGAAGTGAATCTTCTGTGCATCAGAACTCAAGCTTACAGGATCCACTCTGTTTTATGCACAGTCTAAGCTCTCTCACTTGGCATGAAGATGGGGATAGACGAAAAGGCCATTGCAGTTTCATTGTTGTCCAGCACTGTTGGTAAACTGAAGTTCTGCCCACTTCAAATCAAGTAAAAATATGCGACAGCCCCAACATGCAAACAACTAACTCCAACCCTCAAATGATATGCGTTACAGGGTCACTAGACAGAGGAATGTCCAAATTGTGCACTCTCCAAAGCTTTGGTAATAAAAGACAAAAACAAAATAAAAGAAACAGACAAAAAAGAAGAAGAAACCTAGCTACATTTACAAAAATGCGTAATTTACAAGTGTTCATTAGCAGCCGAACTAGAAGAGAGAAGGCCAAACCCAACTTGATGGGAGTGACTGAGAATGACGAGCTTTGCCACTGCAGAAAATGAGACGCCTAGCTAAGTAGAAGAAAATTCACAACTTCAACTATTCACTTCCGCTGCTTTTTCACCGGGGGGTCAGACTGGGGCTCGACCTATGATAGTCCATATTGAAGTTAAGATTAGAGATGAAGAGATTAAAAACATATACATATATGACGAGATATCTAGCTGCACACTAATTGAAATCATCTTGGATAAATGTTTTGAAATCCATATTCATTAGATTACAAAAGCAACTGCATGATGATATGCTTAATGAATAATTGCAGCATCATATCTATTTTAAACATGAGGATTAATAACTGAATTAACAAGTTTGTGGCCCTGCAATTTCGGTATTTCAAACAGTGATCCTTCCAGAAAAGAAATTGAAAAGCTTACATCGCTTGACAGTTGCTCGCGTATATAAGCCATAGATCTTAACATGGCACCCAATGTATCTCGAGACACTTGAAATTTAACCTCCGACTCTCCCGATGTTGTCTCCGTATCCTGGAGCTAGAAATAACAAAAACAAGCTTGTCATTCACGGGTAGTATCTGTAGATATAAACAGTACAGTCTCAATAAGATATGTGAACAAAAGAAAACTAAACTTTCCCAATATTGCCATTTTCATACCAGAATGCTTAGTTCCGCTCCATTTTTTAAGGCTACACTAACTACAATGAGAATATTCTCCACCAAGTTACCAGTATTCCTTGACCTCAATAATGGGACTTATGTGAGTTTATGATATCAGCAATGATGGCTATTTGACTAGAGGTTCCATGAAGTAGGTCATAGTATTAACACTTGTTGAAACTGCAGCATCAAAAATAACCTAAAGTCCCTCCTACGTGCATGTGATTGGTTCTAAACTGCATATTAAAGAGGATGCGTACTCTTAATGAATTTCATCTCCTTTACGGGTGGTGTATTTATTTGCAGTGTGAACTTGATGGAGTCACTTGTAGGAGTGTGGAGTGAGGCTGCTCCCATGAGATTTATAGCCGAATGTAGAGCACTCATGAATACCCCCACAAGTGCGTGGCCAAATAACACAAACCCACATCGCTCAACAGAATTTGTGGAGGTGTAATATGATAAACAAGAAAAGGAATCATCGATCAATAGAAGGTATAAGTTCTCCATTGGCTCTATAGGTTCCAGTACATAGTCCAAAAGACACTAAATTCAATGCATAACACTCCAGTGTGAGACCACCAAAGTTTAATTTCTCACTATTCATGAACCTTTTGATTTGAAATATGCAGAGGATTGCTGTATAGAGTTAGCTATTTCAAAAGGATCATCAATTTCTTTTAACCGAAATTTGTTAGTGGCACATTTCTTGGCAGTGGAAGTCAAGCAAACAGACCATGAACAAAGTCCCAAAATAGGCGGTGGCAAAGCACAAGCGAGCGGGAAATTCTTAAACGTGAAAACAAGTAGCCAAGTCTAAGAAGGATGTTGGCTTGAGAAGCCAGCTAGCACCAAATGCAATAAAACATGGTTTTTGGTGGCATCTTGAACCATAAGAAGCAACATTTTGGTCATGAAGTGATATAATGGTGCATTTACGCTATAGTTATCTTTTCGGAAGTCACTCTAGCACATTTAGTTTCAAAAATAAGCTCAAGTGCTCAAAGAAAGAGACTAGTTGTATCAAAAGAATTCTATTATTCTCGTATATTGTAGATAGTCCGGTGCACTTATTTAGGTGGCCTGTTGTATCCTAGAGGATAAACACCACACACAAATCTGAATTTGCGAAGAGCAAAATCTATCTTTGAGATCAGTATTTGCATGCTTCAGTTGCTCTGTTTTCTACATTCTATTTGTAAATGTTCAAAATATTTCCTGTAAATGTCAATAACAAGATCACCCTGAAGGAAGAAAGCATTCTTCCATCATCTTAACAGCTAAATTGGAAGATATATTGAATATATTGTTCGATGAGGAAAAAAGTAAATACCTTCAAGTTGATCACAGCAACCCTGTTATCCGGCGTTGAGAGCTGCTCACTTATGTAGGCCATTGATCTCAACATGGGCTCTAGTGTCACTCTAGAAAGCTGAAACTTAACCTCAGCTTCTGCTGAAGGACTTCTGCTGTAATCTTGCAACTGCATTGCTTAAGAGAAAATACTTACGTAAGATGACATCCTAAAGAAAACAAAGTAAACAACAGCACGAATAAATCAAATATAATCAAACATTATACAGCAGCACGGAAAAATCAAATAAAATCAAACATTATACAGCAATAACAAAGTTTGTGTGCCAGACATTGAAATTTTATGCAGGGTATAAAATCCATATATTAGTGACAGATAAAACAACACTTGCCCAGGTTTTTAGAGTTTTAAGCTAAATACTCAACTAAGCGCATACCTTTAGGTTTATGACGGCTACCCTATTCTCTGGCGTTGAATTCTTGTTCTCCATCACCCAAGTCATTGATTTGAGACAAGGAAGAACTGCCTATGAAGACAAGGCAGGCAAAAGAAAATCAAGATCAAGGACTCGGTAGTTGGTTCCATTATTATAGAGGAAATGAATCGACAAAACAACATATTTTTTGTCTAACCATGTTTTCTGCATGACCGTCATCCCGATGAAGAGACAAGGGGCCCATGCGTGGTAGATTCAAATCGGAAACATTCTGAGCTGGAGCACTAGCATCATTAAGGTTAAACCTTCTCGTCATCTCATCTTGCCTTGGCCATAGCAAAGGGGTCATGTCTGAGGATGATGTGCTCTTTCGGTCATCATAACCAGCTCCACCAATTTGAGAGGCTGGGGGAGGAACTCTGGCAACATTCTTCTTCACCGCAGAAATTTTTCTCCCACCTTCTTTAAGGGCACTGATTGCTGCATTATACATCTCTGAAGCTATTGCGCCTTCCTCTGCATATTTCAAGGCTTCCCGACATAAGTTATTATACCTTACAGTTAGAGATTCATGTCCCTGAAGTTCACTGGTGCGATCATCTAATCCTACACAAGTCTTGGCATTCCGGGTCCACCTTTTCATAATATAATGGGATGGCAGTGTAAGAACATTTGACACTGTGAAGACAGTCAAAACATGCCTACACAGAATGCCTGAGTACTCAAACATTTGGCAACTGCAATTTGCCATCATTTCAGAATGGTTCAATGAGACAGTATATGCCTTGCTGTCATCTTCAAACTTTGCAACTCTAAAAGTGCTGGTAATCCCATCACTCTCTATTCTATTTGCAGTATATACAAAAGTTTCAACCAACTCTACTTGGAATTTAGCAAACACTTTCCTTGTGTACAGATTTGCAGCCTGTTTCTCCATGGGTGATGGTGTTCTCAGTACTGGGGAGGTGCATATAGTATCAAAATCTGCCTCTATTTCCTTTTCAAACCAGTTCTCAAAAGCTCTTTCATACTGCCTGAAGAACATGGGTAATGCTGTCTGTTGATTAACATAACCATCAAAGAAGGCACTATCAATTCCTTGATTTGGGGAAATAGCACCAAAAAAGGAATCACGGAAGTACACTGGAACCCACTGTGCACGAGCATTATATATTGACTGAAGCCAGTCATTTCTCCTAAGGTCATATTTGTCAAGAATTGAGTTCCATGAAGATTCAAATTCATCAATGGTTTCGGTCATGTTAATACAATTATACAGGTCCACCTGGAAATTTTGATGTGTATGACACACGTGAGCCAACTTCTCCTGGCCTTCTCTTAAAACATGCCACTTACTAATACAGTGGCGGGCTCCAGGAAAGACTTTAGAAACTGCAGTCTGTATGACCCTGTCTTGATCAGTAATTATGGAGACCGGAGGACGATCGGCCATTGCAGTAAGAAAAGTCTTGAGAAGCCATATAAAAGAAGCCTCCGAATCATCTAGCAGCAGTGCACAACCAAATAGGATCGTCTGGCCATGATGATTCACACCTGTGAATGGAGCAAATGGCACTCGATACTGATACACTCGATACATCGTGTCCAGTGAAACTACATCTCCAAAATGACTATATGCGGACCTTGACCTTGCATCTGCCCAGAAAACATTGCCCATACGATTCTCTTCATCAAGTTGAATTGCATAGAAGAAACCAGGATTTTCAGCCTGCATCTTCTTAAAATAGTCCAACAGGTTCTGAGCATCCCTCCCTAAGGTTCTTTTTTGACTAGGTGGTTTGACAACATAATTAACAGTCCCGGCATTCTTAACGGGACGATTTGATTCACCGCTCGGTGAACTTGTAGATCCATGATTAACCTCGTGATTACCATCCATGGATACATACATAACACCACTAGGAACTACGGTTGGCCCTCGGAAATTCTCAGCCATGTTTTTTGTGGTGCCTGCAAAATGCCGGCGAGGTCGAAGATGGTGCACTTTGCTAGGACTAACCATAGCATGGTTATGCTCCTTCACAAATTTAGTCAAGACCCATTTGAATTGACCTTTCAACTCGATTCTAATCATAGCACTGCAACTATCCACAGATTTTCTTTTCAAGCCATCCCTGGCACACACAAACTCCCGAGCAACAATTACTCCTCCAAGCTTAGACTGGCTGGACGGACCAGCCTTGGAGCTAAATCCTTCTCTTCTAGCATATTCATCATAAAAGGTCTTGGCAGCATCTTCAGAGTCGAATTCCAAACCCACGTGGGGCTCACTCATCCCATTCTCGTCGTGAACTGTTGAATTTTCCACATTACTATGATCGGCTTCATTTGTTTCAACATCAGCCTCGTCTACCTGGGCACCATTCCCCACACCATCTTGCACTTCAATTACACCAACCTCCATTGGAATTCACATAGATTTCCAAGGTTATCAATCCATTGATTAGCAGCCAAACTTTATACCAGTGTCCTGCATGGGTTCCAGGAATTTGTACAATCTGCACATATAAAGGAATGCTACATCACTAAATGGCATATCCAAAGCCAGCAGTCTAATTGCCAATAAATTGGAAGGCAATACCTAATTTCATATCGCCTAAGATCTTATTATGTCATAAAACAGAAAGCAAAGAACACGTTATGTTCGCTAAAGACTTAAGTGGCAACCAAACCATAGCTCGTCCAAATATTTCATATACAAAAAGAAGTTATCATTGTCACTATCAATTACTTCCATCATAGAAGAATCTAAAAGAGCCTTTTGGATGGAAGATTTTACAAAGCTAGTGCCAATCAATCAGCTATATATTATCAGAAATTAAAATTCAGCAGCTTTATCCACCCACGACTGGGGTGGAAAGACCCTTCTAAATGGAAGATATGTCGAAGATGATCACATATCGCAAAGAATAGAATGGAGTTCAAGTTATCATGAGGAATCAACAGTAAAATTTCAAGTTGTGCTCCGATCAACCAACGGATGATAAACCCTCCAAAAAAGGTTTCAAAGACGAGTGCTTTCGACTACTTAAAGCAGCCCAAACAAAGAGCCAGCAGGACAGAACCATAACCTTTGCTATGATCCCCGGAATCACAATAAGCGAAAAAGACACTGCCGGACGGTCTAAGTAAACATGTCCTAAGTCAAATTGTCCCAATTCAAAACACGCTCAGAAGCCCGATGTACAGCATACTAGTAACCAGGACATACTGTATAAGCAACAAAGTACGTGAGTGCACCGCGCTTTCTCAGCTCGGAGAACTGAAAGGCCACCGAAACAGACAACCAGAGCACAAGCCATCATCCGAACCACGCCATGCTGTCTCCCCGGGATACACGAGTGATCAACCACCGATTGCGGCACAAGAACGGAGAAAGCGCGAGCGAGATTGAGTGCGCAATCGCAAAAAGTACCTGAAGAATACGTTTCCAATCGTGCTTTTCCTAGGGTTTCTGGTCCAGCACCGGCCGAGTTGCAGAGCTCGACGGGGAAGGAGGGCGAGCTAAGAGAGAGTGCGCGTCCGACGGATGGGTTCCAGACGACATAGAGTGGACTCGCGTGTTTTCTGCCGCTAGATTTGGATCAGATGGCTCATGGCTCGTGTGTCGTTCGCGACTGAGAACCACTTCGACGCCATCGGGGGGAGGACCCGTGGGGCCCGCGAGTTGCGAGTATATTGTGCGATACATGTCAGTCCTCAGCTTGAACCTCGTAGCCTCATCATTTGCGATTTTTCCAGGCGGTCGCGATATTCGCCGTTGGAGAAAATAAAATAAAATAATTGGCTGGTCGAAAAATCTCAGCTCAATTTTGGGGGGAAACAAAGAAAGAGTGCTTCCTTATATTTGATTTTTGATACGGATCAGACAGTCCTTGAGCCGAAGTTACACCTTCGGTCTATTTGAGTTTGAATGATGAATTTTGACAATTTGAATCCACTAAATTAAAAGAACACAGCTACCGCGGTTCATAGCACAGAAATATAAAGTTTATTGGTGATCAAAGCCATATTTTAATACTTACCCATAGGTAGCCTAGCAGGTTAGGGTGAACTTGGACTTCGTTGAGATCTTGAGTTCGATTCCCCAAGGAAGCGCCTGTGATTTAAGTTTGGGCTATTGCGGTAGGTTGTTGTGCTAGTCTCCCCCGATAAATAGTTGAGGTATGCGCAAGCTGGTCCGGGCACCTCGGTTATAAAAAAACATATTTTAATGTATATATGAAATAAATAGTGCAAATGAGTTTCTTTTCATGTTTTTTTGGTCCAATAGTGGAAATGAATTGATAGTACGGCCTAAATGTGATTTGCTAGCGACAATCTATCTTTCAACTTCTTTTTAATGATTGGAGATATTGTGTAAAAAATACCAATAAAGGACTTTATTGAGATTTTCTGTTGACTATGAATTTTAGAAAATGGGATGTACTATGGCCCGTTCTTCCATCGTCGCGTAACGTGCCCCAAATACTTTGTTAATTGGATTGGAACATGGTTTTTCCACCAAATAAATGCCTTGACTTTTCTAGTGGATGATTATTTGTCTATACTTTTTAGATATCGCATAAAAATGCATGCATGATGATCCGGAGAGATAATTCTAATGGAAACTTCGGAGTGTCGGTGTTGAAAAAGCGTGAACTATGTCTTATGGACAATTTCGATCACCTATCTACAGGGATTGAAATGCGTATGTCCCCAAGAGAGAGAGATAGAAAATTGGGGCTTGGGGGTTAGGTTCCTCCCAAAATCATATTAAAGGTGGGAAAGAAGAAGACACTTAGTACTCGTGCCATGGTTTTGTGAAGAATCAAAACCTCCAATTCAAATAGGCTTCCTCTCAGTCTCATTTCAAATCCTAATACTTCAACTATAGAACGGTGTTGTTTTCATCATATAAGGATTGGTGATATCAATTTGATCGTCTACATAAGTCATCATGCAACATGACATTCGACAAATCACGTAAGAATCTCGTCATTTCAAGCGCCATATATTCATATTTCGAGTAAAATTATCGCTCGAATGAGAGTCGACTTGTTTAATGCCGCGATTGAAAGTCGAAGCTAAGACTATCTCTCGATTGAAGTTGAAAGATTCTTCAGTGCTTTTTGAGTTGATCATTGACAGTTGGAGGCTGAAATGATATTCCCAAAGAAAGCTTCCGTCTGTTCGTGCGACACTCAAGGGCTCGGCCCAATATTATCATTTAAAAAATCATAGTGCCCTTTTTTTAAAATTTTCAAATCCATTCGATCGTCGACACATAAGAATCGAGCAAAGCACCCGTCCCATGATGACCTCCCACAAAAGCGCCTGCTTTTCCTTAGTGGTCGTGGTCCGAACTCCTCAAATTTTGTTCCTTGTCATCCCGAGACTGGTGGGACTAGAACCCAATGGCGGCTGACGTGTGCTGTCGCGGGAGCAACGTCACTTTGCTGCTTTCTTCTAGATCTTTTTTTTTTCACCTTCTCTTTTTGCCCTTTTCTGAATGGGCCAACGCACGAGCCCCGTTCGAAGAAGCTTCACCGCACCGAGAAAAGAAGTTCCCACTAGAGTCGAGCAAACCTCCGCGAGGGAGCCCATTTCCATTTCGAAAACGTGGGAAGAGATTGGAAAGACCCATGTTCACTCCCATCTCCAGTCGAAATTTCAATCATATAACTATATACTCGGTGGATTACAAATATCGACATCACTATCGAATTAATTTGATACCGAGACGACATCGCTTCGGACATTTTACCGATCGAGCAATTTAACAAAAACACTAGACGGCTTTTGAGATTGGAAGCAATCGAAAGTACCAAGATGCTTTTTCATGTATATCGTCTCGCGCAAATCATTCGATCCGTTGTTCATACTCTTTCCCATTTGCTACAATGCGCCGAATATTATGTAATTAGATCGCTGCTCAGATTAAGTCTTTTTTTAATGGAAGACGGATTCAATATAATATCTCGATAGATCAAGAAAGACAACATCATTTACGTATATCTAAAAAGGTAGGGAAAAATTGGCCATGTTAAACTCGTCATGCCTAGAGCTTGTGATACGATTTAAGGGATTTCCTGAATTACCATGAGAGTAATAACATATCGCAAGCAACAAATTCTCGAAAAATCGAACCTCGTAATAATTTATATTAATGTATTATTGAGTCACATGAGCTTTTCTCTTTTACGAGAAGCAAACTCACCCTAAGAAAGGCGGCTAATGTAAAGTGCAATTTGGTGTGTAAGATGGGAAAACCCAGGATCAAGAAGTGGTTAAGTCGTAAAAATAGAGGAGAGATGGCACTGCGGGGCTTTAGAAGGGAGGAGGGCCATTGAACCGTGGGAAACCCGGCCGAGTGCGGCTCCGGCGAGGAATGGCCCCACCGACGATGGCACGCAGCCGGCGAAAGCTGAGAAGAGCACGTGAAGGGGAGAGCGACATGTTTCAGATGCGAACACCGAGCTCTGCAACAGCTGGGCCATTACTGATCTTCTCAACCTTCAACGTGTCAACTCCCAACTCCCATCGAGACAGAGATGAGAGAGAGAGAGTAAAAGCCCTTGTGGACGACGTTCTCAGGGGGTCCACTACCGCCCACATCGTGGAAGCAGCATCGCCACCTCTCCTGCGCTGCCGCCGCGCAGCACCGCGGCGTTAAGTCTCGGGCAAGCCCTCTTTCCCGCAAATCCATCAAAAGCCAACTGCGAATTTTAGTTTGACTTATATAAATCTTGGACTTCTAATTTATTTGATGTAATCTCTGAAATTTTAAAAATTGTATTATGATATTGAGCAAATTAGAAATTTAGAGGAAGATATTGCATATTAAGTTACATATTAAAAATTTGAGAACGACATTACATATCAAGTTCAAGTTCAAGTATCATAAATTAAAGGGATAATTATACTTGATAAGTAAATTATTTAGCCTAATGACTAAAATAAACTTGTATTAAAGATTTAGAGATTACTTCGAACTAGATAAAAAATTTCAAAGACGATATTATACGGTGGACTAAAATTTAGAGATCATACAAAATAAAAATAAAACTTCGTAAATAACGTGGCATATTAAATTAAAATTCATGAATTGTTTGCGTTCTTTTTCTCGAAATTAAATAAGTTAAGGAGCGAGGGAAGTGACAAATTGTTCACCCCGCGCTGATAAGTAATGAAAACCTGAGCCACCGAACTTCTCCGAATGATTACTTCACTTCCTACGTCATTTCTCGCAACGTCGCTGAGCTGTGAATCCATTTGCCCATGGAGTGCGGTCGCTCACTAGACATTGAGGCTTCGGCGCAGAAAATAAGATTCTCCACGGCTCGGAGCATTCACACTCGGGAGGAAAGTGACGGCACTCCCAAACCAAACATCGCTGGAAATGGAGCGGCACGCTCTCTCGGTCTCCTCGGCAACGAAGGCACGTAACTCGACCCGGCAAATCTACGCCCGACCGCAAGGGACGACGCGATGCAACTAACTTTTAACCGTGAACAATGAGACGACGCATCAACATGGATCGCCCGTCCTTGTGAACTATCCATGCCGCAAAAGATATGCCGCGTTTGTCAAAATTCATGTATAAAAATGAATAGGTATTGTAAATTAAATTACAAAGGAATAATAATATATATGATTCATAAATTTGGTTTAATGCGCAATATTATCTTTAAATTTTTAATTTGTGCAATGTGATTGATGAATTTTGTTTCACTACTTGAATCATCCCTAAATTTTAAAATTTATCGTTATGATCTCTAGATTATCGATAAATATTCAATACAGTTCATAATTCATAAAAAAATATTTAAAAATTCAGAGATTATATAAAATATCGTGTCAAAATTTAGAGATCATATTAACTAATTTAAAAAGTTACAAAAAAAATTTGTACGAACGCAATTGGAAATTCAAGAATTATAAGGCACGTTCAAATAAAATTTATCCAACCCAAAAGAGCACAGCGGACAATTGCACGGGGAGGCTGGCTGGAGCACCAGCTGGAGGTGGTGGTGGTGGTTGAGTCCATTAACTATTTTCCGGCTAAAGAAAAAATGGAATGTAAATTCCGCCTTGTTCATTATATTTCCCACCCGACTCTTATAACTCCATTCCCGCACCAATCACACCTACACCCTCCGTCTCGCTTCACATAGACCCTCTTCCCGGCACCGTCCGAACGCCCTCTTCTTCCGTTGCGTCGCAGAAAGCCAAGCCTCTCTCCGAGCTACCATCGCGGGGATGGCCAAGACGCACGCCGTCGCCGCCGTTCTGGCGGCCGTCCTCCTGGCGACCGTATGCGGTGCGTCGGCGCAGATGCCGGCGGCGGCTCCCGGGCCGGCGGTGGACCAGTGCCTCAACAACCTGCTGAACCTGTCGGACTGCCTGACTTACGTGCAGGAAGGGAGCAAGCTGACGGCGCCGGAGAAGCCGTGCTGCGGCGAGCTGGCCGGCCTGTTGGACAACAACCCCATCTGCCTCTGCGAGCTGCTCGCGAAGGCCGACAGCTTCGGCATCAAGATCGACGTCAACCGGGCGCTCAAGCTCCCCTCCATCTGCAATGTGCCCGCCCCGCCGGTCAGCATGTGCGCAGGTGCGTCGTCCCGGGCCGAGAGATCGGCTCCGGCTCCCCTTCTCATGTCCTGTTGCATCTGGAAATCATGCAAACTCTGTTTCAAACGCGAGACAGGACAAAACAGAGTGATAGCAACTCATCAGATCCCACAGGCTACGGCATCTGTGGACCAAAATGCCTCGCTTTAGTCTAATCTCTATTTCAGGATGCGGGTCACCTTAAAATCTCGAGTGGTCTCATCACCTGAGACCAAGAACAAGAACTACTACTACTAACGCTTAACATAGCTGATTTGAGAACAGAACTCCTTTCTCCACGTTAATGTCTTTTTTTAATCTCGGGACATATTTAGCTTAACTAATTTCCATTTTTTTCCCTTGAAACGATACTTCTACAGTGAATTTCTCTAATTATTCGTTATTCTATTAAACTCCACTCTCAAAGATACAAAATAAAAAATCCCTAATTTTCTGACACGGGAGCACGCGAAAGCGAGGCTGCCGAATTTCGCTTTTGCTCTGCATTTATTTCCCTCACCGGCCTTCGCCCCACCTAGACCCACGCACATCCACCACACATCTGTACGGTTACATGTTCCGGTTCATTTCTCTCTCTATGCCCAGCTGTTCCGAGTGTCAAAAGGATGGTTTGATCCGTTGTTCCCGACGGACGGTTGCGACAGCACTGTTCTTTGTAGTAATATAGTTTGACCGCGACCTAGGTCGGTAAACCGGCTCTAAACGACCGGTTGAGATTACAGTTCGAAAGAGTTTGACGTGGTTTTCGCCTGTCTTTGTGTTATGTAGAAGTGGGAATTCCGGTCGGGGTTCCAATGGCGAGTGAAGGACCTGCCGGTTCGGCCCCAGGTACGTGCTCTTTTGCTCTCTTCTTTAATGGGTTTGCATTATCAAGCGAGATCGATCATCGAACACACGCGATATAAGCTAGATTTCGCGTGATTAGGTAGTTGGCTAGATGATCTTCGAGTTTAATATGGAGGGCATTGGGTAATTTAAGAACAATCATCTGGGAATTCTCTCAAACTGAATGTGTTAGACGGATTCGGTTTTGCCCTTTTCCTTTTCCGCTATGAAGTTTCCGGCGTGCTCTTTCTAACGTGAAATCAAAATGCAGGTTCCGCTTCGGCCTCTTCTCCAACGCCCACCGGCTTTGCCTCTTCTCCGACGCCCGGGAACACAGGCGACCGCGCTTCGCGGAGCGTGCTGCTTTTAGCTGCCGGTGCCGCGATCCTCCTGGCATTCTTCTGATTCTAGTCAGACCTTTTTCGTTACAATTCTTGTCGACATTTCATGATTAAATCGGACGGTTAGACTTGTATTGACGTTCGAATTCGCGGTGAGTCGCCAGTAATAATCTCTGTGGCATGTGTTATTGGAGGCTTGACCATGGCGATGGAGTTGCATCTCCCCTGCTCTAGTGCCTCCCTATTAATCAGACGGCTGAGAATGTAAGGCAATTAGTTATATCATCTAAAGAAGAAGGCTTTGCGATCGAAGTTAAAACTTGAAAGGCGGGAGCTGAAAGCCTCGTAAATTATGCTTAAATTTTGTCTACACTATGAAAAATATTTTCTAGAAGCTTTTTTCGCGAATCAAATAATTAAAGGGGAATTATCGTTCGTAGCGACTGTGTTAGCTTTGGCCTCTTTTCTCTTCTTGAAGGGAAGGAGTTCGAATTTCAGCGCTATTATTAGAGATTTTTAAATGTGACGTCATGATGGTGAGTCCTGCGCTAGCATTACTTCGAATTTATCTCTCCGGCCACAATTTATCTCTCCGGCTGTTGGCCGTGTGAGGTTTCCGAGTTACAAAAAAAAAAAAAGGACGTCTCCTATGGCACTTCATGTTCTTTCTGCGAATCGCGATCGGAAACGGAGTCTGACAAGGACAACGTCGTTCAGACCGCCTCGTTCAGACCGAACCAACAGGACCAGCAATGGGAACCACAGCGCACCGGAACTTGGCTCTACTCTTAAACTAATCAAAGAAAACAAAATCACCGCTCAGCGTGCGGCGACATGTTCTCCCTGTCTCTTTCCGATCCTCACTAATTACCGCTCTAATCCCGTCATTTGCATATATGCCCACGCTTCTCTTCGCTAATCAGTCGTCACTCCCTCTCTGTTCTAAACCCTAGCAATGGCTTCCCAATCTCTTCACCACCACTTCACCTCCCTCCACCTCCCCGCCCGACAACCGCGCAAAACCCCCACGAACCCTTCCCCGCGCCACCTCACCGTCGCCGCCTCGAAGAACCCGCCCCTCCCCGGTCGCAAGCTCCGCGTCGCCGTCATCGGCGGCGGACCCGCCGGGTCCTCTGCCGCCGAGTCTCTCGCCTCCGGCGGCGTCGAGACCTTCCTCTTCGAACGCAGCCCCTCCGGCGCGAAGCCCTGCGGCGGCGCCATCCCCCTCTGCATGCTCGACGAGTTTGACCTCCCGGCCAGCCTCGTCGACCGCCGCGTCACCGAGATGAAAATCATCTCGCCGTCGAACCTCACCGTCGACTTCGGGAAGACCCTGAGGCCGCACGAGTTCATCGCCATGCTCCGTCGCGAGGTCCTCGACTCCTTCCTCCGCGCGCGCGCGGCGTCCCGCGGCGCCGAGCTCATCACCGGCCTCGTGACGGATCTGGAGCTCCCTCGCTCCTCCTCCTCGCCGTACGTCATCCACTACACGAGCGGTGGCTCGAGACGGAGCCTACCGGTCGACGTCGTAGTCGGGGCCGACGGCGCCAACAGCCGCGTCGCGAAGTCCATCGGTGCCGGAGACTACTCGTACGCCATTGCTTTCCAGGAGAGGATCAGGCTCCCTGACGAGAAAATGAAATACTACGAGAACCTGGCCGAGATGTATTTGGGAGACGACGTGTCGCCGGACTTCTACGCGTGGGTCTTCCCAAAGTGCGACCACGTGGCGGTCGGGACCGGCACGGTCCGGTCCAAGCGCGAGATCAAGGCCTACCAGAGGGGGATCAGGGAGCGAGTGAGGCCGAAGATCGAGGGCGGGAAGGTCATCAAGGTGGAGGCCCACCCGATACCGGAGCACCCGCGACCGGTCCGGGTCAGGGGGCGGGTGGCCCTCGTCGGCGACGCGGCGGGTTACGTGACGAAGTGCTCCGGCGAGGGGATCTACTTCGCGGCGAAATCGGGGAGGATGTGCGGGGAAGGCATCGTGAGGGCATCGGAAGGAGGGGCGAAAATGGTGGGCGAGGAGGATTTGAGGAGAGAGTATTTGAGAGAGTGGGACGACCGGTACGTGACGACTTACCGGGTGTTGGACCTGTTGGAGAAGGTGTTTTACGGGAGCAACTGGGGGAGGGAGGCCATGGTGGAGCTGTGCGGCGGCGAGTACGTGCAGAGAGTGTCGCTGGAGAGTTACATGTACAAGAGGCTGGTGGAGGGCGACCGGTGGGAGGACGTCAAGATGGCGGCGAACACGGTGGCCAGCTTGGTCAGGTGCAAGATCATGAGCTGTGAAATGGGCCTTCTGAAGGCGATCGCGTAGGTGGATTCCCATTCCCCGATTTGTTTGTCAGGATCATGGCTTGGAAGAAGAAGAAGAAGAAGAAGAGGAAGGAGACGTTTTATCTCTTCTTCTTGTTCACCTGTTCCTCCGATCTTCCTCGATCATCTGTTATAAAGCAGCATCTCACCTTAACCTAACGAGTTCAGAATTAGTTTGGACCAAAATGTGTGGAAGTTAATAAAAGTGGGATTGATTGTACTGTTCGAATTGTTTATTAAGATAAATGCAAATATGCGTGGTTCATCCAAAAACCGAAGAAGGAAATGGGCACTCCCGCATTGTGCTTTTGCTGAAACCTGCTAAAAACAATAATGGGAAAAATCATCTTTGTCGGAAGCACAAATCCTCATCACATCTCCGATTTCGCATGCCGAACCATGGGCCTCAACATCAAAAACCTACACAGCTGATTTTAAGCGCGCCGGGCGAAGCAGCCGACCCGTCTAACCGTCGGGCCTGTGGTTTAGATCCACAACGGCAACATGGCCCACCCGAAACTTTTCGGGCTTTTCCTCCACGTGGGGATCTCACGGTCCGGCTCATCTAGCCTCCGTCTCGCCAATCCAATCTGGCCCCATCGCCGGAGTTCCACTCCGCTCGCTCCTCTGTCTCTCCGCAGTCCAGATTGCACTCTGCATTTCCGACGGCGATCTGCAACGTTTCGATCTCTGCAACGAGACCTCCACCGAGATGTGAAAGATGTCTGTACGGACACCAGTTATTCCGATGGACTCTTCCAACCTGCAGTCCAGAGCTGCTTCTTCTTCTTCTTCTTCTTCCTACATCCCTCCTCACCGCACTCAGCTCCACCCTCGCATGCACTCCTTCTCTCCTCACTTCCCTCCCCAGCCTCCTCGCCCCAAATCACGCCCCAGGCTCCTCGCCCTCGCGGCCTCCCTGTGTGTGGCCCCCTTCCTCTACTACCTCTTTGCCACCGCCCTCGGCATCCACAACTCCTCCAAGTTCGCCGATCCGAGTCCCAGGTTCCACGGCCTCGTCATCAATGCCGCTCCCTCCGGCTCCCGCATCCACGTCTTCGAGTTTTTCAACGAGGGGGTGCTCCCGTCCGTGGCCGTCGGCGGATCGGGGGCACAGTCCATGAATGTCCGGCCCGGGTTGGCGGGTTTCGCGGACGACCCGGAAGGCGCGGGCTGGTCGATCTCGGAGCTGATCGAGTTTGCCAAGCGGCGGGTGTGGAAGAAGGACAGGGCGAAGACGAAGGTTGTCTTGGCGGTGAGCGGGGGGTTGGAGGGGTTGAGTTCGGAGGTGAGAGGGCGGATAGTGGAGTCGTGTAGGCGGGTTCTGAGGAAGTCTGGATTTATGTTTAGAGATGAGTGGGCGCGAGTGATCACAGGTTGGTGATTTAGTTTTTTCAGTGTTTGGAACGTTTTGACTGATGTCCGCAGCTGGAATTTGTGAATATGTGAACTTGTGGTTTCATGTTGCGAAGTTTGGGAACCAAAATGCAGTGGCAATTTCTATTCTAGCTCTCTTTTTCGCTGCGCTCAGTATGATCCTAGACTCCGATTAGCTGAACCAAGACTTGTTTGGAATTGCTTCGAGTTTCTTATTGCGAACGTCCTTAGAGTTGTGGTGATGTTAAGCGAACTAATCTTCTCGTGCTTATATGATTTCCTTTTGCTCTAATTCTCTTCTTTGCGGGGTATTGGTTCGCATGAATGGGGATGGGACTTCCTTCTGATGAAATGCTAGGGAGGTCTTCTACCTAAATAGCTTAATTTAGTTGCTATGGACGTTTGGGTATACCATGTACCTATGCTTCCGCAGTATGACTGATTATCTTGACCTCTTCTCCCAATCCTTTCTGTTATATGTTTTAGTACTCAATGTCCAAAAAAATATATAATGGTGATTTACTTAGTAGTCCATCGAATTCTTTATTTAAAGAAACAATTAGCGTCAGTGCCTTTTTCTATTGGAATTTTAACATTGGACATGGGAAATGATGTGGATGTAGGGGAAGATGAAGGCATTTTTGCTTGGGTTGCTGTAAATTACATTCTTGGAACCTTGGGAAGTGAATCTGAAGATACGACTGGGACAGTCGAACTCGGTGGCCGTTCTTTGGAGGTTGTGCTTATTAACTTATTCTGATTTCATAATCTCTTCGAGTGAAGTTGGCATTTGCATTCCACTATGCAAGGCTGGTATATGGAGATGCGCCTTATTGATTCTTGATAGGATCTATATGATAAGGACTTTTTTCATAGTAAGGTGCTGCAAAGTGCAGCAGACGTACCACGGTAGACCTTGGGTAGTTTCTTGTAGGGTGACAGCCAAAGTTGTTCAATCCTGGTGTCCACTCCATTTATGGCTCAGATGGATAAGCAGCACAGAAAGGCTGCCTCTTCTTGACTTAGCTGTATGCAATGTAAAAGCAGGATCCTGTACTAACTTACAAACACAACTCAAATTTTACTTCAGAAACTCCAAATATGCCTTTCAGACTCTTTCAAGTTATGACCTTTCAACATATTTTCACAATAGATCGAACAAAGAGAGTCAATAAGCCAAGTCCTTTAACCATTGACAAATGAAAACATTTGAATCTCAGTGAAGCGATATTTCCTCTAGAATGAATTTTCTTTTCACCTGCATTGCTTGTTGCAATGTGCATTCTGAGAGGTTTACCCCTTTTGAAAGGTTATTCAGCGGTTCATTTGAAATTGAGCTGCCTTTTGAAAATGAGCAACCCATCCTTGCTAGCATGCCCTCTGCAGTTGTTCATACATAACCAAATATAATGAATTACGAACCATCCAAGGCTTCTTTCTTCCAATCTAGTGATCATTTGACCTTTGGCATTTATGAGTTATGTAATGACGGATCATAATTCTAGCAGAGAGCATGCATGCGTGTGTTGTCTGCTGGATATCTGAATATGGATGACTTTTTTTTTTTTTAAGTAGTTCTCTGGTACTTACAGGTTACATTTGCTCCTAGAGAAGAAGCGCAAATGCAAACATCCCGAGTTGTCAAATTGGGTGGAACTACCTACAATCTCTACACTCTAAGCTTGCAACAATTTGGTCAGGTGTTTCCATGTAACATCCAATATTTTGCAATTCGATGGATACATTTGCTTTAGATATTTGTTGTCATATCTCGATTGTGCATGCTTTAAGCTCCAGGAAATGGTGGATCAAGGCTACCCTTTTGCACTGCCCTCATTGCTTTTTCTAATTTTGAGCAACCAAAATCACAATTAGGTTGCTTAGTACTGACTGTGGAGATGCATGAATAGGCATTGCAAGCAATCTGATCCCATTTGATCCTGCTTTTACAGTATACATATAAGAGCACAGGTTAAACAGGGTGAAGAAGAGATTCCAATGTGAAGTTAGAGATGAGACGCTGCAGGAGTAGTTTTGTCGTTGAATTATTGACAGCTCATAGTCCTGTTTAATCTGACCTACTATTACTTAGGAACCTTGAGGCGAACAATTCGCATTTGGTGACAGTTATGGCAGGATATTGACACGTTGAGGTGAAACCTTTACAGTTTCTGTTGAGAGACAAAAAAACTGAACTGATTGCTTGGTTAGGTTGACGTGACCCAAGCTATCTAGACATAATAAAGCTGAGAGGCCGAAGTTACAATATCACACTTATTGCCACCATATATTAAATAATAGGACAAATATACCCCTGTTGGCCACAACGATTTCCAGTCAAACTTTGGTTTAAAAGATGATCCTCAGAGCTAAGTAACTTTGTTTTTCTGTTTCTTGTTGTTGTCCTGAAGCTTCCTATTGATGTGGATTGAAGTATGCACCAGTGCTCTCTCTCTCTCTCTCTCTCTCTGTAACCTTTAACTTGATTCGTTACTGCTTTATGGCATTCTTTGATCTGAAGATGCATTTGAAGCTGCCTGACTGCAAAACTCGAATGATTATCGCTATGCAGGATGATGCTTGGCAATCTTATAATGAGTTTTACAGTCCTGCGGAGCTGAGAACTGGTGAGTTGATGAAACATATATTTCTTTGACAGAAAGCTTGGCATCATACTGTTTTCAATTAATTTGGAAAATGAAGAATTCATTTGAAGATGGCTGCTGTATCAAAAATTCTTGTTTCCTTGAAAATGAAGGTGGTTGGGTGCTGAGGATGCGGATTGGGATGAGATACTTCCCAATTTCCTATGAAATTCTTGTTTCCTGGAAAGAAGACTGCTTATTAAAACAAATACCACTGTCTTATAAAAAATGCTCAATTTTTCCTGCATTAGTGTACATCTTACAATTCTTCTGTATTCCTGATTTAAAGTATAGTTTTAATAATACGTAACTGGTATGTCCTTGGCTTTTAGCAATGAGGATTATCATCGAGGTATCTATATTCTTGGGATATCAACACTTTGGTGTGACCTTAAATTGTCACTGACTTAATAACGTCATTCCTTACTTTGCTGTTGCTTGATGTGTGTGTTAGTAAAAATCAAGATGTTTTTTGCCATGCAGCTTCAAGTTCAAACGATAAACATGTCATGAACCCATGCTCTCCCAGAGGATATGGGCTGAAATCAAAAGTGAGAGATGCAAATTCTTTGACATCATATCCTGCTGGAAACTATTCTGCCTGCAAAAATGATGCCTTGGCACTTTTGAGAACTAGAAAAGGTGCTCTGCCTCTTATCTCCTAACCTAAAGTCTAAAAATTCGCGTTATTTAACTTTTCTAGAAGTATGTTGTTGTTGTGGAATTATTTAATTATACTATTTGAGATGACTCGAGTGAAATGATATAAGAATCAATTTTACAGTTACACTAATTCTGTTAACTTGTTTTACTTGTGCTAGTATAGTTTTCTTCCTACAAATGATTTTGTAAACAATACGATCTTCAAGTGTCTATTTGATTTTCTGGATGCAGATAAATGCTCAAACCCAGCCTGCAAAATTTTCCTTTCTTCTATTGGGAATCTACAGGGCAGTGCAATTAATCTGGAAGGATTCTATTATACATCTGAGGTATGTGAAAAGTGTCGTGTTCAGCAAATGAGTCTCAAATGATTCAGTCAACTTGAACGTTTTCGTTGCTAAGTGTAACTCATAGGAAGCAAATAGAAAGCTGTAATACAAGTGTATGTGCTTGTTTATGTTTGAACAAAAAGGTGAATTCCTGTATGAGATTTGCTCAGAGCTTGAGGTTTTCTATATAATTTTTGGGAGGGTCAGAATGTGAAGCATTCTTCTTGTATTTAACAAGACTAATTCTGGGACCTCTGGTCAGAATGGAGCGATTGCATGAGTGGAATAAACATGTTAGGGTAAAACTGTTGTCCATGAAAGCTATGACGTTGACAGTGCAGTAAAAAGTAACACCATGATTGTGCATTTGGCTGTCCCAGTGAGAGTAAAGTTTGTGGTTATCAAGTCATGGTCAAACCTCTCCAGCTGTTCGTAGATGCATTTAAAATGACTAGTCGAAGAAAGATTGTGGTTTCCTAGAACCTTGCTTTTTGGTGCTAGTGATAGTTGTTCAAGGTATATTGAAGGAAAAAAATTATGTTACGTCCTTTTGTAAGCACTGTAAGCAAATCAGGAAGAATGGGAAGACGTCACATGAGTATATTAACCTACCGACTGCATTGAGAAGCAATCGAGTTATGGATCCAGTATATAGTTACTCTGATGCCCTCTTGCCTCTTGCTTGTGTACAACGGCAATATAGTTTCTTAATACATATCTTGCGTTTGATAAGTTACCTTAGTATCATCATCTGTATTTAATTGATAGATTCGGCTCAATTATTTCTCTTAAGTTATAAGTTAGCCTTCCATCCCAATACTGAACCTTCTACAGTTTTTTGGGATGTTCTCTAGGGAAGGTTTGCTTGACTTGAGGGTAGCTGGTGAACGTTATTGTGATGATAGTGATTGGGACAAATTGAGAAACAAGCAAAATAGCATGGGAGACCTGGATTTGTCCAGGAGAAACAAACAAATTAGCATGGAAGACCTGGATTTGTCCAGATATTGTTTCTCTTCAGCTTATGTGGTGGCTCTACTGCATGATGGTCTCAGAATTCCTTCTGATGAAAGAAAGTATGGTTGCTCTGTTCTTTCAAACTGGACTGCTCATGACTTCATATTTTGATTCTACCATGAAAGTAGAAAAACCTCTCATTTCAAAATAGGAACTTGATCTTTATTGCCAACAACTAAGTTGTAAGGTATTTAGGATGTGTTATGTGCTAGTACTTTGTTTGCAGAGTTGTGTGTTGTTAGCCTGCGCTCTCTTTGTCGACCCAAGTTCACTAGTGTTTCCCACCTTTGTGATAGTCTCTCCTTGTTGGTCTTTCTTTGGGATTCATATACCTTGATGTTTCTAGCTGAAGACCATATATCTGATGAGATATTTTTTGTCAGTTCCTCTTTCTCCGTTATATCTAACATGGTTGGGTGGAAATCTTCTCTTTATCTATATGGTCCTTTCTGTAGAAGCTGGCCATAATAGTAGTTCGTGTACAACAGCACGTGTCCATGTGCAATTTATGAGTTCCTCGTGTAAAGTGTTTGATATTCCAACTTGACTTGACTAATCGCAGGGTTCATTCTGCGAATAGAACTGGAAGCATTCCATTTGACTGGACTCTCGGAGCTTATGTTGTCCTGACGATGCAGGATGCTGTTGCACATGAATCCAGTAACTTTGGGGAAATTGTTGGAGATGAGTCAGTCACGTACTTTTCATTATTTGCTGTACTTTTAATAGTTGTACTTGCCGCATTTCTTGTTTCGCAATGGCAAAAACCACAGTTAAAGACAGTATATGATCTGGAGAAGGGGCGCTATATAGTAACGCGTGTGCCTAGGTAACTAGTTAGTCTTCTTTATTTCTTCAGCGTGTAAATTCTTATGGAGGGATTGACCGAGAGAAGACATGAGCAGAGCAGGGCGGAGCATTGTGCAATGCATCGGAAATTGCTACCGGGAACAAAACAGAGAGCTCGCCCAAAGTCCGGACAAGCAAAGAAAAAGCAGGATCTTCACTCATTTATTGTTGTCAACCCGATTTTGTGATTATGAATGAGCACATATAGAAGTTCTTGCTTGGTCCTCTCTCTCTCTCTCTCTCTCTACACACACACACACAAAAACACCAACCCATTGATATATTACCTCTATTTATCAGGTTTTGGTTCGTTTCGGTCCTTGGCAATTGGCTATGACTATTACCGATGACCAGAGGTCGATCTATCAGTAGCAATGTGCGTGATATTACTTCTTTTTGTGGTGAATCCTTCCAATACGATCATGCTACCAAAGAAGGATTGAACGGATTACTCTCTGTTATTTATTATCACCTCAAATTCCATGGATTGATGTACCTAATCAAACTCTAAAGTTGGGAAATGATAAATGCTGACAATCGAATACTAGATGAGGGTAGCCTCCTTTGTGCGAGCCCCATAAGCTGTCAAACCTGATAATTGTCGTGTCCGATAGAAGATATTAAGATGTCACGTCCATTTCATGTTATGTTTCTGTTGAGGAAGCAGTGTCTAGGGTTTCCTCTGCTTTGCATGTGAGATATGCTAAGCAGTTTAAAATCCGCCCTTTTCATGTTATGTTTCTGTTGAGGAAGCAGTGTCTAGGGTTTCCTCTGCTTTGCATGTGAGATATGCTAAGCAGTTTAAAATCCGCCCTTAAATGAACCGTAAGATAAGGATCTCTTTATTCCAGTTCTCCAAGATAAGGTTTCAGAGGATGACACATAAAGGCGCCTGTTACCCCGGCTTAAGGTAAACAGGATTAAGAACATCGAAAGTTAGTTGGGAAAATTACTTGAAGACTGCATTAACAAGACAAAAATCTTTAACTACTGAGCCGGATTTCAATAGTGCTATTGTCCAGTCCTCCAGCTAATCAATCATCGGTCTGAGATGAATCTCGTACCAGGCTTTGATGCTACAAAGAAATGGAGAAGTGGAGTTCCATGTGCCTAAAACTGGAACTGCATCTGGTTAGTGTATCCAAGCTTGTTGAGGTGAGCAGCCATCGCTTTGTTCATTGGTGGTGGTCCACACCTCAATATCTAAGCACCAAATGATCTGTTAATTTATCGATCAGAGTGATATTATAGGTCATGCATATACCTTAACGTCACTGGCTGGTGCAGGGCAGTGAGTTTGAATCATCTCTTTTGATACAAAACCAACGCCGCCATCCCATATTTCTGGCGGCTGAAAACAGCACATGTGAAGTAAGTGATTTTGTGACTAAAGTAGCGTAAAAAATGCGAGTGATCTGATCAGCGAAGTACAAGTCTGAATCTGTTTCTCGTAGCCGCCAGTACTATGTGGAAGAACCATAGTAGCAGCGTCAAAATACACCATTTCTAAAATACTTTCGGCTACCAAATTGTCTTTCCTGAGTTCTTCTTCTTGTTCTTCTTTTAGGTTAAAAGTTTCGTGCAGTGTTATTCATTGTTCAACGAGACGAGAGAAAATCCATCAAACAACATGCAGAACGACCAGTTCTGATTCATGTCAGATAGGACAGGAAATTAGAAGTTTAGGCACCAAGTTTTGTAATATATATATCAGAGAGAATGTACACTTACGCTAGATGCATGTCAAAAAAGGACAAAAAAAAAACCAAAAGATTAAACAAATAAAAAGAGAGGCATAAAACCTGATTCAAGACATAGTAGACACGGAACTGATCAGGAAAGCTCTGGGCAAAATTATCCAGCTCTTCCTGCAAAACGTGTTACTAATATTATTGACCCACCTTCACATGGTAAAATTAGATAATCTCATGAAACTTCAATATTAAGTGAGGTACTCTTTAAATACATATTCAATCGGCAGATAATGCAAGCAAAAGAGAGATCAGTGAAGACTGTTTCCGGAATAGATAAATGTCCTAAGCCCTTAATAAAAGAGCCACCAGTATACCCCATCAATTCAAAAGGCTAGGTTCCACAACATCAATTCAAGTTGCAAGCAAATTAAACAACAAAAGGGTTGCCCAAAATGGTTTCTAGCATAAAGATCCTAGAAAATTAACCATCAGTTAGGACCAAAGGTTCTTAAAACTTGAAAGACGTCACTTCCAATGGGATACTTGGAGGTAGAACTCTACAGTGGTATGAAGCAGAATCACGCATTCGAAAAGATACCTCCAATATAAAATTTAGATACTTATTGTGCTACATAGATACTATTCAACTTTGCGATCATTGCCTCCGATTTTGATGGGAGATACCATCAACTATTGTTTAAGTCATCCCAAAGAACAAAAAAAAAAATTCAAGCTAATAAAATCAGCAAGAGAGAGAAAGAGAGAGAGACTCCAACCTTCAAAAGGATGTCCTCATATGTGACATTGGCATAAATGAGGTGAATCTTGGTCTTGTCATGATGATTCTCTAATATGGCTCTAGCGACCTACTTGCATACAGGAAATAGTGGCAATCATAAAAACCAACACTTTGCATCTAGTATCATACCATCCAATAGGAAACTATTTGCATATTGCCCAAATTTGTCATCATCTACAATTCAAACCTGGAACATTGGAGTAATGCCAGTACCTCCGGCGAGCATCCCAAAAGCCCTCACTTGGCCAGGTTGATACTTGAAGCGACCCTAAGAAAATTAAAGAAGTACACTGAAATTTAATCCATCATGACTATCAGCAGCAGATAAGAGAACATGTATTACACTTTGATTTTCCAGCATCAGAATTTGGCAAAGAGAATCATTGGTGGACTCGTCATCTTTGAAAGGACTCGTCATCTTTGAAAGGAACAGTAAATAAGACTCATTACGAGCTTCATTACTTTAATCATGTCATATTGCACACAATAATATGAAAGGACTTGTGTCAACATGGGATGTGCATGCTAAAAAGAAAAGCATTTATTCTGATCGGATAGGCCATGGGTGTAGCTACAACTGCATCTGCTAATGTAACGGACGATGACACAAAAATGTCTTCCATGTGTTAGCTCTGTAGAGAGCAGTGGACAACACATCCAAAGTCATATTCAATTCGATAAAGTGTTGAAGTAATTCAAAAGGAGCAATCTAGTCCATCAGGAAAGCTATTACAAGAGCAATCCTGAGGCAAACATCATATATGGTCTAAAATCTACAATCTCGCCTTTGATGCTTTTGCTGTTCACCCTAATATGTGCTTTGCCAGGACATAAGTTCTACGTATTAGTGAATAGTCTTCTGCTCAAGGCTATAATCTTTAGTATATGACCCCAAAAGGCAGCTGGAAGAAACTCCTCTTAACTTTCTGAAGAGAAATTGGTAACGTGACTGTGATATTCGAATTTTTAATGGCTACTACGAAAATTATCTCTTGCTACCAAACTAGTACACCGATTCCCAACCTGCCTCTCATTAGTGCATAGAGAATTGAAAAGGCTTAAGCTGGTTCATCACTTGCCCACGCCATCAGCAACTGGAAACAAACTGTATCCTGAAATAGATTCTGCAACTGGAAACAAACTATATTCTGAAATAGATTCACTCAAAAATCTACCTTAGGCCCCTTCACAGCCAAGTGATCACCTTCACGCATTTCCCGGAAATGGTGGGACATCCTTCCCTGGGGATACATCTAATCACAAGGAAAAGAACAAAATACAGATGACGGTTTGAATGCATGGAAAAGGAGGGAAAAGAAAGAAACTATATCTGCCTCTCCAGCTAATTAATTCAGCCCAAACCTTGATAACTAGCTCAAAGTATCCAACATCGGAATCCAAAGTGGTCGGAGTGTAAGGCTTTACAACTTCTTCACCTACACTATCCTTTCCTCTGTTATGAGAACACGTAAAAAAATTCCACAATCAATGCCTTATGATATCCTTACGCGCAACTCCCGAAACACATTCAGAAACCAAACATAAGCCACACATCACAAACTCATCGTAAACAATCGACAGAAAAGGTCCACGAGCTTAAACCTGCAGCTCATATGCTGTCCAATCGGAAGCCCCAAGACTGAACTCGGAGTAGGAAGAGCGAATCTAAACTTGGCGACGTTGTGGCTGAGCTGCGTCCTCTTGACGAGCTGAAACTCCTTGAAGTTATCAGGATCTAGACAGCCTGACACGTTCCAAGACGCCTAAGTCAATCGAATCGAAGGGCGCCGAACGACCCTTAGTCTTCGAAGAAGCCGCAAAACTAGGAGGAAGAAAAAAAAAAGGCCACCGAGCGCGGGAACGGCGACGTACCTTTAGGTTTCTTCTGGAGGTAGAAGTAGTAGGCGGTGCCGGCTCCAATGGCGACGAGAGCGACGGCGATGCTCAGCATTTCGAGGCGGTGCGATTGCAGAGGCTCCATTGCTGGAGCTTCGATGAGCTGCAAGTAAAGCGAATCGAGGAAGACGAACCGCAGAGAGTGAGAGAGAGGGAGGGGGGCTGAGCCAAAAGCGAGCTCTCGATTGGCTTCGCTCCGTCTGTTCCGTCCGAGTTCGGTCTACATTTGCGGCCACCAATGGTGGCGTCTGTAAGGCGGACGTGACACCGGTTGCAGGATAATCGGAAAAAAGCACGGTTTCAGGTGATTACGCTCTCATCCCCCCGTTGAATCTTTTCTGGGCTTTCCTTTTTCTTTTGAATTTAAGACAATAACATAAATAATTCTTAAACTTTAAGCTAATTTACAATCTAATCCATAAATTTCACCTCAATATGTCATGTGGTCCATAAAATTTTAATTTATTTAATATCATATGAACTTTTAAGTTTAATTCTCCAATTATATATTGTCAATTTATTATTTCAAATTTATGTATAATATTTACTAAAGTTCAAAAAATCATATCTAAAGATTTAAAAATTCATAGATCATGTTGAATAAATTAGAATTCTAAGCACCGCATTATGTAAATTAAAATTTTAAGAACTACATTATACATTAAATCAAAATATATGTGTTATTAATGTCATTTTTCTTTTTAATTTCCTTGAAAACAAGAATCCCCACTTGTAGAAAATACGAAATGTGGCAGTGAGATTCCTCCTTTGATCTTTACCCCTGGCCAGCTAAAATCTCTGAAAATAAAGAGAGAGGCAAAATTAAGTTCACTTGAAAACAAGTTTGGTAACTAGTCCACTTGAAAACAAGTTTGGTAACCATTCTCGTCCCATAAATAGTTTTTTTAGAATGAGTTTTTTTTTAAATGATTCTTGGATGAATTTCGAATGATTCTCAAATGAATTTTTGAGAAATGTACAAAATTCTTGTTCTTAGAATAGAAAAAGAACATAAATGCATTTGGTAGTTGCACAAAATTTATGTCTTTGGAATAGAAAAAAAAAAGTACGAAGGCGACGGTCGGTGAGAAGAGATAGTAACAAAAGAAAAAATATTTAGTTTATTTCTCCTTTCTCGTACTGTTCATTCTTGTCCCAGAAACAAAAAATCAAACATTTTTTTGTTATGATTTATCATCCAAAACCCATCACCAACCATTTTTTCATCTCGAGAACATAAAATTTAAGGGCATGTTTGGTTTCTCGTTCCAAACTCGTTCGAGGACGAGAAACTGAGAATGAGGGTCTGTTTGGTAACCATTCTGGTACTCGGTTTCTCGTCCCCGGACTAGTTTGGGACGAGAATGTCTAAAAAATTTCTGTTCCCCGGATGAAAAAAAAGCCAGGGATGACTTTGGGACAAGAAATCAGAACCAAAAATTTTTTTGTTCTGTGTTTCTCGGACGAAAAGGAACAGTGCCAAAGAAGAGAACCGATTTCATAAACTCACGATTTGCTCCTCCTCTGCTTTCTACGCTCTCACAAAGCACAGACACCCACGAACTGCTCCTCCATTCCACCTCCTCTGCTCGCACCGGTCTGGTCCTCCTCCTGGCCTCCTCCTCGTCCTCCTCCCTCCGCCTTCTCTCCTTTCCGATTCGTCGATACTCGGCCCCAACAAATCCGAAGAAACCCTAAGGTATGTTCTTCCTTCTTGCGGATCTGCCTCCCGTGGCTTCAACTTGCGGAGATTTGTTGAATTTCTCGTTTTTCTTCCCCTTTTTGTTCCTTCTTTGGCTGTTGTTTTCGGTTTTTTGGGTTCATCTAAACTTCGAATGGAGAGAAAATGTTGCGGTATGATAATCTCTTCAAGTAGGGATTCCTCTCTCTCTCCAATATTCCTTCGATTCTTCAGTTTCGTGCCCTTTCCTCCGCCCTCTTTCCCCACCTCCGCTCTGAGAACCGCCGCAGACGGCCGCCCTGCCCTTCTCCTTCTACGTTACCGACGAGACCGACCGGAGGCGACCGCTTTCTTCCGCTCTCCCTCTCTCGTCATCTTTTTGTTTCGTGTATACGCGCCACGACTTTCTCGCTCTTGTGGATTGCTCTGGGTCTCTTGGGAAGCACTGGCGATGTTTGGTTCTGTTCGGATTCAGATCAATTTGTTCTTCAATCTAGTTTGGGGATTACTGCAGTTCTTTAGGCCTGGTTGGTCGGTTGAGTTATTGAATTCCTTTTCTTTTCTTTTTGGATGATGTCTCGGTGTAAAGGGTTGTTTTTGGCGTCCGTGTCTTAGTTGAATTTTGTTCCCCTGATTGGGGTCGTCAGTGAAGGTTTCTTGAAAATTATGCCAGCAATTTAGCATCTTCCTGCCCTCTTAATGCAAGCTCAGGGCAATGTTGATGAAGAAAATCCAGCCTTCGGGAACTTTGACCGCAGATTTTAATTGCCGTAATGTAGTCAATTGTAATGAAGAACATTCTAGTGACCTTCTGTGCATCTACATTGTCATTGGAGTGCTAGAATTTGTTAGGTAAACTGTGATGGTGCATTGCATATTATCATGTTAGATTAATCTATCTGGTTTGGGTCGTGTTTTATAGATAAATGAGGAGGCCAGTGACAAAGTTTTGGAGATAGACCAGAAGATTGAAGATTCTGAAAGAATGGATATAGATGAATGCTTCATGTGCTGTCTTAGTTGATAAAGCTATATTACCAGTTCTTTTAACTAGAAAATGCTTATTGTTCTTAGAATTATTTCACTTTAAATTACTGTTTTGAAACAGGATAATTGCACTCTTCCTCTGTATTGACTTGATGTTTATGTCAAATCCAGTTTAATAAGGGTGGTGGAAGATTATTTTGCTCCTTGTGTAGCTAGACTTTAAAGGTTCTCTAGGATTTTGTTGACAGTTTTTGATCATTTGCTGGTCATGCTCTGAAAGCTTGCTACCTCCAAACCAAGAAGAGCCTTGATCTGATAGCACATTGAAGTATGCGCTCTCATAGTAAATTTGCATAGACATATGTCTGATGTGTAATTAGATAGTGATATGACCTGCTTATAGGTGTCTAGTAGCACAATTTAGGAGGAAAAAGTTGTAGAAATGTTCTCTCTCCTGGTTACTCCGGTCGGTCAATGCAGACTTGTGACTCAAAGCAAGCACTTATTGTAATTGCATGTTGCGCTCTACATAATTATATCCGTGATGAAGACAAGAGAGACAAGAACTTTTCCTTATATGGAAATCCGGAGTACCAATTTGCACTTGGAGAAGCGGAGGGTGAAGATGATACTTCTAATGAGGAGACGGCCGAGATAAATATGATTAGGAAAACTATTGCAAATCAAATGGCTAGGGATCACAATATGCCTGAGATTCCATGACTTCGTGTTTCTGACTTTTGTAAATTAGCCAAGTACACTATATATTTGTGAGTGGCTATTGTATTAGAAGGTGTTAGCTTGGGCAGATAATATTTTTTGAATCCCCCAAGCAAACTCGATTGCTATTGCAAGTGTATGTTTTATATGACAATCGAGTGTATGTTTAATTACGTTACTCTTTTGTACTTAATGCTTTCCCTTATATATTGTGTTTATACCCATGACAAATTGGCCACGTGCAATGTTTTACGAAGTTGCTCTCTAAATGTTCATATATGTCCATCATTATTGAAAATAACGAAAAAAAAAATTGCTTGGCTCTCAACTTTTGAAAAGCTAAAACGTAGAGTGCCCAATTATTGCTCTATAATTGCAACTTGTGCTCAAGTAAAAATATTTTTTTTGGAAGAACCAGCTTTGAATGTCATGTATAACTCAATTGTAAATAAAAAAGATAATGTGCATATCCTTTTTTTAATTTTGATTGTTCACCTAACAATTTATTTGTTTATTTATGAAGGCATGGATTCAATTTGCAGAAACTATTGTCTTGAATAATACAAATATATTTCATAAATCACTAACTTTTTTTAATTAAATGAAAATAATATAGGAACAAAAATTTTGTGCAGTTACCAAACACATTTCTGTTCTTTTTCTATTCCAGGGACAGAAATTTTGTGCAGTTACCAAACGCATTTCTGTTCTTTTTCTATTCCAGGGACAGAAATTTTGTACAGTTACCAAACGCGTTTCTCATCCCAAAAACTCATCCGAGAACCATTTCTCAAAAAAACTCATTCTGAAAAAAAATTATTTCTCAGACGAGAATGGTTACCAAACGCGCCCTGAGAATGGTTACCAAACGCGCCCTGAAAATAAAAAGAGAGGCAAAATTAAGCCATTGAATGATAGGTTTTCTTTTAATCAATTCTCTTGATATTTAATTCTTGTTGTATTTACAATATGTTTATTTTACATAAAAAATAATGTAAAACATATTTCTTTGAAAATAATCACTTACATATCTGTAACAAAGACAAAAGCTATTAAAAATCAAAGTAAATCTGCTGTGACATATTTATTTGAAACTTTTTTTAACAATACAAAAATCATAAATATATAATTATGTGAAAAATTACCCTAATGAAGATTGTTGGAAATTTACATACATTGATGTACGAGTTGTTGATAAGGCGATCACGTAGCTTGAGTAAAATATAAATAATATTGTTTTGATGAAAGAATTATCTGAAGGAATCTTGATGAGGAGTAAATGCATCGCATGAATATATTTTTTGGATTTTTATATCATAATAAAAAGTTATTACGAATGCATCATGTGTATTTTTGAGAATTTTGCGTCTTTTTTCCCTATAAAATGAAAACATTATCGACGAGTGAACATTTTTCATTGATTAATAATTTTCAGCTATAAAAGGAACATTTTTTAGAGATATTTTTCAAATTATTTTATTTTTCTTGAACAAATTGAACTTTAAGCTGAAGTGACACTTGAAAATAGTCCAAAATGAGTATGACATCGAATCTTGAAATGATCAGTGTCGTCAATAAATAATGAGCTATTAAAAATTTACTTGATCATGATTTTTAGTCTCTTGTCTCTATAGTTTAATTGGTGCAATTTATTAATTGCAATAGCATCAAATTTTTTAAAAATCGTACTTTTAGTGTGAGTTTATTTCACAAAAAAAGGATGATTTGACTTTTTTTTAAATGATCGTTTACATCATTTATATAAAATATTTTCATCTTTCAGGAAAATGTAAATTTTTTAAATATATAATTAATTAAAAATTAATTATTATAAGCGATATAAATAATTATCTTAAGATAAATGTTTTTTAAATTTGACCACTAATATGCTCGTTTGACTTATGGATCAGTTCGAATCACGTGCATCGCTGCATTATGCCTCGATAGAACAATTTTACAAATTCTTACTATCTCGCGATGGAGGGATGAAATTGCAATAGTTAATTAACTTGGAGGCCACCCCTGTAATATTTCCAAATTCGAGATGTGGTCTGAAATTCTTCCCAAATTTCAAGGGGCAGCAGTGACGCCAGGAGTCTTTACACAGCTCGAGAACGGAGCGGACAGCGATAGCGACGGCGAGCGGCGAGTTCGTTCATCGCGCCGTTTATTGTACGCCGCGACGGTGGCCACTTCCCAAGCTCTCGGCTCAGTGCGACCTCAGCCGGATTGCTAGACCCAACCCGAGTCTCCCGGAGCCTCCGATTGCTGCCCCTATTTCACCGAAGTCTTCGCCATCCGTGGCGTCTCTGTTTCGAAGCATCGCTTGCCCAGAAGCGCGTCGATCGACGGAAGGAAGAGAAAAATGGTGTGGGGACTTCTCCCGGTGGATTCGCTCTCAGGTGAGATGTCTCACGTTCGCGCATGGAGGCACTCACAGTGTGTGATGATACAGACATTCGCTTGCGCTGTCAGTGATGTATTCGAGCTTTGGTTTGCGTTTTTATGGCCGAATTGTTTCTGACGTGCGTTGGTGTGTGTATCTGATCGCGAGACAGGTGAAGAGAAGTACTACATCTTCAGTAAGGGGACTTACAAAGTGGGCCGAAAAGGTATGTGTTCTTGAAAACGCCGCCGAGTATGTTGGCTTGGTCTCGATTCTTCTCGTGCGCAATCTGCATATGCATGCCGGTTCCTCAATGGCACTGATTCTGTATTTCGAGAAACACGAACTTACATTCAGCTAATCCGTGTAACGTTCACAATCATGCATATATATATGCATCACATCCGCTCGTGGGTGCTAAAATTCTTGTCTTCATGGAAGTATGGGCCATAACTCTGAATATGTTTGTTGGCTGTCTCTCAGTTATGTCGTCGTGATTTTTTCCCCATGCTGTAATTGCAGGTTGTGACATAATTATCAACAAAGACAAGGGAGTTTCGAGGATTCATGCAGAGATAATCGTAGCTGCAATGACTAACACGAGTCCCTTGGCAATCGAGTCTTGCGCCTCTTCTGCAAAGGTCCTGATAAGAGATTGCTCTAAATACGGTACATTCATCAACAAACATCTTGGCTCCGCAGAAAAGGTTCACGAGTTTCCTAACAAGGAAGCCACTTTAAAAGATCGTGATATGGTTTCTTTTGGAACTGGCAATGCAACCTACAGGTAACTTCATTCTGGTTTGCCCGTAAGAAAATTTGGTCTGTTAAAATTTCGTAGAAGTAGCATTTGCTTTTTGCGTCATCTTTTACATTAAGATTATTGATTAGTATTCGAAAGGTCAATATTACTAGCATTGAAAGCGGTAATTTATTACTCAGCATTTACATGATTATGTTTTTTGAAACAGGTTTTGTTTTGTCCCGCTTGCATTTTATGTTGTCTGCTCAGAATCTCCTTCGTCATTTCGTTTTCTTGAAGAAAAAGTATCATCAATTGGTCAGTTCTCCTTTTTTCATTTTTAATCCCATAAGCTATGTATGCTTGTGTGTCATATTGATTTTCTTCTGAGTAAATGAATTTTTTAATGTATTTTGGATGCCTTCATCAACTTCTTTTGAAGTGGCAAAAGGTCAAGGGGTGGTATAACCAACTGTGCATTTGCAATTGTAGTCCATTGCTTTTGTTTTGGGCACGACCATGCATGATTTTAGCTGCAAGGGGGTGCAATGCAGCACTTGTGTCGTGAATAATGAGATGTCATTTTGTGAACATGGTATCTTGCAGTAAGGGAAATGTTCTTTATGGAGGGTAAGGAAGGTGCTAATTTCTTTTTTTTCCCCTTTGAGGCAAATGCTAGGTCCTTCTGATTTTTCTTTTCTTTTATAATTTTCTTGGATGTGCTTGTACTTAGGATAACTTCATACTATTGACTTGAGAGATAGTGGTGACCCAGCGTTCTTGGATGGCCCCTTGCTGTCAGCATGTGTGTTTTTGTTGCTGCATATCTGAACTGAACAAATAGTGCTGAAGTTCCAGTAGTTACTGAAGTACCTAGCTGACTGGTGAATTCCTAAACCAGGGAACTCATAAAATTTTGCTTGAGTTTTAAAGATTTGAGAGTCTCACTGCCTTCTGGTTCTGTGGTTGCTATCATATGGCCAGATTAATGAGTGAGAAAGTGGCCTTTAAGTTTATGTCCATGTACAGGTTTCTTAGGTCCCTGTGCACCATAGATCCTTTACTGGCTGCTTTCCTTTTCTGTAGATTTGATCAGGTCCATAAGAATAGTCTTTCTTTCATTCTGCATTTGGTTTGGACTTTAGAGACTGCTTGTATAGATGGTATTTTGTCTTCTACCGTGCTAATTTAAAATAGAAGGGTTTTTGTCTATAATAAGATGTTTAATTGGTTACCATGGTATTTCATATAGTGTTATTGCCTGATGGTTAACTATTTTTTCAACTAGGTGGTTTGGTAACTGAGAATTCTAGAGATTGCACACATGTCCTTGTTGATCAATTTATGCAAGTCGAGGAAAGCCTGCTTGATGCAGTTGTGGCTAAGAAACATTTTGTGCTTAGCAGCTGGCTTGAGGTAAAATTATATTAAACATCTCCCAGGAATTCTTTCACTTGGCAATCTACGTAGACATTATAATTGATGATTTTTCCATTACTTTATGGATTCAATTGGACAAACCTATTTGGCATTCAGAAAAAGTCTTCAAAATAGTTCCACTAAGTCTGATCGGTCTCATGTATGCATTCAAATACTTCTCATGGTCAAAAGTCTTCCTATCATTATTCGTTATTGGTAAAATAAATCCATCTCTAGTTTATCGGTTTATGTAGATAGCAGTTTGGTGGCTAGTGTCTTGAAAGGTGGAAGGTTTTAGGTGTTGATTCAATGTACAATATTGCAGTGTTCTGTGGGATTGCTGGAGCAGATTCTGCTCTCTTTTTTTAAAAAGGGAACTTCTCTTTTTTCAAAGTCAGCTTTTTTTTTCTGTTAACTATTATCAAGGTTTTTTCAAAGTCAGTTTTTGTTCTCTTAACTATTATTAAAGTTTCTTCCCTCCCTCTCCTACTTTCTTTTATGCCCTTTCTGGATTGATATTGAAGGTTATTCAGGTGGCTGTTAGGGAACTGGTTGAGTTTCTTAGAGTGGTGTAACATGTGTTTGGGAGGGAAATGGGGCTTCACCGAGTCGTTATTATCGATGCACATATATCATGTCACCGAATGCTGAGGGCTTTCGGATATCACTTTTCACCCTGACCTAGGACAGCTTTTCTTTTTCTTCTTTTTGGTTTTCCAATCCCCCACTTCTGTAAATTATAACTATAGTCATTAATTGCATGCAATTTTCTTTGGGAAACTGTAGGTCTTAATCTTCTTCCAATATTTCTTGAGTAAGTGCATCTACTTGCTTTTGGCATTTAGCATTACTGTATTTGAATAATACAAAATCTTTTGTTGAGACGTTGACGGATGTAAACCAGATTCGAAAACTGGTCTGCATTTATTAAATTATACAAGTGCCATAGGTACTCAACATGTCTTAGATATATTGCCTGTGAAAATTGTTTCTACAAATATCTGATTGATGCTTTATTCTAGTATCTTGCAGGAAAAAATATCTCAAATGAGATACCTAGCTACACTTCGTAAGTTTATTCCATTCTACTTAATTGTCTCTGGTTTTTCTCAATAAAATTCTATATATATACATCTCATTTGAATAACCGCAATGTTCATTTCCGATCAGCCACCTTCCAACAATATTTGCTGAAGGAGTATCAGTCAAAGTCGCTGAACCTAAAACTCGTGAAACTTGTTTGGGGGGATATACCTTCTTATTGGAACCAATGCAGATGGTACTCCGCTATCCTCTAATCACTTGAAAATACTTTCAGGTCTTGATCACAATTTATATGTCAGTTCAGTTTGGTCACTTGTCATTGTTCCATTAAAAAATATGCTGCACAATTTTACTTGTGGTTTGTACGGCACTTCGATTTTTTCAGTGGGGTACTTGCCCCCACTGGTTTTTCTTTTTCCTTTATTTTGTGTGTTTTTATGGAAAAAAGTTTGGTTTTATGTTTTTTTTTTTTAACCTTTGACCCCATAAAAAATTATACTTGTTAACTTTGACCTATGTATTTCATGTTATGTTTCACTTATGTTTCTTGTTTGTTTAATTTGCTTAGAATTCGACATAGTTGTTATAATTTCATGCTTTCTCAACATTTTAAAAAAAAGAAAAAGAATCTTACTCCAATTAAGAATAATCTACGTCATTATATTGTTGCGCACACTATCAAGACAGTCTAGCTCTGTGCTTAGAAATGATAAAATAGTTTCATCAAACATGCTTATTGGCACTGATAAATTTTGTGAAAAAGTCCAATTCAAAAGTTTAAGCTGATAAATAGGGAGAGACTACATGAATATAAGAGCATTATAAACCCATTGTCAAGTGACATGGGACGATATTTTAACACCTCCTTTCACGTGCTAGCCGAATTATGCGTGGCACGTGAAATTTTGACTACACACATTTACATGGAATTTTTACTATGCATATTCGCGAAAGAGATACCGTTGACTTTGATATCTTGTTAGAAAATCCAACCCAAAAGCTTAAGATAATGGGTGAAAGGAGACCTCATGGATATAAGAGCATTTTAGACTCGTTGTCAAGCAACGTGGAACAATATTTCAATGCCCAAGGCTTGAAATAGAAGAGGCAAATTTGACTGGGAATACAACATGAGATTGACTTCGAATTAATGTTTCAGCTTCTTAATAATGTCTTGTGTGATTGTTCTGCTTTAAACATGATAGGCAAAGAAGGCAGGTCTTATGTTTTGCAATATGTAAGCTGAGATGTTTGAGCAACAGTTTCATCTATTGATGCCATTTCATTTAAAAATGCACTATTTGGATATTCTAACAATTGGATTGGTTAATGTCCATTAATCGTTTTAACTTGGAAAGAGGAGTTATCTTTTTTGTGTTTCCTGGTTATAGAAACGGGGTCTGTTGATATGGTAGGAGTTCATGTAGTTAGTTAAAACTTTTGTGATGTATCTAGGAATTTACCAGCTCGGACTAAAAAAAAGCATGACCATGAATGTGTTCAGGGATACAAATGATTGCCTTACCAGATTTATCTATCGAGAACCTGATATGATCTCAATATGATATTATAATTATCTTTTACTTCTTGATATGCAGTATAAGTTTGGAGATAGACTGCAGATGCTGTTGGATGTAGCTGGTGCAAAGATTCTTTCAGCTAATGAATTCGATTTTTCTAGCCAAGTATGTATTTCATTTAGTAGGTAATGTCACCTTTTTTGTAAACCGAGAGCTGTGGGTAGTGCATGAACTACATACATGGCATGGCATGACATCTCTAATGCTATTCATTTTGTTTGTGTAATCGCTATGCTTTAAAGCTGCCACTATGTCAGTCACGGTCTCGGAACTACCTAAGCCATCTACAAACAAATACATCTTATAGTAACAATTACTTTTGGAAGTTCAAGCTGTCAGTGAACACATTGCTTCTGTATTCCAACATCTACCAGCAGTTAACTTTTCCACTAAAAGATCTACAAAGCATTTAATCATCAACCCAGTTGAGATAGAGCTAGGATATCCAGCCAGAGTCTGCACTAAAATAATGAGTAGAAAATACTTCTAATGTGGATAATTTGTTATTTGTGTTCTAAAAATATTTACGGCTAAAAGATTGAGATTATAAAAAATGCGGCAAGCAACATAATATGCACGCGAGTTTGAAACCTCGTTGTTGCATTTTTGACTTCTCAAAAATCTGCTGTGCATGGAATCCTTGGATCAAAGCAGTGGAAGTCATAGGTAAATGTAATGAAAACGTGCAAAACAATAAATCATTAATTTGTTGTGGGGAAAATTAATGTATGTAGTTAAGGGAGTTCAGCTTCAGTCGGGGCAACTGCCCCTACTGAATTCCATTACACAGTGTTCTGAATTCCTCTTGCAGTGGGCAAGTATACCTAGTGAGAGAAAAATGTTCATGTTGAATAGCATGATTGATGTAGAGATATTGTTCCTTCTGTGATTATCGTACTTGCTGTTTTTGTATTGTACTTGCCTGAGTTCCTGCTGACATGTCTCATGTTCGCCTTTTGTTTGTACTACAGGCATTGGAGTTTGAGGATAATCGAGTTGTGTATGTCATGCCTAGAAGGACTATTGATAGTCGCTCCAGCAAAATCAGTTTATTGTTTCGAATTAATGAACTGGATTTGGTATGTGCTGTTTTGTCTGCGCATCTGGACATTTCCTCACTTATATCACCTTCTGGTAAGGCCCTTGAATAGTGATATGGCCATATGATGTCAAATCAAATGCACCATTACGCACTTGGAACTACTTTTTTTTTTTTTCAATATTGTTGTATATTTCCATAATACATCATCTGACACCCTTATCAGTGAGCCTTTTTTTGGTGTATATTCTTTTCCTGGAAAATTTTGATGTAAGCCTAAACATAAGAAGGCTGGTGGGCCAACCTTAATATCGCCAATGGCTATAAATACCAATTGTGCAGCCTGAATCTTGTGAGCTACTTTGGCTCTTGATAGGAGCTTAGAAGAAACATAAAGCGATTGAACAGATTTTTAAAGCTCTATCAATATCCTTTGGCTGAATCTGCTTGTTGACTACTGATGCAGTGTTGAGCAGACTGCTAGAAGTACCAAATTGATGGTTCCTACAAATCCAGGGTTTCCTGGGCTGTCTGATCGACTATGACAAGCCATCCCAAGCAGTTGAAAAGATGCCTGATAAGATGGGCCAACAATAACATAAATAAGTAAATCTGAAATATGGCTAGAAACTTGGGAGGAACCATCCTAGCAATTATGACCTTTCCTTTCCTTGGCCATTTACTGGATAAAGTTTTACTGCTGCTTGGAAAGGCCATTTGCTAATATTAAAGGGCTTCCAACTTGAAAAACATCCAGTCTTCTTCCTCCTTGAAGAGGGTGAAGAAAAAATAAATATGAAACCTCTATAATTGTGGGGAAGACATTCTACTTTTCTGTTGATAAGCTACTTGAACGACAAAAGATCTTCTGCAGAGCTTATATGTTGGTGCATTCAGTTTTTTGCTTTCCATGGGACTTTGCAGTTATGATATTTATGTCCATTCTGCTGTTTGCTGTTCCTAGTAGTTTATTTTTCATCTGAACAATAGTAAGAGGCATACTATGACCATGTTTTATGAGATTTGAGATAGGAGACTGACTGCTATATTTTTCTCCATGCAATTGAGCTTGATCCTGCAGTAAAATTGTCACATCTAGTGTTTGAGGAGGGTTTGCATGCTGTTACATGGAAGAACTAGTCAACCCTCATGAGACAGAATATCAAACAATGAAATTTTTTTTTTTTTAGTGTGAGATACTTTGCCATTTTCGAGTAAAAGTTGCATTAATATTCAGTCCTGTTCTCTTTCCAGTGATTGTTTCATCTTCCTGCTCTACGGACGAGACAGTGGTAGCTGACTCAGAGGCAGAAGATGAAACTGCGACATCAGTGGGCGCAGCTTCCCCTGTTCATCTAGAAAAAGATACTGTGCCTAACCATTCAGGAAAAGCCTCCCAGAATGGTGTTGTAGCTGACTCAGAAAATGACCGTGCTATGAGCAACAAGTACAGCTGTGACAACATTGTGGCTAGAAGTGACACTGCCATGTTGATGCATGCAACTTCCCCTCTTCATCTAGAAAAACTAATCATGCCTAAAGATTCAGGAAAGGCCTCCACAGATTGGGTCGTTGCTCAATCTGAAAATGACCATGTTATGGGCAGTAAATACATCTGCGATGATATTTCAATAAAAAATGACAGAACCGATGAGTCTGTTGAAGGATCTTCAGATATTATCTACAGCCAGGATTTAATAGTAAGGCGCACTACTTTACCTGCAATGAGCTCTGCGGATGGCTCTGGAGTGAACTTTAAATGCTTTAGAAAGGTATTCATTCTCTGATTTATTCACGCCTCTGTTACTTAATATTCAAGTAGGTATGGTTTCCTATATTTGAAAAAGCAGAGATCCTAAGTTGTGTAAATATTTCGTGCCATTTATGTCCAGTGTGTTCAATTCTGTTTGCGATCATAATTACAATCTAGGGGCTTATTTATAGTTGGGCACTTTTTGTTGCTTTGCACATTCCTGATGGAATGAAAGTTTGTTGGCCTTCTCTCAGCTTACGAAAAGGACAATGTTTGTAGTTGCTGGTATTATTTTTTCCTTCCCGAAGCAAGTTGCCAGTTAGGCATACAATGGCATTTTGTGTCAGATTCGATCTGCTGAATTTTAGGTATACATATGCCTAATTCTGTGCTGCAATTCAATTCTAGAAAAATACACCGTCAGGGAATAGCTTCACCAATCTTGTTCCATTTTCAAAATTTCCTTACAAGTAAGTTTGTTGTCCTTAATACATCTTAGCCTCTTGCCTTGGTAAGGCTTTTATTAGATCGATTTTCACATGATTGTATTTTGCGGTATAGGGAATCAGACTACAGAAATGAGCAACTGGAGGAATCAGTCAGGGAAGAAAAGAAGAGGAAACAAATGGAAGCCATGGCAGAAGACCTATTTAATAATGATAAGGTGATCTGTTTATGCTGAAGATGAATGAGGGAGATGGCCGAGAACTGACCATTTTCTGATTTTGCAGGGAAGAAGGCGTGGCGTTGCGGGTTCTCTTCGCGGGCTTCTTGCGCGCAGTTGACCTGGGTGAATATTAGGTGTGCTATTTTAAAGGACACTGTGGAGATCAAGGAAATAACTTGAAATCTACTTTAAGCACGAGGACCGTGTTGGTCATCATGGCCTATACTTTTGGGCCATGTTTAAGATCCCAATGCTTTACATGTCTCAAACGCCCACATAGGCATAGATCTACATGTGTGGACACAAGCAATGAACTCAATGTTTGACTTTGCATTTTCACACAGGCAATATAAGCAAACGCTTGTGGCGGCTACTGTTCACATCCAGGGATTATGTTGAGCTGGGAAAACAGTCGCTGCTTATGCAACTTTTCTACTGCTCGAAGATGGAGCTTCCACTGCGTAAGAGCAATTCGGTTTTACAACGGAAAAGTCGGCCCTGAATTTATTTTGGAGATGCGGAACCAATTCTGGCCACACCATTTGGTTCTTACAAGCTTGGAACCTGCATCCTGTGAGAGAAGGTTGAGTGTATATATGAACTGGCTAGCTCTATCATTCGAGAGCCGTGTCACATTGGCTTTGGCCATCGTGTTCTTTTTTTCCGAATTGTGGTATGCACTATATATGTTAATGTAAAGTCTGGTGAATTATCTGTTGCCCAGGAACTCCGGCGACTACTGAGCTCTTGTTGCTTTCCTGTCATATTGGCCACTCTTTTTACCCTCACTAATTATCTTCTTCAGTAGCAAAAGTCAAACGTAGTCTTTGACCAAGATGACTAGCAGTATCTCTGTACTGTAGCAAGTTTAAAACTTTTTTGGATAATTATTTCGAGCACCGTATCACATCTTAATTCATTAGCCCCCGAGTCTTGTGCACTAATTAAGATAGCTCCCTATCATACTTTTTCTAGTAATTTTGTTTTCTTGCGCTTTGTATTACTTGACATTCGGAATCCAAATATAATAAGACAAGCTTTTATTTACATATAGAATACAAAGCAAGGTTTTAGGGTGAAAGAACGAGACATCCAATACTGAGATTTTGTTGAAACTTATACATATTCACCAAGATCTCATTGCTCGATGGGATCAAGAATGGATTTTGGTACTTTCCCCATCCTTCGGGGCTAAGATACCTTGTCGGCATCAATCTTGCAAAGGTTTGGCTTGCAAGTTCGCCTGTTTTTCTCCCCGATCGTTCTGGATCTCCTCTTGCTTATGTTGGGAACTTCAATCTCGCAGTCGGATAGAATCTTTCCACAGTGCGGACATTGTCTGCAACGGCAATGCAACTACCTTAGCTAGAAAAACAAGTCGAAAGGTCCGTTCAAAGAATGCATTGATCGAAGATTGAGAGAAAATGACGGATTGATAATGGCTATTTCGGGCTTATAGCCATTATTAGATATGGGATTAGATGTCTCCATTGATGTCGACAAAAAGAAAGGAGAAATGGTGATTTCCAATGAAGGATTAGACGACACAAAGTTCTCTGTACTTAGGAAACATGAACGTGAAGATTAGACTCACCGGAGTACATGCTTGATGCTCTTGGTAACGGTATGTTCAGGGACGACATAGCTCAAGCAATGGCTGCACCACTCCATGATTTCCAAAGTGTAGAAGAAAGATGCGATCAATGTTCCGACTTCTCAGAATATATGTCAGCGTTTTAGAAGACTTTCCTTTCTTGGGACCCAAGCAATCCGAACTTTGACCATTACTACTTTGTTTTACTTAGTTATATGAAGCTTCTTGATTGCTTCACACTTGGTGGTCAAGTTTCCCTAGAAAAACATAAACATCGTCCGTCAAATGGGACCACTTTCGCTATGTAATAAAAGCGAAATCAATTTACATTTGGAAAGTACAAGAAAGGGGGGCAAATGAAAGTGAGATCCAATTTTTCGAGCCACAGGTGCTAGTTTCGACCAATTTGATCGGGGCGTGAGCATGAAGTCCACTTTAATTAGGGAATCGGTTCGATTCTTGATTCTCATTGAGCATCAAGTCCACTTTAATAAAGAAATCAGTTCGATTCTTGATTCTAAAAATTGAGAATCGACACACATTGGGCAGGGTCCCGACCATTGGCTTTGAACAGGAGATTTTATCCGAGATTGCTTCCAAGCCAATTCACCAGGTAGAACCAGCCCTTTGACCAGGTCAAAGATGTCTTTCCATGTATCTTGCAAGAACAGAGAAGAGTGAACCTACTGCTTTGGGAATTACCTCCAGCGTCGAGGATAACATATACACTATTGCTTAACTAAGACCGCTTCCTATAAACAGATTGAGTCTTGCTATTTTTAAACTGTAAAAAATTGAAACCACCTGATTCAACGTAGAATTAGAAACTAGCTGGTTAGGACCAAACCGATTCAATTTCCGATCGATCCGACTAAATCGTACCATTAGGTCAATTAGTAATCTTCGTCATTACTTTGACTCGTCTTGCCAATTGAACAGACGCATCTAGAACAATGTATTGCTTTGAGGAATTTGGTTTAGGATCGAGGTAACTGTGAATACAGTTGAATAGCTATAATGAATTTGATATAGGAATGGTGATTGATATTTTTATACGACTCACACTTTTTACGTGGTCTCTCTATTTGAGCGAGCGAATGAACAAAAAGTTGTTGGGTAATATCTAATACGATTAGCCCAATTCATTTGACGTCAGATTATGTTGGATCCGCGAGGAGGTCGGAGCATCGGGCAATTGATGCACTTCACGGTTTTTTTTTGGGAAGAAACCGAATTATATTCTTCAAGTACTCTACACAACGCGAAACGCATTGTCTTCGCGCCAATAGACCACGCTCCTCGATGAACCTCTCTTCTTCTTCTTCTTCTTCTTCTGGTTGGGGAGAGAGAGAGAGGATGTACAAGTGCAAGTTGCAGGAGCAGTGCCAGGCAAGGAAATGGGGATTGCCGATCTACTCCACGATCAGAGACGGACCAGAGCACAGGCCTCGCTTCCGGTCCTCCGTCTCCGTCAACGGCCTTTCCTTCGACTCTCCCACCGCCTGCGATACTTCCAGACGCGCCCAGGACGAAGCCGCCAAGCTCGCTTTCCTTTCCCTCTCTCCTTCGCTTCTAACTCCAAGTAAGCACTGATTATAGCTCTCTCTCTCTCTCTCTCTCTCTCAAGTTCTGGTCCTTATGCTCGGTTTCTTCCAGATGGAAGTGTTTTCTCGCGACTCTTTCACTTGTATAGCTTTCAAGTGAGTTTTGCGGTCGTGAACAGTTGTGCCGAAGCGTGTGCTCGGCATTACTCATGTCCTGCTTAATGTTCATGGCTTCTGAATTCGCGCAGAGGGAAAGCCGAGCGCTGATGATTTGTCCACTGCTGCAAAAGAGCACATCGAACGGCTATCCAATGACAATGACGACAGTGACGATGACAACCGTGACGATTTCCCTGAAACCAAGACGAAGGGACTCGGTTTCTTTGGTGAAGGTGAGGGTAGTTTCTCGCCTGCTGTCCTCAACTTCCAGTACAGACTTTTTGCACCAAAAACAGAAACGGGACTCTGCCAATTCCGCGTCTACTCCATTTTAGTCGGTTCTTTTGGACATCCTACGCTTTGGCAATGTAATCCTCAGACCGTCGATTGAATTGCAAGAAAGGAAAAGTGCTGATGCGATTCAGAGGAAAATTCTGAACCAAGATTGTCGCTACGAAAAAGAGGGCTGAAGCATCTAATGCATCTCATTGCTTGATCTGAACATTTAGTTCTGTTGATAATTCTTGATGCGTGGTCGATCAAAACTGATTGTGGTTTCATTTCTCTTGATTGTGGATAGAGCTTGCTATCTTGGATGACTAGTTTTGCTTTCAATGACCTGCTTTACGTTTGTAGATTTGAAAAGCCAGTGCAAGAGCCAGCTGCAGAATTATACTCAGCGGAGAAATCTCGGTTTGCCTGTATATTACTGCACAAGTAAAGGACCCCCTCATGCTCGTCGATTTCGGGCCACGGCTGTAGTCGATGGATGTAAATTCGAGAGCCCTCGATACTTCAGCACTTCGAAGGAATCGGAGTATGCCGCTGCTGAGGTTGCTCTGATGTCATTATCGGCTGACAGATTTCAAGAGGTAAAGATCTCCATTCGACTCTCCCAATGTTCTGGTGCTTGTTTCATTGTCACAAACCTACATTCTCGATAAATAATGCCCTTTGATCTTTGCCTTCAGGATGTCTTGGATTGTTACAAGAATCTCCTACAGGAGCTAGCACAAAGAGAATGTCTACCCATGCCAGTTTATAGGACTACAAGAACCGGTTCACCACCCGGTCCAATGTTTGTGTCGTCTGTCGGTGTAGGAGGAGAGTCATTCCATGCGAAAGAAGGGAACTCCAAGAAGCAAGCCGAGATGAAAGCCGCACGAGTTGCTTATTTCAGTCTGATGAAGAGACTTGGCGATCTTCAGCCGAATTAGGAGGCTTTGAGCCTGAGGCGCCCAACGAATGAACCTAGCGAAAATGGTCCAAGGTGGAAACGATTCTCAGTGATATTCTTTGATGACCACCACGGATGGCGTACATATTGGTTCAACATCTATATCACTAACTTGCTGTATTTAATTGATCATTGTGGACTATAAAACTCTGTCACAAACATCGATTCGAATTCTCTGTATAAGCTCTTTATTTATATGTTTCAGTCATCCGATGTTATATTTCTATTATTTTCTAGACATCTTTTGAATATACTCTGCCTTATAACATAATGTAAAATATTTGACTGGATCGAAAAATCCTTGAAAGTGACCGATGAGCACACAATCAACCATAGCCAAACATCAAAAACTCAGAAACCTTCAACATCTTCAGGAAATATGGAGCAACTCTTGAGAAAAGCCCTTTTAATGGGAAGCATAGCTTAGCAATTACAAGATATCTGTAATCAGTAAGCATAGAATAGCTCTCAATTCACTGGCCACGTGGAATTTTGGATTTTCCAGAATTATGATATATGTTTTTTTCTTTCGTCTTGCTTTTTTGCTTTTTCTTTTACCTGAATTTCTCCTGCTAATTCAATTTCTTCTTTTTCCCGGTTAATTCCGCGGCTCTCAAGACAGCGAAGTTCATCGCCAGAAACCTCTTCTTCTTTTCAAAATCTTTGCCTCCATCTTCCTCAGTCTCTTCGTCTCTATCGACCTTGATTTTCCTCCATTTTCATGCGATCCCGACATGGATTCGAAGAAGCGAGTGGCTGTCGCTAGTCAGAAACATGTACACAGCGTCCTCGCAGGCGAATCGGACATGGACTGAGTGAAAGAATCCGATCCACAGGCGTCGGAGCATTGCGGTTGGCGGCGAGCTTTCCGAAATGGCGGTTGAGGCGAGCTTGGCTTCGCTGTACGAGAAGCTCAAAGTAGAAGATCCGTGGCTTCCTCCGAGGACTTGGGAATCCATCCCTTCGCAAAGCGGGCGCAGTCTTCATTCTCGCGCCGGCGAAGGCGATCGCTCCCTTCGCCAGAGCCTCTTCGATGTCGAAGCTGTCTCCGTGAGTTCGTCTGTCCCGATCATTTCCTTTTTCAATTGGAGTGTATTATTCAGAACGTGTTGTTTATGATCCTTTTCAACAGGAGGCGAGTTTGGTGAGACTGGCGATGAATGCACTGCAAGGAGTGCAATCAGCAGTCATCAGTATTGAGAAACTATCCACCTCCTTTTGTTCTGATCCAGCCGACCGGTCCTTCCACCGGATTACCAGTCTCTGGAACCGGACTTCCAGCACTCATTCCCTGGGGATGATTCTGAAATCGGTTGGTCGTTCGGGCTGTCTAGTTTTCTTTCTCAGGAAGTTTGTGGAGTTTTTTGCGAATTTGCATCCGGATATTGGGACAACCAGAATTAGGCATGAAATTGAAGGAGAGCTGAAGGGTACTGACATTGAGAACGACGGGCATCTTCGGGGCAGTCTTGTTAATCAGGCATTTGCAGTAGCCTTAGGAAAAATCTTAGAAGGATATACGTGCTCTTTGGACACTTTAAGTGCCTCGATACATTTGAGGCGGTCAGCTGAGGATGCTCAGTTTCCTGCTGATGCATCTTCTGGAGTTGGATGTCTGACGAATGTGGTGCTGTCAGATATTTCACTATTGGAGGTGTATTCTCACACAAAGGAACTGAGGACTAAGATAGAAGCTCTTGGAAACATATGTAAGCTGCACGATGTTGCTCTTTGCTTCTCAGTATTGTCCCTTGAAGATCTACTTACTAAAACAACAGAAGCATTTTGCCAGTTCCCCGGAGGTGGTGATCTACTTTCTTATTTGCATGAACAGTTGCAGGTATGATTATGCTGACGTGTGGCTGCTCTTGCATCATCTTCTTATGCCACTGATACCAAGGGTCTTCTGAATTACTCTAGCAATCTGTTTCGACAAGCAAGGATAAGCATTTTTAGTGCTGCGAGGGTCCATACTAAAGCAGAAACCCAGGATAGATAGAAAGATGTACCCAAGAAGAAAACATATGTACTCCTGCCATCTCCCCTGAATATGCAATTGTTGCACATATAATTGTATTTCTCTCTAGTTCATAGTGACAGAATATGACATTCCCTCCATTATCCTTAGTCATGAACCTTCATGCTCGTTATTTCCTGTATTTGTTGTCCATGCCATTTTATTTAGTTTTGAAACTATTATATAATTGTATGATCATCTTCTCATAGGAATGTAGTTGCCACTAGCCAATCGCTATTGGCTTAGGCTCTCTCATCCTTGCTGGGAGCACCTGCTCTGTTATTGATGCTTTGTTGATCTTCTTAGAGTTACTTTGTTTTGCTGCTTCACTTCTGTTAGGTTTATTGATTATCAGGCAACACAATCCTATGGAATAAGTTATATAGGGGGAATATATATTCCACTGCCCTCGAAAATATGGGATTTTTGAATTTTCAGTCTCTCTTTGATATTGTACTTTTGCCTCTGTGAATGTGCATATCTAAGAGATGAGTTCTCCTTTGTAGGTTGCTGATCCCGCTCATTATATGTTACTTAAGTTTCTGTTTGTACGTTCTTGTGCTCCATACCTTGGATTTGTCAGATCATGGATTTATCAAGCAGAAATTGACGATCCTTACAAGGAGTTTGTTGTGGAATATGTCTCCGATCCTCCATTTCATCCACAATGTAGAGCTGGCAATACTCATGCAGCATGTATTCAGGTAACCCTTTGGTATCTATAAGGCTTCGAATTTGGACATTGATTTATATGCCTTTGTGGTTAGTGTGCCTTGGATTTAGATAGTGATTTACAGCTGTGCTTACAGGTGCAAGAAAAAGTTGTGGTTCCTTATTTTTTGAAGAAATCATTGGTTCCACTTGTTCGAGCTGGGCAACAACTTCAAGTTGTAATGAGACTATTTGAATTGTGTAATTATGTTTCTCCCGGAAGCTACACCTTTGACGAATTTTTGCCCAACTGGAAAGATTTTTCAAGCAACGATTCATCCCATGCATCTGCTCTGATCTTTGACAAAGAAAACATAGAAGATCTTGTGAACCTGAGGAATAATTATTACAATGAGATGCACAAAAAACTCGAGAAATTCTTGACAAAGTTACAAGTCAGATATAAGCAGGTAAAACCATGTAACTGACTTATGTATGGTCTGTCTGAGAGTTTTCATATAATTGCTGATTCATTGTTGATTTCTAATGATAGCTCAGTTAGGCTACAAGCAAAGTTACACCCATGTTCATGCTTCTATATTAACTTGATGAAAACCAGAACTATGAGAACTGAACTTTGAAAGTTGTCCTGTATATCCTTTTGTTTTTTGCATATTGTAGATATGGATATTAATGTTTGGGTGCTTTGATTCATTGGAGTGAGTTTTATATCCGTTTCTTTCAAAGTTTAAGATGTGGGAAACGAGCCAAATGTATCTCAAGCTTATTGGCTTGGCCTTTTCAGGTTGCTGCATTCAACACTGTATCTTTTGTCTCTTTAAACAGTTGGGCAAGTTCAAATGCTGCGGGCTCATCGGTGCTGAGCAACAGCTTTGGTGTTTCTGCCATACCAGTTGAAGAGGGATTGGCTGTGTAATCTCTCTCTCTCTCTCTCTGTGTGTGCGTGTGTGTGCATGTCATATCCTTACGGCTGCTTTATGGCATATGGATGTGCTTTTTTGCCATCATTTGGAAGAGGGAGTGAGCGAAGGCCAGTGTACACATAAGCCTAGTTCTTGAAAAAGGCTTTGGCTTATGAACGTGGTGGTTCATTATAATAATTTTTGAAGCATGTGGAAGTTGACGTTTCTGGAAGTTATGTTCTAGCCAGTTAAGCTTTAGCAATCTGACGCCCTTTTTTTAAGAAAAAAGACTTTTTAGTATACAATTTGTTTTGTACCTTCTATAGTGACAATTGGAGTCCAACATCACAGCAGCTTTATCTGTCGGCTTGAGCTCTAGCTTAGTAAAAATAAAATCTTTATGAAAGCAAATAAGCTTCTTTTGATGTTATGGTCTCTCAAGCAAGGTGAAATTTTGTTTTAAGGGTGTGTGTCCATCTGAATGCTGGCACTCAAAAGTTCTAATGGTTCTGTGGGCTGAATATCTGGATAATTCTTCAAGAGCCAGGCGTTGAGATTGATGGCACGTTGAGAACCTTACTCGACTCTGGAAATTTCATGTTTCTGCCACTTGTGATTTGTTACATGTTTATCTCATAACACTTGTAAATATTCTAGGTTTTTCAAGAGAGAGGAAGACAGTAAATACCCAAAAGCTACAATTTTACTCAATAGCACAATGAAAGAGTAGATAAGATGACTCTGTATATAGAGCATGATAGACATTAACAAAGTCCTAGTTTATTTGTTTATGACCACCTACTAAACACTGACGAATGTCTAATTATTGTTTAAGAACACACTTCTTCTCGCATGGTGCAAAAGTAAATTCGAGAATCCACTCTTCCCTTTTTGGTTCTTCAGCTTCTAGATATTTCTCCTATCTGTTTTCCATTCAAATCTTATAGTTTCTTTATTGTGGTTGGACTTCTCCATGCAGAGTTACTGGCCAAAACAATTCCGATGAGGAGGTATGTGAGTCATCTGATTGCTTATCTTCAGATAGCTCAGAAGAGATGTCCGAGAGTGAGGAGCTGATTGAACAGCCAAATAATGCATCTTATTCGGAATCAAAGTATTTGTCTGCTCTAAGATTCCTGTCAAGTACTCTAACTGCTAGTTCATTGCGGGAAAACAAAGATCCTAAGGATGAGAAGATTGATTTGGAAAGAGATTTTCAAGAAGCAGATCTACGATTTGGTGTTGTCTCTTCAATTAGTAAATCATATGGTGTGAAGTTTGGGGACTGTGATTGGGCAAATTTATCTACAGATCAGATCACAAATTCTCCACCTGAGGGTAGATTTTCAGTTAGTGGCCTTTTAGAAGATCGTAGTGTCATTAATCAAGGATATCCAAAGGAACATAGATTAAATGCCCCAGGCTGTTTTGTAGGTTTAAGCAAAAGAAGTTTGGGATCTGCGGAAGTTATGCCATTTTTCAGAGGAAATACTGCCACCAGCACCGTTTTAATTGACAGAACCTTATGCACGGAAGAGAATGGCATTGGGACTCATTCTTCTTCCATACTATGCATGTTGCAACCTTTAGACATTGTCAATCATCGTAATTTTCTCAGCATGAGTCCTGTGCTGACCAAATTCCCCCATACTCCATTGAAAGATAAGTCTGGAGTGAAGGATGGCATAAATGGTGGACAATCATTGCCTTGCTTTGACTTCACTTCAGTAGAAGACCCTTTTAAATTATGTCTTGAGAAGTTAGACACCATTTCTAAATATCAACGTAGTTCTGAGCCACCATTGTTTGGGAATTCCGGGGCTTCGACAATTGGTATTATGAAGCATAGCCATGGTGAAGAAGAGCATGGTTTTGATAGATTAGTCATTGGTAATAAGAAAGGGTCATGCATATCCTCACCTCTGGGTTCAAAGGACCAATATCATCATGCAGTTTTGACAAATGTTTTGGGTGGAAGCAGTTGGGAGACTATGCTGGGCAGTTGCAGAAACAACAGCACTACTGGTGTCAGAGACCAAGTAGAACATTTGTCTGCCCATTTCAAAATTCCACTTGATATAGTCATTGAAAAATGCATACTGCAGGAAATCTTGCTCCAGTATCCTTTTTCTATGCTTGATAGGGGATATTGATTTCTCCATGTTTTGAGTTTCTAAGTATCCAAAGTTTTCATTTCATGGTAAAAGTGCTCCACTATTCACCTTCTTTCTCACCTGTCGAGCATGTCTTAATTTGTACAGTTTTGTCATGTTTTAAGTTCCCAAGAATTTGATATTTTTGCAAGAAACTTTAAAATTTCCAGGTGCATGATTAGATTGATGATCTTATTAATAGACAGGAGATGCCTGATCCCTTGTCGGAACTCTTTGTGTGGTCAAATTTGTAGCACTGGAAGATGGAATAATAAATGATGTTAATGTTGATGCTAACCTGATTTAGTGATTTTAGATAAATTTTATTAGTGGAGTCCACCAGGTGACCAGCAATTAAGTTTGGCATGATCCTGTGGAAAGTAGTTGGAATCATTGGTTTGAAGAAATTTGAGGCAGTAGTGGGGAATTGTTAGAAAGTCTAACCCAAAAGCTTGAGCTGATAAGTAGTCTCCACCTCTCACGTGTAAGCTGTATTACGAGCAGCTCGTGGAATTTTTTACCACATACATTCACAAAAGGGATAACACTGGCTTTGATATCATGTTAGAAAGTCCAACCCAAAAGTTTAAACTAATAGGTGGAGAGAAACTGCATGTATATTAAGAGCATTTAAGAATTGTTGTCAAATGATATGAGACAATACTTCAACAGGAATATTTTCAGCACATTTTGATTTATGGTTTGTAGTAACGTATTAAAGTTCTTGTCAATCTTAATCATGGGTGCACGGTTTTCTTTTTTCCTGGTACAGGGAATTGAATGCTTGGAAATTCTTTATTTTCTTAACTGTTCTGGTTTGCATGTAGGTTCTGCTTTCCTCAATGATTTTAGATACAGATACGTCAGCAGATTAACAATCAAGTTGCTCGAAGAAGGTTTTGACTTGCACGAACATTTGGTTTCTTTACGGCGCTATCATTTTATGGAAAGAGCAGATTGGGCAGATCTTTTCATCATGTCACTTTGGCAACATGTACTTCTTTCTGAGAATTTAAGCGATAATATGGTTTTTTTTCTCCTGCTGAAATTTTGTGATTTTCTCTTATTCAATTTTTTTGACTGCAGAAGCAGTTCTCTGCAGGCATAGACCAAAACGTTTCAGATGTTCAAGAGCTTCTTGAGATGTCAATTCAGAGGTCTTCATGTGAAGGAGACAACAATAAGGATAGGTTATTCGTTTATACTAAAGAAAATGATGGATTGCCTCACTCAACTGCAATTGGTATCCTTTTGTTTTATATTATACACGATTCGTTCCTTTTCATCAACAGTGTACTTTTCTGTGCTTTCATCGGATGCAGTAAAGTACCTTTGTGAAGCTTGACTAACCTTGGATTACTATCACAGGAGTCCATTCTTTTGACTTTTTGGGATTAGGATATCGGGTGGATTGGCCAGTCAGTATCGTTTTGACTCCTGCTGCACTGAATATATATGCTCAGATATTCAATTTTCTGATAAAAGTGAAGCTTGCCGCATTCTTGTTAAGCAATGTATGGTGCTTGTTGAAGGTATCTGCTCTTGGCTCTGGCTCACTTCTGCGTTTGAAACTTTTTTCCCAAGCGTAAAGGACTGTATTGAGTGCCTCTTCTGCTTTACTCAGGGAAATAGAACTGACATGACGATGCATGTTCAATAATTCACAAACTGAATTATTGTTTGGCTGAGCTTTAGGCAGGAAAAAACTGTTCTAGGAGGATCATTTTTTGGGCTATGTAGTTCTAGGAGAATTGACCTGCCTCTCATACATTTGACTGATCATATCGTTGCTTTGGTCTTGATTTAGGCCTTTTGCGCTCTTCTTTTTCCCCTGCTTCCAAATGTAAGAGTAGAATTTTTGAAATTGCTGGAAGCTCATAAAAGTGCCTTATTGATGAACTCTGTAATATGCAATATAGCTAGATATTTCAGTGATATGCAATTCATTTCTTGTTTTCCCTTTATGTCTCCAAATTTACTTTCTATCGTCTGTTCAAACTCTCAAACTTTGTTCCTTACTCCGAAACACACATGCAATGATATTGAAAGAGGAACTAACTATCTAATAGTTTTATTGGAGGTAACACAAGCAGTTTGCGTTCTTGTTGCTAAAGTTGAGCTATGATCATTAAAGGTTCTAGGAATTAAAGATTTTGTGAAGATCACTCAATGTTATCTGTTTTTTAAATTTTAACAGGGTGCAAAGCATATTAGTCAAACCGGTAAATGTGAACTGCAAGCTGGGGAAGTTAATCATTTTACTATCTTGATGAATATGAGGTAACCTGCAGTATTTTTTGTGCATCTTCTATTATGATCAATTTGCCAAGTTGTTGTGTTTAGCCAGCTGAGCAAAAGCATTTCCCCACATGCCCTCTGGCAAATGTCCTCCACTGTTGTCATTTTTTTTTTTATAAAAGATATAGAGCAAATGAAACACTTAGGGCTCTTGGAAGTTTCATGTAAGAAAACCGATACACTGACTGGCTGTTACTGTCGATGAGTTTCTTTTAATCAAAACAAGTTAAGCTACCCCCCTTCACTGATTTAGCAATTCTTTCAGATGCACGTAACATTTTAGTTGAAAATAGTCTTCTGTTAGTTTGAGAGGCCCATGGGAAAGATTCTACACCATTATAATATTGTTTAATAGGCATAGGCTTGTCTCAGGATATCAGAAAGCTGATTTGCCTTTTTGTTGATTCCCACAAGATTGATTTTGAATCTTCTACTCGAAGAGGGTTTTAATTGGCACAAAAAATTTCTCTATTTGTTCTTCTTTTCCCCCTCTGGTAAGTTCAGTAGATTTTGAATGACACATATTTTTCAAGGCCGAGAAAACTAAAATTTAAGTAATACCAGGGGTGGCTTTAGTTAGTATGCCCAGTAAGATAGACTTTTTGTCACCTCTGGGAATGGTCTGATTTGGCATTCTGGTGCAAATTAAGCACCATAGGTTTTTAACTCTTCATCCTCCTATCATGTGGTTGATTAATGCTTAGAGATAGCTCCACTCGCCTTGTAGATGCTAGAAAGATATCTCACCACTGGCTATTTCTTTGTTTTACGTCGTCTGGAAAAAAACAAATGCTGTTTTACAGCATTTACTCCTGAGTATTTACAAAACCTCGTTGATCTTAGGTAATCATTTTCAATGGTTATCATAATTTATTGAGACTGACAATTGGGGAAACAGTTCATCGTTGCAGATGATGCATGATGATATAGAAGTCAGTGACAATCTGTTCATGTATTGAGAGTTTAGAATCTTGGACTTCCTAATTGCAATAAATTGCGAAATTAGATCTCTTGGTTATTAATTTTTGTTAATGGGTCTAGTGGCGTCATTTTCTATTTGATAGTGTTTCTCTTATATGGTGGAAGTTTTCTGTTTGAAACTCATAAAGGAAGTTTATCTTCTCTCTGTGATATCAGGTACCGGTTGAATCATTTTGTATCCATGTTACAACAATATGTGCAGTCCGAGTTATCTCATGTTTCGTGGTCCGGTTTTCTCCATTCCCTTCAACATAAGGTCCTAACAAATATTCCAAGAACTGCATTTCTTGCTGCAAATTTCTGAGAAATAAGCTTTAGCTCTTCATATCTCTGTCCAGCTGGTGGATGACGATCCTATGCTGAAGTTTGCTTTGTGCGGCCCAACTGATATATAAGATATTATTGTTTGACATGTTTCTTTCCCATCTTTTTCTAGTTAATTCCCATACGTGTTTAATGCGTGGCCGAGTGGCGGAATTTAATTCGTCCTTCATGATAGATATCAGATAATGGAATCTGAGAGGACTTGGGAACCTCTTGATATGGGGCGTAAGAAAGTGGTCTTGTATGTTGCATCCCTGTCTTTCTCCTCTTTGAGTGATAAAGACTAGCAGTGATGTTTTGTAGCCTGGACCTACAGCGGCTGTCTTACTTCATTGTATCCGAGTTTGTGTTGAGATTGCTTGCTGTATGTTAGGCCGTCAACTTCAATTTTTCGCTTAGCTTTTGGGAGAGATTTGCAAATGCACCTATCCTTTTAGTGAATGTGCTATCTTTTTTCTCATATGCCACCAATTCTCTTAATGTTTTATGACCTGCGAAACTGAGTTGTCTATAGTAGAGTTGCTGGCCATGCATCTTTGTCATGTAGATTGTCTGTGTCAACATCAATGAACATATGTTTCTGCTTTATTTGCCTCTTTTCTCTTAAATTATTTTGTCTATATTTCTTTTGTTAGCTTGAAATTTCCCATGGTTGATGTAGGTCAAAGATATGATGGATCTTGAGTCAGTGCATATGGAATATCTTGCCGAATCACTCAACATGTGAGTTTGCATCACTTTGGTTTGACGTTATTAGACTTTTACTTCTGAAAGATTGTCATAATTGGTCATTGTTGACCTCATTCTTCGCATGCTAGTTGAGCCTCGCAGAGTTTAGGAAGGGAATGAAATGCAAGTACTTAACTGATTTCCTTTTGCTTAGCTTACAAGCGAGAAGCGGTCTGCCCACATTTGCGGCAATTTCACTAGGTCCAAAGTGATGTTTAGTTGTTCCGTCCACCTGGTATACAATGTCGCCACTGATGTTAAATTGAATGAAAAGGAAATCACTAAGTTAACGATGAAGTTGATGCACAGATATCATGGCAGTTGAGTTGGCGAGATTGATTCTTGTTCTACTGATTTGCAATGGCACTCTTCCTTTTTGGTCCCTTCTTTTTGCTAACCTATCCAACTGCAGATATCTACTGTGGTAGCGATCGGAAGATGTGACTAGATATTCTAATCATAATGATGAATGTGATCATTCTGCAGCTGTTTTCTATCTGAGGAGACGCGGGATATTGGTGGCATAATACGAAATATTTTACAGTGTGCTGTGGACTTCCGTGGTACCTTATACGGAGGTGCATGGAGTACTGGAGGACAAGGAGACCCATCGGTTAAACAACCTATCATTAATTTTTCCCAGGTAATGCTTACTGTTAGATGAAAGGAATTGATCTCCTTTTTTCCATTATGTACCGAGCAAGAAAAGCATCCTGCATCTGTGCTCTTGAATGTGAGACATCTCTACGGAAATAAGCATCCTTGTCTCTGATGATGAATTTTAGATGATGATCTTGTTTGTTTATTTTCATTTCACCTTCTTCCTGGGCGTTTGCTTTCATAGGTGCGTGCTACAAAGGAAACTTTTGAGAAAAACTTGAAGGAATTACACCTCATATCTCTTAGGTCAGCCAAACACGGGAAATTCGGGCTCTCTAAGTTATGGAGCTATCTCAATTACAATGACTACTTCACCAACTCCATTAGTCAACAAGCTTTCTTATGGTGACCTCTGTGCCGAGCCAATCCCACCAACTGGCGAATGTGAATCCTAAAGGTACCTCCATTTATATCACGTATAAAGCATGGGCTGTCAAATTGTATCTTCCAATATTGTGAAGAGCATGATAAAAATGGAGATTGAAAATGTATCATTCACAATTTGTATGAACTCTTCATCATAAATATGCCAATGCTCGCATGCAGTGGGGTTGCAGTGGCAGGCATGTTGGCCTCTATGCACATTCTGTCCATGACCTGCAATCGCTTATGAAAACAGATTCATTCATGACATCACCAAAATAACTTTCTTTAACCATCGATTCATTGCGCTGCGAGAGATGCAAATTCTAACCATGGGAAGGGGTCATCCCCTTCCTACTTCTCCCAATGTATTACCTAACTAGAATTTCTCTATTTATTTAGTAACTTTCCAAGTTTAACAACAATTTACACCCATTAGACGTTAGAAACTTTTTAACTATGGTTAACTGCCGGTTGTTTCCCAAATCAGAAGTAAAAGGTTTTAACTTCGGTCAACGACTTCCTTTATTCAAGATTTCAGTTATCTTCATAATGCTAATTAGTATAATTTTTTTTTTTCACGTGTCTAGTAGCACTTCAATGTTGGAAACAATTTAAAACCAGTGAAAGTCAATAAAATATGGAACCCTATCGGTAATTTTCGTCCATTAGCAATATCTTCAGGGGCCTAGGCGAGTTGCTGTCGTCGAGAAGAAAATAATAGTCTTCCTCTCCCACTGCAATCGAGTAGGGCGAGAGGCCTGTGGGGGTAGACCGACTCTAGTTGACTTTTGCCTTGACTCAGCTCGAGTCGACTCAAATCCACGGTAACGCTTCACGAGATAACGTCCAACGTTGACCTCGCTTTCTCACATTAATATAGGTGCCCGAGCAAGAACGCGTGTTAGAAAGGAATTGACGCTTTCTCTAGACTTTGGAAACGGTGCACTCAGATCATATTCCCTCGACAGAAAGGATCAACAAAGGCGATGAGGCGAGTGAATGAACATGCAAAGAAGTAATTTCAGGTACTGAACAAAAATTATCAAGACTTCATGATTCCAAGGTGGAACTAAAGCAATGATTTTGCCTCCTGAATCAATGCCATGGCATTTCGAAGCTCCGATTGCATCTTCCCCGATAGACTGGAAGGACCGCTAATCTCCCCTAACAGCTGCGTGTTTCGCTGTGAAGTCATGGCTCTTTTTTCTTTAAGTTGTTCTAGTCTTCTGAGATTCTCATGCATTTCCTCTTGCAGAATCTCTGCTTCTTTTGCCCTCATATCTGCTTCACATACGTGTTGGTGGTAGGAAAGAATCAGACTCTGAGTTTCATGCTGTGCATTCTCTAAAATCTCTGCTAAGCTCTCTCTCTCTGTGATGACGGCATGGAGCGCAATTTCCATCTCCTCCACCGTCCTAGAAGCTTTGGTTATCTCCATTCGCACAACTCGGATCTCATCATCTACCTTCCCACGCTTCCCACTCAATTCCACGCATTCCTTCTTTATAACCCCGAGTCTTTCTCGGCAGCAGTCGATCTCAGTTTGTAGCTTGGTTTTTTCTTCCTCGGATTGGAGTAAATCTGTGGCTTTACTGCCCCAGCTCCTCTTTGTAGGATCAGCTTTCTCGACATTATCTATGGCAAGAAGAACCTTCTCGTTTTCTTGTTTACGCTTCTCTTCTTCGAGTTTTGATTTTAAGCATGCCAGCTGGTTCCTTAGTTCTTCATCAGAATGTTGATTCTTCCTCAGCAGTACCTCAAGCTCATCCTTGCGAGCTTGAAGGCGAGCCACTTCATTATTCTTTTGGTTTAGGTATGACGTTGAAGCATTAACCCTTGCCTTGGCCCTTGCTTCTCGCTGTTCAAAATACTCTATGGATGAAGAGAAGCTTGATAGAGAACACTTAAGAGCAGAGAACTTCTTATCAGTGAGCCATACTCTTTCTTGCGCTTCAGATAAGAGGCATTTGCATGCCTCAAGATTTTTCTGATCGACTTGGATGCTGGCTTCCATTTCTTCCAACTGTCTCGAGAGTTGACTGGTCTCGATAATTGATTTCTCAACCAAGTTAATTGTATCGGCAGTTCTAGAAGAAAAACTGAGCTTTTCCTCTGCACTTGCAAGATTCAATCTAACCAGATTCATATCTTGTGGTTGTGGGATAGCAACAGCAGAGACAGTTGATGGATCGATTTCCATGCAGCAATGTGAATCTGCTTGATTGTTTTCAGAGCATTGTTTAGATACAAGCTCAGCATTTGACAGGGAGAAACCAGAATTTTCATTTAGTATATCTGATCCGTCAAACACGAGAGGCCTCATTGACTGGGAAGCTTCTTTTATGGAGATACTGATATTACCATTACTTAGAGGTTCTTCTGCCCCAGGTCCACCATTTACTTTTTGATCCCCTGTTTCCTTAAAGCATTGTTTAGATCCAAGCTGAGCATTTGACACTGAGAAACAAGAATTTTCATTTAGTATAGCTGATCCGTCAAACACAAAAGGCTTCATTAACTGAGTAGCTTCTTCCATGGAGATACTGATATTAGCAATACTTGGAGGTTCGTCTGCCCCAGGTCCACCATTCAATTTTTCATCACCTGTTTCCTCAGTAGAGATGGTTGCCTGACTTGATTTATAGTCTCTACCTGCATCAACTTCAACAAGCTTTTCTGGACAATCAAATTCTCCTTTAGTTCCAGATTTGACCTGCTCATTTGCATAAAGCATCCTTTTGAAGTCATCCCTCTCCTTCATTGCTTTTTCATACAAACCCATTAATTCTTCATTTTCTTCGTGCATTTCCACAAGCTGATGCTCCAGATTCTCAACAGTCTTTTTCATCTCAATAAGTTTCCCTTCTTCTGGCTCAGTAATAGCATCAATTTTCAAGACTCCGATTCTTTCTTCGTGAGTACTATGAAGAGAGTGCAAATGCAATTCACTCCTTTCTGCCGTTGCCTTCTCATACAATTCGATGAGCTTGTTGTTATCCTCAATCAATACCTTCAGCTTCATCCGAAGCTCGTCATTCTCTTTAGACAGGATCATTGCAGTCTCATGAGCTTTTGCCTCCCTTTGACTTGCAGCAGCAATAGCATCCACCATAGTTTTCAGCTCTATCTGATCATCAAAATTGTCAATGCTGACACCAGTTGAGGATGGAAGCTCAAGTGGCTGGTTTCCGCTAACAGCTCTTGAAGATCTCTTCTCTTCAAGCTCTCTTAACAGATCATTTACATGCCTGGAACAATCAATTACAAAACGTGAGGAAGGGCAGTGACACGAGCATGTGGTTTGCTATATAAAAAGTTAAAAACCTCATAAGAGCGTGTTTGTTTAATACCTCTCTAACTTGTCTTTTTCCTCAAGGCAGAAATTTAGTTTCTTGTGGAGTGCTTCCAATTCTGCCTGGTTCTGGATAGCCTGAAATAAAACATAGTTTCCGCAGACATAATTTTATCATTTCTGGTCATGCAGTTTTTTATAACATGGAGAACCTTGAAACTAGAAGCGGCTACCTGCAAGCGGAGAAACTCATTTTCACCATTAACAGATGCAAGCCATGGGGATCCTCCTTCCTGTACAAGAAGAACAAGTATGAGGAAAAAAACTACAATGTCAGGCAGCCACAACAATTTAATATTGAATGAAGCTGCAACGAAAAATTTATGGGAGAATCTGACACTTGAAGCGGATACAAGAAAGTAAGTAGCCGAAAACACAAGCACTGATTCAAAAGCCTAACATTAGTAGAAAGAAGTAGGGTTTCATTGAAGCGGATACAAGAAAGTAAGTAGCAGAAAACACAAGCACTGATTCAAAAGCCTAACCTTAGTAGAAAGAAATGGGGTTTCATCACCAAGTATGTCTGTTGCTGCATCTGTATGGGGCTTCTGTCTCCAAGTATTTCATAGTTAGATCAACAGGACAACCTTCCCCATATTACAATACGTTTAAAATTTAAGAGGAGATGTTTTACAATAACCTGGACTGCTGAGGCATCTGATTCATGCATTAATTTCCAGTCAAGTGCTTCTAGCAACTGCAGTAGGTGTAAGATGTAAGTGTACAAACCCACAGATAACCCAAAAAACTGTTACAAGCATATGCCCACCTTATTTTGTAACACCCTGAGTTGTTCATTCATCATCTCTCGTTCTCCTTCCTCACAAAATGACTTCAACCTGTCCGTTGGAGTAAATGAAAGCCATGATAAGACAAAATACAATAACAAGTAACTATTTTTACCATACAAACCTTCTCAAAAATTGCTTGTTGCAAAAAGAAAGTTTATCTTGTCATCTTAGGATAGGCCATGAAAATTGAGAAGAAAAGTCAATAGTGTTTGGGATAGATATATCACACTGGACCCGAATTAATCATACCTTCTGATTTCTTCCTTCAACTGTAGATTTTCCATGGCAAATCTGGTCACTTCTGGGTTCCTGTCAACCTGAGTTCTTAAAACTTCAATTTCCTTCTGATGTTCTTCCTTTTCTTTCAGCAAATGGGTCTCAGTTGAGATTTTTCCCGCAGCAACAGCCTCTAACCTTTTAAGCCCCGCTTCACGAAACCTTAACCTCATTTTCAGGCCTTGAATTTCATCTTCTCTTTGCTTGGCCTGATCCACCAGATATTAATAACCTTCATCAGTAAATCATGAAATATGTTATATTCGCTCTAGCATAAAGACAAAAGAGACCCCAACATAAACGTACATAAAGTATTTGATGAACAACTACATAGAAAAACCAATGTTGCAAAAATAAGACAATAAACGAAGAGAAAAAGGCTGATCTTCCGCTTCTTCATCTCAAATTGTTTTAGAAGTAACCAGTTTTTTCAACATGTCACTTTACATTCCTCAGATCTGAAGAGAGATGACACATAAGCAAGTTTAGAAGTTTGTAGAAGCATATCATAGTCATCGCCCATCTTTATAGACAAAAGATAAGATAAGGGTCAAAAAAACATTTTTTCGCTCTCATACCAGCTGCAAAGCTGCCTGACTCTCAGAAGCCAGTGCCTGTAACGCAATTTCTTTGTCCTTTTCTCTTCTAAATGCTCCAACAAGAGCCACTTCATAGTCCTTCTGAACAATCAAGGGAATGACAAATTATGAGGAAAAAATATCAACAAAAAAAGACCAAAGAAAGACAGTACTTACTAATGTTGTCCTTTTATTGGATGTAAGTGGACTAAATGATCCATGGAACCCTTCCCACTTAAAAAATCCTGGAGACCCTGGAAAGGTTGTTGATAGACTATCACTTTCAAAGTTCTCAGCTCCTCCATTTTGCAAACTTCTTAGACGAGAAACCTCTTTCTATAATGATATAGAAGAAAATATATAAGAAATTGATAAGTAGGAAAGTAACCATGTTCTAGGAGACATGGGACTGTAAAGTATGTGAACTAGTGAAAGTAGCGAGATCATGTAACAACGAGGCATCCACTGTACCTTTAGCTGTTGAATTTGAACACGCATAGCAATTACATCTCCAGATGCATCTTCATTGATAATTGCCTGAAAAACAACACTACTATGACTTTCTGGTAGCACCGGCTAAAACAATGAAGAAGAAAAAACTCAAAGAGCTAATGCGAACCTACGAAAAGATCTCATTTGTCAGATAAAGTCCAAATATCTAACTACCCAATTAAAAGTGAAGGAACAATCGGGAAATATAAGGACTTGAATGTTTTCAAAAATACGCGCCCTTGAAACAAAGCAATTGATAGCACTCTTTTCCTAAGGGGGTCATTTATAAGACACAAGCCTCGGGTAGAGAGCACATACGTTATTTTTTATGAATTTAGCACGTTGAGCAAACTTCAGAGTGCTTAAAGTCTCCAACGAACAGCTGCAGCAATCAAGAATTGAAAATTAGTCATTAACATATACCAATTCAACACAAAAATTTGAGCGCGCCAAATGAACTAACCAGTTGGATGGACTGATATTTGCAATTATAATTGTCTTAGAATTTCCTCCTAGCGAATCCTGAAATATGAAAAGAAAGATTTTTTGCGTGAAAATTCATTAATCAAGACCTAAAAAGCAACGGAAAGAATCTGTCAATGAGTACTTGCACAGGATGAAGCATAGTTTTTCCTATACTTGCAAGGACTAAACAATAGTTTTGACTGCTGAAGTTCTTTTCCGGTCACACCAAGTTTAAGTCAACACCCTTTCAAATCAAATCCAATAAAGGTAAAAAGCCTTGAACTTTAGCACAAACAGAAAATCTGCACATAGACAGCTGATTACACAAAGATATGACGTATCATCCCAGCAAGAGGTTCCATTTTAACAAAAATCTGCAACTTGACTAAATGGAAGCACAAAACTCTGGAACCTCAAATTCTCAGAGAGGTTCGTGCAATAAACTCGACGATAGTCATGATATGATGTCCTAATAATTTAGTAAATTTCTCTGAAAGTCCACTCCTTTAAAGTAAGACATTTTATAGTGATGAAAGCATGTATCTGAACTTTACATAGTCATATAACTAAATTAATTTTTAAACATTGTCAAACCATAATGGGAATTCAACCCGTTGATAAGCTCATGTCAATAGAGATTCTCAGAAGTTAACTGGCCTGAAGCAAAAATGTAAGTTTTGAATCTCGGTAAGGGACATGAAGTGACTTCCCATTGGATATGCTCACAAGATTCATGATCACGAGTCTGCAGAACAGAATTATCAAAGAAAGTGAGATGCCATTTATGTTAGAATGGCCTGTATAATTGGATATGATCAAAAAATCTTAAGACGTATTTAATGAGGATATGGACCCACCCCAAGGTTGAAAGAGATCTGTTGATATTTGTGGCTTCCTTAAGACGTTCTCCCTCAGCTCCAGAACTTTTCTGTCTGTGAGAAAATTATAACATAGCCTCACATTCACATAACTTTGTGAAAAAGTATCAACTCTTAATGGAGAAGTGTTATCGTTCTCAAGTACCTTTCTGACCCTGCTAGATCAACAAGATTGAGCCGAGCAAATCTGTGGTGAGTAACACCTTGGGACTCCCACTAAAATTGAAAGCACACGTGACTTAGTACATTAACCAAGAGTATGAATTGAAACATCCAGAACTCTGTCTTAAGTAGGAAACTGTTTAGGTGAGATTGGAGTCAAATAGAGAAAGAAAAGAAAACACTAACCTTGCTTTCAATGGCACATGTGAATACACTATGAGATCGACTGCTTGCGCGATTCATGTTGGTTGCAGCAACCTTTCTATTGGCAGCTCCCTGCAGAAGAAGTTCAGATTAAAGTACATAAAACAACCTCTGATGTGGTTTCTAAAACACTTCCCCCTCCATCCAGTTGAAATGAATGCCTAAAATCACCACAGGTCATCTCTAAAAACATAGCGTTGCTTAGTAGGAGTTAAAACTTCCAATGACATTAATTTTCTTCCAGTTCTCTTGTGGCAAAAGATGATCACTCATCTCAATCAGCTCCAATTTCCCCAATATTAAAGCATGTTCCCCAGATAAATCGATTCAAAAGGCCTTAGTTTATTAGTATATTCTTGAAAAATAACGATCGATCTAGTTGACCTCGAGCCACGCAAAAGATAAGTCCTTGAAAATGTTTCCAAGTAGTGACTAGCAATAAAAGAACTAAGTGATGATAAATCGCAAAGGTTCCTTCCACTAAGCAGTGGAAACATTGAACTACATTAGCAGCTCACGTACTTGAATCAGCTGAAGTATCACTTCACGTGCACTCGTAACTTCTATCTCCTTTAGATTCTCGACGTGAACCCCTTTCTTGATGTCTTCCCTTATCTGTATGATTGCAGTTATTGACGTTTAGTTTCATGGAACGCAGATAAGGTACTTCCAATGATACTGGAATTCCTTAGTCGTAGTGAAAAATTTTGTGAGGCGAATGAAAAGACCGAAACTAATCCATACCTGTAAATTGCTAGAAGAAGGATCCAGAAGATCTAGAATCTGTTCATTATATATTTCCAAGAATGAACATTTACAAGTAAATCGTAATTTATCCTCTTTGCGAGCCTCTTTTTCCTGTCACAAGAGAGGGAATGACTTGCATGAGATGAATGTACAATGCCACATGATGTTAGTGGATAGGTTTATAAGAATGGACCCTCAAACCTAGAAAGGGGATAAAGCAACCCATTAACTACTCTGTATTCATTCTAAAAATCGCAGAAAGATAGTAAGATCTTGGTCATAGTACTATTAACCAACAACTCCCAAACATTTTTTTTTCTTGTTTTCTCCCCGGCCAAATAAATGGTTTTCCTTCTCAAAGATGAACATCGCATTGCGTGATATCAGCAAAGGGCACATACCCTTTGAATCCGTGAAAATAAATACTCAAAGACTCGAGGTGTCATCCCACAGTTAACACTATGTCTGCGAGTTCCTCCTTCGATGTCTCCAAGCATTGTGTGAGTCTTCCCACTTCCAGTCTACACGCAGAAAAGCAAAAAGATAGCAAACAAACAAATGAAAAGATTGGCTAATCGAATCCTCAAAATTGCAAATTGCAATGGTGGATGTGCAGTCTAAAAAACCATCAATAATTGAAAGACCCAAAAACATCTGGATCATAATGAAGAGTATTGTTGTCGTATGATACTTACTTGACCATATGCAAACATGCAACTGTTGTATCCTCCCATGCAATTTTCCACCATAGGTACTCCAGCCACTTTGAATAACTTCTCCTGTGACATTACTGATTTAACTCAGGGGCTTCGCAGGATAAACATCTAAGAAAGGCATGAAAATTCCGTAGAATTACAAAAGATATGGGAAAAGAAACTTTTACCTGGCTAACGTTCTCGTCAGCGACCAGATCAAAAGTAAAACGTGACTCAGGATGCCCGTTCCATGTAATAGTTTGGCAGCTCTCTTGCCTAACGCACTTGCTGGGGCCTTGCAGCGATATCTCACTGCTGCTAAGAGGTCGAATTCTGATGATTACCTATAAACCAGCACACGTAAGGTTGTCATTCCTTTCTCTTTTATGATAGAGAGCATGCTTCACTTTTCTTCAATCCAACTTCTAAGCATAATTCAAAGTTTTGAAGCAAGAGCCGCCGCGCCTAACTTAGTTTAGCTCACGGCCCAACGCGGAAGAAAATCACAGCTAAACAAATCGACCATTCTAGCGAAGAAAACCGATATTTGAAGAAACGCAAGTGATTTAAATAAACACAAACCTGGACATTGTGGTCTTTCCAGAAGGAAGGATCCTCGCGGAGCTCGAAGCCCTGGGACGACGGTCCCGAGCCGCCGGCTCCGCCGTCGTCCGGATCTCCATTGCTCCGAATCGCCAGAGTCTGAGATGCGGACTTCGCTGCGAGGTCAGTAAGCGCAGGATCCGAAGAGCGGTCGTTAAACCCGGAACGGCTCTTGGTGGCGCTCGCGGTGTCTGAAACAATCACCATTATCAGGCCAACGGATCGCGACGGGCGACGCGAAGAAGAAGGAAGTAGTCGCTCGTTAGGGTTTCTGTCGGCAGGATCTTGAGCGGCGAAACCGGTGGGGAAGAGAGTCGAGGGGAAGAGAGTGAGGGAAGAAGAAGAGCAAGCGGAGAGTTAAAAGCGTTGTTGCGAGGGAGGCAGGGAGACCGTAAGAGATGGGCAATCTCTGCCCAAGAGATCGGAGGGTGGTGAGCGACTGCAGTGGACGGTGGGGATCGGGTTGCGGATTTTGAATTCCACGGACCGTTTGGCTTTTGGGTTTTGAAAATAGAATTTGGATGGCCCGCGAAATTACAGTTGCAACCCTGAGGCAAGCGGTGAAACGCACCGCATTAGTTTTCCTAAGGACCATGATGCAGAGACGAACGGGTGTACGTATGTGTATCGTATACCCACGGCAAGTGCGGATGGATCCTTTTCAATTTTATAACGTGGGAAAAAAAATTGTCGGTTAAGCTAAAAGCCAGCCATTCATTTTTGCGTGTCATATTTATACCATAAACTCGTTTCAAGAATTCGAATTTCGTAACATGTTGAAGAATTTGATTATTAATCTATAACGAATATCATCATGTCGGCAATTAATACAAAACTAATTTATCATGTGAATTTCAGGAGAAAAGATATCTTATCAAATAACGATTGTATTTTCTTTATCAATAAAAGTATCGAATATTAAGAAGTAGGATGGATATATAGTTGTTAACTTTATGTGATCCATGAAATTTTTGGGGGAAGCAATCCTCCAACACAATTGTTAGATTCGCCAAGTTAGCTTGATCCAAAGCCCCATGCACATATTCTTGGTTACATACAAGTTGCAATGTCAGCATAGTACTAACTAATCTGAATCTCAACTATTTTCACATAATCGTTGGGCCACTTTTTCAATATGATCTCATACATGGATTGCAAAATCCATAATACGAACACAATGACACAAAATTGTGCTAGTTGACGGTACAACTCCACTGTTTAGTTCCAATAAAACAAAATTGGATTCTTTTTTCCATGATTCTTAAAAGAGTTGATAGACATAAAAATATTATAGTAAGTAAAGAACATGATTTATTATTAACTTATTTATAAAATAAAATTGACGAGCTGGTAAATTTAAGGTGTAATTAAGAAAGGTAGATGAAAGTTGTAAGAAAAAATAAATAAATTTGGTATGAACTCAAATGAAAATTGATAACGCAGAACTAGTTGGAAACTTGATTTGGAAAAAAGTTGATAAGCCACTTAAATAAGGTTGGAAACAATATTCAAGACGTTGTTAACAAAATTTAAATAAAAAGATGCAAACGATAAGATTAGTAGGAAAGTAAAATGAAAACCATAAATATCGGCGGATTACTTATATAAGCGTTGATAGCCCAATAATATATGTAATTGATGGGATAAACGTTGGCAATTCTGCTTTATTTTAGGTTGGCAATCTCTAAAAGTGTTCATAACGAAAGGGGTTGATTCTAAGGCAAATAAAATTTAGTACTCAATTGAAAAGTTAGTCTCGCACATTGGAGTTCACAATCTAAAACTAGTTTAGTTTATTGTTCAATCTGAAAATAGTTAATAAATTATTTTAATTGACGTTGGTAATTTCATGTAGATTCGAAACCGGTAACTTGTACAAATAAAAAAGTCAGTACATACTGATCTTGAGACTGTAAAAGAAGTTGGTAATCGTCGGTTAGTTATTTAAAAATTACCTGAAAAGTAATATTATGAGTTCACAATCTAAAACTAGTTTTCTGTTTACCAACAATTGTTAATCTGAAAAAAGTTCATAAATTAATAATTGACGTCGGTAATTACCATGTAGATTCGAAACCGGTAACTTGTACAAATAAAAAAGTCAGTACATACTGATCTTGAGACTGTAAAAGAAGTTGGTAATCGTCGGTTAGTTATTTAAAAATTACCATGCTTAATCACAGATTCACAATTATCAATACTTATTTAAATTTACCGGTACGGACAAAGATCCCTACTTTTGGGCATGCTGCAATAATATTCCCCGGGACAATACAACCACCAACAAAGAGAAACTTTCGTACACATCAAAAGAAACAAACGAAAAACACACGAAATTCTTATATGCAAGAACGGAAAAACTATTAGGTAATAAACATCAGATAGGTGCATCAGGTGGAGTTGTCGGCGATGAAGCGCTTGATGATGAGCATCAGCCGCTTTGAATCCTCCGAGCTGGGATCGATGGTGAAGAATCCATGCTGCTGCCCCGGGAACTCTACGTATTCCACCTTCTTGGCCCAAGCTTTGAGCTTCGTCGCGTACTCCTCGGCCCTGTCTTTCAGAAGGTCGGCGCCGCCGGCCACCACGAGGATTGGGTCCAGGTCGAGGGGTTCGAGGTCGAGGCTCGACGGCCCGAAGGGGTTCACCAGCGGGTGGTCGGTTGTGGCTCCGGTCGGTATCGATAACCTCCAAAACCTGACCAAGCCAAGATTGTGAACACTCGCATGACATGACCGATGTGCAAGTCAGGATTCAAATGTAAACGTCGTTTTCAGAACCAAATAACGATAGAACCATGCTTCCGAGCTCACCTCTGTGGAAACAGCTACAATCAATCATACCCAGAAAAGAAAAGTACGTACTGGAAATGATTGTTCTTCTGTACCTGTCAATGAGTTCCAAGTTGAGGAAAGCATCTTTAGGACCCTCGGCCTCCGACTTGGTCCACACAGTTCCCCCAAAAAACGGCGCCAAGAGCACATAACCCCTTACCGCAACCGGAGCCAGCTCCGGAGCTCCGGCTCTCAGCCGAGCCGCCAAGTTATGAGCTATGTTCCCGCCGGCCGAGTCGCCCGATATGAACACCCTCCCGAAGTCGGCCACATCAGCCAGCCACGAGTCGGTCGCCTCCAGGGCCTGACCCTGGAGCCACTTCACAGCTGCGTAGCCATCGTCGATAGCGGCCGGGAGCCGGTTCTCCGGGGCCAACCGGTAGTCAGGGGAAACGACCACGGCGTGGAGCTCGGAGGCGAGCTTGAAGCAGTAGTTGTGGCAGTTGGGCCAGGTGCGGGAGCCAATGCAGAAGCCGCCGCCGTGGATGTAGTAGAAGATGGGGAGCTTAGCAGATGAAGCCGAGGCGGAGGCCGGTTTGTAGAGGCGGAGGTGGAGGTCGTGGGCCGGGTCGAAGAGGACGTCCTTCCAGACGACGGAGCCGTCGTCGTGGACGGGGACGTCGAAGCTTGGCTTGGAGGAGCGAACGATGGAGCCGTCGCTGTAGACTCGGAGGACGCCGCGACATTCGTCGACCTCGTAGGGAGCGGCAGTATCGGAACTCAAAACGGTGGTTCCCTCCATCTCTCTCTCTCTCTCTCTCTCTCTCTCACTAGAGGGTTGTGTGCATGAGGAGTTTGTGCGTGCGGGTGTGTCGGGTGGGGAGGTTATGAAGGAGAGAAGAGGGGGGAAGAGAGTGAAAGAGAACAAGGGAAAAGCCACGGAGAGGCGAGCGTTAGGTTGAAGAAGTTGGAAGTATGCGAAGGAGGCATTTTCGCTTCTTGTCGTTTTGCTTTTGCATCTGTCCATTTGTCAAATTGTACAGAAAGGAAAATGACGTGGAATTGCGTTCTTTCCTGTTCTTTTTGGGCTACCTAAAGAATGGAATTCCACTTTTAGTCTTGGCACCTCCTTCGTGTGACGTGTCGTTTTCCATATATGACTCGACCGTCCTGTAATTTAGTGCGCTCGTTGTACCTAGCTCGCCATGAATGTCACCTGTTTCTTTTTCTAAGATGACGCGTTCGGAGATCTCATTTGATTCGAGAATTACTGATCGATCCGGTCATTCCATCTCTAATCTTTGATGTGCTACCGACTCGAAAAGAAGTGATCGAAAAAGGCCTTCGAGACCCTTTCAATTTCGGATTGACAACATCCCATTCAATCCAGGCAAAGAGTTATCCAACTTCTGTCCACTACATTTCAAACTATGATATGACCGAGCGACGACCCATCATGGACCAGGTGATCTGAGCTGATCTAATGAACCTCACGAGAGGATCAATATCGAACAGTTCAAATCACTTCGAATCACGACGGACTAAATCTCCACAAGAATTCACAGCTAATCAATACCCAAAAGAAATCTTGCCCAGATCATCAAAAGAAGCAGGCGGAACAACGCGTAGAGACTCTTCCTTGCTTTTGGGGCCAACAGAGTCGAGGTTCAACGAGGGGGCCTTTCTTGTGAAAATCCAAAATGATTCCTCCACGCCGAAAATAGGCAGAGGAGATTAAAAATTAGAGTCCATCAATGTAAATACAGCATTTTTCAAATTTCCTTTACAAATCAAGAAAGATGCTGCGAGGTACCTAAAAAGCCACTACAGAATCCCCATCTTTTCTAGACATTACTCAAGTAAACAAAAATCGAAGAAGCAGATGAAGCAAAAGATGAAGACTAAGGCAACCTACTATACCATGTATACAATAACCAGTCCAAAATCTTTCGTTTATATACCGTTAAAATACACTACCGGTGACAGACCACCGGAGATCACCCGAGACTCCATCTCAAGAAACGGCAGCGGCATTTGCGCTAAGAGAATGTAATTTGCTTCAGGCTAAACTGCTCCATCCACACTAGGAACAAATGAGCAACAAAAACATCAGATCAACTGAAATTATCTCGACCATAACCACCTCGCTGATTTTCCACAAACAAATGGTGCATCTTGTATCGAGCTCATCAATACAGTTAAAAGAGGACCCGTCCATTGGATTTTAATTATATATTTTCACTGGCTTCTCAAACGTGTGCCGATTCTGCAATACGCAAAACGGCATCAGTATTAGTTATACTCAGCTATACTAGAAGAAAGTCCTGATTACACACAAGTAGCAGGTGGCCATTAAAAAAATAAATATTCAGATAATATCAGACTATGGACAGATATGCTACAATAACAGCCCATTCACCTGATTAGCTGCATAAGCTCTTTTAGGAGCAGTGTCAGAGTGCTCTAATCCAAGATATTGCTCCCAAGCACCATAAACATCCCGTTTCTATGGCAGACAATGCAAGTCAGTACACATTATCCAGAACATTAATTTTTAATGGAAAGGTGCAATAATAGAGAAATTTACTGCTTAAGTTCAGACCTGAAAACGATTTGACACTATATCATGATCCTGAAGGTAATCTGGACGACCTAACGAGAGGAATGCAAACCTCCACTGCAGAAATTGAGACAGTAAAATCAGATGTAATGATATGTAACTGATGTACATGACACATCATGTTATAGACGGTTAACACACAAAATTAGCATGCATATGACATCTATTAGCGAGCAAATTTTGACTAAAACCATCTGAAATAGAAAATCTCTAAAATAGAACTCAACAAACCTTAGCAAACTCCTCATCTGGAACTTGCAATTTCTTCTGTACTCGCACCTTTATTTCAGCCAATGTCTCACCTTCATGTATTACTAGGAAAAACGGTTCTCCAAAATTCTGGACTTGCTGTTTAAAGTAAGAGAAGGAAAACAAGACACCACGCCAAATGAAAACCTATATTAAAACAGAAGTTCTAAATGCAGCATCATTTACCAGGCACTAACTGCGTATGCAAACAAGTAATTACCATCTGGTTCTGAGCAGGGTCTTTTGTGAAATGGTATACATGAATTAGACGATCAGTTGAACCAAGATTTTTCTCTTCTTCTGGGATCTACAAAATTAGAACAGGAAAAAGAACACATACATAAATCTATCTACAGATATGAAACCAAATTAAAAAGTTAATGCCTTGTCTTATTGCACTCAATCCTAAAATCCACCATCAAAGCAAAACAAGAAAAGCCATCCAGCTAACCATCAAAATAAAGTAAATATTTAACACCTAAACGCTGTACCAACCATGCTTTATGAAGCATAATCAAAAGGAAATTAGAAACTACAAATAAAGATACTGCTTGCCACAATGCATCAGATCAGACAATAGCCTAGAACCCCATGCAAAATCCCCATCCAGCCTCATTTCATTTTAAGATTTCCAGAAAATGCTTTTCCAAAGCGGCTTTCAGGACATATAAGGGATACATGTTAAGATTAACCACATAGAAAAACATTGTTTAGGACTTCAGAAAGTGCAATAATTTCACAATGATAAGACACTGAAATTACCTATTTAAACTTATAATATGGCTTTCAAATTGTCTTAAAGAGCACTAATTAACTTTTTTCTGTAAAGGGAAGCAACTATTAACTGCCCACCAGATCTCAGAGGTCCCCCCTATAAAGGTTATATCTCTAGATTTACACTTACAATACAAGGTCATATAATATGCATACAATTGCAAACCAGGGAGTCACCCACCTCTTCTGCACGTAATGTCCAATACTGATCATTTATGTTCTCAATTTTCTCAGCGAGGGGAAAGATCTGCATTTATGAGAAGGAAATTTAGTGAGACCCCTTATTTAGTTCAAAGACACGAGACTAAAGAGAGGGAGACAAGAACAATATTCACAAGATAGATTGACAGAAGAGGTAGACTTTCTATGCAATTGATAAGCTCGAGCATTAACACCCCAACTACCACCCAAATTATGCCAAAGTCAATGTTACAACATTGGGAAAATTTCATGAGTTGGGTGCAACTGCAGAAATTAAAAGTTATCGACAGAAAACTCACATATTTTCACACATTACCCTAATTTTTACAAAAAGTAGCACACATTAAAAGACTTTTTGAGTGTTGATACCCTCAGCAACAGCATCTAATCAAGATATTCCTGTAGAAAAAAAGCAAACCTTGTAGATCTTGTGGTAGAACACTTCAAGCAACCTAAGTTCTGCCTTAGCATCGGATAACTCGACCTGGTGAAGAATGCAACAGACAGTGTAAGAGAAGAAAAGAGGAGAAAAGAAAAAAGGCACACAAGCCAGTAGATATTTCCTAAAGCAAAAAAATTAGTACACATTTAGTTACCATTTACCACAAGCATAAGTGCTACTAAAGTTCAGGTAAGAAAGGCTAAAAAATAGCACCAAGGCACCAAAAATTACCTTCGTCTTGAGATCATTGAGCACATCTCCAACAGTACTCTGCTTTGGAAGTCTGATCGTATGGATGACCACCTACAAAATACAGAAGAAAAAACAAAAATTAGCAGCTAACTTACACGCAGTGGAAAGCATCAATCAGATACTTACTTCATCCTTAGTAGCATGATGAAATGCTACTTTTAAAGTTTTTAAACCTTGTAGTTCTGGAAGAGGGATATCTAGCACTTCATAGTACAATATATCCGAACTCTGCACAAATGTGGAAGACAACATTTCAGCTCATTAAATTTCGTTCCATCAGAAGTCTTCGATGGATAAGATTACTTACCTGGTTATAGTGAACCAACATATCAGACAAATGATCCACCCCACGATACTTTATCGGATGGGGCTTGGGTTGCTGAGAGTAACAGTTGTGAGATGTGAGCCTGATCTTTGATGGATCATCCAAACCAAGCTGCTGAGCAACTCTTTCCACAACATCATCATAGGTATACAACTTAGACCTTGAATACAAAATTGCATATCAATTATTTTGATTTTATCAGCAACAAATGCGTAAACAATGCAGAAAGGCTAAAAAAAAAAACCTGTGTCCATACTCACATCTCCAAAGAGAAATCATCCTCCTTAGGTTTCTCAAGAGAACGGAAGTGGACAATCTACAATACATGAAGTTGCAAGGGTATTAATGCATGCCTGTGAAGAGAGCAATATCATAAATCCCATAAAAGTACAACCCCAGAATACATACTTGACGGTTGTGCACATATTCCAGAAAGGAAGGGACATCTGGATAGGAAAATTGTTCACCATTTTCAGTTGGAAGAGATTTCTGGAAGCACAAGATATCTCCATCTTCAAGCTGCAGGCAATTCAAGAACTTAATATACAGATATACTCAGGCAACCCTGCATTAGAAGGCAATCATCTGTACCTGGCTAGCTCGAAATGTCACTTTCTTGTCAACGGGTTCACACATGACATTAGGCTCGAATTTTATTTCCTGAACAAGAAAGCACAAATAAGATACTCCAATCAAATCGCACAAAATAGGGCTTGGCAACCAAACACCGAGTCCGCATCAAACATGTCAACATAATTAAGATGTTAAGCATCAATACAGGCCTTAAAATTAATAGAAACGTCAGGCTTTTCTCATTAATATCATTAGCTGAAGAAGTACAAATTAGGTAAATAATTATGTCCGTAAATGAAAACAAACCTCGTAAAGTTCAATTTCTTGGTCGGGAGAGTAACCAGCCATTTCATTTAACTTGGTCAAGATTTCTGCAGGTTTACCAGTACTCTTCACAAAAAGCCTTCCAACATATCTGCATCCAAACAGAGTGACTAGTGAATTCAGTTTCAGATCTATGTGCTACAATAGAATGTTCATAGAGGCAATAACTTACCGCAGCTCTCCCTTCTCAGGATCATAAAGCTTGAAGAACAATAATATATCTTCCTTTGACTTGTCAGGTGGGGCAATGGGGTGCATATCCTGAAAAAATACAGCTCAACCAAACGAACTATGCCACTTAGGATACAAAAGCCTTTTATTGATCGAGATGCAACGAGAAATTTTACCAGCCCAAGTTCTACTTCCAAGAACAACTTCAATTCGGCATTTGGAACTTTATTTGACACTTCTCTCAACTGTCCAACCTACAGTACAGCAAAAAGAAAAAAACAAATATAGTGAAAAGAACTAAAGACCCAAACCAAAAGGCATTCAATCCAGTGGTTAAAGCATGAAGAAATCAGAATAAGCAGTACTGAAGATAAATTATAAAACAAAAAAAACAGAAGAAAGAAAAGGAAATATGAAAAAAGGAAGCCTTGTTAACCAGAATATGCAGAATAAAAAAAAATCCTTCAATGAAGGTAAGTCAAAATTCACATCTATCACTCAAACGAACAATTAACTCCTACATGAATAAGCTGAACAAGCATCTTCCCCATTATTTCCCACTCATATACTAAAATAATCATCTAAGTGATAACAAAATCTCAAGTCGCCAACAATATAAAGCAGGTGGTGCAGCAGAGTAATGCAACATCATGTAGACCAAAAAGGCTAACTGATTACCCAGCTGAAGCTAAACATAAGTTCAAACAAAAAACAGAAAAATGTGCATGGCAAATGGTTCTGAGAATTTGTACTTACAGATTGTGTTTCCTCTGCCGGAGTCAATGGCCTATTAGGACGATAGGTGTGGTTCTGGCGTTTTGCCCAGAGCCAGAACCGCTGAAATTGCACCGGAACGCCAAATTCTTTAGCAACCTCCTCCTGCATGCACCATTTAGGCCAGTTGATAACAAAAATCTTGATGAAAGAAGCCAGAGAAATTTCATAAGATGACCAAGAAAAATTGGCACATGGAAAAGGGTGACAAAAAGATTCTGAAAATTATTATTCTGTATATAGTAGGATAAAAAACAGAAAGCAGCATCACATTCACATTTTCCCAGTGCATTCTGAATTTTTCCAGCATTGCTTGTGCACAGTACTTGGACCCACCAATATATAGGACAGTAAGTAAGTTCTTCTACAGCAAAGACACTGATTGGCTGATGAAGTTTTTTATCTTGGGCTTCAAAGCCATACAGCTAATTCAATTACATTCCGTATGCTAAAGCCAAAAAGAACCTTAATGCTGACTCTTTCCATATCAAGCTGAGTGCCAAAAAAGAGATGCTCTCGTTCATCTCTCATCTCCTAAGCTAAAGCATTGGATCTCCATTATTTTGCTCAAAGAGGCTAGTTAGGTTCTCAATGCTGATTCATTAGGGAAGAATTAAGCAACCAGAATCTAAAAGTGCACCTTGAAGATGTTGAAAGGCATCTGCTTTTGAATGCGGAAACTTCTAACTTTGTCATGATCTACCAGGTCAAAATAAATATCCCTACCAATCTGTTCAGCGAGGTCTTCATCCCGCGCAACCTATGAGCACCATGACGTTGATAAGCTGCCAAGCTCAAAAAGGCATCCCAGATAAGCACAATCAAAGCAGGTGGCTCAAAGCTTGAGAAATGCTCACCTTGATGATTGTGTACAAGTGCGCCTCGGCCTTCTCTTTCTTTTTATGTTCCTTTTCTTCTTGTTCTTTTTTCAATCTCTCCTGAGACATACAAGGAGCGTCCTCGTTTGTAATATTGCATTAGAAAACTTCGATAGACAATAAAAATAGACAAAGCTAGACTCCGAGTGAGCCAAGGCACGAGATCTTCACTTTACATCAACCCTAACTCTGCAAGGGCTCACTCTAATTTATATGAGGAGGAAATGACATTAGCGGAATGATAAGGTCGTGTCACGGTCCTAATAGATTTCTTTTAACAAACTCAAGCAATATACTACTCAATCCAAAAGGATTGCAAGATCTAAAGATTAGCTAAATATCAGGGACCTATATGAAATATTTGATTCCATCAACCAATTATCACCTAATCACTCAAAACTTGCCATCTAGAAGCTATCTGAACTTCCAATTATTGTAAAAGCAGCGTCTTACCCTCAGATGTTCGGCAATGTCCTTTTCATCCACATCACAGATGATCTTGTCCTTATCACTTTCACGTATATACACTAGCATGTATGCATTTGAGTATTTGGTAAACTTAAATGGAGTATTGTTAAATCCAGGATTTGTTGGCGGCAGCTGTCAAGTCAAATGAGGTTGAAAGGTGAAAAGGAGGCAAGACTAAGCATCTAATCAAGAAAGCGAAAGGAATATATGGCTGCAAGCAATGCACCCTCTTATTACCTCTTCCTCTCCACCGTATTGCTCCTCCAGTGCTCTCTTTATATCTTCTTTTGTTACTCTCTCATCATCAAATTTATACCTGATCAGCGGTCCAAAAAGAATGTGAGCACAAAAAGATTCCTCGGAAAGGAGATATAAGGCATTCATCCATCCAGTGAGACAGAAATAACCAATCCTTACACATTTTAATCACCAATTTGGAGACCAAGAAACATCCAAAAAGCCCAATCTGATTTAGTCCATTGGTCTATAATTTAAAAAAAAAAAAAAACTGGACCCATATGCATCATTTTTTATCTACATAAGGACACTTACAAAAAAGTCTAGAATACTTTAATAAGTGTAAGGATACTTAAACAGCAGGACAGGAAAAAAGGGAAGCAATTCTAAAAAAAAACTATGCTTCACTCTTGAATCATGATTTTGGAGAGCAATCATTTAAGGCAGCAGGGGTGGTGATGAGTGATGGCCAACCAGTTGATGTGGTGATGATAGTGGTGATGTTGATAGCCATTGGACATGACAATTCAACCTGCTAGTTACGAGGACTAGTAGGGAGGACAGGCAAATCACTGATCCACATATAGACATAGATCATGCTAGAATATTTTGTTTGGGAAAATAATAATACTCCGAAGAAAGTGCACCATTTGTCATTTCATTATTTGTGGAAAATCTGTCTCAAAGACAGTTCTTATCAGCAGCATCAGCACAGTAAAATGACATATACTTCCCTAGTTTCTAACGATTATTTATTTTGAAGCTAATAGAGCTTAAATGGAAGTAATCCTCAGAAAGTACAAAGATCTCTCCACCCCCACACTCATTTATTATTTTCAATCACACACTGCATCCTATAATCAAGAAAAACTGAGTATTCTGCTGACTTAAAGCTTCCTTAAACATTTGGAAAAAAGAAGTTAAAAAAAGTGGGAAAATTTAAAGCTTTGAAATTCGATATTTTTAAGTGAAATGGAGAAATCACATCACTCTGTTGACATATGCAAAGGATCCCAGGAGATGTGCAAACAATTATCCATGTTCCATAGAAATAAGAAAGTGAGCCAAACCAGTGTTCAAATGCACAGCACTTCCAAGCCACACACCATATTTTAAATGCACCAACCGCAACTCAGACACATACAACTTGAGCTCAGGAATATCCAACAAACAAGGTAAACCACAACAAAGGAAAACATAGATAATGAACTAGCAGGTTCGAATAAAAAGCACAGCAGATGAGTTGCAATATGATAGCTTTTCATATTACACAGATGGTCAGTTTTCAATTACCCAGTAATCAAATAAAAAGAAGGAAAAATAGCGTACCATTGGTCAGAAAGAGTAGGTCTGATAAATGCGTAATAATGTCCACCATGCACCCCACCGCTGTGAACCAGAACACTGAAAACAAATGGCGTGATCAAAAGTAGCGCAGTGACCACAGCTAAATTGCAGCACAAACTGTCCAAAAATGACCTCTACAAATTGAAATTATGCTTCACTATTCAGGTAAGATAACATGAGATATCTGGCAACAACGTCAGTCTTAAAAGTTTGTTTTCAAATGTCTTCCTAGTAAAGGAACCGGGCTGGTCTGCTGAAGAACACTAAGAGAGAACGATCCAGGAAAAGAGGGAGAGCAGACCAAGGAAGAAAGGTCAGGACAAAGCTGCATCCTATAGTCTGACTATAACAGTATAAAGTGACCAAGTAACACAAAAAGACAGTGTGCAAATCATTACAGCACTTGCAACAATAATCAAATGCTGTATTGTGCATAATGATTAAAAGCAGCAGCTTAGATAAGCAAAACTTGCAGCATATCCAAGAAAGTATCGCTGGTCACTTCAACCGCCAAAATGCATTTCAAGATTCAAATATATGACTGACGGGCTTCAGAATATATATCACAAGGCACCAATCAGAAACCTAAATAGACCACAATTTGCAATATACACATTGATTTGTGGGAGGATCACGCTACCGAGGCTCAATTTGGTGACATACCAAATGTGATGTCATCCATTGATATAAATACAACATAGTGGCAAATGAACAATACTTGTACCTGTGGAGTGTGTAGAGATTGCGAACACTCCTATCAGCATCGGGAGATAAATATTTACCACCATCGCGGTCAAGATCAAGTTGTGCAGGAAACTCATAGCGATCATTGATCTAAAAAGTGAAAGCATGAAGATCCTCAATCACAAGGATAAAGCAATGTCTAACTAAACTGGAATGGTGGTGCTAACACATTAAAATAAGAAATTGAATCAAGCAAAAACCAGTCACGCTATTTTGCCTAAATAAATATTGACTAAACTTAAGCACATAAAAAACTAGCCAGTGCTTTTGCCTGTAATTTAGGAGTCAGATAATATAAATGCACATCACGTAGTTTTGCAGAAGTTGAACATCTCGCAGCAGTAGGCCACCAACGCCGTAAATCATAACCAAAAAAAAAATTGAAGTAAAATGCAAACCAGAAAAATAAAAGAACCCAGAACTCCTATATAAGTTGAGAGCGTTCACAGCAATCATGAAGTAGCACTTAATTTCAAGAGGCATCAACCCCCAGCCATACCAAACAAATAAAAGAGTTATTCTATGCTGAACTAAACAGCTGACCTTCACCATAGTGTCCCGCATAAAATCATATTCAAATCGTTTCAACTGGAGTTGAAGAACTGGGGGGAAGTCAATGAACAGGACACCCTTTTTTGCATCCTGAAAGGAAATAAAAAATCAAAACAGTCATCATCTAGTAAAAGCTAGAAGAATGTAATCTTTTGACAAATAATTCAAAAAATTGAGGAAGCTTTGGTAACATTAGAAAGCCTAGAGTTGATAAGCCAGTTCAGTCCTGATTTTGCTGATTAAATTTCCTTCCAATCATGCATAAAGCCATAACATAGTCTATGAGAGTAACCCGGAGTCAATCCTGTTAATACCTCAGTTATTCTTTGGTGACTGGTTTGTGGCAGTTGGATTGTGTACTACACACATGTGAATGAACAAATAATGTCGCTGTCTACGGTTAAATAATTTCACATGGCAAGTCATCTGAATTCTGCAGGCTTTATACTTGTGGAAACTCAAGTTTAGGTCATAACTCCAAAAGTGAACTGATTCGTCATTGAACTACCAATCAGAAAATTATTTAGGCAGATAACCTGAATGAGTTACACATATATAATCTAGTAGTCATTAGATTAATTAACTAAATAGCACGTCTAATTTCAGGACTGATAAGAGAAAGCAAAGAAAACTGTGACTTGGAACAACACAAAGTATATTATGTGATAACTGAGTCAAAAGTCTCCCTTACCGAAGAAGGAGAACGGTGATAAGCTAATATTGGCCTTAGAAGCCATTGACTCCTTAAATATATACGACAAGAGAGCTTGCAGACTCAACAGTCTGTTTACATGAAATATCAACCTCTAAAGCAAATCATAATAAAACAAGCGCAATGGAAAATCAAAGGCACAACTCTCAGCTAGAGTCTAAGGACTCAATTGAAAATTGACAGTTCCAAAGGTTCATTGCGAATTAATTTTTTTCCTAATTACACATTTGACCCAAAGCTGACCATAAATGCATCAAGATTTGAGTAAACAGGGCGAGATTCAGAACTTCGGTCTCACAAACCAGAAAGCCTTTCAAGAGATGTAACTGATCAAAGTAAAACACGCATAATTATCTAATGACTGATCTAAAAATAGTAAACCTTCATAAAGCATCTCCAGAATAATTGACATAAATGAAGACCGTCGATGTATGCTTTCCAGAGATTGCTTGCATGCATAATACTTAAGAGCAGGAGCAAGTGAAAGAGAATGAGTGCTTGTGTCTGCTTTAGCATGTTCAAAAGTGAATCATCAGAAATTAACAAGACTTCCTGCAATAGAATGACTAACCTGCAAGCCATATTGCTCAGCGTGGTACTTATTATCACCCTCGAGGCTTTCAACTTCAACATACTTATCAAAGGAAGCATAAACATCTCGACAGCCTTTGACATCAAGCTGAAGGTCTTCAAAATCATATGTGAACAGATTAGCATGAGCAAAAGAAAAACCCTAAAAATTGCTATGACCAACTGTGAAAGCTGTACCATAGAATGACTCCTTCCGAGTAGATTTGTAGTCTACATTAATGCATTCGATGTAATTCATATGATGTCCTTCAAATAATTTCTGTATAGTTCCCTCGACAACAGTACCCTGTAGACAATGGTTCCCATGAATTAATAAATATCAGGAGAAGTTCCATACTTTTAACAAGTTCACTTTTTTCACCTTCATTTTATCTTCAAGCTTTTCGCACAGAACCCTATTTAATTCTTGCACATCATGCTGCATGAAAGAATCATATGTGTCCCATCCAAAGGACTTGGTCAACTCTTTTGTCGCTACACTGCTGTCACTGTATTGGAGCTTATAAAATAAACTCTGGAGAGCCAAAGGGATGCTCGCAGATGGCATATCATTCTCAGTAGTAGGCATGTGGTACACAGCCTGTAACAGATGGTCCAACCATTCAAATTAATACAGAGTGCTATAGCTTCATATTTGAATGCAAACCAGACTAGTCGATCGGCACAGCTTTACCTTCCTGAAGTAAGGAATGTGATAAAGTGTCTGGAGTAGAGAATTCATATAACATGTAGCTCCTTGGTTCTTGAGACCAACATAACCAGTCTCTTTTTTGGAGTCATATGTCCAATAATCTACAACTCTACGAACAATAACCTCAGCTTCCACTATAAGAGTATCGTGCACTAGATAACCTCTCGCAGGATCATAAAGTTCACTAAGAGGCATAAAGGATGTGAAACCCCAATCACTTTCCCGGGCATTGAACTGGTGTTGCGTATCTGGCAAAGAAAACATGGAAAATATCCTCTCAGTTGGAGTAAAATTCATCTGACACAAGTTCCCCACAATTTATGGTTACATAAGGATTCATTGGATGCAAATTGCAAGATAATGTGGGAACCATAAGGTGCATTAAATCATGGCAGAGACTGATGGCTGCTCAAATATTTCCTGACTTCTTATGAATGACAAGCAACACAGCAAAGATAGCAAAATCATCGAGTAAAATCTAATGTCTTAATATAAAAAGCAAGATTAAGCATGCATCTTTCGAATGGAGTATGCAACTACAAGAAAAGGATTTCCTAAGCATAGTAAGAAACCCTGAATTGCCGGTCCTTATCCAGAAACATATGCACAGCCCAGAAGATATAATTAGACATGTAGCCGAACTTGTGATATTTTTAAACTTTTCTTACACAAAAGTTCTTTGAAACGCATGAAAGGGAACAATCATGAGTCACAATCACCAAAGTTGCAATATTAAAGAAATGAAAAAACCGGAATTTACAAGCTATGTAGGACTTTCAAATAGAAAATAAATTATCGTCACGTTGAAGGAAAGAACCACCAGTGAGAGAACAATACAATCTAGTACCCGATCAACTATTTAAGTATACAAAAATTTCACCAAGTTTAAAATGGATAATCGTTTGTCCCTCAAGACACGCGTAAAAAGGAAACAAAGTCTCATGAGTAACTTACTCTTGTCATGCAAGATTGAAGTGGATGTACTTTCAGTAAGACGGAAAAGAGGAGTGGACCAAAGAAGGAGGAGAATTAGCAAAAGGCATAATTAAGAAACAAAGAAAGAAGTGTATACATAATTGAACATAAACAAACTAAAGATATAGCATCTTCCAAGGTGAAATCCAGAAGGACCAAAAGTGTGCTCTCCAGGTAAAACAGTATGCCCAATCCATGTAAAACAGTATGCTCTCCATGTAAAACAGTGTGCTCTATTTAAATTCAAAAAATTATCTGCCACAGACAGCACAAGGTGGTCGACCAAAGAAGCAAAGATTAAGTGCTTGCATGGACAAAAAAAATACATAAGCTTTCTATTTTCATTTTCAAGGAAAACAATTTATTTTGGGTTGCTGGCGTGTAAGAGAGTCATGCGTAAGCCATCAGACCCAAAAGATCTGCACGCTAACAGTAGCTTGAATAATCAACTGCACACAATATTTGAAAAGCATTCACTGTCTATCTGCAAGTTCTTTGCCTGACCTCCCCTATTTGTTATATAAAAGAGTACAAAAGGGGCTAACAAGCCATAACCTAGTAGTCGCCCAGATTATTTAGCTGCCAGGCAGCTTATCAAAATTGATATTTCGTGTATCTATCATCATTGGAGAAAATAATACTGCATTGTCTCGTCAAACATACAACTTTTCTCCTATACAGCCAATACCTTGCGGACAAATACAAAGTGGACGTTCGCGATTGAAGTTATCATGTTACGCTGTTCTTATGGTATATATCTCAATAACTTCTAGATGTCAGTTCATCAGCAAGCACATTTAGCAACTACATAATATATCATCACATATACGAAATCATCCGGTGTAAAAAGATGTACCTTTTCTGACAGTATATTTGTTATGTATTTGATTTATAACCCCTAAACTGAACTGCGCATATCTACTCCATCCATATGGCAAGCTCGCTGAATCAGCAACATCCAAATACATAGACAAGTAGTCAACATTATTTCCTTTCGGGAAAATAAGTACCCGCCTGAAGTAAGCAAGGCAAGCAGAGAAATGTTCAGTCCAAATACAAATCGCTTGTAAATTAAGACATTGGAATGTGCATTATGAAAATACCATTTATAACCACCAACTACAAATATTTCAGAGTAAAGCTTCTTGGTGTTCAGCCTGGAGAAGTTATCGATTCGCCAGGTAAATCTTGATGGTGGTGGATCGTCCACTGGCTGATTGTCTGCTGGGTTTGGGGCTTCAGCGGGGGCTGCCACTGGTAAACATCACAAAAAGATGGGAAAAATTAGAGCCCAAACTGACACTAAAATGAGGTAAGACATCTACCCAACAGCAACCAGAACAAAACTTCATTAAAACTGTTGTCACAGAAAAACTATAACCGAACAATTCTCGATCTTGCATGCTCCCGATAGGCAAATTCTGCGCCCCCAATAATTAAAGTTCATTTTAGATGGAAAACCAAGGTGATCACAATAGTACTGTGTTTAGGGCACAAAGATAGCAAAGCAAAGATACATTTGGGCGCATGAAATCAAGGGTCCAAGGCCCATATGACTGGAGAAGGAACTACTGAACCAACACTACTTAATTGCGGATCCAAAGAGTCACCTTCCATGGGTTGGTGATTGTTCTCAGCCAAATCCGAGTGGGGAACAAGCATCTCCTCATCCTCCTGTTGCTGCGACCACAAAGCAAAGACGAAGTCACCACCCTTGCGGATCCACCAAACGTATTAAAAACCCTACGGATTCCGCTCAAAAACCCTCCAACCGACAAACCAACGGGAAATGGCATCCAGATTAAACCGACACGCCGCACACGAATCAATACCAAAGCCCTAGCGGAGACTGGCACGCGGCCAATCCCACGCCATCGGCCGCGGCACCGCGCGCGACGGACGGGGCGAGCGAATGCTGGACCCACACACACGCATACCCGATGCGCCGAAAAAAAAACTACGGCCCGCGCCCGCGCCCGCGGATTGCGCCACGAACGCGCAAGAGAAGCGATTGGCGGGGACGAGCGAGTGGTTCGAGGGACGTACATCGATGGGGGCGGGAGTCATGACGGTCATGAGTGTGGGTGCAAGAATCGGCGGCTTCCTCTCGGTCCTGAAGACGAGACGATTGAGAACGAGCAGCTATTCGACTCTGCACGGAGAGAGAGAGTGCGTGTTGGGAGTGCGAAGGAGAAGATCACCAGAAGCTGGTCGCGGTCGAACCTCGAAGGTGAGAGAGAGCGAGAAAGGTCTTGGTCTTTATGAGGAGAAGGGAGGATGGGTATTTCGGGGAATTCCCGCTCTCTCGTTTCCCTGACATAAAACTGTTATTGGGAAAAGCAACAATGCGCAATACCTTATTCACAGTTTTATTTCGCAACATATGTATCGCCAATTTCAATTTATGATATAAAACAAGCAGTCGATTTGAAACTTTTTTTACATAGGATAAAATCTATCAAAAATTAAATCTATTGTGATACAATTATCTTAAATTTTAGTGATGAATTTACACCAAACTCATATAATTTAGCGGATTCATCACAAACTTTCTTTTGTTATACCAAAAATTGCAAACTTATGACCATGTGACATGTCTACTATGAAAGTTTAGTGTTATAAAAAAACCTTTGGAAAAAATGATGATAAATGTGTTGTGCAAGTATAAGTCTGAGATTTTTTTGTTGTGAGCAAACCGTGAATAGCTCACATTGATGTAAATTTGGAGGCGTTATGTTGCAAAACATAACTTAGGATAAATATGTTATAATGGGCAAAATTTAAGTTTTTTGGTTGCTTTTTTCTCTTGTAAATATATACAATACTTTTAAACTTTTCTACTTTTATCATTGTGATTAGAGATAAGATTTTATGAGTTCTCTTATCTCCCATTTCTATACCTGAAGTTTCGTAATCACCGTGACGAAACAAAAAGAGATAAGTGTATTTATTAATCGATGCTAATTAAGTAAGTATAAAATCCAATGCCCACTCAACTTACGAATTTTATCGATTCAATGTGCACTCAAGTTATGGACTTTATCGATATTTACTTTTTAGTACGTGTCTATTTTCTTTTAAGGCAGTAAATATTTAGAAAACCCATAAATAAAAAGTGACCATCCTCTGATTAACTAGTGCAATTTATCTTGTCATTATGCATTTCAATTAGCGGGTTATATTTTTTAGTAAACAATAAGATATGGCGGATTTTAAATTTCATCAACTTTGGGGATTTGGGAATAGAGCGGTATTGGGAATGTTCATGTTAGAGAATGTATGGATTTTTAAACACCAATGCACATTTTTATTGGAAGGGATCTTTTATTTTTTCGAATATGATTAATGATGTGTTTAACAACGTTTCTTCTCTGTTTTTCTATTCTTTTATCTTCGAAAATAGAAAAATAACATAAATTTATTTGCGTGCGTCAATTGATTTTTTAATTTTATGAAATAAGAAAGTGGGCGTGGGATAAATTTGGAATAGAAATTGGAAGTAAAAAAATTGACTTCTTAATCCTAGGAATTTTTTTTTCTTCTTTTTCCTCTAACTAGTTGTTGGGCCTTGACAAAGCCAAGCAATTGGCCAATTGACTGACAAACAACTAGGATAGGGGCCAGTGAGGCAACTAGGCTAAAGTCGACTTTGCCTAGATCTAGAGAGGTCAAGCCTTGCCCGGTTGCAGCGAACTCATGATGACTAAGGGTGCGTTTGGTAACGTTTATGTTCCAAGGAACAGTTTTTTTTATAGAAATACTTCTTTTGAGAAACACTTCCCGAAATAAATTTATGAGTAAATAAACTGTTTGGTAACTACACAATATTTCTATTTTTGGAATAGAAAAAGAATAAAAATGCGTTTTGTATGATTTCTAAATTTTTTATTGAGACACTAAATTTAAATATATTTTTTAAGAAACGGAGGCACCACTGTCAACAGAAAAATGAAAAATATAAACTAAATTACATTTTAATAAAAAAAATTTATTTTTTTTAAAAATAAGATAATGTTTAAATTTAAATTTTTTTTGAAAATTTGAAAATTAAATATAATTTAATTAATTTAGAATTTAATTTTCTATAAAAAAAAAAATTAAAAATTAATTTTTTAAAAGAACTAAAAACTAAAAATTTAATTTTTTAACATTTAAAATTTAAAAATACGTCTTAAAGGATATCATAAAAAATGGATTAGGTAAAATTTTTAAAATGTAATTTAATTATTGTTTAATTTTTAATTTTTAAAAATAAAAAAATAAAATTGTTAAAATTTCTAAAAATTTCAAAATTAAATTTATTTAAGTTATTTTAAAAAAAATTAAATTAAATTAAAATTTTAAGCAATTTCTTATTAAAGTATTTTAAAATTTAAAATTTTAGTTTTTATGAAAAGTTTAATTAAAAAAAATATTTTTAATTTAAGAGTGTTCACAGGAGGTAATTGCGACAATAATTTTTTTTAGAGTTTTTGTTCTTTTTGTTTCTCAAAAGTGTTCCAAAAACAGAAAAATAAGTTTTTTTTTAATTTCTTGTTTCTGTTCCAAATCTATTTCCAGGAACAAAAAAACAGATTTGGAACAAAAATGTAACCGAACACATTTTTATTCTTTTTTTGTTCCTGGGAACAAAAAAACAGAAATTTTTGTTCAAAGGAACAGAAAAAGAACAGAAATGGAACAGAAACAACTTTTACTAAACAGGCCCTAAGTGCAGCCAACCTTAGCTAGTCTTGACGTCACTATGGACCAGTGAGATCAATTGGCCTCAACTTCAGTAGGGACTAGCAAGATCGACCACGTTAGCCCAAATCTCCTCACACAAAAAAAGAATTGAGGAAAATAAAGAAAGGAAAAAAATAAATATTAAAAAAAATTAGAAACATAAAAAAATTAAATTTATGCTAAATCCACTTCTATTCCAAATATAGCAGTTACTAAATTCGTCGGGCTCCATGAGATCCGTCGTCGAGTCGTTGCTCCATGAGATCCGTCGTCGAGTCATTGCTCCATGAGATCCGTCGGGCTCTCTAATGGACGCTCGGGCCCTATATCACAACGGGAATATGAGAAAACAGACGTGGGTCGATGCCGTGAAGCGTGTGCCCGGCTCACGAGGCTCTGCTATAGGCCTGAATCTGCACCATGGGCTGGTGCACGATGAATTGCGTCAGGCCCATTATAAGTTTTCTAATTGGACGGCCCTTGAACATCCTTTGTAAGCCCACCTTTACCTTGCCAACCCCAACTATTGTCTAGATGCATTGGACATCACGAACCCATCAAATGCCCCCCCGCCCCCACCAACTTTATGGATCGGTTAAAGATGCGAGCCCAAGTTTCGGATAGGCGACCGAATCGTTCACATTTTCTGGCGCGGGGGATCGAATCATGTCGTGCGCTTGATTCACACACGAGCCAAACCCTTAGCCACTTAAAACCAGTCCAAGGGGTTAACGAGAGAAACACTCGTCGTCAAATGTGTGAAGCATGCTACCGTCATTGTTTGACGATTTTACTCTCGAAATTGGATGGACCAGTGAAGAAGGGAAATGAGAGATATGAAAAAGTTACGACGGAACATGAAAGAAATGATTTAAATGGATCGAGTTGAAGCGTTGTTTGGATGTTGGCAAGTGAAAACAAGGAAAAAAAAGCATCGCGGCTCTACGTGAACAAATAATTTAACTGCACTATATACAGATTAAAAGGAAAAATGCTTCGTATTCATCTATGTACTTTCACTACTTTTCCAATCAGACTCTACACGCTACCCACCAAGACGAAGTAATTACATCTCTAAGCCGAACTATTCCTTCTCGCACGCACGCATTCCACGTTGCATTGCTCCTCAAAATTTCATAGTTCAAACACGTTTCGAGTGCGAAACCGCAACAAACTCCTGCTGGACTCCAAATCGCACGTTGACCGCAGAAAGGGAGGAGTTCTCCAGCGCGAAGCGCACACTGCACCAAAGCGTCGACCAGTAGAATAGAACAAGTTGAACACCGACGACGAAAAAATGACCAGAAGAGAGAGAGTGGCGTGCCACCGACAATTCTCGCGGGGCCCAGTCGCTGAGTGTCGGAAAGCCTGCAAGAAGACACCACCTGCTTCGCTACGACGCCGCAGCAAACACCAATACGGGATCCGGTCCACCTAAAAACCGCCCCCGGGTCTTAATTATTCGCCGCCCGACACTTCAGTATCGTTCTCGCCTCGGAGCGAAAGACAAAATCGCGATCCGATGCATCGAGAATTCCCGTCCACGTCCGTCGTCGTCGTCGTCGAAACGCATCACCTAACCCCGGGGAGACCCCTCCGACGGTCGCGATGAGGCTTAAACAAATGGGGCGTGAAGCTGAAAACGACCCGCGGCCCTCCAGCGGGAGAGACGTCCCCATCGGGGGAGGAGTCTCTGTTTCGTACTCCCTCTTCTCTTCTCCCCCGTCGTTCGTCTCGCTTTTCTCGCTCAAAACCTGTTGCCGTAACTCTTAACTCTCTTAACACGGCGCAATAACCCTCGTTTCCATGTCCCTCGGCAATGACGATGTCTGTCCGAATGGCGTCGCCCCCCACCTTGAAAATGACCGGACGGGAAAGCGAAACTCGGTCCGTGTTTTTCCGGCCGCACGAGGGCTGAAACGACTCGGACGGTCGATCCGAACGAGTTGATCGACCAAGACCTGTATGTGCATTTCATGCGAGCGATGAGCATCGTGGCAATTGCCCCTTCCAATTCTTCTTCTGGGCGGGCTGATGACGCAATTGTGTGGAGATTTTATTAGGAGAAGTAAAAGACCGAATGTTTCTATTGTTAATGAACCAACGAAATTCATTTGTGAGCAATATCGAACGCGAAAAACATGAGGAATTTATATTAACATGCAGCCATTTATGAAATTCAATTAAGAACCCGAGAATTTTGAAGCTTTTGGAGGATATTCCCTCTTGAATGCACAGTGGAAAATAAAATCCCCCAAACATATTATAAGATCAAATCAAAGTGATATTGTCGTGGGGACAACGACAGCTCAGCTCCTGCTCGAAGAAACAACAGCAAAGCATCCATCAGCGGGCAGATTTGCCTACGCCCCTCCATGGCCCTCTCTGTGTATTGTCTTCGCCATTGCCAGCTCTCCAACATTTAATCATCCATCTTCAACTCTCGAATGCATAAATAAAATAATATTTTCCTCTCTAGCGTTTCGGATGGCGACACTGGAAATAATTCGGGCCGAGGCCCACTTCGGGAGTTATAAGCGTCGGTCGTGTATTGATTCGGTCAAAAGAAGGGGAGCCACGGGAATCGAAAAGACGCATTGGATGCTTTGCGGTAGATTCATTCATCCACGATCGTGCGTAGATCGTGCTTTTTCTTATTCACCTCGCCGTCGTCAACAGTGGGCGTGTGAAAAACGTCTTACAGACTTTTTCGATGCGTCGACCCGACCGGAGGGTCTCGACGGGCGTAATGAGTAGTTTTGAAGACCGACTATTCGAATGTCGCTAATGAGAAAGACACGTCCAATGAGAGGGAGGTCCGTTACGAATTCGGATTTTCGAGCATCGTGTGTGGACGGACTGGGGCAAGAAAAGGGCTTTGCGCAAACGGTTCACCGCTCGTAGTGACGTCGTGATGTGGGTGAAAAGACAGGGCGAAACGCACCGACAACACGGCGTAGGACGGGACTGGTAAGATGCCGACGGCGGCGATTGTGAATTGGTCAAATTTTTTTTTTTCCGAGGGTTGCTCCGCCTTGCAGGCCGAGCTCGAACTATTTGACACCCACAAAAGAAAAGAAAAAAGAAAGAAAGAAAAAGTTAGAAAAATCACGTGAACCGGAAAAGCCTGGATTGAAGCCCAAGTCTGGAGCCAAAAAGCTCCCAAGCAAGCGGACGGGCGCGCTTAGAAGCGAAGCCAATGTCAGGTCTTTTCGTCGGCCAGCCGGCGGGCCCCGCCCAAGGCCATTTTAACCTTCTCAGCCGGTAGCCTGTCGAAGCGACTCGCCCCATTAAAAAAAGTCATCCGCAAGAGCAACCTTCACATCAACGGACCATAATTAACCCCAATCTTCACGTACCGCAATTGTCTTGACATGTACGCAATGATTAACTCGGGCGTCATTTTATTTTAGTACAAATCATTTTTCAAGAATCTTATTATTTATCAGCCTTTTATTTAGAGCAATACAGTAAAAAAATCCAAACTATATCTGTTGCACGTGATTATCTTCATACTATGTACACAATTATTAACACGCGCGTTGTTTCTTTTTAGTAAAAATCATTTTTTCGGGAATTTTATTATTTGCAAGCCTTTTATTTAGAGCAATATCACAAAAAAGTCAACTTGTAAATAATTCGACATAAATACACTAATTTTTTGTGTGCCTTTTATTTAGAGTAGAGCAACTTCCACATCAACCAGATTGCATCAATGACCCATAATTAATCCCGTCATCACGTATCAATCTCTAGCAACTGTCTTGATTAGCTCACTTGTTGTTTTTTAGTATAAATAATTAGTTGAGAATTTTACTATTTTATCATCCTTTTATTCAGGGGTCAGAACCACACAAAAACCGAATCAATTACTCCGAAGTTTATCCTAAATTTGTCTCAAGACTTCTTTTTGTTTCGTGAAAATTCCAAACTTACACCAATGGTACAAAATATATCGTAGACGAAATTGAAATAGTCGGTATGTTTATTACAAATATATCAATAAGGATTCTTTTGCAACATAGAAAAAGTCAAGGTATTTATTTATGTGCCATTTTATTTTAATGTATTCGGAAATTCGAAAAATTGAAAAGAAAAAAGGAGAAATGTTACGCGGTAACTTTTTCGCGGTAGAATCGCGGCATCGGAGTTCAAGAAAACCGTGAAAACGCGAAAACGACACGCCTTAGAACGACAAACGGCGAAAACAAAAGGGATTAAAAGAAAAAGCAACAAGTAAATTAATTAATGAAGCCCACATGAAGTCATGAACTATGCGCCGGACAGCACCACTCCCAACTGTAATCTCTCTACACCAACCACGAAGCCACGGTGAAAGAAAAAAGCGACGAAAGAAAGAAAAAAGAGCGAGACAACTCTCCGTCTCTCTCTCTCTCTCTCTCTATAATAAAAACAACGTTCACTCTCCCACCTTGACTTTCTCTGTACACTGCGGTTCTTCCTCTTTCCTCCGTCCTGAATCTGCATTCCGTGCTCGCCATGGATGTCCCCATCTATGGCGTCCCCGCCGTGTTCTTCTTCGCCTCCATCCTCTTCTTCGCCGGGACGTGCCCCGCATTGCCCGACCATCAACACTCCCGGCCGACGCCTGCCTCCTCCGCCGGCGGCGGCGGCTCCGGCTCCGGCTCCGGCACCGGCCTTGGACCCGGCCAGATAAACTCCAACTCCATCCTCGTGGCATTGCTCGATTCGCACTACACCGAGCTGGCCGAGCTGGTGGAGAAGGCACTGCTCCTCCAGACCCTTGAGGAGACTGTCGGCAGGCACAACATCACCATCTTCGCGCCCAGGAACGAAGCCCTAGAGCGAGATCTCGATCCGGAGTTCAAGCGTTTCCTGCTCGAGCCGCGGAACCTCAGGTCCCTCCAGACGCTGCTGATGTTCCACATTGTGCCGTCCCGGATCGACTCGGCCAACTGGCCCGAGTCAACTCAGTCGGCTGCGGAGCACCACGAGGCGCTCTCCCTGTCCAGCCACCGGCTGCGCCTGGCGAAGGGGGAGTCCGGGGAGAGGGAAGTGGATCGGGCGCGTGTGATCCACGCCGACGCCGTGACCCGGCCCGACGGCGTGATCCACGGCATCGAGCGGCTGTTGATCCCGCAGTCCGTGCAGGACGACTTCAACCGGCGCAGGAGTCTGCTTTTTATTACCGCCGTGAAGCCGGAGGGAGCTCCAGAGGTCGACCCGAGGACTCACCGGCTCAAGAAGCCCGCACCGCCGGCGAAGGCTGGGTCGCCGCCGGCGCTCCCGATATACGACGCAATGGCGCCGGGGCCTTCCCTCGCGCCTGCGCCGGCGCCTGGGCCCGGAGGGCCGCACCACCACTTCGACGGCGAGGCGCAGGTGAAGGACTTCATCCACACACTACTTCACTACGGGGGCTACAACGAAATGGCGGACATTCTGGTGAACTTAACTTCTCTAGCATCAGAGATGGGGAGGTTAGTGTCGGAAGGGTATGTGTTGACTGTCCTGGCTCCAAACGACGAAGCCATGGCCAAGCTCACGACGGACCAGCTCAGCGAGCCGGGCGCGCCGGAGCAGATTATGTACTATCACTTGATACCCGAGTACCAGACCGAAGAGAGCATGTATAACGCGGTCCGGAGGTTCGGGAAGGTGAGATATGATACGTTGAGGTTGCCTCACAAGATGGTGGCTCAGGAAGCGGATGGTTCAGTCAAGTTCGGGCAGGGCGAGGGTTCGGCGTACCTGTTCGACCCGGATATTTACACGGACGGCCGGATTTCCGTGCAAGGGATTGACGGGGTTTTGTTTCCACCGGAGGAGACGGAGGCTAAGGTCGAGAAGAAAACGCCTACTAAGGTTGCGGCCAAGCCCCGGAGAGGTATGCTGCTTTCTCCTTGTATGGTACGAAACTGATTGTTGGTGGTTGTTTAGGGATCTTGTCTGGTAGCATGCGATTTTTCCGTTGAAGTTCTTGCTGAGTTTTGCCAGATATTATCTGAGACAGCTTTCTAAATTTGGGATGACGTTGTTTTGTTTACGTACTGACCTCCAATAAGAAAAAATGGAGCAGTCTTGGCGAGTTTATTGGCTAGAGTTGTGGCTGGACACGGTGGCTCGGATGTTGATGACGTGAACTGTGGCCTGGAAGTTCTGAGTATGGAAAGATTAAAGGAAAGTCGGATTTAGCCATTGTTATGTGCGTGAAATCGCAGGGAACTTGGGCTTCAGTTCCTCCTGTACAAGAGAGGCGTCAGAAATTAGGAAGTGTGGTTTCTCCGGTCATTTCTTAGATTTACTGTCCTATGGGCTTATTGCGGTGGACCCTGAGTAACCCCAACTAGTAAAAAAGTGGATCTTCACTGTTTGATCACGGTCACCAATCGTATGGACTGAGGTTACCCTGCCCTGCGTCATTGGGTCACAGATGTTGCCACAATTCACAGTTTCGCGGTGATTTCTAGCTAGGTTCTGTTAAACATCTTATCCCTTTATAGGCTACCAAAAGGTTTCTTGGGGCCGTGCATTTATTTTGTTTGAATATGGTTATAAGAGGCATATAAGTAACATAATTAACATAAAAACTGGAGCCAAAATGCTAATTTTGTTGTCACCTTGAACAAATGAAACGATGAGGGATAGGACTTTGGTAATTTCACCTTCACGATCTCCTGGAGAAATTGGACCGTCATCATGAAAATGCCAGGAGTCCACTAGTTGATAATGAGCCTTCTCCTTTACCTTGATTAAATAAATGCATGAGCAAAGGAATTGTCAAAGGAATGACAATTCGTGTCTCTCATTGCATTGTGTCAAAACCGATGGACCAGGTCATCGTGTTATCTCTGTCTGCTGTAAAATGCAGCAGCTCTATCAAACTACTGAGTAGATGCTAAAGTACCAAGAGGCAAGAAACTGAGTTTAGTAAATGATAACTACTTCAGCATATATGAGATCTTCCACCATTTTTATTGTTGTAACCTTCTTAATTAGTAATGGAGATGCAGATTACTCACGGAGCTATATGAAGTCTATGCTATAATACAGGAGTTTATTGTTTCCAATATCACTGCCATTCATTTGATAGCCTGGTTTAGAAAGCTTTTGGTAAATATCATGCTAAGATACAGGTTTTTTTCTGCTTCATCCGTGGTGATACACTTCATTGCATTTAAGATCAACTGGCATATATCTTTTGCACATTCTTTAGATTGCATATTGTTTAGATGATTTCTATAAGCACAATTCCTTTTTCGCTGAATTATAATAAATGTGTTTTGGCAGGAAAATTGCTGGAATTAACATGCCAAATGTTAACTGCTTTCGGACAGCATTCTCGAGTCACTAGTTGCCGATGAATCTCAACCCCTGTTTTGCACAGAGGCTTCACCAAGAGCAATTAAGGTTTAGTTATTGAGTCACTCGACTTGCTCTAGCTCTTTTTTAGAACCAATTTCTTTCGGCCCCAATTATCAATAAGCAGATTGAAAATTCAGATATAGTCAGATACAGTTCTTGAAACTAAGCTAGCTCAATACTTCTGCTCAATCTCTTATGTGATAATTGATTTTGAAAAGAGCAGCTCAAGATGTTATTCCAGCTTATCTCCCATGGTTTTCTTCTACTCTCATGTTAACAGACGTTGGTTCTTAAGTGAAGTTTAATGCTGCTTTAGACTTGTATTACGACAACGAAAGCAACAGAGGATCGAATTCTCACGTCTCAAAAGTTGTTTAAGATGTAAGAGACCAACATCCAGTGGTTAGAGTGGCTCTTTATGCACCAAAAATGGAACTATTACACACTGAACATGCAACTATAAGTGGTTAATTTACCATCAACCATAACACTACATTATGCTAAAAGTATTTGATTCCATTCATCAAAATTTAGCATATGATAAGTATCATATATCTACTTGAAGTCTAGTGGGTTAGATAGATAGGAAGAAGTATCACCTAAACTTTGGCAGCCTCCAAGCTGCTACTGCTTGCTTTAACTGCCCCGATATGTTCTAATTAGCTCTCGCTTGATGCAGATGCGCTTTGAATGACCGGCTAAGGATGTAAAAAACAGTAATGGGACAGGTGGCTGCACGCCGAGTCCATTTCCTAATTTTCATTTCGGTTTCGTCTTCTTTCTTTTTGTCCTTTTCTTTTTTTGGGTGGATGGTTCTCAAGAGAGGGAAGGAGTTCTAGCATATATACTACTTAGTACATAGCACTTCTTTTTAGGTGGTTGTGAATGTGGGTGTTTTTGAAGATGTGTGTATTCAAGAACAAACAGGGCAACACCTCGCACGATGTTATCTGCCCTTCTCAATAAAACTTCTACAGAAATTTGTGGAACTCAATAAAATGATTCTTTCCTGTAATGACAAACCCAGAAGAGAACCTTTTCCCCTTCATTATTATTATTTTTTTCAGTCCTTATATGAAATACTTTTGTACTGCGAATTCTTGTGGATGCTAGACTTGGCAATGTTTTGACATTTTTGAGAAGATGCAACCGGCCTTGATTAGATTTTAATAATGCACCTTTGATAGAGTCTTACCTTGTAAGCTGCTGTTCTAACAACTAGTATCATTTTCTATCTGGTGAATCTGCAAGTGTTCAGAAATCTCTCGGACCAGAAGTTATTATGTACCCTAAGAATGATTGCTCTTTGTTTCTAACATGATTGTGGGTTTGACGTGAAGGGAACCCATATATTCTATTAGAGGGAAAGTGAATACTTGCACAGGAATCAACGCCGCTTGATTGGCGAGAAAAACGTGCCAAAATAAAATAAATAGGAAAGCGGATTCATGGGGACATTAACTCCGTTTAACTCTCGGGTGTTCTGCAATCGAACTCGTCTTTTGCTAACTGAAGCTATTCAGCGAGGTCCAAAGGAGGCTGTTCATGCTTTGACAGGGATGGGCAGATGGTTTCTCAACCACGAGAAGTAAATCGCATCCTTCTGCTGCAAACTATTTTTCTTTTGCTCGGCTCAGAAAAGGCCTGAAGCCAAGAGACGAGTTTGGGCATGCATGCGTTCATCTCATTGCCCAACAAATGAGTCTACGACCGCAATATGTGCGTCATATCTGCAAAACACACCATGGTTTTCTAGCTAACCTGCGCCTAAATTTGTGTTAATTTTTGAGAAGGAGAATCTACTTTCGAGATCGATTCAGAACCACGTAATGCTCAATGCCGGCCTCAATCCAAACATCAGTGCTCATGATTCAACTGCAACTGCTGAGCAATTGCCCAACAAATTGTAGCTATTTGAGTTCTTTTATAGCGATGTCAAGAATGAGAATGAAGGCGACATAATTCCACTTCAAAGAATAAAAGATAGATCTAACTACGTCATTGCTTCTGAAGTCGGTAAATATAAATCGGATTTCAATCTATAATCAAATGGTCATTGATCTCAATTACCATTAGGGCTAATGGCTATATCTTCTTGACTTTGATGCTGTGTCTCACGGGGCATTGCATGAAGCATCAAGCTAAAACTCGGAAAAAAAAATCATATACGACAATGTCTTCCATTATGACCTAAGTATAAGCACCCTTCCGTGTCAAGCAAACTCAAACCGATTATAAGTTACGCTAAGCAGAGGAAAAGAACAGAAAGAACGCAACGCGGATGAGCTGTTATGCCTTTGATATGAAATGCCTAACCCATAAACAAGGAGGGAGCATACAATAATTTATGTTGGTCATAGGAATAAGAGAAAAACAGTTTTTGCCTCAAGCTAAACTGTAAACAGCAACAAAAGGCATGAGAACACTGCCTATCCACAGCTTCCCATCCTTCTCTTCCACTTCACTAACTGATCTGACCACCTTCCCTTCACTGTCCTCCAGTATTTGCATGAGCTTACCCTCCGGGCTGTACTTCACAACAACGGCATGGGGTCGGCCACCGATTTGGAGTAGGAACTGTGTCTTCACTGGGATGGGGAGCTTGAGCCAAAGTTTTCTGAGTTTTGGGTAGAGACTAGAGTAATAAGAGTACATGCTTCGACGACAGTGGATTGCCACCCAAAAGTCGCCATCCTTGTTAGTTCTGACATTATCGGGAAAGCCAGGTAGAATGGCAAATACTTCAGAAGTCCCTGCCTTCTCGCCTTTCAACCAAAATTTCCTTAATCTACAAAAGTCAATAGAGAATGAGTCCTTGCAAAATATAAAGGATGAAAATTTAAGTAATCCCATGCTAAAAGTCCATTTCTTTTCACCATTCAGTGGATTTGATACCCCTCACATTACCCCGAACATCCTTACATGTGACTGGTTCCAAAATTTAAGAAACTGGAAGTCCCACAGCTTCGCAGAATTGCTTTCCAAAGTTTAAGTGGGATGAGAGTCTCAAAGTCGAAAAACATTGCATTCTTGGAAGCACATTAATGATTGGCAAATGAGATAAAGGAGCAAGTGTGGCATTAAAAAGATACACCCTTCAGAATATATGGATTTTGACTGACCTGCCAATGGCGCCTTCAGAAAAAACCAAGAAGGATCCGTCCTTGCTTAATGACACACCATTTGGAAACTGGAGGTTTCTCATTAGGACTGTGGTCTCCTTCATGGTCAGATCGTATTTCAGAAGCCTTCCACTATCTTCTGCTGAAAAGACCAACTGCATGAAGTTCCTGATGAATAAGTTACTAGGTCAGACTGCCTACTTGAATACCATCTTATTAATGCAAACAGACAAATAACAGATAACTCAGTTTCTGGGCAGAATTAATGTGCATGACGATCCTCTTGGCCTTCACTGATTCATATGATCTAATCCTCCTCATCAAATCAAACCCAACCAATTAGTAGCCTAATCACTTCACCTGAATTTAATATGTTTGCCATGATAAGATATGAACAGAGTCCTGGACACATCAACGAAAAGGTCCAAGAAGTCAGAAGGGATAATCAAATGGTGGCCGAAGAACTATTCTTCAATGTTAAATGCGGTCCTTGAACTAATATTTAATCTAGTCCTTGAACTTTTAAACTAATGCAGTCCATCAAATATTCTAACGCCACCGTTAGCCAATGTGACCATAATTTCTATTAAATTGACATTAGATTTGCCATTTGGGCGTCTACACCACGTTATATCTTTCAGCCTCCCTTTATTTTGCCCAAAGGAAAGGGAAAAAAGGATTTGATGACTCGGGAAGACGACGTAGTAGTTCACCTCATTATTTTAGCCCATTAAACGACAGCATGGCAATCCATGTCAAAAAGATGCACATGATGTGGTGATACACTTCATAGAGGGACTACATTGAGCAAACTTTTGACAGTTCAATTGAACCAAAAAAAGTCATTTCGAGAGCAGACTGAACATTGACGAAAAGTTCATGGACCACCCACGCCATTACTCCAAAATAGAACTATCCTAGCACCTTCTCAACAATCTAGAGGAAATTGAGAAATCATTTAAGATGTTCGCTCAAGCATTTTCTTGGTTAACTAATTAGCAGGATTGAGGAATAGTAGAACTGATACCGTCCAGAATGGAGTCAACAAAACATTGAACTTAAGGTCATCAGGGATCTGAGAAAAGAGAGACCTAATTATTAAACAGAGAAGTCATTTGTAATCTGGGTAGATATTCCAAATAATAAGAGGCAACCTACGATTGCACACCAAATTGGAATGACAGAATAGCTGATTATTGTGTTGCATCAACCATTCCTCTCTTAGACTCCACATTACCACCAATACTTAATCCAAGATCGCCAAACTCAACAAATAGGCTTGCCAGTTGGATGATGTCGGGTTCTTCAGGAAATAAGATATATTGCAATTTTGCAGGTAGCTGTTTCCATCAGTTCATATAAAATGAAAAAGGAAAAATGGGGACGCTCAATCCAAGATTGGGAAAGGTTAAGGAACGGAAATTTTTACCTCCTTTGGTACTTGGAACTGCTATCCGTGAAGTAGACATTTCCCTCTTCATCAATGTCAAGATCATTTGTGAACCTTAGAGGAACTCCTTCGGCTTCGGTTGTGAGTGATGTTGCCAATCCACCTTCAGGACCTACTTTCATCAATCCGAAATATGCATCTGCAATGTATAAATCACCACTTCTCTTGTGGAATCTAAGACCCAAGGGCCTTCCACAAATGTGCTCGTTTTTCAAGTAACCCAAAGGGGATGGCTTTGGATCACACAGGCCTGACCTGTAATTAAAGGCAGAATTGTTAGAAGAATGAATGCATCCAGAGACAAATCTGTGATAATCACAATACATGAGTGAAGTGAATTTGGTCAAACAACTGTGCCTGATTTATTCCAGTATCCAAGTGCTTCAGGTAAGAGACTAAACTAAACCTGGAAAATTTCCAGCTGATTACAATCTACAAATGCTTGATTCCAAAGCGGAGCGTCTTGAAGAAAGATTAAAATCATTTGACATATTAAAACCGACATAGTTTCAACTAGAGTAGCTCTTGAAACTTCATTAGACATTCTCATTTCTTCAGGCAGCTATCAAGTAGGCAAATCAGAAGAGTCTGGTTCATATTCATATTTCACAAATTCGGGGCTCAGCATTCCTCTGTGTATGGTGTGACTATCACGCAATGGCTTATAGAACAAGGAAGTGACAACTACCGATTGCTTGTGAAGTGATCCAAATTTTGTGAAAAATAAGCACGTTGAAATGTTTATCCAGATTCAGCTCAAACTAACAAGTTCAATCATTCTGGTTTCAACATATGATTATGGCAAGGAACTGCATCCTACAGAATCATGCAGTCATACCACATGGAATGTTCCTTGGGCGATATCATCCTCGCTCAATCCACAGTTTCTGTACATTTCACCCTCGGTTTCTTCCTGGGAATAATTCCTAGGAATCATGCTTATGGCTAAGTGCGCAAGTAACCAACTTGTTTGAGTAAAAGTAGACGTGGAGTCGCATGCCCCAAACTATGTTAAATGACGAATGGTGAAATAGGGGCAGAACATAGTCATGGCCCTTGACTTCTATAAAACAACAACTGCCATAGGTAAAGGTTGAGGCTGCCCCGGGCGACCCCAGCCCTCCGGTTTTAGCTTCTAGCTCCTCAAGCTGTTCGCTTCCGTAGTGTTTATAACTTTTTTAATGATTGTCCGATCTGAAAGCATTATTCATATGGTAAACATGAGGACTAAAACATTATCCCAAGTCCATGCATCATATTTCGAATGATGATTGTTTGGTTCTGTGTGAAGTAGACGCTTTATTGGAAAAGGAAATAAAAAAATTGAACTATGAGCCCTGTTTCCCTCTCTTTCTCGTTAAAGTTGAACTCGCATAGCTCGTGGTTCATGGTACAAGCAATGACACTCTGAAAGTGCCTCAATTTCAAAATGCTCGAAAAGAACTGTGAAAGAGACAGACCTGTTCCCCGAAGTGTAGGCGAAGTCCTTCCAAGACTCGCCGTCCCAGAACAGAACACGGCCGTCGGCGACGCCGGTGTAGGGACCGCGACCCGCAGGATCGAAGGCGATGCTCTCGGGTCCTTGTATTTGGTTCAGAAACTTGATCTCCGACCTCTGCAACAGGTTCTCGGCGTCCTTCTCGGTGGGCACATCCGACCAAGGGGGCATGTCCACCTTGTATGCTTCGAAGTCCGGGAAGTTCGCCACCACGCTCCGCCCGAGCGGGTCGAGCCCGCAGTAAAGGGCCGCCAGGAGACATATCCCTGCGAGTATTCCGGCCGGCGACATCGGAAGGCGTATGGGTATAGAGAGAGAGAGAGAGAGGCGGGGAAGGTGGTGGTCTGGACTATATGCAAGTGGAGTGCGATGTATAGAAGTAGACCCAGCAAACGAAAATGTTTGGTTTTCGACAGGAGAGATGGGAGATTGGCAAGTCGGGTAGGTAGGGGATAATGCTAGGGGGCTAAGTGGTAGATAGACAGTTGGGAGTTTGGTGGGTCGGAGAGGCTACAGTGCATTGTTATGGACTAGTCGAGTCCAAGATCATCTAGACACACCATTGCAGCAATGGAAGCAAAATTCTCAGGAGAAAGAAGAGACGGGGAGGAGAAGGTTCGAATTACAGTGAAGCGAATTTGGGTATCCGGAGGGGATGATGATGATGGATTGGGAGTTCGGAAAAGCACTGTGCATGACGAGGGACTGTCATGCTGATATATATATTTTGTTCAGATATGGTCACGTTATCAAAATGTTTGGTGATCTTTTAAGTTTGAATATTTATCAGTACGTCTCGACATTTGTTGGTAAAATACTTACGCTTCATTGTGTTTGCAGTCACCAACACCCAATTGGGTTCCACTTTTTAGTGCGCCGAACGCCAGCAAGGTGAACTAAACCAGGAAACAGCAAATCTACTGTCAAAAGGCAAGAAAGAGCACTAGCCGAGCGGAGGTTCCCCGACATTTCTCGAGAAAAATCCATGCTGATAAACTCAAATCCTCTCAACTGCATACTTCCATTGAAGAAACACATGGCAAACATGCGATTTGGCGGAAGATCTGACTTGGGCTTAGCAAGTCAAACCAACCGAATCGAGAACCGCCCGAATTAGCTAATTTCGTCCGACTTTCGAAAGTGTCAATCTAGTCCTCAGTTCCTAAAAGTGAAACTGATATCCAGACAGCCCAATTCCCGATTTCTAGAAGGGCCGGACCGAACCAGATCACCTGGATATGACCGATTAAATTTTTCATAAATTTTTTACATTTGATTAAAGATAAAGATATAAAAAATAAAAAGAATACAACTTTGGATTTTTAATCTTTAATCCTTACTCAACTTTATCAAAAGAAAACCAAAAAAGAAAAGTTGAAAAACTCAATTTTTTTGTTCTTCCAATTATATTGAATTGCTTAAGAACCAGCCCGGTCCAATTCCGATTCTCTCTATCTGATTTAAAGAGAGAATCAGATTGCCTAAGAAACCAATCATTCTTAAATATGACATATTCTCTCTATCTGATTTAAAGAAAGAATCAGATTGCCTGAGAAACCAATCATTCCTCAATATGACATCATTGGAATTCCCTTGTGTGTCCGATAAACAGATGATCCCTACATATGACATCACTGGAATCCCCTACCTAGATGTGCGGGCGACCCACAGCACGGATCCATGAACATTGTAGGAAAGTCACATCAGCATCATGCGCCGCGAGTACAAAAGAACCGATCTCTCACGCCAGAAGAAAGTGATTGATGCTCACGAATTCGTCTGCAAGGGAAATAGGTCATTAACGAGGATACCAAGATGTAGAGCTTCACTGAATTTAGGGTAGATTAAAATGTCCAAGAATCACGTGTCTCGATTCTAGGATACAATACAAAAATTAAACCAAAAAAGAAAAGCACCATGAACAACTCCAACTATTGTGACGACCATGCTGCGGACACTGGACATCATCGTCACCACCTTGCCATGGAATGACAACTCTAAAGACCCAGCGTCAAGATCCGACTTAATGAAGTTTGGAGGATGATGTTAACAAAACAATTAGTGCTAAGATTAGCGAAATCTCTATAGATAACTTCACGACCTAAGCCTCATATTAAATTACCCTGGTGGTCAGAGCGATAATCTGGAAAGCTTTGTCCATCTCAACTCGCCTTGTTTCCATCGACACTGACTTCTTCTGGTTGAACGTCTTTAGCAGCTTTACTATCATCTTTTGGACGTTCCGGAATCTCACTTTCATTCTGTACGGATGGTGTTCCAGATTCTGCGGGCTTGTTCTCTGATCCTTCCTTTTTATCCTCAGAACCTATAGATGCTGGCGCTTCACTCCCCACGTGCTCTTCCCTTGCATCAGAAGTGGTCGTACCTTCAAAGTCAGGCTCTGCCAAGTTCTTTTCAGTATCGTCCTTGACTTCCTCTACTTGAGGTGCTTGAGCCTCTTTGTCAAGCTGCTCTTTCTCAGCTTCACCAGCAGCTCCTGGCTTCTCTACCTTCTCACTGCCTGACTCGTGCACTGTTTCATCAGATTCTTTATCAGGAACATCTCCTTTTTTCTTTTCCAGATCATCCTCAACCGCATCTTTCATTTCCACTTCCTTGCTTGCTTTAGTTTCTTCCCCAGCTGCAGCATCTTCTTTCTCTTCAGCATCCTCATGCCCTACTTCAGAATCCTGTTTTTTAGCTTTTGCCCCCTTCTTTCCGCTGGACCGCTTTGGAGGGGGTTCGTATTCAGGGGTCTCTGTTGCTTTTACTTTCTCGCTAATCCTTGTAGAACGCCTAGGAGTTTCACCTGATTCCCATGGCATTGAAAATGCATGAAAAATACAAAAGCAACACCATTCTAACATCCGCGCGTGCGAGAGAGAGAGAGAGAGAGAGAGAGAGAGAGAGAGAGAGAGAGAGAGAGAGAACCTGTGCTCCAGTCGAATTCAGAAGCCGATGGTCCTCCAGGATGAGATTTGAGATACTGATCCAACTGCCTCTTACTCTTAATCTCCTCACCAGTAGGTGACATAAAGACTATCTCGTTCCTCTTAGGCGTCCCAGTTTTCTTTGGAGCAAGCTGCCGGTATAAGGAAAAAGAGTAGATGAAAAGGATTGCTAGCTCTGGTCAGTAAGATTCATCATGTTTCAAAAAGTAAAGCGAAACAGAACCCGCTTTTCTTTTAGAATTCCTCTTCTTACTTAGATAATTGCAGAGAAGAGATAAAACATCTACAGCGAAAAGAGGATCTTCACATTAGGGAAAAGAGAAGGATGAACTCAACCGTATTCAGAAAACTGGTGTACTACACTAACCGAGGCAAATTCACTTTGGTTCAGATTTATTTTCTATTACTTTTTACTTATCCATCATTTTGGGGGCTTCCAAATTATCAAGCCTGATCAAACCCCAGAGACCTCGAATCTACAACATAAGAAGCATGTCCTGAAAATTTAGGGGGGGGTTTTAGCAAGGAGCAAAGAGAATTATTCACAATCAGAGCAGTATCTTGATAATGTTCAAAGAAAACTTAGCTGTTTGGCTTCAACCTTACCTCACTTCGAGTTCTACCAGCTTGAATTTTTCTTCACATCTAAAGGCATGTCAATTATCTTGAGAAGATACCATATCACTTCTCAAGCATGTATCAGGCCTTTAGAAAGCCAGGGCAATTCAATTTAAAATGGGAGACTACTTTTAAGTTCTCTGCATGCGGACCAATATGGACATTCCCTTCAATGAAATTCAGACTATATCCTTCTATTCCTTGTACAGATAGCAGAGTGTGGATAGTCAATAGCTGAATATAACCACTTCCCCATATCACATCTTGAAAAGCATAATCAATCAAAACTGTCAAATTTAAACACATAAAAAATTGATCATGTCTTTGACAGATTTTTCGATCACAAATTTTGGTTTACTACTGCAATATGATGATAAATATTATCAAACTTTTGCACTTCAATGTGGTTATGATTTACTCCTGCAGCTAAGAATCAATGAATTATATTATAGTACTTTTCTGTACTGTTGAGAAGAATACCTAAAATATTGTAGGTTAACAAGTACATTTTCAGATGGGACGAGCTATTGCATGTTTGTTCCACTCTTGTATACCTACAAAATAGACCCACAAACTAGCCATGCAAACAACATACGGGGTTGGGGGGAGAAGAACATACAATTGTTTCTAATATTTAGATATGGAATTTGAGGCAGCAAAACTGTTTAATCATTTGAGATTCGGACAATTCGTGCTATTTTGAAAATGATGAAGTCAAGCTATACATAAAGGCATTCATATAGTCGTATGTGTTTACATACGTGCATCATTTTGTACTCTTGCCTCGAGTCAACTAGTCATATACAGGCCAAGATGAATAATCTACAGTTACATTCAGCAAAAACTTTGCAGCATAAGAAATCCATAACATCAACGGTGCAAGAGATAGTACAAATTTCCATTCATTCTAAATTAACATTCAGGATACACAAGCAGCTTAACGGTGAGACTGATCACTTGGAAAGAGTAGGAAGCAAGCACGTGCGGTGACTAGTTGGTGCAGATCCGAGTCTGGCAATAGACTTCTCTGGCAATAGACTTCTCTAAGTAAAAACGATAATGAACATGTACAGAGAAAAGAACGTTGAAGTCCGTAAGACAAACACATAATCTATCTTTAGGCAAGTTCAAACAATAAACCAGACACTGAACATTGCACCAAGTTATGGTGCTCCAGACCAGCAGTGAACAGAAGAAGTTACAAATTAGCCGAAACAAGATCGAAATAAGGAATCGCTTCATTTTTTTTCCATATAGGGGAAAACAAAAAGAACGACTCTTTATGATGGACTAATTTAAAATCCCCCCTCGATTCAATACAAAGAAATTGAATAAAAGTACTACACCAACCCCACAAAGCCCACCAAAAATCCAAAAAAACTAATTGAAAAAAAGGGCAACAGAAACAACAACAGCTGCATTACTGATTGCGCAGTTACAGAAGCAGTTTATCTAATCAAAAGAAACCTTTCTTCGCTCTCGAATTTACACAGATACATCAGAAATTGAGCTCAATAGAGAATGAGAGAAAAAACACAGAAAAACCAACAGCTGTCGCGTAACTTCGTCAACTGACAAACACCGAACCTCATCCGCATAAGTAGAGCCGGAAGGAAACCTACCACGTTCTCGATTTCGTAAAACGAAAAAATTCGCCATTACCAGCCCAATCGCCCACAATCTCGAGGGGAACCATCGAAAAAACCAGCTTCCCCCCCAGGAGCAAAATAACGAAAAACCTAACACGAGAGAATCGAGAAAAAGCCAGCACACCTCGGCGGAACAATTAGGGCTCCAACCGAACGATATCGAGAAGCGCGAAAGGGGCGGCAGAGAGTCACCTTCTTCTTCCAGCCCGACGGAGCCGAAAGCTCGACGACGCCCTCGTCGTGCCGCTCCACTGCATTCAGCTCGCCGCTCGCCATTTCTCACGGAGCTCCTCCCCTTCTCCTTCTCCTCCTCCTCCTCCTCCTTCCCCTCCCTCCCTCTCTCTCTCCCTCCGTTCCCGCTCTGCAACTCTACACAAAGAAACACGAAAAAGACAAGAAGAATCCGAAATCCGAAGAAAAGTTGAAAAATGGCAAGCGAGGACTGAGCGTTATCTTGATCTCGGGCCACTGTCGAGTTCTCGCGTCCGTTTGATTTCGAAGCGCGATGGGACTGGGCTCTGGCTCGAGGAAGGAAGGGGAAGGGGGAGGTGTTGGCCAGGGTCGGCGACGGACACGTGGCGGTTTTTCTGGACGTCACGCGAACCTACCAACTATTTTGGAAACTCGGAGCTCGCGTCCGGTGATTTTCAACGGTTTCTCGGGGCCCACGTCGAGGCTGACGAGGCGCGATCCCGGTCGTCGGTTCATCTGGTCCCCCGCCTCACCGTCGGTTCGTGCCTTGCCGATGCTGCTTGGGGGTGAGCTGAGACTAGACATTAACAGCAATGCCCCCTTAGGATATGACGTCACCTGAATTTTTGTTTTCCTATATTTTTTGCGCAATATATTGCCGGTGAGTTTTTTTTTTCCCCCGGGTGGTGGCTGCGCGGTCCGCCACGTACGCAATAACTGACTTCTGCTGATTTTAAGTCCTGGAAAATTATTGGACGTGGGTGGTTGGTCTCCTTCTTCGGGCTTCCCTAATTGGCCCTTTCTACGTGGAAAAACATCAATAGCAACAGAGGATAAAACATTAATAGAAGAAGTGCGAGCAAGACTATTTCTATGTCATTGACAAGGTTCTTGACTTGTAAACATGACGATATTTGTTGGAGACAATTCTTTCTAAGCTTTGACTCAAAAGAGTCCCCTTTACTTAGCCGATGACCAAGCCCAAATTATGGTCCTATTAAAAGACCTCTCGGATTGGTAAGATCGTACCACTTGCAAGAGTACTCGGATCTTTATCGACATGAGGATGGTGAGGTCGAGTAAAACATTAATAGAAGAAGTGCGAGCAAGACTATTTCTATGTCATTGACAAGGTTCTTGACTTGTAAACCTGGCGATATTTGTTGAAGAAAATTCTTTCTAAGCTTTGACTCAAAAAGTCCCCTTTACTTAGCCGATGACCAAGCTCAAATTACGGTCCTATTAAAAGACCTCTCAGATTGGTAAGGTCGTACCACTTGCAAGAGTACTCGGATCTTTGTCGACATGAGGATGGTGAGGTCAAGTGATACACTTGCGCTCGTATCAATGGTCGGGACAAAAGCCGCTCTCAAAGTCCTTTCTAATTGCATCTCATTTGCATTCTTAAGAAATTCACTCAATTAAATGGAAAATCATTTTGCTCAATGATTCACCTTAGTGGAAACTTGATGATGCAAAAATCAATATGCATAATTTTGAATGACAGAATGCATATCTCTCTTGATAGATGATATTTCTTCTTAAAACCAAGGAGTTCATGACAATCAGGTTGCTTTCTAAAGCTTTTCGTATTCCCCGAATATTCTTGAGCCTTCTTCTTGCAGGGAATCAATTTTGTGCAGAACTTGGAGTGTTATGCTGACTTGGCCTACTCTTATAGCCCAATGTCTCCTCATCAATCTTGGCAACTCAAATCTCATTGACTTGATCTTCAGGTAAGGAACCTCAGGTAACTATCAAAATTTTCAAATACATATATCTCACCTCTGTTACCTCGAGATATCTCAGTTCGGATCTGAATGTCTCAAACCTATCATTAAACATTTCATTCTAGATATGAATGTTTTTTCGAATCTCTTGAATTTTTGCTCAGGACATCTCAATCTGGATCTGGATGTCCCAAACCAAGTTATCGAACATTTCATTCTGGATATAAATGCTTTTCGACGTATCATTATACCTTAGTCTGGATCTAGTCTGGATCTAGGTATCATGAATTTACATATGTGAAGCATCTCATTCTGGACATGAGTTGTTCCTCCTACATTTTTCAGTCTGGATCTGAGCATTTCAATTGACACGGCATGCTTTTGTAGCCCGTAGTCACTTTTCATTGACTTAGCGTGCTTTCGTACCCTAAATCACATTTCTTTGACACGGCGTGCTTTCGTAGCCCGTAGTCGCTTTTTACCCACTTGGCGTGCTTTCGTAGCCCAAGTCATATTTCATTAACAGGGTGTGCTTTCGTAGCTCGTAGTCGCTTTTTACCAACTTGGCGTGTTTTTGTAGCCCAAGTCACATTCCATTTGACACGACGTGCTTTCGTAGCCCGTAGTCGCTTTTTACCAACTTGGTGTGCTTTAGTAGCCCAAGTCACATTTCATTGACACGGCGTGCTTTCGTAACCTGTAGTCGCTTTTTACCCACTTGGCGTGCTTTCGTAGCCCAAGTCTCATTTCATTGATGCGGCGTGCTTTCGTAGCCCGTAGTCGCTTTTTACCAACTTGGCGTGCTTTCGTAGCCCAAGTCTCATTTCATTAACACGGCGTGCTTTCATAGCTCATAGTCACTTGTCATTGATGCGGCATGCTTTTGTAGCCCGTATTCGCTTTTTACCAACTTGGTGTGCTTTCGTAACCCAAATCTCATTTTATTAACACGACATGCTTTCATAGCCCGTAGTTACTTGTCATTGATTTGGTGTGCTTTCGTAGCCCAAGTCCCATTTCATTCATAGAACCTGAAGTAGAGTTCGGGCCTCAAGCAAACAAATTAGATTCTTTCACTATCTTTCTTTTGTGACCGAAATAAGTGTTTGGGCCTAAGAAGACAGTTTCAAAGCTCATACATACCTTGATATGCCATTCCAACCAGGTAAGTAATTTCAGGTATGTTTCTCCTACTTTTCATTTCTGCATACCGTAATTGCATTTTTTAAAAATAAAAAAAGAGAGAAAAAAAGAAGAAAAAAAGAAAATGAGAGTTAATCTTAACAAAAATATCATGCATAGCATTTGCATAGTCAAAATTAGGTATCAATTGGTCTTTGAATGCAACCTCTGCGAGCTCACCTTTAAAGAGGGGCAGCTGTTGAAACCTAATTTTAGCTTTAGTATATAAATTGCATAAAAATGGAAAATAAGAAAAAGAAAGGAAATTTCGGTCAGATCTCCAAGAGATTTGAACGGATATTTCACTTATCCGAGCAGAGCACTTTCAAATGAAAAAATCAAGAGAATAGATGAGGTTGAGGAAAGAAAATTTCGGTCAAATCCGTGAAGATTTGACTGAAATCCCTTTATACCAACAAAAGGCAAGAAGAGGCGAGGTTTCTCGGTAGAAATCTCGGTCAAACCTTCAAAAGATTTGATCGAGATATTTCTACTTTCCACTATAAAGCAGGGGGAAGACTTCTCGGCAAAAGAGGACACAGAGACAGGGGGATTTTTCTGAGGAAAAAGCAAAAGACACACATACACACACAGAGGTTATTCGGTGAAGAAAGGGAAGTGACCGAGAAAGAGTGATAGAAAGAGAGAGAGAGCACACGGGCGAGAGAGAAGGGACGCGAGGCCGAGAGAGAGATAAGTCGAGCGAGCATCCAGGCGAACTCGTTCGTGACTTCATCGCTGGTTAGTCACCGTCGTGGGCGTTTCCTCTCGGATAAGTTTCCCCCATGATCGTGGCCGGGAAGATTCACGAATGAGCGAAGTTTTCACTTCTTTTTTTGTTCAATTTTGCTGGTTGAAGCTAATTAATGTGGTTTTTTTGAGCTGCCGAGTTATTGGGTTTGATTCTTGTTGAATTTTCTGGATTTTGATGCATTATAAGGATAGACCCTGACCCCCGTTGATCCCGTGAGCAAATATCCTTCACCGCGTCTCATTTATTTGCCAATTTGCTTGGGTGTTTTTGCTATGATTTGGGTGTTGTTTCTGCGTGAGTTTTGTTGCTGTTTTGTGTGCTGTGCCATCGCCGAGGGAGTCGTCGACGAATTGGTCGTGCCACCAGTTGTGTTTGAGTGTTGCGGAAGGAAGGGACGCCGACGAGTTTCTCGCGTTTCTGGTTGCAAGTCATCCATGGAGCAGCACGAGGAAGAAGAAGACTTGTTGGTCCATGGGCTGATCGTGTGGACAAGCTGGGCCGTGACTGGGGTTGGATTGCGGGCCGAGACAGAAGCGTGGATAGGCCCACGCGCAAAAGGGAAAAACAGTAAAAAAAAAAAGAAGAAACTGGACTGGGCCCTCGCGAGCCCAGTCCAGTCCCTTTGCTTCGCGGGTCAAGCCTGAGCCCAACTCGGCTCGGCGCCTGACCCGGTTCCCTTTTATTTTCTTTTAATTTAGTTTCAATTTATTTCGTTTTTAATAAAAATAAAAAAAAAACATTTTTTTTGCAATAAAAACATCTTTCATTATGTTGATTTGCTTGTTTCTTTTCATGTTAGTTTTTGTCTAATTTGCTTACTTTAGGTAATAAGTTTATCAATTGGAATTAATCTTCCAATTCGCAACCGCATTATCGATTTTTTATTTCGTCTATAAGGCTTTAGACGGAATAATTAATTGCGCGGGAATAGAATTGATATTTTGATCTTTAAGGCTTAAGATCAATTTATTGATTCTATCTGCGAGATTCTTTGTTGAATTTAGATATTATTTTCCAATTGATGAGTCTTGTCTTATTTGAATTGCATGTTAGATCAAATTACATTTTCATGTTTAGGATAGATTCATGTTAGATAGTATCATATTACGTGATTAGATTAAATTTTAATTATTGCATGTTTAAATTAGGCTTTTATATTTTATTTCCAATCCAATAAAAAAAATATCACATGCCCACCTTTCCAAATTAGTTTGTATTATTAGACTTTATTTATTATTTAGATTAGGCGCATCAAATCTCATGAGATTGTATTAGATTTTATGTCATCACATTTAGGAATTTAGGAATCATGCTAGATTAGGTTTTCATAATTAATTAGTTTAATTAATTTCGAATTTCATTAGATAAATAAGAAAATGTCCAAAAAATGTCTTTTTGCATGTCCTTTAGTTATTTTAGCTAGATAGCATGTCACGTAGGCTAGGTTAATTTAGGATTTGCATATTTCAAAGTATGTTAGGTCGTGTCATATTTAGAATTAGATTTTACATGCATCATATATTAAATTAGTCTTTGCATTTTAGAATATTATCCGTAGTTAAGATAAAATTTTAGTTTAAATTAGGGATTAACTTAGTTTAGTTCCTAGTTTAAATTAGATGTTATTTAATAATAGATAATTAGTTTCATTAATTTAGAATTGCATTAAGATAGTTGCATATAGAATTAGTTTTCCATTACATGCATTGCATACACCTAAGAAAAACCCCAAAAAAGGATCATTTGTTGATTTGCTTCATCTTTGTTTATTGCTTTGCTTATTATTCTTTCTCTTTGAGCTTTTAAATAACTGTTTGCGCACCTGCGTAATCACCGTGTATGTTAGGGAATAAAGTAAGACCAATTCAAGCTGCTTGCAAATTATTTTTGAAATAGAAGAAATAGGTTCTCAAGTCCCCGAATTCAAAATCTCTTGTTCGTAAGGATGAAATACTACTCCCAGTATTTTGCATGGGTTTCTAATCGACCTACCATAAATGGATTAGTAGCAACTCTATTTGAAATCAATTTGGCATGTTAAGAACTTAAACCTAAGTTGCGAATTGGTACGAGCTTGAGAGAGCTCGAGCTAAATTAAATTTAGTAATCCATTAGCCTAACCCTAGGTGGTGCACCTTACTATTGCCAACAAAATGAGTGATTTATTTGCATGGAACTCGGGTTTCACATTTTTTTTAATACGAAACGCTAGCAATTTGCAGTTTAGTCGGTCTTAAGTAGAAGAGAAAATTATAAACTACAACCCACATTCCACGTATTTCTCCAAAGGGTCCATTCATTGGCACTTGTTTTAAATAAACTCATCAAACAAATAGATTAGATAGAAAATAATTTAATCCAAATCGATTCATTTTAACTCATTTTCATTCATTTTCATGTAATATGAGTTTAGCGACTCGTATGTAATCCGACCCAGTTCATTATAATATTTTCATATTTGACATGAAAATTCATATCTAAATTTAGATGAGAGCACCGGGTGAGCAACCGCCGGATCGAATGAGGGCGAGACAGACAAGTGATGAGGTGATTTTAGATTATTCGATACAAGTGGCGCTCTAAGAGATTGTCAGGGGAAAACAATACGGTCGAATCGGGAGTGAATTTTTAGAAATTTACCGGCCTACAGTCGGAGTTACTCGATCGGAGTCACTTTACCCTTTCACCAGGAGTCGGCAACCGGGTTAAACAGTGGAGGCGCGCGTATTTTTCCCCTTTTTACCGAACTTGCACTGTCGCTCGCGGACTCGCGTCGCGGTCGCACACGCGAAGGAAGGTGAAAAGGAAGGCGACGACGACATGCCGTCGAATAAACGCAAACCGGAGAGAGAGACGGCGCACGGAGAACCTTCGCTGCCACTTGTACTGCTGTTCCAGCTCCTGCGCTCTCCCCTCGTCCCCAGCAGGGAGGATCTTCGCAGAGAATCTCATGGTGGCGACGACCGGTACGGATCGCTTGATCCGTAAGATCCACGGCTGCTTTCGTCCCGCCCCTCCTCCTCCAGGTATGGTGCGCCGTTCCCTCTTCCCCTCTCGCGCGGCGTGCTCGGTGATCCGGGACTGAAGAGCTCGTCGCGGTCGATCCGTTTCGCGACGTTCTTGTATCAAGAGCGGTCCCCGGTTCTCGCGTTGGAGTTGTTCGAGTGGCGAGCAACTCGTGTTGTTTTCTGTGTTCGTAATGTGTTGCGTGCCTGGTTTTGGATAATTCGCCCGCCCCGGTGCGGTGGCTTGTGAGTTTGCGCGTAATTAATTAGTATGAGCGTGAAATCGCCAGTCTCCGTTCCTCTTTGCGCGATGGGAGCTTTATCAATGCGGGAATTCGGATTCCTGTGGATTGAGTTTGGAAAGCAGTGAAGGTCTGTGATGTAGAGTTCAGTATGGATCTGAATGTCATAATGTCGTGAGCGTACAAGCTTTTTGTTAGTAGTCTGTGTGTTTATTACGACGATCGTGTGTCCTAAGATGTTGTTTTGAGTTACTTAAATTTTGGTCTCTTCCAGAGAGGTCAATTGAAGCTACGCTACGTGACCGTTCTTTTAGTTGAAATGCTAAAGTGATAAAAGGGAATGTGTTACCCGAGAAAAAAATTCGAACTATCTAAGACAGTGTGCGACAATTGTTTCATTGATATGACTACTGAAATTTGTCGATGAGATTAGTGGTGTTTAAGTCATGCTTCTTCACTTGAAGTTTGCTTGGAGGATTCTTTCTTACTATCTATATGGACTGTTGTCATTGCCATCTTACACTTACAGGTCCGGTTTCTTTTGTGAGGCACTTCTCATATAAGGACATAGAGAAGGCAACGGACAGTTTTTGCAGGATCATCTACAGCGATACTCATGGGGCTGCTTACAGAGCCAACTTCAGTGATGCTGGGCTTGCTTTGGTGAAAGAGGTTAAGGACTTTGATCAAGGTAAAGAGGTCTTCTACAGAGAAGTGCAGCTCCTAGGCCGTTTGCATCACCGTCACCTACTTGCGCTTAGAGGGTTCTCTATGGAGCAAAAAAGGTATGGACCTCAGTTTGGCAAATAGTGAAAAATTTTGCGCCGTATGTCATTAGAAGATTTTGTCTTTGCATGTGGACAACTGCTTTTTTAATTTCTCTTTTGTTGGTGATCTTGCTTGATTATCCAGTGTACCTTAATTTAGCAAGTATCCCTTTTCCTGTGATTTGGAAAAAAAAGTATGTCTTTTTTTCGAAATGGCTTATCTTCTACTGAATCAGAAATTGAACCCTCTCTGTACAATTGGATGACAAGTAGTTCTACACCTTGCAGTTTGTTAGTGTTTGACAATGTTGAGAACGGAAGCTTGAAGGACCATCTCAATGGTAATTGTCAGCTACAACATTTCCATGTTTTGGCTTGTCAAAATTTGGTCTAAACGAGGGTGCTCTTCGCAGATCCTCTTAGGACTCCTTTGAATTGGAGAACGAGATTACAGATAGCCAATGGTGTAGCAGCCGCATTGGTAAGTCATGGAATTATTGTAATTGTCAGCTTTAATTGTCATTTCTAATGTGGGAACACAGACATATCAGTATGGGAGGCCTTCCTACAATATGGAACTGCTTAATTAGTGTACCCTCCAATGTGGAACGGTCTATGCTAGACATGATCAAATAACCTTACATGACTCTCGCCAGAGAGCTAGAGTTACTAGATGACCTGAGACATCAACCGTATGTTTGGAATTTGTTCTTGGTAAAAGTTTCATGATCCTGGATGATTGTAGAATCATGAATGAACACGTTGATATTATCAAGCCTTTGGTCTGGATGATTATCTGTTGAATGATATAATTTACAATTCTTAGCACTACAAGATGTATTTGGCCAATCCTTTTGTCACGCTGAATTTGCTGGGAGGAAACTAGCTCCATCTTATGAGTACACAAGATAGTCGTTTGTTATTCGTGGAAAGTCTGACTTCAAGTTGACAAAGTCTCAATCTGTCTCCAGGAATATTTGCTCCTATTTAATGATCCCCCAGTATATCATGTATCTATCAACTCAAGCAATATCATATTGGATGAGAACTTCATTGCCAAGGTAGGGATTTGCTTCATTTCTGTCACGGCATTAGTCTAGCATCTCTTTTGCTTTCTCTGAATCGGACTATAGTCAATCTCAATTCACAAGTTCTTGGAATTCAATAAAGCTCATACACTGTTACCATGTGGTCAATAGCAAAAATGACACTTCCCTTGATTATCTCAGCTATCAGATGTTGGTTTTCTTGGTTCATCTGGAAATCACACAGGAACTGCTCATCCAAAAGGTGATTTGTCGTCACCATATTCGTTGTCTTTGCAATGAAACAAATGTGCATCCTATTCCCGTTGATTAGTTTTCTTTGAATCTCTCATTCTCGTTGCAGACTGTATCGAGGCAGAATGCAGTAATATAATTTTCCAGCTCGGCGTGCTGATCATGGAGCTTATCACTGGACAATCATCAGAGAAGGGAGGTGCCGATCTGATCCAGTGGGTTCAAGATAATCATTTGGGTAGTTCCATCTATAAGCTGATAGATCCGGACCTTGGAGAGGACTATGATTCAAAGGAGCTGAGGAATCTCCTGGACGTAGCCAGACTATGTATCAAATCGGGGGACAAACCAGCGTTGTCGGCAGCCAGATTGGTTCGGTATCTTCAGAAGAAGATAGATACTCCAATCAGTTAGTTCTTGAAGCCATTGGTCTATACTATTCCGTTGGTTGTGTAAATTCATGCCTGTCATCTCTAGCTGTATCTTCTCTTCTTTCTTTGTTCCCCCGTCATTTTTTATTCGAGAATCAGATGATGATAAAACACATGCGAGGGCATAGTGCTGGGTGTGTTATGCGGGTTATAGCAGATAATGAATAAGGCTCTGGCATCTGATGAGAGGCTTTGAGACGCCAATAGCCAAGGCGTCCCCTCTGAAGAATCGACCTTCTTCTTCATATCAAATGCGACTTGCGATTCACCGGTTCTATAATATAAAACCACAATAAAGTCGTTCACTTTGACAGTGCTCGAAATAGTTCTTCATGACTCCATATTTCTTTTGAAACTCCTATTGATTCTCTATGCCCTGTTAAATTTATCCATAAAAAATGTATGTTTTTATCTTTTCTTTTCTTTTTTACTTTTTGGGACAATGGGTGAGATTGCTAATTTAGACTAAAGAGAGCATCCGATGCTTGGGAAGGAATCTTAATCATGCAACCGGCAAGTGACTCGTTTTGTTGTTTTGTTGCATGTCCACCCGACAGCAAGTCGACGTCGCGGACGATACTTCAACATTTCTCATCATCGGTTTCTTTTGTCCTTTTACCTCGCTCGTTCTTCAACTTCATCACCACCACCTTCTTACATAATTCTCAGATAGAGAGAGCCACCGATGTCGCCTTGAAAATTTGATCTTTTCTTTTCTTACTTGGTTTGAAAAACCTTTCCCGAGAGAGAGAGAGAGAGAGCGATTCCTTCCCTTCCCTTCCCTTCGTAATCGATTAAGAAGACGGATGAAGAAGAGGGCATCGCCCGTGCGCCTTGTGCTTGCTGCTGTTTATCGGGGGCTTTGATTCAGGAGAATTGAGCTCCGTGAGCTGTCCGTGCTTAATGTCTTATATTCTTTCAGTCCTCGTTCTCCGTGTGGCATTTGCGTCGAGTTGTTAGGATACAGCTTGCTTCATTTTCTTTCTTTCTGTAGTTAATTTAAACCTCGCAGAGAGAGCGAGAGAGAGTTTGTTGTTTCGGTTGCAACCGATGAATGGTGGCTCTTTTTGGGTCTTCTTGCATGTGGTGGCTGACTGCTTCTTGATGGGCTTATAGTAACCTTGTTTTGTTCATGGAGTGGAATTTTCTCCTCCGATCAAGATTCCTTGTCGTCTTGTGTACATTTATGAGGACTGTGAGGACGCTGGTTGTGCTGCAGTGTGGGAAACTTTGTATTTGCTGTAATGCAGTTCGTAATCGGTTCGTCGTTTTCTATTGTTCGAGCATTGTATTTGATCGTTTTGATGGCTGTGATAAATTTACAGCGACTGTTGATTTCGTAGCGCATGCTGTTCATGTCCTCATCTGCAGCTATTTTGTTAGCATTACTTGGATCCAGCAATCGGATGTGTGCTCTGTGGTTTATGCAGATGCAGCCTCCTATTGCTGTTTTCATTGTATTAGGCTTGCCCAAAGGACCAGTCCTATCTTTTTTCTCGTGGTAGAGCTATGTGAGAGATGGACATTGTTGAGATGACATTTGATCTGTGAAGCCATCAAAATTTTTCTACGTTGCTGCTTCAGGTCGGGAGTTTTTGTTATGGTTATGACGACGAGAGGCTGTTGATTTCAATACTGAATTTACTGTAATTTCACTTCTGGGAAAGGACAGTGGGTTTGCTCAATGTAGTAACTTCTGAAAGTCGGCTCATGATCACTGTGAAATGTTCATGCCCTGAAATTGGTAGCAGTTTGGGTGCAGCTTAAGAAACAACTTTCTTTTAGATACTAATTTTTTCTTTTAAAATCCCTTCTCCCTTTGTTTCTACTATGAGGTGCAAAAATGTGGTAGCAATGGTCACGACCGTCTTTTCCTGGCAGGTTCTATTGATTGACACAATCCAACAGGCAGAATGGGTGTCTCTGGAAAATGGATCAGAGGGTTGGTTGGTTTGAAAAAATCACTAAAGTCTCCTTCAAATAAGGATAACGAGGTGGGTATAAGGCTGGGTTCATGTTGCCATACTGTTGGAGTTTGTATGTGCATTGTTGCAAGCATGGTGCTAGGGCTAGGGGCTGCCTTGTATAGTTTATTATGTTGACCGAGTCAATTTGGTGTGGAACAGTCTCATTACAGAGGAATAAGCAAAGCACGACGGATAGATATCTTGTAACACCCTTCCACGCACCCACAAAAATGAAATCTAGAGTTCTTGCTGGAGGGACTCTTCTTTTACTGGATTTTATTCAGCATATACGGTGCTCTGTGAAGTGGATAAGTAAACCAGACCTTTGTCCAAGCAGAAAGGTCTGAATACCGAGAAGAGACTGTTCAAGTTAGCAAAATATGAAGTCCAGGGGTGAACTAGTATTGCCAAAAGACAGACTATGACTGCATGATATTGACATGCTAAACAATAAAATCATCTCTTCTTTGAATTCATGTTGTCCTTGCTCAAATATCACTTCTTTTATGATTTTTGTAGGGTTTCTGAATTTCAGCGTCTTAATAACTACAGCATGATTTTGTACCCTTTACAGAAGATGAATAGTAACCAATCACATTCCAAGTCTCTGCACTCTGCTAACTGTTCAGTTGCTACGGAGACCGAAAACATCGAAGACCAGCTTAATTGCAATTATGCTTCTCATGTTGGGGATACAAATGAACATTTCATCTCTGATGCTGCTTGTAGTCCTTCCACCTGCTTTAAAGTACAGAAAACTGATCATCACCAGCAAATTTTAAGCGAAGATTTGGCTGCAACCCGCATTCAAATGGCTTTCCGGGGTTTCCTGGTACTGATTTTTCCAGCCAGTTCGATTTACATATGATCTTCAGTGTTTTATTGACCTGATGAGTCTGTTGAATAGAAATTTATTGATTTATTGTCGGGATGCTCGCTAAGGTCAAAAGAAGTTATTTTAGGAAGTTATTGAAGCTCTTTTGTTCTGTGCAGTTATTTTATCAATTTCATTTTCCCACTTATCATATACTAACTGACAACCAAGGAATAGTTATGGACATGTCAAGAAATTTCTGATCCAGGCATTTCAAATGAAAGTTCATGTGGAGTAATCATGGCTAACAGTGAATTGAGAGCATATTTTGGATTTGTTCTATAAACAGTGGCAATTTTGGGCTGGATAAGTATGTCGTGGATAAACATATTGAGCTACATGAGCAGACATAAAACGACTCTAAAAATGAAATGGACATCGTGACATGATAATTACTTTCACCAGTAAATGAATTCAGTACCTGAGTCAAAACTCTTAAAGGCGTTTCTCTTACAATCTTTTGAAACAGCATAGAATGGTATCATCTGGAATCTGACAGAATATATGAAGGTACCCTACTTACAATCTCTCTTGTACCATGAAGTGTTTTCTTAATGAACACCAGCTGCTATTGCCGACTCTCTTAGTCAATCACATCATTGTGTTTCTACAACAAGCCAATTTAATCAGTCATGATGTTAATGGAAACTGGTGACAATGGCTGTTAAAGAGTTGTTATACTTCAAGCCTTTAATGAATTGAAGCTTGGCAGGGTTATGGTTGTATCTCGTGCAACTTAGTCTGATTGATCAGCTTTGTGGCTTCTGCACCAGGCAAGAAGAGCTTTAAGTGCTTTGAAAGGTTTGGTGAGGCTTCAGGCCCTTATTAGAGGTCATGCTGTGAGAAAGCAAGCTGCAATGACACTGCGTTGCATGCAAGCTTTAGTAAGAGTTCAAGCCCGTGTACGGGCGAGGCGTGTGCGAGTAGCATTGAAAAGTCAAACAGCAGAAGAGAAACTTGAGCATCAAATCGCAAAGGAGGCTCAAGTTCGGCAGATTGAAGTACGCGCTTTTATTGCCATTCTCATAATGGAGTGCCTGCATTTTCTTCCATCTCATTTGTCATAGATGAGGACCTTTAAGATTATAATGATTAAAGAACACCATACTTCTGCAGAGTGGGACCACATGTGCAGCAAAGGAAATTTTTTGAGTATTACAATTTCTTGAGTTAGTTTGTGTAACTGCTACAGTAATTGATGGGGAGATAACCACTTACCAGATTTTCTTTGGATGGTTCGGATTATTTCACTTTATTTGCTGTCTTAAGGAGTCATACTCACATGTTGAATGCATGCCACTGGATGTAGGTCCTGGACCGCATCTGTTATGGTTGAAACTATATGGGAGGGATGAAATTTTAGACTTCTATATGACTTTTCCTCCTGACTATTAAATTGAAAAAAATAATTTTTCAAAATTATGAAATGTTTGAGGTGCTCGTGTCAATTTGTTTCCTCATCTTCAGTGCTGGTGCTATCTTGTTTGAGAACACAATTCCCCTAATATGGTTTCAGTGCTGAATAAAGGTCATCTGAATATAGGAATAACTATTGACATGTCAACGCACTTGGTTTATGGAGTGTTTTCTTTCTCACATTTGAACAGGGACGTTGGTGTGACCGCATAGGATCTGTAGAAGAAATTCAAGCCAAGTTAGTGAAAAGGCAGGAGGCTGCAGCTAAGCGCGAAAGAGCCATCGCTTATGCTTTAGCTCATCAGGTAAGCTATTTTTGATATTACCATGGAATCGTGTCAGTGAACTATGCTTTTCATCCATCTTCTCTGGTGATAAACTCAGTTTGATTAGAAGCTGTCTGCATCTTAGGCTGCAAATCCAAGTGCGTAAACTAGCAAAAGGGTGAATTGAAGACAGAATAACCGAAGCAGAAGACGCTGCGTATCTTCTCCATGTTTATATGCCATAATTAGAACACAATTAAATTCAATACCATACAGTTCATTCCTCAACCAAAGTGGATGGGTTCTTCGTAGCTTATAGTAGTTTCCACTTTTGATGAAAAAAAATTCCGTATCATTTGCTCTCCTCATGAATGTGGCATGGGATGCATCTTCTCAGGTTAGCTTAAAATTTGCATCGTCAATCGATGAAATGCACTGGGATTGTGTTTGCTGGACAATGTATGTTTGCATCGTCAAGTTGTACACTATATGTGAAATGAGTATAATTGATTTTGTCTCCCTGAGGTGCATGAATTTTGTAAATACAAATTTTCCTTCTGGCAATTTACAGGGAATTAAGCCAATTTTATAGCATATGCTTAGGGAAGTGGACTCTATGCACAATCACCATCTGTTATCAACTTATGCTGCATTGTTGTTTTGCATGATTAGAGCCTAGACAATAACCACAATCACAATCTAGCATCGAGTTTCATGAGCCTATAACTCTCTCTTGTAGTACCACGCCGTCGCAAGTGCAATCTCTCTCTTGTTTTTACTTCAGTGGCCTTGTATTTGTTCATGCAGTGGCAAGCGGGATCGAAACAGCAGGCTGCAAGTACAGGGTTCAAACCAGACAAAAGTAGCTGGGGATGGACCTGGTTAGAGAGATGGATGGTGGTTCGTCCATGGGAGAACCGATTTCTTGATATTAATAGCGGTGATGGACTGAAGATTCAAAAAAGTGGCTCGGCGCTGAGTGTGGATGACACTAGAGCCCAGCCAAATTCTGCCAGCAAGAAACCAGTGTCGACAAATCTTAATAATCAGAAAAGGGGGCATTCTCAGACTAATGATTTTGGCTCTTCACCTTATATGTCATTGACTACAACGTCTTCTGATCAGGCAGTCCCCTTTAAGCCGGAGTCAAAGCTTGTCAATGATGTAATTGAAGTGGCCCAAGCCAGGTCTGGTTGTGGTTCAAGATTGCAAAGTAGTCCTAAAGAGAGGTCACTGCAATCTGATAAACGGGCAAAGAATCGATTCTCTTTGCCTAATTCCGGTAAACTCTCTTTATCCCTCTCTCTCTCTCTCTTTCGCAGATCCACATGAATGCGAACAGAGGGATGTATTGATTGCATTGAATAACTGCTGCATTTTGTTATGAAAATTTCCGCTTATATGCATGAGATTTGCAATGCACATCTTCTACTTATAATGCTGTATTCATATGTCTAAGAATGCCCTGTGGCCACTCTTGCTTGTAAGCTCGCATTCCTGTTATCACAGTACATCATCTGGAATTTAGCTCATCTCTCAGTACAATTAATCTTATCAGGGGCGACAGCTGGGTCACCGACTGTTAAGAACCCCATTAGAACTGCTGCACGGAGAAAGTCGGATCCACCGGCAAGATGTGTTTCCGAGGCACGCTGATCGGTAACCTTTCGAGTTATGAAGGACAAAAGGGCCAATCTCATTGCGTTTTAAGGCTTCATACACAATGCACGAGTCGCAATAGATGCGTGCAATTGCTTCAAGCCCAAGCGCTCCCCTCCCGGCTCTTCTGAAAGATGGCGGAGTGGAAGAAGAGGTTGCTTTGGCTTGTTGGCATCGGCAAGCATCGAGTCCGCAAGCTCTCATTCTCGTACACCCTATGGCGACTGCATCTTGTTTATGTATTTGTTTTCGACTTTTGGGTTTTACTCGCCCGTGTGTTTATATCCTTCGAAGCAGTTCAGTCCTTGCTGTGCTGTTTTTCCGTCTTTGGTTCCGGAAGGGATTATGATTCCTAGAGCTGCGACCTTCTGTTCGTGCCCTGCTTAATTTTATTGCGACGGTCAATTCCTCGACTTTTCTACCTTTCATGGAAAAAGAAATAATTTGACTTTTTGTTTTCTGTCATATAGATAAATATATATACATGTATAAATATAAAATATATGGAGATTGGATTGGCTTCGTTCGTTCGTTCGTTCACGATGGCGATCCGCGACCTTATCTTCGGATTCCTCCGTGGGCTACGTGCTTTCCTCTGAAGCCGCGGCAAGAGGACAGCGAAACAGGATAGCCACTGTGCCCCCCCCCCCCCCCCCCCCTCTCAGGCACTCGGTGCAGATGTCGATCTGTTCAATCTGTCAGCGACGATTGCGGCTCGATCCGCAGACCGAACAGTGCAGTTTGGAGTGGTAGATGCTGCGCGACATGTTTTTGTACTACGTTAATTTCGTAATCAAAAAACTGTTGGGAGGTCGATCCAGATTCTAGAGGGAGGGGAGAAGTAGTCCTGGTCGTGCCTTAATTGGGTTAATCACCAGTTTTACCAGGGAGGAGGGATTCTCATTCTCATCAAGTTTAAAGCGAACAGAATAAGAGGAGATCCAAGAAAAGAAAGAAAAGAAAAGAAAAGAAGGGGGAGACGAGAACAGAAGAAACCCCCGTCACGCCGTCAGACAGAGAGAGAGAGAGAGAGAGGTGGCCCTCCATCCCCAACCAACTCCATCGCCATCACACCTCCTTCCTTCCTTCCTTCCTTCCCTCCATCTTCATCTCCATCTCACCTTTCTATCTCCCATCTCCATCTTCTTCCCCACCAAAACCTGTCTCCCTCTTACTCTGTGTGTGTGTCTCTCTCTCTCTCTCTCTCTTTCTCTATGCCCTCCCAACCAAACCCAAATCCAAACCCGAAGAACCCTAACTCCCCGCACCAATCTTGTTGGGTCTCCTTCAATCCTCTGCATCATCATCCTCATCATCCCCTCGTCCATTGATCGGAATCATCTAGATGTACAGATCTCCCTACATTCTCTCCCTCGCCCTCCTCCTCTCCCTCTCCCTCCTCCTCCTCCTCGCCCCCCGCCTCCTCCGCCCCGTCCCCGTCTCCGTCCCCATCTCCCCCTCCGACGAGCTCGACGACCTCTCCCTCCTCCGCCGCGCCTCCTCCCCTTCCTCCCCCTCCCGCCTCTCCTCCTCCTCCCGCCGCCCCAAGATCGCCTTCCTCTTCCTCACCAACTCCCCCCTCCACTTCTCCCCTCTCTGGCACCGCTTCTTCTCCGGCTCCCCCCGCCACCGCCGCCTCTTCAACGTCTACGTCCACGCCGACCCTTCCTCCAACGTCTCCGCCCCGCCTGACGGCTTCTTCGCCGGCCGCTTCATCGCCGCGAAGCGCACCGCCCGGGCCTCCCCCACCCTCATCTCCGCCACCCGCCGCCTCCTCGCCACCGCCATCCTCGACGATCCCGCCAACACCTACTTCGCCCTCCTCTCCCAGTACTGCGTCCCCCTCCACTCCTTGGCCTACGTCTACCGGTCCCTCTTCGAGGCCCCCCGCTTCGACCTCACCGACCCCGACGTTGCCCGCAGCCATGGCGTCCGCCTCCGCTTCCGCAGCTACATCGAGATCCTCTCCCAGTCGAAAAGCCTCTGGAAGCGGTACACGGCCCGGGGCCGGTACGCGATGCTCCCTGAGGTCCCGTTTGAGCGGTTCCGGGTGGGGTCCCAGTTCTTCGTCCTCACACGTCGCCACGCCCGGGCCGTCGTGAGGGACCGCAAGCTTTGGAGGAAGTTCCGCATGCCCTGCTACCAGGAGGACGCGTGCTATCCTGAGGAGCATTACTTCCCGACCCTCCTGTCGATGGAGGACCCGGGTGGTTGCACGCATTACACGCTGACCCGCGTCAATTGGACGGGCACCGTCGATGGGCACCCTCACACGTACCACCCGCCGGAGGTCTCCCCTGACCTGATCCACCGGCTCCGCGCGTCGAATTACTCGGACTCGTATCTTTTCGCAAGGAAGTTCTCGCCGGATTGCTTGGAACCGTTGATGAGCATCGCCGACAAGGTCATTTTCCGCGATTGATCTCCTTTGCTGCTCAGGTGAGTGAGTAAAACCGATCCAGGTTTCTAACTTTTTTTGTCCTCTTTTCTGATCGATGCCTTTGCTGGGTTTGCGAGCTGAGTCGAGTTGGGCGGTTTGGCGGGTTAGGTTTCAACTCAGCGAGTCTTGTCGGTGACTCGGTTGTTGGTGCTTTTCCGTGAATAGGTGATGGGTGGTTTTAGCTAACCCTGGAAAGTTTCGATCTTTTGGCAATTCTCGGCCTGGTCAATCGGCAAGTTGCTTGCTTTTTGCAGGATTTGTTTGATGAGAAGCTGTCCGGCATAATTTTAGATCGGATGATCCTCTTTCTGAATATTTTTGGACTTGTTATTGGATCATCTCTTCCCTTTCTCTTGGCTGGGGGATCTCTTTTCTTCGGCTCATTACTTAAATGCATCTTTTGCAAGTAGTTTGTCCAATTCCAAGAATTTGCGATGCACCACAGTAGGTAAATCATTTATGATGGTGCATTGTTTGGAAAATCAGTAGTCAATGATCAAGAAAATGCCCTTTGCGACGAGACAGGGCCTAACAGCTGTCATTGGGAAAGAATTTGATAGATCAATCTTTCCTCTTAGTTGAAAACCATCTGTTGAAGCTTTCTGCATTGTCTCTTTCCTCTTCTCCAGAGGTTTAAACTGCATTTGCAGGCCTTGAATGAGCAACTGATGTTGGATTCAAGCTAGAAAGCATCTGCAGGAGAATGCATTCTGAAAACATTAACAAATGGGTTTAAAAGAAAAATGAGCTCTTGAAATTTAACAGTAACATTTACGCAGGCAGAGACCATATTTAAGCTAGAAGGCAAGAGTTTGGTGTTAAATGATACTGGTCATATTGAATGATCATTTGGTGTGGATTGTAGCTTTTGGGGATAATATGCCAAGATAACAGACCCGTAGATGCCAAAGATGTCTAAGCACTATATCCCAGGATGATGCCTCTAATGCTGTTTAATTCTTCGAAATGGCATTTCTGGGAGCATATAGATCATGCTATTCTTTTTTATGTACTCACGTCTGGCACGCATTTCCTTCTGTTGCATTTTAAAGTAAATATCCTGACTAAATGTCTTAAAACAGGTTTTGCTAAGAGACACGGGAAGAATTTTGTGCCCAAAGGCTGCGAGGATGATGTTGGAGAGAATGCGTGGGGAAAATGGTTCGAAGCGGCGTCAGTATGCCCACACGGCGTCAGTATGCCCACGACCAAGAACACCTGCGTGCTCCAACTCGAGTGTCTTGCATCGTAGAGAAGAAAATGTAGATTACCGGATTTGAGATGTCCAAGCAGGTACTTCTATTAGAGTTTAGAGAGTGCAAGAGAATTTATGGCGATAATTTATGTGCCAGTATTGTAATTAGGCTTCTCAGAGGTAAATTACCTCCCTTTTTTGTACATAACAACCTATGGGGAAGAAGAATCCTCCTTGTACTCTCTACTCGTTCAAGACGAGAGGCGAGCAAGAGAAATGGTGTAATGGGAATTTGAGTAGAGAAAAAGCAAAAATTGTTGGGCTCAGAGTGCAAAAGGGTGAAAAGGACCACTCCCAGGCTTTTTTGTTGCCTGGTGCTTTTCTTCCGCGGTTGGATTTTCTTCTTCCTAAAGTTATTCCTGATTCCAGTTCTCTGTCTCCTCTCTCTTTTGACGTTTTCGCCCTCCGAGGTAGCTCGAGAGGTCCATGGGGACTGGTCCTGGCAAAGCTTTCAGATACGTCGGGGTGTCTTGCATCAGTTGTTGTAACTGATGTACTAGTTTGTTGGCGAGTCGAGTCTCTTTAGCTAGAGCTGAAGGAACATGGTATCCTCATCTGGCGATCCGGATGCAAATTTCAAAGAGATTGGGTTGGTGCATTCTCGTCTTGTTCCTTCGATTAAGAATTTTCTTTAATGAGCACACAGTTCAAGACCAGGAAAAGGATTTTTATTTCTGCATCGAGCATGTTTAACATGTGCTCGGAGAGCGCCTCGTCGACGTGACTCACCGTCCCCTAATGGGTTGGCTCGTCGCAAACTGCCGCGACGTCCCATGTTTGTCTTTCTCTGGGTTTCTTTTCTCGTCTTTATTTGTCTTTCCCTCCGGGTTCGAGCAAATTGAATATGCTGCTGAAGGTGGGAGGCTGCCTTAATTGGCAGCGGCTTTCATTTATGGTTTAGCAGTTGGTTGGGGGAGTTGGGGGGATGTTTCAAGACTCTGGTTAGATGCACCGATCTTTGGAGAAATTGTCGTACGACGATGCTTTGTCGGGACGTCGCTCGATAGCAAACACCAAAAGCGCTGCAGCTTCCGGGGGGAACGCTCTTTCGCTTCTAGAGAGGGGCATTCATTTCTCCCTCTTTTTGTTTATTTCTAAGCATGCGACGGTGAAAGAGGAACGTTTGTCGGTGGCTCTACTGTTCCCCCTCTCTTTTGTTTAATCACCGCAAATGCCGAGAACGCGGCTTTTTTCCCATTTGCCCGCTTCCTTCATTGGACTTAAGAAGGCAAGAATTTTGTGCTCTGTCTCTCTCTCTCTTCCCTTCTTGTCACCTCCCTCCTTTGACAGTCAACACCTTTTGACTTTTTTTTAGGTTGGCGCTCTGTACTCCTTGACTATCTATTATTTCAAGACACGGGGGGCCGAGATCGTGGCGTGATTTTTCAATGCGCTAGATCTTGGTGTTTTGGGCTGGTCGGATCTGCGATCCTCACCGTCGATTCATCTGGGGCCCTTCTTTTCTTTTTCCTTCTTTTAGGTTCCATTCGAGCTGAGATGGATGATTGGCGTCGGGCAAGGACCCATCTCATCCCTTCTCTTAGCGATAAAATAATATGAATGATCTTTGAACTCTGATTAAATACGTAATTTGATTCGTGTAATTTAGCTTAAGATATGCAATATAGTACATGATTTTTTCTAATTTGTTTAATGAGATCTTTGAATTATATAAATATATTCGACACTAAATAATGGTATTAAATATTTTCATATAATTTAGCAATTATTTCGATATTTATGAAAAATTTCAAATGTGATATTAAATAATAAAAAATCCAATGATCAATCTTGCGATTTTTGCCGAAGCACTGAGTCCTTATTATTCCTCCTTTCTATTTAGTTCCTCGTATCTCAAGTCCCTCTTTTTTTTTCTCTCTTTTGTTTCTTACCTGGGATCGGATCCAACGTAGATTTTGACTTCCACATCCGCGTTGGGTCCGAAAATTCCAGTGCGCCGGGGCCTTTCGGGGGGAAATTATTCCCTGCTTTCTGCCTTCTTGGCCATTGCCCGAGACTGACCGTCCGATCTTCTTTCAACGAGATCTCCACAAAAGACGAGGGCCGTGATCGACTCCCGGGAGTCGCCGCCGCCGGACGACGAAGCGCCGTTCCCCGGTGACGTCGCGTCGCGCCTTTTCACTTGGGGGAATTAGTTCCGCTCCATGCCCGGGTTAAAAGGCTAATAAGAGTAGTGCGCGTCGGGTATGACGTCATAATTGTCCCCCTTACTTTTTTCTCTCGACGGAGATTTCGGCGCTTCCGGGAAGTCCAATCGTCTCGGCTTTGCCACGTCACCGTCGGTGGTGTTGATTCTTTTAATTTTAAATCGCGAAGGGGAGTGGGGGTGGGCCCCGGGTTTGGACTTGACGAGCCAACTTCTGCCCAACTCGCTCAGTCGCTCGCTCGCCGAACCGAGTCAGGCTGGCGGGGCCCAGTGCCGAGGAGGAAGAGGAGGAGGAGGAGAGGAACGCCGTCAGACAAGAAAAGGAGGGACCGGGTCCCACCCATTCTTTTGTCTTCTAGCGAGGATTTGTAAATCTGAGTGGTGATGAGTTAGTGGAAGGGGTGGATGGTAGAAAGCGATGGTCGTACAGATGGATGGTCTCCTCTCTCCCCGATGCCCTTTGGCCACTGCGCTCGGGACGACCGTTTCGCAAAGTCTAAATAATCCTCCTCCTGCAAACACACAGGGCAAAGGGCATCGTATCGAAGCCTCTCCCAATTCTATCCTCTCTTTCTTTTCTTTTCTTTTTTTCATTTATCTCCATTCTTCTCTCTTAGATCAATGATATTAAGAATTCCACGGCGATGCTTCCAATTCAAATTAACCCTTCAACAGCACTCGGTCCACCTATAAAACGCGACACCTATCAATTCGTGTGATGGATGTCTGTTGGACGGATCGAACACAAAGGATAATGGGTCCAACATAAAAAAAAAAAAAAAGTCCGCACAGTATTGATAGGTACCTGCTTTAATGGAGGTAGATCCGGGTTGGTGGTATTGGGTTTGAGACCTTTTCGTGAATCGGGATAAATATATATAGTGTGATATCGGTTTGAGATTTGTTATGAGATGATAATTAATTTTGAAGTAAATGTGTTGCGTACCAATTTTTTTCGCAGGTTATTATTGTTCTTTTTTAATATTTTTGTAATAAAAAAATTATTTTGTCCTCGATTTTTTTTTAATGTTTTTGCCATATATGTACATACACGTGTATGCTCTAGACTAGTTTGAGACAGTCAATAAAATCCTTCCTAGGAAATAAGATCGGATTGGTTCACGTAGGAACTCCCTAGATTTGGCTGATCTATTCTAATCCCCAGACCCAAATTGCCGGAACCATCAACAATTGGCTGATCCAATTCAATTCTTGAATTGGACTGAGAACGATGCATGCCCCTACCCGGTCCAAGTCAACTCTTTGCAAAGGATGTTCTGTCTTAAAAAAGCCACTTTAGTGGAGTTTTTCTCACTATGTACTTTCTGTTCCTTTTTTAAAAGGGAAAATGACACAAATAAAATTTGAATTATGATCAAATGTGGATTGAATTTTCAATTTGTTCCACGCAATCCTTAAACTTTAATTCGATGTGCAATGTGGTCCCTATTTTTTTGGTACATATTAAAGCTAGTTCCTAAGTTATATGAAAATATTAAACTCGTCTTTGAACTTATCATTAATGAAAGGATATTACATATAGTTAGGGGACTAGCTTTAACATGAATCACAATGTCGAGGATCATACTGAACAAATTGAAAGTTGAAGAACCACGTAGTATATTTTGCGAAAGTTCGTGAATTATTCCTGTCATTATCTTTTTCTTAAGTCAAATGACTTAGATTGTCAAAACCTCTTATAAGTACGAAACTAAGTGCAGCGATCGTTGGGTAAGTGAACTTTGTGATGCGATGCGATTCAATCTTCGACTCTCAAGACATGTAGTGATCCGCTTTGCTTTCTTCTCGCCAATTTCTGAAGCATCGGGGCTCACACCAACAACGCAACAGATCAGTGGGCCGTGAGCTCGCTGCTCGACGAGGATACAGATGGGCCGGGCCCCTAGCCCATTATAGATTTCCCGGTTCCTAGAGGAAGAAGATACCTTCTTCTTCTTCTTCTATTTTGTATTTTATGACGTCATGTTACTATGAAAAGGACCCGTACGGTCACTCGTTGAGGGTGTGGAACAAAATGGATTTTGATGTTGTGAAAATTGACATATTCTAGCGAAAAATGTTAGATAATTTTTGGGAAATTGGAATAAAATGAAAGCTGACTGTTTTTCAAAGGAGGAAGAAGAAAAATCATAAGCGCGATGCTGGCTCAAATATGGAATCATGTGTACATAAAGATCTAGACATCGTGCACTCTTACTGAGCCGCCGGTGCAAGTAATCGGCATTACTTCATGGCGAAGGCCGAGTTACGTCACGCAGGAACGACTATTGATCGAGTAGAGTTAAATTTCGATTCCCTACTCCACGCTCCATGATAATTAGCCGAATCTCAAACTTTTCTGCTACCTTAACCCGGAATTCGGCACTAAACCTGTCTCGTTAAAAAATATAGATATTCCCCTTGAAATGCTTAGTGATGTTCAGAGAAATAATGATGGTTATTATTATATTAACACTTGTATTTATTTATGATATCGAAACAAATACATCTAACTCAGTCTTGAGTTCCGCGTATCTATTGAGATCAATAAATACGCGACACGAGAGCAAATCCAACTTTATAGATCTTGAATTCCTAGAAAGCTCATGAAACGTGTGAAGTTTCTCAGAGAAATTACGATGATTATTATTGTATCAATGCTTGTATTTATTTATAATATCGAAATAAATACATCTAGCCAAGTTTGAGTTTAGTGTATCTATTAGAATCAATAAATACGCTGACACGAGAGCAAATTCAACTTTATAAATCTTGAATTCCTAGAAAGCTCGTGACGTGTGAATTTCTCCACAGGAAATCGAGTTTTTCCCCATGATTAACCGAAGTAGAAGCTTCTTTGCTGGTCTCCCACCGAAGAACGAGGAAATAGAAAGCCTTTCAAACGACCCGAAAAGAGAATGCGGTTTCTCGAGGGTCGCTAGTCAAAACGAGATCTTCCGGGTCAATGGTTAGGCCGGGCTCGAGCTACACTTGTCGGAAAATTTATACTCCATTATCACGGGAATCAAATTGAAATTGCTGCTTCCTTAATTTATGTTGGAAAAGAGAAGGGCAATCAAAGGGCAGAACGAAACGAGACAGTGATGCTGTTCTCCGGGTCGTCCTTGTCCTAGGCCCGTGTCGGGATTCCATCCCTATCACGAAGTGCTCGAATGATGAAGTTGTCCACCTATGTTCCTAGCCCCGGGTCGGAAGTACACACGAATTGATGAAGTGGTCGTGCTCTCTCTCTCGCCCGGTAATGACCATCTGTCTCGAGAACCCACCACGGCCGTCGACTTTGTCGCATCGTTCCATGATTTGTCCTATGGCCGATAGATGAGATGGGAAATTGGTGGTGGTCTTTAGTGCATCGAACTCGATTTCTCATGCTCGGAATTAGACGCGTCGGAAACCTAACTTTCAACTCGTATTTAATGAGCTGAGTCTAATGCCGTTGGTTGAAATTTTCGAAAATTCGACCCTTGTAGCTCGACTTAATATGAACTTTGACGGGCCTAGACTATACCAATCAAAGCCAAAAACTGAACATTATTTCTCCCTCAACACGGAAACCAAAAAAGAACGCTTGTGCATCTGGTGTGCCTGCGCCTCCACAGCTTCCATCCCCGACGCAAGCAATGGCGAGTTCGTTTCCTCAGTCCAGTCATTGTTCCAAACTGTGGATGCCGAGCCGAGGCTTGGCCATGGACATCGGTGTCGAGCTGATCTTTTTTTTTTTTGGGTCCTCGCCGTCAGGCCTTGTTGCCGAGTTCCCAAGTCTAACAGCAGTGGCTCATCCATGTCGGCAAGATTCTATGGCGGCGCTGAGATCCCGACGACCATGGACGAGCCGCCAAGGAGGGGCTACGGCTGCAAGCGCAAAATAAGAGTTAGGAGGGCAATGACTCAGAAGAGGGAGAACGCAGGGAAGGCAATGGATAGAGATGGCAATGGTGGCCGCACAACCTGAGATGCAATGACGCATGGTCGTAGGCTTTAGTGTAGTCAATTTCTCCTGTTGTGACGTCTTGCGACCATCGTTGCTATTTGACACATTCCATTATATTCTCCGTTGATGTTACAAATTTTAATGGACCTCGAGTATATTCAAATCTTTGCATGATTACGAGAGTAGATATTTAAGTCATGTGTATGTTCCGAGCACGATCTCTTATGCTAAATTATATCGAATTTCTAGCACTGAGATAAATAACAGACGACGTGTTGTTGTAGCTCTATTCATCAAGCTTTTTTTTTCTTTTTTTCTTATATGTTCAATTCCATTTTAAGGTCTTTTTAATTGATTAATTTTTTTAAATTTGCTAATTATTAGTTTGGGCTAGATTTGGATTGGATGCAAGTTGAGCTCCAATTAACTGAACATGAATTACTGAAATAGTATCACGTGAAAATCGATTAATATAGATCGGAATAATTTTTGACTGCCCAAATCGAGTTTGACTTGACCCGTCCCGACATTTATCAAAAGTCTATTTAAAAGGCCGATGAGACTCGTTGATAGGGTTAGTTGATCAAGTGAATCATGTAATCTCCATCAACGAGGATGCAAACTCATCCAAATTAACTAGTGAGCTGCATCATACGAGGTGAGGTTGGTTCAGCCGCCATCGCTCGAGCGCATGGACAACGTGACAAAAGTTCGATGGTGGTAAAATTCCAACCCAAGCTCGAACCAACGATTGGACTCGAAGAACAACTCGATGCAATTCGATAATTGTCAAACATGTTGCTATGAAGCTCATGGCTTCTGGAAATAAAGTCAATCCACGCATTGACGAGCCAATACAAATAATTATTTATGCAAAGCACTACGGTGTTGCTTTTCATTACCTTAGATATATCAACCACGATATAAATGGACGTTGATTAATTGTTGAATACAGTTCGCTTAATCAAATGTCTTTTGTGCGTCGTTTATTGCATCACTCGATATAAAGAAAACGTTTCTATAGAAGACCACGCATTATTCGATAAGTTGTGTTGAATTGATATAATATAGTAATTTTATCGAGTTTTATATAGTCATGCCATTTCGAGAATAAGAGAGAAATTAATACATTATAAGAAAATAATAGTTCAAAAAATTCATTTAGTGTCTAAAACGATACTGGTGCTCGTGAAAAGCAATGCCGTGAGGCAAAATGGCAATTAGGCACTACAAATAAACACAATGATGATTGGTTTTTCGGATAAATCATAATTGTACCTCCAAAGCTGATTTTGGAAAATAGAAAAGCAAAATAAGTATTAACTAACTTGCTAATTTAAACCAATCATAATCACTCGATCCCGTTAATCTTTTTAGAATATGTCATCGAAGACGACCGAGTGTAGAAAAATCAAGATGAAGCGCTTGACGCATTTTCGAATGGGAATCGGCATCCCACGGCCTCATCGTGCTCGCACGTGCGGGGCCCACCGGTGCGCATGGATTGCAATCCTGGCCCGCCAAGCATGGGTGGCTCGGCCTCCCCGCACAAGTAGGAACCGGCGAACACCGTTTTCCTACGGCGGCCCCCGCGCCGTTACCGTACGGTCGTCAACCGGTTGGTCCCGGTGGACAAAAGCGCCCCATCCCAATTAGCAGCTTTGCCACTCTGGAGTGCGTCGACGCCCAGTGCACCAATCACTGGCCCGCGCGGAAAGAGAGAGAGAGAGAGACCGAAGAATAATTAAATTAAGTTTAGACAGCGACAGAGAGTGAGAGAAAAACACGGCGTTTGATTTTTTTTTTTTTGTTCGGGGAAATAGGAAAAAGAAGGCAGCCTTATAAAATTAACTAATTTAATCATTTGATTACGCGGCATCAATGCAATCTACTAACTACTGGGGTCTTTTTTATTTTTATTTTTGGAGATTGGCATAATTTAAATATATAAATGCACTACAAATATTATAGGTTATAATAAAAGTGCAGTCGAGTCCTGAAATCATCGAATTAATCTAACCAGGTCCTTCAGTTAATTATGTTTTTTTAATTGAGAATTTTAGAAATTTATAAGAAAAGTATAATCGTGTCCTGAAATCATCGAATTAATTTAATCAAATTCCTCCATTAACTATGTTATTTTTTTGTTGAGAGTTTTAGGGATTTAAGAGAAAAGTACAATTGAGTCCTAAAATCATTGAATTAATCTAATCAAGTCCCTCCATTAATCATATTTTAAAAGAATTTTGAGGGTTTAATGGTACTCATAATAATATATTTTATGGGTTTTGATTCAATTAATCTGACCCAAAAAAATAAAATAAAATAAAGGCATGCGACTCATTTCCTTTGTTGGGGCGTTTTTTGGGGGCTTCGGCTGGAGAGAGAAAGTGGGGGTGTTTTTCAGAGTCTCCTCTTCTTCGTGGTTGTCTCCGTCCCGGTTCTATTACTCGTCTTTGCCTCGAGGTTCTCTAGCGAGAGAGAGAGAGAGAGAGAGAGAGAGAGAGGAATTAGGAACCTAAAAACCTAAGAACCGGCGATTTTCTCTCTCTCCATCCCCTTCCATTTTCATTTCTTCCCGGAAAATCTTCCCCCCGCCAGAGCGCCGTCGGGTTCCGGCCGGTTTTTGGTTTCTTTCGTTTTTTTTCCGCGTTCGCGTCCTGCTTAGGGTTTTGTTTTGGATTGGCGGAGCCGGTCGGGGGGGAATGCCGATCGGGAGCTCCAATTCGGGGAGCTGCTGGTAGTTCCGATCTCGAGGCTAGGGCTTGGAATCGAAAGTTTGCGGGACCCGATGGAGGTCGATTCCTCGATGGCGACCGATGCCGATCACGATCCGGCGGTCCAGAACCACAACAACGGCCCATCTCAGACGGCGGCGATGAGAGAGCAGCTCGCGGAGCAGCCTCAGGACGGGGGCGGATCTCCGGCGGCCGCGGCGCCCGCGCAGCCGGTGCAGCAGAGCCCCGTGGTGGGGCCGAGGCCAGCGCCGACCTATTCGTTGGTGGACGCGATATTGGAGAAGAAAGAGGACGGCCCTGGGCCGAGGTGTGGCCACACGTTGACTGCGGTTGCTGCGGTTGGAGAGGAGGGGACTCCGGGTTACATTGGGCCGAGGCTGATTCTGTTCGGCGGTGCGACTGCTCTCGAGGGCAATTCTGCAGCATCAGGAGCTCCGTCCTCAGCTGGAAACGCCGGAATCAGTATGCTGTCACTTTCTGTGTGGTCTTGGACGTATCTCTTTTCGCCTGCTCGATCTAGTCTTGAGAATGCCTCGTTGCTGCGGGAAACAATGAGCTTGTTGGCATATGGATGCCATATTTATTTATGTTCGAACTCTAGTTCAGCATTCGATGAAAGTTTATTAGTTTTGCTTGCTGTTTTATCTGAATGCTTCATCATTGCCGCCTTCAAGGCCACGAGTTTCGAGTTTTCGTTGTGTTTGTCGTCGAAGCATCAGGTTTGGGCGTTGGCATTATGACTTTATTTGTGGTTGTTGAAATCTTCGTCAATGCTAAATCTTTATGTTCTATGTGCCCTGGGCATTGGTTTTTCTTTTTACGATTTGTCATGATTGAGTGTCATATCTAACTCATCTTATGCCGCAACATAACAGTTGTTGTCTTGCTGCATTTTGAGCTCTCCAGTACATCCTTGCGCGAAGTCATTCCATTTCTCATAGGGTCGAAGAGCATCACGTCGCATCTACCTCCTTTTCGTTAACTTTATTTCTTAATATCGCCTCCTGGGTTCATGTGCTTATTTAAAGTGCTGTGTGGTAATTTTGCTCATCACTCTTGAGATGCCTATGTACTGAAATTTGATTAGTTATCGAAGGAACTGTGCACGAGCTTTTTGTTCTGTATAGGGACGAGTGATATTCGTTGAGTCCTTATTGGCTGTAGTCCTAAAAAGAAACCATGTGAAATAGAGGACCTGCATGCTAAAAATCTAGTGATATCTTAGTTAAGTTATATTGTCTTATTAATGCATCAGTAAGACATAGGCTATAGCGTCCTATGCGCTAGACAGTTATTCGCAAGAATTTTCTTATTCCAATTTTGTTGAAATGTTTGTGCTGTGAAATATAATGACCATTTCTGGGTGGGTTGCAGGACTAGCTGGCGCCACTGCTGATGTGCACTGTTATGATGTCTTGACAAATAAATGGTCTAGGTAAACACACGAACGAGGATAATATTTTCTTAATATACTCTGGGATTTGTATTTGTCAATATTTTAGTGCTCACTGATGCTATTTTGCAGGATTACTCCATTTGGAGAACCACCCACACCAAGAGCAGCCCATGTGGCTTGTGCTGTGGGAACTATGGTCGTCATTCAGGTTAGCATTTGATTCGTCCTGTGAAGCTCATTTGTCTTCTTTAATGTTGACTAAATCTCTGCTTGATATATGTTTTTGTCAAGTCTTTTGTCTGCTGAGTTGCATTTAAAGGTCTGAGGACTTGCTGCAAGAGGACACCGTTTGTGCTGCAAAGTACTGTTTATAGAGTACGACCCATTTATTTTAGTCTTCTTGGAGGAAATGTGATGTGTTCGCCACTCCTAACCCTGGATCTACTTTCTTGGCTAAAAGACCTTTATACTTCTTGCCACCGCCTACCCTGCTTTACTTTCTAAGTGAAAGACCTTTGTACTTCTTCCACTTGGACCATGAAGAATTTTCAGCCGTTTTTCTTCCACCTCATGATTTTCTTCAGTTCACTAGCATGTTATCAAACAGCGCCTTTGGTTCAGCAAAGTTAAATGAAGAAATTTCCCATTCACACACAATCTGATTAGGCCTCTTATTAGGATAGCATGAATGGGGAAAACTGTGTTTTAATTTTGACTTACCCGACCGAAAAGAAAGCAATTCTCTTAGATGAAAGGATTCAGTTGATGCAATAACAGGCTCCTAAAATTGACGAATCATTCGTCATAACCTAGTGTAAGGAATTGACACTAACAAATAATTCACTGTTCTGAAATTCTCAAATTGAATTGTTCCATTGAACACAGGGTGGAATTGGTCCAGCTGGCTTGTCTGCTGAGGATCTTCATGTTCTTGATCTTACACAGCAAAGACCAAGATGGCATAGGTTGGATGCAGAGTGCTTTTGTTTATGAGATTTCTTTTTTTGATATATGTTGTCCCCTTATGTAGCTGTTGGTTCTATTCAGAGTCGTTGTTCAAGGTCCTGGCCCAGGGCCACGGTATGGACATGTTATGGCCCTGGTGGGGCAAAGATATCTCATGGCAATTGGTGGAAATGATGGTAAGTTGCCCTATTGGATGGCAGTTATGTCGTTTCCTGTAGATCAGTTACTTAGCTGTTTCTGTGGATTCAAATAATGTGTGGTGTTTTTTCTTTTGCCAGGGAAGCGACCTTTGGCTGATGTATGGGCCCTGGATACTGCTGCCAAACCCTATGAATGGAGGAAGTTAGAACCAGAAGGCGAGGGTCCTCCTCCTTGCATGTATATACACTCAACCCTTCTATATCCCCTTCCTCACCCACCCTTGTTTGCTTAGATTATCCATGTGTGCACTATAATGACAAATTAGTATCCTTGGTTGCCTGCATATTCTCGACCCTTTTTTCCATGTGGAGCTAGGTATGCACATCATGACAATATATTTGTATGTTCTCTGACTTTCAATTTCACATGGTTGTCTCAATATATTTGGCATTCAGTTGCAATGGTATATTAATATAGTACCCTTTACATTGTTTTTTCAGTTAAAACAGTTTGTAATACAACCACTCCATTAGTTCTTAGTTGCGGTTACCATAGATGTTTGTTGGTTTTAGAAAATAATTAAGTTTATTATTCTGTTATTGGTTGCAACTTCCTCGATAAATATTCACTTCTGTGAATTGTTGTTGGAGCTGTAATTGCTTCTGACTTGTTATCCTTATTGAATTACGGCGTGACATGGCTCTGTACTTGTGCTTAGGTATGCGACTGCTAGTGCACGTTCCGATGGTCTTCTTCTGCTTTGTGGAGGGAGGGATGCAAGTAGCGTGGTGAGTGCAAAATATCTTGCCATTTTCAGCTTCAGTGAAGGGCTCTTAACGTGCAACCTTTCCTCTTTCTGCCCTTCTTTCGATTTGTTAGCTGCATCCTCTCTCTCTCTCTCTCTCTCTCTCTACGCACGTGCGAGTGCACGTGTATACACGCATCTGGATGTACATTTGTATTTGTCGGTTCACGTTTGCTTTAGCATGCTGACTGACCACAGAGCCTGAAATACTTGCTTCAACTAACTAATACGGCTATATTGGTCCACTACTATTTCCTCCAGGAATGAAGTTGACTTTTTCTCGTTTTGTGTTCCTCTTACTTTTGCAGCCACTAGCAAGTGCATATGGTCTTGCCAAACATAGGGATGGACGATGGGAATGGGCCATTGCCCCTGGTGTTTCCCCATCTCCAAGATACCAGCATGCAGCGGTGGGTTTTTAATGCATTTTGACGTGTTTTTCTTAATTTGGGGTAAAACTACTCATTTTGATCTGACCATTAATTTAGGTCTTCGTTAATGCTCGTCTCCATGTATCCGGAGGTGCACTTGGTGGTGGACGAATGGTAGAGGACTCATCAAGTGTTGCTGGTACTTGATTATCGCGTCTTTAATTTACGAATTATTTGCCTTTGGTACCGAAGATTTGCATTTCAAGGATTCATGCCTTAAATCCTAGAGTTAAAGTGGAAACAGATAATTTTCACGTAGGTTTGGCATTTCGATTTCTTGTGCATGTAAATTAGTTGCATTTCCTTAACTTTGCAGTTCTTGAACTGCTGGTTTCTTGCTGCAAATCTGATTCTCTTAGGCTTCGTTCGTTTTGCGGAAAATGAATGATTTGGAAAATACTTTCCTAAAAGTAATCATTTGTATCACGTACAAAAATAAATTCACAAAAATTACTTTCATTGTCCACGAGAAGTGATTAACGGTGTCATTCACTTGCTTGCTGTATGAGATTTTTATTTTGCTTTGATGTTCACTTCCTTTTAGTGAACACGCCTATCATTCTGGAGAAAAGGTCAACAAAACAGTTGGTTAAGTCTATATGATTCACGTTGGGATCATTATATCTCTGTTGTTTCTAAGTTGTCCCAATGGTACTTAATCTTCAATTATGAATCATTGGAAGAGGTACTAGGATTTACAAATTATTCTGCAATGTTCAGTTCTATTCTATTTTATTCTCATTTGATATAGTTCTACATCTCAAGTATCTCCCATTTACAAGTCATGCTGATTACTTAGTTGCTACCTTGTGTTTGTAGTGTTGGATACTGCAGCTGGTGTTTGGTGTGATACCAAGTCTGTTGTTACTAGTCCGAGAACAGGCAGATACAGTGCTGATGCAGCCGGTGGTGATGCTGCAGTTGAGCAGACAAGGCGCTGCAGGCATGCAGCTGCTGCTGTTGGTGATCTTATATTCATTTATGGTGGCTTACGTGGTGGTAAGAGATGATTCAGCACATTGAGTTATTTCTGCCAATTTTGCTCTTTATTTGCGTCATTTGGGATGTTATAGGAATAATGATCTGATAATTGAATGACTTATGGGTCAGTTGGATTGCGCAAAACTCGATGATTTGTCTTTTGGCTAGAATGAGCCCAAGGGCAGGTCTAAAAGTAATTGTCTGAGCCTGCCTAGCTTAATGAAATCAAAGCCCAATTTAGTGGACCTTCTTGGGCCTTTGAGATGATAATTTGTGTGGCTGTCTTTATTTTTATACATGGCCTTGGTGTTCTCAGCCAACAGGGCATAATCATGTCTAAGCCTTGCCCACCATATTGGATGAGCCTAACAGACAGTTGGCCCGGTAGGCCTATTAAGAGGTCTACTGTTTGTATCTCTTAGCATTCTCTTGAATGCTCTGGTTTGATTAACACAGAAAAATCTTTAGATTATATAGTTGCCGGATCATTTGGTAAATGTTCAGTTGCATGTGTGTATTCTAACAAAGGTTATCTGGAAGTTGAGACCGATGATCTGAGGGTTGGTTTTGGCACATAGGATGTGTTAGGGCATAATGGAGGATTATGAGTCATTTACTTGCAATGACTTGGAAAATTGTTCTTTGAATGAATTACTGATGCACATGTTAGATGAATGTAGCAGGAAATTGTTAATGATACTCTTAAGTAAAAGTGAAGATAGAAAGAAGATTCTGCGAGTGACCTCATGGTAGCCCCCTTGCCGCTTTGTTAGGTGATCATGAGTTTTCACTTCCTCTATTTAAGAGGGGGAGAATCCCCATCCCTGCAAGCTTGTGTTGCAAAGAGACAGTTCTATGCACGCACCAGGATTTTGTGGTTCTGAGCAGATGTCATCTCAGTGATTGCAGATAGATAGGATAGTTGTTTCCATTGTCTCTTTAGAGATCCTTTGACTCACTTTTCAAGTTTGATCAATTGTCCCTCTTTCTCGGGGAGATAACGGTTTTGTGTACTCAATAGGATTTTTGGGTGAAGATCTTGTTTGTTGTTTGGCATTTGTTGTTTGGCGTAGCCTGTCAAATCATAATCTGAAGCTGCAATTTATTCTTCTACTGAAGTTTGTATAGTGACGTATCACGGAGTACCATTGTAATGCGTGGTATTGTGATAGGTGTCTTGCTGGATGACCTGCTTGTTGCTGAAGATCTGGCTGCCGCAGAAACGACTACTGCAGCTTCACATGCTGCTGCTGCAGCTGCTTCATCGAATTCTCAATCACCACGGCTAACAGGAAGATATGGTTATGTTGATGAAAGAACAAGACAGATGACTGAGGTAGTCCCTGATGGTGCAGTTGTGCTTGGAAACCCTGTTGCTCCCCCTGTAAACGGCGATATGTATACTGACATAAGCACTGAAAATGCCATGCTTCAGGGATCACGGTAAAGTAGCATTCGGCCATTTTATGATGTGACATAAAGACCGCTCTTCTTTTGTCTCCTTAATTAATTCAGGCAATGATTGGTTGCAGGAGAATGGCTAAGGGTGTCGAAGACTTGGTTAAAGCATCAGCAGCAGAAGCTGAGGCTATTAGTGCTACTTTGGCAGCTGCAAAGGCCCGGCAAGTTAATGGAGAAGTTGAGTCGCCGGATAGGGATCGCGGTGCAGAGGCTACTCCCAGTGGGAAGCAATTGTCTTCTATTAAAATACCTGATTCTGCTGGACCAAATAACATTGCCCCAGCTGGAGTGCGGTTGCATCATAGAGCTGTTAGTATCTGCCATTTCTCATTGTATCAACGGTTATCTTAAGGTTATCTTCGTAGAAAGTAACTTGCATGTTTCTCTATGTGGTTTTCTCTATAACTGTTCAGGTGGTTGTAGCTGCAGAAACTGGTGGAGCATTAGGTGGCATGGTTAGACAACTTTCAATAGATCAGTTTGAAAATGAAGGCAGGCGGGTCAGCTATGGAACGCCAGAGAGTGCTTCTGCAGCAAGAAAGTTGCTGGATCGACAAATGTCCATTAACAGTGTACCCAAGAAGGTAGTGAGGATCCTTATAATTATGGATTTTGACATTTGATGAGCTGTGGTTAAGTGATCCATGAATGGGTCATAATAACTAGGTTTACTTCATTGGACATTTGAAACATCTGGAGGGAAGTGATCCATTCAATGACTGCAATTGGTTATACTTACTAGGCTGATCTCATCATAAACTCTAGCCTTGACGAGATAATTCCTTCATTTTGTGCTGCACGTGCAAAATCTTCAGCATGAGACTTGCTAACTAAATAACCTTTGCATTTTGGGTTGCATGTTTTGGTCTCATTAATCCTATAATACTTCGTCACAATCATCCATGATCTTTTGTGATTCAGTTGTCTATTGCTGAATAAATATATGGTGGGATTACTGTGGCTTCTGTATTTATGGATGCACAATTTTGAAAATTGCACCTGTGGAGTGTGCATAAAGAAGACTGCCTGGATACATTTGAGTGGCCATGTTTAAATTTTCCTCTTGCTACTATGAGGGTCAAGTTAGTGTGCATGGTCCATTTTGGACAGATGCCTATAATTGATAATGGTTATGGTTTTCATTCACATGCTATTTAAGTTTAAAACTAAGTTCGTTTGTTTTTCTTGTTGTATCAACTAAGGTCATTGCACATCTCTTAAAGCCTCGTGGATGGAAGCCTCCAGTGCGCCGACAGTTTTTCTTAGATTGCAATGAAATTGCTGATCTTTGTGACAGTGCCGAGAGGATATTTTCTAGCGAACCTAGTGTTTTACAGCTTAAGGCTCCTATAAAAATTTTTGGTGATTTGCACGGTCAATTTGGAGATCTCATGCGTCTATTTGATGAGTATGGGGCACCTTCAACTGCTGGGGATATCGCGTAAGTTTCCTGTAGATTATATCCCTGTTCCTAATCTGGATGTCTATAATTTATCCAGAGATGTTAGTAAATGAATAATGTATTACTCTCTGTACTGTCTGATCTCTGATCTGTTCATTATATACATTAGCCACAACTGCACATTGTCCACTAAAGTTTGTAGATTGATCCAACGTAAATTGTGTTACAAGTATGATGGGACCCGTCTTGGTACACAGTGCACAAGCTTGTGAATAGCCTATCTAGATACTAAGGCCGCGTTTAGTAACGTTTATCTTTCTCTATTTTTCTGTTATTTTGTTCCTGGGAATAGAGAAGTAACAGAAATCTGTTTATGTATGTCAGTTAATTATTCTATTCTCCGGAATAAAAGTACTTAGGGAATAGAAATCAGAGGTGAAAATTTTTTACTTCTTGTTCCCGGGAGCAATTTCTTTGAACAAGTTTTTTGTTTCTTTCTTTCTCTTCTTCTTTCTCTAACCGGTTGTGGGCCTCGGCGATGGCCAGCAACCGGCCGACTGACTATTGGCTAGGACTCGGGCTGGCGAGATCTACCTTACCAGCCTCAGGCTTGCCTCACCAGCCCCTGGCCAAGTTCGGCCTTGGCGTGGTTAGGTGAGGTCCACCTGGCCATGGCTGGCCAAGGGTTGACCTTGTTCAGCCACTGCAAGGTCAAGCCCCACCATGGCTGGGCAAGGCCGACCTTATGGTGACTGGGCAAGGTGGTCGAGCCTCGCCTTACTGCCGAGAGGTCGGAGTCACTAGGGACCGGTGAGGTTGATCTCGTCGGTCAAGTCTTTGGCCGGTCATTGGTGGCCAGCGATTGGCTGGAGGAAGAAAAAAATAAATAAGGAAAAGAAAAAATGGAAAAATTTAAAAAAAGAAAAATATCATAAAATTAGTTTTGTACTAAATGCATTTCTATTCTTTTCTATTCTAGGAATAGCAGTTACTAAACTGGTCTTTTTGCAAAGAAGCTTGTCCAAGGAATAGAAATAAAAAAAATTATTTCTGAAAAGAAATTATTCTTGGGAACAGAAGCTTTGCTAAATTTATCCCAAGTACTCAGGATTAGTGGCATTTGGAGCAACTTTGTATTGATGGTTACTGCTGCTTGTCTTTGCAATGATGTCATAAGTTTGTCTGTTTCTGGTTTCATCCTTTGATTCTTTCTTGTTCCTATTTTTATCTTTGGGATACTCCTTTAAATCTATGCATTCATCAAAATTTTATTGTACTTTTTATGTTCAGAATCTGAAAAGTACACTTAGTTTCATGATTACCATGAGGGTTAAGCATGACGCTCCCCTTTTAAGGTTCATTATCAACTTTTTACTGGCTGAAAGTGTGTGATTTTGTGAGAACTGTATGGAGATTTTCATGAAAGCTATATGAAATTGTGAATTACACTATTTCATAGCATCCGATAAAACGGTATTCCTGTTGCACTCACAAAAGATTCTTGTTGAGACTTCTCAATTGAACATTGTTAGAATAGGCAATGCTGTGAGTATCCTTTTAATGGATGCACCCTCATGTATGAGTAATCTTATTTGGTTTCGACCTGTAATCATTCGTTTGTTCATGCCTGCTGGCTTAACTGCACCAAATATATATGCATATCCATGTGTACATATGCCTATCAGTTGTGCTTATGGAAGAAATGTACTATTTGCTAACAGGTGCAATCCATGTTAACACCTGGTTATTCTTTGCTGGCGTAATTTTTAGACTTTGGAAGGACTGATTCTTAATATCTTATAGAAAATGTTGGTGAATGAATGCAGATATATTGATTATCTCTTCCTAGGAGATTATGTTGACCGCGGCCAACATAGTTTGGAAACCATCACTCTTCTGCTTGCTTTGAAGGTACTTTCTTGGAAGAGATAATGATCTCCATTATACTGTTTATGTAACATCACAAAGCTATTAATGCACTTTCATTAATGTATTGGGGGGTATTTTTCAAAGAAAAAAAAAAGATTGATCCTTACCTTGAAGAAAAATAAGATAAGAAGTCAGCCTTTTTCAACTTACTATAATGAAGTGTACTAATCAGAGAAGGCTTCTTACCCAAAAAGAAATCAGAAGGTTTTTGAGAAATTGAAGCGAATTTTTCTTAATAAGTTAAGCTAAATAAAATGAAGAATATAACAATTTCTTTTTCTAAGATGAAGATCAATTAAGTTGTAATGAAATGAAAAATATACATTAATTAAGCTAAAAACTGAACCGAGCTCTTCTAGTATGAAAATGAAGAAAAATAGTAACTCAAATATAAAGAATTTGATATGAAAAGTATAATTTACTTAGATTTTGAATTCTCTTTCTTTTCTTAAATCAATAAGTTATTTTAAGAATTGTATATCATGCATGTCAGCGCATGCTACTAGCTTACTTATATTTTATTGTGGCTTAGCTGAATGGCGTAAGTGTCACCCCTTGTTTCGTTATCACAGGTTGAGTATCCTAGTAATGTGCATCTAATTCGAGGGAACCATGAAGCTGCAGATATCAACGCTCTCTTTGGCTTCAGGATTGAGTGCATTGAGCGCATGGTACAGGATATTATGCACTGGAGGTTGTCTCTTATACATCATAGAGTAAATATGTTGCAGCTATTAATTTTTCTAACTTACTGAATAGGGCGAGAGAGATGGCATCTGGGCATGGCATCGGATAAATCGTCTGTTTAATTGGCTTCCTCTAGCTGCTCTCATTGAGAAGAAGATCATTTGCATGCATGGTGGTATTGGACGATCCATAAATCATGTGGAACAGATTGAGAGTATCCAACGACCTATTACCATGGAGGCTGGGTCTATTGTTCTCATGGATTTGTTATGGTAAGTGGCTGCTTATTGTGTTTTATTGTCAAAACAAGGTTTGTTGTCTTGCGACTTACCTGTAGTTTCTCATTTCTCTTCAGGTCTGATCCAACAGAAAATGATAGCGTGGAAGGTCTTAGGCCAAATGCCAGAGGTCCAGGATTGGTTACTTTCGGGGTGAGTGTCTACTTGTTGATCATAATGCATAGATCTCTCTTTTAGTATGAGATGGAGGGGAATATTCCACAACTGGAATTACAAATGTTTCCTTAATAGATGTCTGTTGCCCTACATCACAGTCTACTTTATAATCCTATGAGCTGAATATTATGCTTTGTTGTATGATAGAAATGTCAGTTTTAGTCTTTATCTTTTCACATTATCTAATTGAACTTTGTTTGCAGCCTGATCGGGTGATGGAATTCTGCAACATCAATGATCTGCAGTTGATTGTGCGTGCTCATGAATGTGTGATGGATGGTTTTGAGCGTTTTGCTCAGGGACATTTAATCACCCTATTCTCGGCAACAAATTACTGTGGTATGGTCCTAATTGGTTTTTTGGTCTATCTAAAGCTGTGAACAGAATAAATTTTTACCTTTATTAACCTTTTGCTTATTTAACTTATGTCTGATAATGAAGGCTTTGAAATTTAAGCACCAAGTTTTGATATTTAAGTCATCAGAAGTCTTGTAGAAAATTTTGATTTTCTTTAAAAGTTAAAAACACTTTGTTTCTGTGGCAAAGTCAAGATATCCTTTTCGGCTGATAATAGGCTGACCCAGACTTTTTATCTCCTGTTTGTAATGTGTCCTATACTAACAGGTACTGCGAATAATGCGGGGGCAATATTGGTTTTGGGAAGAGATCTGGTTGTTGTTCCTAAACTCATTCATCCTTTGCCACCAGCCATCTCGTCACCAGAAACATCACCCGAACGCCATATAGAAGACACGTGGATGCAGGTACAGCTGTCTCTATAGCTTTTGTTCTAGTCATAATCTCTCTCTCTCTCTCTCTCGTGCGCGTTGCACGTCTAACTAGTTTGTTGGTTTCTTGATGAGATACAGGAGCTCAATGCAAATAGACCTCCGACACCAACCAGAGGACGCCCTCAAGTAGCAAACGATCGGGGTTCTCTTGCTTGGATTTAACAACAGATTCTCTAAGGTTGTCACTGTATACTCAGTTCTGGCCTGCACTCTCAGCTGTGGTCCACGGTGTATGGAGCACGATGACCATATTATTGGAAACACGACAACTTGTATTTTCAGTCGATGGGGTAAGTCCTGGCTTGGCTGAATTGAAATTTTGCCGTGATGGGTGGTGCATCGAGATGAGAATACAAGCTCGTGGACGAGTCGCAGGCGGAGGATTAGATTTTTGTATGTTTGATGTGCCGGGAGCTGCAGTTTGGATCTGCCAGCCACACTGTAAATTGAGCCACAGGGTAGAGGTTAAGGTCTTTGTTGTTGTTCATGGGATTTATATTGGGGACGATATTCTTCCCCGTCAGTTTTATAATTTTCCCTTTGTTTTCGGGTTTTCCTTGCTTTTAGGCCTATTATTCTTATAATTTTTTTTTCCACAAACGTGCAAGAGGACTTGGGTTGTCTTGATGAGATATAATCATAGTCACCGTGGGAGTCTTATGTATCATATGATGGGTATTGCTTCGTGTAATTTGTACAACGTAACTTAGTGTGAAGGACAAGGAATTGCTTTTCGCTGGCATCGATTTGGAAGCTTAGTCTTTGTTCGTCCCACTCATTCGTTTTCGACAAACTGATTGAGGGAGGAGATGGGTGTGTAACTTATATTTGCTTTGCTCACGTGAGAATCTCGCCATGTGGATTTCTACCCGATGTGCTCTTAGTCAAAACAGTGCCTGTTCAATGTGAAACGGCACGGCGAATGTTTCCTATTTAAAGACTGAACCCAAGGGTCGTTCTCCGGTGAGTTTCGTGACCTGAAGCGTACGTAGCCATTATTCCTAGGATAGATGCTGAGGGTCCCTTCTGCCGGGGACTTTGCACCTTCATCGGTCTGGTTGAAGTTCTAATTTGATCTACCTATGGATTTGATGTGAGGACTACTCAAGTCTGACGGTATGTCCGCAGTTAAGCCCGTTAAAGAGGTTGGCATCAAAGAAGGCAACCGGTGTTTTTTATTTTTTCCACTGGTCAGTGATTATTATCCAATTGTTGTTGTGGTGCATTGCGCCACCTCCTAGGGAGGAAAGACCTTAAAGCGCATTTCACCAGGCCTCGCAAAAGGAAACATCAATTGGCCTCGCAAAGAAAACCAGCAACTCCCGTTTTGGTTCTAAACCAAAACTCACTCGTTGCATGCTAGGTAGTTCCTTCTTTTTGGCAACGAAAAGGATGATGGACCGGGTGGGTTGCGCACTATGACGCTCGTTGGGTAACCTTTTAGTTTGTTTCCTAATATCAAGAATTTAAATCTTATAAAGACCACGGATATTATTGTTAAGAGCTGAATGAAGGGACGCAAAAGTTTGAAGACTTTATACGATATGAGGGCACGGTTGCAATTGAGTTTGATGATGACCCTCCCGAACCGACACGCTGGAAACATGGCCATCGTTCAATCAAATTCGCGTAATTAGAATTCAAAGCGTCATTCAGTAAGTCAGTCTGAGGAACCATTCTTCCCGATTTGGTTGTCACTGGATCATGAGAGAGTAGAAAACCTCTTTGCGATTGTTTCATGTTATGAGACTCTGTGCAGGAGTTATGATCAAACGCATGTGGTCACAACCGGTTGCTAACCGAGAGCCAGATCCCTTGCGAAAGCGCAATATTTTCTCCTGATTTTCACCGATAGTCGACATATTAGATGTGATATGAAGCTTCTTGTACTGACATTTCCTGTTCTTCTCCCTTGGAAGCTTTCCAATTCACATCGTATGAGTGATGCTGTTCATGATTTAGGCACCAAATGCAACCTCCGTCGACAGCTTTGGCACGCAGCGACCGAACGTTCGTGGAGTTTCGGTAGCAATGGTTAAGCGAACAAATTGCGAGTTCTCAGATAAGAATTAGCAGAGATTTGGAGAGTGGTCACGTTCACAACTTAAGACGGTTGCCGGAATTTGAGATAGGCATGGCCTTAGCAATTTGCATGGCGCGGTCCTTGACGTGAAGACATGGCTCCTCATTTATGAACGAGGGAGAGACACCTTCTTAAATGGAATTCACGCCATGAGAGAGAGAGAGAGAGAGAGAGAGAGAGAGAGAGAGAGAGAGAGAGAGAGAGAGAGAGAGAGAGAGAGAGAGCGCTGTGTATCTACGTCAAGAAATAAATAGAAGCCGAAACCTAAAGAGGGCATAGCATATAGCAATATGATTGCATGCGATTGGCCTAGTCTTTGAATGAGATGTCATTTTTTATAGCATAAGTTTGAAAATGTGGAGTGGATAAGGTCTTCCAATTCACAATTCCTATGCCCTAGCTTTGAAAATGGATGTTGTAGATCACGCAAGAATGCTTGGAGCCATTGCTATAAAGGAGAAAAGTGTCGAAAAAGTTCGAAATTGATTGTATTTATGCCAATTTAGTCATAAACCTTTTAATTTGGTACCAATTTAATTAATCTAAGTAAATCTAATTGGATATTACTGCCATAAGTGTCAGTCGGCCTAACGTGATACTGCTATTCCCGACATGAATAATTTTAAATAATATTTTACAATTTTATAATGTCATTCCTTTTTTCTTCATTTTTGCCAGCGATTGATCACCGGCCACAGGCAATGGTTGCACAAGTTGGCCTCGCCCGTTGTTGCCTTCACCTTCACTAGGGCTCACCTAGCTAAGCCTCGCCTATGGTGGGCGACAATGACCTTTACCGAAGCAAGCTAGCTTGATCGGTCGTTGACAAAAGGAAAAGGAATAGAAAGAATAAAATAAATAAATGTCAATGCTAGTGGTGTCATTAAAGCTGATCGGTGTCTAAATCAGCAATATTTTATCAAAATCAGTTGGAAGGATTGAATCGACACTATGTCAAAAGGTTTATCAGTTAAAAGGTTTATCACTAATCTGACACAAATAAAGTAAATTAGAGCTTTTCGGACACTTTTCCCATGCTAAAAAGTTATCCCACCATGTAAAAAAAGAAAAAGAAAATGGAAAGAAAATGGGTTGCCGGATGCGAGAGCAACGGCATGCATTGCATTTACTCTCCTTTTTGCCTCCTTTGATGTCCACAAACCAAGGCATTGCTGCGATTCGGGTAACTTGGGATCGCTCGCCATCCTTTGACACTGTACCAATCTACAGTTGACCAAGACGCTCCCAAAGCAAATGACTTCGCCTCGCTGATGAATGATACAAAAAAGAATCACAATTAGTTCCCGGGCCTTAAGGAAACTAAACTGAAACACCCAGATCAAGTCAGTCAAACTCGGATCGCGCTTCGTGGTCGAATCTGAATCAAAGTACTTGGCAACCTGGGAATGGACGAAGGATGTCAAGAACGTCAAATGAAACCCAAATGGCGAATGAGGAAGAAGAATCATTCAAAGGGGGAGAGCCAAGCCAGAGAAATGCCGTGGGGGAAGACACGTGAGCCACATGAGACGCTGTCGGCGACGGGGCACGCTGATCTCGGACAGGCTAGGCTCCATCATTCAGCAATTGTCCAGAGAAAGTCAACTTTGTGTGCATACATATTCAAATTCATGAGGGGCACTCTCTTGAGTTGAGAGTTGTGGTTCGTTGGTGTTATTCTAATGTCTTAAAAAGCGGTCGTCTCTGCCCTCCGGGCAACGCCGACGCTCCTTCCAATTCATCCATTAATTGCTCCTGATGACTTAAGTTTGAGATTTCCTCCTTCCAAAACCTTGGAAATGGTCCCCAATTAATTCCCTCTCTCTCCCGTTTTTTCCGTGTGTTGACTTTATCGTTTTGAACAACTGGGCATCACCTTTCACTTCGCCTCCAAATATATAAAGAAGAATCTCGCATTCATAGCTTAGGTATCCGCTTCCAAGCTCTCAAAAAGACCAGCATTTATCACCAATCACGCCTTAGTGCGATCCTGGAGAAACCCAAAAGAGGCCACTCTCTCTCTCTCTCTCTCTCTCTCTCTCTCTGTGTCCGTGTGTGGCAATAATAATTCAAGGCATCTCAGCTTATTCAGAGTTCACAGCCAAGATTCGATGTGTGCTTCAAACACAAGCACATCAATGGAGGACGACGCCAACGGTAGCAACATCGATGTGCCTACCCATTTTCTATGCCCCATCTCCTTGCAACTCATGAGAGATCCCGTCACCGCCTCCACCGGCATAACCTACGACCGCGAGAGCATCGAGCAGTGGCTGTTCACGTTCAAGAGCAGCATTTGCCCCGTCACCAAACAGCTGCTGAGCTCCGACGCTGACCTCACCCCGAACCACACCCTCCGCCGCCTCATCCAGGCCTGGTGCACCCTCAATGCCTTCGAGCGCATCCCCACGCCGAAGCCACCCCTCGACAAGGCGGCCATTGTCAAGCTCCTTGACGACGCAAAGAAATACCCCCGCACGAGGGTCGCGTGCCTCCGACGGCTCCGGGCCATCGCCATCGGGGGTGACGGCGAGAGGAACAGGAAGTGCTTGGATCAAGTCTCGGCTGGGGTCCTTGATTTCTTGGCTTCGATCATCAAGAACGACGAATCAACCCTCATCGAGGTCATTAATTCAAGCGATGGTACCGAGGTGGTGCGAGCGAGCGATGAGGCGCTCAACATCCTATGCCATTTGAACGTCTCCAGATCAGATCTCAAGAGACTGATGATCAATGACAATCTCACGGGATTGCTGATGCGTGTGCTCAAAAGCGGAAGCTATCAATCTAGGGCATACGCTACGATGATCCTGAAGTCAGCCTATGAGGCAGCGGATCCGATCCAACTGATGAGCATCAGACCCGAATTCTTCGGGGAGCTGGTCAGAGTGCTCAAGGACCAGATCTCGCAGCAGGCATCGAAGGCCGCATTGAAACTAATGGTGGAGCTCTGCCCGTGGGGAAGGAACCGGATCAAGGCAGTCGAGGGCGGTGCAGTCCCGGCCCTCGTCGAGCTCCTGCTTGACACAAACGGCGCATCGGCAGACTCGAAGCGGACCTGCGAGCTGATCCTGACGGTGCTGGACCAGCTGTGCGGGTCCGCGGAGGGGAGGGCGGAGCTGGTGGCACATGGGGCGGGGCTGGCGGTGGTGGCGAAGAGGGTGCTGAGGGTATCGCACGCGGCGAGCGACCGGGCGGTGAAAATACTGGCGTCAGTGTCGAGGTTCTCGGGGAGCGCTCGGGTGCTGCAGGAAATGTTGCAGGTTGGAGCAGTGGCGAAGCTGTGCCTGGTGTTGCAGGTGGACAGCGGGTCGAAGACGAAGGACAGGGCGAGGAACATTCTCAGGTTGCATTCTAGGGTTTGGAGGAGCTCTCCTTGTATACCTCCTCCCTTGCTCTCATCTTATCCAACGACATCTTCTTGAGGAAAAGAGAGGCGAGAATGATCAAGCCATGTGTACAGATTCATATATGGTGGTTGAAATTTTGGTGCTACTTTTCTTTCATCATTATCAGAGCCTCATTAAAATTCTATTCCTATGCAATAGACAGACTGAAAGTTTGAAAGCTTCATTTCCCTATTCTTTCATGGACGTAAAACTCATCTTAGGTAGGCTATTTGAGGAGCTGGAAATGTCATAAATGGCAACAGAGAGTTGATCTTGTTGCTTTCCTTTTCCTCTCTCTCTCTTCCCTTATTATTTAATTTCCTCCTCTGATGATGCTACAAGTCGCAGCTACGGGGATGAACTTGTTTCCGAGTGCATGCATGGATACTTGTTGAGCTGTCCATTTAAACTGGAAGAATGATTCGACTAGATCCATTCTGATCTGCGCAATGTCGACTCTCTATGTCCCTCCTGCTCTAACTCCAATGTTAATGAGCTCCCAAGGGATGTTAACCCCAAGTCAACCTTGAGCACACAAGTATTTGATGGAAAGAGAAACCCTTATTAATAAATGAAAATAGATGTAAGAAATCGAATCCAACACTTGCAACTCTGATATATCGAGATGACATGAGGCATGCCAAGTCAATCAGAGAAAAGGCAAAGAGATTAAGTCGAGTAGATAAGCATTCGCTCTAAAAGTTTAAATCGTAGAAAATCACAAGTGATTCATATTTTGTAGCAGAACATTAGTCAATTACAAGTGCCTATTCATAATTGAGGCAAAGTATGTACAAGTGTAGTTGGAACTCAACTAGGGCTTTAATATGACAGTAAGATAAAATAACTTCCGATCGATTAGATATTCTTATCAAGATTTGAGTATATCCGTTTGAGTCCACTCGAATAAATTCCGAGAACAACTTCTTCCTCGTCTTTGTACTTCTAAATCTCTCACCAAAAGCCTGAAGGCCAAATGGAAACGATCTCTCTTACTATTGTCAATTCCCCATAAAGTTTTGTGCAGAAAGAACTTACTTTTTTTTCTTGGTTGCCAAAGACGAGGCAAATAAATGAAGTTTGACTTTGAGGGAAGCTTCGAGGGGAGCGTGGACTTTTTCCCCGTTTCGTGGAGGAAAGGGCGTAAAAAGAGAGGCATCGAGATGGTTCTCTGTTTCTCATGGATTAGAATCGTCAAGAAAACCCATTCAATGGTGCTCATGTGATCAATAATACTATTATCAAAAGTGATGAACGAGAGGAATGATGTTGGAACCATTCCTCTCGTGCCGGCATCGGTCCATGGCCTTTTGCTTGTTTAATCATGCCGATCGCTTTATATCAAAGCTTCGAGATTTCACTGATTAAGTCAAAAGCCATCGATTTTTTGAACCGGGTCCAATTGAGAGAATCAGCTGAAGAAAAATGTCAGATGACCCTCTTTTTTGAGTTTTTAACCCCGAAACCCGTTAAAAAAAGACGATCAGATATAGCATCTCCTAAGTTTCCCAAATTTTCTTCAGTCCCGTGGCTAATTTTGGCTAATTAATTTTGATGTTTGAGAACACGAAAATTTCATTCTCTGTTGAACCAACTTTCACTTTACGGTCCGTCCAAAACACTAGGGATTCAACGTGGCGACGGCACGCAAAAAAACAAAACTTATCCATAAACGGAGCTCCTCAAAACACAGTTATGCACGGAATTGATTGAAATTCGTATCACGTGAGCATTGCCATTGACTCGGTACGTAATCAATTCACCTAAGACATCGCAAAAGTGAGTCGATCACGGACTAAAGGGTCCATCTGGCAGAGCATTGGTAATGCAATTGGCAAAAAGTTCATAAACTCGAAACCCATTTGCCCAATCCAATGCATTTACAGGGAGTCTTGTCTCAAGGTAAGGACAAACCAACCTTCGGCTTTAGTGAATATTATCTTCTTCTTCTTCTTCTTATTCCTTTTTAATTTCCTATCTCGCCCGCACGCAATAATTGCAGTTCCAGCTTTGCCCTTTTTGGCACATAACTCCAATTCCGATCGATTTTACATGGTTGATAAAAATAGGACTACCCTTTTCTCTCGATTCTCCTTTCTTCTTCTGCCGTCGATTCCGTACTATTGTGTCTTTGCTCCGCCAAAGAATGTCTCGGCTTCGCCACACCAGCTTCAATCATCGAGTCATTTGTCAAAAGTTTAATCTCTCTCTCTCCCCAACAAGTTTGGATGTTTGGATCTAAGATGACGATAATTTAAAAGGCGATTTCTGCTTGTCATCTAAGTGGAATCAACCAGGGTACACCTTAAAAGGCAGAAAATGATCTGGTTATAACCTTCACCGGTAAAAAGACAGAAAATGACCTTAAAGGCATCGCCCGAGTAGCAAAGAAGTATTTCTAAGAAGGGCATTTTAGGAAGTTTATCAGAGTTTGGTAAGCTAAGATCGTCAATTTTCTTTAATATAATTATTTGGGCCTTCAAGTTGCGGACCAAGCCCCAAAATCCGAGTGGGCTCAACTCTGGGCTTGGCCGATCTCCAGTTTAGGGTTTTAAGCTGAAACAGCATTCTGCAAAACCCTGAACAGCTGAACTTGGAAGGAGAAGAAGAAGAGGAGGGAGAAGGAGGAAGGAGGAGGAATCGATGGGGAAGACGACGTACAAGAGGGTGAAGGGGAGCCAGAACCTGAGGCAGAGGCTGCTCCTGTCTACGCTCGCCTCCACCGCCGTCATCGTGGAGGACATCCGCTCCGACCACACGTGGCCCGGCCTCCGCCCTCACGAGGTCTCCCTCCTCCGCCTCCTCGAGAAAGTCTGCGACGACTGCGTCGTCGAGATCAACGAGACCGGTATGTCTTCGGGCATTTACCTGTTTTTCGAAGTGCGTTTTGTTTACCTAGTTTTTGCTCGTTCCAGCTTTAGAGCTGTAAGCCTGGTAGGAGGAGGATGCGGTGTTAGGAGGTTAGAATTGTTGGTGAAAAAAAAATGCCAAGAAGGGAAATTGAGCCACGCGATGCTTCGGTTGTGAGCCGGGGGATTTGTTTTAGTTGAAGCGTTGAGAGTGAGTTTGTCTATGTGGGATTTAGGTTGGTTGGCTCAGTGAGTTTGCAATGAGGATTTGTCGGTGATGAAGACCTTATTTTGATTGTGTCAGTTCCAAGAAGTAGCTTATGAGAAGCATCTTTTTAAGAAACCGGTTCCTAGTTTAAATTTTTAAAAATTGCCAAATTGCAGTACTAGCATTTGTCTCAAGTTTGACATTTCGTCTCAATTTTATAGCCCCATCTTTACGGGATTTAGCTATTTATTCCTGGTTGACTGATGGAGAGAATGTGCTAGACTTTCAGTCAATGATATTGTTCTGCATCATATACATTAAAGAAATCCCAGCATGAAGGATTGTTGCCTTGTTAGAAATTTTCAATCAGTTGGCTGAAGACCCTCCCTTTGCAACTCTCGTCAATAATTACTCCCATCATCTCTAGGAGTAACCTCAATTTTGTTTGTTTTAATCTATAACATGCCCCATTTCTCATTGCAGGAACGAAACTTAAGTATAAGCCTGGTATCATAATGGGTGGGAAACATCTTGTGCATGATTGTGGTGTCAGCCGCTCTATTGGTTATTTCTTGGAGCCTTTGATTGTACTCGGCTTGTTTGCGAAGAAACCTCTCTCCATAAGGCTCAAAGGTACATATTTCACCAAATTTCTGAAGAATTTTCACTTCTGATGTGTTACAAGAGAACTCAATGGATGTCGTAGATTTTCGATTTTGCATGCTTTTTAAATAGTTTTGGGAAGGTTTAAGCATTTGTATCTGTTGCTGTCACAGGAATCACGAATGACTCTAAGGACCCATGTGTCGATACATTTCGCTCCACTACCTTACCCATCCTGAAGCGTTTCGGAGTTCCTGCTGAAGGTTTGCAGTTAAAGATAGAGAACCGTGGAGTACCTCCTCATGGTGGTGGAGAAATTGTCTTGTCAGTTCCCAGCGTCCAGAGTCTGGCAGTGAGTAACTTGATCAACTCCTTTTACATACTAATATATTTGGCACATCATATTTCTAAAGTTCTTAGACTAACAGGCGGTCACATGGATTGATGAGGGAATGGTCAAGAGAATTAGAGGGGTCACTTTCTCTACACGTGTATCTGCACAGTTTGAGAATAACATGATACATGCAGCTCGTGGAATATTCAATCGTCTACTTCCGGATGTTCACATCTTTACTGATCACAGAGCTGGCCCACAGGCTGGAAAGTATGTCTTCTATTTTTTATTTGGCATTCTACCCCTCCTGTTACTTGGAAGTGCCACTTGATGGTCTGTATTTATCTCGCCTGTGTTGTTATTTTCTGATGTGCTCTAATATATCGAACTGATTTTGTGGCAGATCTCCTGGTTATGGAATTTCATTGGTCGCAGAAACTACTTCTGGTTGCTGCATATCTTGTGATACTACGGTATCTTATGGACTAGAAGAAGGGAATGAGATCGAAGGGGAGGAGAAAAAGGAGTTGACACCTCCAGAGGACATTGGTGAGCAAACTGCGGCTATTCTGCTCAGCGAAATTGAGCAAGGTGGAGTGGTGGATTCAACACACCAGGTGTGTTTTCTCTGCTCATTCTACTTGGATACCATTTGTTTTCTGGAATAGATTACAGTAGAAAATTAGTTTCAATGCTCAGTTTACTCGTCATATAAGTCTATGATAACAGTAATTGTTTTGCTAAGATGAGGGACCAACTTTAATTAAAATGGAGATATCAGAAATCATGCTGCAGTGAAAAATATGCCTTTTTGCTCATGTGCCCTTCGTACCATGACTCATCTGTTTCACCCCCTGCTTTGTTGTGTTTTGGTGAACTTCACATTTGTTGGTAAAAGGAGAGATGGTTGGCATCTTCCTGATGGGGATGAAAACAGCATTGGGGTTTTCTGTTTGCCACACATGCAGAAACTCAGATGTTGATGACTTAAACTAGTTCCATTCACCATCTTTTACATTTTTTACTGTAAAGTGTGCTGATGATGAGTTTCCAAACCCTGATTTTTAGCTATTACATTAGGATCATGTCTCATTACTCCTGAAAACACAACCTGTGGACATCAAGTTTATACTGCCTAAGAATTAGTCCATGCTTATGTATGTGGTAGTGGTAAAGATTAGAATATTTTGCCTTTGCCCTCCCTAATCTTCAGTTCTCTGCCCATTTCTAGCGTGCCAAGTCTCTAAGAATCTTTACTGACTCCATTTCAGTAGTGAAATGCTCTCTTTGCACAAATAATCATTTGATTAGATGTAGCATATGAGTAATTCTCTTAAGTGATCATGTTTTCGTACAAAACCAATGGAAGGATCATTTTGTCTTCTAACAGAAACTTTAAGCTATTATGAGTTCGTAATTCCTAGTTTGTGCTTTATTCGTACTGTATAAGGAAATTTATGAGCTGCAGCAGCTGGCTTCCTCAGCTTCATTCCACTCATTTATTACGGAGGTTTCTAAAAAGTCTTTTAGCTTGATTGATTGCTATGGCTAAGGTAGTTCTTTACCAGATAAATCATATATTCAGTTGTGAGATTGAGCAATGTGGCAATGTTGACAATGCCGCATGATGATGATGCTATATATACTTCCATCCACTTATAATGCACTGACCATATTTAATATATTCTCCCTCCTTTTCAGGGTCTATTGTTTCTTTTGTGTGCATTGTGCCCGCAAGATGTTTCAAAGGTTCGTGTTGGCAAGCTTTCGCTGTATGGAATAGAAACTCTCAGGAACATCAGAGATTTTCTAGGGGTCAAATTTGTTATCAAGCCAGATCCTTCAACAGAGACAGTCATACTTAAATGCGTTGGATGTGGAATGAAGAACTTGTCTAGGAAGGTTTCTTGATGACAAGTCGGGAAGAACTTTGTATGTAAGGCATGCGTTGGTCTTTCTTGATGGCATCTTTCGAGGTCTCTGGTGGTCCTCCTGTCGAACAGAATCTCTCTTCCTTGGTCCCTGCAGAGAAGAATTGCCGTGATAATTGCACCCTAGGTGACCACCTATGGTATACCGAAATCGAGTTATAGGGAGTGATGCTCACGCTATATTTTTGTCTTGGATCAGAGTGCTGCCTGCGGTGCAATTGAGTTGTAGCAGTCGGCACGTGATTATTTTCTTCATTTAATTTTTTTTGACTTGTGTAAACATCTTGTATGTTCGAATACGACGTTAAAATACTCGGGAGAAAAAAGCATTGGCGGCTAGTTCGGCTTCACGTTCTATTCTCGCCTTTTATACCAATATTTAGAGCTCATCTTCCTCTTGATGGATAATGAGATGGAGTTCCTATTTAATGAACCAACATGGTAAGCAAGGGTATTGGTCCGTACGTAAAATTGTGGAAATGGAATAGGATGATTGAAAATGCAGAGATGGCCATTTGCGAAGTTGGTCGATCAAATTTCGACCCTGGTGGTGAAAATGCCTCGGTGATTCGGCTGCGAAAATGAGTTAAAAGATGTGCCAATCACCCTTGACGTGCCAAATGTAGGATCCATTCAGACGAGTGCTATCAGATGAATGTAAACACGCGTTTTTCACATCGATTACATGAAATCTCACTTGTCAGTCTTCACCCCAAGCATCATCCCTCAGTTTATGCCTAGTCACAATGCGATCCTTTCTGGCTTCTTCCTGTTTCCTCAATTCTCTGGAACCAAAGGATGAGGGAGGCAACTTCAACCCCATTCCCTGAGCAATGAGCCTCTGAGCAGTCCGGGCGGATGTTTGTGGCCTTGGCTTTGGAGGTTCCAAGTCTGAAACAGAGGACAAAGATGAAAAGAATGTTGTGAAAAAGAATTACTTCACAACGTGTGACACTCTTCATAAACAGTATAAAACATGCCATTTGGGGTCCGACTACAGATATCGGTGAAGCATCTGATGAATGAGCCTAGAACCGGTCATTGCAGGCAATGGTTTCGTAACAGAGGCATCACAGCAAACAAAATAACCCTTGCTTCTTCCCAGCATGTCAAGCATATTACTCAGAACCCCAACTTTGGATGGAACTTCTTAAAAGAATCAGGATCGAAAGAGTAAATTACCCATTGCTGGAATTGAACTCAAGAGGGAATCCTCCTCCTCCAGTATTCGTACTGTGAACGGAAATTTAATACTGCTAAGAGCCTCGAGTGCTGTGTTAGATGATTGGCATTTCAAAGAAGGTTAGAAGGAATCGAATCTTTTAATCGTAGCAAACTGAGATTATTATTTTTGAGACAAACATGTAGAAAGAAAGGAAGACAGACTAATGGAAAATGGATGTGGTGGTCCGGTGGAGCTTGCAATAAATTTGGACTCCACCGCAAGTATCCACACATTCAAAAATGATATCAACAGATCATGCTATCTAATACACAGAACAGAATTAACAAGATACCAAAACGTAATTACCAATTGCTGGCATTCGAAATACCGCAAGGGCAGTAGTATCATTGACCCACCGAATCACTACTCCTCGATTTCTGAAGTCCTCGAGAAGCTTCTCTAGCTCTGTTGTTTTAGTGCTTGGAGGAAACCCAGCAAGAACAAGAACATGGCTAGTGCCATATCTAGCTGCACAGATACGAAAGATTTCAATTGCCTTAAGCCCATCAAACTGCCAACTCATTAAAGGAAAAGTACGATAAATTGACAGTGGCTTATGCCCTACAACAATCTTAAACAATCCAGGTCTTGCCAATAACTCTCCAAATATCAAGCATGTTTCCCTAGAAAGATGCACTACAAAATGCTCGCACGAAATTTCCCAATATGCACAGATGGAAGATGTCTTTCTCTAATGTCTTTATCCAGGTAGAGAATCCAATCAATTTATATATATATATATATATATATATATTTTTAGAAAAGCAAGCTCATAATTAAAACTGAGACTAAAGTGTCAAAACATGCTCTAACAAAGAGAAGAAAATAACATAACACTGCTTCAGCTGAATGGGTGACACTGACTTACAGGGTTTCGATATGGGCTTTTCTTCTGAATTACAAGATTGACCTTCATCATCCACTTCATCAATGGTCAAATCATCTGATACCCGATCACTATATAGTTCCTCTTTCTTATAAGTAAAAGTTCCCCTTCCACGCCTTTTAGGGGCTTTGATATTTTTGCCATCTTCCAGGGAAAGCGTTGACACTTCAGGTAAGCATTCTGCAGGAAGTAACTCATTTGGAGAACAATCTGCCATAGCTTCCCAATCTGCAATTTTCAAAGCAAAGCACAACAAAGAAGCATTTTAAAATCATGACGATATAACTTAGAAAAAGCATTCAACAGATGATATTGGCTTTTATGTCGGCAAAATAGTAACAATCTCTCAGGTGAAAATATCATTCTCAATCATCATGAATTATGAACTTGCAATCACCACATAAATAACCAGAGATAAGCGAGAGTTCCTTCCCACACAATCTTCTCTCCCTTCAATTCCATTATTGATTAACAGAACTAAAATTTTGACTTCATGGAAGTTCCTCAAATATCATTTCCCAAGCTCACTTGTTAAGCTCGTGAATTTGACAGATCATCAATCTATATATACCATCATCTAATATTATACAAACTTTATAGCCAGAGCTGGTTTATCCATTCAACTCTCAGCGGTAATGCGTTGTGGTTTTACTAACCCCTACAAAAAAACCACAAGTATTTTGAGGTGAAGGTGCCATGTGAAAGAAGGGCAAGAAAATCATATCTACACGCCAAGAAAGATATCATCACCATCTCGTTCCATAACAATGTCCTCTTGCTAATAAATCTAAAGGCCCCATATTTGGAAATGCACTTCTGCCACACATTCGAACTTTTGCCCCATAATCTTGCCCAAAACCAAGGGTTTTAGCCTCGAAGACAGATGAAATATCTCTTCAAGACACCACATTCAATCGAAATGAATCAATGCAATGATAAGTAAAAGGGTAATATCAGCTTGAGGAAACGTACCGTCCTCTGAAGTTGCACCGCAAGACGCTTCATCATCAGGCACGATCGTCGGATGCCGAACGTGTCCTTCGGGAAAAATGAAACCACAAAATAAGTTGATTCTTGGACAAGCGATCACTTAAAAGACCTCAGAAAAGCAGGTATCAACTTGATTCATACAAACGGAAATGACTGTCAACGAACCGACCGGAAAACGTAGAATGTACCTTCGGCGGAAGATCCCAAGGAGCCAATGCAGGTCAGAGCAGTACTCTGTGAGGCACCTTGATCGTCCTTCAAATCCTCCGTGGCGATCTCTACATCACTGAAAAATCAGCAGCAGGATCAAGAAACACCGCCCAAAGTAGTACGAAGACTCAAGAAACCACGCGCTCAATATAACTGTCGAGAGAACAGCGATTTCCACCGGCTACACCCGCAGGCACGATCAACGTCGCGGGGGAACAAGAGAGGGAGGCGACGAGTACCAAGAGGAAGAGACGCCGCAACCGCGTTGTTTGAGGAGCGAAGATCGATCGAGAAGCTGATCGGACTTGAGAGAGAACCCCTGGGAGGAGTAGAGACGGGCCAATTCGGCGAGAGCGGAGGCCAATTGCAGATTGGAGGATGGTTCCTCTTCTCGCCGCGATTCGAGCTTGGAGACGAGGGACTCGAGGAAGGAGATGGCCGAGAGGACTTCGCCCGCGGACACCAAGTCCTCCACTTGTTCGCTCCAGTTGGTGTCGGAGGTGGCGGCGGCGATGGCGGTGGTGGTGGCGGGCTCTTCTCTTTGAGTCTCCATTGTCGCTCGGAGAACGATAAAGAGAGAGTTGCTTCTTGGTTGATCTTGGGGTGGGCTTTTTGTTTCGTCTCCTCTTCATTTTCGAGAAGAACGGCACAAATAGCCTATTTCCTCTGACCAAATACACAATATACTATATGGAATTTTAATTCATTTAATATGCTCGATAAACTATTAAAAATATATAATTTCATCTATATAATTAGAATATGTTTATTGCAAAATATATCGGTACATGTTCAATTTAGTCTAATATATAGCTCATGAATTAAATTAAATATGTAGCAAAAAGATCAAATTAATTTAAATATGATATAATACATTGGGTAAAAGTTCATAAATCGCATTGAACAAATCATAAATTCAAATTTACGTTATTTAAAACCAAAGCCTATGGACTATTTGTGTAATTACCCTTTTATTTTGGGTCTCAATACACAACCTTTTCTAGCATGGATGAAGACCAACACTTTGAATTTCATGATGTTAAATAATACTCATAGCAAGTCTCATTCGAAGAAAAAAAAATTATTCAAAAGACTCTAGATTCCGATGAACGGAATCAATCCGTTGCTTTCAAATAATCGGCATGTCTGACTGAATATTCAGTTGGCTTATCAATGATGTTAATCTGAAGTAAATTATTTTAAAAGGTGAATTTCAATCGATGCTGTTTTTAGTTATTTCCTTAGTCAATACTACCGATCACCCTAAACTTTAACCCTTGTTATTCCCGAGTAATCATACGACAATCACCATACGTATGTAAGTAGAAGTAGATAATAACTTCGATATTCATCATCGAAGGGAGAGAAACAGGGACTGAAGGAGAGCATATTGGGCCGTGACTGTCTTCAATGCTCTCATCGATGGGCCGCACGCACCAACTGCAGTCTGGTTCTAGTCTCGAGCTTAGCTTTGTCCCCAGTCCAATCGAAGAAGAGGAGTCCCCCTGGAATACCTCACGGGACATCGGCGATTCGTCCCATTCCTATCGACTCTCGTGACCAACCTGAATCCTTCTGCTCTGCCGATCCTTAGCTCGAATTCTTCGATCCGAACTCAAACACTCGTGATAGTCGGGTCTCGGTTCGGCATCTCCTGCGTGTCTCTATCTAGCGCTTCAGTTTTCCATCTCGTCCAATGGGAGGTTCCCGCTTCTAGTCGAATCGCGGGTCCGAAATGGGTGGGTCGAGAAATTTATTAAGCGAGACATCGGTACACACGTGGTATAAATGAACTCTGAAAAAGTTAGGTCATCGGTTCCCTAGCGGAACACATCATTTACGATGTCCCGGATTCGACTCCATACCATGTACCCGTACTCTGCGTTGGTGAAGTCTCGAGTGCGGATCCGAGTAACACAAAAAGGTCAACACATGAAGAAGAGAGAGCATCATAAATTTGCAGATAGCTTCACACTGTGCAAATGGAGACAGAAGTGCAGTGACCATCCGATGCAATGCAATGATAGCTCGGCAGACGTGCGATGCACGGAAGCAGTCCCTCTCCTTCCTTCCTTTTGAGTGGCCTCCCCACTATCTCTCCCTTTTCTCCTCGTTTCCCCCCCTTGGCGAAACGGCCAATTCCGAATAGATTGGTCCAATCCCATCTCCAATTACATGGCACTGGAGATGGAAAACTGGTTCACAAAGCCGGAGTCGTGCGATCCGTCCGGCTCTTATTGGTCGTCGCCGCACGCGACTCGCGATCGGCCCTACAGCCCCCCGTCCATCACGACTTTCTACGCCACAATAATTTCCCCTCGCCCCCCGACTTCCGTGGGAAGAAAGAAGACCGGAGTTCTTGCTTTCGCCAGTCTTTTTCTCCCGCCGGGAAGTTCCGTATGACTTCGCACGACCGCGATTGTCGCGGCGCACGTCCTTATAGATTTCGAACGTTCGGCAGCATCGGATGATGGTCAGATTTCCGGAGTTCAAGATAAGAGCGAAAAGGGTCAAAATCAAAAGTCGCCGTGAATCTCCTATATGACCGGAAAAGACAAGCCGGTCAGCGACCTGTGGAGTCCATGGTGATGAATTATAAAACCAAAGTAGGGTTATCATTTGAGGCTACGCTTGGATGGCGATGGTTGCGGCAAAGAGACGTTGTCGGAAAGGCCTTCTTAGCTTTTCTTCTTCCTCCTCTTTGTTTTTTCCCTTCCTCATGGCCATCTCTGCATGCATGGCCGAAACACAATCATGCGCCATCAACCCTTCCCTTTCTTTACACTTGTTTGGACGCCATGAGGACGTAGCAAGAGAAGGATCAGAAACCTCCTCCGTTTGCTACTTGAAAAGCAAAAGTGACTTGAAGAGATGGCAGAAGATTTATCTCTTAGACCGTAGAAGATGCACATTCACATCATGGCCAAGGGCATGATTCGATAAAAGAGAAAAGAAAAAGTAGTAGAGTTTATGGAAGAAAAACTATGATATTTTATGGTTTTAAACTCTATATGAATGCTCCATTCAAAAACCTAAACTTATGTGTGAAGAGAAACGATGCGCAACCCATGAGCAATTAAGATTGCTAATTCGACCCGACAATGGCAAATGCTTTTTTTTTTGGTAGGAAAAATCCAATCAATCCCAAGTACCCTAACCATTTTCCTTTTGTTTTGTTGCCTTCTTTCTTATACCCTTTAGAATGAAGCATGTTGCAAGATCATCCATCAAATAGAATTTGGAATATATGGCCGAACACATCGATTACCTCAGATCCGAGCCAATCGCACATATCTCTAATTTTGTCCTGACTATCGGGACGTGATGATGTAGGGCCTTCGGATTGCACAAAAGGAATGACCACTTGCGCAATGGATGAACATTAAGGGAAAAGATAACGCAATCAACTCAAAGAACAGATAGACCCCATTAACAGAGTGGTGATAATAGTTCTTGCGAGTCGTCTTCCCTCGTCAACAAGTTCCATGCGATTTCACATGACCTCGGACGTGACCGTGCGTGTCTTTATAGGTTTTCGAACAATTTGATGTCAAATCGAGGTCGAATATCATTAGTGGGGAATTAGCGGAAAGTCGAAATGGAAAGCTACTCGACAAACCTGTATGACCGGAAATTATGTCAGCCGAGAATCGAAATTTAGTTGTGGCGGTGGGAGGCTTACGGCACGCGCGCAAGCAAGCAACCCCAATGAGTTCCTGGCGATATATCTTTAAACCGAGCAGGTTATAATTTGAAGCTACAGTTAAGATGGCGAGTGCTGTGGTAAAGAGACGTTGTCGGAAAGGCCTTAGGCTTTTGTTTCTTTTTTCTCATGGCTCTTTCTGCATGCATGGCGAAGCACAATCATGCGCCATCACCTTCCCTTCTTTACACCTGTTTGGATGCGATGAGGACGTAGTTGAAAGAAGGAACAAAAGCCTACTTTCTTTGCTACTCGAAAGAGCTAAGTAGCATGGAAATAGCAGAGAACATCTCTCAGGACCATGCAAAGATGCACATTGCACACCATCTCCAAAGGCATAGCTCAACAAAGAGAGAAAAAAGAAAAAGAAAAAGTACAGCTCGTGGAAGAAGAACAGCGCAAGAGTTTATCCCTTGACCCCATTAGCCATCATTGTAAAAACAACAACAAAAATATATTCCACTTCCCCATCAGAGATAAAGGGGTATCATTCTCTTTTCGGCAGCATCATTTTCTCCAGCATCATTCTCTTTTTTCTCCCCATCACTTGTCGGCTATGTCAAGTTACTAAACTTTGGAAAACTTAAAACCTACATGGATAAAAGGAAAATCATGTGTATATAAAGAGCACATTCATGTAGCACACGCAAAATAAATCGAGAAAAAAGATGGATCCAATAGCATCATAAATTGTTCAATGCAAATGCTTAAACTTAATTATGAGTAATATAAGTAGCGGGAGACCCTACACACAAACAAAAGTGAGATAATTTTAACAATAGAGATTCAAACAGACATTAAGTAGAGGGAAACCTCTTCGTTTCAGTCGGAAAATCCGATCGATTCTGAGAACCCCCAACTTCTTCTTCTTCTTTTTTCGGTGCATACCCATTAGATTGAAGCATGGCGCTAGATCATCCATCAAAACCTCAGATCCGAGCAGCCACACATAACTCAAATTTTGTCCCGACTCTAGGAACACAGTAAGGTGGGGACCCTTGGATGTCCCAAAGGAATGACCATTGCACATTGAGTGAAAACTAGAAGGAAAATAGAGAGAGCTAAAGCACCAATCAACTCGAAGCGCAGAGAATCATCCATCAGGACTTAAGAGAACGGAGATGATAGTCATCAAGATTGAGCCCCAACTCTGCCAAAGCAGATCAGTGCCCTTCTTATGGTTCATGGGGCTCCATGCGAGAGCAAAATTTGTTTGATGGTCGCCCTGCGAAGTTTTATAGGACCACTGCCAACTGTTCTAAAAGTTTAAGCCGTTAGGTGAATGCGTGGATTTATATTTAAGTACTTTCACACTCACCCTTATGCTTAGTCTGGTCTTTTGCCAGTACAAAGCTTGAAAATATTTTTTGGGGAAGCAGAATAGGGGCATGGGAAGATTTGAACTCAGGATCTCCTGTTCTGATACCATGTGAAGTTTTGTAGGACCACTGCCAACTGTCCTAAAAGTTTAAATCGTTAGGTGAAGGCGTGGATTTATATTAAAGTACTTTCATAGCCCCGTGCTTCGTAACTGTACGACGAGATAAGGGCAGGGCCAGGGCACCTCTCCACATGCATTACTGGCCATTTAGCGGCCACAGAGCACATGTGCTCGGTTGTTTATGGGCTGAAAACGAGATAACGTGAAGCCGTATTCATCTCTTGAAGCATTAGTGTCCTCTTCCTAAGCGTGACTTATTCCTCTATGCTGCCGTTGCTGATTAACACGGATCGAACGATGAAATTACATTATCGCATCTTGTACACATCTTTGCGCTGGCTTAACTATGCAGCTAGTAAGCATGGGGGAGGCAATCGACTATGTCTGATAGCGTCTCGTAAGTGCCTCTATGAGAGCTAAATTGCACTATCGCGTCGGTTTATTTGTTTGGGAGTGGAGGTCGTTGTAAGTTGTGACTGCAGTGGCTAAAGACTCTCGACTTTGGAGAGGAGATAAAAACGTCTCGTTTTTATTAAAATTAGTCACGAGGCGATCCGATGAGTCGAGCCAGTGACTGACAGTATCGATCGAAACTCTGAGAGTGTCTCCTCTTTCATCTCCTTTTGCAATTCAGGTCTCTGAAATTTCAAAGAAAACGACGTTCTTAAAGCTCTGTGAAGACGCGATGATCGTGCATAAAAATGACCCGCCAGAACCCAAAGGAACGGGAAGAAGCCAAAGACTAGGGACCTGCCCTAGAGGCAACTTGTCAGGCCCTTCCCTAGTCAGCAGTAGTAGCTATCTCATGACAGCATCAAGGCGTAGCGCGAGGCTCGTGCTCCGGATCGTCGCGAACGTGAAATCCAAGACGACACCGACGCGACAGGAGCCGCAGGTACACCCCAAGAACGACGCGAGACGAGCGACCCAAGAATGACGGCAGATGGTGAAATCTTGGACAGATAGGAGAAGCCCGATCCGACCCGTCAAATCCGCCATTAACGGATCTTAAAGCTTCCTCGGCCCCGCCCCACTCCCTGACCCCCTAGATCGGACCCCACTTCACTGACGACAGGACACCGACCCAATGGACGGAACGAGATCGCGAAATTAAAACGTGTCTGATCGATCATCCCCGCTTTTCCTTTCCAAATTCTTTTGTGGGTGGGCTGTCAACAAAGCAATAAGGACGGTGACCCGAAACCTCTGACTGTGGGTGGAGACATAGTTGAAGATGCAAGATCGTAATTGGATTTCGGGGTGGAGACGACGCATCCGTTGTGGCCCTGGGCAGCTCGACGGAGTCAAGATTCTCAGGCTTGGCTTGTCCGTTTGTGCGTTACTCTCTCTCTCTCTCTCTCCTACTGGCCAAAGAAGAAGCAATCCCTCTCTTGTCCACGCAATTTGCCTTTTGCTCCTCCTCTTTAAATTCCATCAGCCCTTTTCCCGTCATTTGCAAAACATACATTGCATCTAATTATGTCGAGACTAATAAAAGACCGAACTAATCATCATTCGAGAGGATCGAAACTACATACAGAATCGTTCGTCGGTCCGCCCGGATCGGATTTCCGTTATCCCAATCATGGCGAAGATGGGTTTGTCCAAGCACGAATGAACGTTCGCTTCGTTTTCGAAACATTGCAAGCCGAAGCCCACTCCCCATCCCTTTCCTGTTCTTTAATCTTGTGCAAGCTAAGCTTGACTTTGTTGAGCTTTGTGGGTCACGACTATTCACTTTCGATCCCTTTTGTGCACCTTTCTTTCTTTCTTTATGTTTTTTGGGTGCTCATGGGTCAAGTCGATCGGCTAGGGAATTCCTTAGACTAATTAGGACTCGATTATCAATGGACGGACACCTGAATCCGACGTGGCATACTGATCTCGTACGAAAAATGATTAAGGAACATGCCCGTCTTAGAAATTCAACCAATCTCTGTCGAAGGACGATTTGTCAATCGCTAATGGGGTCAAAGGATTTGATTTAGATTTAAATTTAGATTTAGATTTAGATTTAGATTGGAAGTAAAGGGATATGATGCACTGTAGACATGAGAATCAACATGATTAGTATTTTCCCCGCTCTTTCTAGCTTGTAATATTTGATAATTCGAGCATAAATTGCAAATGATTATCTCCCGAATTACGTGGCAGTGAACGAGAAAAAAATAAAACCATGTCGAGAAAAATTAAACATAATATCGATTTTTTTAAAATTAGAATTTTCTTTTTCTCTATATATCAAACAATGAAACACCTACTTTTACGAAACGAGTTTCCACGGGAAGTTTTCGTGATGAAATGAAATGAAATCAATTTCATCGATATGTTCAAACCCTTATAATAAAATTAACCTCGAAGACTGAAAACGACATCTATGCTCCAGTGAAAAACTTATTGAAACAATTCCAATTTGCCTAGCAATCGAGAAAGTTAGAGAACTCATTTCCCTGGAAATAAAAACTCAGTTGATTGAATAGCACAAACCTACAACAAGGTAGAGGACTTCATTCGACAAAATCAAAGTTAGAGGACCAAATTGCGCCACCGCCGAAGTTTGGGAGGACTAAACATGTATAGAATTCTATAATTTATCAAGATGAACCGATTCAGTTAATCACTAATTTAGATAATCTCACTCGAATCTGTCTAGAATGCACACTGAAATCTCGTGCAGATATTGCAAAGCATAGGATTCCGAGCAAATAGCCCGAAAAGAGATTATGAAAATCTAGGGAACAGGAACAGCAACACAAGTGGACAAAGCAATTAGGATTGGCATCGAAAATTGATTTCGTGAAGAAAACAGGGTTTACAATCAGTCAGTGGAATTGAATCCGGCTTTATCTGCGAAGGTGATTGACATTGTCTTTAGAAAGGGACAACGTCAAAGATTCGATTTGATTCGTTGAACATATCTTAAAGGGTGAAGTCAGCATTCAATAGAACTCTTCTTATCCAGCAATAGTCCCTGTGTGTATTTGATCAATTGGTCTCTTCCCTCGCATTTCAACGTGTCGAGTGCAAACGAATGAATAATTACAGAAATTATCGAAATAGTTTTGAATCTATTCCATACTTATGTTAATTCAGTGATGAACTTTTCAATCAAATTTAATTTTATCTATTTAATCATTTCAACTAATTTTAGTTAGAAATTATCGACGTGGACCTTGTCCATCTTACATGACATGAACGATATTAACATGAACAATTTGTATAGTTTTTTTTATATAATGTATGTTACTTTATTTATTCTTCTCTTTCCATTTTTTTCTTTCTTTCACAGGCTCTCGTCAGCCTCGAGCGAGGATCACCCTTGTTGAATCTGGTGAGGGTTGACCTTGCCGAACTTGTCAGCTTGAGGCAAGCTTAGCAAGTTCGACCCTCATTGGCCATCTTCAAGGTCTAGCTTTTGGCAAAGGAGAGAGAGAGAGAGAGAGAGAGAGAGAGAGAGAGAGATACAAAAAATAAAAAATAAAAAATTGCAAAGATGATTAATATTAGTTAGGGTGAGCATGGTCCCGGTCCAATTCTATAACTGGGTTTGGCTAATTTTGAGCAATTCTTAGTTATCCAAATTGAGACCGGTCCAGTGTTCGGTTCTGCACAAGGACCGGAACCCGACTGACTAGACCTGTGAGCCTTAATCTTCCTTTCTTTTTGTTTTTTGTTTCGCTTCCATCTGGCACCGTGACTCCCCTCCCGCTAGTCCGGAGCACTCTATGAGCCCTTAGATCTCCCTTATCAGCAAGCTTGACTCCTCTAAGAATCTAGAGCTCCCCGCGAGCTCATGGTGCTTCGAGGGGGACAAATCCCTTGTGCCTAGGCCCCCAAAACCATCGACCAGATCATTAACCCTTTCCTTCCCTGAAATTGTCCTCGGCACGGCTCTCTTGAAGATCCCTTTACCCCAAGGACGGGTATGGGCAAGAGGCTTGGCCAGTTTTCTTATTGAGGAAACCTGTATTTGCCCATTAATCATCTAAAAGAAAGGCTACAGTCAGCCCCGGCCCAATCCGGGGACCAAATGAACTCCGGTCTAGTTCCCGACATGGACAAGGTCGATTCTGAGGCGGGAGTCAATCTCGGTCACCCCTAAATGGACGGCTAACATTTACATCGACGATTTTCAATTGATAAATTATCAAACGGTTTATAATTAAATTAATTAAAGAAAGTTGAAAATGACACGAGTACAACAAATAGGACTTTCTTTTTTTAAATACCGACTGATCAATGACCCGCCAGTGTTAATGGTTGGGAGCATGGAATGTGTTGCAGCTCCAACTCTGTTTCATAATTGCATTCCTCATCGAGCGCCGAGAAACTCAGTCAGCAAAACGAATATAATACATCAAACTTCGAATTCGCACTCCTTTGAAGAGGAATCTTCGCCCGCTTCCCCACAAACCAAAATAATTAAACAAAGATAAAGTAAAATAAACATTACAAAAAGAAAGGAAGAAGAATAGGAAAGAGGTTTCATGTACCTCCAACTAGGGCTTCCATCATTAACAAGCTCCTTAATTTATAATTTGTCAGCTAAGAACAACTAATGGTTAGAGAAGAAAATGAAAATTTGTGGGGAATGAAATTTTTTGAACCCGTAGAATACGTTATCTAGTAATACGGTGATGAGAAATGAACAGTATCATATCCGACATGTGTCTAACCCGATATTAGAAGTATATGACATGAGAATCTGCTTTTGTTCTCGCATCGATAGGAGAATGCGAGGTTTTGTTTAATCGGTCGTGCTGAGCAGTGAAGTGGCGCGATCGTATTGGGCGGCGATAGATGCTTTGCTCGAGGGGGATTGGTCTTATCTTAATATGGCTCGGATTATTCATTTCGGCCATAAAGCCAAAGGCGACATGCCTTCGAGCTCAAGGGAGCACTTATAGTATTGCCTGCTCCGGTATGGAAAGTTGGGGTTGCTAAAAAGAATGTTTTACCAACAATAAAATAAAACAAAATGGGGAAAAAAGGTTTTTTTTTTCGTGGGCCTTTCCCTTAATGTTGTAGCAAAGTCTAACTCATCTTCATCTCCATTTTAGATGGGGGAACAAAGGAGGTCTTGGTCTTGACAAAAACTATATTTATATGTACAGAAAATGTGATTCCTGAACTTTGACATAACCTATAATGTCGCTCAACATGCTCTGATGTCAGGAAAAGGGGTAGTTGAAGAATAAAGAGTAACAATTATGCTATCCCAAGAACAAAATGGCTCACCCAGGTCATGCATATAGAGACTGCCTTGATCCATAAGTATTGGTCTGATATGTAATATTGTCCTTAGTTCTTTAATTGATTTAATGTACTCCATAAACCCTAAACTACATAAAGACGGTTAAAAATTCGAGGACTACATTAAACATTAGATCGGAGTTCATGGACCAAATCGAATAACTTAAAAGTCAAGAGACAACACGACATATTGAATTAAAGTTTAAAAATTATTTGTATAAGGTTTCTCTTTTTATGGGTCCTCGAGCTATCTTCTTTGTAAGTATCAAAGAGTTTATCAATCTGGGTCTGCTGGAATTATTAAGAAAAGTAACAGGCCACAAGAGAGGAACAACGATAGACAACAAAGAACTAACCTTATTCTGTCAAATGCCACATTTGATCGTAACTCTTTTTTGAAATCGGATAGAGCCGACTCGTCGCGTTCTCTCATTGAAAAAGAGTCTTGTCCATTGAGATTACACAGTAGATAGACTCTTAAAGTTGGATTGGCACACATTCGAGAGAATTAAAAAATCAGAGTGCCAGAGCACCTAATGTTTCAAATTAATTTGAAAGAGTTAAAAAAGAGAGAGAGAGAAGACCAAAGCCCATCGTTATCCAAAGAGAACAGTGCGTGGCACCATGGTAAATACCGCGAAAGGGAGAGGTCAATCATTGACGAGGGGGCAACGCCAACTACCGAAGTCATCATCAGCGGAGCGGACCAGTGCCACTCGTACACCTCGCCCGCACCCGAACACAGCCCCCCGGTTCCGTAACCGACAAAACGGACGGACGAACGAAAAACTGCAAGAAAAAAAAAATTTGGAGGAGGAGGAATTACGAGGCGCCCACTCACTACTTTCACTTTCACACTCGACTAGCCGCCAGTGGCATCGACCGTAATTTCGTCCCGAAAATCGGGGCTCTTTCCCAACCCCTAAAGCCCCACCTTCCTCCCTCGTTAAATATGGCGCACTTTAGCACGGAGAATGCTCCATGCTCCCACAGCACACACAGTGATTGCGAGAGCTGAAAGCAGAGGGCGAGCGAGAGGGAGAGAGAGAAGCAGAGTCAGTGAAGCGTAAGCAAAGCTCGCCTTCGCGTCATCCTTCTTCTCCTTCTTCTTCATCATCTTCTTTCCCCTCGCGCTGCTCTCTCCGCGCGCGCCGCACTCGCTGGCGTCGCCCTTCCTCCCCCTCCGCTTCCTTTGCGTTCCTGCGTGCGCCTCTGCTCGAGCTTCGGTGTTTAATCGGGAGGGCGGAAATGGAGCTCATCGACGACATGTACGGCATCCGAACTTTCGGCTTCGTGTAGAGCCTTTCGACCGAGGCTCTCCATCGAGCTGCCGTCGCCCTCTCGCTGGTTTCTTCTCCCTCCGAGAGCTTCGCCGGTGCGTCTTATGGCTTTCTGGAGACTGATCGCCGTGAACTTGGATCCCGACCGGAAGAGGAGCGGCGGGTTGAGGACGAAGCAGGCCGGAAGAGGATCGTGTCGCGGGAGTTAGGCCTGCAGCCGAGCCGCGGAAATGCGCAGTGTCCTGCACGGATAGTATTGTTCGTTGTTTTGCTCCTACTTTGCCCTAATTGCCGGTGCATGGTTCTGGATTTGTTGAGTTCGTGTTATCGTGAGTTTCTCGAGTTTGGAGGTTTTTTTTCTTCTTCTTTTTGGGGCTCGAGGCGATGGGCTACCTGTTGAAAGAGGCGCTGAAGACCTTGTGCGATGTGAATCAGTGGACGTATGCCGTGTTTTGGAAGATCGGCCACCAAAATCCCAAGTGAGTTCGTCGTTATGAAAAATTCTCCTGTTCCTTTTCTTGTTTGTCTTGCGAGAAAGCAGAGGAAGCCAAAAGCCACTTATAAAACTTGTTACCGCAATTAATGCTTTTAGGAGTTTGTGTTAATGTATGTATGTTTGCTGGAAGGTTTGCCTCTGAAGGACAAGACATTCCATTACTCGGATTCTTTGTATAGATGGAACAAATTACAGTTTCAGTCTGTGTCTGCTTAAATAGATCGTAAATGGAATGGTTTTTTGCTTGTTTAAGAAATCCACAGACTTTGAAATGTTGCCCTTTTGGGGTTTTTAGCTGATGTAGGCTCTAGGATGCTCTTTTATGCGACGTGTGATTTTTTTTCCCTGAGTTTTGTCCAGAGCCTTGTTTGTTTGCAATTGATGTTTGTTGTTTGTTTTCTGTTCCTGCAATACTGATTAATTCAGTTCAGTTTGTTTCTTTCTTTGCCATACCCACCAAATTAGTCTCCGCCTTCTGCTCGGCAACGCAATTCTTATGCTTACATTCAGTTAGAGATAAATCAGCTCAAATAAGCGAGAACGACTTTGAAAAGCATTAGGAAAAATGGCAGCTTGTGATGTTTGACAAGAATTACTTTTGGTTATTCGAGTCTTCAAATGCTTCACTGAATGATTCTTGCACTGCCCCTTTGCTCTACACAGATAGATATTTTGCCAATCCACGTCGGATGTTCAATGTTAGCTCAAACTTATTTGCCCTCTTATGACCTGCTGCACCTGGAGAGCAACCCTAACATGATATTTGGTTTCTTCTTTCATCACTGCTGCTAAGCAAAAATGAAGCAAAGTCTGAGTCAATTGTCCTTTTCTTCCTCCTTTCCTTCTTGACATGTAAATGATCTATAAGCCCTTCAACTGAATCTTCCACACGCTGCTGTCCACTTTGCACAGAACTTGATAGTTGCTTCTTTTAGCAAAAGGAGGTCCTAATTGTAGCATTAAGTTTTGGAGCTGTTTGGTGTCATCCATGCTGAAATACATAATGTTGCCATGGCAGGCTGTTGATTTGGGAAGAGTGTTACTACGAGCCCATGACATTTTCTCTTCCTCCCCAAGTTTCTGGCTCTGGTACTTCTGAAGAGCCATCCGGAGGTTGGGAAGCTAAAGATCGAGTTCAAATGCTTATCGAAAGAATGATGACCAAAGCTCAAATTAATGTTGTCGGTGAAGGGTACGCTAACTCTTTCTCTTCCTTCTTTTGCCCTATTTAATTTTGAGTAGCCTGTTGCATGAAATACAATATCTCTTCTCTTGCTCCAGAATAATTGGCCGGGCTGCATTCACAGGAGATCATGAATGGATTGTTTCAACAAGTTATGGTGGACATGGCCATCCACCTGAGGTATGTTTTCCATCTTTGCAGGGGCTCAAACATATATCAGTGTGTCCACGAAATTTTAGGTTTAATTCTCCGTTTAATTTGTAAAACCACTTGAAGAGGTGAATCCTGGTTTTTTAAATCTTTTGCCAAGGATAAATCATCTTGGGGTTCTTCAGCTGAGCATAAATGGTCTTAAAATAGGATGAATGAAAATATTATCAGATGAAATATAGGTGCCTTTATTTCTCATCTCTTCAGTAGTTAGGCTTCAGGAGCAAAGTAACGTCAGCGTTCAAAGTGCTGACTGATATTTGAGCCTTTTTTTTAATCTGATCTTTTGTTTGTATTTATGCTTTTAGGTTGTAAACGAGGTCCATCACCAATTCTCTGCTGGCATACAGGTTTCCAATATCCTCATTTGTTTGCTTTGATTTGTATCGGATGCTCTTGTTTCATGTATTGATGTCATGCTTTTTGCAGACAGTTGCAGTTATTCCTGTTCCACTTCATGGTGTTGTGCAACTTGGCTCTTCTGTAGCTGTAAGTGATTCCTTTGCAGATTATCTAATCTAGGTGGAATGTCGGAAGTATAGTTGTAATTAGTCTCTTTGCCATTAAAGTTGGAGTTACATGATAATACGTATGATGCGAGTGTGTTTTGCAAGTACTTTTCCTTTCTTAGTCAAAGCGTATTTCAAGTACTTTATTTGAAAGATTTTGATGTGCAAGCAGTTTAAACCATATCTATCTCTGTCTCACTTTCATTCTCTGGCTAGTTTTATGTTGGGAACTTGTAGTTTTAGTATTGGTTCCTGAATGCAGTCATGTTGAGAAATGGACATACCTTTCTTGGTGGGATCGTGCATTCACTAAAAACCCCAGCTTTGTAACAATAGAGAGCATATTCAGCGAGGAGAGTTCTATATCGGTGTTGCTTTGCGGTGGCATAATTCATTGTGCTTTATACCATAAGTTAGATTCTAACGAAAAATCTTAACAAATATGCACTTTGATCAGCTTTTTATTGGATGTGCCCAAGCATCAGCTTAAGCATCTTTTATTTGTGTTATAGCTAAAGTATTGTAATTTGTGATGTATTCATTTAACTTCTTGTCCATGCTGCTGCAGATCATGGAGCACATGGGGTTTGTAAATGATGTAAGGAGCTTGATCCTGCAAGTGGCCTGCATCCCTGGTGCTCTATTTTCTAGGAGTTCTGCTGGAAAAGCTGGGATGTTAGGCTATTCTGGAACGCTCACTGCCGATCCTCCTGGAAATTGTCAAGTGATTGGCTCGGAATCTCTGATGACTAACAGCTACAAAGATATGAGCAACTCTTCTTACACTTCAGGGCTTGTTGGGCGATCTTCTGCACTAATTACTAACCCGGTGGATAATCTGCAGACTGCTGCATCTACATTACTTGCACTTGAAAAGGCCTCGTCCCTAGCTGAATTCTGTAGTCACCCCTCCAAACCTTGTTGTGCGTCGCTCAAGAAGACTAGCCTTTCTCCCAGGGGCGAAGTAGATTCGGGGCTACCCAGAGCTGAAGTTATTCCTGCGAATCTTGATGCGTGGCTGAACCAGCATGCTGTTGCATGCAATTTGGGGAATGAAAAAAGAGGTCAGACTGCTCTTGGTCCAACGCATGGTACATGCAGCATCTTTGAGCCTATCATAAAGAAGATGTCAGCAGGTGTTGTGCCCCAAAAACCTGACAATAAGTGGACTAGTTTTTTAAATAGCACTGTCACCGCTCAACCTGGAAGAAATGGATGTTCAATTGGTGACCCATGCAAAACTTCTGATGCCAGTCAGTTGCTTGAAAATGCTAAGCTGCTTCATGAAGTAACTCGTCCTCCTAGATCAATTTCTGTTGCTTGCTCCCTTTCTGAATCTGTCTCCAGAAATCTGGTTGGTAATGCATCATTTAACGATGGTGATTTTGCTAAATTAGAGGGCATTCCACTGTTTAATTTGTCAGAACAATTGCTTTCTGGAGCCTCTGGCCAGAGAAATCCTCTAATGAGCATGAAGCATGCTCAGACTGAATTGCCTTCTAAGAAACAGAGGATAATTGATAATTATTCGCGACAAGTCATGCCACCAAACTATTTGAATGCATCTTTGATTGAGCAGAAGCCTGGGTGGGCTCATGCATCCGAGAAGGTAGAGGGTGGAAGTCAAAAAGTGATTTCTACATGTAACGCGTATGAAAATGCGTCTGTCCAACAATTAGTAAGGAATGATCTTTTTGATATTTTCGGAGCAGACATGACAGATAATATTATTGATGGTGACTTAGAAAGTTTGCTGACTGATGGGCCCCATTTTGATGCGCGTAAGTCAGGTGCAGAAGCTTCATCTGTTGTGAACATGCAGGAAGCACAGACAGACTTAGGTTCACTTAGTGAAGTGGTCTCAGAAAGTGGGATCTTCTCCGCGACAGCCGTTGATAATCTTTTAGATGCTGTTGTTTCTGGGACTCGCCGTACTTCAAAGCCGAGCTCTGATGACAATGTTTCGTGTAAGACGTCAGTGACAAGAATCAGTAGCTCTTCTGTTCCCAGTAGTTCTTCCTTGAATAACAATTTCAATGTGCTAAATCAAGAGCACAAGGACTCCTTTGGCATTCAGAAGTCTTTTGTAAAAGCTGGAGTGTCTAGTTCTGGTTCATTGAAGTCTGGCTGTAGCAAGAATGGAGTGGAGGAAACGTGCTCCTTGAGCAACTCCTTTTATGGATCACATATTAGCTCTTGGGTTGACCAAGGTCACAGTGTAAAACAAGATAACAATGCTTCAACTGGGCATTCCAAAAGGCATGATGGGATGATCAAATCCAATCGGAAGAGGCTAAAACCTGGTGAAAATCCAAGACCGAGGCCAAAGGACCGGCAATTGATCCAAGATCGGGTGAAAGAGCTGCGAGAAATTGTGCCAAATGGATCAAAAGTAATTTCCTTTCTTCTGTTGTCTCATTTGCCATCTTAACTAATATTCAAATATTGATAACTTGTTTTTCCTTTCCCTCTTGCATTCAACAGTGTAGCATTGATGCACTGTTAGAACGTACTATCAAACATATGTTGTTCTTGCAAAGTGTTTCAAAGCATGCCGACAAGCTAAAACAAATTGGGAAATCCAAAGTATGTACTCTCTCTCTCTCTCTCTAGTACTTATGCTTGCAAGATCATCCATACACATTTCAAAAGAACAATGTTTAGCTGAAGTTAAATCAGTAAAGCTTGTGTTGCCATGCTTATGATAGGAGTTACATGAACTAGAGATGCTAAAATTCTGAACACGATTTAAGTCTTCTTTTGCTAGTTTTACCAGGTGGCATTGATATCTCACGCTATAGAATTGTGAAATTGACTTTGGTTCTTATCTTTTAGATCGTCAATGAGGAAGGTAGATTTCTCTTGAAAGACAATTTTGAGCGAGGAGCAACTTGGGCGTACGAAATTGGTTCACAGTCAATGGTCCACCCCATCATAGTCGAGGATCTGAATCCACCCCGTCAAATGATTGTGGAGGTAGATGTCGTGTCATGCAAAGTAAGCTCTATCTTGGGTTTTTTTAACCCGTCTTTATTGAAGTTGTTTTTCTGGTCACAGATGCTTTGTGAAGAGCGAGGTTTATTTTTGGAAATAGCTGACATGATAAGAGGATTAGGATTGACCATCTTGAAGGGGGTGATGGAAACTCGCAATGACAGGATCTGGGCTCGTTTCGCTGTAGAGGTAACGTCTGAGAGATCTTTGCATCTTTTTTTTTTCCATCGACAATATATTAAGCCTCGAATTTTGGTTTTTAAGATAGTCGCTAGCTCATACTTCAGTATTTCAGATGGTCTTCTTTTTGTTCTGAGCACTTGGATTAATATTGGGCCGAAGAAAGAACAACCGGTTGGATTAACATCCCCCTTGGCACATCTTGAAAACAAAATGAAACACGGCAAAGAACGAACGAAAATCAAATGATAGAGGACTTCGGTTTCTGATGTGGAGGCCAGCTCTGTGTCAAGCACATGCTTAAGTGCGCAGGCTTCTGCGTAGGGAACTATGCTAGATATAGTGACATTATGTTTTCAATTTTGTACAGGCTGACAGGGATGTTACGAGGGTGGAGATATTTATGTCACTGGTACGCCTTCTTGAGGAAACCATGGAGAGCAGTCCGTCGGTCGCTAATGCCACTGATGGCAAAATTCCGGTGGTGTGCCAGCCCCTCGCTCAAGCAGCCTCCATACCTGTGATGGGCGGTCACAATGTTTTGCAGTGAAAGCCTTGCCCTTGCTCGCGATTTGCCGCCTCCTGGACATGTCGAGAGTGAGCCTTGCTATGGCTTGCTATGACTGACATCGACTCCAGTCTCGAACCGTCAGGTGGTGCCGCCGACCTCGACGAGCTCGTCACGTCTCTCGAATCATGTTTCCCCTTCGGAGAATCCGTTTCATCATGATGATATGAGCCTACACAGATCGATCAACCAGCGTAGGTGATATGCGAATTAAGCCGAGATAAGAATGCTGCGAGCTTTTTTCATGTAACCCGTTGATATGATATGCGGGAGGTTTGAGGAATCAAAGAGTCGTGTTCAGAGATGTATAGAGAACGTGTAGTGCGGCTGGTCAATGTGTTTCTTGCTTCTCATAGCGCTTGCTTAGATTAGCACGACGACCGAACCGTTCCAAGTCAAAGGAGGCATACTAGACTCGTGTCCAAATACTGGAATCAAACCCGTTTTCGATCAGCGGGCGAATTGACTTGAATCATTATAAAATTATAGAGTCCCAAAACTTCCGCACGTGGATCATCGCTCAGTCGGCCAGCCAACCGTTTTCGTGTCGGCTTCCCTGAAGCTAATCATAGACCCCCATTTTAATCCCAGCGACGCGACATTGGCGTCCTGCAAATGGCGGCTACGCGCATTACCCTCGGAAGTTTCCTGTGGATATATCCTCCTCCCTTCCAAATTCTCGTCTTTGGTCCCCCTGAGCAAGACCCGCAGTTCGGCGAGCATTCCTGCGTGGTCGTCGCGATTCTCGTTTAGTATTGAAATTCTCGTGTGCCGATGCGAATCTTAGGAACAATTGCCAAATAAGTTCTAAACTTTTTGTTACTTTGTCGATTCAGTCCTAAATTTTTTTTATGCCAAATAAGTCCTAAATTTTTTGCAACTTTACCGATTAAGTCCTTCCGGCGGATTTTGGCCGGAGAATATTGACGTGGCGACGACGTGGTACGATCGGAGCTCGCCGGCGACGATGTGGCGGCCCCATCGGTGATAGGGCGGCGGCCAAGCCCCCAACCCTGCCGGCGTCCAGATCTGGACGCCGGAGGGGCAGGGCGAGGGTCGCCGTCCCTGCTTTGGGGCCGACGACCCTCACCTCCCCTAGCTGCGATCTGCAACTGGGCTAGCTCGTTCGGCCCTCGCCAAATGGGGGCTGCCCTCGCCACTGGCTAGCGAGGGCTAGGCGAGGCTCGCCTCGCCCAGCTGCAAATCGCTGCTGGGGGAGGCGAGGGTCGCCAACCCTCAAGCAGGGCCGGCGGCCAAAGGTGGAGGGTAGCCCTCCCTTTTCTTTTTGAATTTTTGAATTCTTTTGCCATGTGGCCGCCACGTCGTCGCCAGCAAGCTCCGGTCGCGCCACGTCAGCATTCTCCGGCCAAAATTCGCTGGAAGGACTTAATCAGCAAAGTTGCAAAAGGTTTAGGACTTATTTGGTATAAAAAAAGGTTTAGGACTAAATCAGCAAAGTAGCAAAAGGTTTATGACTTATTTGGCAATTGTCCCGCGAATCCCATGACGGCGATCCTCATGTCATAGATCACTTGACCATCCGATTACTAGCGAGTCACTCGCTGGAAAGATCTGTTAATTAAAAGTTATCGTCCTCATCTTGATTGCTAAGCTGGCGACTGGCACTTCTTCCTTTCGTGCCCAGGAATAAGCAATTGCTAATAGGATTCTTATCCTATTAAAGAGCTTCCGCGTTGGGATAGGTTGTCGCTTTAATGCACGGGGAAAGACTAGATTAAATCGTCGCCACCATAACTATAGAATCCAGCGCCATCTTAAAAACGAGACTTATACATTAATCCGTAGAATGTAAATCTTGACATACCAAAATAGCTTCCACTCCCGTCATGTCATGTTGGGTGTGGCAATCTTTCCAATTAAGAAAAACCATATGCACATTCCAAAAAACGAAGAGCGCCAAGCACAATTTAATATCGATTTTATTCACTTTTCATGTAGAAAATGAGAGATTTCGATCGTCGTAACCTGCCAAATTTGTCGGGATAGGCTACCGAAGCACTAACAAGAACGCATGGACGTCCCTTCTCACGATCACATGTGGAGCTGGCAAAGGAGGGTGGGGGCTCCCTGCGACGATTAATGAAAGTCGTGTGAGATGGATTAAGGCAGACCGAGTCCTGGCTTGCGTGCGTGCCTTGCGTTTCTCAAAAGATCCTCACTCAGTCAAAAAGCCGAACGCGTCCAACTTTGACTTGACCCCTCTCTCTCCTCTTTCGTACACTGATATCACACACTCCCTTTCCGCCCTCCCTCTTTCTTTCCCCTATAAAAGCAACCTTCCTCCCCTTGACTCTGAAACCCAAAAAGAAAGAACAACACCCACAAAAAAAAAAAAAAGGAAGCACAATTGAGAGAGCTCCACCGTCTTCTTCTCCTTCGCTCGATCAATCAAGAATCTTTGCTCTCTCTGTCTCTGTCTCTGTCTCTCAAGTCTCAACCCAGAAGCCGTCACAGAGACGACGATGTTCCCCATACCCAAAGTCGACGACCCGACCTCTGGACCCGTCGTGATCCGCGAGGTCTGGGCCCACAACCTCGCGTCCGAGTTCGACCTCATCCGTGGCGTCATCGACTCCCACCCCTTCATCTCCATGGACACCGAGTTCCCCGGCGTCGTCTTCCGCCCCCCTCCTCCCCCCAAGGCAGGCCCCCGCGGCGGCTGCTACCTCCGCCTCCGCCCCTCCGACCACTACCGCCTCCTCAAGTCCAACGTCGACGCGCTCAGCCTCATCCAGGTCGGCCTCACCTTCTCCGACTCCGACGGCAACCTCCCGGACCTCGGCTCCTCCGGCGCCTGCCGCTACATCTGGGAGTTCAACTTCCGGGACTTCGACGTCTCCCGCGACGCCCACGCCCCGGACTCGATCGAGCTCCTGCGCCGCCAGGGGATCGACTTCGAGCGGAACCGGGCGGAGGGGATCGACTCGGCCCTGTTCGCGGAGCTGATGATGTCGTCCGGCCTGCTGTGCAACGACTCGGTGAGCTGGGTCACGTTCCACAGCGCCTACGACTTCGGGTACCTGGTCAAGATCCTGACCCAGCGGAGCCTGCCCAACCGGCTCGGCGAGTTCCTGGACCTCCTCCGGGTCTTCTTCGGGAGCCGGGTGTACGACGTGAAGCACATGACCCGCTTCTGCAACAGCCTCTACGGGGGGCTGGACCGGGTCGCCAGGGCTCTGGAGGTGGACCGGGCGGTCGGGAAGTGCCACCAGGCCGGTTCCGACAGCCTCCTGACGTGGCACGCGTTCCGGAAGATGTGGGACGTCTACTTCGTGCGGGATGGGCCGGAGAAGCACGCCGGCGTCTTGTATGGGCTGGAGGCCTATTGATGACCCATGATTAAAAAAATAAAAAAAGAAGAATAAAAAACAATTCTTTTGATTATTTATCTTATCTTGATGATGAAATCTGTTCTGGGTGTCTTGCAAAATTCGTTCTTGATTCGTATAGTCCACGACAAAGTAGGGAATACATAGCCAAATCCAAATGCAAATCCATTCTCGAGTCCGCACTCCTCTTTTGGCCCCGGGGCTTTATCCTCCAGGAAGAATCCCAACCTACGTAGATTTGTGGCCAAGGCATATTGGCGTGGAAGGAAGGGCCTCGTTCAAAACTTCAATGCATCGTCACTGGGACAATTGTCGATTCAGTCCTAAATTTTTTACTACTTTGTCAATTTAGCCCAAAATCTTTTTTTATGCCAAATAAGTCCTAAACCTTTTGCAACTTTACCGGTTAAGTCCTTCCAACAAATTTTGGCCGGAAAATACCTACGTGGTGATGACGTGGCTCGCCGGACCTCGCTGATGATGACGTGACGATGACTGGACCCAAAAAAAAAATTCCTTATTTTTCTTAAGAAGATATACTTGGCCAGCGAGGGCGGGGGAGGCCCTCGCCGGCCACCGGCGAGGGGGCAAGCTTTACCCCTACTTGCAGATCTGCAAAGCAGCGCAGGGGTGAGCTGCTCGCCCCTGCGTTTTCTTTTGCAGGGGGGATGAGCTTGAGCTCGCCCCTGCCCCGCCCTCGAGCTCCCTTGCATCGCGAGGGAAGGGAGCTTGCAGATCTGCAAGCTCCCATGCGGTGCAGGGTGTTGGGAGAACAATAACAACCCGAACAATATCGGATTAATGCAGCGGAATAAATAATCTCCCCTCTTGTGCAAACCTAATAGGAAACGATATAATAGAGCAATATAGAAATCAAGCACCTACTAACACAATGCAATTTTTAACGTGGAAAACCTCCTCGGTGTGAGGAATAAAAAACCACGGGACTAGAGTCCACCCAAAAAATCTTCACTATCAACAAAATTGGGTGAACAAAGTTCTTCTCTAGCAAATACTAGAGGTTCATAGCCGCAACAACATCAAGAATACCATTCTTGGTAATACACATAAACTTCACGAGAGATCAAGAATAAATCTCACAAAAAACGTAGGTTCAATTCAACCCATGAAAAACCTGATGTAGGGAGCTTCAAGCAAAAACCAAACTGATCAGATTCGAGAAGGATGTCCACAAACACGCTGACAAAATCAGCTCAATTGGATCACGTATCGACCTTCGACGCCAGTTTGATGATAACAGATACCGCTCTCTTTTTCAGATTTTCTGCTCTCTTTTTCTCTCGTTATTTGCGTATCGACCACGTTCTTCTTTTTAGGCGGCTACTATCTTAAAGATAGTGGAAACCCTATTTCTCCATATCATATGGACTCAAGCTTTGGGCTTGCAATTCATTGGGCTTTCTCCACATGGGAGTGAACCCAGCCAACACAGGGGAGGGAGTCGGGCGAGGGAGCTCCTCGCCGGCAAGCTCCCTCCTCCGCCCATCTCTCGCCGCCGCCGCCTCCACCATGGCCGTCCACTCTCCGAACAGTAGCTAGGGTTTATGGGGCTAGCATGAAGGGGGAAGGAGGGAGGAGGAAGACGATGAATAGTGCCTTCGGGAGAAAACGAATTTTAGCCAAAACGACGTCATTTTTGTCACGTCGCCGCCACATCATCACCGATGATCGCCGGTCACGCCACGTCGTCGCCACGTTGGCATTTTCCGGCCAAAATCTGTCGGAAGGACTTAATCGGCAAAGTTGTAAAAGGTTTAGGACTTATTTGACATAAAAAAAAAAGGTTTAGGACTGAATCGGCAAAGTAACAAAAGGTTTAGGACTTATTTGGCAATTGTCCCCATCATCACTCATAGATTCGTGGATAGATTTAGGAATCGATCTTTGATTTGTGCAATGACACGGCAAGCGTATGAGCCACCTCGACTTTTCACATTTGGGTCGATGGGAGGCTTTCCATTAGAACTGTAGAGGAACTTGCCAGCACATATGCTAATGTCATTAAACAACCTTCGAACGTCGACGTAGGTGTCTGATATAGGACCGCTTGAGATGATGTCACGTCTGCAGAGAGGTATTAAAGCCGTTTAAGATCATCTAAGCTAACATGCTTGCACACATGCCATGTACACTCTATCGTCACCCAACAACTAAATGTAGAGATGTTGTCGTTTTTGTTGCAAAAGTGAGCCATGTTCACAAAATCACTCGCGACAATTTATTTAACGAATGGCTCGCATTGAGCAAAACTTAGAAAGTTCATATACTTGTTTTTTTCGAGAAGTCCATGAAATATCTTTAAAAAAATGTGAATGACTCAATATGAATGGAAAAACTTTGCAAATGGTCATTTGTTGATTTTGGACATGAAGTGAGTGACAAGAAATTCAAAAGTAAGGGTATTAGAGGCAATTGCGACTAGCCACTTAAATTGCAGGTAAGTAAATATCAAGTTGAAATGTGAAAGGATGTTAGATTTATCCTTTTTGTCAGAGTAACATTTGATTGATTTTAACAGAAATAAAAGAGAGAAACAGGGCAGCCCAATTGCAAAACCAAGACGGATCCTAGAAAGCTTCAAAATGAGATAAAATTTAAATAACAAGATAAAACATCTAAACAAGGTTAATGATCACACACTTGAAGAGCAGAGTTTTCGCTTGTTTAAGCCAAAATCAGCAGTTGATCATCGATTTCATTTTTAGTAATAAGTACACGTTGAGATCTCCAATTGCTGATATGACTTTGCTTTTTGGCAGTGCGTACAAAGGTTTGGCATCCTCAACACCATTGTTGTTCAAATTAACAAGATTGAGCCAACACAGATTTGGTACCGATGAGAGCGAAACCTTTGCAAGAAGCTCCTTCGATCTCCTTCAATACTCGACTAGCACACCAATGAAACGCGAGGGAAGTGGAATTCTGGAATCATACATGCAAAAAATCCCAAATCTAGAGTTCTTTAGTTGATTATGTGATCCTTTTATAATGAACACACTTAGGGTATTCATAACCCTTTATAGATGGTTGCATATGACGATTACGTACAACGGTCACTGAATTTGAATAGAAAAAGGACGTCCTAATCCTATTGGTAAGTTACATGATCTCCTATTATCTAGCAACATTTATCCACAAGAAGTTATAAAAATTCTAATAGCGAAAACAAGCATAACTACTAGTAGATGCATTTTTTGTATCAATAGTCACTGTCGATGACTTAATCTATCAAGTTCCTTAGTTTTGATGAAGAACTCTTGTCAATAACTGTCCAGATATTGATGACTTCCTTAACAAGTTATCAATTTATTTCGAGTTATTAATTGTTCAGTTCACTATTCATCAAGCTTTGTTTTCATCCATTAAATGTGATACTTATCGATAAACACTAAAAGTTGATCATTTTATGATGTTAGCATATGCCTCCATTCAATCATTCAATTCTTTAAAATTATATTATTAGGAGTTATTATATATCCCTGATTAATGATAAATTTGATTTTTCCCTGCCAAATTGATTCTTAAATTGTTATCTTTAAAATAAAATACACACACAATTAGTTGTGTTTTGGTTCTATGAGTGGTGCCACTTACATCATTTTTTGTTTATCAAATCTTCCTTATTTGGAATAACTTGGGCTTTAGTTAATATTAATTATCACCATCAATTCGAAAATTTTACCCATCTTATTAATGTCGAACGAGTAAACTTGAGTGTCTGTAACCCAATCCTTGTGCCTATAATTTTGGCAGACGTTAAGGATGAACAAATGTAAGACTAGTTGAGCATCATTTTTACCACATTTATCTCAATGTTTTCATTAAGGTCACGTTCATCTTAACTCGTAATTTTCCTTTAGAGTCACATTTTTTGTAAAGTATTCATGTGGTCCTTTATCTGTCTTTTGACAATCGCTTATAGTTAGACAATCTCGTTGTCAATTGCAATAAATTGGCAAAGTCATGGCCTTTAAAAATTTCTTGTAGGTTAAATTTCAATCCAACAAAAGCCAAATTTGTGAATTGTTTATGTGGGAGCGAAGTGATGTATCTATGTTTTTGCCTTCTTAAACCGAGCAATAAGTTGATCGCCGATGCACTGTTAAAAATCTAGCCAAATCACCAAACCCATATTTCGGGTATCGTTCTATGAAATTGATAATATAATTGTCTCTGTGTCTCCGCCCAATTACACATTTCATTAGGTGGTATATAGTGTACCAAGCGAACGAAATTTTTGACAAAGACAGAAAAGGAAATAACTTAAGTATTGAAAACTCATTTGCCCTATTTTCCCCACAATGAGCTATAAATCAACTGACGTAAAAAGTGAATCTATTCTCATTGAAAGTGCCTAGCAAACGACTCTATAGCCCTCCGCAAAGGACCCTTCTTGATAACTTCCTTTAATGTCGATCAGATTTCTTGAATTAAGGCCGACACGTGTCATGCGCTTTGAACCTGACTTCAAGAGCACCTGCATGCTCGATCTGCTCCTGACTCTCGATGCTAAAATTCCCAAATCTGAAACGTCTGACACGGCAATTCCTTTTCAATCCCAACCCTCAGAAACGCATAAAGGTCATTGATAGACTGGAAATGCAAATGAGTCAATGTGACTAGAGCATAAAAAATGAAAGAACAAACACTAGAACAAGCTGAAAACGTATAAATGCAGATGAACCGATAACTTGAACAGTGATTACATATGCATCAAGGGAGGAACGTGATTTCACAGACATGCACGTGAGAAAGATCCATGTACCCATGTACAGTAGTATTATTAACACGGTTACTTCAATCTGAAAAATAAAAGTATATATGCATTTTGATCCCAAGCCCTAACAATGAGTATACTATCTCCTGTGTCCAGAGCAAAGCACGAACGGGCTCAGGTTCACGTAAAGCAACTCACGATGCCGATCCGGGACTCCTCCTTGTTCATCTTCTTGGAGATGACGTCGTTCCAGATCTCGGAGAAAGCCCGGGATATGACATCGTGGTGGGCTGGGGAGTTGAGCTGCAAGAAGCAGTTGTGGAGCTCCCGGAGGTCGCTCTTCGAGTGGATCTCCTTCTCGAACACCATCTGCAGCATCGACAGCTTGAAGTCCTCATATGGGTCCTCCGACTCCTTGGCCATCGCCAGGCTGTCGGTTATCTTCCTGCATGGGCTCACCACGCGTATCATGTCCGCCGTCAGCCCGCCGTCCTGATGGTCGGCTCTGGGAGAAAGGCGCAGTGGCGTCGCAGTGTGGAGGGACAACCTGGCGGAATCGTAGTTGTCTTCGAACGCGAAGAAGCCCGGGAATTCCTGGAGGGAGACATGATCGGGGCGGGGGCGGGTGGCTTTGGAGGCGTTTGGCCTGGTACAGCCACAGGCGAGGTTGGCTAGGAAGGTGGGGAAGGAGAGCTTCTTCTTCTTCCTCCTCCTCCTCTTGGAAGCCATTGATGACGAGACCGCCTGTTGTTACTCGTCGAAAGGGCACTTGTTTAACATTGGAGTATGTATTCAGGACAAAATTGTAGGTAAATGGGAGGAGTTCGAAAGGGATTAGGTTCTTTAAGAGGCTGTTGATACGAGTCGTTATCTGTGTTGTTGTTGAGTTGAGACACGGAAGATGGATGGAGTCTTGGCGGCAGATAGGGTCACGTAACTTGACCCGTGCAGTAAATTGTAAGAGAGTTCATGCCTTTGAGTGGTGTAAGTGTGACGTTCCAAGAAACCAGAATTCCCTGCACTAAGAATTTCTAGCATTGGGATCGACACTTCATCTTCGAATTGAATTGCGTAAACCTGAAAAAAAAAAAATCCCGCATTAGAAATGACTCCGTATGACCAAATCCAATGGCAGAATAGTTTTCTCAATCCGTGTGATTCTCCATTTCGAGTACTTTAAGGATTTCATACTTCGGCATATGACGGATTTTCGAACTGCATCAACCAACGAGGTTCGTGACATTTCGAACCAAACCGAAACCAGCGATGTTGATTAGCCTTTCGCACCCTTCTTTATCTTGGTTTGCATAATCCTTATTTCCTCGATGAACTGAACCGACCCACCCTGCGAATGCAACCGGCAGTAAACTGTTGGCCGAACATAGCATTTCAGGATTCGGCCTCTACAAAAAAACGTCCCGTTTGAATTTAACTTCAATCGGGTGGTTCATATCGATGAAACTCGGCATAGATCCATCTCGCTTCAATAGTACGGGTCCGGTCCGGTCCAGTCAGGCCGTGAATTGGGATGTATGAATGGATTAGAGCAGGCGAAATCCAAAGACGGGTGATATCTGATTAGCGGGGTCTAATCTCGTTCGTATCTCACTGTCTTCCTTGCGGTTGGGATTGTTATTTGAATGTAGATTGCAGCTACGAACTGGGATTTGGTTAGAAATGATGGGAGTTGCACGAGATGACTTCCAAGCCATGTTCTTAATCTTTAATCGGTGGTTACGCATTATAGAGTTTGGACTGTGACGCCTAACCCGAAGATCAAAGTCATTGATAATTCACTAACCAAACGTCACTAATTAATCTGCAGTCATATAAATTATTCAACTCGTGATTTTCTCTTCTTCTTTTTTGTAGAAACAAAGTTGGTATAGACCAGGCCGTGCCCAACGTGCTTATACTTTATAGAAAACGCAAATTTATTTTCATTTTATGTGAAATTGACATTGCGACGACGATTATTTTGCGAAAAATGGATTTCTAGGGTTTGACGATCACGTTAGTCAACATTTGTCCCACGACGTCGTCTTTGCCCCTGTGGAAAGCGCACATGCTAACCGCCAATTAAGATATGCCAAGTGGATTAATTTCTCAAATCTTTATTAATTCTGCTTATATACGGTACGATGATTTGGTGACTGCCGGCGTAGGTGTAACAACGTTGTCGTCTTGATGTTCGATGCATCAACGGTAGAATTAGTCCCATTTTGGAAGTAGTCTCTTGCACGAAATTGCGTTTTCAGCACGAGTTAGAGATAATAGTTACATTGGATCGAGAGAAACTTTGCCACTTTAGGTTTTGCGACCTCGAAATGTCGTCGATAAGCGTGCTTAGGGCTGCTGACCAAAGATTTAAAGCCATTAACTTTTGAACAAGAGTAAAAACTCAATCGACTTATCGATGGAAATATTAAGTCTTTGTTTGCAACTATTAAAATTTTTAAAAATGTCAAAATTAAAAATTAGTCAGACTGTAAAAACTATAGGAATTCTATGGGCGAATTTAAAAAGGTCAAACACGTATGCTCGCTACATATCTGACTAATAGAAAAGTAGAGGTTTACTAACATAGACCGAATAAATCGTGGCATTGTATCTTATTGGTCATCTATTTGAAAAACACGTACCGCCTACCTTAATATTCAGATCTCAATAATCGTTAATACATTAAAATCTCCTAAGAGAAATGAGCGATTTACCTTCCATTTAAAGGCGAACTATCCACGTCATATCGAAAGTGATAAAATCCTTTGCAATTAGATGCATTCTAAAATTGTTTCGTGTAGGCGGACTTATCATTAGTAATAATAGAAAGAAGCTATTAAAGGATGAGGGCGAAAGATGTGTGCTTATCAACACTCTCGCCCGTACGCATATACAAAGACCGCGAAACGTTGTATACGTACGAGAGAGGGGAAAGAGAATACGTATAGACTCAAAATCAAAGAAGATTTGTTCACTTCAATTGCAATTTCGAGTTGCATGAGTGCGGGATCCTCTAAAACCAGCCTACACCACCAAAATCTAAAGCTAGAAGAACTCCAAAAGATAATTAAGAACAAGTATTTGCACTCGGTAAAAAGATCAAAGCCATGATCGAATTACCAAATTGCTCCTCAGTGTTGGCCCCCAATAGGGGCAGCGTCAGCGTCACATCTCCGGGGTATGTACAGACGACTAGAAGCCCCGATGGCGCATCTGTGGCGCTCAGCACGTCGCGAACGGCAGACGCCCGCACGGAGACGCGCCGCCGCCTTCGCCGTCCTCTTTGGCCTCCTGAAATGCTCCGACCAGCCGCCCCAAGGCCCGGCTTATTGTCGCCGCCATGAGCCTGTTGATGAACTCAAGACAGGCGTCGGTTGGGGCCCGCGACCCCCGCAGGAACCGCCGGAGGAGTAGCCTCTTGGACCGGAACCTCGGAGGAGGGACCGGGGTCGCGAGCAGGGTCGCGAGCGCGAGCCTCCTCACGATGCCGCCGGCAAGCCGGGGGCCGGGATCCGGCCGGCGGCCGGGCTGGCGCCGTTGGCGGAGGTACGTGCAGAGCGGGCACGTGCATGGGAACTCTAGCAGGTCGTGCAGCGAAGTGTATTCATGGGGTGGTGGCGATGCCCTTCTGTCCGGTCTCCTGCTTAAGCTCTCGGAAGACTGAGACGAAACGGCGCTGGTCTGGTTGTTGCTTGGTGACGAAGAATCCGTCGCCATTGTTGTGCTGCTACTGAAGAGGAGGAAGAAGAAGGAGGAGAAGGAGAAGAATCATGGGATTCTCAATCTGATCCAGATTGGTTTCGGAACGTGAGGATAAAAGGCGGGAGACGATTTTATAATGGGGATTGGAAGATCATGGGAATCAGAAAGTTCGCAAGGATAAATGAGAGAGAAGGATAGTCTACATGGATTCTGATTCATTCTCTCATCGAAATCAAATATTTCTTTCTTTCTTTTAAATTCTTTGGATTTTCGATGTGGATGATAAGTGTGGTTCGATTTTGAAAGTTACACTAAATTGCTAATCAACTCAAAGCAATTCCGCCCTCCGCGATGGAACCTCACCTTCCCTCAAAGCTCACTACCCCTCTGCTCCAATCCCAAACTCATGTCCCCCTAACCAGTGAGCACCTTCCTTCCTTCTTCTTGCTGTCCGGCCTCTCCATGTCCGTCGGCTTCAAGACCCTCCTAAGAAGTGGGATCCCCTCCGTAGGAAACGAGCAGGCCAAAAGGGTCGGTTCGGAGTCCAGTCTTCCTGTCCCGGTTCGCTACGACTGAGTTCGAGATCGTTCGCATCTGGGGGGCTCGAGTCGTTGATGCTGGACGCGGCGAGAGGGTCGACTCTGAACACGGTAGGGTGAGGACGGAGCATGAGCCAGGCGCTGGCCGAGAGGGTTTCCCCCGACTTCCACGAAAGTCTCTTCTCTCTTCAATCTTTCCCGGGGCTGTGCAAGTGGTCGACGCTTGGAAGACGAACTGCTATTTTGGGTTTCGGTATCGGTCAGCTACTGAGGTGAAGAAGGAAAGCATTCCATCATGCGGTCACAGACTCCGCAAGGATGATGAACAGCGCATGGTCATAAGCAGAACATAGCCCGGATCCATTGTTGTTCCGAACGCCTCCTTTATTGCTCGATAAATTCATTTTTCCCACCGCAACGGGTCGTTCTCTTGCGAGTTGTAATTTAGAAGGAAAGTAGATTGCAGGATGTATCAATCAAAGAAGAGAAGTTCGGGATCATGAGGTGATCTTCTGTCTAATAATGAAATCTCGGGAAAACAAGAACTTCGTGCATCGCATGTGTCTGAACCCCGGTGCATGAGAGACTAGAGCTCATAAACAATGGCACTCCATGAGCATCGAGCCGACGAGCCAAAGCTTCGCCGGCCGTCATGTCCCCTGAAAATCCTAGACTCGAACCCTCATAAAGATGAGAACCGCCATTAGGTCCACTAGCAACAAACTGAATGTCGAACTCCGCAACTCCAACCCTTTTGTCCTCGCTAATTAGGTCTTCCACCGGATCACATTGCTGCGAAACGCATCGACTTGTGCCTCCAGTCAGATCCGATACTTCCGAGACGGCGAAGGAGTGAAGCTCCATCCCCGCCACATTCCCGCCTTTTACTGTAGAACTAGACCACGGTGCTGTCGAGGGAGAAGACGTGCTTGTACGGCGGCTGAGACGATGACGACGGTTGAAGGAGAGAGAGAGAGAGAGAGAGAGAGAGAGAGAGAGAGAGACGTCGGACATCTAGACTCGCCGCCGGTACTCTCCCTTTGAAAGCATAATTATATCAGGAGCGAAACATCAAAACGCTAGAGAGATTTGCAGCTGAGGCTGAAGCTCAATTGTACCGAGCACCAAATCGTCCTTCCACGGTAATGATGTCCACCTCCACCTCCACCTCCACCTCCACCTCCTAATACCTCATGTCACTAGAGTTGACCGAAAACCTTAGTGGCCCTCGTCGAGATGGTGGTGCTTCCGGGGCAGACATCGGCAGAGTCGCCATGGACAGTTCGTTATTGAGCGAGTCTGAGCATTATGGACTTCTTTGTCTTCCGTTATAGGCATATTTGTAGAAACAATTGGCTTGATTGCATGGATCTTCACATGATTTACTATTGGAAATTTCAAAACATAGAGATAATTGTGAATTTTTCTATACATTTTTCTATGTATATGGGAAAGAGTATATGCAAGCTTTAGTAGATGACTATTTAAGGAAATTGATCCCGTTCAATTGACGAGCCGACGATGATAATGACATGTCGACGACATTGTTGAAGGAAGAGAGGGATGCGAGAGACACAAGAACTCGCTGTGATGAAAATATCCGATGGGCAATTGCGTCGCAATTCGGCATTTTGGGGAGGTAAAGAGAACCAGGAAGGGGTGAGTGGGCTGATAGACTTTAAGTAATGGTGAGCAAAAAATTTGAATTGGATTAGGGTTTGATATGATCTAATTACTTAAAAGGAAAATAACATATTTGATCAATATCATCCGAAGAATTAACAAATTTTAATACCCCTGTGATTTCAGAAAAAATTCGAATGTTAACATATAAATCGAATGTTATCCTCAATCGCGTCAACACAGATGCGACAAAACAACAACAATTTGGAAGAAAAAAGAAGATTTGAAGATAAACAGGGGATACATTTTTTTTTGTGGGTTAGAATATAATGTGCATATTCTTTAATTGTTAAGTCACACCGAACAATAATATGAGACGTGTTAGAAGAAAATGTATTAGTCTTATTTAATAGTCATATTTATAGTTTTCTGGTTATGATTGTTAGTAATGCTAAGGATTAGATTGTTCTTCACAGTCTAACTTAGAAATTTCTAAGGGCCATATTTTTCTAACTGTAGTTGGAGGTAAAGTCATCTGGTCGATGGTTTTTGCATACGCATCAGAGCTCGAATATAAATGATATTCATAACTTGTAATTCACTAAATAAATGATATCCATAACTTGTGATCTACCAATCAAAATTATGATAGGAGGAAATTGGACAATATAGCCGATTCCCTAATCCCTAGAACTTTGACCTTTACCCAACCCTTTTAGGAACTTTTTTTTTTGTCGGAAAGTTATAATATCATTGCTAGCCCACAAAGGGGGCACCATTAGTCGCAAAGTCTAAACATAGTAGTGAAAATAAAGGCTGAGGAGGAGAATGAACCCAATTGCTAGGAAGGGAATTGGCTCGGTGGGCTTTAGCGACCCAATCCGCGGCCTTGTTGTTATCCCTCGATTCGTAGGAGACAGAGACGTCACTTAGCTCGGCCAAGATACTAGTGCAGTTGGCGACAATGGGTTGGGCTGGCCAAGGAGGTACTTTACGGCCTGATAAGCTCTCCACCAAAGATAAGCTATCTGAAGAGATGTCCACGTGCAGATCAGTTTCGTCTAAGACTTGCTGTTGGAGTTCCGTTCGTGTATAACCCATACATCTTCTCTCTGTTACCCACAATAGAGCTTCTCTCACTGCTAGGGTTTCTGCAACCCAGGCAGACGTAGCACGGATCGCCCGTGTAAAGCCGGCGACGAGAAGGCCAGCAGAGTTCCTCCCAACACCTGCGATCGATCCCTCCTGCGTCGAGTCACACCACGATGCGTCCACGTTTATCTTCAGCGCCTGGGGTTCGGGAGGTCTCCACCTCGTCGAACTGTTGAGGTGAGTCTGCATTCGGCTAATTCCATTCCTCCCCTTGTCGATCCATTTTGTACAGAGATCTGTAACTATTCTTGCTTCTGATAGGGTGTTGGTCGGTTCCGGTGTTCGCCCTTTGAAGATTGCTGAGTTGCGGGTCTTCCAAATCTGCCATAGGGTAGCAGCGAAAAGGGCCTTTGAGTTTAAGCTTGCTCTTGAGGTGAGATTTTCTAACATCCACTTGTCGATGCGAGTTATACTTGCTGGGTTTGTGTCGGCTTTACACTCAGGGGCTAACCATAGCGGTTTAGTCCAGTTGCAGAGAATGAAGATGTGTTCCATTGTTTCTGGAGCTTGGCCGCAGATATGACAGGTAGAGTCCTGTAACATTTGTCTTCTGTACAGATTTTCCTTTGTTGGGAGGGAATTGTTGCATATACTCTGATATATATCTATATATCTGAAGCGGAAGTGATCGTTCTACGAAGATCCGTGAGTTGCGAATTGCTGACCTCAACCCCCAATCGAACCTGTGATTGGTAATCTTGGTATGAACGCGACCTGTTGACGAACCTGTGTCAACCAATCAACACTATAACGCCACGAACAAGAGAATTCGCGATCTTGCTCGATAAGTTAAATTCGATCGCCACAAGGAAACCTTGATAAGATCTATTCCTCAAAAGAACTCAAAGAAGGAAAACATTTCTGTGTAAAATTATGTCTGTCTCTTGAGAAACCTATAAGCAACCTTATATAGGGTGCTAACCCTAATCCTAACCCTACTAGGATTAGAATTACAAAAATAACCCTAATTAATATAAATTCGTCCAAAATGGAAAAAAGGCCTAAAAGTCTATCTAAACGACTTCAAATCGCTAAAACATATCATCAATCACTACTAAAGTAGTGAGTATTGATCAATGGCCCATTTCCAAGCGTCTATCCAAATTTGAGTCAATTCGGAGTTCGTCAACTTGAAACCTCTTCAGAATTCGCTAGAGTAAAAGTAATCATGTTGCATCAAAGAATTTCAGCATCTTCAAATCTTGAATCCGAATTGTCTCCATGCCAAATATCTTGAATCATGATGCCGATAGCTTGTTTGAATTCCTTTGCTCTCGCTCGAGTGATCGGGCCTGGCGGATAGACAACGGGTCCCTAGCACCTCCTCCTCGATAGGGTTCGATGTCCTCATCATTCCCTCCCCCGTGCAAAGGATTTGCCCTCAAATCAGCGTCTGCATAAAAAAGAGTCAAATCAGAAACATTGAAAGTAGCACTAATACCATATTCACCTGGAAGGTCGATCTTATAAGCATTATCGTTGACTCTTTCCAACACCATGAATGGTCCATCCCCTGCGGTAGTAATTTAGACCGTCGCTGTTTGGGAAAACGCTCTGTGCGCATATGAACCCAAACCCAATCGCCGGGCTCAAACACTACTTTCTTGCGCCCTTTATTAGCTTGCTTTTCATACTGCTTTATCTTGTGCTCAATATTCATTCGCGTCTTCTCGTGCAAGGTCTTCACAAAGTCGTCTTAGCACCATCTAAATCCACACGCTCATCAATAGGCAAATGGTTAAATCTAACGGAGTTAAGGGATTAAAACCATAGACAACCTCAAACGGTGTGAATTTAGTAGCAGAATGCACGCTCCTATTATAAGCAAACTCAACATGTGGTAAACAATCTTCCCAAGACTTAATGTTCTTTTTAATGATAGCACGCAACAATGTCCCTAAAGTCCTGTTAACTACTTCAGTCTGACCATCAGTCTGTGGATGACAAGTAGTAGAAAATAAAAGTTGTGTACCTAACTTCTTCCACAATGTCTTCCAAAAGTAGCTAAGAAATTTAGAATCTCGATCAGAAACAATAGACCTAGGCATGCCGTGCAAACGTACAACCTCACGAAAGAACAATTCAGCAACATGCGACGCATCATCAGATTTATGACATGGTATAAAATGAGCCATCTTTGAAAATCGATCAACAACCACAAAAATAGAATCCCTTCCATGCTTAGACCTAGGCAATCCTAATACAAAATCCATAGAGATGTCAACCCACGGATGCGTCGGAATAGGCAAAGGTGTATACAAACCATGTGGTTTAGTAGTAGACTTAGCCTGCTTACATGTAATACATCTCTCACAAATTCGTGTAACATCTCGTTTCATGTGTGGCCAATAAAAATGTTCATGTACACTTCATAAGTTTTATTGATTCCAAAATGCCCCATTAATCCACCATTATGTGCCTCTTGCACTAACAATTCACACAAAGAGCATCTAGGCATACACAACTTATTTTCACAAAAGAGATATCCATCATGCCTATAAAACTTTCAAATGCAACATGCTCACAAGCGTCAAATACTCTCCCAAAATCATCATCGTCGGTGTATAAACCTTTGATATGCTCAAAACATAAATACTTTGCTCCTAAAATAGTTAGAATTGTATACTTTCGAGAAAGTGCATCGGTTACCACATTTCCTTACCCTTTTTGTACTTGATTACATATGGAAAAGTCTCAATGAACTCCATCCATTTGGCATGTCTTTTGTTTAATTTTTGCTACCCCTTCAAGTACTTTAAAGTCTCGTGGTCAGTGTGGATCACAAACTCCTTTGGCCATAAGCAATGTTGCCAAGTCTCCAAAGCTCGCACCAAAGCATACATCTCATTATCATAAGTTGGATAATTCAATGTTGCTTCACTTAACTTCTCGCTGAAATATGCTAGGGAACATCCTCCTTGCATCAGCACAGCTCCAATTCTTGTACCAGAAGCATCGCATTCTATCTCAAAAGTAGTACTGAAATTCGGTAAAGATAATAAAAGAGCATTAGTCAACTTATCCTTTAACAGATTGAATGATCTCTTTTGCTCTTCTCCCCGTGTGAAACTCACGTGCTTCTTGATAACCTCGGTTAAAGGTGCGGCGATGGTGCTGAAATCTTTCACAAATCTACGATAGAAACTGGCTAAACCATGAAAACTGCGCACCTCTCCTACTGTCTTAGGCGTCGGCCATTCACGGATTGCTTTTACCTTTTCTTCATCAACCTGTATTCCATCAGCACCAACAACAAGCCTAGAAATACTAATTTGTCAGTTACAAAACAACACTTCTTTTAGTTAGCATATAGTTGTTCAGCCCTTAAAACCTGCAAAACAGCTCGCACATACTTAACATGGTCATCAATGCTTCAACTATATATCAAGATATCATCAAAATAGACAACAACAAATCGACCAATAAACGCACGCAAAACATGATTCATAAGTCGCATGAATGTACTAGGTGCATTAGTTAAACCAAATGGCATGACTAACCACTCATACAACCCGTACTTGGTCTTAAATGCAGTTTTTCATTCATCCCCCTCTTTCATCCTAATCTGATGATAACCACTTTTCAGATCAATTTTAGTAAATATGCAAGCTCCATGCAATTCATCCAACATGTCATCTAGCCTAGGAATAGGATGTCGATACTTTACCGTTATATTATTGATTGCTCGACAATTAATACACATTCGCCAAGACCCATCCTTCTTTGGCACCAACAAAACAGGAACATCGCATGGGCTAAGAGATTCCCTCACATATCCTTTTTGTAGCAATTCGCTAACTTGCCGTTGGAGTTCCTTTGTCTCTTCTGGATTACTTCGATATGCTGGTCGGTTAGGCAATGGTGCACCAGGAATCAAATCGATTTGATGCTCTATGCCTCGAATCGGTGGTAAACCTCCAGGAATCTCATCAGGAAAGACATTTTCAAATTCCTGTAACAAAGACATGACAGAACTTGGCAAATTTGGGTCAAGTGCATTAGTAGTAAGTAGTGCCTCCTTGTACAAAAGTACAAGTATCGGTCAGTCCAGAACCAAAGCTCTCCTCACTTCGCTCGATTTTGCATAGAAATTATTTTCTCTCTTTTCTTTTTTCTCTCCTTTTCCCTCGGTTTTTACCACTCCACTCTCTTTTTTCTCTCCTTTTGCTTGCGTTTCAAAATTTCCACGCAACCCCTCAATTTTATCACTTTTTTTTCTCTCTCAACCTCACGTTGTAGTTTCAATTGATCTTAATACACCTCAGTAGGTGTCATTGGTACCAACGTGTAAGTCTTCTGATTCATTACCAATGAATATCGGTTAGTGTACCCATCATGATGTACCTTTCGATCATATTGCCATGGCCTACCAAGTAAAAGATGCCCCGCTTGCATAGGTACAACATCACACACCACCTCATCCTTGTATCGCCCTATTTCAAATGAAATGCGGACTTGCTTTGATACTTTTACTTCCCCACGTGTAAGATGCTGAAATTCTTTGGTGCAACATGATTACTTTTACTCTAGCGAATTCTGAAGAGGTTTCAAGTTGACGAACTCCGAATTGACTCAAATTTGGTAGACGCTTGGAAACGAGCCATTGATCAATACTCACTACTTTAGTAGTGATTGATGATATGTTATAGCGATTTGAAGTCGTTTAGATAGACTTTTAGGCCTTTTTTCCATTTTCTGACGAACTCAATTACATAAATAAAAAAGAACTAGGACCGAGAAACCCTAAATCAAAGTTTAAATCGCAGCAAGAACAAATTTAGAACCTTGACTCAACTGGTAACAAAACACTAAATCCTAAAAACCTAGTTTTATGAATGAAAAGCAATAAAGTATGATAACTAGACCTTGTAGAACTAGCTCTGATACCAGATGATATATATCTATATATCTGAAGCGGAAGTGATCGTTCTACGAAGATCCGTGAGTTGCGAATTGCTGACCTCAACCCCCAATCGAACCTGTGATTGGTAATCTTGGTATGAACGCGACATGTTGACGAACCTGTGTCAACCAATCAACGCTATAACGCCACGAACAAGAGAATTCGCGATCTTGCTTGATAAGTTAAATTCGATCGCCACAAGGAAACCTTGATAAGATCTATTCCTCAAAAGAACTCAAAGAAGGAAAACATTTTTGTGTAAAATTATGTCTGTCTCTTGAGAAACCTATAAGCAACCTTATATAGGGTGCTAACCCTAATCCTAACCCTACTAGGATTAGAATTACAAAAATAACCTTAATTAATTTAAATTCGTCCAAAATGGAAAAAAGGCCTAAAAGTCTATCTAAATGACTTCAAATCGCTAAAACATATCATCAATCACTACTAAAGTAGTGTGTATTGATCAAAGGCCCGTTTCCAAGCGTCTATCCAAATTTGAGTTAATTCGGAGTTTGTCAACTTGAAACCCCTTTAGAATTCGCTAGAGTAAAAGTAATCATGTTGCGCCAAAGAATTTCAGCATCTTCAAATCTTGAATCCGAATTGTCTCCATGCCAAATATCTTGAATCATGATGCCGATAGCTTGTTTGAATTCCTTTGCTCTCGCTCGAGTGATCGGGCCTGGCGGATAGATCAACGGGTCCCTAGCACCTCCTCCTCGATAGGGTTCGATGTCCTCATCAGTCTGGGCCACCGACAGCTCACCCCTGGAGCCCTTGGGCATGGCTGACAAAGAGGAAAACCACCTTCGCCTGGCTGCGCTGTGTAGGCGGCTGGGAGATCTGTGGTCTGATGAAGACATCACGGACCTAGGGGATGATATTACAGAAGAAGAAAAACAAAAGAGTGAGTTAACTCTCTTTGGCAAGCTATTTTCTAAGCCAAATGTTAACTTCTAGGCTTTTAGCAGTACTATGAAGAGAGCATGGAAAACAGATTCAGTCAAATGTGAGCTAATTGAACTAGGTTTCTTCTCCTTTATATTCAAATCCGGTGAAGAGAAAAGAAGAGTATTAGAATTGGGACCATGATCTTTTATGAGCAATCTATTAGTCCTAAAAGAAGGGGATCCAGACATACCTGAGCATTGTTATGAATTCACACAATATGCTTTCTGGGTACATTTTGTGGGCCTTCCTCGAGCCAGAGTTACTGAAGATGCCATACGTCTGTTAGCTTATAGACTGGGGAAAGTGGAGGAGACTAAAATAGAGGCTAGAAACAATATTTCCCAAAAGAGTGGAAAGGCCAAAGTGTTGTTGAATCTGTCCAATCCGCTCAAAAGTGGAGCTGTGATAAACTGTGGTGGAAAGAAATGGTGGATAGATTATAAGTATGAAAGACTCCCTCACTTTTGCTACTCTTGTGGTCGAATTGGACATTATGCTAACTCTTGTACTGAAATACCTTATGAAGAAACCGAATTAGCTCAGGATCAGCCCGGTCGTTTTGGTTCCTGGTTAAAGGCAGAAATTAGAGAAACCAGCCCTTATTGGAAGACCTTTTATGGGAATCTCGGCCTCTCTGGCCTTGATGATGAGGTCGTCAAGGAAACTCCAACAGAGGTGATTGCAACTTCCATGGAAACAGAAGTAGAAGATCAGAATGCCGTGGCCCTTGTTCCTCCTCAACTTGAAAAGATAGAACAAATGAGCATAATAAGAAGGCACGGCTCAGTTCAATATCCAAAAGTACCTCCATCTCAAGTAAATAATAAGATAATGTCACTAAGTTCAAAGAAAGGAAAGGTGACATACAAAGCTCCAGTAGCCAAAAAACAGAAGAGGGTTGACCCCTATGAGAAGAACACTTCACAGGAACTTCTGGTGAATGAGAACTTACTCTTGGATGCCCCTGTTCAGTCATGGGAAGGGGCGAGTACTTGGGCTTTGGTGGCTAGCCCTAATAAGCCACCAGAGCATAGATAAAGCTTTTGAGCTGGAACTGTCAAGGGCTGGGTACCCTCTTGACAGTCCAGCATCTCAGAGCCTTAGTGGCTCAAGAAAGGCCCAACCTGGTGTTCCTTATGGAGACAAAAAATCAGAATAATGTTATAGAGAGAGTAAGGAACATGATCCATTTCAAAACTTCATTTACGATTTAACCAGTAGGATTAGCTGGTGGACTGGCTCTAATGTGGGATGAGGAGGTCGAGGTGGAAGTGGAAGGAAGTTCTGGGGAGCTCATAAATATAACTTGCAAGGACCTCAACAGTGGCGGTCTTATGAGGATATCCCTTTTACATGCACCAACAAACTTTCAAGAGAGACTGAGACTTTGGCGGACAGTAAAAGAAGCAATATCTCCAACCCACTCCCATGGTTATGCGTAGGAGATTTTAATGAAATACTTTACCATTGGGAAAAGGTTGGGTGCAGAGAGGTGAACCGCTATAGAACCACAGCTTTTCGGGGATTTTTGGATGATTGCTCTTTAATGGATATTGAAAGTAAGGGCTGTGCTTTTACCTGGTCCAACAAACGAGAAGGAAGTGCATTAGTAAAGAAAAGATTGGACAGGGCACTTTGTAATATGGAGTGGAGAGTACAGTATCCTAACGCAATGGCCTTTGCCCTACCGGCAATAGGCTCTGATCATAGCCCAATTGTCTTAGCCCTACACCAAACAGAAAAGAAAGGCCAGAAAATATTTAGATTTGAACCATTCTGGCTTGAAGATCCTGAATGTGAGGAGGTGATAAAGAGAGCGTGGCAGGCAAACAGTCCAAATGCAATCAGTCTTACACAAAAATTAAGACTAGTAGTTGCTGATTTACTCAAATGGAGCAGGAAGAAGTTCCAAAATGCCCAAAAACAAATTAATCATCTACAACTGCGGCTTATGGAGTTGACAAATACATTGAACGGGGAACAAAGCAGGGAGGAAACCAGCGATATTATTAGGAAAATCGAAGAACTCTGGAGGTGAGAAGAGATGTATTAGTACATGAAATCCAGAATAGAATGGTTAAAATGGGGGGATCAAAACACCAAGTACTTTCATGCAACCACAGTTCAGAGAAGGCAGCGAAATAAAATATCTATGTTGTGGCTGGATGATCAAACCTGGTGCAGGGATCCTAAAACTCTTCGGCACCACATATGTGGGTTTTATCAATCTTTATTCACCTCAGTTGGGAGCAGGAACTATCAACCTATTTTGGAACAATGTCAAACGGTGGTTACTGACGAGATGAACGAAAGTTTGACTAAACCAGTTACAAAAGAAGAGGTTAAAGCTGCTGTTTTTCAGCTAGGGGCTACAAAGGCGCCGGGGCCCGATGGGTTAAATGGTATATTCTACCAAAACCATTGGTCTATCATTAATGACGACATATTCAACATGGTGCAGTCTTTCTTCAGGCAAGGTATCTTCGAGCCAGAGCTAAACAGAACACACATTACTCTTATCCCTAAAGTAGCAAACCCTGAGAATATCACCCAATTCAGACCCATCAACCTTTGTAATTTCAGTTATAAAATTATAGCGAAGGTCTTGGCAAACAAGCTAAAACCATGGTTGTCAAGGATAGTTTCTGAACACCAAACAGCCTTTATAAGTGACAGGCAGATCCAAGACAATATTTTTATTGTCCAAGAGGTGATTCATCAGCTAAGGGTAAGAAGGAGGAGGCGTAAATTTCAAGGCATTCTAAAACTAGACATGCAAAAAGCATACGACAGAGTGGAATGGGACTTCCTCTGTGACTATACGCTGAGGTTGGGCTTCCATGAGAAATGGGTTAAATGGATAAAGCAATGCATCTCGTTGGTGTCTTTCAGCATCCTAATTAATGGTGAACCCTCAGCCATCTTCAGACCCACCAGAGGAATTCGGCAAGGGGGTCCCCTTTCCCCCTATCTATTCATTATCATGGCAAATACTTTCTCGACTCTTATGAGCAAAGCCGTACAAGATGGAAGCATAAAGGGTATTCGTCTCAATCCTACATGTCCCACTCTCTCACACCTCCTATTTGCTGATGATGCCATAATCTTTCTAGATGGCACAGTACGAGAAGTACAGAATGTATCTAATGTTTTGAACCAATATTGTTATGCATCGGGAAAAGCTATAAACCTCAACAAGTCAGGAATTTTTATGGGGAGAGACTGCCCTTATACTCTCAAACAGAATCAGGCAGCAGAATTGAGAGTTCCTATCTCAGAAAGTGTAGGCAAATACCTCGGAATTCCGTCAGACTGGGGCAGAACAAAGAAGCAGATGTTTGCTTGGATCCTTGCTAGAGTTGAAAGGAAACTTGAAGGGTGGAAAGAGAAGCTGGTATCAAAAGCAGGCAAAGAAATTCTCATTAAGACAGTCATTCAAGCCATTCCCCAATATGCGATGTCAATCTTTAAAATCCCCATTTCTATTTGTTGTACCATTGAGAAGAGAATAGCTTCCTTTTGGTGGAAGCAGAATGCTGACAGAAGAGGAGTTCATTGGAAGAAATGGGAAGACTTGAAGCGAAGGAAGGATTGTGGTGGACTAGGTTTCAAAGATCTAGTGAATTTTAACAAAGCCATGTTGGGAAAACAGGCTTGGAGGATCGTCAAACAACCGAATGCACTATGGTGTCGGGTGTTGAAAAGCATTTACTATCCTCGAGGGGATTTCTGGGCAGCTAAAAGAGGTACTTGGCCATCGTGGGGATGGCAAAGTCTGTTGATGGGTAGGGATGCAATTGAACCAGCCACTAGATGGGAGGTGGGTGATGGAAAGACAATACGAATTAGAGAGGATGTGTGGCTTCCGTCTGGAAGAATCATAGGCCCAGCAAACAAAGAAGATCCAAGATTGGTGGCTGACTTAATTAATCATAACACAAAGGAGTGGGACACACACAGAGTGAAGGAAATTTTTCCGGCATATGCTGTGAAAGAGATACTAGCTCACCCTCTTAGCCTACACCCTTGCCCAGATAAGCTCGTCTGGACAGCCAACAACTCTGGTTTATACACAGTCAATAGTGGTTACAACAGAATACACAACGCAGCCAACCCCTCCTCTAGACAAAACCCCTCCTCATCCTACCAAACTCCGAGAGAGCTATGGAATGAGATTTGGAAAATCCCTATCTACCCAAAGATAAGATTTTTACTATGGAGTATGATGAGGACATCGAACCCTATCGAGGAGGAGGTGCTAGGGACCCGTTGATCTATCCGCTAGGCTCGATCACTCGAGCGAGAGCAAAGGAATTCAAACAAGCTATCGGCATCATGATTCAAGATATTTGGCATGGAGACAATTCGAATTCAATATTTGAAGATGCTGAAATTCTTTGGCGCAACATGATTACTTTTACTCTAGCAAATTCTAAAGGGGTTTCAAGTTGACGAACTCCGAATTGACTCAAATTTGGATAGACGCTTGGAAACGGGCCATTGATCAATACTCACTACTTTAGTAGTGATTGATGATATGTTTTAGCGATTTGAAGTCGTTTAGATAGACTTTTAGGCCTTTTTTCCATTTTGGACGAATTTAAATTAATTAGGGTTATTTTTGTAATTCTAATCCTAGTAGGGTTAGGATTAGGGTTAGCACCCTATATAAGGTTGCTTATAGGTTTCTCAAGAGACAGACATAATTTTACACAGAAAGGTTTTCCTTCTTTGAGTTCTTTTGAGGAATAGATCTTATCAAGGTTTCCTTGTGGCGATCGAATTTAACTTATCAAGCAAGATCGCGAATTCTCTTGTTCGTGGCGTTATAGCGTTGATTGGTTGACACAGGTTCGTCAACAGGTCGCGTTCATACCAAGATTACCAATCACAGGTTCGATTGGGGGTTGAGGTCAGCAACTCGCAACTCACGGATCTTCGTAGAACGATCACTTCCGCTTCAGATATATAGATATATATCACAGACACTGACTGAAATTCTGGGGAACGTCGAAGGAATTTGGCTCGGAAAGGATTAGGGTTTTAACAGTGGACATAGATTGAGGGGGTTTACGGTGGGAACAGGGTGTGGGGGTAGCATTGAAGTGGTACAGCCATAATCGTAGGAAACAACACCGAAGACTGTGGGGGAAGAATTAGGGTTTGGATTGTGGAGGCTATCAGAAGGTAGGGGGAGCTCTCACGCGAGAGGAAAAGGCTCTCCTACTAGAGAGGGTTGTCACCGTACTTGACCTTAGGTGACATCGAACACGACCGCTCCTAGACACGAATTTTAGCCTTTGGGATGTGACTTATTAAGCAAAAGTTCAAGTTTTTTCCCTTTCAAATTCTTAAAGAGACGTCATAGGTAACTTGATGTATTAATGAACAAGCTCTTCACATCGTAATTAATAGCAATTTCCAAAAATTTATAATAATGAATACTCATGACATAGCCACATAGACATAATAGCATTTTCTACTTTCTTTTCACAATCTAATAGAGGTAAGTAAAATGGACAAATCGAACTGGGATTTGCTCGGACCAGACTAGATCGTGCAATTTGATTCAATTCCCGTAAGTGTTGATCTAGTCCCTGGTTCCAAATTGGATCCGATGTCCAAGTTGTCCAGTTCCTGGTTCTTAGGGGGCTAGACCGAACCGAACATATTAATTCTTTAGAATTTTTAATATTTGGTTGAAAAAAAAAGTATATAGAAAGAATTCCTAATTCTTATCTTTGAAGCTCTCCTAGTTTGATCTTGGCTTCCACTTCTCTGAACTTTGAAAATAAAACTCTCGCGCGTACCATCCTTTCACTCAAGCTCAAGTCTCAACTCTCGTCCCAGACCCATTCATTGATCATCAAGTTTCAAGGTAATATTCACAAGACCCGCCTCTTTCACGTTGCGTTTGCTGTGTCTCGTTTCATAAGTATCTTTCAAATTTTTTTGTTTTAATTTTCCTAGTCCCATTGGACAGCCTGGGAATCGGACCGGACTGACCGGTTCCTAATTCTAGAGTCTTGAGAACCGGTCCCATCGGTTCGATTCTCAATTCCCAAGCGGGGGAGGGGGGTGGGGACTGGAATGACCTGGAAACTGTTCACACCTACAATCTAACACGACGAAGGAACAAACTGATCAAACTACACTAAGTCAATAAACGATTACTACCCGTAATGGAGCCTTCAGAGAAGAAATCGGAGAGACCTATTTGCTAATCAACCAAGCAGATCCTCCCTCCATCATGGAGCTTCCCCGTCTCTTCGGCAGGCAAAAACTCAATTATCAAATCCTTACAAGAGGCCTCCGCCAACTCCACCTGCTCAGCCACCTCCCAGCCCTGAACTTCACCCTCACGTTCACCTCCACCTCAAAGCTCACCACCCCTTAGCTCATCTCCCCTTTCGTCCTCCCTAAGCACCTTCCCCTTCTTCTCGTCGTTCAGCTTCTCCATGTCCAACTTCAACTTGACCCCTGAACTCCGGCCGCCTGGTATCTGTACGTAGTTCGATTATGTGCACCACATAACTCGTATATTTGATTAAATTAAATGAATCTTATACGATTCAAGTATAGTGATCGATTATGTGCACTGCATGACTCACCTATTAAGTCGTGGAAACCACTCCTGAACATTGACAACATCTCTAAGGCATACAATTCGATTCTGATGGATTTGGCCCCTTTCTAGTAGTATCAAAGAATCACATTAGCCCCATGATTTGTGGTCTTTCTTCGCCTTAGTTGATTTATTTCACTTTCATAAATCTTATGAAGGAATTATTATGTGACACGGGTAATGCAAGCTCATTAAGAAACCACAAAAACGTACTCGAATTTTCTTTTGACCGAGACTTTGTATCCTTTAGTTTCAGAACCTATGCAACTTGCGACCTCTAATCTCATTCTTCTTCTTTTCTGACCTGAGCACCCTCTTTTTAATGTCTATGCCACAAACCCTCAAACGTGCTCTCTCTCTCTCTCTCTCTCTCTCTCTCTCTCTCTCTCTCTCTCTCTCATTTTTCTTTTTCTTGTTGAAGTTTTTAGGCTTTTTGTTTGTTTTTCTCCAATCTTTTAAAAGTTCACTTTCATTTTTCTTTTACTTTTTTTGACATGGCGTCATGTATGCTAAAAATTAAAAATCACCACATTGAATTTCTACATATCATGTTAGCAAACTTGCATTTGAGATCATCAAAAAACTATGAAAGATTTAGGACTTGATTGCACAATTTGAACGTTTATGGCTTGATCATACATTGAGACAAGCATTCAAGACTATCAGTGCACTTTTCCCAAAAAAATTCCCCCTCCAAAGTCCCGACCAAGGGTTCAAATGAACGTGTTTAAAAAAAAAAAAGACACAGGTGACATCAATAGTAATATATACTTATAATGAAGTCAGTCGCAGTTCTTATTTATTTACAAAGATATAACACGAATCGGTCCTTCCTATTAACGATCTGACACGAAGAAGGAATAAGCTGACAAAGCTATAACAGGGCAACGAACTACAGCTAGCTATAATGGGCCTCCAGAGAAGAAATCAGAGGGACACTTGATGCTAATCAACAGAGCAGATTCTCCCTCCATCATGGAGCTTCCCCGTCTCTTTGGCAGGCAAAAACTCGACGCTCAAATCCTTACAGAAGGCATCCACCAACCTCTGCCTGCTCAGCCACCTCCCAGCTCTGAACAGCACCCTCATATTCACCTTCGCCTGAAAGCTCACCACCCCACTGCTCCAATCCCCTTTGATGTCCCGAAGCACCTTCCTTTTCTTCTTGTCGGTTAGCTTATTCATGCCCAGCTCGAACTTGACCTCTGAAGTTCGGTCGCCCAGTATCTTTATGGAGGTCGAAGAATCCATAACCCTCTTAAGGAGTGGGATGCCCCTGTAGGAAATGAGCAGGCCAAAGTGATCGATGAAGAAGAATATCTTCCTGTTCGGGTTCGTTATGACGAGTTCGAGATTGAATTTGGGGGTGAACTGAGGGCTCGACATGTTGAAGCCGGACACGGTGAGAGAGTTGACTCTCAATACAGGAGTGCGGGGATGAAGCGTGAGCCAGGCGATGAAGCAAGCAGCGCTGGCCAAGACGAAGAGTAGGATCAGTGAGGTGATCAGGCGGCGAACTGCCAGATTGGCCCTGGAGTTGGGAGGACGGTGTCGGGAGAGACGCAGAGAACGAGATGCAGTCAGTCTGGAGGCATGTTGGATTGAAGTTGCAGAGGCGTTTGCGTGCTCCATGATTGAGGAGATGCAAATTTTGGATGATTTCCAAACTCCAAAGAGGGGTCCTTATATAGTGTCCGCAGGAAGAGGGGGGGTGGTTGGGTTTGGGGGTAAAGGAGAGAATATTCCATGACGTGCGGACTTTGCAGGAGGGGAAACGCGCTTGCAGCGTTTGGTGTCTTGCGAACGAAGAGGACTGCGCCTTGGCGATATTGGGGGAGTTATGGGTCTTTCTCAGTTGTGTTCTCATTGAAACAGAGCATCCGGACAACTTCCGAGAAAGTCTCGACGAAGATGATCTACAGACTCGATTTTCTTCTAATTTTTTTTTCCCCAGGCAGTACACGTACTCGATGCTTAGAGCACGAACTGCTGTTTTGATTTTCCGTCTCGGGTCAGTTCTAGCTAAAGAAAGAAGGCATTGAATTATGCCGTCCCAGACTGCGCATGGATGACCAATAGGGCATTGTCAGTCATATGTAAGTTTCCGACGGACTTTCTCCTCTGTCCATTCCAAGCCCCGCGATCCACAAAAAAGACCACCATAGATCGTCGTGACAACAAAAGGTCCAGATTGAAATTGTCGGGTACTAGGGTTGTACCTCGGAATGGAATTACATCGGATGTGGTCCGCACTTATAGGCTTATAGCTCGCTCTCTCTCTCTCTCTCTCTCTCTCTCTCTCTCTCTACACACACATATATATATATATATGAACAAATGTTTCGCATGAATAACCCAACGATAATTACAAACAAAATACGTTAAAACAACTTGAATCCAATGCACCATACCGGTTACCTAATTTAGCGCATACTTTAGAATCGAATGAGTACCGCAACTCAACAGTGGAATAATTTTTGCTAAATTATGGCCGACTTTTAGCAGTTCTGTCCAATGAGAACAATTGTAACAGATAGTAAACATATACCTTGGAGACCAAAGACACTTTGAAGTTGGAAATCAGTAAACGATACCCACATGCGTAGCCCGTGAAACGGTACATTATAAATGGAGCACGGATGTAGTTCAATCATTGGCAAAATATTAGCTTTCCAAGGAGGGCGGCAATTCAAAACAAATGGGCGAGAAATACTATCTTGCTCGACAATCTAGAGTCGAGTTTTGCCCCATTTCCTGCCCTAGCTCTCAAAGTTACAGCGGCCCAAAAGCTAGAAAGAGGGCTACTATGAAATCATGCTCACCTAAATGGATCTTGGAATTATTAGTTTCCAACGCCACTTTTTTACTTCTTGGTTCCATGCTGCTGTTTGCCAATGAAAGTAAGCAGGCTGCTTTAACAGGTCAAAATTACGCAATTTAACTCACAAAAGCACACCCAAATACCAGGCTGGAAATCAATCTTTCTCATCTATATTGGTCACTATATACAAAAAGGCGATGCATCTTAAGAACTGAATCATAAAGGATGAATAAGAAAAACGGAAATAGATAAGGAGTGGTTTCTCAAATATTCAAGGGATCTTGAATGTACAAATGCACAACAAAAATCAATGAATATCTAGGTCGACACCCGTAATTACGATAGCAGTATGCTTACCACAATTTGATGCTTCACGAACTTCGTCCACTGTCCTCAATCTTCATGCCTTTTAGACTCCTAGCTAGCCAAATAGCTGTTTCCCTTGGGGAAACCTTATCTTTCCCAAAGGGCTTCAATACAACAGCAAGCTCTTCTAATTTATTGTGCTGCAGCAATTCCGCAGACAATTCAAGGAGCCCTTCTAGTGCCTCAGCCCTCTGCCTGAAGGACTTAACATCCATTGTCTCCTTTGCTGGTAGTTCCTCTTCATTCCCAGGGGAGTTGGGTTTTGCTGGTGGCAATGAATCGGTGTTTGGAACAGAATCAGATATCAATCCGGCCGAAACAGCGTTTGCGACATCGATTTCTTTAACAGCAGAATGATCAGAGTCATTTGACTGATATGACACGGCTTCAGAGCCACTAGAAGTTCTCATAGTGATGGGAGTAGCCATGTTTCTCAATTCCATGTCATCACCGACAACATTTATCAGCTTCCCAACATTTACATTTTGGACACCCATCTCCGTAGTTTCCATAACAGGCTGCTCACTGCCGACTCGGAAACTACTGTGCCTTATGACATGTATGACATCACCATAAGCTGAATGAAAATGAGGGGTACCTGGCTTTTCTATTGTTGGATGGTGCAGAATCATCCCTTTATCAGGCTGCAAGTTCTTTTGGCTAGATGATACAGGAGATGTATTAGAAGTAGTAGTTTCGGCTAGTGACGACAGAAGCTCTCGTACCATACATTTCTCATCACCACTAGAAGGAGATGTAGGAATTGACTGGGAGACTTTATTGGGTGTGACACTAGGCCTGCATAGGGGGCCATCACCTTTACAAACAAATGTTTCTTCACAGCTATTTTGGGGGAAATTCGGAATCACTTTGTCACTACCAACACTCATTTTATGAAGTTCAGCACCAGTTTCAGAGATTTTCCTGGAATCTGTTATAGATCTGCAGTAGTGTGTGCAGCTTCCAGTGGCCTCCTCATCATAATTCTCACAGTGTACATGAGATACAGGTGCACTTGCGGGAGACATCAAGCTTTCAGTGTATACATCTCTGTCATCGACAGGCTGTGATTGCTGTACATGTTCCACCATGACAAAAGGAGAAGTTGTAGCATCCTTACAAGCCTCAAATCCTTGAATGGAGAAAGAAGAAGATTCGGAGTTGCTACTAGCAGTTTGCCTCCCTCCGGAAGCTTCTACCTTTAGAGGCTCTCCTTTGGTCTGCCTACTGAGATGGGAAGCAACACCATTGTGAACTTGAGTAACCTTTTCAGGCTGATGTATTGGCTCACTCGAACCTAACTTCACCGAATTGCCCATGTTATTAGGAGTATTGACCCCCATTTGCCTGGCCTGCCCAGGAAATGAAGATCTTTTGACCTGAGTTGAGGGAGGCGTTTTCTGCCTGGGTCTTGCCAATGTAGGATCATCTGTAGCCTGTCTTATGGCACCGAAAGGTGGGGCCACATCATGCCTTGGCTTCGTCTTGGGTGAAAAATCAACAGCAGGTAACTGGAATACACCACAGAGCATTAGCAACACTCTCAATCCATATAAGAAAATTAACAGCTATAGAAAATCCTAATACCTGATGCTTCAGCGAAAGGGTTCTTTCAACCTTCTTCTGTGGCTCATTGTCAGCCTTTGCAGGTGTCGCTGCTGAAGCGTCTGCATTATGCTTGATAGCAGGAACAGAAATGGGTTTAGGAATCTTTGGCGATACTTCTCTACTATTTCTTTGGTTAGATGTAGATCCGGCCTTCATTCGGCTACCTCTCATTGGGGAACCATTTTCTCGCACTTTCCCTTCTTTTAAAGCCATCATTATACTCTTAATAGTTCTCGGTTGCTTCAGTTCGGCACTTGATACCTGCACTTCATGTGAGGGTTTCACTATCTCTTGCTCTTCCTTCTTGGTAGTGGGTCCATTTTGAACTTCGTTCAATAGGGCCTGCTCGGAGCAATCTTCATCATCAAATGAAGCCAAATCGGTATCAGTGGCTCTGTTATTGCAGTTGAGAACATCGCATGAATTTTTCTCACTCGAAAGCAAGCTGTCTTTGTCACTGCAAGAGCTGTTACTATTTTGGCTCTCAGCCATACTTCTCCGAGATCTGGGAGTTTTTGTGGGCTTTGCTGGGACATATGTGGTTGGAGTGAAGGATGGTCGGTACTGGTCAACATAAGGTTGCAAATAAGGATGCTTCAGGACCTCGGATGCCTGGAAAAAGAAAAATTGAATGTTAACATCAAGATTTGCTGGCTTGGAATTTGTGAAGTTGACAGAAAACATTACATTCGGTCGATGCTCAGGATTCTTTCTCAGCATTCCCTTGATAAGTGTTTTTCTGCATCACAATGCTAAGCAAATTATAGTAGGCCAAGCACTACTATGTTATCAGACATCAACAAGCAGAAGAAAAATATGACTTCCTCAAGATCTCAGTCACAACTTATCTAGTCAAGGTAGTAACTGGCCAAAAGGGGGGGAGAAAAGAAGGGAATTGGAAGAGAGTGGATCAAAGAGTGGATCTTTCTCCCTTTTTCCTTTTCCTTTTCTTGGCTTTCATTATTTTCCCCTTTTCTTTTTGTTGGCAAGGAAGAAAAATGAGAAGGGGGTATCTCCGGGAAAGGGGAGGGCAACCCCATGAAAAAGAGGCAGTGATCACAAGGATCAAAGAGAAACAGAAGGAGAAGTTCCTTTCCACTACAATAATTATGCAAGATATTTAGCAGTTGCTGGCATAGTTTGCTGTTGGATGGTGGAACTTTGACAAGATTGTCTAAAATTTTTTTTCAATCTGCCAATCCAGCCGAGATTGTTTCATCCTCCGACAAGGACAAATGGGGAAGGGTCACTGCCGCTGGCATACCAAATTCTAAATAGCCAAAGGAAATTATAGCTAAAATTTTAGAAAAAATCTTTTAAAAGAAATAAGTACTTGATGTTTAACAATCTTGCGAACTAGTGGGCCAGGGGCCGCCACTCCCCCAAAAAAAAAATCCACTAATGTTCTCTGCATAGAAGGTGGGATGATGATGAGAAAAGCAGGTTTTTTGCAATGAAAATCATACTGCAGCAGACCAAGAAGCATCTCACAAGTGCATCAAGGTTCCACTAGCATCCTAATAAACAGATATGAAGCCTTGAGTATTTGATGCAGATATAACTGCATTTCCATGTGCTGTCAATTTCTTCATGGCGCAGGAGATGAGGTGTGAGGAATTTACAGCCATGAAATTGAATATAATAAATTGTAAAGACCTATCCCAGTGCATCAATACCTTTATCTCTGATATATCACTGTTTAATACAAGAAAGAAATGAGAAAGTGAGCATTTAACAGTCCTGATCAGGCACGTAATGCACACTTTTAGAGTACCTTGACTCTATTCTGCAAATAGACATCCAGATGGGAAAAAGACTCACCCTCAAAGAAACTCAAATATATACTCAAAGGCATAAGGTTAGGTAACATTCAGTAAAGCAACCAAGATGCAAATTTCCAGTATTGCAAAAAAGGACCAAATAGTGAAGACCATGATGCTAGCAATTAAAGCTCATCAACACTTACAAAGATGGGGAATAGCATGATGGCAAGGGACCAATAGAGGAACGGTTTATCTTGCTAATTAGACCAGCCATATCCTGAGACCAATCATATAAAGCAAGAGTAAGATATCCACATCTGCTCACTATTGAGTTGGCACATAGAAAATGTACAGAAGAGCAAAACAAATTAGAAAACCTTTTATAAAGCAAAATTATCAAACTTCTTCTAATTGGTAACCCAGTACCAAAGTGCCCCTTATAGCAGAAGCCATCGTATCTAGTTATAACAAATATTATAAAATCAAAATGGCAATTCTAATTATCAATTTAACTTAGTTAGAACAGAAACAAGAGGCTATGTAGTTATGCTTCTTCTTATTTTTTCCTTTTATTGGGGAACAGCTACACTATGAACTGTATCAAGACAATGCTTGCCACAATAATGAAGTAAAGTGCAATGTCTGTCTTATAATGAAAAGAAATGACAATGAGCGCCAGATATCCTGCTGGGGATTACAAACAAACCATGCCTTCCCACCAACACGGGTGGATAAATTAAATCCATACATACATTTACATTTGCACCCGGATAAAAATCAGATAGTTGTCAACATATGCAAATCACACTCACACAGAGAAAGAACAAAACTCGAACCAAAGATAGATCTGACAGCACTTGTCCAATCTATTGAAAATTTGTTCTAAGTAAAACTACGCAGAAATCTTACAAAAGCCTTAAATGCAGGTCGATGAGCAGCCATCTCATACACGCAACAACCTGATCCAAATGAGCAAAATCAGAAACATATCTGACTAAAAAAAGTGATACACCAAGACGTATGCAGGAAGTACGGATGTACCTAGAGACCATATGTCTGACTTAAAGCCATAAGGTATATCTGCAAGAAGTTCTGGGCACATGTAATTGGGAGTACCCACAACCTACAGAGCATGTGACAGCCACTGCATTAACGTTCTGTTAAATATCAACAAACTTGTGCTAAAGGACGGACAAATGCAGCACCAGAAAATCTATACACATATATGCTTAGACAGCTGAGTCTGAGATGATAGGGACGATATCGTCCAACTCTTTCTCCTGCTTTCCTAAATCAGCTCGTGACATTTTGTTGAGAAAAATCTTACCGATGAAGCCAAGTCATCTGCCTTCAGGGTTTTAGCAAGCCCAAAGTCCCCTATATTTAACCCAGGCATTTCCAAACAAAATAAGATAGCAATTTAAGAGACTTGGAACCACCAGTAGTTAAAGTGCCACTAATACAGAGCAAATATGAACTTACCTAATCGAACATCCTGATCTTTGGTAAGAAAGATGTTCGAACACTGCAAAGAAGGTAAAATGACTTCAATATTTGCAAAACTGGGCATGACAACATAAAGTTGCATGTTCTCTTTAATCATTTCCTAGCTACTCACTTTCAGATCTCGATGAAGCACAAAATTTGAGTGCAAGTACTCAACCGCGAGCAGTAATTGAGTAAACCACTTGCATAGTTTCTGCAATATATAGATTGAATAGTAAACATGATTCATTTGATTAACCTCCCCATCTGACGATAAGCAGATGAGTAAAAGTAGGCAATACCTCCTCTGGAAAATATACACCATTGGACTTTTTCATCAACTCAGCCCTGTGAAAGTAAACGAGAAAGACATTTTTGATGAGACAGGATTATTTCCCATCTAGAAACTAAAAAACACCGGGATTCTTACAAATCCGTCAAACTCACATGTCTCCACCTTCGCAGTAACCGGTGACGATGCAAACATAGCAACCCTGCATTTCATTTACATGCTTCTATTTCAGGAAGGAATCTAAACAAAAGTGGTCTTATCAGTTGACAAAGAAACCTGGCACATGTACAATTTAAGTGGGTCTCTCACTTTCTCGACCCATGCTTCCTTGAACTCCACTATGTAAGGATGCTGAAGGCGCGCAATTAAAGCCATCTACGACACAAAAGACATGCCGCTTTCGTAAATAACTCCAAAGAGAGGACGGATGATAGAAACGATCAACTGACGTAGAAACGAGAGAATAGAGATACCTCTTGATGAGCAGATCTCCTGCATCGCTCTGTTTGCCGTGCGAGCCTGATCTTCTTCAACACATATCTGTCAAGCGAATTCGACCAGATCTTAGCTCGACATACGAGGTTTCTAATATCAAATGCACACGAATTAGCGACATATCACTGGAAGAAGTATTCCTCGAGCATTATAGATTACGCACTTCTTCTTCTCGGCCTTGTGAAGGACGAGAATAGCAGCACCAAAAGCACCGCGACCGATCTGTTCCATGATCTCATAGTGATCCATTCGAGACTCCGTCGCCATCGACTCACCGACAACCTGACGACTTGGGATCAACAGCTGCTGCGACCGCGCTCCGAACGAACTAATCCGCTCGAAAATCTCCCTCACGCCATTACCATTTCAACACCGGAACGGCGCACCAGTCTCCGGATCTAAAGGTTGTATGCCTCGCCAGCATTAGCAGATGAACTCATAGCTCGGAATTCCCCAATCTGCAGAAACACACGACCGCCCGCAGCCTCGCGCAGCAAGACATCCACCGAGAATGCCGGTTCCTCTCCAGTCGCCGATGCGTCGAAATGCGAAGTCCAATCCCCCTCCACTCCTCCTTTCTTCTTCTCCCTCGACGATTCCGCGGCTGAACCGGATGAATCAATGCAGCTCGTGCAGGTTGCAGGAGCGAGAGAGAATCGCCTCCGCCGCCGCCTCCGAAGACGGGCCTCTGCGACCTGTGCGTCTCTCTTCACTGGTTTTCCACTCTCTCTGTCTCTCTCTCTCTCTCTCTGCGTCTCTGTCTCTCTCTACTTGGTCTTCACTCTACACTCTCTCCCACTTGAAGCGAAAGGCAATATAATACTGCACAAACTCTCTCTCTCTCCCTCTCTCTTTCCCTCGGGAACTGCTGCGAGCTGTGCCGGCACTCGACAGCTGCGAGCTCGACCGGCCAGAAGAAGGCTCGAGAGGTGAAACGCACAGATGGAAGAAGACGACGAACCCAAGGAAGGAGGAACGGTTCGTCAGAAATTATGCACAGAGAGAGAAGAGGGTGGTTGAGTTTCACAGAGTTCACTCCGACAGCGACTCTGTTTTGCCGAATTAGAAAGGGGGAGTGGGAACCCTCAATATAATAAGAACGGAGTAAACGAGTGATGATACATCTGGATTTGTACAAAAGTATTGGGCCAATAATCTTTTTGAATTGACACGTTGGGGGATAACATACGTACGAATTGGATAAAATTTCCACTTCCCAACCCCACCTCCCAAAAAAAAAAACGAGTGAATAATTTTTCGAAGAATGGGAATTTCGTTTTTAACTTTCACCGTAATTATAAATTAAATAAAATAATTCAATTGAGCCGTACAGGTCTGAAAATTTCAATTCGCACATGGTTGCATACTTCGTTAGTGATTCAAATAGAGTGGTGTAAAGTTTCTATATGAGGTCTCTAAAGTCAATTTTCGTCCTTAAATAAGTAATTAACGGCCAAAAAATGATTAGTGTATATGTTTATTGGCTCGTGATATTTGGAAAATCGAATGTCCTTACACTAACCAAACACGTTGGATATTGATTTTTGGAGTTTTTATAGCATACGACGGTCTGTGTATACAGTTTCCTGCTACTAATATTAATGTGGGCGACTATACTTTCTAAGATCAAATCAAATATCCAAATCCATCAAAACGAATGCAGTTTGTGTGGTGAAAAGAAAATTACCATAAGATTATGAAAATTCTTTATATAATGGGTTGTGAATTTCAAGCTCGTTGACCGTTGACCCCTCGGACGGATTGCTATGGCTCGAGAAGTTCGACGGTCCAAGACAAGTCGGTACGACGCCGCTCGCCCCCGCATCCGGTGTCGACTCGCCAAGCGAACTTCTCGAATACTAAATACGATGATACGGAGCGCGTTAACTCGTCACGACGCTGTCGCCCGTCCTCCTCCTCCTCGAACATCCCACCACGCGCCTCGCGTTGCTCCTGTCGCTCGCTCATTGCTAAAGATAACGCCGTCCCATCTTTCCTTTTTCTTTAAATGCAAGGACTGTCACGTCGTAAAAACGTCGGACGGTGCGGATTAGACGAAATGCGAATCGAAACCTTTAAGGAATGGCTCGAGTGCGAAACAAGATCGAAGTAATTCGTGTGTTGAGTCCTGAATGTGTAGAAAAGTGTAGTTGTCTCTCTCATTTGCACGTTCAGGATGCTCCGCCATCGTCATGTCTTTGGTCGAAAGTGCTAGCAATGTCTTCGGTTCTCGTGGGCTCTCTCCATGGACTTCATCCCGCCCATATACTCTCGCACGAACTCATCTCCGATCGCTACATGTTCCCGAATGGGCGAAAATACGCTAACAGTACCATACCGAGCATGTTTTCCGTCGACCACTCTTCTCCGCGTGTATTAAATCGAGTCTTCCATGTAGGGCGTGGAACAGTGGATGGAAATGCATGAAACGCACACCAGGCCAGGGAAACACGTGAAAACAAAGTCCGGGTTTATCGTATGATTCAAACTCGTGACACGAAATTGTTAAAGTAAGCACATGTTACACGATTCGAATTAGTCGACAAGCAATTTGCTTTGACCGTAGCGCTTGGGTTTTGCTGGATTCTCCGGCGCTAGTGGACAACCTTTGTCCCTCTGATCCCCTCGCGCGGCATCAAATTGCCTCTCGCCGACGTCGGTAACATGCCCACATCGCGCTATTTGTTCTCCCGCAGGAAACGACGCAGTGTCCGACGAGACGTTTCTATTACCATCTCATCGACCTCGTGGCTTGCAGGGCCCATCATCCACTCATCTACTTGAGCTCCATTTCTTGGATTTCACGTGGCTTTTCTTTTACCGAGCGATCTCCTCCTTGGTAATCGAAACAGCGTCCGGTTCATTTTTACTTTATTTCATCGGCCTTGATAGGAAAACGCTTCATTAGATTGGAGCTTGGAACTGTACCTTCTCGTGCACTGAAAATCGTCAAGAAAATAAAAAAGGGAAGACTAATTGAGCTTAAAGAATGGAGTGATGATTGAGTGGGGGAGAGGGGGAGGGGTCAGATCATGGAGAGCGAGGATTAAAAGGCAATGGTTTGGTAAGGGACCGGTGATGGTTGGGAGTTTGGTAGAAGATAGGAGGGGCGAAAAAAGGTGAATAGTAGCTTTCCCTCTCCAGTTTGTTTGATTCAATCGCGGTCGTCGGTTTCATAATTGAGGAGGTCGACGTAATAGTGAAAGATGGTTGTATTTTTTTCAGTAGGATCGTGAATTCGAGTTACATTTTGATAAAAAAAAAAAACCTCTAAAATTGTTCATCTCATATTGCCCATACACGACATGTTTTTGTATAGAAAGACTTGATGACCGTTGACATACCGATAAGGATGAGGTGACGCGCTTGTCAATTGGGTATAAACACAATTTTAGTCAAATCTAGAATTTAGACCAAACCGACCAGAACGATTCTTAGTTGCCAAAATTAGGAACCGGCAATAACCGGTTCAATTCTCAATTTGGCAGAGGAAACCATATCGACCGAACCACCTCATTAGACCAATATGCCTTCATTTTCCCCTCTCTTTCTCTCTCTCTCTCTTCATTTTTGGGATTTAATCTCCTTTAATTTTCTAAACTAAAGTTATGCATCGGTGGCTAATGAGGGCCTACTTCGATGGACTTCCTTGGATTAAAGCAGCTTTCCAAATATAGTACAAACGGAGATGAATAGGAATGAGTGCAGAAGTTTGAAAGTCGCTAAACCCAACAGCAGATTGCCAACTACCATCCCTAATGAAGTTCCACCTAATTTAGAGAACACTGCTCTAGGCCGATGAATCTAAAGGGCCAAGATGGAGAACAATCATTACTATCACAAGAAACAAGAGGGAGAACAATCATTACTATTACAAGAAACGGAGAAAAACAAAAAATTATAAGGACCATTCCGATCCAAACTATGGAACCGACCTTATCCAATAGATAGGAACTGATCGTCTCAATTATCGACGAATTAGTTATAATTCAAGTTGAAAATTTCGTAACGAACACGGAATTTTTATGATCATACAAGTAGTTTCTACCTTTTTATGGTATATATACTTTCAGAAAATCACAAACCTACTAGGGTTTGTACAATCGCATTCGAGGGTTAATCGATCAGCGGGGGTGGGAGGAAATCGAGATGGACTCCCAACTTTCCCGTGAGTTCCACTCAAAACAGCGCGGGAACCCCGGAAAGGGCAAAGCGAAGGATCTGCTTCGAGATTGTGTTCTCAAGCGATGGGCCACGGCGCAAATTCGGATTGAAGAGGGGGAAGATGCTCTTCACATAACCAGCGATTAATGCAAGGCCCTCGAGGCGCTTTCCAGGACCGTCGGACGCCACGTGTCCTTCTCTGATTCCCATGCGGAAAAATCTCAAATTTAAGGAGGTTGTGAATAATAATTGCTAAGGAGGTGGGGCTCTTCCCCTTTGTTTACGATGGAGAAGTGGAAAGGTTCATGTCAAGAGCTTTTCTTTATTACCTTTTCCTCGCGCAATTTCTTTTTGACATTTTTCTCTCTTTCTCGGCTTTTTTTTTCCTTTCTGGAAAAATTATCCAAAACATTATGAACTTATTATACGGATGCTAATTCGATCTTAAACTCGTGAATTTTGCTAATGAAGTTCTTCTGACTAATTTTGATAAAAAATTATTAACACAAACGCTAATCATTTCATGTGACATGATCGGTCAGCGCTGACGTGAACTGTGCGATATATAGTCAAAATTGGCTGGAAAAATTATATTGACGGATCGTTAAAAGATTGATAACTAAACGACCAAATTGATTGGTTTATGACTATATTGAATACCGTGTGATTAGTTTATATGTTTCTAGATGATGACCCTCTCTTTTTTTCACTCGAGTTGTAAGCTCTCGTTTTCCTTTTTTTTTCCTCATCGAAAATCAAAATTCCTAAATCAACTCCACGAGCGTCTTTCAAGCAAATTGAAAAGAACGAGCCCAATCACGATGTTCAGGCGCTCCGCACCGCTAGATGATATTGAGAATTTTATACTACTAATGTCATGTAAAACTTTTGAAAATAAGTTTGTTATCCTAGGCGCATGATTTACGTTACGTTATTACTCTATTGAATAATTTTCCTTAATTCCCTCCATTTTATTTCTATTATGAGGAGAAAAACTCGCACGCAATGTTTTTGTACTTCTCTTCATTTATTTTCATTAGGAGGAGTAAAACTTGCACGCGACTCATGAGACAAAGCCAGTGTACCATTTTTGGCGGGCCGCCTCCAAAGAGATTAAATGCTTATGAAGTCGAGATTGCGAAACCGGTGGGAGATGCACTTGCACGTGGCTGACCACCCTGACCCATGGGGATTGAGTTGGACTCACGAGGCGATGTTCCTTCTCGTGCCTAACCCTATTACTAAAGTTAAACCTATTAATTGCGGACAACTTAGTTCCCCCTCGATCGATAGTCAACTATTTCACTTATGAAATTAGTGAAGTAATTTACATATGTAAAAATTAATTTCCTACAGATTGAATTTTGAAATGATGTTTGTTCACCGTTTGAAGAAGAAACCCTTCTTATTCGAACAAGCTCCAACACATATCACGACATTGATACCGACATTTAAAATCCATAAGTTTATGCCGATAGAGTAGCGGCTCGAAGTGCGAAGAAGTGTACTCTTTTCCTTGTGATCTTGTGAGCAATCCAAGAGCAAATGGGGGGGTGCTTTGGAAAGATGGGAGTTGTTGAGGTGCATGAAAACTAATCCTAGCATCATATGACCATTGAAATAAACAAAATAGAAGATCATTTGTTTATTCGGTGCTATCTCTCTTGAGATCTATCTCATACTAGTTTGGGGCCATCAACTTTGACATATGAACGCGCCGGATCAAAACTCGATAGGTTAATCATGCATATCTCTTAGCAATAAAATTCAAGTTAGCGTTTTTTTTAAATTCCCCTTCGCTATCAATGAAAGTTCGAGACCATTAAAAATCAAACTGATTTTATCAAGCCCGACGATCTCCCATGTCCACATCCATCGTTAAATAATTCAAGACGCGCATGATAATGTTATTAGCGATTACCTTACGAGAATGTTCGATCGCGATGATTCAAATATGAATTTTAGATAAGAAGGACAAGATACGCTGACAATTCAAATAACTCTTCGAATTATTAAGAGAACTTAAAATACATGTAGGAAAATGGTCCCCGTCGTGTTGGTTTTTCTCGAGAACGAAGTTAAAAACTCTCAAATGCAATCGCAAATCACGACCAGATGAAGTTAGAGAAAAATCGCAGCCTTTGATTCTCGACGCGACCGATCTCAGTCCGCCAAGCACGTGGCAACGTGGAAGTCCCACTGTACTTCGGTCACGTGGGGTACAGATAATATAACAATTAAGTCCCAACCCCTCACCCCCAAAAAAGAAAGAGAAGAAAAATCCATGCGACAGCTGCTGATATTGAAGCGATTAAGAAAATAATGTCGTTACCTGTCAATTTTAGTGACGATCGAGCACGGCTAATTATTACCGTGCAATAATCTCGGAATTAATTTCCGTCCGACCAGAAAATGAATTTTCTAAAATTAAGAAAAATAATGACATGCGGCGCATATTCTATTCGATCTTCATATATTTCCATGCCAAAAAAAAGAAAAAAGAAAAAGAAGAAGCACAAAGCCAAAAAAGGAGAAAGGGGAATGGAAGGATCCGGATCACCTGCCCGAGCAAGTGACCAGGACCTGTCATATTTGGGGACTGTCCAATTTGAAATCGGACAACTCCCATTAAAAGGGGTTGGCTTTTTTTTATTTTTTTAAAAAAGTGTTTTTGACCCTAAATCAGACGGCCGAGGGTGGGAACTAATCATGCCTGCCCAAGCCGTACGCTGGGCAGGTGATCTAGTTCTGGGAAAGTGGGTGCGTGCGACATTCACGCGACTGAAGGATCTCCTGCGTGCTTTGGTTGTCGGATCTCAGCCTCCTATTATCGAGCAATGATAACAATAAACAGTAATAATATTAATGGTCCATGAATTTTAATTCATATATGATGTAGTCCCCAAATTTCTAATTTATTCAATACCATCTTTGAATTTAGCTCAATGTATAATGTGGCCCTAAAAATTTTCAATCGTTTAAAGTGGTCCATATACTTTTCATGCATGTTTAATATAGTAAATGAATTATGTGTAAATATTAAACATTATACTTTCATTAATTCATGTTTAAGAACAATTTTGACTATTAAATTTAACATGTACCAAAAGTCTGGTGATCACATTGAATATATCAAAAGTTGATGGACCGCATTGTACATTAATCCAAAATTGAGAGACCTTTTGTGTCATTTTCCCTAAGGATCACATTCACAGTTGCATAGAGTCAAAAAACAATTCATGATTGTCAAATAATTGAACAATGCAGAAACTGAACTATTGTATTGAGAAACTGAACTAATATAACGCCAGGTGCCAATTTACGCTTTGATAAATGGTAATGAGAAATTATTGTATTGGTTTGGATATGTATTGTTAGGAATACATACGAGATTATGTATACATCTTTTAATTAATTGAGATTAATCATAGTCGATATGCCGTCATGTACTTTTCATTTGAGAATGTACGAAATATTACATTTTCCTTTACGACAACACGATTCTCAATTAATATGATCGCCAAAGCCATTGTCAAATATGGGTTTCAATAGAATACTTTGTGTCAAGGATACGAGACCCATTAGCTTTGACATATAATTATATATAAGTTGACATGGACACGTTCTTTTATTTTTATTTTTTTTTCGATTAAGTTGATATAGCAGGTAACCTAATGCTCAACGACTTCGATTGTATCCGGCGTCTCCATCTTTTCTTTTATCGCGCTTCTTCCTTTTCTTTTCAGTGAAAAAGACTAGGAGGAGCTACTAATTTTAAAGACTTCTTTAAGAGTCACATAAGGATCTCGCATCTGTTGAAAAATGTTCGGTTTCAACTATAATTATTGCACCCTACCTGAAGATCCGAAATTGGTGAACTTCTTACTAGAATTCAACCATAATCAAGAGAAATACGCCTACTATCATGTGTCGCATGCTTCCATGTAATCAAAGCACAGGTGATCCTACTTTGATGGAAATACGCCTGGTATCCAAGCAGTTGACGATGGGTCACCCCTCTCAACTTCACATTGGGCTTATGGGCTGGGCTCGGGTCGAAACAAAACCTCAGGAGACACTTCAAGATGGGCCGACTACTTGTGGGCTCGGCCATGAGTAGACCAGTCCTCACCAGTCAGTCACCGTCGTGGACATATCCAGTCGCCATGTTTTTCTATGGACGGGGTAGCCACTCTTTCGAGCGCACCAGGCAGTCCAACTGACTCCGTGCTCTCGACCAAACCCCGTTGACTTTAGGCAGGAAAGGAAAGTCAGCGTTGACCTTCGCATGAGCAAGCTAAGCAATCAACGAGTCACCAGGCTGCGAACATGTTTTAGGACATACTCAAAGGGAACAAAAGGGGCGTCGAAAGATGCTTGCACGACGAGCAACGTCCGTGAAGAACAATATAGGGGCGAAATCAAAGTTATAGATCTCCACCAAACAACCATGTATTTGTAATGTCAATGCGAATGAAGGAGAGAGGATAAGGAAATGGGGCGACCTGCGCAAGACTTGGTAAGGATATGAGCTCATCGTGGACATTTTCCAGAACCGGTGCACCATTTCTTTGGACGGGAGAAAAGGACCCCCGGTGATCATTCTCGGACGCCTCGCAATGCAATGGAAGCAATAGAGTGGTAATGAAGTCAAGAGCTTGTTATGGAACAGAAGATGGAGAGGAGAGATGGGTCGAGTGCCAAGAGGAGGAGGGTGGTGGTGATAGGAGGAGGTGTCGGCGGCTCCCTCGTCGCCAAGTCTCTCCAGTTCTGTGCGGACGTCACCCTTCTCGACCCGTGAGTTGTCGCCCCCAGTCATTCTCATAATCTTTCCCTGCTCAAGCTTTCTCTGTGCTTGGACTGGCTTTGCGTCATTTCCTGGCTTTTGCCCCTCTTCACTTGTTCCCACCTCTAGCGCTGGCTCTTGTGATGCCTAATGGACGTTCTCAAGAGATTTTACTCAATGCTATATCACTGAATTGAGGCCAACTACTAATTCTCCAGTCTTGGATAAGCTCTTTTCTTGTGAATGATCGACATTGTAGATTCCCATCACCGTCAACAAGAGATTTGCTACTTCAGCGCATCCTGTTTGTATGACGAGTTTTTGACCAACCTCTGAACAAATGCTCTTCGTTGTCGTCCGCTTCTGCTTATGATGCTGACAATAAAAGTGAAAGCCCTATAGTTAACTAGGATCATGCTTTATATCTTCGTTTATACTTATGATGCAACTATTGATGGCCATAAAATAAGCGGTCTTGAAATATTTTTAACAGCAGTTTTTTCCCTTGTCTATTCGTCTCTGCAACATCAATGCAAAACGCATATTCTACCTATTTGAAGGGTGAAGTTCTGGTCATGAATTTTCATGTTTGTGGCTAAGTTTGGTTTGACTTATTACAGGAAGGAATATTTTGAGATTCCATGGGCAAGCTTGAGGTCGATGGTAGAGCCGACATTTGGGGACCGATCACTGATCAACCATAGGGACTACCTCCCTAATGCTTGGGCCGTCATGTCGAAGGTGATTGGAATCACCGAATCAGAAGTATTGACAGCCGATCGCTGCTTATTCACCTACGATTATCTTGTCATTGCTACGGGTCACCAAGATCTAGTTCCCACAACCAAAACTGAGAGACTGAAACAATTTGAGGCAGGTAAAGGGAAGCTGCTAAAACAACGAATTTAGCACCATCATTCATTATGTTCTTGTTCTGTTGACTTCTGCTCGAGTCTAAATCTGTTCACATGCAGATAATCAAAAGATAAAATCGGCTCGATCAATTTTGATCATCGGTGGTGGCCCAGTGGGTGTTGAACTTGCTGGAGAAATCGCCGTGGATTTCCCGGACAAAAAGATCACTCTGGTTCACAGTGGATCAAGGTTGATGGAATTCATCGGGCCGAAGGCTTCGGAGAAAACTCTTGATTGGTTAAGGACGAAGAACGTGGATGTAAGATTGGAGCAATCGGTCAATTTGAACACTTTATTGGACGGAACATACACAAGTTCCCGCGGAGAAACCGTCAAAGCAGATTGCCATTTTTTATGCACGGGGAAGCCGCTTGCTTCTTCATGGCTCAAGGAGACATTCTTGAAAGAAAACCTGGATCGATTTGGAAGATTAATGGTTGATCAGTGTACGAGAGTTAAGGGCCGCGACAACCTCTTTGCGGTTGGCGATATTACTGATGTCCGGGTAAGTTCAACATGCGGATTACTCTGCCCAAGTCCATTACATTTGACATGGTTCCCCAAGTAGACTTCAACACGTTCAAAGTCGAAATCACTGATAGAAACGGTTATGAAACATGACAACAGGAGATCAAGCAAGGTTTTTTTGGCACAGAAGCATGCGACGGTTGCCGCGAAGAACTTAAAGCTGTTGATAGATGGAGGGAAAGAGAGCAAGATGGCTGTTTACGAGCCTCCTTCAATAAAAGTCATCGTCTCGCTCGGAAGGAGAGAAGCGGTAGCACAGTTCTCGCTTACGACCATCGCTGGGAGTATTCCCGGCATGATCAAGTCTAAAGACCTGTTCGTTGGGAAAACGAGGAAGCTGATAGGCCTAAAACCCGACATTACATACTCTTGAAGTTCTTGGCACTCCCAGTGTCATCCTCAGTTCCTCACGGTGTTGAGAGTACTTACCTGTCTCCATCTTTGATTCTTTCATTTCATCACTTCCTTTTAAAGAGAATTTTCGAATTGAACGTGACGGTGTGCTATTTTCGCCCAACGGCAGAACAGTGTTGTACGACACTCTGACATTTATCTTTGGCAAATTTAATGCACAGGGTTGCTCCTGAAAAACTGCTTATATCATTCTTGAAGGTCATAAGATCAGCCAATTATGGCATAAGAAACGCTCTTTTACTATAAGGCCTGTTTCTGAGCCAGCGACTAGAGTTCAGGAGGAACGTATAATCATCTTGACTCTATGGAAACCACCAAACAGATAAACAAAACCAAACAATAAGCTCAGGCCAATTAGGACACCGCACACGAGCCATCGACCAATGATCACACAATTTCTTCTCTCTGAGGGCTCTGATCTTTCTGTTTGAGGTTCCCCCTTGTCTGTGGAGTAATCGCTGGCCTTCATCTCCAGCGCCGTTGCACTGGAGCTCTGTGATTTTTGCCTCCTTAGTCTTATTCTTCGATTCGCGGCGCCCTGGAAAAGAGGGATTGGGAACGTGAAATCCTGCACTAGCTTTTGAGAATCTTGAGACATTAGCTCGGCTTCTAGATTGATTGGAATAGCGGGCAGAATGTTTTGAGTTGCAGAAACAGAGGGCTCATCTAATTTGACAATGTCATCTTTCAGTATATCTGCATAAAAGTCTTCGTTGCCAGCAGAATTCTGAATGGCATAACAGGGAGAATAGACGTTAATTAGTACAATATTAGCTGACTACTTGCAGACCAGCTTCACCAGAAACTGACTAAAAAATTCAAGCACGTAATGGGAAAAAATACACATGCTAAAAACAGGCGTAAACAAGGGAGGAGGCGCTATTCGTGAATAAAGTAAACCGCAATTCCATGGCAAACTTAGGTACTGCAAAATATTAACTTCTTGAAATGAAATGAACCTTTTGATGGGATAAATTGGAACCGGAATTGTTTTGCTCCACAGAGTGTGACTTGTAACTGGCAGACCACTCCCTCGCATAACCTTCAGGCAAGTTGTCTCCTTCAGAGACATCCGTCCGGTCAACATCAGACATTGGCGTTAGATCGGAGGCACCTAAACTAGAGGCACAGTTCATATGGAACTTACTGCTTCTTCGCAGGCGGCAGATAACAAGAGAATCGTGCTGATTTTGAACGGACAACTGCACAAAACAATTTAGTTGTTTTCTAAGGTATTGGAATCTTTAAGTAGAAGAAAATTACTTTACAAAATATATGAACATTTTGACGTTGGTGACACCAGATAGATTCATTGAAGTGCCAGAGACTAGGAAAAGGTCGATGCATTAGACAAAGGCTCAAAATCAAATGGCATTACCTGGGAATTTGCATTCATCGAGTACTCATGCATGATCCACTCTGTCCTTTTCCCTTTCGGCGCCCGACCCAGGTGGAAGACAAGGGTTCTCTTCGTACCGACCACAACGGAGCTGGACTTCACGTTGCGCTCTCTCCCTGTGGCTTTCCAGTAGCCATGTTTGGTTGCTCTCTTACTCTGGGACCCCTTAGGATACTTCCTTCCGCGAACCGAGAAGAAGAACCACTCGCTTTCCGAGGGGATGATCGATTTAGCTGATAGTAAAGCAACCGACTTTTAACGAAGCAAGCCTAATATAAGGGAGAAAATGCTACAAGCTTGCACGACAGAGTAGAGCAACCACTAAATTGATTAAGTTACAAAGGACGAAAATTCCCCTACAGATCAGCTCCAGTTAACTATGTTATGAATCTGAGTCAGTGAATCGCGCGTGATACATGCATCCAACGTTAGAAATCAATGGAACTCCTCTATTTTTCTTAATCCGATCCTTATTCAACGAAATTCTTAGATACAGAGTTTCCATTTCAAAATCAATGCAAGACAGTAGTCTTTCAGACCAGAAACCAGTCATGTTGTCGAGATAAAAAACGTAAACCGCATCCTCTGCCCATCGAATCCAATTATTCTCAGTTCACCAGGCAAAACCGTTTTTCTCCAAAAGTTCACACATAGGACAAGGCTTCGACAGGGTCCAACTCTTCTCAAAAACAGAACCATGTCCATATACCAAGAACACGAATCACATGCACACCAATTCTTTTTTCCCCACTAACACCAACTGAAGTACACCCACAGGCGACAAGAATACCGAATTAGAACACAGACAGAAGGAGCGAAAGACCAACCGGGCAAGTCCCAGGGCTCATGGGCAGAGATGTCGACCTCGGGAATGAGTCCTTCGACGCTCTTGTCGAGGCCCTCGAGCTTCCTCGTCAAGTAGTAAGAGATGAGCTCGCCATCGGACGGCGAGAACTTGAACCCTGGGTACATCGACGCCGCATCGGCCATCGATATGATCCGCCCATCTGTTCCGTTCTTGCTTCCGCCCTCCATCTTCTCCCACATTAACCTCGAGTTAGGTCGGTTCGTCGAGAATGAACAGAACAGAACAGAGAGGTTTCATTCGCAGTTCTCCACCTCCATCAGAGAGAGTAGCTCTTCGGGACGTGGAGGGTGATTACTTCTTTGTTTTGTTTTTGTTTTTGTTTCTGCCACCAGCTTGGGCGCGGCTGAAGCGGCGGGTAGCGGAGCGTGATCGTCACGTGATGGATATCCCACGTGTGGCTCCCTTCGCAAGTGAGAGCCCCTCCTTCGGCACGTCCCGTCATTTTTCACGTCCGACCGTCCATTTGTTTCGACACTGGAAACCGAACTCCGGCGACCAGGGCATCGCTTAGCTTACGGGAAACCTTTAAGTCCGATGCCGGTTTGCAGCTAAACAGCCTAAACATATGAGCGCGAAACACGTTCTACTTCTCCCATATTCGTACAGCTCTATACACTTTTTAGTTATTTCGGACTCGATTCGTTCGGCCGATCGGCTTGAGAAGTTCAAGAGAATGTTGCAATTTGCTATTGATACCCTGACTTTCAATCCTCAGTGACGGACAGTATCGAGAATGTTGCAATTTGCTGTCGATACCCTGAAATGTGTTAATCGAGAGGTTGAAACAATCTGATTCGGACTCTGGACCCGGGAGATTCACTTCGGGGTCACATCATCCAGTGAATCTCATTCATCTTACGTCTACACATTCCCAGTTAGAAGACTCGTTTATCTTGTGCTGGGTTTGAACTGCAGTGCACAACCGAACACAGCTAAGGAAGCAAAACCTGAACGATCGCCGCCAGCCGGTGGTGGTTCTTTAATCAGCAAGATGAAAAGGACCACAAAGAAGGAGAACACAACCATGCATATAGCTGGGAGTTAATCAAACACGGGCAGCAGTTATTCATCAGATAAGAAAGGGTACATCATCTTCGAAGGGGGCGAAATAAGAAGAGGGATGAATTTGCTGGGGATTCTCCAGGTAATTTACAAGAAGATTACACGTGAATTATGATAATGTCTATTAGCTTCTTCAAAAGTACTCCTCGGTCCTTCCCTTGAAGCCGATCTGACCGAATGTGAGGCACAAGAACAGACCCAGATGCCATGTGACCAGCCACAACCTGTTCAACCATCCAATTCGCTCCGAAATCAATCATTTTGCGGATGTTCGCATATCACACATGTTAAATCTACCAAATTTGACTGTCAAATGGCCCAAGTTCGTGGCATTTTAACTGATCAATCGAACAATTAGAGCTTCGGCACTTATTTGCAATGAATCGGTTGTATGTAATCATGAACTCACCAGAATTGGGAAGTGAGCGGGGGACCCGTGGGGAAGTGAGCGAGCTCGTTCCCGATGCTCTCGAAGAAGAGTCCTGTCAGGCTTTTGCCGTTGATCGCCGGGACGCTGGATGGTGCGAGCCACCCGATCAGTCCGAACCCAATCACGCTGTAGTCGGTGCGCAACCAGTCTCTCTGGAAGCTTTGCAAAACATTCACACCAACATCGAAATCAACCAAACAAAGATCACATCGAGTACGATGCAGCCAACTGATCAGAAAGCTGAACAAAAGTTGAAGCACTTACCAAGTGACCCTTCCTCCCGAGGTGCGAACCAGCTTCAATGGGTTCCTCGCTCTCACTGGCGATCTCACAAAGTCTGCGACAACCAATAATTCCGGATCAGACGAACGATCAAGAGTAAAAGGAGCATGGAATGCCAAGAAGCGAGGCGCAATATGGGATTATCAGGCGTACCTGAGACAAGGGAGGTCTTCTTTGGCGAAGAAAAGGACGAGGAGCCGAGGCCAATAACGCCTGATGTAGCCATGCTTGCTGCCATCTTCTGTCTTCTGGTTTGGTATGAGAGACTCGAGAGTGGGTGGTGGATATGGCAACTAGGGTTTTGTTAAGGAACGAGATACAGATTTTGTGGAAGACGGATTGCATGGATAGCGTCGTTGCTCAATCGGAACGTGCCACGTCGGATTTGCATGGATAAGTGTGGGGACGTTCAAAAGATATGTGTTGAGAGAGAGAGAGAGGGATCTCTCTCTGTTCTCAATTCAGCCAGTTGGCATGGGCCATTTCGGAAGAGCCCAAGCCATCTTTTCTCAGCCTACTTGTCTATTGACCACAATAATCCCCCACCATAAACTAAAGGGGGGAAATCTGAAAAACAGAATAAAGAAAGAAACAACGAGAGAACACAATCAATTTGTTGATTTATCTCAATAGCATTGATTACCCAAGACCAAAAATCCTAAGTTTTTCTTTTTATTTCTATTAGTGATAGAACTTTTGGGCATAAAGTCCAAAGATATCAGTACCTACAAGCTCAGAGTAAAATCCACTTTGACAGCAGCTACAGAACAACTCCAATTCCCAGATTAACCAATCCTCAAACTTGATTCATAGTTGCCAAGTTGCAGCATGAAATCGATGGGCATCGATACCAGGTTCCAGTTCTCAAGCCGGCCCGCCGCTCTAGTTTTCAGTCTCTAAGCTAGAGTCAAGCAAGCATTGGTTCCACAGTCGTTCACATCTGCAATTAGTCTTGTCTGCCACAGAAATCTTCGTTTCTAACTCTTACTTGGTCCCTTTACGCTTGCCCCTTATGAGATTCGATCAAAACCTCTGCACTAACTTTTCTTCCTTTTTACCGTCAGTGCCATTACATCTCGATGTAATCAGATACATAACAGGTAACAAGCCATGAACCAACACAGGTTTTTTCAGACTTTTGAGCAGGGACATTATCTGCACTATTTCTCTTCAATGTTAAGACGCTCTCGATATGACAACACAAATATGAAGAACAAAATGATGTGCCTTAAGCAAATGACATGCTTATGAAGGAACAGGAAGTACATTTGCAAGCCGCATAGAAATGAAAAAGATTGGGGAAATATTGAACAGCATAAACCAAGTATTCTGAGTGGATCGACTGAATGATGCCTCAGTTCTCTAACAACATTGGACATATTGACATAGGATGAACGGGAATTGAGTCAATCGTTAACGGAAGGTTCAGGAGGTCCCCTTGGCTTTTGGAGGGGAATCATCATAATTTCTTCGTGTTCTTGCCATGTCCACAAACACTACACGCCCGTCTAGCAGCTAGAACCAAAAAGAGGGTCATAAATTGGAAGGTCTGGAGTGCGCAAAGTACCAAGAGATGGCATCATTCTCACCTTCCCATTCATGTCCATTAAGGCTTTCCGGGCATGCTCCTCCACGGCAAAGGTCACATATCCAAAACCTTTTGATCTATTTTTCACTCTATCCATGATTATTTTAGCTGGAAAGAAACATGGCTTTCATGGTAAGAGATAATAATGCTTCTTGAAGCTCCAATGGGGAAATATTGAAGCTTACCTTCTTCAACTTGGCCAAACTTTGAAAATGCTTCTGCTAGCCCGTCTTCAGTGGTGGCAAAAGCTATACCTGCTCAAGAGCAATATTTGATGATAAGTTTTGTGATAAATTTTTCCCTGTTACAAGATTGATATTAGAAAAGGCGAAGAATTTGCTACAATTAGAAACTGCATTTCCTAATGAAATCAACTAAGACAAGAAATTTCCCCTAGAAAAAACTCATGATTCTAAAGCTGAAGATTCAGACATTTGCCACCAACCATTAGTTCAGGAAACAATCGTCACTATCTTACTTGAAGAACACTTTCTTAGTTCCTCCCTAAAGAGTTGCAAATTCTCCAGAAAGAGATTTTAAATCTGGGATTTGCTTGGCTTCACAGCTAACATATTTTTGTTTCTACGCTCTTACGACAGGTTTGATAGTAGCTGATGTTGTGCTAGCACCGGGACTGGCATCCCTAGATATGTTATGCAGGATGAACGGCTTTCTCCATTGGTTATGATCCTCTAGAGTCCTAAAAGTTTGATCAAATACACAACCAGCCACATAACACTCAAACGAATGTGTTGCGTTTTGTCACTAGTGATTTCCTTCAAATACAAAAAAGTAGCTAAACAGCTTCCCAGTTCTCGAGGTTGAAAGAGGTCAGGGACAAAAGCTCGAATCCCAATCCTCACAAGCTCAATTACATCAAATCCAATATTCCAAGTTCATGAAGCCTTCAAAGGTAAAGCGCCACCCAACGAATGATAGACGACGGACTAGAAGTCACATTCTGAAACAACATCACTACAGAACTACCGGTCATCTCACTTTTGCGCAGCAAGTGATCATCCCCAGAATCATCTACCCTGGTGGAACATGTATGCCCACTCTACTGTGAAATCTCGACACAGAGATCACATAAAGCCACCCATTCATTCATTCCTTCTTCTCTATCCTTATGGAGTTGCGGATCAATCAGCAGCTTTACTGTGACTGTCAGTCACGTAACGTCATCTAGCTCAGCCCAGAGTCGCTCTAGTCTTTAGCTGAGTCTGGTCCACCATGAATATCCGCAAACCAGTAACAGAAAAGAACAGTTCCAGTTTATACTGGCCATAAGATGGTGAAAGAAACGACTACAATTCGTAAAAAAGGAAAACAAAGAAGAGACTTTCAATCAAAACGGGGAGACCCAAATTGAGCAAAATCACCACCGGGTAAATTTCCAACCACCCAAGAAATCTTGAAGACACAATTAACCGAACCACAATCTCGGAGGTCAGTCCGACTCCGACAAAAGCGCCCGGGTTTGATCATGTAACTCGGAGCCATGCCTCGTCGGAAGGCTCGCGCATGTACAGCCAGGCACACACGGGCAAAGTAGTATCCAAAGAGAGGTTTTTGATTCGGTACCTTTGACAAAGAGCGTGGAAGCGAAGCCTCGATGGAAGATCAGACGAGCTGGGGAAACCATAGGCTTAGGCGATGATATGAGCTTGACGAACCCATTCGAAATTCTTCCAGCAGCCGCCATGGAAGGGGAGGGAGAGAGAGGTGTAACTGAGCTCTTCTTGAGGTTACGACCCTCGACTACCTGAAAGAAGGAGAAGAAGAAGTGGCAGAAAAACTGAAGGAGGAAGTCATTTCGGGTCAATTTGGTTCTTAAACGAATATTTGCTCTTTTATACAAATATTAATTGAATGTTGACTCAATTGACCTTTGAATTTTATCCTAATGTATAAAATAATATCTTAACTTTTAATGTCATCAACGTGATTCATGAATTTCTGCTACATATTTAATATAATCGATTTACTATATGAAAATTTTGATACCATTTTTGAATTAACAATTTAACCAAACTGAATATATACTAACAAGTTGGAGAGTATATTGAATAATTTAAAAGTTGTGGGAGTAGTATATTGAGTTAAAGTTTAGGTTGATCTCATTTTTTATATGGCTAGATTTAATTAACTGTAAATAAATCATCAAATAAAGTTGATGACATTGGTCAAAATACTCAACCAACCCACTTCGATGGCAGAAAACGTGACATTGCACGAAAGAATTTTCCATGAAAATTTAAGAAAACAGGAGTCCGTTTGTTTTCCCTTATTTACAAGTGACCATGAAACGAGAAGGAGACCGCTCTTCAATTAATTTTGGAAATACTTAGGAATTCCTTAATCACTAGTAAGGCAACCCACAATTAATGAATGATGTGGTTCCTGTTCAAATCCATTTCGGGATTCATCAAGCATCCTCTAAACAACTTTAAAGAAGCATCAAACCAAAACAAAAGACTGAAAAGCAAAGTCGAAAAGAGACGGGGATGCTGGAACCAAAGATGATCGATTTGAGACTGAGCGATTTGTAAGCTGCAGCCGGGAATGCCCACTAAGAATTGGTTCTACAAAATGAAAATCGGGAATTGCCCATTGGGTTTATGGAACCGATCAAAGATGATCAAGAGGAGTCTGGGCAGGAAAGTTATATAGTAAGGAGATGTGAAAGTAGGATCTCGTCCGCCATGTAAAGTAACTACATGACACCAAGGAGCGTTCGAATACGTTCCGCGTGAAAACCATAGAGCAGAGAGGAATCTTCAGGGGCAACGAAAGAAAGAAGAAAGGAAGATTGAAGACGCGCTCCCATGGTTCGATTGGAGGAGAACAAAAGAAACTCATTCGGAGAGGAGAAACACTTCAGTCATCGTCACTCCGGACACGAAAAAGATGGCTCAACATGATGATCGAATTTTCTTTCAAAGAAAACTGAAACCCATCCAAAAGCTGTAGCCGTACGGGGAAAAAAGTTATTGCTCTCCAACTGTTTCCTCTGAATATATCGCCTCTCCACAGAACCAAAGAAACATCAGGGAGGAAAGGGCAGAGACAAAATGACCCAAAAGAAAAATATCAGGTACCAGAAGATTAAGGATGGTAGGTGAGGCCCCGACTGCAAGGGAGGACTGAAGGCGAGGCCGCGACTGTTATGCTGCGATAGGGGGCTGGAGGTGAGAGCTCAAGGCGAACGAGAGCGAGAGAAGAGAATTAGGGCTTCGCGAAAACATAATTTTAGTGTTCAAAATGAAAAATTTCATACTTGAAATCGAGAATTGAAGTGGTACTCACCCATTCTAATTTATGAGAACAAAGAACCGGACCAATTCCCATGGAAGTCCCTAAAGCCGGCCGAAGATGACAGTCCTCTCTTGATTGCTTGCCTTCTCAACGCTGTTAGCTAGAAGTAACGAATGAAAGCCGTTTTCGCCAACCGTGTTCGCAATTTTGGCTGCATTTAACATGTTCGAACAGAAACAGATGGAGAAGGCTTTCGTGGTTGTTGCCGCAAATGGCAAGAATATAACACCGTTCCGTGGGCTTGACCTACTCACCTTCTTTGATTTATAATTTGAGAATAGTGCCATGAACTCAGAAGAAGACATTGCCGGCTGATTAGCAAAGACCGTACTCAAAGTTTATATACCTTACTTTAAGGTAATCAGACAGGCAAAATGCTATACAAATCGAACCATACAAACACGGATCTGACTGTTCAGGATGAGAAAGGAAAATGCACAACCACCAAAACCCAAACTAAAAAGAAAAGTCAGGTCCCCACCATGTTGCTGCTCATGAATTGTGTGCGTTTAGCAATGCTCGATATACCATGTCGATGAACTGGTTGTCCTGCAAGAGCAACAAGGTTATTTGCAGGGTGGTCCAATTCTTATCAGTGACTGAAAGAAATAGTTAAGGTGTCTTCGATAGAAAGCTAGAGCAGCTAGCACCAACAGATCTTATTGATTCAAACTCCCGAAAAATCTAGTTCTGGCTCCTAATGCACAGAGCAGATATCGCATAGTTACTACAGCGGGATCGGAAAACAATTCGCGGGAAAGTTTTGATTCAGACTTAGTATATCTTTATCAAGCAAGGGCTTTGTGAGGAACCAGGCTATGACTAGGAGAACCACAAGACTACTTTATAAACAAACCACCCTGTACCTTAAAAGAGAATACAATAAGTTCTTCATAATGCTGAAGCTCAATAAACATTGCTAAGGAAGAAATTTAGGAACGAAAGGAGAATCCCTGGTTGTGAATCCAAAGTTCATTTTCTCAGTAAAAGCTGGATGAGCTATGGTAATTAGGACAGCCACTTCAGTTAGGTATTATCCTTTAAAAAGTTGGAACATCAGTCATTTTGCTTTCCTTGAATCAATTTAAGTGGAATAACTTCCTGTAGAAACTGGTACAGCTTCCTCTAAAAGACAACAAAAGGCACTACAGGCAAACTAACCTGAACAAGCACTGAGAGTGCCTCTCTGACTTCATCTCTGTTCATGACAGGTGCATAGTTGGCAGCAGGAACAGGTGCAGGCGTAAGAGATGGAGGGGGTGTTGGTGGTGGAAATGGCTGAAGAATTGGAGCACCATATGGACGTTGTAAATTCACAGGGGGGTGAAGTGGAGGAGCAGTAGGCATTGACGAAGAGAGGGACGGTGCAATTGCTGCAGAGGAGGATGTCGGAGGGATAAAAAATGAAGGCTTCACTAAATTAGCTGCGCGATTTTTGTTGGTACCAGGATCATTAGTATCAAGCAAAGACCCTAGAGGGGTAGGTGCTGCCAAAGGAGGAGATGGTATTTGCAAGGTCGATGCAGCCGGTAAGGAAGCTGAGGCAGGACGGGGAGGTGAAGCCATCGCCGAAGGAGATGGAAAAGGTTGTCCACTGCCCACTATATTTGTAGCACCGCCGATATTTAAAGCTGACTGCATGCCAAAGCAAAACATTAGGGACCAAAAGGAAGCACACGGTATAATTTGGCATAACATGTAGAACATGGCTAAAGAGAACACTTGTCCAAAGTAAACTATACTGGTGCTGCTGTGCTGCACAGCACTCCCATCATTCTCAAAGGTGATGAGCTGAAATGAACTTCAACCAACATAAAAGCCTGGGCAAATAGGGAAGGAGCGTTCTGTAGATTCTAACCATTTTCAACAGAAACTACGCCTCACTTTCCCCATCTTCAGCATTTAGTCATTTTTTTCCATATTTAAACAGTAGGACCCCGGTCACACTGCACCACCATTACGAAAGATCATCTTGTGGGCATGCCAGCTGAAAGCAAGAGCTCATTGTACATGAAATGATTTTTTTACGCCCTTTAAAATTATACATCATCAGATGATTTGTGATTCCTGAATGACAAAGATTTCTGCAGATATAGGAGAAATAAAGAGGGAGAAGGAACAGCAGAACATAAGTGCCAAACATAAAAACATATCACCTTAAAATAACACAAATGATCCAACTAAAAATAGGAAATTAGAAGCTTTCCACTCTTGATGACACAAATGCAAGTATTTTTAGTAGCAGAACGCTTGAAACAAGGAACAGGTTTCTCTACAAAATACGGAACCTATGCATCAGAGCAAAAGGAGCAAGAGGAGATAAGTCAAAAATCTTATACACATTGGCCTTGAGCCCATGCAAAAAAGCAATCCACAATCTGTAGGTGAGATTTCTAAACATCCAGTTGAGTAGTAATTTAATATTACACAAGAGTCCTCTGCTATTTTAAAAGAGTCATCTGCTGCTATAAAAGGGAAAAGAAAAAGAGCAACATCAGTTTAAGCAGCACTTGTCTATCCAAACTCCATTGCTTCATTGTACTAGACAAAGTTCAAAAGTACACTAATGCAGTAATTCCTGCAACCATTGTAGGAGGACTTCTCTTTTTGCCATGGAAAAGGAAAAGGAAGGTCGTCAAGGAGGACTTCCCATTCCCCCATGGAAAAGGAAAAGGAAGGTCATCTCATTGCTCTGTTAGAACCCATATTAATCAATATGCCTCCTGCACAAGAGTATGTGCATAATGCAGGTGCAGGAGATGCTAAAACGCAAGCTATTTAATTTGCCTACATAGTAAGCAACACTACACCTGTTTCTTCCCACATGCCTTTTCATCGTGCAGATGTACATTCTCCTTCATCGCATCAAATAACATTACTTACAGAAAATTGACTCTCTTTATGAGTACGTACACTGAAGAAGTTCACAAAGGCTGGATCATCATGGACATCGTTTGCATTGGGCGTCGTAGAGGACGGGGGCTCCAAAGGACCGTCCATCACTGCCATAGTTGGTACAGCTTCTAGTTCCTCAAACTCACTGCAGAAAGCAAGACAAATATCTGCTCTTCAGCAGCAAAGAACTTGAACACATTTAATTATTTGTGGGATAAATAATATACTTTGGAAGTCAAACAATGAAACTCAATTCAAAAGCATTTCATTTCTCGACCAATGTAATGAGTTGGGAAAAGACATTACAGTCGTTTATTGAGTAAAAAGAAAATTGTCTGTTATCAATTTCTTCACTGAAAAGCACTGGTAATGCTTGAAAACTTTGGCACTTCTATGTTGAGCACCATAATATGACAATAACAAACTAATAAATTTACTATTGTATCCACCCAATGGAGGGTAAATTATAAAAGCCAACTTTCAGGTGAAACTTGCAAAGGTCACTATACTTCAGTGGCAAATGTAAAATTAAAAATTCACGGTCAAGACTGGAAGTTCCCTCATACTCAACAGAGGTGAAACCTTTCACGCAAATACATTGCGATCACCATAGTTATAGCAGGTATCACAAAAAGGACTACAAACTCCGTTATTTGAAGTGCTTTTCTTAGAAACTCTAATAGTGCATGTTGCACTTCAACTGCTGAACTTCTTGCAGTCCAGGTATGCATGGATCATCACGGAGCAGAAAACAAGGCAAGTTCCAAAAAATCACAGCCCAAAGGCAAAGGTGAAGATATGCAGCTCCACCGGTAAAAGCAACAAGAAAACTGATTCTATTCCTTCATGAACATGCATATTTTGCACTTACAGAAGAAACCACTTAGTACCTTTTAGTTGTGGGCACCTTTGACTTTTGAGGAACCTTGGAGTATGCATTAAGTATCCTAAAATGCCGAAGCAGAAATTACTCTTAGAAAAGAACTGAAGCTCGAATAAGCATATAATATAGACATTCATAATGCATAAACAGCAACAGACATCCAATTTTCCTAATACCTGTTAAAAAGACTTGCCACCTCTTCACATTCCCGTGCATTGTAGAACCAAATACCATTTACTTCCTGAGCAGCATTCCGGTATAATAAATATGGAACCTGGACTTCAAACTCGAAATCTTCCAAGAGATTCTCTACCAGATTATCTGCAATAGAAAATTGCTATCTTAAAAGTGCAGACTGTAAGAAATATAGAGCAGTCCAACCATCCACAAATCAAAGCGGTAAGATTGTGATTGTAATGCTGAAAATAATTTGATCAACGAACATCTAATATGGCACTTCTCAGTTAGTAAGTAAGATATGGACAAGCAAAGGATACACCAGAGTTTGTAGCTAAAGTTAGCAAACCGACAAAATTGGGCAAAGTCATACTAAATTTCATTTCCTGATCAAAATAATAAAAAAAGGACACCTTCCTAACTCAACTATTAGAAAGGCACATGTGCAGTAACTGCGCTTTTCCATCTTCATAAGGGGAGCCACTTGTACCATGGGCAATCTTATGTGGCAAGTATCTCTCTGGGTTCAGACCTGAGTAAGCTTGGGAAGATCAAAATAAATTAGAGTATGCATAGGTATTGATGCTTATCTTGATTGAGCATTGTGTTACATCTGAATTCATGATTTATGCGGACAGACAAAAAATGTCTCCAAAGTGACATAAGGTAGAACTTCCCCAGGTTGTGTGGGCCAAAAAGGAGGATGGTAGATGCAGAAAAGTAGATGTGAACAGTTGATTCTTAATATAAAATAGACCAAATATTTACTATCTAATGCCCAATGTAACAGCAAAGCTACGGATCATAGCACTCTGAAAAAAGAGGGATTTCTTCGAAAGCTTGACTACCCTACACTTTAACAGTAAAACACAAATTATCCTAAAAGCCCTCTGCACGAATGCCCCAGATATGAAACTCTTGTTTCCCACATTTTATATGGAAAAAGCTATGATTATATAAAACGCAGAGAAAATTCCAATAGAGCTATCATCAACTGAAACTGGAATAAATATTCCTTCTTATCTGCTACGTGCAAAGATTGACCAGATATGAAACAGAATTTTCTGAAAGAAACCAGCAAATAAGCAATAATAAAGTCCACCAACCAGTGTTCCGGCGATTCATCACAATAAACTGAAACCGAGGCTGAGTGTTCCTGAAATAAAATATTAGGAGCAAATGATTAAGCTGCTAAAACCGCCAGTCACTCGAAACAAAACTCAAACTCAAAATTTGAAGTCGAGTCCAGATAACAGTCCACAACGAGACCCTCACCTTGGTAATTCGATTCCATAATAAAGCCGACACCGAATATGACAAAAACAAAAACTCCACTAACCACCACACGACTAATACCCCAGGTATGCCTGTCAATCAGTTCAGCACTCACCTCTTGACAACAAACAAAGACCCTTCCACATCCTTCCGACTCTGCAAAACAAGTGGAGAAACACGTTCATGCCCACTGCAGATATGGCTGAAGAAACTCAAATGATCAAATCCAGTAACTCCTCAGCATCTTCCATAGCTCAAACGCGTCCACCAGCACAGAAACCGGGGCAAAACAATGAAAAAAGGGGGTGGGGGAAGAGAAAGAGAGAGAGAGCTCACCCATTGGCTTGAATCGATGTTGAATTCATAGAAGGTGACGTGAGCGGCGGTGATGAGAATCTCCTCCACAAAAGGATCAAGTCGCTGGAGGACGGTGAGGTTGAGGAGCTTGGTGCTCTGGTGATCCAGATTCGGCATCAGCTTCCCGCCCTGCGACATTGGAGCTCAAGACTTCTTCTCCCCCCTCGCGATCGACTGCTGAACCTTGCTGTTCCGATGCAATTCGTCGGATTGAAGCCCCAAAAAAACCCTAGATTTTCCTGCTTCCAATATTGTTAGAAGCGTCTGAGAGTTGATTTCTTCTGGAGAGAGAGAGAGAGAGAGAGAGAGAGAGAGTGTGGCAACCATATGGTTACGTAGATGGAGCGAAGATGACGAGCGGAGGAACGTCTTGGATTTGGGTCGGATCATTCGGGCGGGTCGGGCTCCAGGAGAGCTGTCGGGGTCGCGCTTTTCATAGGCCCGCGGCCCGCTTGCGGTATCCTCTTTCTCCTCCTCCTCCTCCTCCTCCTCCTTTTTTATGATTGAAACTTGAAAGCGAGCGCGAGAGTGACCAACCATCTCGATGCCGTCACGCGAAAAGTCTATGTTTGGTATGTGAATAATAGCAACCATCCGGCCCGAAAAGTTTTGACCCCGATCGAAGCTTAGAGTTTATGTTGGATCAGTTTATCAACACGGTCAAAATGAATTTTGTACTTTTGACTTCAAAGACACTGTATTCTTTCTTCTTCTTTTTTTTTGGTAAAGAAAGATGTGTATTCTTTCTTGCCTGTCGACAAGGTCAACAATTCTTGACATACTTTTTTTGTGCGACAAAACACACTTATAATTGTGTCTCACGTGGTTGATCTATCAGCATGCCAATTTGGACATGAATAAAGAATTTTTTGTCATTAAAACATGTAACAATATTAACACACTAAATGGTTCGTAAAAACAAATTTAGGGATGGAAAAGTATTTGCACGTTAAGAAAGCCTAACCTAATAGCACATTTGAGATTAATATGAAGTGAAATCACTTGTATTGTCTAGAAACTTTTGAAGTGCAATAGCTCAAGTTATCATGTATGAACATGTATTTTTTGTGCTTACTATACACATATTCTAGCATATATTCGTCAAAAGATTAATGTATCGTGTCGTGTTGATATCTGATTTAGTGCGACGATTGATAATTGCATTAGTTATATCGCCGTCCTACCTCCCTGAATGATCAAATTAGAACATAACTTTTCCAAAAGAAGGTCAAGCAAACGTTCCTATGAGCACTTTGTCAATAATAGTTATACTTTCAAATGTTATCAAATTGGAAACCTTAGCGAATTTCCTACTTCATCCATTTTCAAATTAATCAATCATAGGCTCCTTTTATTTTGCACACCACTAAATAATTTTGAAATAAATATCCCCGCTTTTGATAATTTATATTATTTAGGAAAATGAGCCTTTTTTGAGATATAAGTTGTTGTCAATGATAAACAATGAAAAAGATCAAAATGAAAGAATAAATTTCAATTAAACAATAATTATTTAACGTCTGATAAATATAACTTCTATTTTGCATGAAGATCATCACGTGGTCCCGGATGCAGAAGTCTTCTCTTCGCTGGGGAATACCAAATTTGATAAGCATAACACGCAGATATCTTTTGCCGTCTATCTCAATCGACCATTTAGCAATGTAAAGTATCTCAATGCTGCGAAATCGATAGGTGATGCACTGTCGGCGAGATGGGTCTGATAATCTTCTGGTTTCCCTTAATGCGGTTTGGTTTTCTTCAATCTTATGTTGTTAGATCACTATGCATGTTCATCAAATCTGTACTTTCCTTTGTTCTATCATGTCAATTCATGACCCGGCCTATGCTTTCCAGAGAGATGGCGAAAGGTAGAACGCAAGGGTCGATGCTGCTGAGAACTGCACACAGGATCCACGCCTGGGATGATACAACATTGAAAGAAATTGCTACATGTTATAATACATGGTGATGAAAATGCCAGTGCCTCAGAGAAGTTGGAGCCGCACGTCATATATAAGAAAATTGGACAGACATTACAACCACAGTAAGCAAGCAACGGCTAACATTATGGTCCAGGGTGAACGTCGGCAAGCATTGCACTCTAATTTGGAAGTCTGGGGCAAGTTGAGATGCAAAGGCCACTCTGTTGCAGGGCGGATGTTCTGTTTATCCTCCCTTTTGTAAGTGCGCTAGAGCTGCTATTGTAGCTGCTGGAAATCGTCTATCGCGTTCAAACTCCTCATTGAGTTTTGAAACTTGGGTTTCCAGTCGCACAAATTCCTGCACGCAACCCAGAACTATGAGTTCGAAGCCGAGTTCGAGTTGATAAGCAGATTTGAGGAGAATCACCTCTCTGGTAACTGTTTTCTGTTTCTCTTCTTGAAGCCTCGAGCATTCTTCCTTCAGCCTAGTATTTTCTTCCATTAGGCGAGTCTGATTCCAGATAAAATTCCATCATCCGTAGGATAACATTCAATAACACCATAATCCCACATTATCAAGAGATCCTACAACTTGATGAATAAGCAGACACTTGTCCCGAAATCTGAATACTCTTTTTGGGAGTTTGTCCCACTCGAACCGACCCAAGTTGTTCGAAATGGATAATTGCATAATCACATGTGCACAAACTTTACCGCATTTCTACTTAAACAAGTCCCAAGTTTTCTCCCACACTAGTCAGATTTCAGTGGTAAAGATCTCCCATCGAGTGTTCATCAATACAGGGAGGCTTTTAAGTTTGCAAGTCTCTAGCACATTAGCTCAAAAATGGAAGAGTACAGTCAGCCGGTTATCCATCTAATCTCCTCTGCTTTTCTTTTTGTCTTGGAAACATTCCATCCCTCCATATGATCTCACCTTGTTCAAGTAATTAGTAAATACTATAAATTCTTTGAGAGAGAGAGAGATTGGGAGAGTACTAAAAAATCTACATCTTCACTTAATAACTTAATGAAACAGTAATACGGCCCTATTTATAAAGCATTAGAGACACTAACAAAAAACTTTCCCTTTTGATGCTCACCTACTAATTGCTGACTAATATCCATAAATATACTTCAGCCAGCCCACAAACTAGAGTATCCAGTTTGCATTTAACAGTTGAAACTTTTTTCCAAAGTCTATGACCAAAACCCCGAGTAAGCCGGACCTTATGCTAGACAAGGGAAGTGGAATATTTAAAGCCAGATTCAAAACAATGACAATTGTGTATGCCAAACCTTACACAACAAATTAAATGTAATCCACATCAAACCGAAATTGATGAGTGTTGAAGAAAGACATTATCAGAATTTTGACACTTCTTAATCAACCTTGACAAAACCCCGTGGAAACTCAACTTGAATTTTGACAAACTACACTATATCACCCCACGGACACTCACAGTTGAAAGAGACTCTCACAACAGATAATGTCAATTATAGGCTTGTTGAGTATTAACAAAATTGGGAAGTTTTTAAGATGTGAAGTTAAAACACTAATAGCTCCGAAGCAAGCTCATGTTTTGTTCTTCTTCTTAGAGAGAGAGAGAGAGAGAGAGAGAGAGAAGACTAAGAAAGACAAACTAACGAGGATGGAAGCTTGATTTTAATGGAGAAGCATAATTAAGGATCCACAACAGAATGAAGCTAGAGCATAGAAAGGTTCAACTTGTGGTAGACTTCAACAGCACAACGATGTCAACGACAAGACTGACAAGGCCATAGCGAATGACAACAATTCATCCCAACAACAACGGAGAGACCAGCTGCTCAATGAAATAGCATTGCCCTTACAGAGATCATGAACACATCTGAGACCACAACCAGCAGACAACAATGATGCAGCTGTAAAGAAGGCCAACTGTAGTTGCTCTCCAGGATGAAGATTGGAGGCTGAAAAACAAAGGACTTAATGGTGGTGGGCTTAGCATCAAAGTAGAGACGGAAATGAGTCTCTTTCTATTTTTGAATTGGATCCCTAACTTTGGTCTCTCTTTCTTGGTGGGTCTAATCCCATGCGAGTATTGAAAGATCTGCAAGAGGGGAAGGGAGAGAGAAATGCTACATTTTTATCGAATATCTTAATGAAAGGAACACAAAAGATAACCCTATCTAAAGGAATATGACAAGACACTAACAAGACACTAATTCCCTTATTTATGACCAGCTACTTACAACTAGCTTATTGTTCATACTATACTTCAACATAATTGAAGAGGATAGTGATCCAAATGAGCTTAACCCCTTGCCCTGCTCTAGTTTAGTAAGATTTGGGTTTGTAACACTTCCATGGGTATTCCATACATCAATAATAAAAAGCAACAAAGAATCACATTGATGAGCACGCATGTCACTCTTTGAGGCTTAGGATAGTGGGAAGTGAAAATATTACCGTTTCAGTTGCCATAGTTACTATTAGTTGCTCAAGGCTTGTCTTTTGGGCTGCCAAATCATCTCTTTCATGTCGAAGCTTTGCATTTTCTTCCTTTAGTTGCGCTAGTTCAGATGCAAAATTCTCAGCAACTCCCTGTAAGAGAGGAAAAATTGGATAAATTATACAACACCTCCAGTAAGAGCTTTCAGCCTATTATTTGAAATTTATCTGCGTACACAATAAAATAGATGCAAAATCAATTTTCAAGTAAAGAACATTAAAGAATGACTATGTGGCTTATCACTCTAAGCTAGACTAAATTCCTAATGAAGTCAGTATGTCATGCCTAAGAAACTGCCCAAACTCTGGTCTGGGTGTTCAAGAACCAGCCCATCTGGTACATGGAGCTTATATCATTTCCAGTAGGGGCTTATTGTTGGGTGGCTTAACAAAACCTATGTGATTGTACTACCATGACTTTGCCCTGGCCTATGGTTAGTAAATTGTTGACCTCAGACTTTATACACGATCCTCTCAGACTAAAAAAAAAAAAAAAAAGAGCACAACAATGCAATTCATTTACTAAACTAAAAGAAACTAAGAGAACATATAGGAAACATGAAAACATAAATTTAGGCATGTTACAAACCTATATCTAGAGGTAAATTTGCAGAAAATTCAACTGAGCATACTTATACAGATTAGGGATGTGCACAACACAGAGCAGGGATCATGTTCCCCATCTCCACCCCGCAAAGTCTTAACCTGCCCCACCAGCTGCCAATGCCTCCACGCCTTGTGAGGGGCAAGGCAGATTTTCCTTTTGGGGCACTGCAAGCCACTGATGCAACATTTTTTACTCAAAAAGAACTCGATAAAAAAAAATTATAATCATTTGACAATTTTTTTATCATACTTGTATTTATATGATAAGAAAGAAAGGTCTCATGGGTGTTCGTAAGAATGCCCTCATAACTTGATTTTATAAAGCCAAATAAACTCCAACCTTCACAAAGTCAACATGGGACAATGTGAAGATGGAAAAACATTGAAAATGATTGTCATGCTAGAGAAATTTCGAACTTGCACCTCTTACAAAAGTAAGTCCATATTTTTATAGGAAGAAAAAGTTGTTCTTAGGTTTCTTGTTCATATTTTTATCGCAAATACATAAATAATATAAAATTAGATATATTTTCTAGAGTATATAAACCAGTCTGGTTCACGGGGAGAGCATATTTTGCGGGGAAAGTTCATGCCGCTCAGGGCGCTTCCCGTGGGGAATGAATTCCCACCTGCACCTTGTGCCCATCCTTGATAGAGTTATTGGCATTCATAGCATCCATGCTAATAGAAACCACTAAACATGAGTCATTGGAAGTGCACCCTGATGCACGTGTCCCATAAGCAAAGTCCCAAACTTGACTACATACGTAGCGCAACAATATCCTACTTTATTCTCAGTTGATACAAGACGAGATTGCTTCAGAATGACGGCTTGTACTGCCAATGCAATGCAGCATGAAGAGACTCCTATGCATCTAATATGCGCCAAACAAAGTCAAGCGTGATACAGCAATAAAAAAAGACTTACCTGTTCAGAGAAATTCCTCATGCTATGCTCTGTGTTAACTCTCAAAGGTGTTACATAGTCATCGTCATCCAAATCGTCTTTTGTATAACTAGTAAGATTTTGCGTCTCGCATAGAGTCGGCTTGTACTTGGGACATCCCCCCTCGAATATATGGCGATTTAGATGGGTTGTACCAGACTTGCTCGAACACACATATAGATTACCACAATAATTGCACCTGCATTCCTCTCGCTCACCTGGCCTCTTTTCAAGCTTGGTGAAATGTTGCCACACTCTCGACCTTACTCTCCCTCCTTCTCTTTTTCTCTTTTCGCTAGTGGTTATTTCAAAAGGCCTAGCATCCAGAGGGAGTATGATTTCCTTTGTAGTCTCCACAGTCTCCACAGTCTGCACAATGATTTATCATCGTGAATACAAGCACACGACTATATAGGAATGTGGCAGGGAAAGAGCAACGTCAGAATGAAAAATCATGCCCTTTCAAACTAATGGCTACTACAGTACACCACGCTGTACGAATGATCTCTTACTTCTCCTTTCTGATTCCATCAAATAATGCTACTCCCCACTTCAAGTACAGTGCAGCACATGCTCGTAAATCACCTCAAAGAAACAAATTTTCGGAATTGTTCAGAATTCGCAGTCTCACTACACCATACTAGGATGCCTAGACATGGATTCAAGTTTGCTCTACCCCAAGGGAGTTAAAGAAGTTGTCCAAATCACATTTTGAGTCTGAATGATGATCAATAAATTTTTCAGTGGCTGAAGGATGTATTTGAAGCGTTACCTTCTTCTAAGTTTCCAACTCTCTCTAACAACCTTACCGTATTTTTTTCTTGACCAGTAATAAAGCATGCCAGCAACAAAAATGCAATAATCTTTTCTACCACTAACCTGATATAATCCCACACGCCAAGGTATACCAAGCAAAAGAAGAAGCATACAGAAGTTTTTTTGGTAAGGAGAAGCATACAGAAGTTATAGCTCATCTTTTTAGCAGTGTAGGAATAATTGCACCAATTTTGTCTACTGGACTAAAGTAATTTCACAAATACAAGCATACATTGCCGATGTCACCGTGTTTTCAACCGAGCCCGAAGCAATGCACAAAGAATAAAAAGCTGAAGAACAATTTCCAGACAAAGTATTTAGTTCCACTTTTTGGTTTAAGATCTCACAGACATGCTTCCAGCAAAGAGAGAGTTGCATGTTGGAACAAGTTCCCATCTTTTTTGTTTCTTCTTCTTTCTTATATGGAGGGGGGGAAATAACATCATTTTAAGGGAGATATTGCCCAAACCAACCTAAAGATATGCTGCTGTGGGATTTCGAGCTCGTTCGTCGTAAAAGATGCTCAAGCACATTGCTCACGAGACCAAATCGGACTCTGACGAGCATTGGAAAGATCTACAGAAACCAAAACCTTCAACTGCAGAAATGGATAGCAGAAGAAATCAACACACCTCAAAAGATGGAGCGAGTGGATCCAACGTAGAACTCATGAATTGCAGTCGCAACCAATCCCGGGAGCGCGACTCCACAGCTCACGATTTGGAAATCCGGCGGAGCATCGGAATCCCCAAAGCCCCGTCGGACAGTCGAACTCAGAGCCCGGAGGCGAACCTTCGAGCTGTTCTCGGGCCGCGCGCTGCTCCGATGCAGCCCAAGAGCACCGAAGATTTCCATTATCTCCGGGCCGGGCGGGCCGAAGGAAGCCCGGATTCGTCGGAGCCGAGTCGGGCTTATAGCGCTTCGGGCTCTCCGATTCGCGATTGTCGTCTTCCGAGATTTTGTTTTAGCAGGGCGGGCGGCTTTGGGGCAGGTCCAGTGAAAGAGTTAAAAGCTCGTACGGATCCCGCTTCACAACTCGCAAATTTCAAACCGCGATCGTGCCTTGCGTATCGATCCAATCATGCAGATACCAAACTCTCCCCAAGAACGATTCATCCAACGCAATCGGGTGTAATCCAATCACACGAAGCTGAGGAAGTGTCCGTTTTCGCCACGTGTTCCCACCTATGTCGAGCATCGCACCTCTCCTACAGCTTTCGCATTCGAAACATCCGTCGCCCCAAAGATCATGGCTTTTGATGGGCCAGCATCAATCGTAATTGCAGATCGCAGTTGGGAATTCTCCGGAGAGGCTAACCCTGCAGAACAACCAACACTCACGCCAGCCTTCTTGTCTCATCCACAGTACCATGTTCTCACGGTGTCTTCCGCGACACCCCCCCTTAAAAACTAACTCTCAGCCAAAGGCCATGATAACCACATTTCCCGAAAGATTAGATACTCCAATGTCCAAAGGACTGACCTTGAGCACGACTCAGAACATGCAAGTAATGGAGTTACACTTTATGTGCTTAGTCGCTTCAATAAGATGGCCTCTCCAAGAGTTGGGGACGCCGGCATAATTTCCCCCTCGAACTACTATTCCCTCGCATTACGCCGTGTCTTGCTACTCACGTCAGCATTAGCCACTACGGGGATTGAGGTTCATGATAGGGGTACAAAATACGTACTTTACAGGAGCCTTGATCATGAAACAAACAGTAACAGTCCCGAATATTGTTTTGCAAATTCTTATTGTCAGATGCTTCAACAGTTCCGAGAACAAAATGCTCAGAAGAGAAAATTTATTTAAGAAACTAACATAAGCTAAGCGAAGTGTCGGCAGGTTTCTGCTCAATAAGAACAAAAGCTTTTGCGCACCAATCAGAGCACCAACCTAAGCAATGATAAAACCTTTATGGATAACCCCCGGCATTCCAGCTCATTCCGTTGCCTTGCCTTTGCGCCTACTGCTACTAGTGTCTAAGATATAACATACCATGGAGTCCACATCATCGCCGAATATACTGTACGCCTCGATCGCCTGGAGATAACTGAATCCCATGGACAGCACGACCTGCACACTGCTGCTCAGAACATTATCCTGTGAACCGTGTTCTGCTCCACTCCCCATCCTCATCTCACTGCCTGACGGTGCTGCACCCAATTGCATGTCAGTAAGTTTGTACTAGTCGAACTAATAAAAGAATTGCTGGCAGCAGACAGATTGATCACATCCTTCTGGAAGGCTAAGCCAATAAGTTTGGTTAAAATGAGGACCTTGGAAAGCCTTTTTACAGAGACCTGTTTTAAGATCCTGAAATTTTCTTGGAAACAAGCCTCTTTTTAGGTGACTAGACAATTCCAACTGCTTACCTTCATCTGTTCCAAAAATATAATAAGCTCATGAAAGAACAACATAAGATGTACCAACACGTTGAACAGGAACTGATGGACAACTCGAACTACTGATAGAAACATCAACATGTAATCTCCTACTTATAATTTTCTCTCTTTCAACTAACCAAAAATTGATAAACAACATTAATTATTGACAGCAAAATTGAAATGCAATCTCCAAATTAAACTTTTTTCCCCTTCAACCAATTCAGAATTTCTTTCATTCTAGACAAACTTCCAAAAGGTAATTTCTACTGACTAGCAGAATGGCTCAGTAATCATTTAAATGAGCTGACGCAAAGTACCTTGTACCACACAGAGAAAAGGGGGAAAGCAAGAATTCTTACTTCCACCAGAAGATGATGGTTCCGCACTAGAAGTAGAAGAGTCTCGAATACAAGGTTGTTTCCTAAGTTGGTCGTTATCAATATACTCAGCCCGAGAAGCTTCCATAACCATGCACTCGATATCCTTCTGAGTCAACTCAATATCAGACCAAAAGCGACCCTCTGCCAAAAGAGCCTGCCAGTAGACATAATTAGAGGAAACGCATGATATCATGAACTATGATCTCACAAATCACCCTACAAAGAGGCCACAACACTAACATTATCAATCTGTTGATCTTGCTGAGCTTTAATGGCTGCCTTTACTTGATCTTTGTCGACATTTGTCTGCAAAAGAATTCCCAAGTAAGATATGGACAAAAGTCTTATCAATATCAATGTGAGATTCAAAAACAACTAACTGCTACTGGACAGAAGCCAAATTTTGCATTTTACACTCTTCAAGGAAGTCAGAAAACCCCAATGGAACTTCTGATCACAGCATGTTTCGACTCACTACTCACTGTGCTTAATAATTGCAGAACTACTGAAAATGCGGTCTAGCCAACCATTAGATTGGCATCAGAAACAACCACAGTTGAGGGAAATCGAAAAGTTGGAAATCCAATTACTTCACGATGACATACTTCAGTCCAATGCTCTAAATGCAAACGGAGGAAAATTAAACTTTTCATCTATTCACTTCACTAAGCAATTAGACAGCTATTACCATGCGTGAGAAAAGGACTACTCAGAACAGTAATCAAGTTTTATACATAAGAGATGAGATTTTAAGATATCAAAATGAACCAGGCAACAAGGATCAATGCAAAAGTTGCAATCCCAATCTAAGCATAGGCTAACCTAGAATAATTTGCAAGGAGTAAAACAAATAAACATGATACACACCCCACGGAAAGAGCTGAATCCAAGTCCCACACCAATTGCCAAACGACGTGGATCCACGAGAGAATTATAATGATTCCCATAATGGTAACTAAGTCGAATGGGTGGCGTGTCGGTATTGTAGCTTCCCTGGAAAATATTGATAGGCTCTGCATTGAGAAGTACCAGTTAAAAGAACAAGCCATTAAAGGACAAAATTAAGCAACGAATCAAAATATAGTAGCTGTACAAGAGCAGCACCTGTACTGTAGGAATAGATGTGTATTGGTCGGCTAAAAATCTCACATAATGCTTGGATCTCCACATTGTTCCCATATACCTAACCGTAAAATGAGCATTTAAGAAAGACAGATGAGCAAAATCATCTCCATGTTAGATTCAAACAGTAAGGCAAAAGTGGACGCACGACATAATAATTACTGTCAATATGAACAAGTAATTCAATGATAGCCAGACCGAGGGTTCACCAAATATGTGAACAGAGACGAAGGAAAAAAGGAAGTGACTAATTACAAGAGGAAGATAGTAATATACAATGTTCATTTTAAGCATATGATTAAGGCACACAAATTCAGGGAATGGCACAGAAAATGCCACCAAATATTTTGCTGATCACTATTTCTTTTTAGATTCCATCAAGCTCATAAAATACATTGTTTGGAGGTCAGCCAATGACCTTTGGCAACTAATTATCCACTTCTAGCATATTGTCTTGCCAGCTGCATCATATGGCATAATTCACTAGGATTAACAATTCATGCCACTGTGTCATAGTTGCATTTTCAATTCTCATCAATCAGGGTAAGCATATAAGCACCTTAGCTATTATAACAGTTAAGCATATCATATCATTTCATATTCAGGTCTTCTTATTTCAATCATAAAAACTATTATCAACTTTAATGATTAGCCGGAGCTGCTGATTCAATCTGTCAAACTAGCTGAACAGTGAAACTGCCACTTGACACTTGTATCAGTCACTTATAATTGCTTTTCTGTCCTACAAAGTGACTGGTTGATCCTACGAAGTGGCTTAAAACTTCAACAACCTCATCTTTGATCACATCCCGCGGAGAACAGTTTGATAGTGTCGTCAGCTAGTATTGAGAATTAGCATTCATGGTCTGTTCCATCACAACTTCTCTAACCACAAGTTGTCACTGTACGTATGGAGCCAATCCACAGTAAGTTCCCATTTTTGAGTTTTGGATGTTATAAGCCTATGACCAACAAAAGTGAATAATTTCTATATATATGGCTCTTACAACAAAAGTTGAAAACTACCGCATACTCTCAAGCACAAAATCTTTTGTTAAAGAAAAGTTTAAGCTGCATTAACAAAAGCCAAATGTGACTAAAAGATCGGGAGTAAACCAAATGCTACCCAACATGGTAGCATTATCAGTCAGCTTTGCTGGAAATAAGCTACATTATGACTCGAATATATCTTCTGATCAATACTAAATGCTCGACCTTTGCAAGGCACCAGAAAAATAGTTTATTTTTTAAAATCAATATTCTTCAGAAAAATTGACAAGGATGGGCCTCCAGCTATTTCGCATTTAAATTCAAAGAAAGTTGAGGGAAAGCTGGTGGGGGCACAATTGAGGATGAATAGGGATTAAGTTTTTGTGGTTCCCAAGCACACAATAACCTCCTTTTCTCTGTGAGAAGATGGAGCTCGAAGATGGAGACGCATGTGTTAAGACGCATATTGAGACACAAAAACAACGAAAAATATGAGGAATAAGACCAAGGATATATCTTGCATATCTGGAGCATGCTAAAATTTACACATGTAAGCACACCACGTTTAGACAATACCACGTGAGAGAGAAAGATTTCTTGTCAATGTCATATTCAAACTAAGTCTCCCAACCCTACATTTGACCTGCACCTACTGAGCTGTCTCCAGATTTAAGCTCACACAAACATTACATTCCTTATTTTATGTGGCAGTAGCTATTCATTAGAAAGTGAAACCACTCCCCTCCCCCCCCCCCCCCTTTCTTTCCCTACTTCCCCCCCTCTTCCTCCCCCAGCAGTAAAGAGAGTCACTGAATTGTCCTAAATTAAATCCTAGCACCATGTCCAAACATTCAAGCTGGCTAATCAAAAGGAGTAATGGCCAAAAATTTCACATACCTTTCTCTTCTTTTCTTCGGCAGTATTGTGTGAAATTTTCAGTGACAAACTGCGAGTAGTGATCTCTTTCCCGCTCCTAAAAGAGGAGAAAAAAGGCAAGCAGAGGTGAGTATTATGATAAAGCATGAGCTTCACTAATTGCTGAAAGCAGAAGCATGACATATATAAATGGCATGAGTCTCTAAAAATGGAATAGGAGATCAACCAAAAGGAAGAGCATACGCCAAGGGAAATGAAATAACAAATGAAAGCACAAAAACAGTTATGGTGTCAGATTGGTTCAAGCATAACAAATGCATACCAATCATCATGAAAATGTTGGTAGACAAAAGGTCCGAGACAATAGCAACACTATATGTAGTCCGACATACTTAAAAATCAAAAAAGAAAAAGAACAGCAGTTGTCAAAAGAAGTTGCACACTTTCTAGCATTTATCAGCCTCTAGAAAATTCACAATTAACCCACTTGAACCATCTCAAGAAAATCACATGTCAGATAACAATGTTGATGATGATAAAAAAATATTTTTCTTTTATGCATTGATTTATTTTCAAGAGATTCCTTTTTCAACTTCTCCAACACTAGGAGATTAAAAAATCCATTCTCAACCGCTCGAAACACCAAATTCATTTCATTACTTTCCTTTCCCTTCTTTCCCTGTTCAAATTATACTATTCCCTGCACCATCACGCCCAAAACAAAAGACTAACAAATTACTTCAATTGTACCTGATTCAGCAACCATCAATAACAATATGATGATATTATCTACCAGAAAGGAAAGACATGAGGAACATAATATCTTATTAGAAAACTGTTTGTATCAGACCACTACAACAATCTCATACTCCTATTCGTGAAAGTGAAAAATGACCAAGCGACAATTAACCATCCACAATGGCACATAATTCCAGCAGTCTATACTCTTTTAGTATACGAAAACATTGTAAACAGGATCTAAGCATGTAAGGAGATACACATACCATATAGTCCACACACAATTGCCTGACATGATCATGCATATCAGAGTCTCCCAAAACTTGATCTGCAAAAGCACGAAAGAGACAATTCCCATCCTCCAACATTCTTTTGACTTCCCAACCCTTTATCCTCATTTCAATCTCGAACTGATGTTCTCTTTCCTGATAAAAATTTAAAGTACCAACAAATCAGTTTCATAAATCAAATAGCTTCCCTTGTAAAATAAAGCCCAACGCACAAGCCCTAAAATAACTATGAAGGCCTTATTAAGTGAGTCAGATGTATTATGTACTTCAAGTAGGTGGCCAAAAACAAGAGACAAACTCAAGAAGAATCATCAGCCCAAAAACTTTAATATAAAATAAAAACGGCTAAAAAGATGCAAAGAAAAGGTTACTCTGGTACTAAAGACAGCGAGATTAAGTTTTGCATGCTCGAATCCTTTTGAAAGATCGTAACTTGTATCGTCTTAAGAAGTCAAATACTCACCAAATCATCATAAGATACAAAGCATGGTCCCTGCTCATCCGCACTGTTATAACCCTCACTTTCACAGTGAGACCTTGGAGAAGAAGGCCGTGACCCAGTAGGTGAAGTTCGAGCTGAAACAACAGGCCAGCCAACTGATCTTCTGGAAGAACCAAGTCGTGCAGAATTTGAGCTTCCCAGTGGAGTTCTCCTTAAGTTTGAGTTTGCGATCAATGGCCTTGGTGGGGCTGGAGGAGGTGGCGGATGCAGACTCCCAACAGCACTTTGCATGTTGCTTGTGCCCTCATTCTCTTTTAGATCAACAGGCTTCAGCCCGCCCAATCCTTTCAAAACTTCCTCTGAACTAGGAGAGTCATCACTAACCAAAAGCTCAACATCAAGAGTCTCATTACCCAAGTTCTCATCCTGATCACCATGATACCCTTCCAAATGTTCGTCGCTTTTCGCTGTAGTATTATCACCGCCACAATAATATTCTGACAGTTCATCCACAGCAACTTTTTCTAATACCTCCTCTTCACTTTCCTCATCTTTTGCAGCAGAAGCAACCGGAGAAGTAGTAGACGGCTGTGGCTCTGTTCTCGCTGAGGAAGAAGGCCCAGGCAAGGAAGAACGGCTTGGATTTGATGAAGAACCGCCTGATCCTCTCTGAACCAAGATCCGAGTCATCGTGCAGATGCTTGACAGTTAATTTCGCCAGCAAAAAACCTTCTTGCCCCCCTGAGCTCGCTCTCTTTAGAGAGCCAACACCATATTGAGAGGTTTATCGCGCGTCCTGGCCTTAGGCGTGGTTACGCCAATACCACGGCTGAAGGATTTCTTCCAGCCTAACAGCGAGCTCTTCTCTGCCGCGCAAATCAGTCTCTGCATTCCCCTATCAATTCTCATGAGACCGCGACCTCCTACTTTGTTAAAAGGAAACACTCTCTCTAAGGAACTGAACAATCTCCAAAAGTCCAAAGAACTGACCTTGAAAGCTCCAAGCTGCAATAAATGACCGATTCAACACATGAGCAAAACGGGAAAAAAAGGGGGAATAAAAGCCATCTACTTGCAAGATTATCCTCCGATCACCATTTGCTCTTCAGCAAAAGACGGACGATCAAGACGCCGGTTCCGCGGACGCCCAGAAAAAACAAAAAACAAGAAGAAGGAAAAGCAGAAAGAAAACCTAAACGAGAAGCGGAAGCGCGCGCCGAACCTAGAGCCCGAACCCCAAGCAAAACGCCGACCTTGAAGCGGAAGGGAGAAGAACCCTAATCTCCCACGCGGACCCAATCGTCACGGCCGAGAGAAGAGATCACGATATAAACCCTAGAGTTGACTCGAGGGAAAGTAGGACTCACCTCCGCGAGTGGAAATCCGGAAGGGAATGGAGAGATCACCGGAGCCGATTCAAATTGGAAAGAAAGAAGAAGGATCGGAGCGAAATGGCTGGTGACTTGGAAGCGAAGGAAGACGGAGGAGGAGGAGGAGGAGGAGGAGGAGTGCTCAGAGCGAGTCTCCTTTTTCTCTTTGGTTTGGGGAGATCAAAGAAGAGTGCAGAGAGAGAAAGTGAACGGAGAGAGAGAATGGGAGGCTGCCTTTAAAGATGTGGTGAGGGAGAGAGGCGGTGTGACGTGGACCTTTCTGACGCCGGCGACGTCACCCGCCTAGTGATTCCGCACGTGCTGGAGTCGCCCCGAAAGTTCAACGCGTGCGCCCCTCCCAAGAATGTACAAAGGCTAGCTCGACGTGTAATTTGATTGCTAAAACTTAATGTGATACCTACTCATTGTGATCGAGAATTACGTTAGAGCTAATTCAATTAAGTCCAATAACTTTAAAACTATTTTAATCAAGAATTTTTCTTTTAACTTCATTTAATTTAATAGATAAAGAAAATTTATCGATATAGTACTGTTTAATTATTTTTAAATGAATGTGACGATAATATCACACTTAACGTCACGTCTGAAAAAAAAAAGATTAAAGAAAATAAACTGAAATATATGGAAATGCTTGGGGATCGAGTGAGAAGGTTGCCAGCACAATTGCTTTGGCGGCCGGGGACGGCGGTTGCTTGCAAGGCGGTGTCGAGGATCCTTTATAAATCCCCCGGTGGAAGTGGAATCCGATTCTGAGTAATTTCCTTGCACCTCAAGGATAGGATGGCGGCCTCTTTAAACAACTCGCTCCTAATGAAGTTTCCAAGATGAAAATCGACGTGCCCCTTCCATAGCATCCGGTTACCTTCTCTTTGAGGAGGAGCGGCGAGACCACCACTCGCGAGGGCAATGCCGGCGAGGTTCGCCGGCCATCGCCAGCAAGACGACGAGGCGGCAGTCTCCTTTCGGTTGTGTTTGTTTTTGGTGTTTAATTAGTATGGGCTCAACATGAATCAAGAAAATGATTGCAATGGAAATTAAATCTTAACGGGAAAGATTATTGTATGAATTGTCTTTGAGTAATTTATTGCTTTTCACACAGAAGCACCTCTGGGTTTTGTCTCCATTTCTTAGCCACGAAGATGAGATGTTCAAGGTCGGCACTCGCATTCGGGAGAATAGCGGGGAAAGGAGAAAATTGCTTGAATAGTTCAAACATATCATACGGATATCAATTTAATTTTAAATTTACGAGATATTCTAATGAAATTTTTACTGATTAATCTTCGTCAGAAACGGTGTGCCACGGCCGGTGATGACTTCCCGCAAAAATTTAGGACTAAATTTAAAGTAAAAAATAAAAAATTAGGACTGAATTAACACAAACACAATAAACATAGGACCGGCCTGTCAAATTCTCCACGAAAGCCATGGCAGCTTTGTCAAGTCAATTGCACTATGCCAGGCGAAAGGGTACCCACTGCACACTGCTTTTCTATCAAATCACTGCTTCAATGTACTTCCCATGGCAATTCTCAACCGTCCAACAGCCACAATGAAAGCGCAGCAGTAGGTCCTTCAACTTCTTTCAGAATTCAGAGGCTGATGACATGAGAGACAAACGACTTCCAGCTCAGCTCCTTTTGAGAGAGACGGTGGACAAAACTACCAGGAATATGAAGATCAAGGCCGCCGCGAAGGAAGCCACCACCGCGCCGCTGACTTGCCGGCAGAAATCGTTGAATTGCTGGCAGATGGCTTGCCAGTTCGCGTTCAAGTTCCCGTTGTGAGCCAAGTAAACGATGGCGGCCGCTGCCGAGGCAGCAGCCGCCGTGAGCGCCACGAATATCTGCGATGATTTGGTCGATCGATTATGTTAGGAACAGAACACAATTGATAATAAGCATGTTCTCTCAAGAGAATGGACTAGATTACGGTGTCGAAGATGAGGAGGAGGAGCCTTGGACCGATGGCCTGGGGCAGGACAATGCACACGATTGAGAAGGGCAAGGAGAGGACGAGGTATGCGCCGGCCCCTGCATTCGCGATCACGAAAAATCTGCAATTCGCGGCGGTCAAATTAAGTTTGACATCATTAAGCACAAAGAATGAAGTAGCATGAACAGAATTGACATGACCCGGAGATCAAATTCACGGACGTGAATGCCGGGAGATCGTCGTAGCTGGCCTGGAACTGGAAGAACTGCGTGAAGAACGGGAGTGTCTGATCGGTGGTTCCCATGGTCGTCGCGGCGGCTAAAGTGGCGCCAGTGGCCAATAGCCTAAGAAGGAAGTCGAACACCGCAACACCTTTCTTCCATCCTCCTCTTCCCACTCTAGCGGCGGCCACCAGAGGAGGCGCCACACCAGCAACCGCTTTCCCTTTGGCTCTGGCCTTTGATTCGGACTTAGGAAACGTCGCTGCATCACCGTTCTTCTCTGATGAGTCCATGAAACTTGCAGGAGCCCAAAGACCCTGTATTTTTGTTTACGCAATGTGTTAGCTAAGCCTCGACTGTACTAACGCTACGAGATGCCATGTCAAAGCAGACTAATATAGAGTGGCACTTGGATTGGAGCCAGAATTTAGTAGATTAATGGGGTGGTTTGAATTTTCTTTTTCCATTTCCTGTTTTTTTGTTTCGGCTAGGAAGTTCATGAACGTCCATATAGATTTGAAGGAGAGGATAGGTTGTTCCTGCTCCACTTCCTCACCTGGAAACACCTGACGTTAGTGCTAGTTTAATATGAAAATCCAGGCACTGCCTGGTTGGATAAGGAAATGGAGTGAGTTGCGTCTAGATCATGCATGACAAACATGAGGTTGACTGTGATTATGTAATGGTACGACGAGAGGAATAAAATAAGGACATCATCCCACTTTGCTAGTCCTTGCAAGGGATAAGAGAGCTGAAAATCAAAAGGCTCAATTCTGAATCATTACCGAAGGGCATTGGTTCGCATCTATAAGCAATTTCACTCGCGAGGATTTCCCGTTTTGACTGCCCTGTAGCATTCTCAAGAACCTGTTCCACCTTTGATTTGGGCTACCAGATCCACTCATTTCCAATCGTAGAGAAATTCCTGGGCATTAAGATCAGCATTTCATATGATACAACGAAGATATGCCTAAGCAACACAAGCTTCGTAGCCAGCTTCAATGCTTCAACTAGACAAAACTTTCGACGCAGTCAATATGCCAAGATACATAGTTTAAAAGCTCTCCAAAAGCGTAATGCTGATTACAGAAAGCTCAAACAAGAAAGCGAACTAATTTGAGGATGAGCCTGTAAAAAAAACAAATTGACCTGATCTAGACATTATGATAGAATCAACTGCCAACACCACAACTAAACATCATCCCTTTAATATTATGGGAGATATTGAGAAGATGGATCAGCCAACTACCAGAATATCCTTTCATACCAGTCGACCCCAATCCAAACAGCAGCATGGTTTCACATAACCAGTTCACCAGGGCAAAGGACAATAAGAGATGGCACGTCAAGAAGTAGGGAAAACAGTCAAGGGTTCTTGATTGCATGGCATTGAATCATCCACAGTAACACAATTAGTTGATTATGATTTATATCAAAACACTTACCCTTGTGTTAAAAACCAAATTGCTGTCTGTGTTACATGAACATATAGAGAACTCTCAAGGAACCAAAGATGCATGCATCTTTCCTTTGAAACACCACAAACTCTTACAGCTAGTCATTTATTCTATTTGTATCAAAATCCACAAGGGAATGCAGAAGCTTTTCGGTGATTTCAAGTAGCTTCCCGGCGTGTTGTATTGAACTGATATGCAGTGTTAAGAGGAATTCCTCTTCTGAACTCAACAAAAATAAAATAATATGCATACACAATCGGTCATCAACAAGTTTCTTATGTACGTAGTCTCCATCCCCGCTCAGCAAGCGCTGCACGCACCCTACTAGCAGCCTCGGCAGGATCATTAAGGGGAGGATAGCTCCAACTTTCTGCAATCTGCCAAAAGAAAAACGTGGGGAAATTTTAGGAGATCATACTAGAAGTAAGAATCAGCACAAAGCAAGCCCACAACTATGCCACGTTCTGTACTTTGATTCCTGCCAAAGTTAGCTCATATATACTTACATCCTCAGAACCTAAGAATGGCCGAACTACACCTCGCTCCCTCAGAGACTTGTGAAAATCCGCATACTTCCAGGTACAACGCTCAGCTCCTATTGTATACACAGGCTTCCTGGAGGTGCAAACACAGAAAAAATTAATGTGGGAATTAACAAAACGATATTTGAAGACTCAAAAACTGTCGATAGATGAATTCTCAAACAGAGATTTCTACGAGAGCCATGGCTTCTAGAGCTTACCCAGTGCTGCAGACTTCACTGATCACACTGATTGAATCTGCTGTGACAACAAAGGCATCACCCCATGCTAGATGCCCCATATGTGGATTAGGCTCTAAGCAGAAGACCATTTAGCATATGTCAGCAAAAATTTCAGCAGTTCATTATCTAAGCTCAAACGACAAACAGTATGAAAAGCAACCGTAGTTAGAGTTACCTTGACCATCCCAGATGTAAACTTTTGGATTATCACCAAGTTGTTTCACTATAATACTGGATACCTACAGGCATGTGATATATTAATCAAATTAAGAGACCTGAAAAAAGTTTTAGAAGACCTTTAGCTCCAGTCTCACCTTATCAGGTGTTCTACTAGAGAAAGAAATTCTGACGGTCCCACAGCTTGCGAGCACACTCAATAAATTAGATACCAACTTCTTTGCAAGATCTGCTCCATATCGGCATTGTCCTATAGAAGTAAATTGCACCATTAAATGGAGTTATATAGGAATTAACTCAAAATTCGAATCATCTACAAACAGACAATTAACTCAAAATCCGAATCATCTACAAACAGACAATTAGTTGACTTCATTAATCACAGTATCACTGCAATTTATACACACATCCAAAGAATGCCGCAAGCTTTCTATGATGCTTATCTCAAGATAAGACATTATATAAGCCTTATCAACACCATTAGCCTATCTGGCAGTCCTGCCAAGTGCCGCTGCTGCTAGTAGATCTCATACGGTACATGCCCACATCCTAGTAACTCTCAAAAGATTGACTATGTGGCCCTGAACTATATTGATGCAATTTATCAAGCTTCAATCAATTATAATCTCCAACAGAAAATCTAAAGCTACTCATTCAAAACTCCAATGCCCTAGTGACTGATTAAACAGTCACACCCATGGCATTACCGAAAAGGTCAGTCAACCTACTCATTCATCCACGAAGGAATGAGGAGTATTCACCAATTGCTTCCCACAAATACTAACCTTTCCAAGCATGTTTGGTGTAATTTCCCAGTTCCCTTCTGTTTTTATTACAAAAGATAGTAAAAGTTAAGTGTTACTAATTACATCTTACTGAAAACCAAAATGGAAGACAATGAATTGAGATACTAATTTGAAACTATCACAGAAAGCAGAACTTCTTTGGAACCGGTGAAGAGATTCAAATACATACGCGTAGGTCCTCCTATGTTAACCACAAGTAAGGGTTTTGGCAAGGGTGCAAACTCATCGTTCCAAGCACTGGCTGCATTCCGAAGTGCAGCAGAATCAATCTGGTGCAAAGCTCCAACGGTGAGGACCTGAGACCAAGAACTCTTAGCATAGATATGACTAATGTAAGCCTTATGTGGAATTTCTGATAAGTACCACATGCTCATTGGGAGGCTCTTGCGGAGTTAACCATCGCTTTAAGAATCGAGGAACCTGCTCCTGTGCCTGAGGGGTCAGAGGATAGTAGTCATGTCGAGGGGTAATCACCAAATCAAACCTATCTAATTTCACCCTTGGATGTTGTATCTGCAACAGAAAAAACCAAGAAGAAACCAAGATCCAGTTAGACATGAACTAAAAAGGCAAGAGGTGCATTAACACAGATCTATACAGAGCAACAACGAGAACTAACCAAAGATAAAGAAAGCATTCCTACATAGGCCACTAGTTCAGTGCACAGATGAGCAGGGATAAGGACAAACATACCTGAACAACGAAAACATTCTCTGAAGCTAACCGCTTTATGGAACTTGCGATGGATATTGTATCTCTGCCAGATGCTACAACTAATAGAGGCCCATCCCTGTTTTAAGTAGGACTAAATTAGTTGATAAGAACCTCAAAGTATCAAATAGTATGTGCGAACACCGAGAAAGAAGCAAAGCAACCCCATTTGTCATAGGGAAGCATAATCAACACAGATAAAGATAAACAGAGAACTTTTAGAGGATTAAATGTGCAACAGACAAGAGTCTGCCCTGGCAGCTGATAAACTGCTCTGCATCCATATTAAGCTGGATAGCTCATATAACGTTTTCTAACATGCTCCATCATATCCATTTCACAAGTTAAAATTCACCTATCATGGGAACCTAAGACATAAATGGGACAAACAGAATGAGGGAGAGCATAGTGAAAGAATGAAAAGTTTGTTATATAAATTAGCAAATTGGTGATACCAAAAAGACCAAACACATAACGGCAAAATTCGAATAACCTAGGGAGAGGAAACAGCTCGCTACTATCATAAGCAGACGTAACATAGATATTGTATAAATTAACATGGTAATTCTTTGGCATAACAATAACAGTAGGACAAATAAATATACACCATGAGCAAAGCACCTGACTTACAAAACAAAATAACATTGATACTTTGTGCATCCATCGTTAGAGAGTCAACTACAAAATCGTGAACGTCATTGTGCTCTTTTGAGTATCTTTAGTAAGAGATTTTAATACTCAGAACCCTCCCTTAAAATATGATCCGTTTCTTCTTCAACATTTCTTCCCCCTTTGCTGTAATGCCCAACCATTAGTCACATCCTCCGTTGGAACACTTAAAATTTATGATTTTTCAGTGCCTACCTGAATCATTTTAAATAAACTTCTCTCATTTTGTCCCTATTTGAAATTACCTCATCTGAAGGCTATCACTTCAAGTGTCTAAGTCATTTTAAAGAACTCTCTATCATCTTATCCTTGATTGAGGTTACATGAATTCCTCTTGAACATGCCTATCGTCTTCTCATTTTTTATTGAGAATACTCCTTGTATAAGCCTATTTCTAATTCCAAAATCACGAGATATACATTCCCCTACATATCCACGTACCAGTAACCAACTCCTTAAGATATGCATTTTTCTAATTCCAAATGGCACTTGAAACCAAGATGCTTCCTTCAATTGCACTACATACTTTCTCTTCTATTCAATTCTGGTAACGAAGTGAGCCGAGGTCAAAACTCATATCCACACCTAAGTACGTGGGCAACGAAACCACCAATAAATTTCAAATCAACAAAAACATGTGCAAAGAAAAACATACTTTTCATAGGTCTCCCGAGCCATTTTCACAATCTGCTTCACATCAGCCTCTAATATAGAAGACAGTCCAACACCGCCACCGTTTTCTGGATGTCCAAGCACTTGTCTTCTCCCTCGGGCCGTCAACAAAAGCTGAGCATACCCATAAATGCGTCTCAGGACAATATATAACCTCTTGTGAACAGACACGGGAAGCCAGTGCAGCCACTCATTCACGCCTCCTTTTGGTCTCGTAACCCTCTGCACATGACATCAATATGGAAACTTGAACAAACGCCAATAACATATACGCGTAATTTCTCAAACCAGAGAGACATAAACAAAACAAGGCGTCGGGGAACCGCACAAATGGTCAATGCAACAAACACTCCGACGAAAGAAATCAGGTAAGTGGGGACTCACATACAGGACATGCTTGTCGGACAATCCGAGGGCGCGAACCAGACCGATGCTCTGGTTCTCGGACCAGGTCGAGCCGTTCCCAATCACGACGGCGCGCCTCACGACGCTGTAGTTGCCGCCTTCGAAGATCTCCGGCACGCCTGGAGTAGGGCCGGGAGGCTCAGGTAGCCTTATCGGCTTCATCGACTCTGAATCGTCGCGGGGGATGGCGATCGGAACCCTAATTGAGGATTGGCTCGATTCAGACGGAGAGCTGAGCTCGAGTCCAATCGCACAGGGCTGCAGGGAAGGCTCGCGAAGAGGCTCAGTAGGATTCGACAGCAGTTCCGCTCCGTGATTTCGTAGAGAAGATGCAGAGAAAGAAGAAGAAGAAAGCAAAAGTCTTTTGGAGGATTTTATGTTTGGCCAGTTGATATGTCATCGAAGGAGTTCCAAGTGCTACTTTTTTATCGTGAAAAAAATAGTGTATAATTAACCCGTAAAAAAAAAAAGGAGTTTTCTTTTTAGCGGGAATTATCGAAAAACCCTAAAAAATATCCATTGAATAAATTTACTAAGACATCTGCTCCAAACAAGTACTAGTATGATATGTTTATCCTAAAGTTTTTCTTATGACGCATCAACTATAAATTTATATTCATGTGATGCATTTACATTAAAATTTCGAAGTAAACGTGTCAGGTAAAAATAATATCTTAAGTAAAAGAGTCATAAATATAAATTTAAAATTTTTAGTGTTTTAAAGAAACTGAATAATTATGTATCATCTGGATATAAGTTTCGAATTTTTTGCGTCATAGAAAATGTTTGAAGCAAAATGAGTCATGATAAATGTAGTTTTATGATTTTTCATGACTTTTCTTTTAAAAAGCCAAATATATTTTTTAATTCATATAAAAAACTGAGTCACTTCATAAAACGTGTTATTATTGACAAACTATTCATGAAAAATATCTTCTTAGAAGAAACTGATTAAGGACATGAGTTTTTTGAAGTAAAACATGTTAGGAATAATGAAATAAATAATATTTAAAGTTTTGTTTAATATATAATATCGTTTTTAAACTTTTCTAATTCATGATATCTAATGTCTAAATTAGACCTGTCTTGACTGCTAATTATTAAGTTCATGTCAACCAACACCACAACTAAGGAATATATACTTTGAAATTTCTTTATCATGCATTTCTGAAATATAGACCTGCCCTTAATTTTTTTTCCTTTTCGATTTTTTTCCTAAACATAAAAGTTAAAAGAAGAAACCCTTTTTAAAAGTATAAAAACAAAATAAAGAAAGTTGACCGCCCACCGTGGGGCTCGAACCCACGACCACAAGGTTAAGAGCCTTGCGCTCTACCGACTGAGCTAGACGGGCTTCGTGCCCTACACTTCTTTCAAATGCAATTTATTTTGAATAATTCACGTGAAATTACGCACCAGTTTTTTACTCGCCGGTGGTTTCTTCCTCGAGTACTCCTAGACTTCCAACGTCAACAATCTGCTGTTTTTATCAATGAAAGTCGCCTCTGTTACTTCAGTTTGGCAGCATCGAATCGACGAATGCTCTCTGCCGAAACATGGCTAGGCTACCTACGAGAATCCAAGCCACAACACGACCTCCGAAACAAAGGGCTGGCATAAATCCTATCAGCGAAAGATCAGAGAATGGGCATTTGACAAGCAAGCAAGCAAATGCAGCAGGTAATGGGGAACATATGGAAATTTGGCCAGAACTGTCAGCAGATTAATGAACATGCTAATTCACGTTGCCATTCCAGCTAATTGTTGCCTAATGCTGAACTTCCATGTATAAAGCGGGGACACTGAACCGGAAAAGATTCAAAAGACTACTTCCCGTCGAAGACCGCTGGCGGTTACACAGAAGAGGTTCGACTGTGGACGGCATTGATGTGGCGTCGACTAGGAATCCCGTATTGTAATCGACGAGGCCGAGAGATCGGAAGACAGTGCAGAGCATTTTAAGAGGGCAGTTCTGACATTTGTCTTCCATCGACGGAAATACTCGACTCGAGTTGAAAGATGCGGAAGCTTCACAAAATGTTCAGACTTGTATCGACACGCATCGTAACGGCCATGCCGAAAGCTGCCGGCTTCTCCTCCTTAAAGTCAGTCCAGATCTTGAAGATGGTCGGTCCTAGACATTGAGTTCATCCCAACCTTTGATTATGGCCGCTTCAGTTGCGTACACGCTCAGCCATTTTACCTTCAATTTAGCTTCCTGCCCAGAATGAGAGTGAGTTCGAGTGTCTCACTGTTGAAGGAAGGCATTGTTGTGTACATCCTAATCATCTTGTTCAGTGCTGTAGCGAGTGACCAGCAGGGTAAAGATGGATATGCCTTCAACTCCTCCAAATCCTCCACCAGTTTATCCTTTGCAGCGTATTATGGAGTCCGTCCGCCACCTCCGCCAGTCCTCATGGCTGTTTCGCCTCCACCAGCATCACCCGGATCCCGAGTACTGCCGGTATCTAGAACGCCTTATGCAGGTTATGGATCACCTCCTGTCGTACGTTCACCGCCATCAGCTCCTCCCCGGCACAGTGCACCACCGCATAGAGGCCAACCAACTTCACCACCACAACCGCCGCCAGTATATGGATCTCCTCCACGTCCATCAATGCCGCCTCCGCGAGTTGCTCAACCAACTACACCAACTTATCAACCCCCTACGCCGTCACCTCCTCCAGCTCCGTGGGGAGCAATTCGCCCGCCACCGCCAGGACCTCGACTTGCTCCACCATTTCACAAGCAACATGTAAGTCCACCACCACCTTATAGTCGACCAAACCCACCTCCTGTGCACAGGCCTCCAACCCCAAGGTATCCGCCACCTCCGCCTCCTACATATCAACCTCCATCTTCTCCATTTCCTATTTATCCTTCACCACCTCCTACTTATCCAGCACCTGCGCCTCCAACATATCAACCTCCACGTTCTCCACCATCATCCCCTCCTCCACCTCCGACTTATCAGCCTCCACCTTCTCCCCCACCTTCATATACTTCACCACCTCCACCTCCTGTTTATCAACCTCCACCTTCTCCACCAGCATCACCCCCTCCGCCTCCAACTTATCATCCTCCGCCTTCTCCACCACCTTCATATCCTTCACCACCACCTCCTCTTTACCAACCTCCACCTCCTCCTTATCAACCCCCACCTTCTACACCACCTGTATATCCTTCACCACTTCGCCCACCTATTTATCAACCCCCACCTCCTTTTCCACCATCACCGCCCCTACCTATTCCACCACCAATATCTCCACCTCTAGTATCACTACCGCCGCCGCCGCCTCCTCCTACTTATCAACCTCCACCTCCTCCAACACCTGTATATCCTTCGCCGCCGCCTCTTTATCAACCCCCACCTCCTTCACCATCCCCACCTTCTCCACCATTATCACCACCTCCTCCGCCTCCAATATATCCACCTCCATCTTCACCACCCCCACCTCTGACCTATCAACCTCCGCCTTCTCCACCACCACCGCCTACTTATCAACCCCCACCTTCTCCAGCATCTAGATATATACCACCAACACAACCACCTCCATCACCTACATATCAACCTCCAAATTTGCCCCCGCCGACCTCCCCACCCTTGCAAAGGCCACCGACACCCACACATCGACCTTCCCCATCCCCTCCTCCCACTCATAGACCTCCAAGATTTCCACCCACCCAAAGGCCTCCTTCTCCTAAACACCAACCACCAGTGCACAGACCACCACACCCAAAACATAGACATCCAACAAGGACTCCACCATCTCAAAGGCCACCACTAACTCATCGACCACCACCAGTGTCAACGCGGCCATCACCAAAACAGAGGCCTCCAACGTATCCAGTGCCACCTGCACCAACTTATCCACAGCCACCATTACTTCCTACTCCAACTTATGGACCTGTGTACCTATCACCACCGATGGCCTCTATCCAGTTTCTCCGCCTGTAATGGAGAGGCGTTCCAGCCAGCTAATGTGCAGGACTAATGTCGAACATCTCCTCTTGACTGGTAAACATCAAGTGGAGTTTATCTACTTATCAGACTTAGACAGCATGCATGTTCTTTCTTATGCTGTGTATATCATCAGAAGGCAGCCTGTTGCACCAACTGCTGTCCTATTAAATAAAGTCCACCTGTTTGGGGTAATTTGCAGGTTTATATGAATGATCCTCTTTTCCTACAAATTAAAAGCAGGTGCTTAATCTGATGAGACCAACCCGAATTGAGATTGTTATGTGATTGATTTGGTTGGAAGAGTCTTTCTCTCTTATATTGCCTGGTCTCTGGCATCTTTTACATCTCGAATTCATAGTTAAAAGAGGAGTATTAGCACTAAAAAAACATAAATTCCAATTGCAAAGCTTGACAAGTAACGTGTAACTAACGAGGACAGTGCTAAAACTGATCTTAACCTTGTCGAGCAATAATCAGAAAAACAAGAAGATTATCTGATGCGTTCATCATTGTAATCTCAAATATACACAGCACAAAGTCTAGATAAGTCCATTGCCTCACCTCGAACAATAAGAGTCATAAATTTGTTTTGATCCTCTGTCCTTACATTGTTTCAAGAGCTAGATTACCCACCATTTTAACCAGAGGAGCAGGACACTTTGTTAAGATGTCAAACTTGGACGGGCTGGAGGCATGTCCAAACAAGGATAGACTCAACATGGCAAGCTCCCCAAAGGACAACCGCGAGGAGAGAAAACCGTGCCAGTAATATGGATTTAAATCAAAGAATGCATCAAAGAACCTCCGAGTCCCATTTAAGTCAAGCTTCAACAAAGTCTCCATTCCAAAGTTGTAAAACTCTCTAACGCACCTTCTGTCAACTGGCCACAAGCCATTCCATACTCTATGATGAAGTGGCCTTCCTCTAATCATCCGGGTTGAGCCAAGACACTCTGCAATTGTCTCGGCAAGAACCGGCGCTAAAGCTAGTGTCCGAGCCACCATGTACCCAGTTGATGGGTGGACTATTCCAGACGTACCGCCAATAGCCATCACGCCCTGAGGGATTCTCGGAAGAGGACCTCCCATGGGGATCAAGCATTTCTCATCCTCTAACACTCTTCTGACGCGAATTCCCAAATGCCTTAACCTTGCCACCATTCTTTTTTTTACCTCAGAATAGGCTAGCACCGGTCTACTCACTAATGAAGTCTCTTCCAGAAATATTAAGCTCGAATCAAAGGGCATCGCATACAAGAAAGTAGGAAATCTCGAGTTGTGGGCTCTCAAGTAAGGCTCATTCCCGAGATGGGAATCTCTCCAATCCATAAGCAACATCTTATCTAAATCAAAAGGGTGTTCATCTACTTCAGCCAAAATCCCGTGAGCAATCTGATACCCGTGGTTCCTCGGCTTATCATACTCCATGAAAGTACTACCAAAGCCACTCGCATCCACAATCAAGCTCGCTTTCAGCTCTATGCCGTCATCGCACACAACAGATGACTCAAACTCCTTGTGCTCCACTTTCCACACCTTGGCCTTGTGGAATCTAACCCCAGTGGACACACACCCTTCAATCAGTCTCGTCTTCAATTTCTCCCTGCCGACACGACCATAAGGCCGGTCCAAATACTTGGTCTTCCCGTCATTAATGAAGACACAAGCCATAGGCCACGTCTTGTCCAAACAATCCACGAGCCCCAACCCCTCGAACTCATCAACCCAGACCCCATAATTGTTAGGCCACATGGAAAGAGGGGAAGGATCAACGCAACATACCCGAATTCCGTAGCGCGAGACTTGCTCCGCCAACCGCAGCCCCGCCGGGCCGGCACCGATGACGACAACGTCGAAGCGACGCCGATCACCGGAGGCCAACCATGGGAGATCAGAATCAAACCCTTCCAAGAGTTGGGGGGTAAATTCGGGTTTCAACTCGAGGAAGCTTCCGAATTTGCTGACTCGGGTTGCTCGGGCGAGCTCCCGGGAAGAAGCGTGGAGGGTCTTTGGAGGAGAGAAGAAAGGGGCAGGCGAGGGGGGAAAAAAGCTAGTTCTTGCCGGTGGCAGTGGATGTAGTCTGAGGACCGCCGCCATGAGAGAGCGAGCGAGAGAGGGAGATAAAAGATTGGAGCAATGGAAGAGGGAGAGAGAAAGAGAGGGTTGAAATACCGAAGGAGGGAGGAATCTTGAGGATTGGCCGGCAAAGGGATGCCTCCATGATCGTTTTTGGCGCTAGTTTTGAACGATCTCATCTTGTCCCCAAGTAAATTAACAGGGGGTGGGGGGGAGTAGGTAGAGCAGTTGCCGAAAGAAGACGGCTCGTCCCTCCTATTAAAATCACGATGACTTAGTGGGCCGGGTGGCCGGCAGAAACTCACCTGATTGGTGTCGTTTGTTTGGTCAGACGACGGTGGTTTTGGCACGGCGATGTGACAGGTGTTGTCCCGACGCCGGACAAGAACGTGCCGCCGGGACCCACTTCAGGCCACAGCACCAGACCGAACTCCTGTCCAAACGCACTTGCCAATACGGCAGCGGAAATTTGATGGACCAAATACGATGATCTTTGGACCTTCCAGTCTGGTGAGTTTCACCAGATCTTAATGGGGATCGGCCGAATTTAACAATTTAAACAGCCCATCATATTTCACAGGCACCCATCAGATTTAACTGTTTGAATTGACTATTCATACGACGTTTTTTTGTTTGATGAAAAAGTTCGTCACCGTTCAGTTTTTGGTTCGTTTCTACCCCCACTAACGCATGCATACAGCTCTTCAACACACAAGTCCAGATGATCAGAGCCCAGAGTATAAATTCGAGAGCCTCGCACCTTTTGTTCGTGCATGTCCCCGTGAAGGCCCGGAAGCTGTAATTTCACCGTGCACACAACACAAAGGTTCTGAAAATTTCATCATCCATGGCAAAGCAAAGCCCTTTTGGGGGAGCCATAGCAGCCTTCACCGAGTCCTCCTCTTCCTCATTCGCGCTATTCCTTATCCATGCAAGTAGACTGTCTTCGGTAGGAAGAGAATCGACGGTGATAAGTGAACATTGAGAGAGAGGGAGAGAGTTGCATGATTAGGCCCTAGGCGATGCTCGGTCATGTATATGCACCTGTTAGAAGAACTTATGGAGAAAGATGCTAGATAGAGTAGAGCCAGGTGATCAGCTCCTCTGATGCAATCGTCAGCATGACTCGAGTAAAAACTAAGCCAGTTGCAGTATATAAAAGAATGATATAACGAAACTTAATTCTTGATAGAACTTGCTTTTTGCACAATCCAATCTCATATCATAAGATTGCAAAAGGCAAAAGCTTGACTGTCGGCTATAAACAAGTACATTATTTACATCCGTGTAGATATGCCCCGTGAAAATACATTAACAAACTCATCAAGAACTCAATGGAAGCGATGAACCCCATCAGACTCCCCAAAAACCAGAATAATTCCTTCCGACAGGGTGCTATTTAGCAGAGACAGTCGCACATTGTATTCCATTTGAACGCTGTACAAATAGAACCCCGAATATCACCCATGGCATATATACTTACTGGAGAGCAACGCCAGCAAATATCAAGTTAAGATCTGCAGTTGGGTAGAGTGATGCCCCCACAGCAAGCAGCAATAATAATGTAAAGCAGCACAAGAATCACGCATGTTAGCAGTGCCCTGCCACAAAGAGTTGTATAAATTATAGAAGATACCGGCAGTCCAGGATACAGATCTTAAGCACTATATTATATCCACTGCCACTAGTCCCACTTTCCCATTTGGGAATAGGGAGCTGAAGTGTTCAATCCCCACCTCCGTGACTTGGGAAACAAAAGCAGTATAATGTGCAGCCAAAAAGTGAGAGCTTATATATCATTTGAATGCAAACCTTTTCAACCTGCAACTCACCTAGCCCAGGAACCTAGTCCACAATAACTGTTACTTGAGAATGCTGTCACTGCAGCAATTAATAAATTGGCTTGGACTAGCATTTGCAGTTTCATTCTTCTTTTGTAATAAACTAAATTCATAAATTGCAACAGTTTAAAGTCGGACAACCATCTGTCTAAATCTAGTACACTAAGTGAAGATGGACGTCCCTTCTGCTAACATCCTCCATCATAAATTTTACATATAACGTGAAAGTTCCCAGAGTATCTACTCGGACAGCAACCAGAGAGGCATATATAGTCAGATACACAACAAAGTAATTATCATTTGACATATGAAGCACAACCAAGTACTCGATAGCATTGTATGGACTCTTTTTCTTGGTTCATATTGATACAACACGACTACAGAGATGATCCAGACTCACATCAACTTTCAGCACAGACTCCTTATGTTGAGATAGAGACAGTAGAAGGTAGGGGTAGAGGTAGAGGTGATCATTTTCAGAGTGTGTTGGTTAAAAGACCAAAACCTGGAATCCACCTTGTAAGTCCCGGTTGCAAGAACTTGGAACCAAGAACCAAACCGGTTTTACTTGGAACAGGCCTGGAACCATTGGGTCAAGCTGGTTCCCAGTTCTAATTAGAGAAGAAAACTTGTTTTGTAAAATTCTGATCATTGATATTATGTACTATTTTTTGTAGCCCATGACAAGTGAAGTCTTCCTAGTTTAATCGTCTTATAAACATACTTCTTATGCAAGGTCGCAGGTTTCATTCTTTTTGGTTGCACCTTACTATTTTTGTTAATAAGGTACATGAAATCAGTTCTGAACAAGCTCGACTGTGGAACCAGCCTGGTTGGTCAGATCCACAGTCAGATCCGCAGTTCTAACATAAGAACCGCGAACCAAATTGTATGGAGGCCAATTTTAGGATTTCAAAACCAAGAACTGGACCGGTTCAGGCTGAACTCAACCTGGATCAGAAACGACTGGGCCATTGCCAACTGGTCCTCACGTTGAACGACAAACTGTACAAGGACGCAAACTACGTATTTTCCTGCACTCAGGGCAATACAATCCAAAAAAACAGCCGATCTTTAACTAAATTCAGACAGATTCCCACTAGGCAAGCCAGTGGACATCTACAGGCCTATATCTATAGCCATATGCATCCTGTAAGCCATGCAATATGTTCTGAGAAAGTAATTCCAGATGCTCGAGAAAAATTAACACCTAAACTGACCAACTACAGTACAAACTATGGTTTATTTCGAGAAACATTTCCCGGTTGTCTGAAGGAAAAACACCCTATGACCCAAACATGGGATCTTCAACTTTTATATGTTCTTTTTATCTTTTGTCGATTTCTCGCCTTTATCAGTACTGTGTAAAGTTCCTGTCAACTTCTAAAAAATTTCATATCCAGAGTGACAAGACGCTAAACGAGTATCAAATCTCTATAACAGGAATACAATTTACTCACAAAAGCTTTGCATTTTTCATCCACAGAGCTCGACGAAGGCGCTTAGACTGTTTCTTGAAGTGGAAGGCACCATCTTGCATCGTAGCAGTCTTGTCAACAAGGAGCTCAATTCTGTCACCTCTTTCCAGTATCTTTTCGATGTTGTCCACCATTATAGTACGAATCTGAATGCAAAATTGCAGAAAATATAAAAACCCAAGAGGATCCACCCACCGACCCATATACTAACCCCGACAGCTACCAGGCACATGATATAGAGACAAAAGAAACAACACACGCACATAAAAAGAGAGAGAGGCTGTGGCATGGGCAACACCAACAGCCCCAGGCACGTGCTGGCACACAGATATTTTGACTAATTAACGTCAACTGATGGAACAGGAAGAATATAGCTTAATATTCTACAGTCAAATTATGCTACCGGCTACAAAAGCGGCCTCCCACTCAATATAGATGACAATTACAAAGAATCGTGTTAAGCTAGAAATTGTATCGCAAGTTTGCCAATAAGGATGAATGGTACTTGCCTCACCAACTTCACCTCGGACCCGATTCAGAGTGTCTGCACTGGGGTTACTAGAGAAGAACTCCATTTGCTGATGCAGAACCCTGGAAAACTCATCATTCATTGCATAAGCAGGTGCATAGTGTGCAACTCTGCCATAATTTTTCATGAATCTCATGTGAATATCTTCCAAGTACGAAAAAGGAATCCTCCCTGAATCAATGCCAAGTTCAAGAATAAAAAATTCATGTATAGGAAAGCATATGTGACTAATGCAAACTGATAATACCTAAAATAAATGACAGTGCATCTACAAGTAAATGTAAAATTCAGAGTTGCTGACGCAAACAAGGAGAATACTGCAGTTTGCAGCAGCTCAGAAGATGTAAAGGAGATAATCGCTATGTAAATCAGAATTAAAGACAAGTAATGAGATCTCCAACTTACTATTTGCAACTTTGCAATTACAATTTCAAACAGTGCCCCTCCAAGTGTTTAACCCAGAAAAAAGAAAGCCAGTGCAACCTAAACTTGTACAGAAATAAGTACAGAATTACAAATACACATTGTTCCTCACACGTGCTACAGCCTGCAATGCTAAAACTATCCATCATGTGGTAGTCGGCTCAACAAAGCCGAGTTCATACCACATCCCACTAACTGAAGAGGAAGAGCCTTTTCTTATACTAGCTTAGAGATAATTGATGAATCATCTTAGATTAGGGGCTTAGAGACCCCAAGATCAGGTGGAATATGTAGATGGAACAAGTCATTGAACAGGTGTAGCTGGTAAAACACACCAAACTGAAATTGCAGGGGGGGATGTCTCACCACTGGACAAATTCAGGCACAAAGAAAGTAGAGAAAGGTATTTCCTCTTGAAGTTCTACTTGAAGGGAAAATCTAAATCTAAAAACTGTTATATCCCAAAAGTCGCCTCTAAATGGAGGAGATTGTTTTCTTTAAACCTTTGTTAAGCAACATTGGACTAATCAAGCTTGACATGAGTAAGGCAAAAGCTACAATTCATTAGTCGCCGTATCTCCTAGCCATCGCATAGTTCAAGTCTCCTTAAAAGATCATTGCTCCAGATGTTTAAGATGCTAAATTTTCCCTCGAGGAGAAAAGGCAAGATTAATATGACTACTTCAGTAATCACTCTCAGCAAAACAGTTAACCAAGCAGATAAATGGAGCCTCAATTTTCAAGGAGCCGTAAGGACTGAAGAGTTCAATCATCACGGAGGTTTAATTCTTTTCCAGCAAATCATCATAAAACCGCGTTTTTATGAAATCCCGTTGCAGAGCATCTTAATTCTTTTCCTGCTTCTCAAACATCAATAAGCCAAAATCCTCCTCTATTTCCACTTCAGACAAACGGCAACGCGTTAAAATTCCCGGATCGGACTCTCTACGCTAACCTGAACTAGCTTGAAATTGAACAAAGGCAAAACTCACGAACAGATCCTCGAAACGCGCCAATCGCCGCGCGCGCGAAATCGAGAATCCTGTAGGAACATCTAAGACCGAGAAGCACGTGCAAAGCAACGAATCAAACGAGGAGAAAGAGACACCGGATCACAGAGAACGCACTTCCGAAGGTGTCGTTGGCCATGCACAGGAAGTTGAGGCCGTCCGATCTCAGGATGTGGAAGATGTAGCGGTCCTGCGAGAAGCAGAGCCTGGAGTCCGCCTCCGAGGGGAGCTTCTCGAGGATCCGACGCGCCACCGCGCCGGTGTTGCCGGTGACGGCGCTGAACTCCGCCAGGACCACGGTCCCCCTGGCGACCACCGCGTAAAGAATCGCCATCGCCGGTCGCTCACCTGAGTCTCGGAAGACACCTCATGTACGATCGAGGCGGACTAATTCGACGTAGGGAGCGTCGTTTCGTCACCGGCGAGGTCACGGCCGTGGTTTGTAAAATATGGGGAACGGGTGTGGTGGGCGGACCTGGCGCGCGTGACAAGCGCGTGCTTCTTAATTTTCCATAATTTCCTGAGAAATTAGAAGCAATATGAATGCCGATATTGTTTTGGTTGCTGTTAGATATGCTTGAATTCATATATTCATTCAAAGCATTATTTTATTTATAGGATACTTTTTACTCACGAGAATATTTATTTCGTGTCATAAGAAAATCAATTATGATAATTTATGTCGAATTAATAAAAAGATGTAAAATAACTCATATAGTCAATATTTCGTCCATTTTGATGTGATTTTTAGCATCCATGAAGGCAACAATCACAGTTTATAACATACATCACATTAAATCATATGATTGAGGCCTCGAAAATAAAATTTTATAATTAACTCATCTCAATCCGACTCTATGGAGTATTGTTATAAAAGTAGATTGAGATCTCTTGTAGCAAACGGATTTAAAGGACGAGATTCAAATCAAACTTTAGGAATCGATAGTTGTGAATTGCTAAAGGATCAATACATAAAAGGGCTCACTTCGATCTGACTTTGCCTGAGTATGGCCAGAAAAGTAGGTCAAGATTCCGTATAGAAAACGGGCTCAGGGAACGAGATCGGGTCGAAATGCAAATTCATTCATTTGAGAGGATAAGATTGTGTGTCATTTAATAGGAGGCAAGATTGATCTTCCCATTGTCAGGATCTCTCTATAGATGAAAAGCATCAAAAGCGACGGACAAACAGAGGCAAACAAAAGGAGGAAGGACTAGAGACCCTGGTGGGAATGGCACGGACCCAGCAAACGAACACGAGAGCCACGACGACGCATCCAGCAAAAAGGACCGCTTCGTTGCAAGAAGTTTCAAATCGATGGTCGTGAAGATCAAAAGGAGATTCCTTTCACAAGCCTCTGGACTGTTTCCCGCCACGACCCTCTGTCTTCATCTTTAGCCCCTCCGTGGGTTCCTCGTGAACTCTCGTTGTCCAACTTTTTGAAGCTCTTGGCCCTGCAAATCTTGCCGTGTGAACTTAAAAGACAGATGATTAGGCAGGAGAACTCTGGGCCTTAATCTGTTCAGTGGGAGTATAGCGGTCTTGGTATTGGTAGATGGGTCGTCCGTTTTATGGATTTTAAGAAGGTGATCTTAGATTTAACTAGGATGCCGAGCTGATTTGGAGGGTCTTGTCCATGGTTATTGGGATTGGTGATGCAAGGAATGCTTGAGTGTGCTATTTCCTACACTGCTGGCTTTGCTGATTTTTCTGTAACAAGGAGAGAAGAAATTGAAAAGGAAGTCGACTGATGCAAATTGGGATGCAAAACTCTCTCGGTTATTGAATTAGTTGTGTCTAAATCATGCTGATATTGTATCTGGCACTTTGCTGGTTTTCTTTAGTTTGTTGTGGCTTTATCCATGGTTTTACTTCGTCCGTTTTGAGACAGTTGGAAACGAGAAAAGAGCTACCTTTGCTGTTGGCGTGAATTCTAGTTTGAATAATGAGTTGATCCTTTCTACGGCATTGAACTATACTGATGTAACAATCTTTTTTTATTGCGAACAACTAAGAAAATCTGCACCCTACGAATTCCAAATGGGTAGATTCTTATCTGAAGGACCGGATAGAAGATGAATTTCCTGTCTTCTGATTCTTGGGTCCAGTGGCAAAAAGTGACATTGAGATGCGGAGTTTAAATCATTTGTCTGAATCCTGAACTGATAAATGAATGTTCTACGAAGTTAGGCTGACACTAAAGTTTTGTGCTCGGTTAAGCAGACCTGTGAATGTTCATATGCCATATCAGTCTTTGACTATCTATATGTGAGTATCTCAGCATTCTAACCATTGAAACCGTTGAGCAGAAGCACAACTTTCTGATAGTAGAATGAATATGCCATCTGAAACTCATTGTACAGATTCGGTAAAAGAAAATAACAATACATCTAGCACAAAATTTGAAGAAAACGTACATCTGTCTGTTGAGTCGATCCCCACGTCGTTTTCCAGATCACACCCACTGTTGCCGAAACATTTGCTGTGAGCAAACAAAGAGACACACAAGGATGAAGAAAAGCAGATTACGTGCTGAAAATGAATTGCGTTGCTGATAAAGATTGCTCTCGAGTCCCACAGATCATTGCTCGGTGCGCACTGTGTCCCAGTGTCGTGTATACATACGTACCTATATTCAATGGGTTATCAAGAAGATTCTTAGTCAAAATTTACATTTTAAATATGAATTGATACCAAAATTTTGCTTCTTTGAAACTTGATAGCTCAAGGCAGAGGTTCCACTACTCTTCCCGACTCAAAAGCCTCGGTTCTTTTGCATGAAGACTGTGATGCCTGTATTTAGGTTAGTGAAGAAAAGAGTTCAAATCTCTTGACAACTGATTGTAGGTTTCTTGAAAAAGTAGGTAGCTTTACGCAGGAAAGTCCTGCTCTATGCAGATACCCGGCAGAAGCTATGCATGTAAAATTCAAAATTTCCTTACGATTTTCGTTACCGGCTTTGTCACTGATGGCATTAGCTGCGGTCTTCTATCATATCTCCCCGATCCATGCGGTGACTATTTCATAGAGGTTACTGGTTAGCGAGCAATTCCCTGCATCAAAAGGCTATGCACCTCCTATGAACTGATGGAGTTTCGTGGTGATGGTTGGAAGATGTTGTTTATCTTGTTGGTCATTGTTCAATGTCCAGATGAACAGCAGGATTTTAAATTTTTGGTAACACGGATGTTCAAATTGTGGTAAATCTGACCAATCTGAGTTTGATGCTTTGAATTTCCTACAACAGCTCGAATCTAGGAAGCAGCAAAAGCATCTAACGGCATTTGCTAAGGACACGAAACACGACTTGGGAGTTCGCTCTCCTCTTGTCAAGATTCCATCAAATTGACCTATTCTAGTGGCTAGATGTTGACTTGAAGGTAACTTGATCTCAAGTGCCCCATTTTTCTTTTTTATCGATCAGAATAGTTTCAGTTCCATGTCAAACTCAACCTCCATACTTTTGCAAGCAAAAAAAGTCAAATTGTGCTTCCGTGCTGATTTGATTTTTCTTGATTTATTCAACTGACAGTTGGAAGGGAAGAGAGTAGACTAGTTCGTCTGTTGAAACGAATGAAGCCCCAAGTGCTTCTACGCTTTTCAACGCGGCGCGGTTGGTTTGAAAATCCAGTTACTGATTAAAAAGAATTTCTAAAATCTTTCAAGTCAAGACAAAAGCATGTCCTCCATCTGAATTATTCAATCGCTGACATAAAGAATTTCTACATCTTTCAAGTCAAAACAAAAGCATGTCCTACATCTTTCAGCTTCCGTTATCATCCTTCATCCACCCCGCCGAGAAGGTAGGCAGAAAAAAGAAGTCTTACTACTGGTTGAAGTTGAACTACGAATTTGCCTAATCATCACGTCCTCGTCCTGGGACTCCTACCCAAGTTTCTAGGAGTTAGGCCGCCCGGCCTTGCGCGGCTTTAATCATGGCCAGTTCAGTTGCTCCCAATCCCACAGCGGTTGTTGGATTCCGCTTTCGGGCCCCGTGCGTTCATTGGGTTGAGCCTGAGCTTCATCTGGCAAATTGATGTTACTAGGCTCTGCAGGCCTTTCCACTGCCTCCAGTGGGCGGCGATCAAACGCACGAGAACTTCCCGATACCACATACACTCGGCACAAGGTGAATTCGTGCCGCAACTGTGGGTGAAAAGAAACAGCGAAAAGTTAAGTTGCTTGAAGCTAGATCTTTCCAGGAAGAGGTCTCTTAGAGACGCTACTCTGTATTTGGAGTGAAAACGATTGAAAAAAAAAAAAGAATTTTGAAAGCTTGTTTTCTACTCTCTAATCTGTACCCTCCTTCGTTTTGTCTGATATTTGAGGAAAGCGATGCAAGAACAAAAGCACTTCTGCCTTAGAAAAACAAAAAGAAAAGAAGCTGAGAATTGCTTTGGGCATTCAGTTTCAAAGTCAGCTTTTCAGGAGAAGTAATTCAAGAACATGTCACAAGACTACCGACAGACATACTATTAGAATCGTCACTTGGCATCTTCGAGAGGACAAAGCATAAACTACAGACCTTAGGAATGGCGATGTTTGAAGGGTTGGCTTCTTCTTGAATGGCCCTATACTCATTCATCTTCCATTTTGTTTTCCTCCCCGTAGGAGCTCTCCCCCTGTAGAACACCATGGTCTTCTTCACCCCGATCACCTTGTTACCTGACGAGTAGACGTAGCTGGGCGATCCCGTGGCCTTCCAGTACCCAGAGGCCGTGGTCCGGTTCGGCCTCCCTCCGCGCGCTTCCCTCTCCTGCCTTGGCACGAAGAAGAACCACTGCTCGGTGTCTCGGTGGCACAGCTGCCCCGCGAGCCCTGCAATCGTCATCACGAAAACCAAATGAGTCGCACCCGGTTAAAAAAGGCTCCCGCCACTCTCGCGAGTTCGTTCGATCAAGTACCGAAGCGGATCGTGCACATACTCGGGAGCTGCCAGGGGTCAATGTCGTAGATGTCTGCGACGGGCACCACGCGGTGCATGTCCTGCCTCCGCCCGTCGAGTTGGTTGCGCAGATAGAAAGAGACGAGCTCTTCCTCCGTCGGGTAGAAGCGGAATCCCCGCGGAAGCTCCTCCATCTTGGGTCTGGTATCCGTCCCGCCTCCCTCCCTCTCTCTATATATATGCGTGCGTATATATATCTGGGTTGTGTGCTGGCTGATGTTCTTGTTAGTGTCTGCGAGGCTGCATGAACAAGAGTTAACAGTACTCAAAAGGGGTGCTGGGAGAGAGGGCATGTGGGCAAAAGAGAGGGACAGACTGCGGAGATTATATAGAGGAGGAGGACATGGATGGTGCAGGTCGACTGGTACTTCGGGAAGGCGTCTCGGGATTGGTGGGAACTTCCACGCGGTTTATGTGGAGAAAGAAAGAGCTTCTTCCACGTCCCAATAGGCCATCATCGCTTTGTCCGTTCGTTTTATCTGTCCCTTCTTCTTTGGCAGCGTAACAGCAAGTGATGTATGCATCACACCAATGCCCCGCTTTTGAACAAGTCAGCCCCGTTTGTCCTTTTTGCCCGGTCGTTCTGCGTTCCCTTTCTCTTGTCTCCTGCACAGCTCTCTCTTTCGTCCCGCCCGATCGGACGACTGGCAAGCGCTCGGGTACTCTCGAAGCACGCATGGCGTTAGCATCTCTTGGAATTATCGCTAAGCGCTGCAGATTCTCTTCTTTAATTTAACAACAATAACACTTCAGAGTGGAGTTTCATGGATTCCATGTTGTTTTCTAGGAAAAGATTACCAAAATATAGTGAAATTTATTGTACCTATGTCAATTCAGTTACAAACTTTTTAATTGTATCGATTGAATCCTAATTATTTCTACATTTTGCCAATTGAGTTGATTTGGTCAATCTTAATAAGTCTGATATGAATAGCGGCCGTTCTACATAGAACGAGCGGTGTTGCCTTGAATAAATTTTCTTAATTTTATTTTTAACAATTCTTCTTTTTCCCTTCTTTCCTTGCTAGATCTCAAGTGAAGGTCATAGCCCTTGTCGAACTGAGATTTTGCAATATGGAATGGGTTAAGTCCTCGTGTTTTAATCTCTACCATGTCGAGTTCTTCTTCTCCTTCTTCTTTTACCCTCTCCACTCCTTTGTCTATTTTCGTATAATAACTCTCTCTTTTAGGTGATTTCTTTTGAAAGTGAACGATTCAAGTTCAGTTTCGTCCGAGAGAGAGTAACGAGGCCACATATTAAGTGGCTAAAGCCCATCGACGAGACACTCTTCCTTTAAATTGGATGGCTAATCCCCCTCACTTTCTTTCGATGGTTATAGACTTGGATTTCGGTAATTTATGCAAGTCACCCTAATCATCGTTTAATGGAAGTTTCTTTCGAAAAAAAAAAAAAGAGTACGGCAAGTGGACGGAGATGGGGAAACGCAGTAACGCGGAATCGGAGATGAACTCAGTTTTATGTATTCATTTGTTTCGCTTTGTTTTCTCATGGAGACCGTGCGGATGCAGCCAAGAAGTCAAATCACGTGCACCCCAAAATAAAAATAAAAATAAAAATCTCCACAAAGCGAAGTCGCAATCCCATCGTCTTCACTCTTCTCGAATTCACGCAGGTGTTCCTGCCGAAGGAAGTGGAGGAAAAGACTTTCATGGCGACGGAGAAATCCTCAAAATTCTCAGTACGTCCTCGTCATCATCACATTTTATCCTCGCACTCACTCACAAGGCAAGCATTAATCCAAATCCCTCCCCCTTGAACGGGTCCAATCCAAGTGACCCGGTCGCACCGCACTCGTGCGAGTGAGTGGAATCTTTTTATTATCGTCGAAAATGAGAATATTTTTCAATCGGCCAATTGTTCCGGGCGAGCAAACAATTCTCTTCAGGAAAAAGAATTTTCTGTAGTAGCTCATTCTTCACGGAAACGAGGGCTGTCCACCAAAAATCCTAAACTATGCATGCTATGCGACATATTTATCTCGCCCCTTTTTTCATAACATAAAAAAAATCAAGACTTACGTTCATGTGATACATTTATCTTAAACTTACATCGGCGTGACACGATTACTCTTCCAAATTTTATTGTGACACCAGAAATCCAAAATTCGTGTCTCGAAATGATAATTTTGAGGATAAATTTGCCAAATGTATGATATCATAAAAAATGTTTATTAATGTACGACATGAGTACAAGTTTATGCAGGTACTATTGGCAAAGGTTGTGGAGGCCTCGAAGAGAGGATGCATTTTGATGGGGAAAGATGAAAACTGATTCCCCGCATGGACAGTTGGATGGGGGAAAATTCTTCCCTATTGAAGGGGGCACCCCATTTATGGTCAGGATCGCCCGAGCGCCTTAACGCGCGGTCAGCCGATCCGGTTCCGAGAAAGACACAAGCGATGGTTACAATTCCTCCCACCCAAATCCTTAACACTCACTAAGACGGCGCTTCACTAATCCCCCTCTAGAAGACGTCCAACGGACAAAGCGACTCCGACGGCACACGGTAGACCACGTAGGCGGCACACGGTAGGCGACGTGGCCACGTGCGTCATCACCTGGAAAGGCACGTCCACGTGGACGAGACCCAGTCGTGGGGACTGGCAGAGCAAAAAGGCTTAAAAGGGAAGGGGCTGCGCAAAAAAGAAAAGCAAAAACAACAACAACACTGCCAGCTGTCGTTTTTTGGCGGGGGTCTACGCGGAAGTCGTTGGAGTCATGCGCTGCGTCGAAAATCATATTTTATTTAATATTTACTTATAGTCCTGCTTTCTTGATCTTATTAATTTTTTGGATGGAAATTCAAAATAAGGACCCGAAATTATACCACTTTCTTAAATAATGACATAAAATAGACACTATTCATGAAGTGTCATTATTATTTTAAATAAAGATTCAAAGTAAATTATAGGGTCTGAAGTGATTATTGAGGCTTGACTATATCTGCTGATCAGGGTATTTTTGTCTTTTAATTTTACCATTTCAAATCTCGTGACGAGGGTATTTCAGCTCATTATTTGAAATAGTTCATTTGAAAAAGGGCGTCAGTTCGGTTTTTTATTTGAAAAATAAAAATACGTGGGTGTTTGTTTATTTAATTATTCTATTTATCTTTTAAAAGAAAAGTGGTTTTTACTCGTTCCGGTCCGCGTTTACTTGGTTGTCAGACAGTGGAAGGGGATCCTCTTTTCTTTATTATTATCATCGCATGCTTACTCAATTAATTATTTCTGATTGACTCGTGAGTTTGTTCCCCTTGACAGCGTGTCGACACTTGGACGGTGGATTTGACCTCGAACGTCACGTGGGGTCGAGCAGGTGCGTGGATCTCGGAGCCAGCCCCCAAAAAGAGGATAAGATTTTTACCCTGACTTGTCCAATTTTATCGTTCTTTATCAGTAGCACGAAAAAGTCTCGAGTTGTATACTTGCTGTTCATTGTGACGCCAATATTACGATCATCCATACATGTCTCGAGCTTTTCTTCAAATTATAATCACTGTAACACAATACTTCAATCTTTGTATTTGTATTACTAAAGACCCTTAACTTGATCGTTGTGATGCAAAATGCCTACAATTTTTTTTGTGTCGTAAGAAATGTCATATTTGCACGAGCATGACAGATGTACCCGAATGTTATTGAAATAGAGAACGTGCGTGTTATACATTGATAAGTTTAGATTTTTTTTTCACGAGGTGAAAAATAAAAGTTCGGGTACTTATGTGCAATAATAGAGTTTCTTGTGACATGAGAAAAAAGTTAAGTGTATTTTTGTCTGTAGACGTAATTTATAATTTTTTGTGGTACTTACTTTATGCAACACATGCATATGCGTGGGTCATATCGGGAAGCACAAAAAAAATATGGTAAACATAGTTTAGATCTTTACTTATTATTTGTCATATATCACATGCGTGCAAGTTTGAGTTTTTTTTTTTAAGACAAAAAGAAAGTTGATGGTATTTGCGTCATAATAAGTAAATTTATGATTAAGCAAGACATAAAAATAGTTTGAAGTATTTATGTCATAGTTAGTAGATATATATTATAAATTTTTTTTGGTAGTATTTGCCCACTTACTTTTGGAGAAAGAACACTATTTTATTTTTGGGTAAACCGAGATATTATAATGAAAAATGTAAGAAAGATAAATATTGATTTTCTACCAATGCCCTATTATCAAAATACATGATTACGATAGAAAAACTGTGTGAACAGAACAAAAGAAGAGTGCTTGGATTTATTTAAGCGTGCATTTGATTTAGTATTTTTTTAAAAAAATTGTTAGACCTTGAAAGTCCCTTGAAAAATTATTGATGTGTTTGACAACTATTTTCAAAATACTTAAAAAAAAAATCAGTATCAAGAATACTGAAAACTCAATCTCGAACGGAACGTTACTTCTACATTATTTTTTTAATACCAAAACGCTCCCTAAAATAGAGTTATTTTGCAAGGGAATTTTTATCAGCTGCATTTTGTATTTTCCCTAGGAGTTTTAACTTTCGACATTTACATTGTACCCAAAACTCGTTTCTTCGAAAGTTGAATTTATAATTCACCCTATGTATGATCAACTTTTCTGCTTCCTCCGCTTTTCGAGTCTTTTTCCCCTTTCTCTCCATCGAGAAAAAGAAGGAAAGGCAACGTTGAGATTAACCAATCGAACATCCTCATCAAAGCGCCGTCCCGTCGTGATTTTGGGATCAGGAAACCCGCCGATCCTGAATCAGAAATCACGAGCTCGAGCCGCGTGCCATCCTCGGTCACCAGCCAAAAGAATTCCGACCATTCCTTCTTTCTTCCGTACTCCTAGTTTTGCACTTTGGATTTGAAGTCACCAAATCTTCTTTTTTCCCTTTTGATTTTGTTGAAGTCGCCCACCCCCGAGTGTCCCCCCTCAAGGATGATTACGTGGGGGCGCACACGCTTTTGTCAATGAGCAGGTGTTGTTCCTTCACGCCATCCCTTTCAAGGAGGCGTGATTCTCTACACAGGAAATGTCTCTTGGGGGATCAATTCCGAGTGAAAGAAAATTGCGATGGTGGGTCACATCGTGTCAATGCTGCCATCGAGTCCGTGTCGAGAAAATTTGAGCACGCTGGAATCCTTCTTGTTTTTCTCGACACGAACCGAGTCAAGCTTGACCCCCTCGACTATTCCTCTTACGTAGCTGGATCCAGAGCGGATTCGTGCGGGTTTTGGACGTTGATTTCCGACCTTTTCCGGTCCGTAAAGACCGAATCGCAGCCTTCGATTCTCACCCCCCCTTTTTGCCTCTTCACGGGGAGAGAGGGCGCGAGACTTTTACTTAGATTTGTACCCGGCCCGTCGCGACCGTCGATCGGGTTCCGTACACGGGCCAAGCCCCGTGTGATCGACAGCTAAGATTGACCCGATTCCGGCATTTCTCTCTTTATCTCTCTCTAGTTTCCCGTTCTATTTTTGGGAAAGAGACGGGTGCTGTTGAGCATGACGTGCTCCGTCGGAGTAACATATAAAATCGAGCACTAGGCAAAAGCTTAACATACTTGCTATTTCATCACACATAAGTCTAGTTGCTTTTTAACACGCGCACACACACACACACTCTTGTACATACACGAGACATATGTAGATGATATGTGGGCTATTGCGGATTATGGAGTAGGTGGTTTAGTAGCATTGGCCCTTATCTAAGGTATACCAATGATGGGGAAGAAGGGGACGTAGTAGCTGGACGGTGCGAGGCCCCACTCTGGAGGGAGGGGGAGATTCACGGTCTTGGATGACCCGACCATGTTGTAGGCTCCGCACCCGGCGCTGCTCGAAGGGCATGCGGTGGACACGGCGAGAGGGGTGGCGAGGGCGTAGGTGGCGGCCCCGTCGCGGCCCTTCACCGTCACGACCTTGGCGACCGTGTGGTCCCTCGAGGCGTATAGCTGGTTGGGCCCTCCCAGGACCTTGGCTAGGCAGTTCAGAGGGTGGTCGGCGGCGGAGGGAAGCTCTGCCTCCAAGGAGCCGTCGTCCTTTGTGGTGGCCACGGATGTTTTCTTCACTTTATCACACTTCACCATGACTTTGATCCCTGAAATTTGGGAGACAGACAAACAAATTGCGTTAGCGGATTAAACGGGTTCGGCCCGAGTTAATTTCTCTCCTCGCAACATTAAGTGTAAAGAGTCTTGAATTCGGCCCACTACTCATCTCTGGCTCGCATTTCACTTGATCCATAAGATTAGCGGGTATTCCTTCGACTCCGAAGTTACCTTCTTAAAATATATCTTCCTGTCATAAAGAAAAAGGTTCGGTTGTTGTAGCCAAGGACGCTTCCAAGTTAAGAGCTCGTTTCACATAATCACCTCGAAAATGAATTTTCTAGGTGGGGTTGTTTGTGCTTTCGTTTGGCTCTTTGAACCTTTCGCAGTTGGTGCTCTTTATCCATGTGTGGAAGCAGCTGTAACCTCTGAAAAAGCGTTGGTGCCGCATGGATCTTTATATCACACAGTGGGCGTGGAAGGGAGGGAAAAGATCCATGCAAGCAGGTTTGGGTTCAAGAAATATGTGTAGCGGATCACGAGATTCGCTCATGCAACCATATACCTAATATGACCTAGAAGGGTCTGGTTGCGGTCAAGTGATACCTTGAAGTTCACCAACCGGGACTCGACTTATGAATCTTATGGTTCTCGAGGCATGAGCATATAAGTCCGGTGCCTCGCTAGCTTGACGGACCACCCACACACAGCTCGAAGCGATGTATTCACTGTCATACACTGTCATGCCGTATCGTGTACGAAGACATCTCTAGTTTAAGAGCTCGCCACCCATGTCGTTACACTATAAATAAGACGCGGCTAAGAATAATTGCGTTAGAGACACTGTGAAGAATGACCTGGTTGCTTAAGGGGACCCGTCGAAATCCTTGTTGTTTGCTTAAACATGACCCGCCCGTTTAAATATTCGGTTTCTCATGTCGTCACGACACTAAGTAAAACAATTTCGGCATTCTTAACACTGGTCTAGGCCAAAAGCTCTATTCTGCTTCTCGGGAGTTTGTGCTTCGTCATGCGCTTTCACACAAGCGTAAACTCCTCCTCCAATCAGAGCTCCCCCATAGGGCAACTCGATGTGGACATGGAGTTCCTCAAGACGTGGTTAACAAACGCTGCTAAGGGAAAGGAATTTTACATAAATAGTATGGAGAAGATGAGTGGAGACCTGATAAGTCATGGCCTTGCTTGCAGTCGAGGCAGGACACTTTCCCCTTCACAACATGGCACACCGAGAGGTCAAGGCTTGCCAGAGCAAATGCGACGAGGAAGGCCGCTGTCGTCAGCCGGAGCCGGAGAGCCATGGACGATGTGTCGACCCTCACTCTGTTTTCTGCACACGGCTTTACGTGACTGAGAGGTTGAGGTTAAGTTGGCAAGGCATGGGGAGGCAGCTTATAAATCAAGAGGGGAATGCAGGGACTTCGTCGCCATTAATGGAGGAGGGCCCCTTGTTTCAGTTAGTTGTTGAAAGGTCATGAAGAGGCGGGCAGTAAATTAAATTTCAGTAGCACAGTGATGTTTTTTTTTTTTTTTGGGTGTCACATTGATGTCTTCAAGACTTTGTTTTGTGGCATGCACAGTTGATCGGCCATTGGGACTTCAATGACATGAAAGAGCAGCTAGGAACTGACCAGTGCATGGGAACCATAATTGGCTCTCTTGGACTTTTCAGGTTTTCCCGCAGTTTGGGCCGCTGGGCATGCGGGGTCTCCCAACGTTTGACCATCAGCAGCCGATGCTAGACAGTGAACTCTTGTCATTGGCCATGCTCCTCGACCTGTCTTCATAAGATGAATGTATGTAATCATGTACGCGCGTCTGCTGCTTATTGTCCTAAGAAGGAAGCTGCAAATACTAGGCGATTCGAGGTCACTCTGCCTACGTTAGGATGGCAAGAATGTTTCGGGATGTTCGTATGTCGCATCTGCAGCAGCGAGGGCAGAGTCTTGCATCAGTTAAGGTACTGAACTGTGCTGATTACACCGGCCACCATGGGAGAAACTAAAGTTCCAACTACACATTTCAACCGAGCAAGGCCATGACTTCCCTTTCCGAGGCCAACGAACCTAATAAACATCCTTGTGCATACGCGCCATTTGCTCACGATGACATCGATCGAAGTTTCCCAATTTCCGGACCACACCAGAAGGAGCTCCATGAAGCCGTGCTGGGATCCCCTCATTCTCCCAATGCCAGTTTCAATTCATGAGGACAAGGCACAAGCGCGGAACATTGCTAAGTCATTAAGTCGTATGTTACACATTACAGAAGGTCGATCGATGTACCGGATGCAATCCACCAGTCAAAACTATTCGACGGACCACAGCGACTGGCCGATGCAACGGCGTGGCTACAAATATATCAAGGATAATGGCCAAGTACTTGGGGATAGTACAGAATAAACCAAGACGAGCGAGACCACTTATTAAAGCGTCAGATAGTAGGTGATGCCCCTGCTGCTGGGGCTCATGAACGTCGAGGTATTTAAGAAGATGCAATAAAAGCTCAGATTCGTTTGTTCCCCACAAGTTTGAAAGGCGTTACCCTACATACTCCAAAAAAAAAAAAAAATAAGGAGATTGATGTAAGCTGGGATATACTTTCAGAAAATATTTTTTGAATTTCTCGACGTTCGTTTCACGGAAAATAAATAAATAAATATTTTTCACAAATAAAAACAACACCTTCAAAAGTAATAAAAATTTACTTTTTTTAAAATGAAACATTTTCCCATCTTCTTTATTTATCTTTAAATATCGCGATATTTAACAACGTACCTAAATCTCGCCCGAGGTTGGCGGCCTTTGACAGCGAGCTCATAACCTCTAAAGGTGAGCTAAAGACTTGCCTTGGATTGGCAAGTTCAAGATTGTAGTGGTAAGCCAGCAACTCGTAGAAGCCTGACAAGACTTATGATAGGTGACATGTCAATGTATAACAAAAAAAAATTATTTTATACAATTTTCCTTAAGTTTCAAATGAATATAAAAAAATATTATTATTTTTCAAAAATATTTCCTAAATAATATATTACAGAAATGCTATATTTTCTTGTGAAACGAATTATGCCGTAAAAGAAATAGTTCAAAGAGCTATCTTTTACGGCATAGTCAGAAGTCCAAGAAACTTGACATGTATAGAGATTTGATTTTCAGAATATTGATTACGCAAAACACGATAAAAGGAATTCTACTATTGCCGGAAGACTCATTGACAAAATCGCACTTAATTCAGAGAGATTGATCTTCGTGCGCCTTGACCCAAATTCGTAAATCCCATATCCGTTGGCAGTCTTCCAATAAACTCAATGTGAATGACAAAGAAGGTAAAGATTGAGTCGCTGACGGAACAACCATTTGGCCAAGCTTGAACCAAGGAATGACATTAGCCAGCTCCCTCAGCTACTGTGCGTAGGGTATGCACATAAGCCTGATAATTTGGTAACGCAGTAGCAAAGCATACTTGTTGTCAGCCATTCACAAGTGCCCAGATACTCTCTCTCTCTCTCTCTCCTGTGCAGTGTGCACATAATCGTGACTCCTTGTCCTCTAAGCCAATTCTCCAATCCGAGTATTAATTGCATCACATCTATTTGGCTATAGGTAATGCAAAACTTCAGAACAAAATGATTTTCATCTCCTCTACTTCTCTATTTTCCTCTCTGTTTCCCTCATGTCAAGACCATATAGTATTTTCTAGTTGATTCACATGCAAATTTCTGAAGTTTCCCCTGCAAGTAAATTCTCAGTTTTAATTTGCATATGTTCAGGATCAATTCAATAATACGATGGCAGAGGTGAAACAAGCAGATAATAATTGAATAGCAGTCATATCTCACATGAGATCCAAGATTATGCAGCTATTGAATGTGCATGTCTTTGTCACCATCAGGACAAAAGGATATTGAAGCTCTTGATTTGAAATTATCTTCAAGATGCAATCAACTGCCGGTATTGCGGAAAACAGACAAGACACGGACAGATAAGAGGATCTGGTAACAACCACCGGAGACAAACATTCATTAAAGCCGCCAAAATGGAGGAGAGATTTATTAAGAATGCATGCGCACCTTCTTCCTATGGCACAGGAAGTCAAAAAGTCACATGTCCTGCTGCTAATCAAATCCGCTTTCACATCAAGATCTTCATTCTTACCAATGAATGGCCTGCAAGGAGATAATCGAAAGGGTACACATCGCAATAAAAATTTATATTAGTAAACATACTGCTATATAAGCTTGCATGTCATGACCACAAGGACACCATGTAAGCTTAAACACCGCCATCCAGTCCTTGTTCTCTATGAGTTCAAAATAGGACCCACACATGTGCAATATGACTTTTTCACAGGAAACACACATCATCTCTTGTCCACCTCAAGTGGAGGATCGAGTCTGGATATTTGAAATCATGTAGTGAGCTGTGTCAACTCAATTCGGTCGGGTCCAATTAGACACTTAAATCTCTTATGGTCCATGGACCTCCATCAAGGATCCTGTAAATCACTCTGAAAGGATCGTGCACATCAAATGGCTCATAAAACCCAACAATCTTGTGTCCCTCCATCATTTGCTCGAACATAAGACTGTTGTTAATTGTTTGTTCCAGAACTAATCAGCATTTGGTTAAACTGAGGATTAGAACAGATCATGTTTCCTGGTAATATTATGGCCAATGCTGACCTTCCCTTTAGAAAAGAGAAAAAGAAAATCTTAACACAGCATTAATGAGCAGGAATATGGAAAAGATCAGCCGGAAAAAGCAGATTGAACCAGCAAAACTTTTCCTAGTGACTAAGAGTGGCGACTTCAAACATCAACATCTTTACTTGGAAGTTCTATAACAGCTTCACAACCCGGGTGAACTAACACCCATCAAGTGACAAGTACTTTTAGGCAAGGCTAGTGGGATGTCAATATGCAGGAAAAATATCCACCTGATAAAAGGAAATTCGTGTATCCCAACATTAAGGTTAAGATAAACAAGAACCACGCATGATCTGCAATGAGAACGCAGGCGAAATCCTGCCTTTCATGAGAGACTAGCATCATGCTAGATAACGAGGAAAGATAGGAAAAGTGAAGCACAACATAACTTGTTTGGAGCAACCAAACAGTTAAATCATCATCGACCGTAAGGATAACAAGCGAGGGAAATTTTCTCATAAAGCATGCTGAAATCTAAAATCTGGACACTTACACTAGGACACCAAACAAAAGTGACAAGATAGATGAACGGACATTATCATACTAGATATTCGACGTATGACCCTATAAGCCCATATAATCAACCATGGCCAAGAGAATAATTCGGATGCACATCAGGCCCCAACAACAAACTGAAAGTAATTCTTTGTCTAGCTTAGTCAGGCCTTTGAGATTGTCCTAACTACATCGTTCAATGTATTGTCTGTGATACACCCAGGGAGACATACATTAATAACTAAATTTTCCATTTACAGCTTTATTTTCTCATGCGGCTGAAACTAAGTAGAGCTGATGATTATTGTATCCATGAACTTCCCAACAAGCCAAGCTTGCTCATATGTCAATATCTGCAGTTTTCTACAAAGGAACAGAATTTTCTATATGATGACCCAGGCATTTAAGTCCTCCACTTTCAGAGGCACGACCTCACGAGATAGCTAGATTCGATCGAGCAGAAGCATGATAACAGATATCATTAATTGATGAGATAAGTTTGAAAATACATGTTGACCTTATATAAGATATCAAATGAATGAATTCTGATCAAAACAGATTATCACAAAAGTTGAAAGGGCCGATAACACGGCAAATATGACCTCAGAGACACTCAGTACCACTCTCATTCACTGTATGTCCTTTAACCCTCTCATTTTGTGAGAGGTCATGTTGAATATAGAAATTTGTTGCACAAGATATTTAGAAGAAGAGTCAATAGGGAAGCAAAGAAGAAATATTTGAGAATTGGGAGCTTGAAGTTCTCTATATTATAATGCATTCAGATCACAAAACTATTGTTTATGCGCTTGAGTTCACTAGAGCGATCAGCAGATGAAATAGTAATGTACTCCATAAGCCAGTTGTTCAACCTCTCTACTAAGTAATGACTTCCTAACACACTATAAAGCTCACCTCATGCACTTCATTTCTCCTGGCTCAGATATCTCACTCGAAGTTGGCATATAACACAGTAATTTGAGTTTCTAGAAGAAATATCCTCAACAGACTGCAGTGGATCCTCCTTGCATTTTAAGGGCGTCAAAATTTTGCATTGTGCTAGAGCAAACAAGAGCGATAGCAATGAATGTAAAGATAAAGAAAAAAGGTTGTGCTTCTTGTACAAGCCTTTGCTCTATCGAGCTTGCCATTGCGAGGATCAACCCACCAAACATTAATGTGCATAAACTCACCTGACCTTGCTCTCTGAACTCAAACAAATAGATCAGAATCCAGAAAAAAACGGAAAGAAACTCAAATTTAGGCCCAAGACGAAACTCCTCACAGCCCATCACATTCAAGATCCTATCGATCTATCAATCTTGACAAACAGTCAATAAGACAATTAATTAGGTCAAATTACTACAGATAGCATCCATTTTTCCTTTTTACCCAGTAATAGCCCCTAGAAAACCAGAGTGCTCTAATGCAGAGTCAAAGGTTGCCGGCAGTAAGGCATCATTGAACCAGAACAAATTGAATGGAATTAGATGATCATAAGGTCAATGTATGTAATAGTCATGAACAAAATGAATCCCATCAACTCGCTCACAGTCAGAGTCTTGTCCTCTGGTTCGTGCCGCTCCTGTTACCCACAAAGTCTGTACTCAGCAATAGCCCATAGAAAAGCAAAATGCTTTGATGCAGAGCCAAAACTCGCCGACAGCGAGGCATCATCAAACCAGAACAAATTGAATGGAATTAGATTATCATACGGTCAATGTATGTACTAGTCATGAAAAAAATGAAGCCCACCAGCTCGCTCACAGTCACGGTCTTGTCCTCTGGTTAGTGCCCCTCCTGTTACCCGCATAATCAACGGAACCTATCTGAGACGTATGTCAATATCTCCACTGAATTGTGTGACATTAGATTTTGCTGCAGCAGATTCCATTTAGCCATTGATAGCCCATAAAAAACCAAAGTGCACTAATGCAGATCCAAAGCTTACCGGCGGTAAGGCATCATTGAACCCGAACAAATCGAATGGAATTAGATGATCATGAAGTCAATATATGTTCTAGTCATGAACAAAATGAATCCCACCAACTAGCTCACAGTCATGGTCTTGTCCTCAGGCTAGTGCTGCTCCTGTTACCCGCAAAGTCAGCATACCCAATCTCAGACCATATGGAAGAAGCTTATTAGCTCAATTATCTACCTGGTAACGAAAGGGAAGTTTACTGGTTATAGTTTTCCAGTTGAAGCAAAGTAGTCGCTACAGATACTTCCTCCTTGATCACAAGATTGATAAGAACCTCAAATTGGCTTATTTGACCATAAATCAAAGATTGAATCATACACATTCTAGCATGCCAGTTCCATAACGGCAAGTCAACCAGAAATCTAAACCTCTCAGCTGCAGAGCCCATTAGAGTTTTCAAAGAATCACAATATAATAATGACCTAACCCGTGCAAATTCTCACAACAGTTGGAATATAGAAATAAGAGAGCCAGAATGGGACGATTTCAACGTAATAATAGTTGAATTACGTCCCTATTCCTAAGCTAAAATCAAATACTATGAATGCCAAATTCTAATATACCAAACATCACAATGATCCCTCAGCTCAGTTACTGATGCGTTCTCAATCTAGAAAACCTGTTTGCCGCAACACCGCGTCGCGGACCTGATGCAGATCCCTCCCCTTCAGCGTCCGCCCGGCACCTTCGAGAACCGAGCAAGCGACACTCTGCGAACGCGATAATCGCCTGGCCACTATCTCGTGCGGCGGCAACATCTCTTCCCCATCAAAATCATTCTCATCCTCATCGTCCCCATTCTCGTCCCCAACTTCGACAAACTCGCGGTGCCTCCTCGCCATCAACACAGGCACGTTCACCGGTGCCGATTGATGGTACTTCTCCGCTAACGAAAAAGAAGCCAGCGGAAATCTGTCCTGCGAGGGGCGTGGGATCGCAGGGATCATCCGCGAGGACGAAACGGGCGCCGCCGCCGAGAGAGACGAAGAAGGAGAGACCGACGCCTTGCGGCCGAAGACGGAGCTAGTCTCGCGCTCGGGAAGCGCGGCGAGTATGCCGAAGCCATCCGGCGGGCCGAACGAGGAGCTCCCGCGCCGGCCCAGCTGGTGACCGCGGGGGCGAGGGGACGAAGCGGCCGCGGCGCCGAGGTCATCGCCGCGAAGCTGGCGGTGGCGTTGGTGGTCGGCGGTGTCGGAGAAGTCGACGACGGAGAAGATGTCGTCCTCGATGAGGTCGTCGTCTGCGGCGGCGTTGCTGGAGGAGGGGCTAGGGTTTTGGGGGGAGAAGCTGCCGAGGTAGCGATGCGTGGCAGAGGACGTGTCGGAGTTGCGGAGCCGGATCGGCCCTCCGATGTCCATATCGACCCGGTCCAATCTGATTGGAGCTTTTTCCTTTTCGCGTACCTTCTTTAATGATCAGAAGCGCGCACGAGAGAGAAGAGAGAGAAGAGAGAGAGGGAGAGAGATTCGTGGCAGTGATGGAAGAAGCAAGTGGTCCAATGGGAGTCGCTCGCTCCACTGAGGAAAACAGGAGAGAGAGGGAGAGGGAGAGCGTCAACGGCGGAGATGATGGAGGGCCTTTGCAAATGGAGGGTCAGGATCGAGGATGCTTTTGGAGCCGAGAACGCACGAATATAAATGGGCAAATACTAATAAAAAGAAGAGATCAAATTATACTCACAAACTCTAATACCTTAAATTTTTTTGTGCCGTGCATGAGTTCAGAATTTTTATAATATAAAAATATTTGAGGTATTTATGTCACATTTATATAAGTTCAAGATCTTTTATCATACAAAAATTGTGTCATAATGAGTAGAGCTAAAAATAATGGACCGCCTTACTCGAGAATCGCCTAGACAAGACCAGTCCGATTCTTTGGAGTTTCGTTTCAATTTACGGATCTTATAAATGAAAAAAGTTCCTGAGTGATCAGGTTCCCAGTTCCTAGGAGAGCCGGACCAGGCCAAATCATCTGGATCGAAAATTAAAATCGGCCTAAGTATCTCTCTCGTTTCCTTCCTCGACCTCACTCTTCAGTCAGTCGAGAGTTGAGATTTTAACGCTCTAAGTAAGTTTATGCTGGTATGCCCTTCGTCTCTCTCTCTCTCTCTTCCTACAGCTCAGGAACCGGACCGGACCGAATCTCGATCCTATCATAGGATTAGTTGGTCCAGTTCCCAATTTTGAGGGGAATTAAATCGCTTGGGAAACCAAGCATCCATAGTAATGAGCAAAATTAAGGTTTTTGGTAATGAAAAAAGTTCGGCACATTTATGTCACGTTAGAAATATTTTGGGATTTTTTATGAACTTAACTCTATATAAATTATACTCGTATGTATTGGAAGTAATGACGTAGAGAAGTGATAGTTGATTAGATAAGAGATCGGTATTCATAAACATTTTATACGACGGTTTTGAGACCCATATAAAAAGTGAGAATCGATTTTATTAATCGATATCACAAGGCATCATGATGCCGCATGAAAATCTCAACCGAGATACGAGACACAAAAGCCGAAAGGGCATGAAATCAAACGTAATTCAGAGAAAAAAACATGGCGAGACCACAGCAAGTTTCGGAATCAGACCGAAGATCCACGTTTAGGAATCCAAAGGGCTCTCGGTTTGTCGCTCCATCGCGTCCGGCCCGTCGTCTGCTCATCTTTGGAAGTAGGCAGCTGGCGAGCCATGTTGACAGCTCTGCAGGATTGCCTGATCTCACCCGGAGAGCCACTCTGGAGCGCGCCCAACTTAACCATGGCTTGGCCAAACTTGGCCGAGAAGTCGAGGCCGCCGGCGATCGTTCCCACGATGCCCTTGGTCTGCGCGTCCACCGCGATCTCCTGATCGATCTGCAGTATCCCTCTACGGGCGAGTATCTGCTTGTAGAAGGAGTTGTCTACGACGGACGAGCTCAGAGGGTTCTGGTCGAGATTTACGATGTTGTCGACTCCGGTATTCTTGTTAGGGCACGTCGACCTTAGGGCGGAAGCCAAGGAAGGATCCATGGTCGGGTCGGGTGCTCCAGTGCTCCGGAAATTGTAAAGCCGGTCTTGGAAGAGCGAGCAGTGAGTAACGCCGATCGTGTGGCCGCCTAGGACAACACAATACAGGAGTTTCTTTCAAGAACAAAGACTACACTACAGCACGCTACAACTTCGGCTAATCTCCCTGGTGCAGATACCTACCTAGAAGAAGGACCATGTCGGAGACGGTGAGTCCCTTTTGAGCGAATGCCGCGATGGAGTCGGAGACGGAGATGGACGGACCGGGGAGATTGACGTTGGACGCGAGCGATACGAGCCCGTCTTTTCGTCCCGTCTCTACCTTGTACCGACCCCCTCCGCTCTGCAATGTTTGAGCATATATGTCTCACGCGTTCGTCGGGAAATTTACTAAGCTAATGCTTATGTAAGTATAGCATATGAGAATGAGGAAAATGTCACACATATGATCATGGTTTACGCTGAAAGTGCGATTTAACTTACTAGGAACACGGCGTCTCTGGTGGCCATGACAATGATATCGGCACAAGAAACGACCCCGGGGCATGTGGCCTCCACGGCGGCCTTTGCGGAGTCAATAACGTCGTAGCCCCTGACGCTCAAGTTCGGCGGCGCGGTCTTCTCGCTCGATGTTCCATCCAGAAGAATGGAAGCATCACATCCCTAATTTTCGTCGCATGAAAATAAAACCCAATGGCATCTACTTAGCTATCGGAACATTTTAACAACGAAATGACCCGATATCACGCAAGCCCGGATAGGTTGGTTTCAAAGCACGTGACGGGGAACCAAACTAAGACATTTAAGAAGGTTATCAGGAAGTAATTTAGGTTAGTATCTTAGGTCAATAACTTACTGTGACGAAGCAATCATGGAACTGCATGCGGAGGAGAGCGGGGGTGATGGTGCGGTCCTTCTTGAACTGGGCCGCCACGACGCCGGCCACGATGGCCTCGACGTCCGCGACTCCACATTTTCCGTTGTAGAACCCGACCTGAAGAGCGCCGCGGCACGGCCTGCTCAGGCTCGCCAACAGGAGGCCAATCAAGGCCAGCCCTAAAGCAGCACCTGCTCGCGTCGCCATCTTCTTTCTCGAGACAGTAGGAAGGTAAAGTTTCAGCCAGAGGAGGGACTATGGAAAGATGGGAAGATCGTGTGCTTGCGGATGCCGAATCATCGTGCTCTGCTTCGTTTTATAGTGGAGTGAGCTAAGAAATTGGTTGGTCATGGCGGACGTGAAGAGAGAGAGAGAGAGATGATGAGTACCATTGTCACCGACAAGAAGAAAGAAGGATGTTAATGATCTGCACGTCGAGACCAGCCCCGACGTGCATGGAGTCATCTATGGCTACTCCTGTCTTGCGTCCCGGTCGTCGACGATGGCGTCGCATTTTCGAATTCTTCTTGCACCAGTGCGTCAATGATCATGGTCGGTCTGATTAACGTTTCAGTTTAAGGTTAATGGTCGTTGCCGCGCGGTTGACTTTGCTGATGCCCTCTTTGATCTTTCCAATTGGGTATCTAAGAAATAGTTTGGACCGTCATGAATCATGCTCATGGTCTTAGAAACCGCAATTGCTTAGGATGGAGCGGTTGGTCAACGTTTGATTAGTGAAATTAATCCTTCTTTGACATCGAAGATCACGCATTTGAAGTCTTACTTCCTACGCTCCGACTCTTGCAGCGTCTGCGGTTCTTGGGAAAATTTCCTAACACGCTTATGATAAGCACACCTTTCAATCTTTCTATTAATGACAAGTTTCTTGAAGGATTAATTGGTTCTGGAAAAAGGGGACGACCGCCGATAACCGCCAGACTTTTCACCGCATGGAAATCGTTCCAATCTTTTTCTTTTCGGTCCACGTGTCGTCCGATCATAATCAAATCAATCTTTATATGAATTGGAAAGCATATTATTTCGGAGTAAATTCCCTAAAACAATTATTTATTTCTGGAAACAGCGAGGTGAATTTTTTTTTAATCTTTAGCACCTGCACTGTTCAGATCGGGGATTATGATGATTTGCGTCTGTTCATTGCCAAAGTGTGGACACGAAGGTAATGTCGTGCATTAGGGGCATTAAATGTGTGGATCAGATCGGGTCAAAAATGGTCCGGCCCATATTGACATATATAATAAGTTCTAACTTATTTTCGTACAATACAATTCTAGCAACCTATATCAAACTCAACCCGACTCATATTGTTAAAATACTTATATATTTAACAAAGTCTATAATAATTTACTTCATGATTTCTTTAAGTGTACCGTTAAAATAATTTTATGCACTACAATTTAGTTGATATTTTTTTCCTTTTTAAAGTTTTAATTATTTTTAATTATTTTCTTTTCTTCCTTCATTTATTGACTAAACTCCAACTCGCCAGATTTTAACGAGCTCGACCTCTCTAAATTTTGACAAGCTCAACCTTGCTGACCTTAGACAACTCTCGAGACTCGTCAAGATGGGGTTGAACTCATCGAAATTCGGTGACTCTTGACCTCAGTGGCCTTAGGCAAGCTCGACCTTGTTGAATTTGGTGAGTCTCGAGCTCAGTAGCCTCAGGTGAGATTGACCTCGCCACCAGATTTGCAAAATCAAGTTGGCACCTCACGCCTTAATATCTAGCCTCTTGAGCTTGCCTAAGGCGAGGATTGAGTCTCGCCAATCAAGGGCGAGCTTGAGCTCATTGACCTCAACGAGGCCCGAGCTCGCTCATTTGGCGAGGTCTCAGCCTCCCCAAGTCTAATGAGCTCGTTCCTCGCCTCTTGATTAGTGATCGGCTGACAAAGAGGGAAAAATGAGGAAAAGTAAAATTTTTAAAAATAATTAGAATATAAGAATTTTCATAATTTTCATAATTTGTTAATGACACCTAAAATAAATCAGGACCAATTAAGTTAGTAAATGATCTATTTAAGACAGATTTAATATGTTAAATTAATTCATTTATGACTCATATTACGAGTTAAAATATAGATGTTTGACCCATTTCGTCATATCTACCGTGCATTAACAATTCATTCATGTGTTCATATACGAGAGGATGTAGTTTTCAAGGTACAAAGATAAATAAATACCCTTTTTTTTTTCCAAAAATAGTTTCATACTCTTCTGAAAGAAGTACATCCTTTGATGCTTTATCAGATTTACCACGCGGGAAATCAAACGTGCACACTTTCATCAAATCTCACTTGGTACTCTCACAAAAGCAAACGAAGCTCTCGAGGATTATTAGAAACATTGAGCAATCATGAAATGTTTTACTTACGCGACTTCATATAATATCAACGAAAAATCATAGACAGTTATAATTCTTTTATCTAAACATAAATGGGGTGGCCGTTTTTTTTTAACTCCTCTTCAATATTCTAAATTTTTCTCTTACACTTGTCAAACTATGCGTGCTCAACTTTGGCTCATCATTTCAAATTTCCTGCCAAACAAATCCTACGCTAATCAATTGATCCGACAAAAACCTCAAATTTCTTAACCGAAGGTATCCCCAGCATCAACTTCCCACCAAAACCTCTCTCTCTCTCTCTCTCTCTCTCTCTCTCTCCTGCTTTGCTTCCTTATCCCTCAAGAGCCAAAATCGAAGCTTTTAAAGCTCACTCAACTCATACTCCGCGCAATGCGCGCTGCGAAAGGCGGAATGTGAAAAGAATTTGGTTCGTAATGATTCTCAGGTCCCTCTCGGACCTTTGCTTCAACCAAACTCGACGTAAAGGTCGAACCTTTCTTCCACAAGACACTGTCTTTCCACTCATCTCGTTACTCTGAGCCCGTGAAAGTCGCTCCTGCTTTTCGGTCTGCCCATTTTGTGATTCCCCAAAAGAAGAGAGAGCCCCTTTTCATTGCCAGCCATGACGGAGGTCCTCCACTTCGCTTCGTCTCCAAGCACAGACCCTTCAGCTTCCTTGTCCTGTGCACCACCCGCGAACGATGAAGAGGAGTCGTCGGTGAAGGAGGACAGCGAGAGCGAGAGAGAGGACAGAGAGCAGCAGTTGTCTGTGTTGGCGCCGTTGGTGGCGATTCTTAGGAAGTCTTTGGTTGCTTGCACGAGCGAAAGGAGCGAGCTCTGTGGCATGGAGATCGATTGGCCCACTAACGTACGCCACGTCGCGCACGTTACATTCGACAGGTTCTATGGGTTCTTGGGCTTGCCCGTGGAGTTTGAACCTGAAGTGCCCAGGGGAGCCCCCAGTGCAAGGTACATTACTGTTTTGCGCCATCGATTGTCTTTGGTTGGAAACGTTGGGTTTGGCTTGTGTTCGTAGTAATTTTCAGAATTCGGAGATTTTGGGGCTCAGATTTGTAGATCGAGTTCCTGATAGTGGGATTTGATTTCTTATGCTAGTCCTATAGGGAAAAAAAAAAGAGGTTTTGTAGAATCTTTTCCTGGTTTGGGTCAGAGTGTCAGGTGACTGAAAAATGGACTTGTCTGGGTTGTGAAATGTGATCTTGCAGGGACGTGTCGAGTCATCCGAGTGTTAGGTCAAATGAAGTTCCCAGGTGCAGAATCTGTGCAAATGAAAGAAATTTCTGTGTTCTTGTCATCTTTCATTTCTGAGATTAGCTTGCTACTTGTTTATTTAAATCACGCGATATTTCAATTAGTCAATGACATCCGAATACCAGTAGTTGAGCAGTGTATGGCAAATCACATGATAAAAAGCGACATCTTGGGCCCATCAGATTATTTCTTATTAAAGAAAGGCAATGCTAGTTAAACTGTTCCTATGGCACGAGAATGGAGCTCTTCTCCTCGTGGCTTACAATAATAACTCGATATTGTTGACCGACACCATTTTGGTCACATTTCTTAAAAAAACATCGCAATATCTTAGCAGTACCACTGCCTTTATGTTGATTTTGGTGTTTAAACCTTCCTATGCAGTACAAGTGTTTTTGGAGTCTCAACGGAGTCCATGCAGCTATCGTGTGACTCCAGAGGTAACAGCATTCCCACCGTACTCTTGCATATGCAAAGACGCTTGTATGCACAAGGAGGATTACAGGTATGTTATTATTTTGATTCTTGGTTGACTTTGTAAAAGATGTAAAGAGTATGAAGTAGAGGCTGTTTTGTGATTGCTCGCAACTTTGGCTTTGAGTAGCATGATGCTCTTCTAGCAACTAACCAATTAAGTGGACTGCTGTTCCAGAGTTGTTTGACTTTATTATTTATTCATGCAGGCAGAAGGGATATTCAGAATTAACGCAGAAAATAGTCAAGAAGAGTATGTGAGGGACCACTTAAACAGGGGAATTATACTAGAAGGTATTGATGTGCATTGCTTGGCTGGATTAATCAAGGTACTATGTTAAGCTTGGTTGATCACCTGTATTTAGGTCTCCAGACTGTATGTTACTAATGTTCTCTTTGAGGCTACGACACTGCTAAACCATGCCTCAATGCACACCTTGGAGGTCCAGTATAGTGGCATGAGTTATTAACAGAGGCTGAAAGAATGTGTAGCTTATTTTGGAATTCCAACACCTATACCAGTAACAACATGAACTCTGATGTTACAAGTGGCATCTGCAATTCAGTTAGCACAGTGTCAAAATCAACATCATGTTGTAGTTCAATCTTCAAGGAGTAAAATCTTGTTGAAGAATTGTTGGAGGACTCTACCAGCTGGACTAGCTGCCTTTTGCATTTCTGATGGAATCTACTCAGGCTAATCATAAGTTCTGGAACACAGTGTGGCATGTGCACATAGAAAAACTTAAATCCCTGGTCATTGATTTGTGGCTGCTAGAGAGTGACGTATATCTCTCATACAACATGACCCTAAAAATATTATCGAAAAGTATAATCTTTTGTTAATTAAATACCATCTGTATGTTCTATTCGAGCCTGTGTTCTATCAACTTTTGGTTTATTAGGTGGAGGTCCTCTTCTTAAAGGAAGCAAGATGACACTAATGTTATGGACTAAAAATATCATTGCTTCCATTTTTGACTGGATCTCCCTATTGGATTCTTGCTCTCTTTCCCTTTCAAGATTGAAAGTTGTTGAGCATTAATTCGTTCTCGTAAAAATTGTTCTTAGGCATGGTTTAGAGAACTCCCACGAGGTGTTCTGGATTCTCTGTCACCTGAGCAAGTGATGCAGTGCCAGACTGAAGAAGATTGTGCTGAGCTCGTGAGGCTTCTACCACCAACAGAAGCTGCTTTGCTGGACTGGGCAATTAACCTGATGTGTGATGTTGCCCAGATGGAACATCTAAACAAAATGAATGCACGCAATATTGCCGTGGTTTTTGCTCCAAATATGACTCAGGTTAGGGTTGGATAATACACCCGGACTCTTATGTAGGAAGTTGAACCACATTGAGCCCTTATTTTCCTGTGGATATATCCTAGTAATGTTATTTCATGTAAAAAGCCTTCTTAACCAACAAATGTCAAGTTTTTTCCAGCAGAAGTATAGTTGAAATGCTCCTGAAGGAACGTTTTGAACAGAATGCCATTGCTTGTCCCTTTTCTCTTTTCCTTTGGCCAGAATGCGATTAGTTAGTTGCTAGTGATGATTTTAACTTTTTCTCTATTGATAATGCAGATCTTCTAAACTATAGCCATGTAAAAGCTTTCTTCATGTAGATGTATTCTGCGATGACCTTTTAAATTATCAAAACCATTGCAGATGGCAGATCCTTTGACTGCACTAATGCATGCAGTCCAAGTAATGAACTTCCCTAAAACACTAATCGACCGGATGCTGCAAGAAAGAGAGGATTCAATAGTAGAGTCACCTCCAACTTCCTATACAGAGCCTCCTGATGATAATGGACCCCAGAGTCCACAGATTTGCGTTGCATGTACTCCGCATGAGAATGAAGTTTCTGTCAGCTCTGACAAGAATGATGGTGCAGTAGGAGAAGCAACTCGAAGATGCGTAATTGAAGCTGAAACTTTTTATGGTCTTAAGGCCATAGCTCGACTAAGCAAAGGGAAATTCCGACTTGGCCACACCAGCAAATCAAATATTAAAAGCTTTAATAGAAAAACATATGTGCCGGAAGCAGCGTTTCAGGTATCAGGTCCTGTTGATAAGACTGGAGGAATCAGCACTTTGAGCAGGATAGATTCAAGGGTAGAGTGGATAGAAGCCTGGCGGTGATGGAGGGTATGAAGTGGCTGAGCCTTCAGAGAACAACTGACAACTGCATTATTTGTTTAGGTCCAGTTTTTGCGAAGGTTGGTTTTTATTATCAGTCATATATATTTTTCCATGATGGATGCTTGCTTGCCTATGTTCATCATTAGAAGATGTTGATAATGGATCCTGCATGACAGCTCGTTTGTACTCTTTTACTTCTTTTGCCTTTTGCCGATCTGGGTTGCTAGCTTTGGATACTATGAGTAACTTGTATTTGGATTCATCTAACATGGTTTCTTCTGTTTACTATCCCATCTGTGCATAATATCGTATTCTACACTGGCATTTAATTCATTGGATCATGGTTATAATTGCGTCTTAGGCGTCATTGTTTCCTGCTCCAGTTCTCTCCTATCATTCGTCCTTCGAAAGCTGTGAGAATCATTCACGTTGTCTGCACAAAGGATCACTTCTTCGAACATGTCGGAAATGTCCGAGTTGCTAGGCTTGTTATTAGGTTAAAAACTGTACTTCCTAAAAATGCGATGCACAGGACTTCGGCAAGGACGACACTTGGCATATCTCCCTTGTGTCCCTGGCAAGGACAAGTATAACAGGCCAAAGGCACATGATGGGTGCTTGGCTGTGAATCTCACTGTTATGGGATCCTCACAAGCATATATCAGATAAAACCGCGCAATGTTTCAAATAAGGACATTGCCAAGAAAAGATGCACTCAGCATTTGCAGATTCCAGAATAATTCGGGGGATCTTCCTTTTTGACCTTTTCTCGTGGATGGTGACATCAGTCTGTAATCTAGGCTCGTATCTGAATAATGACAGTTCAGACCCTGATCCAGATTTCCTTTTGGGTGAGGGGCGGTGAGATGATGGACTACTGAAATGACAATGTTGTCACCGAACGTTAATGAGACGAGATCTTTTTGTTGCGCCAACCTGATCAATAAGTGCACGAGGAGGGTGGAACTGGGGAGATAACGAGAGGGAGGGAGCGAGTCTTCGGTGGCCATTGGTTTTCCACACAATCACATGTGGATGGTCTAGGAAGCTCCGTGGCATGAAGCCCACGTGCCCTCTTGCCACTGGGAACAGGTAAAAATTCCAGTCGGATAAGATGAAAAAAAAAAGAAAAAACTGGTCCTAGCATTTCTTCATTCTAGCCTTGAGTAGAGACAAGAAGAAAACCCAATCTCAGGACCGGCGTAATCTATCTTCCATCAGTTGTATGCTTCTTGGGATATCTGAATCCCCGGAGCTGCAAAACAGAGTCAACCTTCTGGACTTAATCGTATCAAATCCGCGATTCGATCAGAAATTGGCTGAAATCATCCTTGGAGCCGGTTCATCAGCGAAACTCCCAAAAAGGGTTGGAAGACACGATACAGACCGACCGACCGACGACTATCCCCACCTTATTCTACCGTTATATCGTGCCCTGACTTATGAGCATTTGACCGAGCCAGAGTATCTTATCCAAGAAATTAGGGTGACCAGTAATCCATCCCGGAGATGAAAGAACTCCAAAATCACAGGCGCGCAAAGCTGGACCTGATTCACAGCCACAACTACCCATCCTTATTCCACTGCTCAAAATCAGCACCACCCCAATTAATAACTCCACACCCCCTTTGATCTTTTCAACCCCCTCAGCCACGCAAAAACCAAAGATCAATATCACAACCCGTGCAGCTCCAACCTCTCCTCTTTCCACCATTCAACAACCCAAATTTCCCTTCTTTTTCTCTCACTGCGAAACACTCTGATATATAGAGAGAGAAGGAGAGAGAGGGAGAGGGAGTAACAGAAAGCCGAGACTTTCAGGGCTAAAAAAGGAACCGCTTCTCTATCTCTACACAGCCATGGCTGCCTGTGGGAGCCTCCAACACATCTTCGACAACACATTACCTGATAAACCGTCTATTCTAGAATCTCTTTCCTCATGGAAGAACCACCACCACCACCAACCTCATCAGATCACGCCCTCGCACAGCAACGATGACAGCGGCAAACACAACCCCATTGATCACCAATCCTCCTCCTTCACCGAGATTTTCGGTGAACTCCACTTCAAGGAACAAGATCCTGAACCATTGCTGCCGTCGACAATGGTGTTGGAGAACAACAGCAACAGCGAGGAGAACCCTAAGAGCCCTTCTTCGATGAGCTCTCAGGACGGCAGTGGACGGGGACACCACAGGAGCAGCGAGAGCTTCTCGTCGATGAACTCGGAAAGCCTGCAGCTGTGTACGGAGGGGCTAGGGTTCGAGAGCTTCGGTGACGTGGAGGACTACAAGCTGGCCGAGGCGTGGCAGGCCAAGGAAGGGAAAGAAAGCGCCGGCACCGGTATGACCAGGAGGAACTTTTACTCGGCTTCATCGTCTTTCAAGCATCGTCCTCAGTATTATCCTCACAATCATCACCATCACCTCCGCGAGTTTCGGAGATCGACATCGATAGGGAGTGGGTTCCCGCCTCCAATATCGAGCTTGAGCATGAGCGGGAAGCCGTGGGTGTCCTTCAAGTCGTATCGCAACGACGGGCGATTCGTGTTGAAGGAGATCAGATTTCCGACGCAAGAGTTCCTTCACGCGTCGAGGGAAGGCGGGCGCCTGACGTTGCAGTTCGTCCACCCGGGCGACGAGATCGAAGAAGGCGAAGGTTTTCTTGAAGACGACAATGATGAAGAAGATGAGGAAGAGAGGGAGAGAGAAGATGGAGGGCGGGGCGAGGACGGCGGCGGCGACGTCGAGCACGAGAAGGAGGAGAAGCGTGAGGAAGCATGCAGAGGGGACGTCGGTCTCGGCGGCGATTCATGATAGATTGTAAAAAAAATGTGTTCTTTAGCCTCTCTCTCTTTGCTTTCTTGGTTCAGGTTGTAGTTCAAGTCTTGAAGATTTCCATCCGGTGAAAAGGAAAATGGAAAAAGCGACGGAACTGCTGAACTTCGGCCCCTGCAAAATCCTACCCGAGTTTTTGAATAATCCTTCATTTCTGCTTGTTTTCTCATTATTCCCTGCGAGTTCCCTTTCTTCCCTCTCTATTGATCAATGTTCAAAACGTCCTTTCAACAAAATCAAGGTCGGCGCGTCCATTGAAGGAAGAAGAAGAAGAAGAAACGGGAGAGATTCGATGTTTCTACCCAATAATTCACACAGAGATTCTAGAAACACTCTGCTTTCCCTGCTGTTACGTCGAGGGACCTATTCCAGAAGTGCGTGCGAACAAATTAAACCGGCCATAATGATTAAAGAAGAGACGATCAACGCCATGCAACAGTCGTAATCAAAGACAGGGACACTGCCGAAATCTCGTGGGGAAATTTCTCCCATGCAAGTAGCCAATCAAGTGTCCAATCCGAAAGGTGGAATTATTCTGAACCTGTGCACCAAAATCGCCTAGAATCATACGGCGGAAATCGGCCGCCCTGATCCGATATGGAACCAACGTTTCTGAATCGACCGGAGAACCACATCCCATCATCGAGACTGGAGAACCTCTGTTTTCTATCTTCTGGGTGAAACCCCATCTGCTTGTTCTTGAATTGAGATGGAAGAGCTCTTTGAGCCTAGACAAGTGGCGACGAGGAGTTCCACAGAAGTGCCCCCATTATGAACTTTGCTTCTGGTCCCGTCCTGCGGTCGATGGAAACCTCTTGCGCTCTCTCTCTCTCTCTTCCCCTCTCTATCCGGTCCACAATGGAAGAAAACGAACAGACGGTGTTTCTACGTGGAAAAAGTATAGAACATTGTCGGCATGAATTCTTCTAGACCGTCTTCCAAACGAAAGAGCGAATCTTTTTTTAGGGGGCAATTTAAACTCACGCATGTATGATTCAATTTCTATTTTAGAATGAATTTATGAGGAAAAAGATATGTTTGATAAGGATAAATAATTTCTACTTTAGCTTACCAAAAAAGATATGTTCAATTTCTATGTTTGACTGGCCAGCCCGTGACCAATGCGTGATGGTGACTAACTGGCTGCTATGGTGACCGGCGGAGGTGCTCGGCCAATGGTGGTGACTAGCGATGGCGGAGGCGACAACTCGCCGGTCGGCAATTGAAGGAGGCGGTGAGCAGTGACGGTCGACGATTGGCGGCAATCGTGGCGATGGTGACCGATCCTCATCAGTCGAGTGGTGGGTGGCAATGGTGGTGACTGGCCAGCCGACGATCAGCAGAAGGTCGAGGCGGACTTTGATGGAATTGGGCGAGGGAGAAATAATTTTTTGATTTCTATTCTAAAAGAAAAACCACAAATTTTCTACCAAATCTTTTTCTAGAATATACATAAAAGAATTTTCCTTATCCAGAATGAATTCTGAAATAGAAATAGAAGTAAGTGACTATAACGCAGGCCCTCAAAAGAAGCTCTTGGTGTGGCTACATCTCATCTAACGCAAACAAGAGAAACGAATAAGACAATAGTCAATCATGTCGAGTCATTCCTCATAAGGTAGCCATGAATCCGTGCCTCGTAGCATAGTTTTTATTCGACAGAAATTAAAGAGGAAGCAACGATAGATAGAGAGAAATTGTATTTCTGTATATCCTTTGTACAAGTCTTGTCTCGTTCTTATAATACAATGTATGTATATAAAAGGAAAATAAATAAAGTTAATTGAGATCACTAATTAATCTCGCTATTTGTTAAATGATGCAAATATCTGTTGACACCTTTTTTTTTTTACCCCCCATCCCATCCCATCTCACTTTCTCTCTCTCCTCTCCTCTCTCCTTTCCCTTCCCCATGCACCAGCCCCTTTTTCTTTTTCCCTCCGGCCACACGCATCCCCCCTGCAGATTTTCCCGCCGTCCCATCCATCTCTTCCTTCCTCTCTTTTCTCTGGTTCTTCTTTTTTCTTTCCCTCGCCCCCCCCCCCCCCGAGGGACGTTTTTTCTTCGGCTTCTTCCTCCGGGACAGTCTGGGAGGGTTCCCCCTCTCTGCTTCGCAGCTCATCACGCCCCTCAGCTCACGCCGGCTATCAGTTCCGCCGCCCACAGTCTCCTCCAGCTCCGTTCGTCCTCGCCCGTCGCTGCCTGCCGTCCCTGTCTCAACTCGTCGTCCACGCCCTTCGCTCCTCCCAGCTCCTTCGGCCTCCTGCTGCTCGCCCACAGCTCGAGGCGGTCTCTCTCCTCTCTTCCTCGCTCGGGCTCTCTCTCTCTCGGCCGAGCTCCTCCTGCTCGCTCCCTCTCCAGAAACTTCGGCGAGCTCCTTTGCTCACGGTGGGCCTGCTCCCTCAGCTCGTGGACGACCCCCACGACTTCGACCCTCAGCTCCCGAAGATTTCGGCCTCCCCTGCAGCTCTCTCGCGCCTCCCAGCTCGCTGAGCTCGCTCGCCTTCCGCAGCTCCCAGCTCGCGGCTGCTCGCCATCTCCCTCAGCTCGCTGGCCTCCAGCTCGTGCCCAGCTCACGCTAGTCGCCGCCTTGCCGCGTCCCTCAGCTCCGGTCCTCTTAGCTCGCTCTTTTTGTCTCGGCCGCCTTCAGCTTCCTCAGACTGACGCCCTCAGCTCACCGTCTCTGTCCGCTTTCCAGCTCGCCGCCCTCAGCTCGGCCCGAGCCCCCTATCGCCTCCGAGCTCTGGCGCCGTCCCTCAGCTCGCTGCTCCCCCTGAGCTCGCCGCATCCCTCAACTCTCCGACCTCCCTGAAGCTCGCCCTCCCTCTGTCTCGCGGCGTCCATCAGCTCCGCCGCCCACAGTCTCCTCCAGCTCGACCTCGGCTCGACTCCCTCGCTCCGGCAAGGCCCACGGTTAGAGGCCGTCATTGTGAGTTGATTTTTTATTAATCTTTAAATGTGTTTTTTATATGTTGGGCATGAGTGATTTTGATGCTTGGGGGCTCTTTGCCGAAGCTACTTTGACAATGGCTGGTCGTTGAGTAGGTTTAGTCTAGATTTCGGTTTGAATTCGTGTAGTAAAGTTCCTGTGTTGAGCCCGTTGATGATGGTGCTTTGTTGAAGAGGAAGAACGGGGGGAAGGCGATTTGCAACAAAAAAATATTAAAAATTTTCTTTTTCATATTATAATAAAATAAAATAAAATAAAAATATTTTATCAAAAATCACGAAATTAAAATTGTTGTTTTTATTAAGGAAATCCTCCTTGCCTTGAAAATCATATCCTAACTTTAGAATATGCCTAGTTTAATTAATTCACACCAACTTTTAAAAAAATGTAGAAGTAATCTTTGATGGACCATTAGATGTTTTTCTTTTTGCGGCTCTTGATGTTCGTTAACTTAATCGCGTGTCCTATCTAACTTCGATTCAATTAGACGCATGATCTAGTTGATGTAATTTGAAATATATTCTAAATTGTTTAGATAAAAGTTAGGATATCGAGATTGATGCATGTTGAGTTATAATGGCAATGGTGATCGCGAATGTGACGTGCGTGGAGCTGGTGGTGTTTAAGCCGATGTCCATTCCGGTCTTGATTTTGTAAAGTTTATAGAGAGCCTATGTAATTTTAATTACCCGACAAGTTACGGGTTTTATATATTTGTCATTAGATAGTCATATTCAATTATTTAAGTGTTTCTTTATCGTATCGTATTTGAATAACTTGATTGTTTATTTCTCGCATCGTCTTTTGATAAATTGTGCGTTAATTTATTTTCTTATTTTCGCTTTAGTCTAGATTCGTATGAAGTGACCCTGAAAGCAATTGCATGAACGCTTAGTGAATTGGATTGACCTTTAGGGCTTTAAAAGAAAAGGCAAGAACGCTTGACCAATATAGATTAAACAACCAATTAGTTAGGTACCGGAAGGGCGCTAATAGAAATGTTAGCGTAAACAAGTCCCCGAACTTAGAATCTCTGGTTACGTAGGGATTAAGACGACACTCCCGTGTCTTGATCAGTTTCTAGCCAACCCCAATAGGCTAGCGACGACTCCTAGAAATATTTGAAGTTGTTAAATAACATTAGAATTTGAAAATGCATAAATGTCATGCGAGGTATGGATTTGAGAGAATTCAAGCTCGAGATTGAGGAATCGAGAGCAAATACCTCTAAACCTATCTTTCTCTCCTCAAAGGGCGGAATTTAGGTCGCAATAGTATCAAAGTTATAATCTTCGCTTATTCCATATCCTGATCTTGCATATCTGACAACATTCCCCCTCAAGCCGATGGCTTGTATAGGTCCAAGACACCCAGCTTGCTTATAAGATATGCATGTTGTCTTTCACACAATGCCTTGGTAAAAACATCTGCTGGTTGTTCCAAGGTGCTGATACCACTTGTCTTGATGATTCATTCTTGAATCTTCTCACGGGTGTAATGACAATCTACCTTTATGTGCTTTGTTCTCTCATGTAAAACTGGATTTGCAGCAATTTTAAGTGCTGCTTCATTGTCACAAAACAAGGTAGTTGGTCCTTTTATCTTAATCCCAAGATCCGATAGAAGTCCTCGCAACCAAACAATCTCACAAGTGGTTTTAGCCATCGCCCGGTACTCTACTTCAGTGGAAGATTGTGACACTGTTGGCTGCTTCTTAGTTTTCCAAGAAAGTAGGGATTTTCCCAACTTGATACAGAAACCAGTAACAGATCTTCGACTCATTGGACATGTTGCCCAATCTGAATCACAGTAAGCCGTCATCTCCATGTTGCATTCCTTAAACAATAGAATTCCCAAACCATGACATTTCTTTAAATACTTCACTACTTTAAGTGCGGCATCCATGTGGGACTGCTTTGGTTGGTGCATGAACTGACTAGGTGTCTGTACTGCAAAGCAAATTTTCGGCCTTGTCATAGTAAGGTAGATCAACTTACCTACGAGCCTCTGATAGCTTGAGGGATCCTCAAGTAATGGGTCATCTAATTGTGGAGATATTTTGGCATCAAGTTCTGCTGTAGTGAGTCTCTGATTCTGTTCGACAGGAATGACTGCGGGCTTGCAACCTGATAGTCCAGCCTCTGATATGATTTCCAAAACAAACTTCCTTTGACTAAGAGAAATTCTCAAGTCAGAACGGGCAATTTCTATCCCAAGAAAGTATTTTGGTGCTCCTAAATCCTTAATATGAAATGTCGAGTGCAAAAACGACTTCAATCCATCAATAGAGGCTGCATCATTCCCCATGATGAGGATGTCATCCACATAAATTATGATATAGATATGTGATGTACCTTTAACCCCCTTAAACAAAGTATAGTCACGCTTTGATTGTCTGAAACCTGCATTGAGAAGAGCTTTGGTGAACTTGGCATTCCATTGACGAGATGCTTGCTTGAGACCATATAGGGATTTGCGGAGATGACATACACTAGTCTCCCCCTATCTCCGTAAACCCGGTGGAAGTTGCATGTAAATTTCCTCGTCAAGGTCACTAGGGAGGAAGGCATTATGGACATCCATCCGGTGCAGATTCCAATTCCTACAAGCAGCAACAGAAAGAAAAGATCGCACAGTAACATCCTTTGCCACAGGAGAGAAAGTTTCATGATAGTCGAAACCTTCCCGTTGTGTGAAACCTTTGGCAACCAGGCGAGCTTTGTATCGTTCCACAGAGCCGTCCACCCTATATTTGATCTTGTAGACCCACTTGCAACCAATAGCCTTACGACGCGGAGGTAATGGAACGATCTCTCAGGTATGATTAGCCATAAGTGCTTTGAGCTCATCTTCCATGGCTTGTCGCCAACGAAGATCTTGAACGGCCTCGGAAAAGGAGGATGGCTCCTGATTCTTAGAGATGCGACTAATACAACATCTATGTTCCGACGATAATCTATCGAAGAAAACATAAGAGGAGATGGGATGGTGAATACCAGGAGTGTTGCGGGAGGTGCAGATATAATCTTGAGTCCAGGTGGGAGGCCGAATTGTACGACTTGAGCGTCGTGGCAAGATGACCTCAGGAGAAATACCAGTAGGAGAAACATCCGTGGATGAAGGAGAAGAAGTCACAGGAGACGTTGGAGAGTCACTATCAGTAACGTCACTGGAGGTAGAAGGAGTATCAACTCGAAGAGAAAGATCGGGGGATTCACCACCAGGAAGAGTCGGCAATGGAGCTGGTAAGTTCATCAAGTGGTATGTGGGAACAGAAGTATCCTTAGGAGATGAAGTATGGCGAGGTGTGAAAGACGCAGTAGAACCAGGAGCATCAGAAGAGGACTCAGGAGTAGAGAAAGGAAAGACATCTTCATAGAAAATGACATCCCTGCTAACAAGGAAATCATGTGTCTGTAGATCATAGATCCGATATCCCTTTTGCATCATTGAATAACCGAGAAAAACACATTTCCTGGCACGGGCATCCAACTTCTGGCACGGTCCAACAGTAGTGACATAGCAGAGACATCCAAACACATGAAGATGATCCATGACAGGTTTTTTTTTATTGAAAAGCAATTCAAAAGGACTCCTACTGCCAAGAACTCGAGTAGGCATGCGGTTAATCAGATAGGTAGCCGTAATCACACAATCGCTCCAAAAAGTCTTAGGAATAGAAGCTTGGAATTTTAGAGCTCTCACAACCTCAAGTATGTGACGGTGTTTTCGTTCAACAACCCCATTTTGCTGTGGAGTATAAATACAAGTACTTTCATGCACAATCCCTAGAGCAGATTGAAAAGTTTCACAGTCATGATTAAAAAACTCTTTGCCATTATCTGTTCGAATTTTTTGAACAGATCTATTGAACTGTGTTTGAGATAAGGAGACGAATTGCTTGAAGTGTGATAAAACTTGAGTCTTGGATTGCATGAGAAAAATCCAAGTAGCTCGAGAATAATCATCCACAATTGTGAGGAAGAATTTCGAACCATCATGATGTGGAATATGGAAAGGTCCCCAAACATCCATATGAATAAGCGCAAAAGGACGCGCTGCTCTAGTGGTACTTGGCATGAAAGGAAGTCTAAACTGTTTGGCCAAATGGCAAATTTGACAATTTTCCATGGGAATGGAAGCATTATGTCCAAGTCTTTGATGAATAATGGAATTTTTATTGCGAATATTAGCATTACATAAGGATTGCTGTTGAGAAGGAAAGATAGTGGGATGATATTCCCAAAAATAGAGTCCTTGGAAAGCACTACCAGTCCCATCAGAGTGCCAATCGAAAGGTCCTGAAATAGGCATTTATCAGCATGGAATGTAATGTGACAGGAGCTGTCAGCGTAAACCCTTGAGACTGAAATGAGGTTGAAATGGAATTGAGGAACATAGAGAACATTAGTCAGTGTGATATGAGGACTAAGTTTCACGGTTCCTACCTTAGTGACTAGAGTAGTATTTCCATTGGGAAGCTGCACAGATTTAGGGGAGTTAGGAGTTTCACAAACACTAGAATAAAGACTATCGTTGCAGATAATGTGATCACTGGCTCCTGAATCTATAACCCATGCACTATCAGAAATAGAGTTCGACAGACAGTGGGAGATACCTGAAAAACTTGCCCCCTTGTCATTAATTTCCAGTTGTTTCAGGGTGCACATCAGTTGTTGATACTGATCAAGAGTGATGGGCTGGTTTAATCCACTGACTTGGTGCGCCTGAGCAGGTGCTGGTTTTTTTCCTTTATCATTGGGCCTCCCATTTAATTTCCAGCATGTTTCAATTGTGTGATGAGGACGCCTGCAAAATTCACAATAAAGTTTGCCTTTATTTTTACCTCCTCCGGCGCCTGTCCACGTGGGTCGTCCCTGCTCAATGGGCTTGCCCACGGCAGAAAAAGTAGATGGGCCTCTTGCCTTGCGATCGGACGCGTCCGGCCCATCCGAATAAAAGGATGAGCCTCCTGCCTTACGATCAGCTGCGTCCGGCCCATCCGAATAAAGAGATGGGCCAGACCAGCTGTTCGGCCCATGTGGAGGATGATTCCTCCCCAGCCCTTCTGACACGATGAAACCCTTAGGGTTCCCATCGTGTTCTTTGCCTCGCCTCTCTTCTTCATCCAACCCTCTAGACCGTTCACCTGTTCGTATTATGGCTGGGAGGATGAGCCCGTCTCTTCCATTTCCAGAGTTCTGAGCAGTTGATCGTTGGCTTTCTTCTTGAATAGCCAATTGATAAATTCTTCTCAGGGGTGGTGGCGGATCCATGGCAAGAATTTGAGTGCGGAAGGAGAGATAGTCGTCGTTCAAAATGAGGAGGAACCTCGTCGCCTTCTGTCTCTCCCGAATTGTCTGGTATTGTTTGAGCACATATTCGGGTGCATCGAGTTTCTCCTCCATGGCTTTCAGTTCGTTCCAGAGAGAAGCGAGCTTGTTGTAGCACGCTCGAATCAACGAGTTCCCCTGTTTGAGTTCTGTGAGTTGCTGCTCGATATTGAAAATTTTTGCTCTATCGAGTTTGCCGTACATTTCTTTGATGTTGTTCCACATTTCCTTTGGATCTCCCGTCGGAGGTAAGCCGGAAGCCACTTCTGGGCTTATCGTGTTTCCGATCCATGTTCTGACTAATCTATTGCATTTAGTCCATGATCGGTGAAGCCGTTCATCGTTCGGCTCAGGAACAGAACCATCGAGGAAACCCTCTTTGTCTTTTGTTCCTAGGGCTCATTGGAATTCTGTAGCCTAGCCGGCATAATTATCCAAGCCGTTGAGCGTCTGGTTGATGAACCGGAGCTCCGGTCCGTCGCCGCTGGTCGTGTAGAGCGGATCCTCTGGTTTTGGCCGGCCGGTGATGATGGGGAACTGGAATGGCGCTAATCCGGGTTGCTGAACCGGGTAGGGATCCGGGAATGGTGCTGAGGCGGGTTGAGGAACCGAGTAGGGTCCAAGACCCAGTCCTGGGCTCCCTAGTATGGGCGCCAGACCCAGAGTTGCTTGACCCGGATTCGTCAATCCGTGTTGCTGAGAATTACCGTCTGAGGCCACACCATTTGGCCCTGATCCGGTGCTGAAGCCCATATTGTTCCTCCAATGTGATGGACCTGTTGTGATCTGATGAGCATGCCCACCAGCGTAATATGGGGGTGGCATGCCATACACCCAGAAGGGAAGATAGGTTGGTCCCCATTGAGTTTGGACCGTAGGCAATCCATTCTGGCCCATCCCAATTTGTCCCTGAGCCGACTGGTCTTGAATTGATTGACTCAGTGAAAGATTTCTGTTTCATTCTTCCGTCTCCGAAGATACATTCTCCAATGATGAATCAACAATAGATTCTGAGGAATGATTTCCCTCTGAAATCGACTTGTTTTTTGTCATGATAGTGAAAAAAAAAACTTCTCGTGTATTTGTGCGTTCTGTTTTGCAGGATTCAAAATCCCACAACAACGAGGTTGAAGACAAGGCACGGAGAAAGAATAGCGGAAGCGCTTTGGATCAAGTCCGAAGACTCTGCTCTAATATCATGACAGAAATTGAAGAGGAAGCAACGATAGATAGAGAGAAATTGTATTTCTGTATATCCTTTGTACAAGTCTTGTCTCGTTCTTATAATACAATGTATGTATATAAAAGGAAAATAAATAAAATCAATTGAGATCACTAATTGATCTCGCTGTTTGTTAAATGATGCAAGTATCAAAGTTATAATCTTCGCTTATTCCATATCCTGATCATGCATATCCGACAACATTATTGTTTCGTTCCCAAAAAGAACATTGTTTAGAATAAATTTCGATAAGTGTAAGTATGTGTCAAAAAAATATTGTTAGAAAAAAAAAAGACCGGTTATATTTTTTTTCGAAGCAACTCGTTGATAACTTAATCAAACTTTTTTTAGAATAATTGAAGTTCTTTCTTCTTCTTTTTCTTTTTACAGTTTGCAAGTTAGCAATTTAAGTACCAATTTGGGAACTTTTATTAATATAACGAAGTAGCGCTTCAATATGAGAGTGACTTGCTAATTTTTTTCGGATAGAATTACAGGTTTGAGGTGCCAACTTTCATTTGTGTCACTCATCAATGCCCAATTAATTTTTATTATTATTTAAATTTGCCAACTTTGATTTATCTTGATTAGCAAACTCTTTCATTTCGAAACTTGATTACCAACGTCAACTTACATGATTAACCAATTTTTCTTTCATTACATTACCATTGAATTGTCATTTACTAAATTATCATCGCCATTGTTCATTAAGTTCCTATTTGCAAATTTGTGTTTACATTTCTGGATAACACATTAATTTTACTAACAATTTTTAAAAAAATTACCAGCCTAATGAAAGTGACTTGCCAACTTCTCTTCAATTAAGTTACCAATTAATGTTGAGTCACAAACTTTTAATTGAATTACTTAACTTAAGTTTCTCTTCTTCTTTTTTCGGAATTAACAAATTTTCTTTTACCAACTCTGATTTGCCCAAAAAAGCCAATTGTTCTTCTTCTTCTTCTCTTCTTAAAACATCTTCTTCTTGCGCTGTAATGGAATTCGGAGCAAACTCTCCTCCTACGTCGACGTCACAACTTGAGTCTTCATACTCACCTCTGAAGCTGGACACGTCGTCCCAACGTGTCGGCTCAGCAGCATCGCCAGATGGTGACCCCCACTGCCTCTGTCTCCCTTCCTTGGTTCATGCATCTTCTCCCTGCTCATCCCTTTCTCCTTCGCTCGCGTCTCATCCGCTCTTCAGCCTTTTTGGGCGATTCGATCGAGATCCGTGTTAGAGCAAAACGCGCGTGGAGCCATGTCGGACGCCGAGGAGGACATCGACTCGACCTACGAGCGCCTCGACGAGGCATATACGTCGCCGGAAGCCGACGAAGTGGCGGGACCGGTCTCGGAGCCGCTGGAGTACGTCACGTCTAAGCAGCTCAAGGTAAGGCCATAGCGATGCAGCCCCATCGTCTTCCTGGTTACTCCCTGATTTGATCCGTTTTGGCTCCGATAAATTCTGGCTATGAGAGCTCTGATTAGATGGTGGTGCTCCGAGCAGGAAGAAGCGCGGAAGAATGCGGGAGAGGAGGAGAGCAAAGGGTGGAGGGGTGGAGAGAGCTTGGGCTCGACGATCGTGTTCTCCGTGGCGGTCGTGGCCGTGGTCGGAGCGATAATGGCCATCGCTAAGAAACTGAGAGAAACTTGAGATTTTGATGCGGAACTCCGGCAGTTAGTCGGGTTCCCTCTGCTCTCTTGTTCTTTTTTTTTTTTTTTTGCGAAGCATCATCGTGACTCGGCGCAATGCTGATCACATCGTACATGTTGAGCCCTCTTAAATAATTGAAGTTCATGTGTGTTGGGAGAGAATGGTGGTCCTCAATCACGACTGGAATTGAATGAAAAGGAGGGCGATTTGCCCATCCTCAGGGATCACTGGATCAAATATGGAGATGTCGTGGAAGAGAGCACTCGCTCACTCTTCAAAGGGCTTGCTTTCCACTCGAATCGAGGGTCGAAGCTCGAAAGAGCCGATCGCCGATGGCAACGAGAACGAGACTAGTATGTAGGAGTATGTTATCACATTGGAACCAAAATCACCTCATCGACACGCGCGATCACCACATTGCCACGATGACTTGAACTACTGACCCACAAAACATTGTACATCAACCTCATGATCGTATGCACGTACTGGAAAAAAAAGAGTTTGAGTCAGCTACAAAGCTATATAGCAAGACCTGAGATCACAGGAAAATGGGATCTGCGTGAAGAAAAATGGAAACTTCTTTCAAGTACTTATTATAACTGCTGCCGTCCGATGGTTTGGGGGTTGCACAGCAAAACATCAATGCCGCCAATAGCGGGTGGGGTCACGATTCAGTCTTGGACTTCTTCAGGCTTCTTGGAACGGCCTTTGAGATACCATCCCAGAGCGGCGAGAGCCGTTATAGTGCCGGCTACGACTGCATAGTTCCTGTCCTTGTCGGTCGACGCTTTCTCCGCTGACGAACCGGATGCAGAGGAGGTGCCTGGTTTGGCATCAGTAACTGATCCCCCAGGGTTTTCTTCCGGTTTTGGACCCTAAGCACAAGAGTTGATTAGGGTTGAAAGGCAGGACGAGAGAATGGGGAGCGACGTAAGGTTCGTGCTTCAAGATGGGAACAGTATACAAATCAAAAGAAAGGAAAAATTGCGTAGATTATGAAACTCATTGGTATCCAACTAGCCAACATGACCAATGAATATGATAGCACAGCAAATCTACTCTCACGGGAGAACATAGCAGAACTGCTCGGAGCCACGGCTGCATGAACCTCACGAGTTACCCGATAGCAAGAGCACGTGACAAAACCACTAGTGCGGAATAACGATGTTAAAGTACTCATGTGCTGACATCTGTGATTGAATTTGGGTGCTTTGATGAATGCATCTCTAAGTACTGTCGACATACCCAAGGCACCGATCGCATTAAACATGATTATCCATAAGAAAAACAAATCCATGTGGTAGAACTCTTTGATTACCGAGAAAAGCTGGACATGTGAAACTTAGAAGTCAAAGTCCAATACCTTTTGCGCAAGCTTCTCTAGCTTATCTTGTTCCATTTTCTGTGGAGACAATTTCGTGAAAGAATTAGTACAGCAGTCATTTAACAAAACAGAGACAGTAACGAAAATCTTGCAGATATTAAAGACGGGAAGACGGGAGAGCACATTTTATCCAATCAAAACTAGAATGCTGGAAACACTAGAGGACACTCGGGGAAGCAAATCAGCATCAGATTGTGTGACAATACACTGGTAAAGCATGAACCCATGTGGATTCTGTTTAAGCTCTGCTATACAGACTCCAAGTAGACTACAAGAACACAAGGGAAACTCACGTCACTAATTTATCCAGAAGTGAACAAAGAAAGCTAGTTCTCTGTTCACTCTAACAAGCAGATTCAGAAATTCGCGATGTAAACAAGGGGTCACAGATTCACCCACCTCATCGAAGGTGGTCAACTTATGGAAGCCGAGTGCCTCATAATAACAAGGGCAACAAGCATAATACATGAGGTTCTACTCGGAGCCCATAAGCCATACCACATATGCCACAACACTAGCATCAAAAGGCATTTCTCTAGGAGCCGGTGCTTGGAGAGAAACGGTGTGCAGGAAGAAGCCATTTGCCTCCAGAAGCATCAAGGGTAACAGTTCCACGAACTTTTTTTTCTTATTTCATTTCAAATCACTACACGCGTATTTGGTTTGGGAATCATGCGAGCATGGTGCTACAGAAAAGCTATTTGTAATCCTCTCTCTCTCTCTCTCTCTCAAAACCGAAAAGAAAAGAGTAGAGAATTAGAAGAGCAATCCAGACGTACTAACTACTCCACCAAGACACCACTTGCATCAGGCCTAGGGCACAGAAGATGTAAATTACAAAGCAATTAGACCTATCCATCCTACTGCAGATAATGTCAGACGCTGTTATTAGACATTCCAATCTAAGCATCCAAAAATTCTAACATCCTTTTTCTACCTTCCATGTATAACCTAACAAAAGCAACATGGTGCCTCCATAGTTACCTTGATGTAGACATTTTCCGCGGCTTTTTCCTCCTCGCTGAGTATCTTGCCGCTGCTCGAGAGCCTACGAGAAACGTACCTCGCAGCAATCCTTGTCGCCATCAGGATGAAGGAGCAAGTTCCTACCCATTGGGATTGTCAAATTAAAGACAAATTCCACGGATCAAAGAGAGCACATCATTTTTGGCATTTCCAGGAACGCAATACACAAATACAGATTGGACACTAACTCATTGGGAGAAATCGAGAAAATTTCCCAAGCAGAAGCTCAGTCAAACAAAATACCACAGATTCCTGAGCTGGAGAATCTATTCAATAATCTCAGCGAACGTAATACACGACTTATCAACGAAGACCAAGCTCTACGCGAACACCCCACAAAGCCCGACCGTGTCAATCGATTCGAAATATCTTTTTCCACGGATATTCAGCTGAAAAAGCTAATGCAGAGCCACTGAAACCCCAGACAAACCTCTCGCAATGGACGGAAAACCGCCCACGAGCCGACCGGCCAATTCCGGTGCCGCACAGAACGCCGCAATCCAAGACTCTTACCGTCGTAACTCTCTATCGAACGAACACAGACACGAAACCGTTCTGAGATCGCGACACGCGAGCGCCGTCGCCGACACGCGCCGCCGCATGATGGTTAAGCACGAAGCGGGAAACGTGGCTTACCGGAGAGATGCGGGAGCGTCCAGAAGACTGTTTGTGCTCTTCCTGCGACTGAGAGAGAGAGAGACGAGAGACGAGACGAGAGGCGTGGAAAGCGAACTGTGTGGAAGCCGGAGACTCTGTGATCGCCATGGATGGGCTTGGGCCGGGCTTGGGCCGAGGAAAAGTGGAAGGCAAGCGAAGTACTTATTCCGTGGCTTTTCTCTTTATCTTCCTAAGGATTTATTCCTTGCTTAATTCCAAAACAAAATTATTCGCCGGACACTTTCTTATTTTATTTATTTATTTTGATTATACCAAGCCTTGGAGGTTCTCGATTAGAAAAGATATCGCGTTTCTTTTTCTTTTGTCGAAACAGCGAGCGGAATGATCGCGTTTCCGCCATGGACCCCATAAGCATCGCTCGATGCTCCATTAGCAAGATGACACAAAGTCCAACGAGCATCAATAAGATTAACATCGTTTGTTTCATAAAAAAATGAACGATTATAAAAGTATTTTTAAAAAAATCTACTGCTTGCGAAGTATGAAATAATTAGTTAATAAAAAGAACTTTCATTATTATCAACAACAGTCTACATTTAAACATTATCTTGTGCGATAAATATATTTTTCATTCAAGCTATCCTTTTTTACAAATATATATTTTAAAAAAGTTCATTTCTCGCAAAACAAATGGAACCTAAATTGAATTTCTTCATCATTATCTGAGCATAATCCACATCAAGGGGCGAACACCGGAAAAGGCGGATGCCTAGCCATCACATTATTCAACAGAGATCAAAGTTCACAATCTTAAAACGATCGAATCTTACTATATCCCGGTTGAAGATGATGTTTTCTGGTAAAGATGTCGCGAATAGACACCATCAGATTCTTCACCGTGAATGAATGATACTGCATCCCTGTAGATGTCACCTTAAACTCAGTTCAAATCGATGAGAACTCGCAGGTGGTACCAGCGTTCTCAAATGCCTTAAACTCAAATGGCTGACGAAGGGGAAAAGAAAAAGAAAAAGAAGAAAAGAAGCAGCTATATCCCCAAACCGTGTTTCTGAAAACCGCTGAGATCGCTCTCTTACCCTGTATCAATGCACAAAGAGCACTGTCCAAAAGAAACAGGCAAGCACGAGCGATGTCATGAATCTGACTCGAGAGAAAGTGATCTGCATAAACATCTCAAAGCCCCTTCACGCAGAAGTTTGAGCTCTCGTTTGCTGTCGGATCTATACCCGCTCATCGGGAGAAAGAGTTGTGCACCGACGTTCTCCGGTTGCCAAACTCTGAAGGTCCATCGACTGCTGCGTTTCATTGTATTTTTTTCTACTTCAGGTACTCTAACACGCCCTGAGTGATGTCCTCGAGGAAGGACACAAACCCCATGTTGCTAGTGAGGCCACTTCCGTCAACGTCCTGCTCCTCAATGAGATAGCTCTCAAAAGCCGACGCATCTTCCTGCCCTCCCCTGATAAAGAGGAGCTTGGGAGTTATGCTTCTGTCTTGCTTCAATTTGTTGATAGTAGTCCGTAATAAGCCTGAGGTGAAAAGTTTAACCAGCAAAAGAAAGAACAAATTATTGGTATATACTATGACTAGGAAAGGAAATGAATGGTAGAAACTTACAATCGTGCGGGGGAGGAAAAGGAAGCGAAGGGTCTGCCGTAGAAGAATAGAACACGATAAGAGTAGTAAATGCGTCAAGGAAAAATATTGGACTGCCGCTGGTAATTAAGGCTGCGCGACTCAATGAGTGGCATGGATATGCTTGCTTGTCAGGCGAATAATAGGATGTTAGCTTAGGATAGATAGCACGGTGAAGGGAACTTGGCTCCAGTGCACTGTACCACATAATCAAAAGATATTGACTTCATTAGTTTCTGATATTACTTTATAGCAAGATATCGTAACTCTTGCTTACTAAGTATCATCATTTTCAAAATAAAGGAGAAAGCATAGGAGATTTGAAGCGGTCTGCAAGAAAGATAATCCTCCAAGATCCAAGGGCAAACGATTATTTTGCTGAACTGACAGGGAAAGTTGATAAAGAGCAGCAAACAATTTGATCCATCCCATTGAAGAACTAACAGTGACAGATTCATCTTGTTTTATCCACTGACAAACATCCCACTTCGACACTATCCAATAATATTAGGATCAAACCAGGTTAGCTTCTTTTAGAAACCCAGAGATGAGACACCTAGTTTAACAACCACAGGACAGTGCCATTTCTATGGAAGTACAAACCAAAACCAAAATAGCTCATAATCTTCCATATTAACACACAAACACCACCATCCTAATTTTAACTCGATATCCATGCATAAGTTTCTGCGGATGAAATGGCCTAGATGTGTAACTTTAATGGCCTTCATATGGGAATTACTCTTCATAGTCTTCAACATAAGCGGTTTGCAAATCTTTTACAGACAAATTTTTTCAGTATCAAAACACCAATTACCTGAAAAGGCATTGCAAATAAATCCGGTAGTCTGGGTGGACACCTTCCTCATGGAAGCGGAGAAGAGGATTCCTCAGTAGAGCAAAAATGAGATGTGGTAACATTTGCAATTGTGGGCATTGTGAGAATGCAACGTCAACCTGAGCATTTACCGGACTCCCATTCTTAGGTTGAATGAGGTTGTAAGCATCATTATACTGAGCTGTGAGGATTACGAGCCAATCATGAAGCAGCATCCTTCCCTCCCGAACTCCTTGCTCCAAAGATGCTGATATAACCTGCAACTCAATTGTATTTGTAAGTTGTGACTAACATTAAACTCGTCAAGATTGAGGAAGTTGATATGCAGCTTTCCACAAACATGAATAAGATTTGCGTCTTTCGACAAGTTCAAACATGAACAACCTTAAAATAGAAAAAGGCAAAAGGGAAACTCCTTGTCAAGCATGGCATACACAACAAGCAACTAGCACAGTTTCAATCTAAAGAATTAAGGCTTTCCAAATCAGTCCCCAGACTTCTTAGCATCTCAGTCAAATATATCATCCATAGTTGGTGAAACACCCATGCAGAAAAAAATGGAAATTCATGTACTGACATCTCCGCATGAGGAAACACCTGCCTCTCATCACTAAAGACTGGAAGCAACCCTTGCAATGAGAGAGAACCATTGAGATCGGTTGAAGAAAATAATAAATTCCTACTAAGACATTATTGAGGTGAAAATATATGTCCAAAAACAAGAAACCCATTATTCAATGAAGAATAGATCTTTTTGGAGCATCAGTGGTTAAACACTTCAAAAGCAAGAGGAAAAGGAATATTCATTACGAAATTCTCTGGTCAACACTTTGATGGCTTTAACTGTTTCAATAAATGAGTAAAAAACCTAGAATGCCTCTCTGACTAACTGCAATCATTCTGAAGGACGGTCCTACAATATAAGGGCTGGAAAGATAATGCATTCAAAAACATTTAGATATCAAAGTCCAAGAGGTCATTTTTTTCATATGAATCACACAAACATGCAACATCATCCGAGAGGGAGATGGCAATCACCTTGTGAACAAGTAAAGATAGAACCACTTCAAGATCAACACTGTCATAGACTTCATTCATATTATGGGCAGCAGTGTATTGCAAAGTTCGTATTCTTAGGCGGCGTTTGAGGGAGTAACTGGACCTGCAGATATATGAGTGGAATGCAATGTCAAGAACATTCACAGTCCCATAACAAAGGTCGCACTTAGAACGTAATGAAGGTCTAGAAGGGTTTTGCGACCGGTGCAAACTATATTTAGTTATCTTAAAAGAATGTGCAAAGCAACAAGATATTCATGACTCAAGGAAAACAATAAAGAAATATCGCAATACCAATGAGCCCCCAGCTTCTCTCACTGAAAAGTCCTACATAGGCATCTTTCTCTACATAATCATTCTTTCAACTAACAATATAATGTCATGAGAATATCTCATTTACAGCAAAAACATGTGTTTCATGGATTCTTTTGGAAGGGACCACGTGCAAAAGATCGTATTCTTCTATTTCAGAGAATAAAGTCGAGATGGAAAAAGAAATTGACCTAAAAATAAAATAAAAAATACACACATTTCTTAGAGGATTTGTTTCTAGCAGACCACCATATGCACACTAAATTGGGGAATGCAAAGTAATCATCAAATCTACATGACATTCTCTCACGAAATTGGCACCATGAAAATGCAGGACAACTATGAATACAGAGCACTAAATTCACAGGAGCAGTCTCCAAAGAAACTCCATAAGAAGCATTGCACAATGTAAATAAGTACCATTTATATATATATATATATATATATATATATCTGGAGGGCAAAAATTAGACAGTACACAAGTAGATGTTGCACGCCCACAAAAAGTTGCTTTTTGAAAGGCGATGTGTCTTTAAGGCAATGTCACTTCTCTTATCTTTGTCAAATTTAATGAACCTTAAAAGTGGACCATTGTAAAGAATTGGCCATACCTATTACCTGAACCCTTTGATGAATCTGTGAGCTCCTGTGGTGGTACTACAACAGTGTAACGAAAAGCAATCTGTAAAACAGGAGGCTCTGACGTATGTCTGGAATAGACAACACCACTCAATTAGACAATCTCCATATCAACAAAATAGCAGAATTTTGTTATAAATAACAATGGAGCACTTGAAGGAAGCAACTCAAAATTAGAAAACATTATTCCACAATAAAGGAGAACTATTCTAACAAGCATACAATTCGGAGAAAGATCAAAAGATAATAAAAAAACAAAAGCACAGAATCTACTGAAGAAGAAAGCTGAAGTGAATAAACTGGAGGAGGAGATCTGAAATTTCTAAATGAAAGAACTCTTAGTCTGAAAGGCTCCATGCACTCACCACATTTCGAGAGCTGAACAGCTAAAATCACACTCTAAATGATTAACACAATAGCTTGGCAAGATAAAATAAAAAACTATGCATTTCAGACACGTGATAGTGTGTTTTAAAAAAACAAACAAAGTGAAGTCCGGCTGTCCAAAGTAGACTTATGTTATGCATATCAAGCTAACGAGTTCTAAAGGTATATTAAATTAGAGGTCTACTTTGGCATACATCTGTCTCTGCATTAACAAGAAAAACAAAAAGAAAGAGGGGGGGGGGATTTCCATCAGAAACTAAAGAGAGATGACAACCCCAATATGGAGATTAGACAAACCTGGAAAAGCCGATAGTATTTGCAAATTCAAAGTCATAGGCAAATGTGGCATAGGAATCACAACAAATTATGCGCTGCACATTTTCATATTGCGGATCCAGAGAGAAATGACCATACTGCCACAGAATATGGTGCGCATTATAAGGAGACAGAAAAAAGAATTTCAATATAATTTTTTAAATAGCATAACACAATCACTCACTGAGTGGCCTTGTCTATATTCTGAAGATGTTCTCAATCGCATTATACAATCAAAAGCATATGGCCTGCTCAACATCCGGTACCTGACAAAAGATTGGTGTATTAAAAACTATTGTGTAGCAGATAATAGATTGGGATTCAGCATGAAGGCCATGAGACACAAGTGATAAACAAACTTAAGTGATTGCATTCTATATTAGCTCTTATGAAAAAGTAAGATCAGGTCGTTAAACTGACTCTACTGGCAACTGCCATGCAAGGGTTTAATAATGGAAGAAACTTAAGTATGGATTTTTAGGTGTTTGGTTTCAGAATATTTAATGCTATTACATGATTAATTTTATGGCAGAAGTGTGTAAATCAAAAGTGCTTTCCAATATCTTATACTCACATGTCCTGAGGAAGAGTTGAATCATCTGTACTTGTATACAAGAACAATGAGCCTCCACTTTCAATACTAAGAAACTTGAGGGATGCCAGATCCGTATATTCATTGGTCACAGCAAATATGTCGACACAAACACCTGCTTGAACAGCAACAGCTGCCTATAGAAGTGATGTTAAAGCCGAAACCATTTCCATAAACATGAAGAAAAGAGAAATGATTGAACGAGCAAAAAATGAGAGAGCACAAAAAATTCACCAGTTCCTTATAAAATGGGGTCTGCTCAGGTAATAAAGCCCGATCAGCATCTTCTCCTCTGCTGGCGTATTGCTCCCCATAGCGCCTTGTATCCAGCTGCCCAGCTCCATAATCAGGAGGACCAGATAGAAAGGCAAAGATTCTTGCTGCAGTTTTGAGAGAGAGCAAGGGATCATTCTCAGAACCAAAGGGAATTCGAAAAATGTGCATAAAGCTAGGAATGCAGTTCCCCTCATCAAAGACATTAAAGCAACAAACCCCAAGTCTATCCAGTGAACCCTATATAAAATTCAATAACCCTATCATTGAATGAAATGTATAGACGACAGCACATTAATTGTCACATTAGTTTATCATATGGGTACCTTTGAAATAGACCGAGATAAATGTTCACAAATGCTTAAAAGAAAGTAAGAGCTATTTTTGGGAACGGGTGTGATATATAAATTTCCATTTGTCTTGAGATTTAAGGAGCTGTGAAATGCCACGTATGAGCTGTCAATGAGATATCTATTGCCCCAAGAAGTGCTCATAATCTTATTGGCATAAGAGTATATGTCTTATAACCTGAGGGAATTCCCGAAAATGATTACAACAAAGATAAAATTGAATAGTTGTTAGTATTAGAGTGGAACAAGGATACTTTGCATGTATCCGAGAGATAAGGAGGTCAAAATTTGTGCATGATCTGTCAATCAGTTATACATTGCCCATGAACACTGTCAAAATTTGGCATTAGCATGCATGTCTTAATGTTGAAGAGGACGTTCAAGCTGGAACATACAATGGCAAAGGCTTCTCTCAGCAGACATAGCAAAAAGACACAGTTTGTAACTCATTCTCCAACTCCTTCACGAATGTTGGCCTGACCTATTCCTTTTTCTTCCTTTATTATCTTTTGATCAAGTCTCTCTGATGTGTTTAGGTATTCGAGTTCCTCTACCACCCCTAGCCTCGAGCTATGGATATATAGCACCTACCTAATGCAAAGGTACTTCCATATTCTGATCCAAGGTAGTTGAAAAGAGATTCCATTGCCACCCCAAATCCTCTTCCACCCATCAAAACACCATCAAGTCCTTGACCAGCTGCTGTACTTCTTTCCCATGAAGTAGTTGGTCTGAGTGTTTCAAGAGCAGACGCAATTCGATCCTTACAGGTTTCCACCTACAACCAGAAGACTTGCATCACCATTAATTTAACCTAGTCATCACTTAACAACACTAGAAACCAAAGGAAGAAATCTCTAATTTCACAAGTAGCATACAGGTGCTAGAAACTGTAGCAAAGGCATGACATCTTCAAGCTCCAATGAGAGTCCGACTTCAGAATCAGAAGGAATGAAAACATTTTTCACAACTGGTATAGGCCCTTGGACATCATACAATCCAATCTTATGGCTGAAGGTAGCAAGCCCAAACAACGAACCAGGCCCAAGAGCTGCAGCAGACAATGAAAAATTAGTTTCTCCATAATGACAACTTTGGCAGGATAAGGAAGTTTTCAAGATCAAGATTTAATTTAGACCAGGCACACGCTACCTTCTAAAGCTGCTAAAAGCGCGCTCTTTGTGAGTTCCAAAAATTCTTCCGAAGCTGCAAAAAGAAAAGTGCAAGACAAAAGTTATTATTTCTTTTAACAATGATATATCCAAATCCAAGTAACTCCTAGTAAAAGTAATGATTTCCAAAGCCAAACTACCTAATTTTATCTCTGAAGATTTAAAAAGAGAGAAGCAGCACACCTATAATCTAAAAAAGTTGATAAAGGGGCTTGTCACAAGGAGTGGCTAATTCTGACAGAAACCTGGCTTCAGCCAAAACACAGCAGATAAAATCAAATGTAACATTACCTACTCTGAGCACAACTAGTGTGCTAAATTATCTGAACAACAAAAGCTGAAGCTTCTCAAGAATGAGCCTACTCACCTATAACAAAGAATCCTCGAAATATATGTAAACTGCAAGTTTTAAGTTACTGCAGCTTGAAAGCAGTGGCTGCTGTCATCCACAGCTTCTAAGACTACATAATATTTATTACTAAGCTTGTAATTCTAAGATATGCCAGCAAGGTCAGATTTGGCACCTATTATGTTTTGCATCTGTAAGTGGTGAGCTCCATGAACTTTACTAATCTATTCATCACCAGCATTCTCTTGAACAAAACCCAAGATGCGGATGTCTTTTGTTTTTGGCGCAATTTAAGGGTCTTGCCAACTAGCTGTAGTCATCGAGTCTTTTATAAATAGCGCCTGAACTCAAATACTTAATCACGTAGAAGGCTCGTGGCATTTCTCCTTGAACAGAAATCATTTTTCTCATTCTAGATGGTGAAGACTCTAAACAAGATAATCTATAATTGTTGTCCAACACATAACTCCATCTGATCCTTTAAAAGATAATTGTTCCCATCTACCAGTCACAGGCCTTGATCAGCACCTGGACCAATTTGAGTTATTCTTCAACAGATTCCTCAAGCACAGACTAGTTTGAGACAGGAACTTGAACCTGTTCTTTCTCACCTTACAAAATCATCTGCAACAGTAATTTCTCACTGCTTGTTGGAAATTTCCAAGCGAAAAAAGAGAATGTTCTCATTAATTACTATTCTCTTTTCATGATTATGTACAGAAAACATAAAAAATAAATTGAGTGCTGGACCTTTTGACACATGACTCTTTTAATTATTACAAGATAAAGATTCTTCATATTTTCTCCGTCTACTCATGTTCCACCATGCCAAATCTCTATTCGAAATGCATAAGTATTTTCTCTTTGGACCAGAGACATTATTGTAACATGTTTCTCAGAAAATTCCCCTAAGCCACCATGTTGAACTTTGACCATCAAAACCACCAGATAACACCAGATGAGCAGACAAACTTTGTATCTGCGTACATCTCCTTAAACCTATCCATTACAATCCATAATCAGCAACAACATCCCACATCGTGCACAGTTCTTGAGCGTGGCTCATGTTTATCACTTATGGTTATTGGTAGTTCGTATCATTCATGACATTAACAAGAACACTCCCACAACAACCAAGCTTTGAAGGAGCAAACACACTTCACTCAAGCACGAAGCAAAGAAAGGCGAGGTTAAACGAAGGCGCTTGCCACAACCACTTCGGTCAAAATGGCTCTTCCCAGACCTCCAGCGGCCGAAATTAATAAACTCCTCTGTCTTTACTTCGGTAATTATTCTTTCCTAGTCAACATAAAGAAACCTAAGGTTGGGATTTTGGCTCGAACTATCACTCTCTCAGTGAAGCACGTAAAACGTCAAGATTTGCTGCAGGGTGCAGTCGCAGTTGCCGCAATTCTGCGCATCTCAACCACTTAATGCAGAATTGAGAATTTCAGAATGGAGTACTAAAGGTAGAACTCACACGACAAATCAACAGCGGCGACATAGACAGGCCGAGCTTCCATAGGTTCCTCCGATTTTGTCACTGCAACATAACACCAAACCTCACAAAAATCAACACTTTAATCAAAGAAACACAGAGCAGAGAACCTCAAACTCTATTAGCTGAGTCTCACAAGGGAGTTCGAGATCTATGAACGACGACGCCATCTCGGGACAGGATTGAGAGCGCGAGTACTTCTCGATGCACTCCGAGGAGAGGCCGTTGAGAGTGCCGCAGAGCGAGCAGCTCCACGCCCACTGGTCGAGCTCGCAGTAGGTGTTGAAATACGCCCAGCAATTCTCGCACCGGGGGAGCAGGTGGCCGTCCGATCCGTACGCCGGCGGGTTGCCGTTCTCGTCCTTGGAAGCGAAGGGAGTTACCGTGATCCCCCATGGCAAGCCGGAGTTCTCCTGCGCGTCTGCATCGATCGGAAATCTCGAGACGGTGGCCCGAACCGCCATCGCTTTCTTTTCCCTTTCCTCCTCGTCCGCGCGTCCGTCTTTAGAGAAAATGGGGATCGCCGGAGGGAAGAGGGAGACTCGACTCGGCGCAGGGTAGCAATCTTCGTCTTCGCGGAGCGTTCCACATACGGCTGACCTGTGATGTGATGCCACGTCATCACAGTGATGAGATGGCATTTCCACGTCAGCTGGAGCCTTTTTTCCCCGGCATTTTCTAATTTCTCATCTCATGTAATTTCCCGGCTCATTATTTCATAGTAAGTTAGGCTTGGTGCAATAATAAATATCCAAACTTTAAAAATCGTAATTGCGGCACATTATTAAAGAATCACAAGGGTGACGTAAAAAAAGCCCTTAAAATCGATCGTTTTGTTAATGAAACTCAAAGTGAATTTCGATTCAAAAGGAAGTCAAAGAGCAATTCGAAGGTTCCAAAAGTCATAACAAAGACTTATTAAAACTAAGGCCTAGTGTTCGTAAATCGTATTTTTAACATGTCCGTTTTCATATCGTGTCGCCCAAAAAGCCAAAGATCTTTTAAAAATAACAATGCATTGAATTAATTGACGAGGTTGGGAAATTGCCTTTGCCGAACTTTGAATGGAAAGTAAATGCTTAATACGTAAAGAAATTTATAGTGCAAATACGAGAAATGAAAGGTCGCAAGAATATAGATAAACACTATAAAGAAAATTGAAGAGGCTGCTGGAATTGTAAATTACTTAGAAAATAAAAGTAAAACCGCATAATCATTGCCCCTTCATTAATTTGTACACATGTAAGTTATATGCCCACTGGGATTTCAAATTCAATAATAATTCCTAATCATATCTCTAATTATAATGATAATAAGCTATAAATCCGAGACACGATCTTCTATTGTTTGGTCAATAAATTATAGAACCCTTGAAAATATTGGCATAGCCACTGTCGATCCTCTGTCTTTGTCTCTGACAGAAGAATCGACCGTGCATTAGTAATACTACTTCAACACTTAGCCAAAATCTAGAATCGCTTCCTGTTTATCTTTGTTTGACCAATTCCTCATACATTCTAGCGAATGATTTAGAGAATGACTTTTGCACCGTCAATGTCGATTGCCTTCACTGTCGAGGTCGTCGATCGTCTCATGCGGCCGATGACTTTTGTTTTGACCGGATCACTTTCGAGCAAAAGTTGATTAGGGGTATGAGATTTTCTTATTGATGACCACATCTTTACGTTCCTTTGACACGGGTTGATTGCAAAGTATCTATGGCAGACACTCCTGACTGACGTGTTTGAGAAAAATCAAATATACAACTTGCTTATGAACTTCGAAAAAGAGAAAAAGTAAGACAGAAAACAACATACTAATTCCAAGTTAAAAATTTTACATAATAGTTATAACATCGTGAAAGGAGTATTGAATCGAGTGTGTTTATTTCACCAAAAAAAAATCAACATTTGAAGAAAATATTTTCTATATTTTTATTTTTATAGATAATTATTAAAGAAAACATCGCAAACCGATAATTTTCTATAAAAAAAATGGTAATACACGGTGGGACTGAGCATGATAGACCACCCAATCCAAGAACCGTATGAACAAGACCAGACCAATCATGTTGGTTTGGTTTTTCGGAATTATGGTTCGGTCCGCGGTTCCTTAAAATTGAACCGATTTCTGAGCAGTCCGATTCCTTGTTCTTAGGAGGATGGGATCGAATCATTTGGATCGAAATTAGAATCGGCCAAATCTTTCTTTCTTCAAATTCTCTCAATCTCAAGATCTCTCTTATTTTTTTCATCGGGCCACACTTATAGTCAGTTGAGAGTTAGTCAGTCTAGAGTTAGTAAGTCTCTCTCTCTTTCCTCCCCGGTCCTATTTGACCGCCCGGGATCCGTTCGATCGGTCCCGTTCCCAAATGAACTGCCCGGAAACCGATCTCCTAATCCACGGTGGCAATATAATAGATTCTCGAACAGTAGAAACAGAAAATAGGCAAAGGAAATTAATATCGGACGGAAAGCAGAGAGAGAGAGAGAGAGAGAGAAGTCGATGCTCGTTGTCTCGAACTCGAGGAGGGGTCAGGTTCGAACTTCAGCTTCCACTCGCGTTACCTCGAACCCTAATCTCCCTCAGCTTGGCTCTACGGTACTCTCTTTCTCTCCCTCCCTCCCTCCCTCGCTCTTTCCTCCTTCGCAAGATGTTGTGAAGTCTGAATCGCATGCATACGATGGCGTTATTCTCTCCCTGAGGGAACGCCTCGCGGGTTGGCTCGCGATTCATGGATCAGGAAAATGCAACTCGGTGGTGGTAAGAAACTGAGCTCGATTTCGCGTGTGGGCCGGAGTATTGGGGGATTTCTCCTTGCGGATTCGTTGGAATTATGCTTGGCCTTAACTAGTAGATCTTAAGGAAGAGGATCGTTTTGTGGTGGAAAAACCCGTTTCCCCTTACTGTGACATTTGGTCAGTCTAATTTGAGGTTTTATCATCGGTGAAATGGGAGGTCGGTTTTTTTTTATCTATAAAATAAATTTAGGTCAATTCTGGGCATCTTTGCTCGAATAAGGAAACCACTGCTTGATGTTTGATGACCATAAACCTTGTAATCTCGTCCATGGGATAAAAAAGCTAACCACTGAGTTAGGTAGGTCATTTATCATCACAAAGAGAAACGAAGAAGAACTTCCAATTGCATCACGTGGTGCATGTGTCGTTTAAATTTTCATTCAATTGGAATCCTGAATGTGGATACCGCCAATACATCGAAACACATTGCCCATGGATTGAATATGTATACCTTTTAGATTGTCCTGATAAAAAAAATTGAATTACTCCTGGCTCACTTCTCTTCCTCATATTCATTTCTTTGAACTGCTGCGGGTCTGTCTGGATGTGGATGATTGGGTTTCTTCTCTTTCTATTTGTTAACTTTTTCACGTTGTATGCTGGTTATCACTGATAATAGTGGGTTTAAGAGGCCACTGGTCACATGTCTTGTGGAGCTCGTGACCAATCTAGGTTGTTTTTCTTTTGGAAACCTTGCATAGTTGTTCTTTCTCTTGGTTTCACTTAATTGTTAGGTGTTTTTAAGATTACATAAGAAATCGAACTTTGCACGACAATGAAGAAAACTAATGCCAAATTTATGATTGCATGCATGTTCATTATCTATTATTTCCACCCTTGTAGACTTGTTAAAACATGAGAATCTGGCGGATAGTATATTTTTGTAATTAACTGAACATGCTATAACCAGGCTATGTTTATGGAATTGGTTTCCAGAGAAATCACGATTTGCATTTGTAGCTGTATGTTTCTATTTTTATTGGTTTGGTCATTAATCATATCACCAGGTAGGACCGAGCATATGATGGGACTCTTGCCTTTCCCCTATCATAGTTTAGACAACTCTTGAATTTTGCCATTGAGTGATATAATCTTGTGGCCTTTGTATGCAATTACTGTGATTATTTTCTGTTCACCATCCCAAAATAATGTCACGATGCACTCCAACTTGTTGGATCACTTGCAAGAAATACTGATGCCACAAAGAATATGATAGGTCTTTTTTTGAACACTGAAATAGTAACTTTGGCATATCATATACACGCCAATCTTAGTCCTTATCAATTTCTTGCAGGAAGGTGCTCAGATTGGTACGTTTATTTTGGAATTGGTATTGTTTGTGTGAGATCGGACAGTTGTTCTGGCTTGAATCTCCTAGTTGTTGGAACGGTCGCTTCCTTATTATCTGAGTGGCTCTAAATAGAATCGTGGACAAATTATGTCATTAACATTGTCTCATAATCTTTGATTACCTTCAAGCACCATGGCTGTCTCCTTACAAACTTCTGAGCTCGTCTGATTCTTTGATACTTAATTTTGTTATGGGGTTGATGCTTGCCCCTCCAATTAGTATGACGGGAACACCTAAACTTGTCATCACCTTTTCTTGCAGCATTCTCGTTCTGTTCAAGATTCATTTCTTGAATTGTGCCAACCTTTACTATCCATTTTTGTCATTCAAACATCAGTTTTGTCTGACTCTACTGAGTCCTACTTATGTTAACATGATCTCCAATAATAACTCTTTCACATGGCAACACTCTCCCTTTCGTATCTCATAACACTGGCTCAATTGAGTTTGATGCTCTTCTGATCTTCCTTATCACCTTTATTGCTTTTCTTCTTTTCGATATTTATATTCTCTTCCCATGGATTCTTCTGGCCCCTTTGCCTTCTCCACAGTTTCCTTGCAAGCTTTTCTAGTTAGATACCTAGAATGCCAAGGGCAAAGGCAAATGCATCATCAGCTACTAAGCCAGTTGAGCCGGAAAAGCCACTTGAATCTGATGAGAGGGTTGACCTTGAAGAAGAGAATGATCCCGAGGAGGAATTGGATGAAGAGGTTGAATATGAGGAAGTAGAAGAAGAGGAGGAAGTTGAAGAGATAGAAGAAGAGGCAGAAGAAGAAGAGGTGGAGGTAGAAGAAGAAGAGGAGGAGGAGGAGGAGGAGGTGGAGGAGGAGGATAACGATGTTAATGCCGAGGGGACTGATGCCCATAAAACGCTTGATGGCTCTGATACAATGGTTGTGGATCAGGACGAGAAGATAAAACATGCAGAACTGCTTGCCCTACCTCCTCATGGTTCTGAAGTGTACATCGGCGGCATACCTCATGATGTTTCAGAGGAGGATCTGAGAACTTTCTGCGAGTCCATTGGAGAAGTTACTGAGGTGAACCTCTTTTTTTTTTTTTTGCCCTTTGGTAGTACTCCACTTTTATATACAACATAGCATCTCTCCTTCCTCTTTGAGGACAATGGAGACTTATATCTTTATCTGTGGCTGTAGGTCCGGATTATGAAAGCGAAAGATTCATCTGAAAACAAGGGATTTGCTTTTGTTACTTATAGAAATGTGGAATTGGCATCCAAAGCCATTGAGGAGCTGAATGAGTCTGATTTTAAGGTACTAAGACAATATGGCCATATTAAATGGTCTCTTTATTGACAAAAGCAAACGGTAGACATAGGGCTGAAAACCAAAACGTCTGCAATGAAATTGAAAGAAATAATTTCTGAAATGGTAGGGTACACTCTTCCTTTCTGTGTTTCGATTGTGAAAACATTGAGGACCCTTCAGATACAACTTTGTTCATATTCTACTCAGGGTAAGAAAATAAAATGCTCGACGTCACAAGCAAAGCATCGATTATTTATTGGGAACGTTCCTAGAAGCTGGGGAGATGAAGATCTGAGGAAAGTTGTGACAGAGATTGGACCTGGTGTGACTGGTATAGAGTTAGTGAAGGTTAGCAAAATCTGTTTAATCAGTATTCAACATGACATGGTAGACTGTAGTACCTCTCCAGCTGTGCTTGTACCACCTTTGCTGCATGTGGAATTTCCTTCCCATCCTCCTATATGAAAGTTTACTACTGGTTTTAATTTTCTGTACTTTTCTCCTTGACAGGATTTGAAGAATACTAGCAATAATCGTGGCTTTGCTTTTATTGATTATCACAACCATGCGTGCGCTGAATATTCTAGACAGAAGATGATGAATCCAAAGTTTAAGCTGGACAAAAATGCTCCTACTGTTAGCTGGGCTGATCCTAAAAATTCTGATTCTTCTGCTTCTTCTCAGGTTTGCTGTCATACCAATCTAATCCATCTATATTCTGATAATATTGAGATTGAGAAAATTTGATGCATTTTTAATTCTTTTACGTTCTTATGTATGATTTCATATCTAATTAATCTCTTAGAGTGTCCTACATCCACTGCCTTTATATATCGGCTTGTAAAGAAAGATCCTCAGCTGCTGCTCAGGTAAATCGCAGAGATGATTTTTATTTTATTTATTTATTTTTTTTTTTGGGGGGGGTGGGGGCGCTGGGTGGTTGGTGGTACATAGCTGTTGAGGATTTGAACATATTGCCTCGATCTTTTTGAGCTTTGGGATTTACCTAGTGACTAGCGAGTCACATTTTGTGTACTTTTGGCATGTATGTATTGGTGGAGCTAGTAAGACCAAATGAAAGTTCAAGATTAGGAAATGAGTCTTGGCAATGAACAAGGCCGGATCTGAACAGTCAACTGCATGCCATCTTGTGAATAGATTTGATTATCGAAGCCTAAGTCGCTTTTACTTATTATTTGGAATACACTGCTGACTTGTCTTGAAGTTGTGCATCCCTGCTATGTGCATATTTCTCCACGTCATCATATTATTGATTTCATCTTGAAGGGTGAATTCCTTGTAACAAATGGAGAGAGAGAGAGAGAGAGAGTAAAAACTTTGGCTCTGGTTGGTGCTATTGGCACTTCTGACCTTATGGAGGGTGGGTGGGTGGTGCTATTGGCACTTCTGACCTTATGGCATCTCATCATTCCCCTGATTATTAGACTTGATGAGATGCATGGTCACACCAGGCAACTTTTTTGGCTACGAAGTAAAGAGAACAAAGCAAAGAATCAATCACTGAGGGCTTTCTTATTGGACACTAACTATGAATGTCGAGAGGCTGAGTTGGAGGCCTTCTGTTTTAAAGTCTAAGGAGGAGGAGAATAGATTAATATGGACACACTATGGTAAAGCATTGGCCCTAGTCTGTCTATTTAGAAAAGCGTTAGAGATATGTTTTTTTTGGCATTGGGATGGCTACTAAGCTACTATTTACCTGCTTCTGGTGCTTGATGGTCAAAAAGCTATCTACTGGAACAAGATGACGAAAAAGTACATTGTATTCCATTCATGCTTGACATTATTGGTTTAGTATTGCTCGCTGAATATTTAATTTGAAGTTTGATTGTTAAGTTCATTTCTTGCAGGTGAAGGCAGTATATGTGAAGAATCTTCCCAAGAACGTGACACAAGATCAATTAAAGAAGCTATTTGAGCACCATGGAAAGATAACCAAAATAGTTCTGCCACCAGCAAAACCTGGGCAAGAGAAAAATAGGATAGGCTTTATACACTTCGCAGAGAGGTCAAGTGCCATGAAAGCACTGAAGAATACCGAAAAATATGAACTCGATGGTATTTTTGCTTCCTCGTGCATACCCTTTGTGTTTTTCTTGGCTAAATGACCAAGTTAGCATCTGCTTGCATTCTTAATCTAGGACAAGTCTTGGAGTGTTCTCTTGCAAAGCCACAAATAGATCAGAAGTCTGCTGCAGGATCATCTTCCCAGAAGTCGGGCCTTCTTCCAAGTTATCCACTTCGTGTTGGTTATGGTCTACCTGGGGGTGCCTATGGCGCTCTAGGAGGAGGCTTTGGTGCAGCAGGCTTTGCACAAGTGAGAAAACTTCTAGTTTGTTGAGATGTTAATGTAGTTTCTTTGTAGTAGATGGTTACTAGCAACCTTTCTTATAGCGTGTTCTTTCAAGAAACTTCTGTTGTCTTATCGTGACGCTAATGCTGGTCAGGATGTGATAGGTATTCCACAGCTTTAACACTTTGGTGGTGACATTTCTGTTGCTTCGAAATAATTATTACATCTGCTGCTGGTTAGAAAGATGCCTATAGCTAGTTTGTTTTACTAGTCAGTTCTTTGTTCTTATATTTCATTTTCAGTTTGATGATTTTGTGCTTTATCTATCAGTTTGGCTCTCTATGTTCAAAGCTGGGATGCCTGGCAGTTTGCCAGATCAATATAGTGCATTATCAAATTAAATTTTCTTGCTGTTGAGTGATGTCAAAGTACCTCTGGTTAAGCAGCCCACCTGCAGTGGCTGAAAAGATTATTGTATCATTTTGGGCTTTTGCAATTCTAATTTGCATGTTCTCTATGTTTGCTTGGAAGAGCTTTATTTCCGTCCCCGAATACTTTTAATTTGTTTAATCAAGTCCTTTTTCTTCCATAATTTTTTTCATCAAGTTCTCTGACACCAAATCTGATCAAATTCACCTATGTCAAATGATAGGGATAAAATATGTGGATGCCCATATGGAGGTGTGTAGACAAATTTAGCCAATTAGACGACATCCGAGTTTGATGTGGATGATATTCCACTGCTGTAGATGTTTACTGGCATGGCCACATTGAAAAACTACATCCACGTTGCACTACGATGTCTTTGGGCTACATTAGTGAAATTTAGCCATACTTGGTGTAGGAGGGACTTAATTAGAAACTTTGTAGAAGTAGGACTTGATTAGACAAACTAAATTACATATACTTGAAAAAACCGTAAAAGTGTTAGTACAAAAAAGAGAACTTCTCCTTTTTGCTTTATCCATAGTCACGTGCGGTTGTCTCTTGCTGTCAGCCATCCTCTCTAATCCACTTATCACGAGTCACAAGCTGTAATGTGTTTTTCTGGGCATCATGCATGTCATGATCATGAGTGATGCATAGTAATATATCAATCTCCAAATGAAATGCTCATGCTGTTTTAAAATACCCTCTTGCCTTCTCTGACTGACTTAACCTGTTTTCATCATTGGAATGTCACTGATGTTGAATTCTCCTTGTTGCAACACAGCCCATGATATATGGAAGAGGACCAAGTCCTGCTGGTATGGCAATGATGCCAATGTTTTTGCCTGATGGGAGGATCGGATATGTCTTGTAAGCCCATCCAAACTTCTCTAATTATTGGAGATGCTGACTTTTAGAAGTTTGTTTCTGTGGTATTGCTTTTTGTTCTATGAGACTGATGTACATTGCAGCCGATAAGTAGACTTTTCTTACGAGGTGTTTCTGAGGAGGGAAGGACTTAAATGCATGTCTTTTACTTACCTCTTCTCTCTATTTTATCACGGGGTTTATATCAAAGAAAACTAAAGGTGGTTGTTTCCAATGAGTAGGGTCAGTCGGCTGCGTGATTCTGAGTATTGTTTGACATGTTTACCTTGTGTAGAACCCTTTAAACTGAACATTTTTATTTGCTGTGGAGAGTCTTAAGTGAATGTGGGACTGAGATATAATGCATTTCTATAATCGTTTTCATTTGATTGTGGGAGTTTGAGAATCTTATTTGCTGAATGTTTGTTCAGCAATTATGATGACATTCATTTGTTGCTGAATGAAAGCTGTGAGATCTCTGAACATGAAAGTTCACATGAAAAGGAGAAAACATATACCTTAGTGTGCCCCTCAGTTTTTCAGTGGAAGGTAGTTTAGACTATGGATGCAATGTACATACTTGAAAATCTAGAGGATGGTGGAGAAGTATTCCTACCATTGAGAGCCTCTCAAATGATTAAAGTCTTATTTTCTCCATTTAGCCAAATACGGATAGTCTTATTTCTCAGTATTCAGCAAATATTTGGTCAAAGTGTTATAATCATGCTCGTGTGCTCTTATCATGATTCTTTACATAATTAAGGGGTGCCTGCATAGTGCGCATCATGCATGAGTTAGGTGCTGGAACCAAAAGATTAGCTCGTGTTAGCTTTGATTCTTAATAGGCATTTTGTTGGGCTTGATTGCTCTGTGAGTACCTTTTTTTGTATGCTTGCTGATTTTGATTTGGACATGAAAATATTCAGGCAGCAGCCTGGAGCACAGCCTCTTGCTCCGCCTTCACATCAAAGAGGTAGCAGCAGGCCTGGCGGTGGGAGTGGCAACAAGAGTGGTGGCAGTTCGAGCCGGGGAAAACATAATAACGATAGTGGCCAAGGGCGAAGGTACCGCCCTTACTAGCACTGGAGGGAGTATCTTGCCTCAACTTCTGTTAGTGTTAGATACTTCGAATGTTGTTTGTTTATTAATTTGTGGCACCCCCATTTCATGGTTCTCTTTTTCCGTGGCGCCTTTTTCCTGGGACCCTTCTGTTTTCCTGAAGGTGATCATATCATTCCAATATATTCACTCTGCCGATTTTAATTGCTGTGGGTGCCCTAGGAACTCCTTAAAACGCGAAACCTATGCTTTGCGAATGTTTGAAAATCGAGAAAGGTTCTTTTAGTTTTTGTCCACGTACTTTTTTACTATGTGTGGGAGGCTGTTGCTAGTGTATAAACTCTTTCCCATTAACCCATAGAAGAGGACATACCTTATGAGTGCCCTCCGGGCATCTGATGGCATATCTCTCAGGGATAATGTCACCGCGCGGTGTCTGTCTACATTTTCTCGAAATTCAAAATCCTCCCCCCCCCCCCCCCCCCCCCCCTCTCCCTTCTCCCTCCTTTCTCTCTCGCAGTTGCCATGGCTGCTCGAGATTGAGTTTGTAATTATGGCCGCCAGATCTTGAGCTCGCAGCCATGGTCGAGCTTTGAGCTTGCCAAGGTAGCCATGGTGCATCACTACAAATTTCTCGCAAACAAATTTTCCATGCCAAAGGAGATAGAGAGCACAGTGGACGCAGGGTCGTGAGGGCTGCCATGGATGCGAAGGCTGCAAGGTCTTCTCAAGACTCGAGGTTTGATGATGAACTAGATGTACATGTGAGAGAAAAATGAGGTGAAGACAGAAGAATATTGATTTGGAATTGTCTGGGAGTAGAGAGTTGAATTGAGCGCGCGTGCAATTTGGTTGATGAGGCTTTTGAAACTCAGTGAGGCCAAGAGTTTGCCGTGATCGCCAAGGCTTGATTCTTCAGATTAGGGGCCGCAAACGCCATGAACAAGATGAGTGGTGGTTACACGGGCGGTGGTCTCGCCATCTGCAACTCTTATCTTCCTTTTCTGTCCTTGCATCCATGGCTGCGCGGGCTCAAGCACATGGCTATGGCTGCAGATCCAACATCTGCCGCCATGGTCATTGGCGTCCGTGGCCTTAAGATTTTGTGGTTTTTTTCATACTTTCTGTTTTCCCCATTATTATTGCACTTTCCTTTTTGTTTCGGTTTCTTTAATCTTTTCAATTTATTTTAATCCATGTCAAAATTCCGATTGCTAGCTTAGATTCCCGACGGTCCACATCAGCAATGATAGATCAAAATTACTAAGAGATTAGTCGACGAACAAACAGTGTCAGCTTTAAAGAGTTAAAAAGGACGGTTTTGCGTCTTCGCTATGAATAAAAATGGCGCTTCCATCGCCCACTCGACTGTAATTTCGCTTGCTGTCAGCTGTAAATTGAGCCGCCAGTAATTGATGATCGCATCATACCAATCGAAGTCAAAGAAATGCGACGAGCACCAAGGAATCAACCAGGAGAGATCGCACATCTATTCATCAGGTGTTTGATCACTTCCGCTCACACACTGATAAAAAGAAGAAACCCGCACATCATGTCCTCTGATGGTAAGATACATTTCAATATCTCATGCTCCGAGGCTACTGTATTCCGTATATGTGATAGTCTTGCATCAACACAGCAGAGGCCCCACGTGCACATCGTCAATAAAACTCTACATACAAAGAGAACAGCATGCGACGCTTTGCAAAACAACAAATTTCGCTAGGGACCATGTCGGCTAAGATAACTAAGGCAGAGTTTCTCGTATTGAACCACGAACTGTGAGTTACCTCTTTTTCAGCACATCAAAACAAGCCTTCTTAAGTTACTTTCTCCAGCATGTAACCATGAAGATCTCTTATATTTGAAGCTTTCTATTCATTAAAACTCGCATAATATAGCAGAGAGCCAACATGAAAATTACATAAAGGAACTCTAAATACAAAGAGAAAAAGTGTGATGCCCACAAAACGAAAATTTGCTGGAGACAAAGTTGGCTTACATAACAGAGTATTGAACCGATGAATTATACTTACCGCTCCCCCTGCACCATCGCATTTTACTTTCTTTTCTCACTAGAAGGCACCATCACGAGATTGCTGCAGCTGCAATCAAACTACTGCACAAACACTATGAATAGCAACCGCAACTGTCAGTGAGGATGCTGCTGGCATCTACGACCTGAAAATTGACCTCCTCTTCCACGATATGGTTTCTTCCCACGGCCGAAGGATTGACCACGCTGCTGGAATGACCTTGAAGCATCAGTTGGAACGGGAGCTGCAGCAGGTGGCTGTGCATAACTGCTCTGATCAACTAGGGTTCCATTGAACTGAAATCCTTGTCCTCCGGCATTGAAAATTGGATGACTACTTTGGCCAAATGCACCAACCCCAACTGTCATTTGGTTGCAGTTGTTTTGACCCATGGGATTGGGCCAAGGTGCCAAACCAGGCCCTAATGTATTTGACTGCCCCATTGGTAGGACCATGTTAGGAAGTAATCCCTGGCTCAGACCAAACTGCTGCTGAAATGGCATTTGGTTGGGAAGAGGCATTTGAAATGGAAATTGACTACCACGTGGAGGCCACGGCATTCCATTTGGAATTCCATTGGGAAAAATAGCACCCATTGGTTGTTGCAATGGCAAACCATTTACCCAAGCTTCATGTAGCGGCAGCATAGAGCCAGTGTTTGGCTGCATGAGCGGAAATGATGAATTAGTGCCGACTCCACCCATATTACCTGGTTGAATGGCAGAGGATGTCGTGAAATTGCCATAATCCACTGATGCTGCTGTAGGTGAGGTTTGATGCTGAATTGGATTTAGCACCGGCTGACCCACCCTTGCTGGCAGTTGCTGTGACAAAGGTTTACTTTTTTTCCAGTTCGATTCCCTACTTCTAACCTTCTTCTTGTTGTTTTTCCTGCTTTCAGCTCTCTGGTCATCCATGTTGGTGCCCCTCTTTGCCATTCTCTGCATTCTCCTGTACTCGGCCTCTTTCTCATCATCTGAAAACTCTGCCTCCTCCGACACCTCTTCATCATTCTCGCCTGAGGCATCATATCCTTTCTTGTATAGGTTTTTCTCATTAAGCACGTAACTGGCAAATTCTGAAATAGACGAGATCAAAGTTCCTTGGTGGATGCCAGCAGGGACTTCAGCTTCTGAATTGTATCTTACGATATAGTATGGGTTTTTGACGGGTCCAAAAATTTCATCCACCAGCCCCAGTGGGGTTCTGGTCCCAGTGATCCAAAGGATAGAGCCCTCATTAAGAGGGCTGTGCTTCTCCACCCCTTCAACAATAACTTGGGCTCCTAAAATCTGTAAATTATTCCAGTGCCATTACGAAAAAAATCTTGCCAAAAAAGAAAAAACACAAAACAGAACTAAACGAACTTGGCAAAATGATCCTGAATGCAGATTACTTCGAACTATACCAAAATTATAGACTTCTAAGAGTAGTTGATTATGCAGACATGAGGTGACTTCAAAAAGTAAATAAAGTACAAGGAATTGGCCCATACCGACAGAACAACTCCAACTGGCGACATCTGATGATGCGGCTGCAGTGTTGCATTTACAGGAGGAACTGGAGGGAGAGCCTGCAATTCCAAAAGACAGAAAATGTCAAAAAACCATTCTGGCGATAAAACTTGCACTATTACCACCGACAAATTGCAAACTTGTGAAACAATGTTCCTGATTAAAAGCTGGTTAGGTTGGAAAAGGGTTTGCCTCACAGATTTGTGAAGGTAAATGAAGAATCTAAGAAACAACTATAGTCACGTCATATCCAGTAATGATTTGAATCACACTGATCAGTCCCCACCACTTTGATCTAAACAACCAAAGCTATTGACACCAGATTACGTAGACAGGGACAGCAAATTCAAACTGAATAAATAACCACATTTGAGAACACTGACATAGAACAAATCCAGTACCACTCCACCAATCGGAATGTCAATATGGTCTCTAATAACCATTGCACTAGTTTACTCAACAAAATCTAGCATTCATCATGATTCCAACAAAATTGCAAAGATAAGAGGAAAAGAGTCAGCATCAAGAAACAAACCGATATTAGCCATAAGAATGGAAATTTACCTTGACCTCATTTTTTGACCTGATGGGTCCGCCCTTTGGACCGGTGCCATCATCTTCATCTTCAACATCACTCCAACCAACCATATCCTCTACATCCTGAGCAACTTCATCACCCTCTCTATCGTCATCATCATTCTTCACCTCACCACATTCCTCTCCTCCATCAACTTCCCGTATTTCACCTTCTTCCATTTCACCCACTTCAGCCACATGTCCTTTTACCTCCATCCTCTTCCTCTCTTCCTCCCTGCCATCATCGTCCTCAGTGTCATCGTCATCACTATTGCTGGAGGAGGAGGACGATCTCGAACTAGAGCTGTCGGACTCTGAACTGTCTCCTCTCTCATGTTCATCACCAATCATCTGTTCCCCCTTCACTGCATTTACGTCATGACTCTCGAAACCACTAGCCGGCACCAAACTCCTATCATCCCCATCATCATCACTTCTCACTTCAGTCTTCACACAGATACCATCAGCAACAACCGGAACGCTAGAACCACAAGCCAAACTTACCCTCCCCATGTTGTCCTCAATAGAAACCCCCAAAGTCCCCAACTTTTCCCACTCCTCCTTCTCAACCTTCACCACAGAACCCGGAACTCCAGCCACCGCCTGGCAAGCCCCCGACTGGCAAGCCCCCGACTTTAACCCAGACCCAGGTTTCGACATCTCCTCTGAACCTTCAAAACCGCAGGACCCTTCCTCAACTTTCACACCATCGAACTTCCCAGCCTCCACGGCCACCGACTCCATCGGAATGTCCTCGAACCAGTTCTGAATGGACTCGAAATCGAGGAACGAGTCGGCAAACGACAGGTCACTGATCTTCTGGTCGAGGAGGGCGAGCGGATTGCCGAGTCCTTTCGGGTCGGAGGTCTGAACGGAGCCCGCTTCTTCTTGCGCTTCAATGGCGGTCCCGGGAACAAACCCGACCATTTCCGGTGGAGGGAGGACTAGGGTTTCGCAGGAGGAGGACGGAGACAGAGCAGAATATCATGATGAAGAAGGAGGAGAAGTAGCAATGGCCAAGTATTTGTAGTTTGGGGGGGCGGGGGCAAACACGAGATGGGCCTTCCTTTCCCTCCTCCTGCGAACAGGTTTGACGCTAAACCCTAGTGAGAGAAAGGGGTTTTAAGCCGACCGCTCTTTTTCCATTTTTGCTCTTCTCCTTTTCTATCTCTATCTTTCTCCATAATTCCCAAAGAAGGCGCGCAAAACCAAATAAATTCTACAGCACTAATTAATTGACATGATTTTTTTTCCTTTTTTTGTGCAAAAGTTACTTGATATAACAGCGACGTGAATAAAATATTCAGCTCGACTGTCTATGTTCTCGACTTTACATCTCGTAAAGTCGCTTAACACGATCCTTTTTATGTTCTAATTATATATTTGATGGGTTCGTCGTTGAAATTGGTCGGTCTATTCTTTTATATTACTAGAGAGATTAGGTTTCGAATTTTTCAAATCGTGTATACACTAGTATATTAGGGTGAGACAACGATGACCTAAACAATAATGATTAGGGTACTATTGATATTGTTAAAGAGATAATATTTCTGAGTAATTTCGCGTATCTTTTTTAATATTCACCCTCCCGTTGAATATGATGAGGTGATTAGTACAAAAGCTGAAATTAATAGATGATGGCAGGTTTCATGAAATTATGTGGGACAACAACACTTCAAGAAGGAACCAGCCGCCACTCTCATCCAGGAACAAGCCTTCCTCTGATCCACCGAATCGCTCACCATTTTCCCGGCTCCAGGCAGGTCGACCCCGACGTTTTCGACGGACTCGAGAACGTACCCAGCACCTGGGGCGTCAAGCTCGTTCTCTTCGCCGTCGAGTCCGACGAGCTTAAACTCGTACACAGCCATGGATGCCCCAGAACCAGGGGACGATGGCGCTGCTGATCTGCTTCGGTGCCGGCATCTTCAGCGGCTGTATGCAGAGCGATTCAACAGGAAAGCAAGAGTGCTCTCACAGTCCAACCAGAATTGTTACAGAGAAGGAAGAGGTGGAACGCATTACTGATTGTTTCTATGATAATATGCTGAAGCGATCGTTACAACCATATGGAGATAGGACTGTCCGATCGCCTCTATAACTAGCTCTGTCTCGTATGTCTGGGAGTATGTTCAAGCTCAGCGATGATACAAACTGAAGTCTCCTTGTTCATGTGCAAGGAAAAGGGGATGGCCAAATCATTTTCAGGGAAGAATTTGAACTTGCTGATCTCTTCCCAAAAGAATAAAAACAGGGGGAAAGCCGACTTTCTAATGTAAAGCTACACAATCTCACAACGCAACCATCCATCAAGTGATCGGCACTTCTGGGCTCAACACTGTAAGCTTATTGTAACAGTATCATATGCCTAATGATCAAGGAAACTAGAGACCAAGAGCTGCAATCAAGACACCTCTTCGGCATGCGGTGCAACACCGGGCTCGCAGACCTTCCTCCTCGGACAGGGAACGTGCGGCAAATTAACAGAACCACTGGAACGATCATCTTTCTGGGGATCATAACTCTTCAACCCAATCTGGAGTTCAGTGGTCTCGGCGAACTTCCTTGTTAACTCGCTGGATTCCCTCTAGATCCCCCGAGGTAGCTTCTCCAAGAGACTAGTCCTGAAGCTTACTGCAGAAGAAGGGAAATGTGCTCTTAGAAGCTTATAACAAGAAGATCACATATTCTTTAGAGGGAAAATCCTGATCAAGACATGGCAGCACTTTCGACTAATCTCAGCATATATAGTGGCTAGCCCTTGGAAATCAGAACTTTAATTATGGTAATATAAACAAGATGTTTTCTCTTGGTGAAGTTGACTTAGACAGTCCACGCTCTTGACTTTGCATCGCACAAGGCCGATTAACATTGATCTTCCTCGTAAGGCATCCTATGTTTGATTATTTCATTGTTGAAGGTGATTTTCATCTTCATACCCTTTTTATTATAAAAGAATGATATGTGGTCAATTAGAAATAAACATTTTTAATACCACATCATCCATAACAATTCAATGTAATACAAATATGGGTTCACAATTCTATTTGTGTTTTTAATTGGATGGTTATGCAAATGCCCCTAAACTTTAGTCCAACGTGCATTGTCGTTCTTAAAACTTTTATTTTGTTCAATATGATTCCTGAATCTTTGGCAAATATCCTATTTATTATTTAGACTACATGGAAATGTGCAATATTATACTTTCATTAATTCAAGTTAATGGAATTTATTTAATTGTTTTCCAATTTGGTAAGTTTGAATGGTGAAAAAAATTAACGTTATTTTTGAATTATCCGTGGAAGATAATCAACTCAAATTAGGATCTAATAATTCACATCATCGAATAACGAGAAGAATCATTTTTCCAAATTGAACAATTTAAACAAATTAAAAGGATTATTATATTCAATTTTAGTTGAATATCCGTAGATAATCCATGCATGGTGCTTTTTTTAATCAATCTTTCAATTTACCGGATTGAAAGTCAAATCAACAAATTCGTTAACTTATAGTAATTGAATATGACATCATTAGACATTTTTATGTAGTTCATACACTAAATTTAACGTATACTTAAAGTTGAAAAATCATATTAAATAAACTAGAAATTCAAGATGGGTCATCAGTCTCAAATGAGGGCTTATGTCAAAGTTTAAATAGAATTTGTGGCTTTTTTTTCAATTTTCATTCTCATATACATTAGTAACATTTAAGACCTAATGAGTTGACTTACCTCGAAATCACTATTTTTACTGTTGGAGCAATGCGAGAGTTGTGCGACTTATAATATTCAATAGTTCTAAGGAGACGTTTATTTCGTGAGAAATAAATAATTGAGAAGAAGACATTGTTTAAAAAAAAAAATTACTCGAGCCTATTGAAATAATAAGTTAATGAAAATATTTTTATTATTGACCGTAATTTATGTGTAAATTTTTATTAAAAACTATAAAATATAAAAATAAATTTTGCAAGAAGTATAAACAATCTTATTTTGAAAAATGTCTTCCAAATCGTCGGTTATTTTTTAGTTGTTAGTCATTCTTTAAAATTTTTTTATATCTCATTTTACAAAGAAGGGATAAAAGTGTTCCTTACTTCTGCCAAGAACGGATAGACCAAATCCGAGAATCGGTATATGAGCGGTCTGGTTCCTAGAAGGGCCAAAATTGAGCAAATTGCTCAGATTGGACCAATTAATTTTTTTTATAAATTTTTACATTTAGTTAAAGATACAATATATAAAAGTAAAAAAAAATCAATTTAAATTTCTAAAGTTCTAGCTCTTGCCTAACTTTACCGAGTACAAGAACTAAAATTTTGTATTTGAATTTTCCCAGTCTATTACTAGCCCGGTCCGGTTCCCGGTTTCAAAGATTGTGGAACTAGTCCCACCAGTCCGGTTTTGTATAATTTTCGAAACTGACTTTGAAGCCAAGGACCAAGAATCATCAACCAATGATGGCCATGAAAAAGCTCCCCCTATCAAACTCCATTTGAGCTTCTTTACTTTCGCTTTGGAATGGAAGAGGTGAAAGTAGATATAAACACGAGAATTCGACAAGATTTGTGTTCCTTTGGATTCATGCATGATCTAGTCGGCAAGAGGACGCTTGATTGAGAATCTGATGAACTTGCTCTCTTCCAAGCTGCATTCGAATGATATACTGTTATGATTTTTACTGCTGTCTGGGTGATCCATTCACTCCACAGTGACAACTTTTCTGACTCCATAAGTAAAAACAGTGAACATTCAGTTCATATCGGATTATTCCAAGCAAACAACTTCGACTTGGATGAATACTTCACCATCGTCTATAAATCACGACACCCTTTATCTTCCTCTTACCTAGATTCTCTAGCGACATCATCGAGAGGAGGTATATGGGGAGAAAATGATCAGACAGGAGAGCCTGTGCAAGGTCTTCAATTATCTTCAGGGAAGGTTATTGCATAAAGCATGGGACAGCACAACAAAATTAAGTTCGTGGACGCCAAAAAACTACATATGACAATGGAGAGTTCTTGAGAGCCATTATGATCATCCCCCACTGCAAAAACTTCAAACAAGATAAGCAAGCCCTAATCCAATACCAATGCAAGAACATTCAATACAGTTCGCCTTCCTTGTGGGTGTGAATCACACAATCAGAAGTCGGGTACGATACACAGGTTAGGACATACCCCTCTTTCATTTGGTTATCATCAAGAAATGAACCATCGCTCTGATCCACCTCCCCACTCACCTTCTTCCCGGCGCAAGTAGAGCACGCTCCGGCCCTGCATGAATAGGGAAGCTCAACCCCCGCATTTTCAGCAGAGTCGAGAATGTACGTATCATCAGGGGCATCAAACTCATTTTCTTCGCCGTTTGGTCCGATGAGCTTAACCTTGTACACAGCCATAGATGCTCTAAAATCAGCAGATGACTTCAAGCCGAATGATTTTGAGACTCTATTCACAGATCCAAGTGAAAATGGGTTCTTGATGATGGCACTATTCATCTGCTTTGGTGGAGCAACTCTGACAACACAGGGGGAGGAAAGAGACACCGTCGACATCTTTAGCAGCTGCATAGAAAGTAATACGACAGGTCAAGCAGGAGTGCCTTCACAGTCCAATCTAGAAAGTAACAGAAATGGAAAAGACATCACACAGCATCACTTGATGTTTTACAATAATATACTAAAGTGATCATAAATTACCATGTGGAAATAGGACACTGGATCACTTTTATCACTAGCTCTATCTTGTAAGTCTGGGAGTACATTCAAGCAAAGCAAGGATACATATTGCAGACTCCTTGCTCATATAGAAGAATAAAGGAATGACCAATCCTTTTCGCAGAATTGAACAATAGGCTGATTTTATTAACAGTCAGTCAAACTTAACCATCTCTTCCCCCCCCCCCCCCCCCCCCCCCCAAAAAAAAAAAGACTTTATATAAGCAAACAGAATTTCATGAGTCAACCATTCATCAAGCGATCCAATAACAGAGAGCAAGTGTCAGCCTTGTACAAATTCAATGAGGGAATGGAGCCGAAAAGCTTCCCAATCCCATGCTAACAAGGCAAATCGATCTATGGAGCAATATGAGAAGACACGAGCTCAAACGCTCCCCCGGTCTTCACTTGACGCTCCACACAGGTAACTAGTGCCTAAGCATTCAATGTCGAAGCATCAACAGCAGATCATCAGATGCAGTGGCGACGCACAAACTCAGATTACGAGGGTTGCCATGAGATTTTTCTATAAATATAAAAAAAAAGCAAAGAAAAGAAATTGCACTTCCACAGCTGAAGTGGGCGGAACATAAAAGTTTTAATAAGAAATTTCATAGCTAATAGCATAAATCTGCCAAATATTGCAACGATAATCATCAGACAGTATCCTCATCGATTAGACGGAATAAGCCACTTCAGTTATCGAACTTTACATTCTAAAAGAACAGATCTTTCAACTTCAGCAGGCACGGACAACACATCACTTACTTTACCAAAAAAAAAAAGACAACATGTCACTTTTCTTCAGCAAAACCAAAGCCAGGAAAGCATTATCTTTCCCCCCTCTTTTGCGTCTTCACCCACATCCATATCTAGCCCAGCTCCAAAAGACCGTCAGTCGGGCCGAAAAGAGAAGCATCGAGGCTCGTGAATTCGCAATCCCGCGTCAGACGCAATCGGGTGTCAAACTAACGCAAAGAAACGCCCCGGGGGAGGTACCCCCAAGACCCAAAACGACTACCAGCCAGCCGCATGCTCTAAAGCATCAGGGAAGTTTTACAAAAAGAAAAAAAAAACGAAACCCAAAAAACACGAAACCAGACTGCGGCGAGCTCCGGTGAAAGCAGGGGAAGGCAGGGCTAACAGATTGAACAGCACAGGCACCGAGACGGATCAAAGGCTAATGACACACAGCAAACGAATGCAGGCTAGATCAAAGCTACAGACGCACACGCAGGACCTCCACGTTAGAGAGAGAGAGAGAGAGAGAGAGAGAGAGAGAGAGAGTACCGAGAGGGAGAGAGCCGGAGAGATGGAAGAGTTTGGTAGGGTTTTCTTTGGAGGAGAGAGCTGAAGAATAATACCACTAATAAAGCATATGGGAAGGAGGGTGGTAATGCCTGCTCGTCAGCCGCCCCCCGTTTTATACATGGTGCCCGCGGGCGCCGTACCTCGCGCATACCCGTATTACTTTGGGATACGAGACTTATACAACATACACGAATTTATTATATTCAAATTTCTATTTGAATTTTTAAGTGAGTTTTCCGATTCGATTTTCCAATGGGTTGAGTTGCTATCGATCGCCAAGTCAATATTTCGAGGCGAGATGAGAAATTTTGCTTTGCTTTGCTTGTTCTTGTTCTCTCTATCTATTAGTGTCACGTTTTGAATCCGTTTTGGGAGCTCGAAACAAGAAATAGGCTATCGGGCTTTCGGCATCAGACGAAAGATTTGAGCCGGAAAGATGCTCCTCCCTCAGCCGGAAAGAGCCAACCTACCTACCCACATGCTCATTCTCAGTTCAGCAAAGTCGTTCTCATTCGTTTCTCCTAGATTCGATTCATTTCCTTGCCGAGTAACTTGGAGAAGGATGTCACCCATCTCCCTAAATACGCAACGCTGCGTGGGATTACATCTACATGTTTGCCTGGTCAGTAGTTTCGTCCGAGCTCCTGTTAATACAAATCACGTGATGGGGACACGTAAAAAATAGTCAGTAGGCGAAGGTCGGACGACGAACGCGTGTCGCATGTCCATTGGAAAGATTTTGGGGAGCCGGTCAGAAGGAAAGAAAAAAAAAACAAGTCTTTCCCATCTTTCTTATATTAAATTGGGCAGCTGCCCTGGCTTTTGGACACACCCAAGTGACTGGTCTTTTCAGTAGATAGAGGACCATTGTTGTTTCGATGTGCGCAAGGAATCAAAGGAAGGGTATCACTTACCTAACCATCAATGGAATAGCCAGATTAGATCTATGCATTGTGAGAACTATCGGAGCACCAGCAACACCTGTAGATCCTAGTTAGCCCCAGTTGATGGGGAGACCAAACTCAACTAACAGTCGTCAGTGCTTTGTGACAGATCGAACATCAATGCATAATCTGGAATCCGAAACGTACTTTCGGCTATCTTTCCAACACACCGAATGCAATAATCCTAATCTCGGTGGACATCATAAAAGAAACCATGACGAACGGAAACGTTCATTGAAGAAGTGCGCCATTGGTAAATGCACTCTAAAAAGCCAGACTCAATTCGATGAAGTTGGCAGGCTTATGGGGGAGGTCGTCATCCAATGGCGTACACTCAACAGAACTTGCATTACGTCTTCATCCAACGGCGCATGCTCAATTCAAGTTGCGATATCGTAATCAACTCTTGAATTCATTTGATGCGTAATAAGTTCAGATTAACACTACCGACACAAATGCTCTGCGATGTTGGTCTGTGATCATTCCTGTACAAGGAAGACGTCCCGCATGACGAACCCATTCATTTCGTTACCCATTTCGTTACCTCGTTACCCATTTCGCTACCTCGTTACCCATTTCGCTCATGTTTTAGCTCTCCTCTAGAGAGGGATGACAGAATAAGCATTCAATCTCTCATGAGCATTCCTACATAGATTTATCATATATGGAACGCGCGAAGCAAAAAAAACATTCAATGTCTTCAAAGGACAAATTCTACGGTAAGAAAGACAAGATGTATTGAATAGCATAATCTTTGATGAAAAAACCACTCAAAAGAGACAACCATCCAAATCAGCCACCAGAATCGGACTAATTCTCTGCCTACAAAACCCTCCAGATGATAGAGCAAAATGGCTCAGAAGATGCGATATGGCTTTCCCATTGTGCTTTTCAAGTTGAGACACTTGACCTGGTTCCAGATAAAAACACGATTTACATCAGGACGAGAGAGATCAAAACGGTTATAGAGGGGGTTGAGGTTTTTATGAGACATCTGATGTGGAGATAAAATCAAAGAGCTGCAAAGAAAAAAGCAGATGAACTCACATTTTGCCAGTTTTTCTTCAGCAAGGAAACAAGGAAATTCACGCCCAGCTGAACATTTTGGAACACTTGTTTTTCTTCCATGCTCAGGTTGCCGATGGCAACACCCATGCAAAGGACCTTCTTTAGTTGGAACTTCACCATGGCCTTTGTCTCATTAACTTTAGATTCCAGAGATTCCTGATGAGTAACCAGCGTTGGGAACTTCCCTGTGATTGTAAAGCAGAGAATGGTAGGTCAGCAGTGAATCATAAACTGGCAAAATCGCATACATGCACTGACATACAGCGACAATGCCAACCACAGTCATGTTCCAATGAACTACAAAAGTTGAGGGCACAGTATTCAAGGGGAGTCTGCATATATAGGAACAAACGGCGTAAATGAATCATCATTTAGACAGAAAGAAACTTGCCTGCCTTGTTTAGACCAGGGCCTAGAAGACGGGGGATCTGCTTAATTACAGCTTCCGAAGCCAAAAAGGCATGGTACTTCTTTGCCAGTTTCTTGACCAGTTTCTTGTTCTTGTTAAGCTTCTTCAACGCTTCCACATCCATATAATCCAGGCCTATCTTCTCTGCCTGAAATGAATATCTCCAGATGACATCAGAAGGCCTAAAATCTCTCAATGCCATGTGAAAACCAATACCATCAAGAAAAGGTAAAGGAGTTGTAAATTCAATGATCAACCGAGGCACAGTATCCACATAATGGGATTTGACCTCATAAATAAGCAGAGCAGCTGAGAAAAAGAAAGAATAGTGGAACAAGCTCTAAAGCACATTGGGCTCACACTTTAAGCTTATGGTTGTTATACAAAAAAAGGTCCAAAGGATTATTTAACAGCATTATGCCTAATAATGGAGGAACTAAGAGACCAAGAGAAGCAATGAAAATACCTCTTCTACATGCTGTGCGTCACCAAGCATGCAGACCTTCATCTTTGGACGAGGAATGTGTGGCAACTTAACAGAACCACTGAAACGCTTATCTTTCTGGGGGTCATAATTCTTCAACCCAATCTGGAGTTCAATGGTCTCAGTGAACTTCCGCTTCTTCTCATTGGAATCACTATAGATCCCTGAGATAGCTTCTCTGAGAGCCTCGCTCTGAAGCTTACTGCAGGAGAAGAAATGTGCTCTTAGAAGCTATAATCAGAAAATCACATGTTCTTTATCTACAAGGAAAATACTTCAAAATAGGGTAGCACTTTCAACTAATTCGGCATATATTTGGCTAGGCTCATGAAATCAATTTTTTTTAAGGCTGGGTTAGCCATTACCCAAAAAACAACCAACGACTATAAACCAAAGAAAGTATTCTCTCATGGCCATTGGCACTGAACTCCTACAGAAGAGAAGCTCCAATAAGTATTGCTCATGAGGGCACACATCAAGTAAAATGCAAGGAGCTCTAATTCAACCTTCCATCTGGGTAGCTTCTCCACGTTACCAAATATGACTCACTGACATTGTGGTAGAAATCAGTAACATAGGCACTCGATCAAAACCTTCACCTACACCTCAACAGTGTTAAAGGCTATTTCATGCATCAGTGAAGGCATGTAAACCTAAAACTGCAGGTGTCTGCCATCATACTCAAGGAAATAACTCAACGACACCAGCCACTTAGAACGATTCAATAGAGAACATGCACATTGGATCATTTACTGGTCATCCACCATAAGCGTCCTAATTACTCGGCCATTTGGCAAACACGATACGGGCAACTAAAATCACCCATGAACCCACACAAATCAATATGCTTCTCACAACATCATCAATCACTCGAGAACATATGAACACCACAGCTCCAAAGTACATCCACACGTACCTCATGTTCAGGAAACTCTACGGACCGAATGCGAACAAGCTGCTCTCCTGGGAACACAAACCAAAGTGTCAGGAAGAAATGCTGAAACGATGACAACGAAAGAATTGCATAGGACTGCACTACCCAATCTTACTCGAACGTTCACGGTAAATCGGAACTCAAAAATCGCGACCAGAAACTCCCTAATTCTTACACGCTACAGACGAACAGATAGGATGCTACAGATCCGAAGCAATGATGCAACGACGACGCAGATACTGATCAAACTAACGGGGAGTCCATGGAGATGGAGAGAAGAGACAGTACCCGAGAGAAGATGAAGGCGCCGGTCAGGTCCCTTCGACGGCTGATGGAGCAAACATAAATACGCAGCGCCATGAACCCTAGCGGAAACAAGCTGCTTTCTGGGCCCAAAACACTGGGCCTAACATTCTTTCAAAGAGGCCTTAACAGAACCCACCTGCTTTCTGGGGCCAATTCTCTGGGCCCGAAGTTGAAAGAAGCCCTAACCCATGTTGAGAGATTTCCCACCGCACGCTCCGCCTGTCGAACGAGTACGTCCGGTCCGAGCTGTTTTGGTCATATCGAAAATGGCCCCACTCACAATGGCCGTTTCGGTGCAATATAATTTTGACAACTTATACTCGACCTAACCCAAATTCTATCATGTTTAGACCTAACACGGGCTCTGAATTTTAGGAATTCGTGTCTTAAAATTATGTGCTTCCGAAGAATTAGCGAGTCTATAGACTAACTCATTAAAGTGGTGCGGGAGGTCGGGTGTTCAATTGGGTAGTGAGCCACGAGATGTAAGGCACCGTGCTACGCGAGCATGAAGGTAGCACTAAGGTAAAGAGTAGTGGATTTTGCTCAAGTGACAAGCGACACCCTCATTCTTGTGAATTGGTTCCCATTTGGGCATCCATCGGAGAACAATTGTTAGCTTTCCATTTCTACATCCCTAAACCCTGCCCTCTTTTCTCTCTCTCTCTCTCTCTCTACAAAGCAGTAATACCAAAATGTGATAGAGAAAACTCTTTAGTTTTCCTTCTCAACGTGAAATCCAAAAAAAAAAAAAATTTATTACAGTGCTAGATGGAGTGGAGAAATGGCAAAACAATCACTGACAACAAAAATTATATTGGTTCAACACGATAAGTCTATGAAAATTGACCTAATCAGACATGAGAATAAACAATTATCTCCATTTACTCATGTCTAAAAGTAAAATCAAATATTTTTATCAGTGACAAAACTTTATGAACTTTCATCTCAAACCTATAAAAATTTAATGATAAATTACCTCTCCCAATCAAATTCTGGGGGAGATGTGGATGCATGTCAATGTTGGGGTTGGCTAAGTAAAGATTAATATCATGTTATTATGATAATCCTTTGAAGCCTTCTCCTTCTCCTCCTCATTCTCCTTCTTCTCCTTCTCTTTATTTTGCTTCTTCTCCTTCCTTCTCTTTCTTCTTCTGCCGCTTCTTCTCCTCCTCCTCATTCTCCTTCTTCTCCTTCTCTTTATTTTGCTTCTTCTCCCTCCTTCTCTTTCTTCTTCTGCTGCTACTTCTCCTCTCCTCCTCCTCCTCCTCCTCCTCCTTATCATTTCCCCATCTTGTTTATCTTCGATTATCGAATCGAAACTTCATACTTTTACACATTCAAGGGGGAAAACAATTTATGAAAATCTCGATCTCCGAAAATAGGGATTGAGACCAAAATGGTGTAGGTAGCCCATAATTGATCCGTCTAAGGTGAGGCCAAAATGGGATTGAGACCGTAGTGCCACCTCCATTGTGGGCAATTAAACTTTTCAAGAGAATTTGTTAGTTATTTCATTGATCACAAAAGTTAATTAAATTGTGAGGCTTTAATTTTTTTGATGTTGCTTGTGTTTAACTTTCTATTATGATTGCTCATATCGGGTGACAACAATTTACACGACATTTACAAGACAATTATCGATGGTATCTCTTACTTTCTCTTTTCCCGAGAAAGCGAATACGGGAAGAAACACAAAAGAAAGACAAAAAGAAGCCGATTCTGCATGCAATTTTGTTCTTAATATCTTCAACGTAAGATTGCACAAGGACGTGAAGACAAACGACCTGATCGAATGCTGCCCTAGCCCGAATTAACCTTGAAAGGAGCATCATGGACAAAAAAAAAACAAATCATGACCTTAAAATTCTTTAAGATATCAATCGCCAGTAACGTCGGCAATCATTTCGATAGGGAAAGAAAAACGACAACAATCTGTAGTTCACTCAAGTTCAACACCGGCATGGTTCAATCGAGATCCATGTGAAGATTTCATGAAATACCAGGTCTCTCGTCATCAACACCTGCCTTCTATTCTCAGCCTCCGGTGAGAAGTCGCTCGCCGCCGCCCCTCGGCCATCAACGCCTCGCGGGCCGAGGCGATGCCCTTCGGCGCCAACAACGTGTCGAACGCGGAGTAGTCCATCCAGTCCTTCAGGAAGCTCTCCTGACCCCAAGAATCGGGTATCGGGACCCGACCTGCGACCTCGTCACGGTGCCTCTTCAGCCTCTCTCGCCCGCTGCACGTACTGTCCTGCTGAGGCTGTGCAAAGCCGGCTTTGACCTCGCCAATATTAGCAATGTGCTCGAACCAAGGCTGCAGCTGCAGTTGCCCTAGTAATCTAGGAGATGGAGGAGGAGACTCCACGCGCGACTCTCCAGCGGATGCCGAGGTTTTGCTCGCCGGGTTCGCACATGCAGGGGCGTGGCGATGGGGGCTATTCTTGTCCCCGACATGGGCCGCTGCCGCAGCCGCCTCCATTGAATCTTCTCTAGCAGCGAATGAAAACTGGACGTTCTTCATGTTCTTGCGCCCACAGCAATCATGTAGAGCTGGAGGGAGAGAGGACATCGACATAAATAGTTCAATCTGCTAGATATTGTCGAAGGGAGCATGTTGAGGGAATGCGTGGGGAGTTGATGTCCACGTCGCGAGTTTCTGTTTTCTATGGTGCGCGAGAATCCTACGTTGGTCTATGTTTTTCTCTTGGACTAGGGTTGCGCTGTGCGCGTGTGGTGTTGTACGCATGGAGGGAGATTTTCGAATGGGTCCTTCTTATTTCATTGGTTTCTATTATTTTTGTCTTTCTTTTAGTGGAAATTGCTGTGGCTCTTGTAAGGTGGCCATGCAACTTGGTGAGGAAAACAGTGGGTAATATTCACGGCGGATCGTATGGGTCCAATGGAGTTTGGTGGATGGTTTGATCGAGGGGGAGGGAAGGAGCACACAGAAATTGATTTTCTTTCTGGGGGCACATGAACAGATGTGGACATCGTTTAGATGTTGTCGTCCTCGATCCATGGAGCATCAAAACATATCCACCGATTTCTTCCAAGTTTCGATGGTCATCCTCGTTGCAGTTTTGGATGGACCTACTAGCTAAGCAGACACAAGAGAGGGCGAATTTGATCCAAGAACCGGTCGAAGAGTCGAACCCTTGATTTTGATGGGTGACCTAACTTGTGCTCGAATTAGGGTGGTTGGTAGCCGGCCCGGGATCTAGAACCAATCCCATGAGTCTCAATTCCCAAAAAAATGGAGCTACGAACCGAACCGAGCCAATTTGTTCTGATTCAGTAAGTGGTCCAATTTATGTTTTCTCCCAAAATGAAAAATTGAACTTCATAGTATCGCACCATTTCCTGCTAAAAGCATATACTAGTCAAGTGATTATTATTATGTTTGTTTGAATTGAAGACCATGGTTTTATTCTCCATGTTCATAGAAGCGTCTTCCCCATAAGTGGTCAGTTTCTAACTCTTGCTCGAATTAGGGTGGTCGGTTTCCGGGCCAGAATTTAGAACCAATCCCATGAGTCCTAATTCCACAAAAATTGGTGCTATGAACCGATCTGATGGTTCTGATTCGGTAATTGATCCAATTTCTTTTTTGCCCCCAAAAAGAAAAATAAATCTTCATATTAATGCACCATTTCCTAATAAAAGCATATACTGGTCAAGTGGTTATATTATGTTTTGTTCAAATTGAAGACCATGGTTTTACTCTCCATGTTCATAGAAGCGTCCTCACTAGTAAACGGGCAATTCACGTGATGCAAATAAGCAAGCGATTTGCACTTGACCATGAGAAATTGTCAAACTGAAGGTTTCAATTTCCCACGCTGAAGAAGAAAAAATGAATCAGGAGTTTAATAGATTCAATGTATGCCAGTCACATTCGGGAGGAGTAGTTGCTCAACTTGCTCTCAAGGAGCCTCCTCTTTGATTGTCTCTGTAGTTGATACGGTCATATACTCACGTTTCCCATGAATCTGATGACATCAAAAGGTCCAGCCAAAGGACAAACTATCTAAGGCATCTTTCTGTCTGCTTTTTAGCCAAAACTTGTAGTCAGTTCAATAGATAATTAAAAAAAGAACACCCGCGAAGAGAAAAGACCGAGCCTGGCCAATGTGGAGAAATTGGTGTGTCCATTTTTCTCTGTCTAGGCTGACTTATGAGACCATTTCTCACCACCAGTTCAGTCATCTTCTAACATTTTTTTATCCTCCTAGGAAGAATCAGGTGAAAAATACCACTTGATTCCCAAGAAAGAAAGCATCATATTAACCAATTTTTTGCCAGAAATAGATGAATAAATGACTCTAAGAACAAAGACTGTTCCGCCTGCAATGCATCTATGCTCTTCATCATCTTGATTTTCTTATGCTAAGAGCTCGTATGCTATTTTTGCCTGCCAGTCTCATCAGCAACGCTCTCAGATCAGCGACATCAACTACCTTTATGGTCAATCATCCATGAAGGAAGGAAAGAAGGATGGAAGAAATGGTTTCTCTGTGTAGCTTCCAGTGTTCTGGATTTGCTTCGTGATCTCAGTAGTTTTCCAAGAAGTGACAGGCATAGGCAACTCATCTCGAACTCATCAAACCAATGGTTCATTCACTCTTCGCAGCTTCATCATTACGGCAGACAAACATCAGTGAAGCAATGAAGCCGACTGTACCAAGTATGAGAAAAAATGCGTAACACATTAAAGTGCTATAGCCCAAGAAAGTCGATAGCTGCAAGAAGCCACTCATGTTTGACCTTGCGTAGAAGAACATGCAGTAGGCAAACATAAATATGGCTGCTGAGCCCCCACGAAACACACACCTGCATTGCAGAAGCAGAAGTTATGAAAATAATCACACATCCAGATTAAGAAGCATGAACACTATACAGTTCACCAAGTAGACTTTCCAACTATTCTATCTACCCCTTTTGTGGCTCCAAAAAGTCGACTATCAAAATTACTTGATTCAAACACTAATCGAATATCCCGGCACGAGATTCCCCTAATATACCCTAGCATGCAGTGGAATGAAACAGAATTGAACAACGATGTTTTAGTCTAGCAACTCTAGATTTCTGTTCTTTTTTAGGACCAACAGAGGCTCATTGACAGCAAGCCAGCAACTGAGAGTTGCTGTGAGCTGAATAGATGTGCGCCATTGTGACTTTCAACACTTAACATTCACTCCTTCAATATGCACCTGATAAGTCTTATCCACTACCAACTAAATTGATCTGAGAAAATGTGATACTACTGAACAGAAAGAATAATCTCAATGCAAAAAGTATCAATTCGCACTAGGATATACCCTGAAAAACACCGAATTATGGGTATTATTATCTTCGGCACTTGGGCAAAAGAACATACCTCCACCACCAATCACGGTCTTCAGACGAAAGCTGGATTTGTGTCAGAACAACACTAAGAACAGCTGTCACTATGATGAGGATGACAAATGTGACAAACAAAGTGCCTGGAAGAACACTGATCTTGAAACCCCAAAGGGTCGTATACAGCTCGTACAACTCCAGAACAACAGAAATAAATGATAAAAGACCGCCGAGAATCATTTGACATGGCAAATTCCTGTACCAAGCTAGTGGTGGAATCTCTTTCAAACTTTTCCTCGTGACAGAAGGTGCACGGACTTCTGTCCTGAAGACGCGTTGTATTAACCCGCCCAAGTAAAGCAGCAGAACAGTAGTTGGCACAAAAATGAAGGTGATTATGAAAATGGTGCCAACTGGAAGTGCAGTTGTGGCTCCATAAGCCATGGAAATTGTATTAAGGACAAAAGCTATCACAAGTACTGGGCCCAAGTAAACTGCGCCAGTAAGGGGAACAGTCCACCCCTGAAAGTTCAAATTCATCCGTATCAGATAACTAGGAATGAAAAAAAAAAAAACCAGCAGCAGATAATATGTTTGACCTATACAAAATTGGTGGATTCAGTACCGATCCAGTTTCAGCAAATTGACTTTGAAAAGAAGTCGCAGTAAATCCACCAACCACAGATGTGACAATGTAACTCAGAACCAAAGCAGTGCATAGGGATCCACGGCTGAATGGATAGAGGACACCGAGGAATGCTAGAAGAGATAAAAAGCAAACCCTGAGAAAAAGTCTATACGTGTTAGATAAATGCATTGCAGGACAATCTGTCTGGGTCAGCAAGATATATGCAAACTAAAAGTTCCAGGATACGCACAGAATCGGTCCTCCACACTTTGACCATTAGTTAATTCAAATCTTAACTTTTTATTTTTGGTCAGTTAAATTTTTAAACATTTGGAAAAAATGTGCAATCAAGACCTGCACCCACCATGGTGGTTTCGTGGCACCGAAAATCAAATGTCTTTTTTGTGGCCTTTTTTGAATGCCACACAACCAAGGACCTGAGGACCATGTGGGACTTCCAGTGTTGATGGCGAACTTAGGACTTAATTGGCCAAAATAACAAGTTAAAAACTCGATCGATCAATGACCAAAACTTTAAGGACTAACTCTTTACTTATCCTGAAAAGTTCTCTACAACCACTGCAGTGTGGATTAGAGTCTAAGGAAATCTATCTCCAGATCCCAAAGTTTGCAAATTTACAAAGTGGGTTGCATATCGCTGAATACCATTTCTCTTGTAGTAAATCTAACTGACATTTACTATTTATATTCTGAATAATCAAAGATGCATAAGAAACACTATGCTTGCAGCCAATTGAGGCAGCATGCGACAAAAGATGCTCAAAGTAGGTGGCAATTGACAAATGCAATTGGTCATACGATGCTTGAAGGAGCTTACATAGTCAATAACTGCATTCCTGAGCCCAAGACTGCGCAAAACAGGGAAAAATGTGACGGAGGTCTGAATAATTCACCACAAACATATTTCCTGGCAACATCATTTTCTTCTTCGTCGCCTCCAGCAGAGTATCTGTAGAATGTAGATACAGATTTATGTCAGATGGAACGAACTGTAACTATTGACAGTAGTGTTTAGAAGAAATATTGGTAAAAGAGCATTACTGTCTTAGGTCATTTCTTATGCGTCTCGTGAAAAGAAGTGCCAACAAAGCCATCAAAAGAATCAAGACGACAGCAGAGTTGATGAGTGAGAACCAATGTATCTGGTGGTGGATTGGCAGTAATGAAGCCCTTGAATATTTGCTCATTCTATCCTTGTAACCAATTGAGGTTGCATTCCAGAATGCTGAATAAGTAAACTTTACACTAACCTCAACATCATCGGTTATATCGACAACATGATTTGGGTCACTGAAAGCATTTATTTCTATTATTTGGTTGCCATTGTAAAAAGCATCAAATTGCACATGCTTGAACAAATAATATCTAGGTGCCTTTTCGCCTGGACTCCAGCTAGTATTTTCTACTTTCCCAATGAACCCCCACATTGGAAGATCATCATAGTACATCTGGAAGTAAAAATCTTCATTTACAGCATTCCTTAATCTTGCAACATCACTAATTTTGAGTTTTTTCTCGCAGAGAATCTTCCCATCCTTAGTTTCCCGAAATTTCAAATCGTACAAGGAATTGGTCAAGCGATCACCATTCAAAACTTCACCAAGAGATCCCCTCTTCCAGATCAGTGGGTCTGCAAAGGATATAGCTAAAGATCAATAACAAGAAGCACAAGGGCCCCTATTTTCAGAAATACTTGATAATGAATAAGTAGCATTACTGCCATGGTGTAAAATCACAAGAGACGCTCCATAAGGTAAAGGCCACCACAGAAAACCAGGAAATAATGTCTCAGTAAATTGCCCAAAAAAAAATAAAAAATGCACACTTTCAAATACGCAATTCCAGCTTCTAATCAGATTAACGAAAGAACAGAATAATTACAATTTGTCTCATATTGGTGCGAATTTAACTTGTTTAACGAGGATACCTCGCCATTACAAGCATGTGTAAATTAAAAAGCTAACCTGGGCGGCAAAGTGGCAAGTCATAGTATTCGTACGTCTCACTGCAACACAAGAACACGTTGGCTCAAAAGCGATTGGAAACAAAAGACGCGGACGAAAAAAGAAATGCCTCATATTTACAATCTGCAAATTCTTTAGACTTGGGTGTTGCAAGAAAACACCAAGCAGAAACAGCAATGAAACTAGGCAATTCTTGACAGGACTCTTGCACCCGCTGGAATACCATACAATTTTACCAAGGAAACCCCAAGTAGAACCCGACATGACACGACATGAGTATGACTAACTTGTAATTGGCTAACTTGTATTGATAATGACATTCCAGTAGCGACATGGGATGACGCGAAAAACCGATGCGAATATGATCACAAGACAAGAAGGGTCAGCTCTAAACTAAATCCACCTCGCTCAACTGGATCATCGCAACTTCACAGAGCGACAGCAGCTAAGTCACCAGGCGGATCATTACCCAACTGGTGAAATCCAGAAACAAAGAGCTTCGCAGCTAATTCAAGAACAACGGAGTGACCATTCCCAAGCAGAACATCGAGGGCAAGCTGGCGATGAAGATACCTGGGGTTGTGGAGCGGACCCACTTTGTTGGCGAAAAGGGGGACGGGATCTCCTACATTGTAGCGATGATCCTCCGGCGACGCCGTAGCGAATCGATTCCCGAGCGACACGATCGCGAACAGCGCAAACAGGAGATTGAGACGGTGGGTTCCAAACGCCATGGATGGGGAGAAAGCGAGAGAGCCAAAACCAAATGGATGGGAACAATGTCAACGGCGCAATTTTGAGAGCTCTGCATCAGCACGAGTCAAAGCTCAGCTGCTCAAGTACTTGGCCCGACCCGACTTGACAGCGGAGCCAAGAAGACGATCTGAACAGATGACAAGCCAAAGAGCATTCGATAAGAATTTAATTAAAGTTGCAAAAATTAGGAAATACTTTTTTTTTCTGTATCCGTAGAATTTAGAGCTTGCATAATTTACGTCCAACAAAGGAGACAAAAATATCTTTTACCTTACACAATTTACTATATAAATGGATATATACATTAGAGATCATAAAACTTATTACAAATGCGTGATTGAGTTCTAAAATTTTCAAAACATTATAATCGAGTCTTAAAACTTATCACGAAATACAAGTTAGTTTCAAAACTTTTCAGAAGTTGCAATTAGAGGAAGGACCTAAATGGACTAATTTGACAAGTTTTAGAATTGAATTGTATTTTTTTTGAAAAGTTTTAGTTTTAGGTCAAATTAACCTAATCGAATCTTTCCGTTGATTGTATTTTTTTGAAAAGTTTTAAGAGTCGAGTGTACTTTCGTGGTAAACTTTAGGACATGATTGTATTTTTTGAAAGTTTCAAGACTCAACTATATTTTCACGACAAATATTAAAATTCTCATTGCATTATTAATCATATACATTATATTGAAGTGTGCGAGGTATTTGGTGATTTAATTTTTTCAAAAATACTAAATGAATTTTTATTGTATTTATTAACATTCGAATTATTTAGTTTAATCATTAACCACTCGCCTCATGTTCACTTAATTTATTTCAGTGACAGCAATAAAAAAAGACAGATGGGAAAAAAATAATTAACACCACCAACAATTTCACTGCCTAATTAATTATTATTTGCTAAACTAAAGACCTCGAAAAAAAATCAAAACAAAAGGCGCGAACGACACTCGGAAGACCCGACCCGACCCGACCCATGGGTGAAATGCTTCTCCCATGGCATGAATCAGTCCGTCGTCTCTCTCTCTCTCTCGGGCTCTCCCCTCCGACGAAACGCTCTCTGCATCGTCAGCATCATCGACCGCCGCGACGGGACGATCCTGACCGCGCCGTCGGTCCTTCTTCGAAGGCCTGATCGGTCTTCTCGCGACGTCCCGTTCGTTCGAACCGTGGCAGGATTCATTGTTTCTTAGAGCGATGCGAATTCTATGTTTCGCTGCGATCCTCTGTTCCTGAGAATAGCCGCGTCATCGCCACAAGTTCATCGTTATCTTGTGCGGTTTGGATTCCCCGGTGCTTTTGGATGATCTGACGGAATTTGATCGTCGTCATCGTCTTACTGTTTGCGAACTGTCTTGACTGGGTATAAGCGCGTTCGCCTTCGAGGATTACGTTCGTTGCTTGATTGTTTGAGGCTTTTATGGTTCTGCCTGCTTGAATGTGTTTGTGGAGCGATCAGTTTAATCGGTGGTAGGACTAGATAATATTTGGTGAGTACGCGTTTGTCATGGATAGCCTTTCTCTTGAGGTTGTCGGGAACATACTGTCGCGACTGGCCGCAGCCAGGGATGTGGTTGCGGCCTCTACGACGTGCCGGAAGTGGCTAGAAGCTCGCCGCAAGCATCTCCGTAGTCTCTCGTTTAGTGTAAGCGATTGGTCTGGTTATCGTGATTATGGTGGCAATGAAGCTGGAATTTGGATAACTCAAACCATATTTCAAACTGCTGGATTGCAGAGTCTCTCGCTTCAATTGGATGATGTCGATGAAGAGTTTTCCGCTTCTGCAGTGGTGGCTTGGCTCTTGTACACTAGGGAGACTTTGCACAGCTTGCATTATAATGTTCGGACGATCGGAGATGTGAACATCCTCGAATTTTGCGGGAGGCAGAAGCTTGAGATTTTGGTCTTGTCGCATAGTTCTATCTCAGGACTCGAACCGAATTATCACAGGTTTGCTGGCTTGAAGTCCCTCTCTTTGAGTTATGTCAGTATCTCAGCATTGGACTTGAGTCTTTTAGTCATCACATGTCCGAAGCTTGAGAAATTGGATATCATTAGTCCAGTCATTGCAATGTCAGATGCACTAGTCACAGTTGAGGTCAGTAGCGCTACTTTGAGGTGCTTTTACATTGAGGCGACAAGTTTAGACAAATTCGTTTTGGAAGCAGAAAATATCGAGTCTTTGCACCTAAAAAGTTGCTTCCTTGAGCTTTTCGAACTCATTGGAAAGGGGACCTTGAAGCATTTCAAGATTGACGATGTAAGCGTTTTACATCTTGATATTGGTGACGCTGTTGATAATCTTGACACAGTTGATGTTAGGGACTTCACAATTACATCCCCAAAGTTCTTTCAGATGATTTCACGATCAGCAAAGTTGAGGAGGCTACGACTTTGGGATGTAATGTTTGATGAGGAGGATGAGATTCTGGAAGTAGAGACCATTGCTCTTTGCTTTCCACAGCTTAGCCATCTGTCATTGAGTTGTGACTTGAGAGATGGAATGCTTCAGTATGGTCTTAATGGATCTTTTCATTTTGACAATGTGGTCGTCTTGGAGCTTAGGTGGACTTTTCTGAATGGTTCCTTTTCAGAATGGGTTGAATTAATGCTAAAATGTTGCCCGAATCTCAAGAAGCTGGTTATCAATGGAGTAGTCTCAGACCTCAGAACCGATGAAGAATGTCAGTGGCTGGCCAGTTTCACCTCAGCTATTGTATGTGTCACGCGGGAATATGTCAACTTAGAAGTAGTGTTTGAGTACAAGTAGAATTTTGTCAAAAGGCTGTGTGCAGAATTCTTGCAGAATTCCAACCTTCTGTCACATATATGAGAGCAAAGTCCGATTTTTCGTTACATATACAAATGAACAAACTACAAATGACTCCTGTTGTTCTTTTGTTTCTGTTAATGTGATATTAGAAAAACTTGTCAATTGAGAGTCCTGATTAAAAATTATAGCTTCGTTCAGTGAGATACAAGTCAAATTTAGGTTTCACTCTGGTTGCTCGCCAAGCTACAAGAGCAAGCCTGGGATTATATGTGCTGCAAGATTCTGACCAGCGACTTGTCCATAAAAATAATTTTCCATACATTGCTGGCTCTAATTCTTTACTTGAATATATGGATTTTCCTTATATATGAATAACCAATCAAATGCCACAAGATGCTTATAGGTGGGTGGATCTATGAAAATAGTTATCCACCACATCTTGGCTTTAAGCCTTTTCTGCAACTTTGGAATTTTGTGACGTGTGTGCTTAATCAATTGTGTGGAATTGTAATGATCATTCTTCATCTTACAGGCTTCTTTGAAGAAAGCAATGAGCAGACTTCTTAGAGTGCAATGTTACAGTTGAACCTTTATTCCTGGCTATGTCGTAGTCAGCAATATGGTTTAATTTAACTGCAGCATTTTTCTCGATATTCTATTTCCTGCTTGGTTTTCTGCAGTTGGTTCTGACTCTTTATGCTTCATGGATTGTTCTTTTTTCTTTTGTGAACTTTTTTTCACTGCAGCTGCAGCTCGCTTTCATATGCCTAATTGATTTCAGGTATAATTTAGATTTGATATTTAAATTATGCATCACCTTTTTTCCTCATTTATATGTATCTGCAGCGACCCTGGAAATTTGGTTTAGTTTATTCTAACATTTTAGTTTCCCTTTTTTATGATGACTTTTCCATCATTATCCAATATGTGGAACTATTTTACTTTGATTTGTTTAATGTTAAATCAACTCAGTTAGCTGAGCTACCTTTTCTTAACACGTATACTCGTAAAGACTACTTCGAGTTCTGTCACAGTTCACACTAGCAAGCTATGATCTCATGATCCATATGTACAGCTATCCTCCAGACTTGGCCGGTTAGTTGCTTGAGAAATGGGAGGAAGGTGAAGATGTGGAAACTTTATGTTAATGGCGAGAATTGGAGAAGATTGATGATATGATGGTTACTTTAGGTCATTGAGGTTCTTTTTTTTTCATTTGCTGGATCTGGATATTGAACTTATCTCGCAGCCGAGCTAAGTATCACAACATCAGCAGTGGAGTATCGTAAGTATTCAGTACTGCAGCTGATTCTCTTTCAGACTAATAATCAATGGGTTTAAATTCAATTTAGACATTTGATTCTAAAAGCTTAAGCCTAAATTCGGACTGGAATATGATTATCTAGGCAAGTGGGAAGTACCATCATTGTTTTTCCTCTTCTTATCCTTCCTGAATAGAGCTGTAAAGGTAAATTAGACAATGGCCACGGAAGCATATATTTGCTTCTCATTAAATCTCTATGCGTGGAAGGCTTATTATTCATAGTGATGAACTAACACTACATCATTAAGAATCAAGGTGTCATGCAAGCACTGGGTTAAGTTCAGGAACCAAGGGACCTTAGGTACTGATTTGAGGTACTGAATTTCTTCAATCTAATTTTAGATTCCTCTGTGATTTATATGATTGCATAAAGAAGCACTATGGTTTTATCTATGGCAACATAACCACATCTGGCTCTGTGATGTCTTCCCTCTCCGAGACACTTTGCTTTTAGAATTGGTGGTCAATTTTTTTTTTCACCGGCGACTTTTTTGTTCATGGTATGTGATCAGACTTTGCTGAACATGAAAGCAAAGGAGACTCTCTGCACACTCAGCGGATGGCTGAAAACTAGTTGTAGATTCGGTACTCCTGTTGAATTACTTCTGTTGTGCTGTAATCTGCATTTGTGTGATGAGCTGGTGACGCGGTGAGAGTGTTACGCAGATATTTCAATCTTGCATTCTAAACTGTTTTATGTCAAGAAAATGTGCACTGTGGTGCTCTAGCTGATGTCTCTAGCATGTGTTAGGTTATCAGCCATAGTGCCAAAACTGAAGTGAAAAATTCCTGGAACTATTTCAAACCTGCAAAAAGTTCCACTAGTTGTTGAGCAACAGATTGTTCTCAGCAAGATTGTGGCATACTGGTAAAGTAACAATTCCAGCCATCAGCATTTTTCAGGATTTATCTTGTCAACATATGTATAAACATGCGATTTGGTAGAAACTAATAATCTTGCATCTTTTGGTGGGATTGAAGTTTAGTATTTGCTTGGGAGGATGAATGTCTTGTGCTACCTGAGTGAGATTGTGGCATTGGAGCTCAAAACAACGCCAATTTGATCACATTGACATGATCTTCCAATATTCCTAAATTATCAATTGCTAGATACCTGGTGCTTCTTGATTTTCAGAATGAAAAAAAAAAAATCTTGCTCGGGTGGTTGAGGGTTTGTAAACTGCAAAAGATTCTGCTTCTCATGTTGACTCTGACAGGTCGCGGGTTTATTGACTCCAACCCCATTATGATTACGAATCCCAAATGGAGAACTGTTCTCCCCGTTCTTGTCCTTATAGCGAACCGCATTTTCTCTATAGTCAGTTCTAAGTTTGAAGAGGTTAATACAAGTCAAGCATTTTGGCCAGAGATGATCTCGTAAATGGTGGCAGGCAAAGGCCGACTAAAGGGGACGCACTAGCTCACCCTGGCCATTAGGTACTTGGTTCAATTTTCGTAAACTATGACGTATTTCATGTAATTTCTTGTATAATTCCTTAATCCCATTCCCTCCCCCCACTGGAATTCTAAACATAGTCTCTCACTTAGTCTCCTCTGTTCTGAAACTCTGGGTTCGCCATCCGCGGCAGGTCAAGGGACGAATGGCTGTCATCACTAATCAGCTTCTCCGAAGCAGCTGTCTGCAATTTGCCATTGTTGGTTGAGCGCGAAAGCCAGGTTCTTCAAGTGACTTGGACAGGGGGAGCCTTCTTTTCGTGAAACTCCTAAGAGTAAAGAAGCAATACGTCCAGTAGCAACATTCCTAGTTGCCTGCAATTGGAATATAGGCCCATGCCGTCTAATCTTTCGCCATTAGAAGATCCCGAGGGGAATGATCTCGCGCTATAGCATCACCTATACATGTGCACGAAACACCTAATCAATGAGACCATTTCAAAAAATAAGTGTGCTAAAATGGCAATCGCTGCAAGATCCTCGGAGTCTATGATTCAGACCGGTCTCGACAAATGTTGGACATGAGAAATAGGTTAGGAATTGGGAACTTGGGAGGTTCCTCGTAGGATTTAACTGTGTCTTTACCTAATTCACCAGACAAGTTTCGGGCAGGGCAAAGCCCTTCGTGCTGTCCGATTAGTGATTGGTTTTCGGAAGGGAGTTATTGGTTTGTAGGTATACTACCCACAATGGTAGTAGATGCGCAACTATTTTCTTATATATATATATTTTTCAAATGGAAAGTTGCACCCACCTCTTTATGAAAAGATCTCATGGGCCCATTTACCTAAAAGTCTCCGTCCAAAATTAGGAAGGCCGAGCCTTTTTATAGATACATCTTCAATAATTCTACCCATTGACATGCAAGTCCAAACAATCTCTCTCTCTCTCTCTCTCTCTCTCTCTCTCTCTCTCACACAAGTTTCTTCTACACTCTTCGGCGTAGGACACTTCCTACAAGAACATGATATATTAAGGGGTCACGCTAAAGCATTGTTAACATTAGCCATCATATACCTGATGGCCTCAATGTAAGCAAGTGAAGGGGACTTACATACTTGCCTGGAGCATGCACCCGAAGACCTCTGGAACAAAAAGATAATAAAACTTCTATTATTGGAAAGGAATCTCAATGTGGCATGGTTTTTGGCGATGACAGGGAATGGATGTTGACCCATTAACAAAGGAGATAATACCAAACAAGTCCATCTCATCCGGCAGGGTTTTTGATTATGCAAGTGGGCATCTTTCCCTGCGCTTGGATTATTCTAAGGTTTCGGTTGAAATGGCCATTGGATCAGGAAGTCTGTATACACTTTCTCTCTCCCTCTCTCTCCCTCTCTCTCTAAGGTTCTTGTATTAGGTGTCAGATTTAAACCAATCCCCTCTGAGGAATTAAAAAAATTTAATAGGAAAGCCTTTAAGTTTAAGGGTATTAATGAGGTTTCCCCTCTTTATCTTCTTTTGTGAAAAAGATGGTCTCGCCCTTTTAATTAAAGCGTGTATCCATTTTTCTTTACTCATTTTTATGTACAACAAGTACTTGCATGCTGATGGTAAATAGCCCAATTGCAAAACACAGGCGGTTGCACAGAGAGAGAGAGAGAGAGAGAGACTCAGAGAGAGAAAGGCCAATGGAAAGACACAGGCGGTTGTACACACAGAGAGAGAGAGAGAGAGAGAGAGAGAGAGAGAGAGAGGTCATGATGAGCATCGGACCCAGGTCATGTCCTGCTGCTCCATACATGCCATTACTCCCTCATAGAATCTTCTGAGCGAAGGTCAACTCACATGTTCTTCACCACCTGCTGAATCAGAATCTCTCGGATCTTCAAGCTCTTCAAAATCTAACGTATTTCTTGGTTTCGATAATTTCAGTTGCTTATGAGGAGCAAGGGATGAGCACGGTTTAAGCCTCGGAAAGTTGTTGGCATGGCGAGTCAGAGACTTGGAGAAACTGGTTTATCAGAAGCAGGACCTTCGAGTCGTCATCATCACCATGTTCCTTATTCAGTTCTCGGAATGAATGCTTCTTCCTCCAGTTTCATGTATAAAAAAAATTACAACTTTTCTTTGTTTCTGATTAATGGTCAAACAGGCGTTTGCGTTTCGTCTTCTGACATGCACGTTTGACTGTTGGATCTTCTTCATTTTTCCGGATCAGCAATCAAGAAGGACAAGCGTTTGATTTCGGAGAGCTAGAACAAGCAATAGTTCTGCAGGAAGTCAATATCAGAAATCATGAAGATCATACAGCCAGTATGCCGTTCTCTTCAAAAACTGCAGCATTTCTTTATTTTGTTTCTGCTTCATCCGGTAACGTCGTATAAGCACAACAAATCATTGTCTAGAGAGAAAGAAAAATACTCTGAAAATGTCTACAGAGCGCAGAGAGAATTTCCATTTCCACTGTAGCAATCATTTTTATAACGCAAAGAAGACTCGAATGGCGTGAAGCTACAACCATATAGAAAAAAAAGCCCCACCTTTTTCTGCTCGGTGAAACCATGGCTTTGAAGAAAAAGACTGATATTGGTTGAAAAAGATTCAGAATATTTGGAGGGTGACTTTAATGTCTGGGTGATTCTCTGAGATTTTACTTTGGTGATATCCTGCAGCTTTTCACTCATCAGGCAGGCCTTCAGCTACTCTGGAAATGTTCCCTTCATGGCCAACGAGATTCCAGCAAACCCCAAGAGTAGTTTTCAATCCCCTTCTTCTTCATTTTACGACATGCCCTTTACTATTTCTTTTCGTGAATAATTTACACGTAAAGCACATCAGTCTGAACCACAGCCTTCCATCACTTCCCCAGGACGGTCATGTATATCTCTCTTTCAGTTCAACAAATCTTTTTGGTCATTTTTGTTATGCATTTGTTTTTTGGTTGAGTGGTTGCTTTTTCTAAAGCACATCAGTCTGAACCACAGCCTTCCATCACTTCCCCAGGACGGTCATGTATATCTCTCTTTCAGTTCAACAAATCTTTTTGGTCATTTTTGTTATGCATTTGTTTTTTGGTTGAGTGGTTGCTTTTTCAAAAGACAAAACGGGGTTCATTTAATGTCCTTTTTATCCCTTCTGATGCATCGCACGCGTATGTGCCTTGTTGGATGCAGGGAAGTTCAAGGTCAGGAGGAGAGGGTAGCGGTGACTCAGAAGGATCGGGTGCGAACTGCCTCAACGCAACACCGCCTTCTTCAAGCAAATCTGAGGCGCAGCTTGAACTGGAGTCGCCCATCAGTAACAAGGCTTCTTCTTCTTCTTCTTCAGCTCATCATCAAAGGCCACAGCAACAAGAAATGGCAAGCGCCGTCTTCCAAGATCCATCTGCTTCTTCAAGATCGGCCCAAGATAATAACAAGGTTCTTCTTTTCTTCCTTGGCTGGGATGAAAAACATTTTTCGCATTTGTTCTCCCTTTTCTACTCCAATTTTTATCTCATATTATCGAGTCTACAGACCTTTTCTTTCCTTGGGCAATATGAAGCTATTATCTCATGAAAAACTCTTTTTGTCTCACTAAAGAACTATATCTTTTTTTTTCTCTTCATATTTTAATATTCTCGGATATCGTCGTGATTCTTTCCCTCTAGCTTTCTCGTCCTATCTGAGAGTCTTGTCCTTGTTTAGACGCTTTGCACAGATCCCAACAGCTACCTGAAAACCAAACAAAGTCCTGACAAGATAGACACTGATAGGTGGAAATCAAAGTGTTTCTGTTCCTATGATATCATACGTTAAAGGATTCGAAGCTGAAGTAAACTCAAAGGAAACGGATTTCTCACCGAGTGGTTATTTCCACTGTTCATCATAGTACTATCGACCGACTCCCACCAAGCTCAATGGAAATTACATTAACTGCATAATCCCAAAAAGAACAAAAAAGGACAATAGGAAAAAGAGAAATCCAATCACATGACAGCAACTATGTCTGTAATTTGAGTCATGATATTATTACCCTCCTGTCCATTTTCTACATTACATTTATCTTGGTCACAGCTCCATTTCATGCTTGTTTGAATGAAAGAGAAAGAAAAGAGAGGTTCTTTCATACTCGATTTCTTGATTACCAACACAATTTAAGCAAGCCTCATTATACAAGGAGGGAATATATCATGCTTCAGAACTCTTTTTCTAGCTATCGGGGTTTCTATTCAGTTAATTTTTTTTAAACATTATTTATATATTGTCGGTTCATTTTTGTAGAAGAAAGGATTAGCTGGTTCAACCTCCGAGAAACAGCTCGATGCTAAGGTCTATGAATCCTATTTTACTATCATATACCAGACTTCTTTTATGTATCTGCGAACCGTATGGAGTCTCTACTTATTGGTTTTAAAAGATTGGCGTTTTTGGTCAAATGATTGCAGACATTGAGACGTTTAGCTCAAAATAGAGAAGCTGCAAGGAAAAGTCGTCTCAGGAAGAAGGTGCATTCATGCGCATTTTCTAGCAGCTCAAAGTTAAACCTTGATTGACGAAAAATTCTCTTTCGAACAGGCTTATGTACAACAGCTTGAATCAAGCAGGATCAAGCTTACTCAACTAGAGCAAGAACTTCAGCGTGCGCGATCACAGGGCTTGCTTTTGGGCGCTTATGGCAGCGCCGGTGGAAATATCAGCTCCGGTGAGTTTAAGAAGCAGTATGCTTTTGGCCATCTTAGTAGGATTAGGTATCTATTCGTTCTAGTCACTGAGCGTTTTGTTTATAGGGGCTGCGGTGTTCGATGTGGAATATGCAAGGTGGTTGGACGATGATCACCGGCACATGTCGGAGCTCCGGACCGCACTGAAAGCACAGTTGTTGGACAACGATCTGAGGATGATAATTGATGGTTACGTTTCGCACTATGATGAGATCTTCAGGCTCAAGGGTATCGCCGCCCGAACCGATGTCTTTCACCTTCTCACCGGCATGTGGAGTTCTCCTGCCGAGCGCTGCTTCCTCTGGATGGGCGGGTTCCGGCCCTCTGATCTCATCAAGGTCGGTAATGAAATTTCGCGTTCATTTCTTATCATCTTGCTATCTTTTCATGATTATTTATCTTGAGAAATAATGTCATTTATACTTCTATTGATTTAAGATCGTAAGTTATCATAATTTGAACAAGCTGCACAATATATATACAATATATGACTTAAAGAAAGTTGATATCACCCATCATTATCTTATGATTTGGATGATTCAGCCAACAGCCGTTGACCGTTTTCCCCTCAAATTTAGTTAATTGTTAATTATTGTCCGAAAGAGATTGAGGTGCAAAGGTTTATACGGCTAAAGTCCATGGGCCAAATGACCATGCTACTCCCCCATGAAATCCAGAATTCATGTTCAACTTCTTCTGCATGGTATCACAAGACTCCAAATCAGTTTCTACCAACGAAAATAGAAATGACAAAAACAGTTCAATCTAAGTCTTAGCTTGTTACTAATGGATTCGAGTTTTGTGTTTCAGATGTTGAGACCCCAGTTAGACCCATTGACGGAACAACAGCTTATGGGGATATACAGCCTCCAGCAATCGTCGCAACAGGCGGAGGAGGCGCTCTCGCAAGGTCTTGAGCAGCTTCAACACTCGATCGTCGACACGGTCGCAGGCGGGCCCCTTGCCGACAGCATGCAACTGATGGCCGTTGCCCTTGGCAAGCTGTCCAACCTCGAAAGCTTCGTTCTCCAGGTATGTCCAAGTATTCGATGCGCCATTAAGAATTCGAGGCTTTAACGAGCGTTCAGGAAAATGAGTCTGACGGGAATGAGTATAAAAAGGGAATAAAGTATCATTCTGACCATATAAACATGGCTATAGATAAGCAGATAAGCTAATGTGTGATGTCCAGACATTGAAGAAGGTCATGAGGTGACAAATGCAAGTCGGTCTGAAGAGATGTTCTTGAAAAGATACTCTCAAAGGAGATTCCCCCTTCGGAGTACTTGCTAAGCAAGGAAAGAATAGTGTTAAAGCAAGAATAATTTGCATCTACGTGATGGAAATCTCAGCGACAATCTTCTTCAAGCTTTTTTTTTTTTTTTTTGTAAGTTCAAAAGGATGATGTACAAAATGATCAACATTGCAGGCTGACAACTTGAGGCAGCAAACCCTTCATCAGTTGCGGCGGATATTGACGGTCAGACAGGCAGCGCGTTGTTTTTTGATGATTGGAGAGTACTACGGCCGGTTGCGAGCCTTAAGTTCGCTATGGGTGTCTCGTCCACGAGAGTAAGATCAAAGCCATAATTACTGTTCTATGCAATCTCTGAGGATACATAGCTGAGAATTATGATTACTTACTGTTATTGGTGGCTCATGCATGCATGAAGCGTTCAATTGTTAACAGATTGTTTTGCGGTGATCTTAAATACTTCTTCATACTCGGTACCTAGACGTTATTCATTGACATAACTATGACTGCCCAGGAACTCGATCAACGACGACGGATCATGCCAAACAACGATGGATCTGCAAGTGGTTCAATCTGCTCAAAATCACTTCCCTCCTTTTCGATAGCCTAACGGCTTAGGCGACCGCATCAAAAATTGCATACATGCTTCAATCACAAAGTGCTGGCAAGGTTCCTACGCCCAAGCTAATCAGAGAGGATAAAGAAATACAGCGCTTCTTCCATATTTTCTTTCAATTTCAGTCGCTTTAATTTTCTCGTATTCTTCTAAGTTTTTTTTTTTTTCATTGGCGAATAAAACGATGTAATCATCTTGTAAATGCGATATTGCTCTGTGCAAATTAGGTAGTTCAAACGAGTGAGTGGAAGATGTCTACAAAGAAACTGTGCTCTTCTGGTGGCCGTTCATGTATTTTTTGAATGGCAAGATGGTGGGTGAACTAGTGGAGGGATGTCAAATGATGAGACATTTAAGTACCAAATTATGCCTATCGGGCAATATTTCAAGAGAGAACAACTATACTTTAACAGCGTTAGCTTCAGGGAATGATGGGTCCGGCTTTGAGGAATGAGACGGTTCTACGTGCATTCAGTGGAGGAAACAGTCGATAAACGAATAAGATTTCAAGATCTTTATGCATATTTTCGTGAAGAAATGGAGAAACCAAGATGAAGCTTTGGGTTGCATGGAGTACCAACGTGGTCGATCTCCAGTTTTAATTGATACAGAGATGGGGCGACGGGTGCGCAGATCGATCGGCCAACTTCGCTCGAAAAGAGTTGGGTGATTCAGACAAGATACTTCGTTAGTGTCAAATGATTTATAAGTATAATAAGATGGGATTCTCATCTATTAACAAATCGAATTCAATCATCAAGACGTTAACTTGTACACGTGCCGGTGTCACAAACCCTCTTGTTTATATAATGATATATATAATTTTTTTTTTACATTACCAATGTATTGAAGAAAAGTCTACGAAAATTGGGGCTCCTTTCAATCCAGTCGAGTCTTTTTTATCGCACAACGTAATAAAATGTCAACTCGTCACTAGCGTTCGAAAACCGCTTGACCATTCAAATAGGAGTCTTGAACACAAAATCGTTTGTACACGGAAATATAACCTTATTCTGCGCGCTCATTCCGTGCTCGCCTATTCGTTCCCTAGTCATTAAGTCAATTCATTTTTCTAATGACGAATCAATTTCATTGCAATCTATTCAAATTAGACTAATGATGGCAGGTGGGCATGCCATGCCCATTGGTCTCGTCGTTGTCCGCGTGCCTTTTGGCCTCAGCAGACGCAATCGCATATAAGAAGACGACCTTATCTCCCTCCCCTTTCTAATCTATTGATACTGCCCCTTTTCAAGATTAGGTCTCTGATTTATTTAAAGATTAAATTGCTTCCTTTTTGGCTTTTCCACGTCATTACTTAACAGCATTGGCAAATAAAAAAAATTAAAAATTAGAAACGTGCGAATGTAGAAGAATAGTCATTGTTTGACCTCTCATTTTATTTGATTTTGAGAAAGTTCGTGATTAAACACTAATTAGCTTGTTTAAACAGCAATTTCTGTAATTAAGGTGGAGCTTGCGTTGGGTTGACGCTGTCCATTGCGGCATGGCTTGTACGTAGCAATCGCATCCTCCATGAACATTAGAAGCGACAGCTAAAAGATTGGCTTGGACTGAATTCGTACCGAACGATGTTCTTAAAATTTTTGTTCGATGCCAGCTTGGATAGCGAAATCATGTCATCTTCGATTGCCCTAACCTTCTGATATCGAGTTAGTGCTAGTTCGTGTCATTTTCGAAGCGCCAATTTCACTACCATAACGAATTACGAATCTAAATAGCCGATAAGATTATACTAAATCATCAAAACATGCCCGATCTTGCATCACGTATGGACAAGTTGATTATCAATACCTTCGCCGCTCATTGCAGAAAGTCACGATTGGCACAGCCTTTTGTGGATTGCAGTCTTCGATGAACGTGCTTGATAGCCTAATTTCCATTGATCCGACTTCCAATTCGTGTCCCTTCACTGCGATTCCGGCCCAACATCTGATTCCATATCATCCATTTCCATCTGGGTCACCGACAAGATGGTGCTGCCATTAGCTCCCACTGCGAGGGAATGTAACTCCATAAATGGTTGTCAAATAGCTCTTCTGAAATACCTAAAACTCATTTGTCTCCCCCATCTGAGCAAAGAGGGTCCATCATCCACATACTCTTCTGGAACTGTACGAGAAGAGCAAGGTCTTTGGCTGTTGGGTGGGAGACATCGGGCATCATCCGTCAATTGATGGGATCCTCTTGTTTCTCAGATTAGCAACGTTGAGCTTTCCAAGTCAATGATGTTTCATTTGGAGTGTAACTTGTAATGGGAATTGTTGTTAGATACGTTCCAAGTTGGGTTCTTCAATGTGGGGGTTGAAGGTCTTGGGGTTAAAAGAGCGGCACCAGAGCTCCAAGGAAAGGCCAAGGCCAAGTACTATTCACATGGAATCGAGCAAAGTGAAGTCCTGCAAGATTCTATTGGTCGTGCCTTTTGAGTTCATAGGGGACTGACTCGTCCTCAAAATTTTGCCCTTCTCCAGATTATTTCTCTTCACTCGATGAAGAGAAGTAGCTGGACCTACTAGTCACAGAGAGAGAGAGAGAGAGAGAGTCCTTAGGCATCAGCTCCAATTGAAGGTCTCTCTTCAGAAACTGCCATAATGCGACAATAATCTTCATTTTCTCTTTAAGTAGCTTGAGGAACGAGATGGACGTAATCAGTGGCGGCCACGGAAATTCCTGTAGGTCGTCTGCTGGAACACTGTTCTCCAAATGATGGAAGCCGCTTCAGCAGCATAAGGATAGCACCACGAGATATCCACTCATAAATGACTTTATGAGGCAAAACATTCAGATGCGATTTAGTCAAATTCTTCGGGCTGCCTCAAATCAACAGGGTCTCATATAATGGATCTCTCATAAAAGAGGACAATCTGGACTTCTGAAACCCCTGAAAGACTGGAACTTCACTTACCATCTGTAGTTTCTTCAGGTAAGACTTCCGATGGATATTTGCCTTTTCTTCTCCTCCTCCTCCTCCTCCTCCTCCTCCTCCCTTCTTCTGAGGTATTTCCCTCTTGGGTTCTAGCTAACTCTTGTAGACCAGTAGTTTCAGGCATGATTTCGGGAGTGGTGGCAGTTTCACTGATGGGTCTGATGGTACTTTACAAGGCCGCACAGCATCCTCTTCCGCAGGATGCTGTACTCCCTGCAGATACTCTAACTAGCTGTACAAGAATCAGACTCCGCGATGGAAGGTATCTGGCTTACAAAGAGAGAGGCGTTGCTAGAGAAAGATCGAACTACAAGGTCATTGTGGTACATGGCTTTGCGAGCTCCAAGGACATGAATTTTCAGGCACCCCAAGTACGAGCATGAATTCCCCTTGCAATTTATCTGATATGATCAGACTTTAGGTTGCCATGCCGAATCGGGCAGCCATTTCTATAGCAGAGATAATGCCGAATATTATTGAAACATAGACTGTGACAAGGAACAAAAGTGCACATAGAAGCACGTCTAGAACCACTCTATAATGCTTCTTCCCATATATTTCCCATATACAAGAATGCAATAACCTGATGATGAATTCGTCTGTGTCATGATATATATATTTGTTTTTCTCCGTTCACAGATTTATCCTGACTTTGAGAAAGGAAAAACAGCAAGATTCTCTTATAAAAGGAGTCTGAAACTTACTTATTTTCGCAAAGGAATGTACTGCCCCATTAATGTTAACACAATTTTGGCAAAAAGAATATGATATTAAGACTCCACAAACAAGAAAGCATCAAGTTTATCTGAGAACAGAGGATATTTAAGTTCTAAGTTTGCAGGAACTGATGGAGAAGTTGGGTATATACTTTCTGCTCTTTGACCGAGCTGGGTATGGAGACAGCGATCCTAACTGGAACCGGTCCATGAAGAGTGAAGCTTACGACATTCAGGAACTTGCAGATCAATTAGAGCTGGGGCGCAAGTTTTATGTGATCGGGGTTTCAATGGGATCCTATCCTGCCTGGAGTTTCCTAAAGCACATACCACATAGGCAAGTCTTATAACCTTCAAATAACTTGCAGCCCCTTCCGGAAACAAATCTTATGGTGAATGCTCGTGCAGACTAGAAGGCATGGCTTTAGTAGTTCCAGTCATCAACTATTCTTGGAAATCTCTTCCAGAGAATTTGATTAGACTGGACTTCAGGAGAAAGCTCATCCAGTGGACCCTTTGGCTTGCAAATTATACCCCCAAATTGCTCCACTGGTGGGTGACTCAAGAATGGCTCCCTTCAACTAACTTCGTGGAGAAGAATCCAATTTTTTTTAACAATCGAGACGTTGATGTCCTCAAGAAGACACCTGGATTCCCAATGCTCACCAAGGTACTTTGCATTACCAATGTATATGTGAACGTTTACCTGAATGGCCCCTGTTATGTCTATTAGAGCTCGCAAAGACATATGCTGTCAGCTAAGAGTAGAATTTCATCAAAAAAGGGTGGCGTCCTTATCAGTCTATGGCCAATCCTTGTTGTGGTTGTTATGTTCCTCTGTTCCCATTCTCAAGGTTTCTTTCTGACTATAGAAGGCAATTGTGAACAGGATAAACTACGGAGAAGACAGGTGTTCGACACACTCCTAAATGACTTTATGGTCAGTTTTGGCAACTGGGAATTTGATCCCCTGGATTTGAGCAATCCGTTCCCACAGAATGAAAGCTTTGTTCATATCTGGCAAGGGTATGAAGACAAAGTAGTGCCCTTTCAACTTCAACGGTATGTTTCGGCAAAGCTACCCTGGATTAGGTATCATGAAATTCCGGATGGCGGACACCTGATTGTGCATTACAAGGGGGTATGTGAGGCAATTCTCTGGGCTCTCCTAAAAGAAGAAAACCTTCAGTATAAACCGGCAACAGCCATGACTTTACACTAATTGTGACTCGGCGTAGCTTCTGCAGCTCATGTTATCAATAACATGTGTAAGTGTACTGATCTCACCCTGATACATTCACCACAGAAAAGTTGGGGGCCCTTGAATGAATTCTCTCTCCATCTGTTAGGCACAGGAGAGAAGCGATCCCTCACTAGGTCCCCCAGCTACCATATCTTACCTTACATTTCAGGAAATCCAGAATCAGTTCTGACTGAATTATTTACTATCATCACCCTTTTAAATTTAATGTATGAACAAAATTGCCGTACTCCAGCAAAGCAATGGCATCAAAATGAGTTGCGTAGATTGACAGTAGTTCATCATACAATCAACTCCCAACATTTTCCACCAAGAAATAGATAACCACAAAAATTTGGCAATGATATTAGGAAAACTATATCTAGAGCCTGTGCGTCACATGATTAGGACATAGTAGGAGAGTAAAGCCTGATAACTTTGCACTTTCATCTTATGTAAATAAGTTATACGTGCCCAGGAATAACTTTCTAATATCTCTAGATTGAGGGGGGAAAGAAAAGTTGTCTGCAGGTCTACTGGGCCTTTTGACATATAAGTTCAAGCTTACACAAAGCTCTGGACCTTGAATACTTAACATCATTGTTTAAAAAGCGCCAAAAGACATTAACTGAACAAACATCCAAAGCAGTAACGAAAGCAAGCAAATAGGCAAACGATATCAGAAGCATACCCATAAAAGCTGAGGGAGAATCACTAGGGTGTCCATAATGTTTGGTTTTGACTATCGAGCACGTTTAGTGTTCATGTAAACGGGGAACAATGTTCTTAATTCACCTATCGAGCTAGCAAGCTATAACTCAGCACTCTGTGAGGTTTGAGTGGAGCTAGGAGAAACCACCAAATAGTACTAAAAACTGGCGATATATTTCGTTAATATTGATTGTCGAGAATACCAGTGTGGTCATCATTAACTCATGCGTGCTGATTTGACTAACTGGAATTGCTGGGATAAACACCTTGGCTTTTCAACAAGATTACGTATTGTAGTACTTTAGGCACTTTAGATTAGATATCGCCCTAATATCAGGATTCTGTTTTTTTTTTTTTTGGGTGAAAAAGGTGATGTTGATAACTGTCCCAAGATATTCGTTGCTCTATTTTTTCAGCAAGTAACTTAATCTTTCGTCACGCGTGGATGGCTGGACAGGTCCCAATTACAAGCCCAGTCACATCTTGAAGCCATAGAAACAATCCCGATTACACATAAACTTCTTTCTCCATCAGATAGGGAAATTCGCTGTCCTGCAAGTACCGATTCACTCAAGTTCTGATGCAGAAGAGAACATTCCTTCTCAAACAAGGAACAACACCATTTTGAAATACCTCGTTTCCTTCCTTCCAAAGATAGTAGATGGCACCATCCCATGTCATTTATTTGCCTTTTCGAAACGTGAAGCATCCAATCCAGCTCTATCTCCCAGCCACGAGCTTCTCAAGACACACAACATAGCTGAAGAAATATGACCAAACTGCATTTGAGGAGGGCACTTGAAGAACAAGTTGTCTTGACACTGAAGATGATACGCACAGCAAGCATTGATTAGCTGAAGAACACCACTTTTCCAATTCTGTCTTGAGTAGCTATGGCAAGCCAGGAGGTGCGAGAAAGTTTATGAACATTTAGATTAAACCAAATGAGTCTGGGGACCTGCTGCTTCTTGTTCCTCACCAGAGCCCAAGCATCAGCTTGACGTAATATTCCAGATGATTAGCCTTTGAAAACCACTCTTGCCATTAGAAGAACAAGAAATTATCACTGCACTTAGAGCAGCCTGTATATGCATTAACTGATCAAATCTTGCAGGAGGCAGAGCCCATTATTGTCATGAATCACGTCTGCTGCTTTGGTATGCAAACTAAAACCAGAATCAAATGCTATTTTCGGAGAATAAGCTTCAAGAAGAATGCCATGGGACTGCCAATAGTCAAACCAGACAGGGAAGGTGTTAGGTTTCTTGGTTTCATAAACGCAGTGGAAAAACGAAACCAAATAGGATCCATGTGTATATTAAAATCGAAGTGAGTTTTCTAGACATACCTTTTGCTGCATGCAGACAAATTCGCACTTGGTTGTGTCTGGATTAGCGCCCCAAGTGTTGCGCCTCTACCGGTATCCACACACACGAACTGAGATCTCTAAACCCAAGTGCTAGCTTGCAGATTATGGAGTTTTTTCTGCTTGATCACCTGTAATCCTCGAGACTGTCTCGCGGATCAATGAGCACAGACGCCTCTGTATGTTTTCTCCTTAATGTGTCACTCTCACAAAAAACCTCTAGGTTTCTTCCGTAAAATGAGTATATATATTATCAAGCAAAAGGGGCGGAACCCACTTAAGTCTTTGGGTCATTATCTACCGAATTATATAAATCAGTTCGATATATTGTGTGCGACCCAGTAGGTTCACTAGACATTAGCAACGTGCTAAAACTCTTTTAGCCCACAAGTCATAAGCGGTCTCTAGCAAGACATTATGACTACCTAAGTATAGTGATTGTCAATATTGCCGACACAACCTAAACCACAATTATTGTTAGAGTATCATTATTAATTGGTTCCTAGGGCAGACCACTAACAGAAGTATCTTACCATCATCAACAATACATCTAACATAAGGTTTTAAAATAGATATCTTCTTCAGCGATTTCCTCCAAGCACAGGGGCAACTCCCTTCAAGCTGAACTGCCGGATGGACTGTCCCTTCAGCAGGTAAAAATTGATCCATGCCACCCAAATAAATCCGGATTGAATCAGAATCTTCCAAAGGTACTTTAGGACACGGGCTGTATTAAAAAGAAGAAGCTTCTTCAGCCCAAACCATCTTCACCTTCCAGAGAGGAGCAAGGCATTTACTCTAAATCATCTTCATGACTCCTTTTTCGTTGGCAGCACAAAGACCTGACACCAAACGGTTACTCAAAAATAGATTAACGGATTCAACAAGCTGGAGTCTTCCCCAACGGAACAGTGTCTCACAGTCCAAGCATTCATCCTAGAGGTGATCTCATCCACAAAAGTAGACAAACTCCTCCCTCCCGTAAAAGCAGCTTGATTGTCACTAACGAAGTGAGGCAGAACTTGCTGAGGTATGTTAGCAAGTACCTTTCTGATGCATTTTATAGATGGTATTACAACAAAAGATAGGTCTATTTTGTGTCATTTTTTAAGCAGTTTTAATTGTAGGAACCAAAGTTAGAGCAGTGGCATTTACTTCCCTACAAGCTTTCCTATATTGAAGAAGTCCATGGCAACATTACTAACATCTTGCCCCACAACTGACAACACTGAAGTAAAGAAATGAGCCTGAAGCCCAACTAGTCGAGGTGATTTATTACCATTCGTTTACCACAGCACTTGTTTGTCTCGGAAAATCACTTGGTTTTTATGAAATCCGATTATCTAAAAGCTTATGAAACATTGTGCAAACTTTTGGCTTGTATAAATGACCTTAACGAAAAATAGTTTGCAAACATTTTGGTAAGATTCTAAAGAGAATTTGAGAAAATCATTTGCGTCAATACTGCGTACTTTAGATCAAAGGGTTTCATGAAATGTAAATAGTGTGCATCAATATTGTTTGCACAAACTTGATAAGGACTTTAATAGGATAATTGTTCAGAAAGTCCTAAACTTATCATATATCGATTAATTCAGTATTAAATCTTTCAATTGTGTCAATTTACTCTTAAATCTTTTGACACAATCTAGTTTTAAACATTATAAAATTTTGCCAATTTAGTCCAAAAAATTGATCGATATGATTAACGTTGACAAATTGCCAAAAGATTTAAGACTAAATTAACATTATTAAACTATTTAAAACTAAGTTGGTATAATTGAAAGAGTGAAGACTGAATTGGCTATCGTATAGATTCAAGACTTTTTGGACAATTTTTCTGGACTTTAATTATAAGAGAAAAAAAAAAGAAGGAAAGTGGAGGCACAGAATTCATTGGCCTTTGATAAAGCCTGAAAGTTCAGCAGCTCATGCAAATCTCAGGCGACGGCCCGTCACTGGTGCGCAACCACAGGCAACGGGAGCTGAGGCTGTGTGTCGTTAAGTTACCCAAATCTTGCTCTTCGACTGTTGGCAATGTGATGTTCAGAATTTTCATATTCGGTAATTACATTCAGGACAAATTTTTTGAGTATCCAACATTGCTTACCAATGATTTTAGTGAATTCGAGATTTTTTTTTTGAATTTATCAATGTCCAGAACCAAGGTTCAGAACAAAATATTGATTTCTTAGACATCTATTTTTCTTCAGACTCATATGCTCACTACTCTTTTTCTGCCAAAATTTTAAGCCTATGCTTTAATTTGAGATGTTAAATTTGGTTAGCTATCATAGTCCATTAAGGCATGGAAGACTCGTGCATAGAGTTGGCCGAATGAGAGAAACCCATCTTCATTTTCGTCGAAATATCTTATTGTGGCAAAATTCTAATAGACTAAGTGTCCTCTACTTAGCCTCATAGGGACCACTTGAGAAGCTTATACGTTGAAATACGAAGCCTCCTACCTTTTGGACATGATGATTTTCATCTAAGGCAATTATTTCCATGAACTTTAGTAACTCGATTTCATCATCATTTGGCTATAAAATCAGTCTTCAGAGGTCTTCGAGCTTAAAAGGGGAGTCTTTACTTCATCAATTCGCAAATTCTAATTGGTAATTCCTTTTTCGATATTTCAAGTTTGACAAGGTGACTCAAACATGAGCTTGAAGTCACGTTTTAAGTCTGAAGTCAGTTCTCAAGATAAGTAAAAACCCTAGACGCTAAGTTGAGTTAGTGCTTTTGACTAGGTTGATTATTATATGTAACCTTAGATTTAGTTAAATCTGATGCTATGGATGATGATGCGCAATAGATGTTGTGAAAATGTTGTGATATTTGATTGACCTTGTTGATCATGTACATGTATATAGGTGTTTGATTGATTTTCTTAAAATACGGTGAAATATTGCATGTGGGTATGATAAATGAACTTAAAACTGTTACCTTTTTAATTTCAAACTCGGCTGTTTAATATTATCACCTACTATTCGCAATCAATCTTAAGTATTCTTACTTATTATGCGAACTCATCCATTTAGAATCATCACTTGCCGTTCAAAATCACATGTTAAATCTAAACGCTTACTGTCCAGTTTTTCCAATTAAGTATCATTACTTTGTATCCTTACTTACTATTTAAATTCACCCATTGAGTCTAGTCCTTTGCCGCTCAAATTCACTCTTTAGGTCTGATAGTTTACTATTCAGACCTACTTACCATTAAGACTATTCAGAATTACCAATTGCTATTCAGACTTACCCATTAATCATCATGGTTAGTATTCAAATTTATTTATTGATTATTTAAATGGTCAACAATTCTAAACATGTTGTCATTATTCACATGAACAATGAAGAGGTGTAAGCATGTCCTTAATTACATGAAAAGGAACAAAACCATGATACTTGAAATGGGATGGGTCAAAACGGGCAATACCACAAGGGATGCCAAGGGCAATCCCCTTTAGAAGGTGTATGGTTCGGAGACAAATCAAACCAAAATTGAGGGGCCTATAATGACCCAATCCGATGAGAGTGGAGAGTGATCATTGATGCGAGAGAGCCAGGGACAAGGACGTGGCTTTTGATAGGCTTCTAGGATGATGAATGGGGCATAAATAAATGGAATTGCACATTGAAAAAGGGATATGTGCCCGGTATGTTATTGGGAATGTTTCGGAATGCTTCATAAATTAAGATAGATATCGGATAGTAATAAGTATGAACTCATATATATTTATATCATAGAGCTTCGTGATCAGCATGAACTCACCTTTGTATGTATTGGTGAGAAACATGATAAATATGAATTTATCTATATATACGAATAAGTTTCGTGATTAGTAAGGGAATAAAATACTTCTTGGGCATAGTGGTAAGCAACCATGTTATATTTGTGAATCATGATATAATATACCATATGTTTGCATATGAGCTATTGATCTTAGAAAATGTCATAAATGAATGCAACTCACATAACATGATATTAAAGATATGACATTTTCTTACGTATTCGCCATACATGGTAATTCTGTATTGTTTAAACTCATGTTGTTTTATGTTAGGTTGAGTATTAAGGCGATCTCCTAATTTAGACCTAGAGATTTCCTTTATTGAATTTTAACTTACCCCTTATTTTCTAGTATGCAGGATGATTTCCCCTTGGTGGATGGAGGGACAAGATGATATCCGAGGCCATCAGCCCCTAAGTCAAATGGTGGCTTGGTTCATAACTAGACTTGCTTTTGCTCTATTATGATGTAAAGGCGCTAGGTGACTTGACCATTTTTCCTCAAGTTACACATCTATTGTGCTAATAGTTAGCGGTCTTTATATAATATTTGAAGACAAGTGTATTACTAAACTCGTGCTGTTTTCTTCTAGGGGATGGTGCGAATGTGTTTTTTTTGGCTTCCATATGTGTAATTAAAATTATGAATAAAAAAGGAAAATGACATGTGTAGCGCATAACGTATCTGGAACATCACATGAAGGATCCGATGCGAGATGATGCCAAGGCCGTGCAAACCTAAGCAACAACAACCAAGGTGGTGCGACCCCAAATGAGCCTCAAGTAGGCAAGCCTCAACTTTCGTTCTTGAAGACCGGCTAACTCAACCTTAGCGACCAGCAAGCACAAATCTAGTACATGAGAAAGAAGATGAACATTGTTTTCATGAGGGCAAGACTTGAATGCGAAAATAACAGTGAGGGCTAAGATTGAAAGAATAAAATTCATTAAACTTATAATTAGTATTCAAAAAATGTTTAAATACCAATGCTCGGCCTCACTTGCATTGGGTTATGGATTTCGGAATTCTTGCTTTAGCTAAGATGTATTTGAAATTGTATTTCCAAATACTTTCAACTTTGGCATAGGGATTCTTATAGTCCCAAAGCTCTTTGCAAATGTCGAACCAAACGCACCCTAAAAAAAAATGACCTCCAATTTCTTGCCTGGAAATCCCACAATGTCCCCAACTCTATTTTCGTACTAAGAACTGGCATAAAATTATTCAATTTTCGATATATCGACACACATGGTGAGTTTAGCTCTTGTAGAGAAGTCTTCATTTGGTAGCTTGATAATAAATACGATTTTAAAGGGACGAGTTTAGATCTAACATATTAAATCCCACTCTTTGGAAATAAAAAAAAATAACAATAATACCGGGTCACCACGTGAGTATACGCCAAGGATAATGGCAAAAAAGGTCCATGAACTTTGGCTTAATGCGCACCGTGGTTCATGAACTTTTAATTTATTTAATATGATCTATGAACTTTAGTCGAATATACAATCTAATCTTTGAATTTTTCAATTTATTTTGATACGATTCCTTAAATTTTGGTAGATATTCAAATTAATCCATGAACTATATGAAAATGTTCAGTATCACCTTTCAATTAATTTAGGTTTAGAGACCACTTTTTTTCATATAGTTGAGGGATTAGTTTGAATATATATGAAAATTTTATGAATTAATTGAATAAATTGAAAGTTCATTTACATTGAATTAAAATTCACGAATCACATCAAACAAATTAAAACCCCAGAGATAATATTGCACATCTGGTCAAAATTCATGAATCATTTATGCCATTTTCTCGATATGCCAAGGGCTCAACCACTACTTGTATGTAGAGTTACGGTTCAGAAAGAGCAGTTGCCTGAACTTCACGATGAGTGCGATTTGTGTTGACCTCTGTAAAATTAATTATTTTATATTTATTATATACTACAAGATGACAAAGACACCCACTGCATTCGTATTATATTAGAGAAATATTTCCTTAAACATCCCTTTTAATTGTTCTCTATTTATTTACTTTATTAATTTTCAAGATTTATTTCCAAATTAACGACCCATTAATTTTCTTTTTTTAATCAAATGCATAATGCTTAAAAATTTTCAAAAACATTTTTGTACGTGTTTCAATATCTGCTCTCGCAATTAAATTATAGAAGTTTGACTTGAAGGTAGATAAATAACCCTTTTTTCCTTAAAATAAACCAAAACGGACAATCCTAATGGATTTATATATGTATACATGGCTCGCATTAATTGAATAGTTCATGTAAAAGCTGAGCACATTTATCTTATTGATGGATTGATGCATATGAATCGGATGACTCTCATAAATTGAATAGTCCACGTGAAATTCGGGCGCATTTCATCAAAATGATGGATTTATGCATATGAACCGGAAAAGCTCTCGTAAATTGAATGGTCCATGCAAATATGGGCGCATTTTTTTTTTATATTGATGGATCGCATATGAATCGGATGGCTCTCATAAATTGAATAGTCCACGTGAAATTCGGGTGTGTTTCATCAGAAGAATGGATTTATGCATATGAACCGGAAGCTTCTCGTAAATTGAATAGTCCACGTAAAATCCAGGCGCATCCATCCTATTGATGGATTTATGCATATGAATAAGATGACTCTCATAATTGAATAGTCCACGTAAAACTCAGGTGCGTTTCATCAAAAGGATGGATTTATGCATATGAAGCGGAAGGCTCTCATAAATAGAATAGTCCACGTAAAATCCGGGCGCATTCATCCTATTGATGAATTTTATGCATATGAATCGAGTGGCTCTCATAAATTGAATAGTCCACTTAAAATCCGGGCGCATTCATCCTATTGATGAATTTTATGCATACGAATCGGATGGCTCTCATAAATTGAATAGTCCACGTAAAATTTGGGCGCGTTTCATCAAAAGGGTGGATTTATGCAGTTGAACCAGAAAGCACTCATAAATGGGATAGTCCACGTAAAATCCGGGTGCGTTCATCCTATTGATGGATTTATGCATATAATCGGATGTTCTCATAAACTGAATAGTCCACATAAAACTTAGCGCATTCATCCCATGAATGGATTTGTCCGAAATTTGAGTGATTATATTGCTAAGTGGATATCTCGATGAATAATGAACATTCTTTTGTTAAGGTTCACGAAATCCACACCTCCCCTACCTGGTGAGGCACATTCTAAAATCTAAATATTCCAAAAAAATTCTCTCTAGACCTTTTAATTATAAAATTGATGAAAGAGGAGAACTACCTTTCAAATAGATCAATCAATGTAATGATTTTTATCAACCTTCACTAAGCCTTGCTTCTCTTTCTGCTCAAATCAGAAAAATCTACATGTTCATCGCTTTTTTTAGAAGAATCATGTAAGGTTCGTCAATTTTACTAAGTTTACTTATCGGGATTCTGATTTAAAAGGATATTCATTAAGCAGGTTTATCTACATCGTCTCTCTAAAATTTAATCTCTAGCAACTTTTTAGTGTTACACAATCCTTGGTAGACCAGACAACGTTGGCTTTCTTTTGTTTGTTTTCTTCTGGGCAGGGTTGGAGCGGCACGTGTCGCCGACGTGTCAAAACCGAGTAAACAGGGGGGAGGGGCCCACTGTTTACCCGGGGGAGGGGCATTAGCTTGCATGGCGCATGGGCCATGGCAGTTACAGAAGAACCCCGCCTCGTCCCTCTCTACAAAGCCCACCTGCACCTCCCCTGCCTCTCTCTCTCTCTCTCTCTCTCTCTCTCTATCACTACTCTTGCGCTCGCGCTCGCTCGGTTTGTCTTTCTCTCTTTACGACTGTTTCTCAGCTCTCTGAGAAAATGCAGGTTACAAGAAACCTTTGAAGAGAGAGAGAAGGGGGGTGGACTTGGCTTTCTTGTTCAAGATTTCTCACGCAGCTGAGATCTGCACTGATCAGGTACGTGTTCTTCACATGCAAGAATTATTTGAACGCTTCTGCTTTCTTCTTCTTCTTCTTGTTTGATTTCCAGCACCTTTTGGTTCTTGATCTTTACGCCCAAGTGGGAGAGGGTGTGCAATCTGCATGCATGTCGCTTCTTTTGCCCTCGATCATGGAATGGGTCGTCGTAAGTGCGTCAAGAACTGAGGCAAGCATTGAACTCGGATTGCGGATTTCTTGATATCCCAACCATTAGCGACGATTTATGTGGAGAAATATTCGATCGGACAGGGAGTTGTATCAGCTTTCCTGTTAAGTCGTCGCCATTGATCTTTTCTTGGGTCGGGAGCTGTCACCTTGATCAAAGAGCTTTCAACTTGTGGCAGTCTTTCGGCCCATTTCATTTGGTTGGTTTTGGGGCCTTTTGATAGACTGGTCCACTGGAGAGAGATTGGACTCGGGTCTTGCAATCATTCTTAATGTTGCTGTCCACAAACTTTTCGATATTCTCCATTAAAATTAACATAATGATAATCTTTTTCTGTTCCTTTTAACGCTAGATTGACATGCATTAGAGCATCACATGTACTTTTACTTTTGTATTCTTTTGTCATGGAGACACAAACATTTGCGATTTGGGCAAGGTTCTCTCGCATAAAATGCATGATCAAGCTGACACTTTGCGGTACAAGCTTGAAAGCTAGTAATCATACTATTTGCAGATAGAAATAAATGGCTACAAGTATGATCTGATTTTCCTATATTCTGAATCAATGCTCTCTGTCTCTTGCTACCCCAGCACTAGCATTTAGTTCACTCTTCAATCTCTTGTTATAAAAGCATTTTGAAGCAGAAATTGATTGTGTTATAGCAAGTGTTCTTTCTTAACATCTCAGAAATAAGTGCTATAATTTGTTGGAATGATTTCATGGAAGGACCAACCAATTTGTTTGTTCTTTCAAATATTTCTGTTGCTTATATGTACTATTTTCTTCCATGCAGTTGCTGGAACCTGCCCATGTAATTAATATCAATCTCCATTGAAGAATTGTGCAATTGTTTTAAAATGGAAGTCACCAAATTGGAAAATGTCAGCCGTGATGACCTCAAATTAGAACCCCCGTTCACGGGGCAACTGCCACCGGGCGAGCCACTCAAGGAGCAGCCACCACCGCCGTCATCTCTCGGCAAACAAAACTCGATCCTCTCGCTTACCCTTGATGAGATCCAATACAGAAGCGGCAAGAACTTCGGCTCAATGAACATGGACGAGTTCCTAGCGAGCATCTGGAGCGTCGAGGAAAACCAGTCGTCGCCCTGCCAGAACGAGCCCCCCAGTGCTAACATAAATGCAGCAGGCCAATCGTCTTTGGCGAGACAAGGCTCATTCTCGATCCCGACCCCGCTTTGCAACAAGACTGTGGACGAGGTGTGGGACGAGATCCACAAGGACCAGCACCGGTCCCCAAATAACGAAAACAGCACCAACCTTAATGATCATGAACCGCCTAGGCGACAACAAACCTTTGGCGAGATGACCTTGGAGGACTTCCTGGTGAAAGCCGGGGTCGTGCAAGAATCTCCCCTGCCTAAGATGACTCCACCGCCGCAGCCACCTGTTCACGAGCCGCGGGGGAACTTCATGGACCCCACTCCATCTTTGGAGGCAGGGCTCGGGATGAGAAGCGCGAGCGCGAGCGCGTATGGATACACCAACACACCTCAAGGCGGCAGCGGGAACAATTTGCTGGCCAATGGGTACCCGGGGTTCCCAATTTACGCACCCAACAGTCGATACATGGGGGAGTATGCGAGTGGTATAATGAATGAGCGATGCCAGAGCTTGGCGGAGGCGGTGGGGCTGAAGAATCGGAGGATAATTGACGGTCCGCCAGAAATTGTTATTGAGCGAAGGCAGCGACGGATGATAAAAAACCGAGAATCGGCCGCAAGATCTCGAGCCAGGAAACAGGTGACCTTTGTCTTTTGATCAAAATCCCCCACACTATAAAGGGCAAAATTGAAAAGCATGTGTGTTTGATAAATCAATGCGTTTCGTGCAGGCATACACAGTTGAGTTAGAAGTAGAGCTCAATCAGCTTAAAGAAGAGAACGAGAAGCTCAAAAGGACTCTGGTAAAAAATTTCGATACTGCCATTGCATTCACTTACTTCGCTACATAATCTAATTATCATATATCATATACTTCACTACATAATCTAACTATTTTAAACGTTTTCCTCTTCGAGCAGGCGGAGAACGAGCAGAAACGCAGAAAGGAGGTATAATTTGTATAAACATCCATCTATAAGCATGATCTCGCATCAATTCAGACACAACCACTGCAAGTTTTACGTGAACCCTCGAGAGCTAATGTTGTGTTCCATGACAGATGATGATGAAATGGAAACTGCCAACCAAGGCGGAGAAGGCAGCTGAGAAGTTCGAGTCCATGAGGAGGACAGCGAGCAATGATTGGTGAAGGAAACACCAAGTTTCAAAGTTACTAGCGGTGAGGATGGGAACATGTTATTATGAAGATACATACATATATATACAGCACATATCATCCAATAGTGAGTTCTATATGATGATGTTGCGAGTTGCATGCATGCATAAGCAGGTCCAAAGTCGAAGTCGTCATAGTATGTATGTTAATAAGGTCAGCTCTCGTGTGGGGATTGAAGGGTATGCATGTGGTGTCAGGCATCGACAAATATGTGTATATATCTATGTAATATATAGCTAGACATATAACTTTCGCATTTTATTTTTCTGGGGTCCTAATTGGTCTCGTGATTTACTTGTTGAATCTTCTGGATTGCTGGGACTATGTGATACAATCTTTGCCAAATTGGAAACAATTTCCATTGAGAAAAGACTCAGACGATAGCACTGACGAATTGGCCATTACAGTTTTATTGACTTTCCTTCAACATCCTTTTAATTTGAGTGATCAACTCTCATTTGAATTATTTATTAAGTCTTTATTATTATTATAAATTTGTATTCACCTTTCTTTAAACTCTGTATTAAATTTACCGACTCCAATGACGTCGGCAACCACGAACGGGGAAAATATGATGTACACAAGTGCTGTCACGTCTTTCTTACACAAATCCATTCAACGCGCGTCGTCTTTAGGCCCACGTGGTAGAAATTCTGAGAAGCCCTCTCTCTCTCCCTCCTCTCTCTCTTCACGACTCCACTTGGCTCTCTTCTCTGTCTCTCTCCGTAGCCTCAGCCTCGTATGTTGCCTCCGCCGTAGCCTCATCCGATGATCGCCCCGCTCTGGCGACGGCTCCACCGTTGAGGTCGTCCGCCACTCCCATGGAGAACAAGCCCAAGTCCCTCGTCCTCGTCGTCACCCGTGACCCAGAGCCCTCCCTCGGCCCCTGCATCCTCGAGGTCGCTTGCGGCTTTGACGTCATCGCCTCCTTCCACAGGTTACCTGTCGCCCCCGCGGCCGCTACTTCCTGGGTCCAAGAACAAGCCGAAGCCCCCCGTCGTCGTCACCCGCGACCCCGAGCCCTCCCACAGCTCCTGCATCCTCAAGGTCCCTTGGGGCCTCGCCTAGGCAGCGAGGTCGAGCCCTCGCCAGGGCGGTCCTTTCCAAAGCCCACAAGGGTTGAGCCATCGCCGAATATGGCGAAAACGACCCTTATCGCTAGATGTGGCGAAATGAGTTAAAGACCCATATTTTAAGTCAAATTTGATAACGTGAGTTATAAATGAATTACTCAAAAGATTAAATGGATCTTAGATGTGATACTTAATGATGTTTTAAATGAGTACTTAATTAATTTTAAGTACTATTAATAAGTCATTTTTAGATTACGAAAATTATGATATTATAATTATTTTTTATTTATAATTATAATTATTTTTCCTTTTATTGTTCATGTTTTTCTCTTTACTTTTTTTTCTCCTTTTCCCCTCTTTCTCATTTTGTTGCTGGCCAAAAGGCGAGGGATGAACTCACTAAACTCCGGCAATTGAAAGATGAAAAAAACATTAAAATATATTATTAAAAATTTAAAAAATTAATATTTAGAAAAGATATCAATCATATTGCATAAAATCATTTTTAAAAATCAATTTTTTAAAAAAATCATGAAGCAATCTTTTATGCACTTGATTAAGTATGGAAGTATTTTAGCAATACGGTCGGATTATGTATGAGTCGAGTATGGATTGCTGAAATTGTGTTATATAGAAGTGGGTCAAAACGGATTAAATGAATCAATATGGATCGGATCATTTTTTACCCGATTTATTGATTTGACGCCTCAACTTGTTGCTAGTCCTTTCCAAAGGCCACAAGGGCTGCGACACCCTTGTCGGCCATACTTGAGTATGGGCTAGAGGCCGAAGGAAAAGGAAGGAAAAGATAAAAGAGGAAGAAATGCAACGGCTTTCGAAATTTCTGAGATGTTGGTCCAAATATAACACGTGTCGTTTACTGAATAGATTTGTGCGGAAGTTGACGTGGCTTACTTGTGTACACGGTATTCTCTCCCTAACACTCACTAGCTTTGCGAGGTCTCTCTGCCCTTGTTGGACGGAATGACGTTAGCAATGACGGTAGGGGTGGCAGCGGGGAGTTTTTCTCCCAATTTTAGGTCTAATATCAGCTTGTCCCAAACTTTTTTTTTTCATAAAAACATTATAGTATTATATCAAGTTTCAATTTCATTCTAACTTTTTTATGTCGTAAAATATTGTCAACTTTTACTTGAATTTATAATCTTCTCCCCGTTAGCCTTCCATCAAAATCACCTTAGGAATTTTGTGATCGATCTTCAATCTAAAATGCTTGGGAGTAGTTGTCACCTGTCAGAGAGCTCACATGCGATGCTCGAATAGTTGGGAAATGGACCAGCTGCCTTAAAGGCAGCCAACTTGATAGGGGGCCGGTCATTTGATCTGAATAAGACGGTTGGCCTTTTTTTTTTTTAAAAGGGCAAATTTATGAGTTTTTATGAGACTATAAATATTTTAGGATAAAATTAGGAATGAATAGTAAAGTTGAGACATGACCTAAAGCTAGGAGTTTTTCATAAGACAAAATCAAGTTTAGGATAAAATTGAGACATAACATAGAGTTGAGGGTTTTTTGTAGAACATAAAGTATTTATGGTAGTATTTGAATTTGACATAAATTTTTTTAAAAAATAAAGGTAAAATGGTAAAATTGACAAAAGTTAAAGTTGGAGGTTTTTTTGGAGTATTAAACCAACAAAATGAAGAAGCTTTGACATGGTTAGACTAATTAATCGAATAATGTCAAACATGCTAAGTAGCTAATGCTCCAAACTACAAGTAGCTTTATTTAAATAAGCAAATCTTGCTTGATTACTTTTGTAAATAATTGAATCAAGGCAGTAGGAAGCATCATTACCCCAACTCTATACTTTCATATATGTCGCGACACAATATAGATAATATAGATTGTTAAATTTAGGATTATACAACTTATCCCAAAAATCAAACGGACGGTCCATTTAAACAGGTTTGATTCTCGGTTCCAAATTTCTGATATCGGCACTATGCGGTTAGATTTCAGGTCATGGATACTGAGCCCACCCAATCAAAGCCTATTCTATGAAATTGGAAGAAAATGATCGATCTTTCTTAAAATGAGCTTTCCTTCCCTATCGCTTCACATTTCTATTTGTTTTGCATCGATATTTTATTTTGACCCACTTTTGTTACTCATCTTATTTTACAATAATCACTATTTTATATAGAAAAGAAGTAAAAAGAGAAAGAAAAAGAAATCGTTTCCCAAGTAAATTCCGAAATTGGACCAGACAAACAAGATAAGGTTCCAATGTCGGTTCCGAGACCGATAGGACAATTCTAAGGTCGGTAACCTACTCATCCAAAATCTCTAGTGAACACAATCGAGCGATGGTCCAATCGGGAAAGAAAAAAAAGTGTATTCTGCGTAGTTCATCACGAGAAGACGGGTTACCACCTCACGTGGTCCCTTGGGCCACACTCGCATTTGGTGCTTGGCATTGACACGTCCTTTTCGGGCCTTGGTTTCGCGTAAGCCAAAACGTGCAAGCGATGATTTTTGTCTCTCTCTCTCTCTCTCTCTCTCTCTCTCTCTCTCTCTCTCTCTCTCTCTTTTCTTCTTGGCCGACGGTAGGAGGAGAAGTCTGTAATCATTGAAGGAACGGGTGGTCGCTGAAGGTTCTACTTTGTTCCGCGAAAGTTGAGACTTTCCGGCCATCAAATGACTTTCTAGAAAGTGTAAACAGCATTGAAGTATCATTTAGTATTCGCACATTCCTTAGTTTGTGTAAAAACTCAGTGGCAACTCTATGTTTTATGATTTAGCTGGTCATTTTTCCTTATATTTCGTTGAAAGAAAGTTTGCGTGATGTTAGGGCATGAACCTAGTGATTTAAGAGATTGGGAGATACTTCCTTGTTACTGTGACTCTGGCTCGACATGCATTTATTTTTAGTTTGCGACAATTGCATGAGGACTCCTAAGGCTTGTCGGCAAAGGCAATAAAGTTCTTTGGGACATTCGATGATTTATATACAAAAGAAGTAAGAAAATAAAAAGGAATCCCTCAAGGATGAGATGATTGAACCCGGCACCTTCAAGGATGAGATGATTGAACCCTAGCCGGCCATATTGTACTTTGCCTATATAAAACGGTGTTTCCACTTTCGGAAACGAAGGCATAGGAAGACATGAGGGAAACCATAGTCCTCTATCCGTCGCCGTTGAGGGGCCACATAGTCTCCATGCTCGAGCTCGGACGACTCATTCACAAACACCACCCTCGCTTCTCCATCATCGTCATCCTCTCCTCCACTTCAACTGCCGCAACCACAGCCGCCGCCACCGTCGCCAACTCCCCTTCCATCACCGTCCTCCACCTTCCATCCGCTGCCACCGCAGAGGGCGACCAATCACCCTTCGATTTGGCCCGCCGCGACGCCTCCAACTTCCGCCTCGCCCTCGCCGCCATTGCCGCTGCCGCGGACCTCCGAGCCCTTGTCATCGACACCCTCACGGATGGTGTCTTCCCTGTGGCGGCTGCCCTCGGCATCCCCACCTACTACTACTTAACCTCAGGTGCCGCTACCCTCGCCATCTTCCTCCACTTTCCGACGCTCCATGGGAGCACCACCAAGAGCTTCAAGGACCTTGGAGACGAGACCGTGAATGTTCCCGGGTTGCCTCCAATCAGGGCCTTGGACATGCCGACCCCCATGCTTGATCGAGGTCAGAGCATCTACGGCTACTTCTTGGATGCCTGCAGGAACATGATCTCGTCGTCCGGGATCATTGTTAACACGTGCGTGTCACTTGAGCCTCGGATCATCAGTGCCATCAAAGAAGGATCGTGCGTGCCGGACGGACCGACTCCGCCTATTTTTGCCGTGGGACCTTTGGTTGAGTCAAAGGTCGACGGCCAGGAGGACGGTGGCGACGAGAGGGAAAAGAAGCACTCGTGCTTGAGTTGGCTCGACTCGCAACCGAGCCGAAGCGTCGTGTTCTTGTGTTTCGGCAGCGAGGGAATGTTCTCTGCCGTACAGCTTAAGGAGATGGCCTCAGGTGAGCTTTTAGTAAAAGAAGTATGTCGTTACAAAAATTACATGGCGTGCCGCTGCTTCATTCAAATTCGAACGTCTTGTTCATGAAAAGCAAAATCAGTAAATGGCTCCACACTTTTGTCCAGGTTTGGAGAGAAGCGGGGTGAGATTCCTGTGGGTCGTGCGGCCTCCGCCGCAGGAAGAGTCCACAAAATCGAAGTCCGGGTCAAATGACGACGACGACACGAGCTTAGAGAAGTTCTTGCCGGAGGGATTTTTGGAGAGGACGAGAGAGAGGGGGATGGTGGTGAAGTCATGGGCACCGCAGGTACAGGTGCTGAATCACGGCTCGGTGGGGGCTTTCGTTACTCACTGCGGATGGAACTCGATCATCGAAGCGGTGCGCGCTGGGGTGCCGATGGTGGCGTGGCCTCTCTATGCAGAGCAGAAGCTGAACAGGGCATTTCTCGTGGAGGAGGCCGCACTGGCGCTCCCTCTTAGCATGTCGGGCGAGGACGGGTTCGTGAGTGCGGACGAGTTAGCCAAGCGGGTCACCGAGTTGATGATGGGCTCGGGAGAAGGAAAAGTGGTCAGAGAGCGGGTCTTGGCCGCGAGAGACGGCGTGCTGCAGGCCTTGAGCGACGGCGGCTCCTCTCGGGTTTCGTTGGCCGAGGTGGCGGCAATATGGCAACGAGGCTGAGACCTAGTCCCCTCATCGCGAATTGATTAGGGGACCTCCCTCAACCGTGAAAGTGCTACAATGACCAAATAAGGCTAATATGTCAGAATTGTTCGCCACTCTAGAAATTAGCAAAAACATTGAGTGGTTGTCTTAGTTTGTCGACTAGATTTGTAACCGAATAGTTTTCGAGAAACTAGTTCTTCCATTTGGAAGTTCTGATGCTCCCACATTTTGAAAGAGACGCTTGTTTTCAAGATATACGCAGACCCACCATCGAGTTCAAAGGAAAAGGGGCATGTTTGAACACGTTCAACAAATGCATATCCATCGATTCATTATAGTGGATTGCTGCGTCTGAAACAGCAAGCATAGAGAACGAGTGATAGAATAAGGAAGAAAAGATGGAAGAAGTAAAAAAGCAGAATATAGGATGAGGAAGAGACCAGTCATCAAGCATATTCATAGCAGCACCTAGAGATCTCAAGCATCTTATAGTCGGAGGCGACAATGACCCTCGTTGACTGAAAAATTATTAGACAAGGTTGTTCTTTCACCTATGCCGGTTGCACCGGCCCACAAACAAGCCAACGCTATCCGGAAGGCCTGATCCGTAACCTGGAAATTGTTCAAGGTGAGGTTGGTGGGGTTCCCCTCCACAAGCAAGCTTATCCTAGTAAAAGCGCCCTTACCACAGCAACGCAAAGATCGCTCTAAGAGAAGCACAAGTGTCCGCCGTTGGACATTTCGTGGTAATGGATCCATGGAAGTTTCTCTGCAATGCACCGGTTAATGTCATGAGGAATTATGCCGTCTCCCGGCCCTTGCCAAAGGTGAACCAAGCCCTGATTGTCGGGAAAAGGATTTTCCAGTTCCAGGGAATCCCATTCCCAGCTTGCATAAACCTGCTATAAATCCTGGTGAAGAGATTCGCGAACACCTTGCTGCCGTAACTTTTCCTGAATTCGGAATCGTTGCAGTTACACAAAAATGTGCTAAACTTTTCATGCCCCGACTTTAATGACCCAAGAATGATAGCGCTTTCCTAACCAAGTCGCGGACAAGAAATTGCTGATAGATTGGTTTCAAACACTACCCATCAAACGAAATCAAGTAAAAGGAGGAGATGGTCAACACATGCATGCAGGGAAGTCGTCTCCATTGCAACAGAGGACGGTAGCATCTGTGTCAATATGTTCTGAAAAAATGGAGTTTTTCATCAACAGGTTCTGCCAACAACTATCTCCAGCCTTTTCTGCATCTCAGCATGAAATAGCCTCGCATTTGCCGCGCGAGCTTTTTAAAGTAAAACAATAGTATATATAATTAAAAAAGCGTATCGCTCTCATAAATGCTTAAGAGAATGCAAGTTACTTGACGAAAAATTTGAATTTATCTGCACACCTCTTGAAAATTTCCAAATCTCCTAGGCTGAAGATCTTCATGTCTTCAGCTATCATGCTTAGCGTGGGAACTCGTATTTGGGTCATCCACCTGTTAAAGTAACCAAAGGGCATCATATGCGACTCCGAATGGGACCTGGATCGCCTCCAGTGCTGTTTCTCTCGGAGTGCTCATTGAACGGACACTTTGCAATTTTCCAAAGCGTTCCACTTATTACTTGAAAGCAGGATTAGCTCATGGTAAACTAAACATAACTGTGAAAGTCGTCGAGTTTAAAAAATGAGCTAGAACTTTAATTAGGGTGATTTGAGGCTCTACATACAAAAAGATAGATAAGGTATTTTCCCCGTAGTCATGTTTACTTTTACGGAGCATGCCTCAAATGTCTAGAAAGAGCTTCTTTGAGACAGGGAAGATTTAGAAGTCAGTAGCATATACTAAATCTAGATCTGCACGAGTATTTGAATTCAGAACCATGCATCACTATATATATATATATATATATATATATATATATACACACGTATGTATGTATGTATATTGATCCAATTGACAATTTCCATCTGCTTTGGTTTACAATCCCCTATATACACTATCTCTATCACCAACCTAGATTGGTGCGATTCACTAATTCTTCTCCGATTAAATTATCACTATATATTAAATTAGTAACTCAAATACGGGTTTCTTATCAAAATTTATTTATTTATTATTAAATTGGAAACTTATTAACTCTTTTCAGAATTCTTCAAACTTAATTTGAATGACTTACAAACATATATCCCATTAAGAATGTGTTTATTTTGAAAAAGAAAATCTTTATGACAAAGAAAAATACTTTCCATGAAAATTATTTTAAATGAATTTTTTTTCAAGATAGATATTTTTCCCTTACAGATAAGAGAATTCATTTTTTTTATTCCACATATGAATAATTTCATTGACCGGAAATAGTTTTCCACTGACTAATCATAGCAATTTAAGTGCGCAAAATAGAACAAAAACCTAATTCATAGAATATATTTTTTCAACTCAGATAGACACACCCTAAGTTACAATCTCGATCAAGTCACTCACCAATTCATTCTTATGATTATTATTCTCATTACTCACTTACTCCGGTGACGTCAGCAATGACGGGATAGGCAGTACACCGACTCCTTTGTCCCCGAAATTTATTTCGCTCGGGTGGATGACGTCAGCAATGACGGTCTCGATGGAGCGAAGAATCATCCCATGGTCAAACCAAGTTGTTGGGTCGTCCGGGAGTTCTGTTTCCTTCGAGCACGAAAGCGAAGTCAGATTTGGGCTTCAGTCGAATAGCGTCGAATATACTAAGAATGCACCCGAATAAGTAATTGAACCCCGTCAGACTCAAACATATAGTTTGCCAATATAAACTGCGTTTTGACGTTCGTCCGTGGATACACCATAATTGCGAGGTACCACGCAGGAAAAACATGAGGGAGACCATAGTCCTCTATCCGTCGCCGTTGAGGGGCCACATAGTCTCCATGCTCGAGCTCGGACGACTCATTCACAAACGCCACCCTCGCTTCTCCATCATCGTCATCCTCTCCTCCGCTTCAACTGCCGCAACCGCAACCGCAGCCGCAGCCGCCGCCAACTCCCCTTCCATCACCGTCCTCCACCTGCCATCCACTGCCACCGCAGAGGGCAATCAAACATCCTTCGATTTGGCCCGCCGCGACACCTCCAACCTCCGCCTCGCCCTCGCCGCCATTGCCGCTGCCGCGGACCTCCGAGCCCTTGTCATCGACGTCTTCTCGGATGCTGTCTTCCCAGTGGCGGCCGCCCTGGGCATCCCCACCTACTACTACTTCACCTCAGGTGCCGTTGCCCTCGCCATCTTCCTCCACTTTCCGACGCTCCATGGGAGCACCATCAAGAGCTTTAAGGACCTTGGAGACGAGACCGTGAACGTTCCTGGGTTGCCTCCAATCAAGGCCTTGGACGTGCCGAGCGGCATGCTTGACCGAGGCCGGAGTATCTACGGCTACTTCTTGGATGCCTGCAGGAACATGATCTCGTCGTCCGGGATCATTGTTAACACGTGTGAGTCACTTGAGCCTCGGATCATCAGTGCCATCAAAGAAGGATCGTGCGTGCCGGACGGACCGACTCCGCCTATTTTTGCCGTGGGACCTTTGGTTGAGTCAAAGGTCGACGGCGAGGAGGACGGTGGTGACGAGAGGGAAAGAAAGCACGAGTGCTTGAGTTGGCTCGACTCGCAACCGACCCGAAGCGTCGTGTTCTTGTGTTTCGGCAGTGAGGGAAGGTTCTCTGCCGTACAGCTGAAGGAGATGGCCTCAGGTGAGCTTTTAGTAAAAGAAGTATGTCGTTGCAAAAATTACATGGCGTGCCGCTGCTTCATTCAAATTCGAACGTCCTGTTCATGAAAAGCAAAATCAGTAAATGGCTCCACACTTTTGTCCAGGTTTGGAGAGAAGCGGGGTGAGATTCTTGTGGGTCGTGCGGCCTCCGCCGCAGGAAGCGTCCGCAAAATCGAAGTCCGGGTCAAATGACGACGACGACACGAGCTTAGAGAAGTTCTTGCCGGAGGGATTTTTGGAGAGGACGAGAGAGAGGGGGATGGTGGTGCAGTCATGGGCACCGCAGGTACAGGTGTTGAATCACGGCTCGGTGGGTGGTTTCGTTACTCACTGCGGATGGAACTCGATCATCGAAGCGGTGCGCGCTGGGGTGCCGATGGTGGCGTGGCCTCTCTATGCAGAGCAGAAGCTGAACAGGGCGTTTCTCGTGGAGGAGGCCGCACTGGCGCTCCCTCTGAGCATGTCGGGCGAGGACGGGTTCGTGAGTGCGGACGAGTTAGCCAAGCGGGTCACCGAGTTGATGATGGGCTCGAAAGAAGGAAAAGTGGTCAGAGAGCGGGTCTTGGCCGCGAGAGACGGCGTGCTGCAGGCCTTGAGCGACGGCGGCTCCTCTCGGGTTTCGTTGGCCGAGGTGGCGGCATTATGGCAACGAGGTCGAGACGTAGTCCCCTCATCGCGAATTGATTAAGGGACCTCCCTTAACCGCGAAAGTGCTACGGCGACCAAATAAGGCTACTAGGTCAGCATTGTTCGCCATTCTTGAAATTAGCAAAAACATGGAGTGGTTGTCTTAGTTTGTCAACTAGATTTGCAACCAAAAATAAATGTGAAAGTCGTCGAGTTTCAAAAACGAGCTAGAGCATTAATTAGGGCGATTTGAAGCTCAGCATGCAAAAGAGAGATAAGGTATCACCTTCTTTTTCCGGTAGTCATGTTTACTTTTACTGAACATTGTCTCGAATGTTTAGAATGACCTTTTTCGGGCTCAGGAAGATTTAGAACTCGGAATATAATTTAAATTTAGACCTACAAGAGTATTTGAATCCACAACTATGCATTACTATATATGTATATTAATTCAATTGGCAAAATTAGGTGTCAACATTTATATTAAATATCCCATCAAATTACCAATTTTCCATCTGCTTTGATTTACAATCCCCTACATACACTATCTCTTCGCCAACCAAGATTAGTGCAATTCACTAATTTTCCTCCGATTAAATTATCATTAAATATTAAATTAATAACCCAAATACGGGTTTCTTACCAACATTTATTTATTTATTTATTTATTAGTAAATTGGCAACTTATTAACTCTTTTTAGAATTCATCAAACTTAATTTGAATGACTAATAAACTCTATATTCGTTTCATGGAAAATATAGCATTCTAGAAAATATTTTTCATGAAATCATTTTCTCGAAAAATGATAATATTTTCAGGTGTTCGTTTGTCAAAGGTCGCTGACTCATCGATCTTGAGCGAGGTCAAGGCATTGTCACACCCCACGCTCGAGCACATGACAGTCCCCGAAGATAGTCCTTATCGGTCGATAAATTTTTGATAATCCCAGGTGTTATCGATAACCAATTATATTAACCAAGAATATAATCTTTATACATAAAGAAATGTAGCGGAATATATTAAATAAAATTCCGACCAAATCCTGAGGTAAATCGTTTATTATAATAATCCAATAAACTAATCAATTATCTAAAAGAATCTAAAAGGTCGACATAGTTATTAATTCAAACTAAAAGATCATTAGGAAAAACAATTTCCTCATAACAAAAAATCCTCCTAAACAAACATAATTCAAATAAACTATTATCATCTGGTTGCCCTCCTGCATCACCTGATCCTCGAGGAAGAGCTGCAATATTAGGACCTAATTCCAAGCTTTGGCGTCTTATAAATCGACAACGGCGAGCTTTCCGGCGAATATTCCAGCGACGGTCCGGCGAGCTAATTGGTGGGCTGACTGGAGCTGTTGGAGAGTGGGCCTAGCTCTCGGATGGGCCGGATAGGCTGGGCCAAGGCCCACTGTGGCTTGACTCAAGCCCACAGAAGACTTTTGTTCGTTGGTTTCTAGCTGGAGAAGACACAGACGAGCTGAGGGTTCTTCGGCGAGCTGTGGGCTTCGGCGAGCTGTGGGCGTGGCTGAGGGCAACATGAGCTGAGGGCAAGTGCACGGCTAGGCGTGGCGGCTGGCGTCGACGGCGTGGCTCGAGCTGGGGGCAAGGCTGACGATGGTGAGGCGGCTAGGTGAGCTAGGGGACGGCATCATTGGTGTGACGTGGCTGGTGGCGTGACGGCGGCGAGCTCTGTTCGTGGTTGGGTCTCGGGTTTGCGAGATTCAACCCAAATCGAGCTGAAGATTCGCGACAACACCAAGCCACTGGAGAGAAAATCAAGAATGGCGATATGGCACGGCGACGGGAGGGAGCTTTGTGGGCAATGGTGGTGACTGGAGGAAGTCGAGGCGCAGAGGAGAAAAAATGAAGAAGATGATGAACAATACCTGGGGAAGAGTAAAATCAGGGAAATGGAAAAGAAAGAGAGAGGAGACAGCGAGCTGGCGAGAGGAGGGCCATTCGGTGGGCCCCCTTCGCGCGTATGTGCGCCAGAGAGGGAAGAAAAGAGTTGAGGTGGAGTCAACAAAATAGATGAGTTGACTGGGGCTGGGGAGGGGGCAAAGTATGAAAAAGTAAGAGAAAATTTTAACAAGGAAAAACATAATAGGAAAGGAGGTTGCGGTAGTGGAGAGAGACATTGAAAAAGTCAATAAAAGTAGGCTGTTTCAGATATGTTATCAGAGGTCGTGACATTTGAAGATAAATAAATAATATAAAAAATATATTTTTTTAAATGAAAAATATTTTTCTTATTTTTAAAGGTATTTTTTTTTCATTGGTGAAAAATATTTTTCTTGTCTAATTTATTTTCCATGAATCGAACGTTGAAAAATCCGAAAAATATTTTTCTAGAAATTATTTTCCGTAAAACGAACGGAACCTAAGAGTGTGTTTATTTTGAAAAAAAAAATTTACTTAAAAAAACTTTCCATGAAAATCATTTTAATTGAAAATCATTTTTAGGAAAAATATTTTTTCTTTTCGAATTAGAGAATTCATTTTTCTTATTCCACAAATGAATAATTTCATTGACCAAAAATTTAAGTGCCCAAAAATAAAAATAAAAACTAATTCGTAGAATTTTCCACTCAGATAAACACACGTCCTAAGTTACATTCATGATTAAGTTGCTCACCAATTCATTCTTATGATTATTATTATCATATACTTACCTCAATGGCGTCAGCAATGACGGGAGAGGTGCTGCACCAACAGACCGGGCCCGTCCTACATAAAGTCAAACGGATCTGGGTGACATATAAGGGGCCGTCCGATTTCAGATCGGACGGCCCCCATTATTTGTGGGGTTTGAAAAAGTTACTTTTTCTCTGAGACCCAAAGTAAGATCCAGTCACTGGATCCATTTCCTACACCAACTCCGTTGTCCCTGGTTAATTTTGTTCGGGTGGATGACGTCAACAATGACGGTCTCGACGGAGCGAAGAAACATCCCATGGTCAAACCAAGTAGTTGGGTCGTCGTCGTCCTCCTCCTCCTGGAGTTCTGTTTCCATCGAAGACGAAAGCCAAGTAGACGAAAGCCAAGTCAGCTTTTTGGGCTTCAATCGAATAGCGTCGAATATATCAAGAATGCCCACGAATAAATTCGAAAAAAATTAAACAAATGAGCGAATGATGTGCAATATATAATGCTGGATATGTATTAGATAATTGGATATACATAAAATAACATTATGAATTTGCTGCATAAGAATTTTGAACAAGCATGAAATGTCGTTTGATGTTGGCATACACTTTAATTTCTCTATATGTTAGATAGTAAATCTACGTTTCCTTATTTAGTTGTCATTTTCTTATATTTTTGCTGAACAAATATGCGCGATGCTAGGGCAAACACCCAGTAACTTCCTATTGCGACATCAATAGTCAATATTAGTGTTAAAGCTTGACATATATTCTTCGATATTGTTGAGTCATTTCGAGTATATTTACATGATTGTATTGGCTCGAGACAATTATAGCACAAATTCTAAAAGCTTAATTTGTCACCGGAAGAAATTAAATTTCGTCAGAACTTTTGACGATTTACAAGAGTATGAAATTGAAAAGAAGCCGCCAAGTTTGAAGTAATTGAACCCTGTCGCGGACATATGGTTTGCCTATATAAACTGCGTTTCGACGTTCGTCCATGGATACACCATAATCGCCAGAAACAACACCGGAAAACATGAGGGAGACCATAGTCCTCTATCCGTCGCCGTTGAGGGGCCACATAGTCTCCATGCTCGAGCTCGGACGACTCATTCACAAACACCACCCTCGCTTCTCCATCATTGTCATCCTCTCCTCCGCTTCTACTGCCGCAACCGCAGCTGCAGCCACCGCCGCCGCCAACTCCCCTTCCATCACCGTCCTCCACCTGCCATCCGCTGCCACCACAGAGGGCGATCAAACACCCTTCGATTTGGCCCGCCACGACGTCTCCAACCTCCGCCTCGCCCTCGCCGCCATTGCCGCTGCCGCGGACCTCCGAGCCCTTGTCATCGACATCTTCTCGGATGCCGTCTTCCCTGTGGCGGCTGCCCTCGGCATCCCCACCTACTACTTCTTCACCTCAGGTGCCGCTGCCCTCGCCATCTTCCTCCACTTTCCGACGCTCCATGGGAGCACCACCAAGAGCTTCAAGGACCTTGGTGACGAGACCGTGAACATTCCTGGGTTGCCTCCAATCCGGGCCTTGGACATGCCGGACTTCATGCTTGACCGAGGCTGGAGAATCTACGGCTACTTCTTGGATGCCTGCAGGAACATGATCTCGTCGTCCGGGATCATTGTCAACACGTGCGTGTCACTCAAGCCTCGGACCATCAGTGCCATCAAAGAAGGATCGTGCGTGCCGGACGGACCGACGCCGCCCATTTTTGCCGTGGGACCTTTGGTTGAGTCCAAGGTCGACGGCGAGCAGGACGGTGGTGACGAGAGGGAAAGGACGCACGAGTGCTTGAGTTGGCTCGACTCGCAACCGAGCCGAAGCGTCGTGTTCTTGTGTTTCGGCAGCGAGGGAAGGTTCTCTGCCGTACAGCTGAAGGAGATGGCCTCAGGTGAGCTTTAGTAAAAGAAGTATGTCGTTGCAGAAATTACTTGGTGTGCCGCTGCTTAATTCAAATTCGAATGTATTGTTTATGAAAAGCAAACTCAGTGATTGGCTCCCCATTTTTGTCCAGGTTTGGAGAGAAGCGGGGTGAGATTCTTGTGGGTCGTGCGCCCTCCGCCGCAGGAAGCGTCCACAAAATCGAAGTCGGGGTCAAATGACGACGACGCCACGAGCTTGGAGAAGTTCTTGCGGGAGGGATTTTTGGAGAGGACGAGAGAGAGGGGGATGGTAGTGAAGTCATGGGCACCACAGATACAGGTGCTGAATCACGGCTCGGTGGGTGGTTTCGTTACTCACTGCGGCTGGAACTCGATCATCGAAGCGGTGCGCGCTGGGGTGCCGATGCTGGCGTGGCCTCTCTATGCAGAGCAGAAGCTGAACAGGGCGTTTCTCGTGGAGGCCGCACTGGCGCTCCCTCTGAGCATGTCGGACGAGGACGGGTTCGTGAGTGCGGACGAATTAGCCAAGCGGGTCACCGAGTTGATGATGGGCTCGGGAGAAGGAAAAGTGGTCAGAGAGCGGGTCTTGGCCGCGAGAGACGGCGTGCTGCAGGCCTTGAGCGACGGCGGCTCCTCTCGGGTTTCGTTGGCCGAGGTGGCGGCATTATGGCAATGAGGCTGAGACCTAGTCCCCTCATCGCGAATTGATTACGGGACCTCCCTCAACCGTGAAAGTGCTAGGACGACCAAATAAGGCTACTATGTTAGAATTGTTCGCCATTCTAGAAATTAGCAAAAACATGGAGTGGTTGTCTTAGTCTGTCAACTAGATTTGTAACCGAATGGTTTTCTAGAAACCAGTTCTTCCATTTGAAAGTTCTGATGCTCTCACATTCTGAAAGAGATGCTTGTTTTCAAGATATATGTAGACCCACCATCGAGTTCAAAGAAAAAGGGGCATGTTTCAACACGTTCAACAAATGCATATTGATCGATTCATTATAGTGGATTGCTGCGTGTGAAGCAGCAAGCATAGAGAACAAGTGATAGAATAAGGAAGAAAAGATGGAGGAAGTAAGAAAGCAGAACATAGGATGAGGAACAGACCAATCATCAAGCATATTCATAGAAAGCACCTAGAGATCTCAAGCATCTTATAGTCAGAGGCGACACTGACTGTAACGGCCGTGTTCCGACCCTCCTTAAACTTTAGAAAAGGATGGATTAGGCATGGATCACAATTTAAGAAATTCGAGGATTTTTTGGGTATTTATTGGAATTTTCAAGAAATTTTGGAAAAATTTCTATAAATTAATTTTGGCATCTCAAAAATACATTTTGTGGAGATTTGGCCCAAAAATACATGGTTTTGTATTTGTGAAGTTTTTCTTAAACTATGGGGATTTTGCGAAAAAAAAAAATTCTAATTGCACAAAAGAATTTTGGATATTCGGAGGGGCCTTTTTAGTTGTATTTTTGGGTTACCAAATTGAGTTATTTGGTGGATAAATGGTGGAAATTCGTAGGGACTGATTAAGGGATCTAATTGGGCTCCAAAAAGACTTTATCTTGTGAAGATTTGAGAAGAATTCATTCATTGGAGGACCCATGGACTCTTAGGCACTTACTCAAGTGCTTGAGATATTGTTTGTGAACTCTAGAGGCTTCTTGCTTTCCTTCCAGCAGAAGCCACGCCTTCTTATCCTTCTTCTTCTTCTTCTTCTTCTCCTCCTCCTTTTGCTGCTCACGCCTCCCCCTTTGCTGTGCAAGCTTCACCGCGGCTCAGCCTCTCCCGAGCTTCTTTTGGTGTTGCCGTAGGCTTGGGTTTTGATCATTTTCGCACCATCGTCGCCGTGAACCGATTTGTTCTCTAATCCGCCGAGTCTACTTCCTAACCCTTTCTTAGGTTGTGATTAAATATAGGGGATTAGATTGGTGTTGATTTAGCTTGATTAGATTAGTGTTAGGTTAGATTAACACTAGTGAAGATGGTTTAGTTTAGTTTATTGGTTTTCTCTTGAATCTGTTTACTCGACCTTTGCTGTTTGCCAATTTTAGGGAGCGAAATTTGACAAGCTTTTGAGGTCAATTCCTTCTTGATAAATGTTTCATACATCTTCAAATATAACATATATTTTTCCCAAGATTTTATGGATTTAAAATAATAAAAATTCAGCTTTGTTTAAAGGAAAACAGAACCCCTGTTTTTGTTGAATTTTGTGACCTGTTGGTGTTAAATGAATTTTTATCAACTCTTAGGGTCCGAATTTCGAAATGTTTTCTTTACTAAAGTTGTTTATCATGTCTTCTAGTATACCATATTCAAATTTCAGCTCAAACGGACAAGTTTTGGATCTCGAAACAAGTTGGTTCTGAAAGACATGATTTCTGAAAACTGACACAGTTTTTGTAGGAATTTGGACGATTTACTGCTCTCTTTACAGAAGGATTTAGGTCAAGGTGTATCATGGAAAATTTTCATTTAAGTGTCATTTATAACATATTAAAATTTGAGAAATTTCCGAAGTCGTTTGGTCTAGGTTTCATGGATTGAAGCTCGATTGGTTTTGGCCCATCTCGTGAAATCCTGAACCTCTGTTCCTCACCGTCGACGAGCTATCTCTTGCTCCTCCGGCCATCTCAGTTGCTGTGGTTGGTGTCAAAAGACTTGTGTGGGAGTTAGCTTCAAGATCCAACGGATTTTAACGTCCTCCGCCTCGCCACCGATAATATTGTCCGCTTTGAGCCCCACTGGCCTTCACGACTTTGTTTTTCCTCGGGAAAACGCATTGTCGATGGGTCAAGGGAAGCTTATCCCATATAAGCTCTCCCAGGACTCCCTCCCTAAGCGATGTGGGACAAGGATGTCACATACTCCCCCCTTAATGGCACAGCGTCCTCGCTGTGCCTGTGCCCTCAACGACACCAGCGAGCGCCTACTATAGTCACACTTTTTAACGCTCTCCACCTCGCCACCGACAATATTGTCCACTTTGAGCCCCACTGGCCCTCACGGCTTTGTTTTTCCTTGGGAAAACGCGTTGTCGATGGGTCAAGGGCAACTTATCTCATATAAGCTCTCTCAGGATTCCCTTCCTAAGCGATGTGGGACAAGGATGTCACATACTCCCCCCCTTAATGGCACAACGTCCTCGCTATGCCCTCAACGGCACTAGCGAGCTCCCGCTATGGTCACCACATGCGGTTGGGAGTCGGCTCTAATACCACTTTTTAACACCCTCCGCGTAGCCACCGACAATATTGTCAGCTTTGAGCCTCACTGGCCCTCACGGCTTTGTTTTTCCTCGGGAAAATGCGTTGTCGATAGGTCAAGAGCAGCTTATCCCATATAAGCTCTCTCAAGATTCCCTCCCTAAGTGATGTGGGACAGGGATGTCACATTGGTTGGTGTCAAAAGACTCGTGTGGGAGTCAGCTTCAAGACCCAACAAATTTCCAGCTTTGATTTGATCTGAGTAGAATCGAAGCCACCTCGACTTGCCCTCCTCCCTCGACCCAGATCGCGAACTTGGATTTGTTCGTGGGTGATTCGTGTAGTCGGAGCCGTTTCGTCACTCGTCTTCGTCATCCACGACCTTGGCTCGCCTCACGGAGTCAAGAGGAGTCGTCGGAAGCTTCGCCGGAGTTCGCCGGAATCTCGTTGGACCATCGCCGGAAAATCGTTAAAGCTATCATCGGACTTTTGAGGTTGGGCCATCCAACTGTGCAATCGGATCGAAGATTGGCAGCTTGCATTGAGCTTGAGCGCGATCGGAGTTTTAAGAACAGCATCGCCTAAAATTGCTTAAAGCGCGTGAATTTGAGGTGAGTAGACTTCTATGCCTTTATTAGGGATGTTTATTGTCTTAGTAGCAGTTATAGGAGCAAATGTGGGGTTTCATGGAATGATGGACTGGAATCGACTGATTGAGGCCGGGTGTTGAATGTTAGAAATGTGGTATGATGGAGCAGGTGTGGAGTCATTGAGACTCATTTATGATTTGGACGTCAATGAAGTTTATATGGAAGTTGGTTGAAAGACAGTTATTAGAGGTCAAATTGCGAAACGACGATGTGGTGGGAAGACTAGACAGAGTATTAGATCGGTCGTGGATAGTCCTAATTTATTGATTGCGCAATTTATTTAAGTATTGGTTAATTATGCAATTTTGTTTAATTATTGTTTAATTATGCAATTTATTTAATTATTGGGTTATTTGCGTAATTTATTTAATTATTAGTAGTTCAATTAATTATCACAATAAATTCTGATTGATGAGAAGACTGAGTTAGAGCTAAGAGAAGACTAGAGGATTACTAGACTCATACTTAGTTAGAGCGTAAGTAAGAGTGGGATTAGGGGAAAGAGTAGGTTTGACGAGAGAGTGGGAGAAGACAAAATTCTAAGTGATAAAGATTGTATGAGACGTGATTAAGGACCCTAGGGCAATGATAGACCTAGTTTTGGAATAGGGGTTGGCTCACTAAGATATTTATATCTCAACTCGTCGTGATAACCATTTTTAGGTACATGATTGGAGATTGACTTTGGAGGCGAGTTCTGTGGGAGTTGACAGGGCGAAGATTCACGTTACTGCTAGAGACTTGAAGGCTAGCGACTTGCCTAGGACATCGCTATTCTTTGGTCAAAGAGAAGAGGAAAATCAGGAACTGTCACGCGCTCGAGAGCGGGGCATGACAGCTTTTGGTATCAGTGCATAGGTTAAGTTCCCGGTTAGAGCTTGAAGTGATAAGGTTGGATTATGCTCACCGGAAGAGCAAGTTGGAGACTTGCTTTGCTAAGTGTATGTGATCAGAGGATTAATTGAACATAACAGACATGTTCGAATCAGAGCGAGGAACCTTTCTTGGAGTGATAAGCTAGGATCTTAACCAGAGCAAGGTTAAGGCCCAGGATGACAAGGATTATGGAGCGATAACGATGGATTGGATTATTGAGCATGTTTACTTTTATTGACCATGTCTCATATGTCTAGAATGACCTTTTTTGAAACGTGGAAGATTTAAAACTCAGAAGTATATATTAAATCTAGATCTGCACGAGTATTTGAATTCAGAACCATGCATTACATATATATATTGATTTGATTGGCAATATTAGGTGTCAACATTTATTTTAAATATCCCATCAAATTACCAATTTTCATTTGCTTTGGTTTACAATCCCCTACATACACTATCTCTATCACCAATCTAGATTAGTGTGATTTACTAATTTTTATCCGATTAAATTATCACTAAATATTAAATTAGTAACTCAAATATGTGTTTATTATCAACATCTATTTATTTATTACTAAATTGGCAACTTATTAACTCTTTTCAGAATTCGTCAAACTTAATTTGAATGACTTATAAACTTTTATCCCATTAAGAGTGTGTTTATTTTGAAAAAAAAATCTTTACGACAAAAAAAAGATGCTTCTTAGAAAATCATTTTAACTGAAGATATTTTTCATTTTAAAGATTAGAGAATTCATTTTTCTTATTCCACATATGAATAATTTCATTGATTGGAAATAGTTTTCCACCGACTGATCATAGCAAATTAAGTGCGCAAAAATAAAAATAAAAACTAATTCATAGATTTCACTCATATAGACACACCCTAAGTTACATTCGATCAAGTCACTCACCAATTCATTTTTATGATTATCTTTCTGATTATTCACTTACTCCGGTGACGTCAGCAATCACGGGATATGCAGTACGCCGACTCCTTTCCCCGAAATTTATTTCACTCGGGTGGATGGCGTCAGCAATGACAGTCTCGATGGAGCGAAGAAACATCCCATGGTCAAACCAAGTCGTTGGGTCGTCCCGGAGTTCTGTTTCCTTCGATCGAAGTCAGCTTTGGGCTTCAGTCGAATAGCGTCGAATATACTAAGAATGCACCCGAATAAGTAATTGAACCCTGTCAGACTCAGACATATAGTTTGCCAATATAAACTGCGTTTCGACGTTCGTCCATGGATACACCATAATTGCGAGGTACCACGCAGGAAAAACATGAGGGAGACCATAGTCCTCTATCCGTCGCCGTTGAGGGGCCACATAGTCTCCATGCTCGAGCTCGGACGACTCATTCACAAACACCACCCTCGCTTCTCCATCATCGTCATCCTCTCCTCCACTTCAACTGCCGCAACCGCAACCGCAGCCGCAGCCGCCGTCGCCGCCGCCGCCAACTCCCCTTCCATCACCGTCCTCCACCTGCCATCCGCTGCCCCCACAGAGGGCGATCAAACACCCTTCGATTTGGCCCGCCACGACGCCTCCAACCTCCGCCTCGCCCTCGCCGCCATTGCCGCTGCCGCGGACCTCCGAGCCCTTGTCATCGACGTCTTCTCGGATGCTGTCTTCCCTGTGGCGGCTGCCCTCGGCATCCCCACCTACTACTACTTAACCTCAGGAGCCGCTGGCCTCGCCATCCTCCTCCATTTTCCGACACTCCATGGGAGCACCACCAAGAGCTTCAAGGACCTTGGAGACGAGACCCTGAATGTTCCTGGGTTGCCTCCAATCAGGGCCTTGGACGTGCCGACCCCCATGCTTGATCGAGGCCAGAGCATCTATGGCTACATCTTGGATGCCTGCAGGAACGTGATCTCGTCGTCTGGGATCATTGTTAACACGTGCCTGTCACTTGAGCCTCCGATCATCAGTGCCATCAAAGAAGGATCGTGCGTGCCGGACGGACCGACTCCGCCTATTTTTTCCGTGGGACCTTTGGTTGAGTCAAAGGTCGACGGCGAGCAGGACGGTGGGGACTAGAGGGAAAGGAAGCAGGAGCGCTTGAGTTGGCTCGACTCGCAACCGACCCGAAGCGTGGTGTTCTTGTGTTTCGGCAGCGAGGGAAGTTTCTCTGCCGTACAGCTGAAGGAGATGGCCTCAGGTGAGCTTTAGAAAAAGAAGTATGTCGTTGAAAAATTTACATGGCGTGCCGCTGCTTCATTCAAATTCGAACGTCTTGTTCATGAAAAGCAAAATCAGTAAATGGCTCCACACTTTTGTCCAGGTTTGGAGAGAAGCGGGGTGAGATTCTTGTGGGTCGTGCGCCCTCCGCCACAGGACGCGTCCACAAAATCGAAGTCGGGGTCAAATGACGACGTTAGAGAAGTCCTTGCCCGAGGGATTTTTGAAGAGGACGAGAGAGAGGGGGATGGTGGTGAAGTCATGGGCACCGCAGATACAGGTGCTGAATCACGGCTCGGTGGGTGGTTTCGTTACTCACTGCGGATGGAACTCGATCATCGAAGCGGTGCACGCTGGGGTGCCGATGCTGGCGTGGCCTCTCTATGCAGAGCAGAAGCTGAACAGGGCGTTTCTCGTGGAGGAGGCCGCACTGGCGCTCCCTCTGAGCATGTCGGGCGAGGACGGGCTCGTGAGTGCGGACGAATTAGCCAAGCGGGTCACCGAGTTGATGATGGGCTCGGGAGAAGGAAAAGTGGTCAGAGAGCGGGTCTTGGCCGCGAGAGACGGCGTGCTGCAGGCCTTGAGCGACAGCGGCTCCTCTCGGGTTTCGTTAGCCGAGGTGGCGGCATTATGGCAACGAGGCTGAGACCTAGTCCCCTCATCGTGAAGTTATCAGGGGACCTCCCTCAACCGTGAAAGTGCTATCAACGACCAAATAAAGCTACTATATCAGAATTGTTCGCCATTCTAGAAATTAGCAAAAACATGGAGTGGTTGTCTTAGTTTGTCAACTAGATTTGTAACCGAATGGTTTTCGAGAAACCAGTTCTTCCATTTGGAAGTTCTGATGCTCTCACATTTTTAAAGAAACGCTTGTTTTCAAGATATACGTAGACCCACCATCGAGTTCAAAGAAAAAGGGGCATGTCTGAACACGTTCAACAAATGCATATCGATCGATTCATTATAGTGGCTTGTTGCGTCTGAAACAGCAAGCATAGAGAACAATTGATAGAATAAGGAAGAAAAGATGGAAGAAGTAAGAAAGCAGAACATAGGATGAGGAAGAGACCAATCATCAAGAATATTCATAGCAAGCGCCTAGTGATCTCAAGCATCTTATAGACACTGTCCCTCGTTGACTGAAAAATTCTTAGAGACGGTACGTAGTTCTTTCACCTATGCCGGGTGCACCGGCCCATACACAAGCCAACGCTATCCGGAAGCCTCATCAGTTACACGGAAATTGTTCAAGGTGAGGTTGGTGGGTTCCCCCGCACAAGCAAGCTTACCTCGGTAGAAGTGCCCTTATCACAGCAACGCAAAGATCTCTCTCAAAGATGCACAAGTGTCCGCTGTTGGGCACCTCGTGGTAGCAAATCCATGGTAGTTTCTCTGCAATGTACCGGTTAATCGCATAAGGAATTATGCGGTCTTCCAAACCTTGCCAAATGTGAAATGAACCCTGATTGTCAGGAAAAGGATTTTCCAGTTCCAGGGGATCAAATTCCCAGCTTGCATAACCTGCTATTAAATCCCGGTGTAGAGATTCGTGGACACCTTGCTGCCGTATCTTTTCCTGAATTCGAAAACGTTGCAGTTACACAAAAATGTTTCTACATTTTTCATGCCCTGACTTTGATGACCCAAGAACGACAGCTCTTTCCTAACCAAGTCGCAGACGGGAAATGGCTGATGGGTTGTTTTCAAACACTATTTATCAAACAAATTTTAGTGAAACCAGGAGATGGTCAACACATGTTTGCAGGGAAATCGTCTCTGTTGCAAGTTGCAACAGAGGACGGTAGCATGTGTGTCAATATGTTCTGAAAAAAATGGTTTTTCAACAACATGTTCTGCCAACAGATATCTCCAGCCTTTACTGCATCTGAGCATGAAATAGCTTTGCATTGCCCAGGCTTTTAAAGTGAAACATCTCTTGGCAAGGAAATACTTGGGTCCGCATCGACATAACGAAAATCATACTGTTCTTATAAATGCATAACAGAATGCAAGTTACCTGACAAAGGTTAATTTTGTCCCCACACCTCTTGATAATTTCCAAATCTCCGGGGCTGAAAATCTTCATGTTACCAGCCATTATGCTTAGCGAGGTAAACCATTTTTGGGTCATCCACCAGTTAAGTAACCAAGGGGCATGATGAGCAACTCGAAATGTCCATTGATCGGGCACTGGCAATTTTCTAAAGGATTCCCTCAATAGCCTGGAAGGAAATGAAGGCCACCAGTAGTGCACAAAAGGGACGACTAGGGAAGCTCCTGATAACCTACAAGTGAGGACGGGTCGATAAACATGAAAAGTCCAAAACATCTACTTAAGCGGGCAATGAAAATTGAAAAGCTAAAATGCCTGTGGGGTATATATCTGAGGCAACCCCAAGCCGGGTAGGCGCCCATGGAGATCCCAATCACGTAAAATCTGGACCCAATCTGTAACTGGTCAGCTAATTCTTGAATATCTGATGCCTCGCTTTTCACGGAGCGAGATGGTTTTGGATCACTATCCCCATAACCTGCTCTGTCGTAGAAGAGAAAGTATATTTTTAGCTCCTCAATGAGTTCCTGTGACAAAAAAAACACGATGATGAATCCACCATCTTCCACAAGACTTTAACCACATTCGATTAAGACACCATGCTGGCAATCAATAACCATAATAAAAGGATTACAAGTATCAGATTGGGAAATCATGGCATCACTGCAGAGGGCGAAATGAAAATGCACGATGCAAAGATGGATCATACTTTTTGTTCAGTGCAAAATGCCACCAACAATTTTGGTTTCTTCACCAAAACTACACCAATTCAACGTTCTCGTGTCCAAAAGCTGTTTTCTGATGGTGCAGTAACATTGCCACCTTTAACTTCGCCGGCATGACTAAATTTCTTTTATTCACCCATGAATTTTCTCCCATAAAGTACTTATCAGGAAGTAAACACACGTAACACTAAATGCAGTGATTTGATGCGACGCTCGCCATGTGAGAGATAGGTCACAACTATTGGTCAGTTGACGATCTACATCAGTAAAGAGAAGCAGAGACGTTCATTACTTGAGGAATTGGCAAATTGAGATCCTTGGAGCTGTCAAACCCATGGATTACAATAACTTTGTACTTAGCCTCATCCTTCGGAATGCCGATCTCCCTGTAAGCTAAATACCTCCCATCACTGAGTTTGACTCTGGGGGACATGACCGGAGGACCATTTCTCGAGCCACATATCTTTGGAGGCGGAGGCTTCAATGCCTGATATGCCCATCCGAGAATACCGGCAACCACTGCCACGACAATAGGTCCCAACATCGCTGGAAAAGAAAAGAGTGGCCATTGAGTAATCTTTCCAGCTTAGAAAGAGACAATGCTAACATGCTCTAGAAGCCACAGATAGATATGCACATATCAACAACCGAGAGTATTACAAAAACCAGCATTCCTCACATCAGGACCAAGCGGACGTTTCAATCTTAGTTCGATTGATAGTTCTTCTGATAGTTATATAGTCGCTTCTTTCCCCTTCCTATTCCAATTGTTTAATGATTTAGTGACGGCAAGTCAGGCATTCGTTCAAGCTCTGTCCCTGATCAACCCCATAGCCTGGGATAGCTTGACCAAAATTAATGCATGATTTGTACTTAAATTGCCAAACACAAGAAGCAAAGCAGAAAAGGCTATGGTGAAACGACTTGGACGGGCGGAGTGCAACTCACAGAATGCCTCTGAAAATTTCATCCAGCGATCGCGACCAATTATAAATGAAAAGGCCGCATAACATAGCTTGCCATACACAGTAAAGATGGTCGGACATCTTTATGCGAAAACCCGCATATTATCTAATTCAGCAACATCTAATCACATGGAAGCATCCTTTATGCATTTACGTCGATCCGATTCGCTTAATCAACAAGTAACTTGCCATGAATTGGACTCAAACTCAAACGTTGCATTCGTTAAAATTCCAGAAGCAGCCATCATTTTCAGAGCTTGCCCTGCGAAGCAAATACTCAAAAAACCTTTTTTTCCCATAATCTTCTGTATCTGCAACAAAATAAGTATTCCCTGGACTCTGGTATCCAAACTGAGAATGACCCCTCACCAAAAAAAAAGAAAAAGAAAAAAAGTAGCAGCTCGATCACATGCCCTGAACTCAAAAGCGTTTCGTTCATCATCACAGCGAAAATGCGAACTTTCTCGATCACACCATCACCGACTCGACCACAGACATCTCCGAAAACCACAAAGTAAAGCGAGGGATGCAACAAGTTCATGGAACAGAGAGACACTGACCTCGAGCTGAAACGAGTTCTTTCTGGATTGAAGCTCCACGCCGTCAAATCAAAGCAAAACCCGAAGCTATCAGGATCTCTCGCCAATGGATTTCACGGTGGAGCTGGCCACTGCACTAGAGAAGCGAAACTGAGAGAGATGCCACTGTAGAACGGGAGCCACAGGACGGTCTGGAAAGAGACAAACGATTTTTCGCGTCTCCAACACACAATGTCTGCCCAGTGCTCGAGACGAAAACCACGCGAAGACAAACAAGGGAAAAAAAAAAAAACACATGGCGGCTTGCGTAGTGGAGAACCTCTCTTGCCATGAATGGTAGGTGAGCGTCACCTTCATCGCCCGATCGATCGCAATTCGCAAGTACATGTTGACAGTCCCGTCCCCACATTGAAGATTCCGAATTCTTCCCTTTTTTACTTGGAATATCTTGAAAAACTACGGCGAGGTTAAGTACGATTGGCCGGCTTGTCTTCCTTGTTCCGCCGCGTCAACCACGCGACAGGGGCCCTTTGAAACCACTCTTCATGAAAAAAATAAGTTCGATATCACAAAAAAAAATCATAAATTATATTCTGTGACATATCTATTCTAAACTTTTTTTGTAACACCAAAAATCTCAAACTATATGCTATGACACATTTATTCTATTTTTTTTAGTGACACAAAAACCCCCAAACTATATTATCCGTGACACATCTACCCTATAAATTTTTCTTTTTCTTTTTTCTATTTTTTTAGCTCTCTTTTTTTTTTTAAATACTTAGCCCAACCGGAGCTCGCCGGCCACCCCTCACCCAGTGAGTCGGCAGCCGGTGAGTCGACCAAGTATTGTTTTTAGAGAAAAAAAGAGAAGAGAAAAAGAAAAATATTTATGAGATAGACGTGTCACGGATGATATAGTTCACAAAAAAAATTTAGAATAAATGTGTCACATGGAGTATAATTTGGGGTTTTCATGGTATTAACCCGTGAAATTTTTTAAAAAAAATCATCGATATATTACATTCATACTGATTCAATCCTAAAATTTTTTATTGTAAGATATAAATTTTAAATCTTTTAACGATTTATCAACTTAGTCAACCAAGGATACTGAAATTGATGTGAACAAATTTTACATCTTTTTTATTTTCTTTATTTTCTTTTCCTTTCTTTATTTGTTTTTAGTATAACAATTGTGAGCCGAGAAGGGCTGAGAACCCTTGCTTGGTTTGGGTGAGGGCGTCACGACTCTCATTGGCCATGAGAGAGGGGTGGCCGCCTTTGTCTATGGCAGGCAACTCAGTTTGGGAAAAGAGAAAAGTAATAAAACTTTGAAAATTAAAAATTAAAAAAAAAACTATGTAGAATGGTTAACATTTATGTCAACGATTTTATTATTGAAAAATCGTTGACAAAATTCTGATTAAATTGACATAAATATAATATGTTTATGGCTTTTTTTTTATACTTTTTCCCTTAACCGATCATCAATCTGTTCATCACGCTTCCCCGAATTGCAATCTGAATCCGATGAGGCTGAAATGGTCAAATCAAGCGACTAGAATTAGGATAAAGCCAGACGAGAACCAACGTTCATAGTCGGGCCCATCTCCAACTGTCACGCCCAGGCCCGAAGCCTTCGTCATTGACTCGTTCAGGCCCATCAGGCCGGTTCTGATATGCTCTACAGAGCCCAAGAAACCCATTTGCAGAACTGAAGCGGTCCAGCCCACAACATCTCAACCGATCCTTACCCTTGTCCATCCGCACACTCTGTCATTGACTCATTGATCAAGCCACGAAATGGATTTGTTTCAAGCTTTCAAAACACGATTGTGAATTGGAAGATCAGACATTCTCGTCGTCGTCGCTGTTATGGCACGTTGTGAGCGCAACTTGACCGAACAACCGCCATTTCGCCCTTTCAAATGGGTAGCGTGATCAATAATGGGCGATCCCCTATCTTGATTTTCCGCGAAACACATGTCTTCGAAATATATTGAAGATCTTGCGATTTCCCCTTCTTTTATCAGGAAAGACGGATCTCGGAGAGGTACTCAGAATTAACTCAAGGGGAAGCAAATGAGCGCGGTACACAAGCGACTGTGTGGCACTTAACTCCATGGCAGACTCCTTTACTTCTTCCCGTCAAGTCTACGAGCCAGTCATACCGATTCACTGAGTTTAAGTCCAGTTGATTATACATATAAAAACTCTTGTCTAGCTTTCGAGATGAATGATGTGACGTGCACGAAATAAAAAGGAATCCGTCGTCACCCTAGATTGACTTAGTGCTTAAGTACAGATCGATGCGCATTGCTCTCGTTATCAAATCAAATGCAAATAATTTCATGCTTTGGCCATCCAATCTTGTTTTGTTGCCCCGTTCAATAGCATAACCAGGACATCTCATCGGCCCGAGATTTATCTTCTAAAGTAGGTTGAATTCGTCTAAAATGGAAGTAGGAAAGGAGAAAGCATCCCATTTTATACGGGCATGTGATATCAGATGGGGCTAGAACGACTGAAGGAATGACTGGACACAAGGAAAAGGAGTCGCAGAATCTGGGGAAGCAATAAGTAATGTTATCAAGGGGAATAATGTTGAAAAAGAGTGACCCAGTTCTTGTTCCAAATATGGCAATCCACTCTCCCCCAGTCACCAATTTAGGCATGCCTAAGAAGAATCTGCTTTACTGCAAAATGTGCCTAACACCACAAACTCTGCCTTCTGATCGTGGCTTTTTTTTAAACGGTGGAGTTTCCTGAACTTGGTTTGATGTCCAAACATGTCCTCCTTCATCCTCTGACACGAAGACTAATCTAATGGCATGTTGTGGACAGATGTCCCGATGGCAACGATCACAGGAGAACATCTCCTTTTTTTGCCTGATATACAAAAGGGCCTCGAGGCTCTCCCAGCTAGAGAATGTCTATGCGGGATCTGCCGAAATACTTTCTGTCTTCCTTTCTTTTATTCTTGTGAAAAGGAGCGGAGTTGAGGATGAATTTGGAGGACGAATTTTGGTGGACGCCCCCATGCTTTAGAAAGCTTAAACCTTTTCCACGTTTCCTTCCACAGTTAAAGTACACTTCGATCTGTAAAATAATATGTTTTCGATCCATGTGAGCTGAGAAAAGGGAGCTGCATGTTAACACTGCTAGTACATGTGTGATTCTCTTTCTGCTCAAAACAGTGATTTGCATCGATATGATTCTTTAGCCAAAGCCCGCCATATCTGATCAACGATTGCTGCGAAGCGTGACCACGATAAGAAGATCGCTGAAGTTTTAGCCAAAGATCATGTCCTCGTGATGGGCAGTACAGATACAATATTCCAGTGCAAACCTAACTAATTGTCCAACTATCTGAGTACATCTCTAATAACTAACGAAATTTTACTGCATCAGTAAAAGATTCTTCCACAAATCAAGTGAATTACTAATATCAAAAGCACTCTGTACAATTTGGATAGACAACACGATACAATATTAAAGTACAAACCTAACTAATTGTCCAACTATCTAAGTACTTCTATAATAACTAACGAAATTTTACTGCATCATTGATAGATTCTTGCACAAATCAAGTGAATTACCAATATCAAAAGCGTAAAATGTACAATTTGGTATTAATTCAACCTATGTAAGTTAGGTTAAGCAACCAATCCTTATTCGTCGTAAATGGAGCTGTTTGTGTCGTTTTCTGCCCTTTTTTACCCTGTTTCTGAAACTGTACTTTGCCTTTTCCTCTTTTGTTTGTTATGCTTCCTTTGCTTTTTTTTCCCCTTTCTGGACTTTCTGGACTTATGTGCTATGCACATGCTATAGAGAGAGAGAGAGAGAGAGAGAGAGAGAGAGAGAGAGAGAGATCGCCAGTTTGATTCTTCATCTCAACACTATAAAAAGGGGTACTTCCCCATCAGTGCCCAATGAGAAGCCCGCAAAGGACACCACATAATCAGCTATTTAGCCAATCCTTAACATCTCGCCTCTCTCTCTTCTTTATTTGGTTGTGTCCGATATTAATTTCTCATGGCAAGAATGTCTGATCCACTCGTGGTTGGTCGGGTGATTGGGGATGTGATTGACTGTTTTGCAACGAGTGTCAAAGTGACAGTCACTTACACCTCCAACACGCATGTGTTCAATGGTCATGAGCTCTTCCCTTCCTCTGTTACCACTAAGCCTAGGGTTGAAGTTCATGGCGGTGACATGAGGTCCTTCTTCACACTGGTAATAATTAACTATTACTCCTCTCAGGATTGGTTTTCCTACATTTCGGGCTTGAAAGTTGATTAACTATAACGTGTTAGTTCTGATGCATGTGTGCAGGTAATGACGGACCCAGATGCTCCTGGTCCTAGTGATCCATATTTAAGGGAGCACTTGCACTGGTAAACCCTAATAACTACCCTTCTCCATGCTCAGATCAAGATGAAATCTTCCTATTTCTTATACAAAGATCATCACTACACAATACAATATGTGGAGGAGTTTCGCTGAATAGATTTGATTTCCTATGTCAAAGTGCAAATGGGACATGTTTCGGCATGATCACCTAGATTTTGACTCGGGCCTTAGTTGGTCTTTCATGTTAATCAACAGGGTACTCCCATGACCTAGTTTACATTCTAACTAGGCTTCCATTATTATTATTTTTTGGGTTCATGATACATGTGTAAAAAACCCATTGTTCTTATTAGTCTTGAGTGTGAGTCCCATCTGTTTTTAGGCTATTAATTGGTGGTGGAATCTACAATAAGATATATGGTTGATATCGCATAATAAAGCATATAAAAGTCCACATCTAATGGTGCGAGCCAGTCTGGTCCTCCAACGCTAAACCGCGGTCACCCAAGGATCATTTGCTCATGAGAAGCAAACTTTAACTAGACATGAAAGTAGATCAGTCCCAAGCTTAAAGCACTTACACGTTGGCTGACTCAACAGTAACAGGAGAATACAGAGAAACGAAAGCCCTATATATCATTAAAGAAAATCGGCATTGCACTTATTGTTCAACTATGAATTATTGATCCGATCATATTACTTGCAGGATGGTTACAGACATCCCGGGCACAACAGATGCCACATTTGGTAAGTCTCTCTAGTCTCTTAGAGAGGGTATTACCTATACATCTAATGCATGCGAGTCCATCTCCCCTGCACTTTTGGATCAGGTGAGCCCGACATGGATCTGGCCGATTCGTGAAAATTGGGTTCATATGATTCAGGTGCAGTTAGGATTTTGCCCATCTTCTAGCCTTTGCCAACACAAGCATCCACTCACGATACGTGCATGCATAAGCATAAAAGCACACTCATTGGACAAATGGTCAATGTTTCTTTTGAAACATATCGAGTTCATAATTTTCATTCGAACTAATTGATATGGATGTACGTGAGATGTCAAAAGTTCTAGCCAAGCACGCTTAACCAGCTACCTAGTCAGTATTTCCGGGTCAACAATATCGATATAACAAAGGAATCTGCATAAGCCGCTTCATAGGAAATGGACATGTATGGTAAATGATATTTGTTGGGTTACTGCACGCATTGTCAACCTCTGAACTGACCAACCGCCACGAAAGCTGCTTTTTCCACTTACCTTCAGCGGAATAAAGACCCCAATCAATCCCTAACCTTCTTTAACTTTGTTTTGGCGTAATGTGCATCGTCACTTATTGGACAACACAGGAAAGGAGGTGGTGGAGTACGAGATGCCGAGGCCCAACATAGGAATCCACAGGTTCGTCTTCATACTGTTCAAGCAGAAGAGGCGGGACATGGTGAGAGGCCCCTCATCGAGAGATCGCTTCTGCACCCGGAAATTCGCAGAAGACAACGAGCTTGGCCTCCCTGTCGCCGCTGTCTACTTCAACGCTCAGAGAGAAACAGCCGCCAGAAGGCGTTGAAAGACAACAATTACGACATTAATGGCAATGGAAACTGTGCGTGCAAGATGGACGGATGTTCATGGTGATCCAATTCCCGTGCATGGAGCCCTAGATTATTATGATGTGATCTATAGCTTAAGAGAAAGCCTTCTGTAACGCATAACGTGTTGTCGAGAGAGTGTGCTGGTGGTCAGAATAATGATATTAACGTCAAGGTGAGTGTGGACTCCGAAATGGACTTTGATGTAACGCTACAGTGTGTGTTCTTGTATTTTACGTCTTGCAATAATAACAAGTTAGGATGAAAAATGTTTGCCCGAAAAGATGACCCAAAGAAGCAATCACTTGCTTTAATAGATGAATCAGCATCGTTTCAGTAGTTGTATATTTGAAGCTCGAAATGCAGGGCGAGGGCCGACACTGGCGCCATCTCTTGTCAATCTCGCGTATGTCCAGTCCCGTGAATCTGGCATATGCAATCGGCTTGAACGGATGTAAACAATGTTCAAAGAATTCTCGACCTTTTTCGAAGAGAACGATCGTAATAGACAGATGCAAACTGGGCGTTTGCTTCTTCTTTCTCTTTTTGCCTAAACCTGGACATTTGGATCGCGAGGACATATCAAAGGATGTAACCTAACATCCTACTAGTTTTGATCACCGACGTGAATCCGACCTAATTTGATGCCTAATTAGTAGATGATGATAGCTAACTTGTAGTGTGGAAGTGAAGAAGAAAATTTTTGCTCGATCTGATTATTCTATATATGGTAATGTTGAGTACTATATCATTATCCCACAAATTATCGCCAAACCAATAAGATCTAACAATTACAAAATTGTTATCGGCCATTTTGTTACCCAAGAATTTGGTATTATAGCTTTGCATAGTCGTTTCTTTTTTTTTTCTTTTTTTCTTTTTCAGAGTTATAGAACTGTCTATAAATCCTTATTTATATAAAGATGTTTCCAAGTGAGGTTTCGATAGTTTTCACCAACAGCATACAGACATTTTACTGCACATAATCTTCTTTTATAGCATAATTCATTATAACCTATTTATAAGATATAGCATAAGTATAATGACGATAACATCATATACTTTATACTTTCACTTGAAAAATATAATGAAGCAAGTCACTATATCAACAATCTAATCCATCGTTCAGTTGACAATCTTTTGTCAGACTGATTTTTCTTACCTTTAGTTTGATATAATGAACTAATCTGATAATAATAAAAAAACCAACTACATATAAATGGAACTAATTTCTACAGAAATATGAGCCTTCTCATCATGTTTAGAGGAAAAAAAAAGATTTCGTTGTCCATAGTAATATAGTTGGCTATGCTAGGAGAAATAAAATATTAACACAGGGCTCAATGCATTCATATAAGGACAATGGTAACAAATTCCTAAGACATAATTACACGGATCGTAAAATACAAAAAATATATATGTTTCCTCCTATTATTTCACACATTTCAAGTATGAAAATTATTTTAAAGCAAAGGAAAAAAATTGGTATATGGGTGTTCGAGTAAAATATGGTTTGGGGTATTATGTATCTCTTTACATGGTACATGGCACCCTACATAGGGTACAAGACATTGGACGACCGTGGACCTCGTTAGTCATCTTATACTCTTTTGTTTAAAAGTTTAAAAATTCGAAATCTATCTTGCGCCTTCAAATACTTTTCTAGAAACCTACCCGATCATATTGGTTTTACAAGTGTCATGGATTCTCTTACACACCTCAATTCTCTTACACACCCCAGTGCATACCCGATCATATTGGTTTTACAAGTGTCATGGATTCTCTTACACACCTCAATTCTCTGACACACCCCAGTGCATACCATCATTTGTGGAAGGCAGGGCCATAGATTAGAGGAGTATACAAGTTGGCACGTCGCCTGACAATTTTTCTCTGTCGGAAGAACCCTTTTGTTTTTCTCCCGCTTTCTTCTCTTTTGTTTTCTACTGGTTTCTTCTTAGCTATTTGCAGTTCAAATTGACGACTTTATGTCCCCAGAATACGATTCTTCCATGAATGTATCACATGCGCATACACCGTCCCCAGTTTAAGGGATCAATTGGAGCGGCCGACCCCGACATAAGGCCACCGAATTTGGGATCCGAACGTGAGTGTCCCTCCTACTTAAGCGCGGGGAAGATGATTTGGGCCAAGAAGATCTGCAGAATTCGTGCATGACAACCTGTGAGAAGTAGGCACACATGAAGAACTATTGAGTGCAATTTTGTTGTCATTTAGCTGTTGCGGTTCTGCACCTGCAGTTGAATGCGTCATTGCTTTTGTGCAGTCCCACCCTTTTTCCCTGTTGACTTGATTTCTTGTTGGGAGTAGCATGTTTTTGGTATGGGGTTATGCACCGTTTGGCAAAGATGCTTTGGTTGCTTCAGTCAAGAGATGATGATAGGCTGAAAATCCATGATGATGGATGAATTCTGGGGGGCTGGCTTATTCTTTCTTGACCCAGTGATCAAGCCAGGACCATCAATGTTATTCTCGTGGATGAACAGGCGCTGCTACTGTGGTTTTTGTATGTTATTCTCAGGTACGTGCGTGTCGTAAAAGAGAGAAGCGGATCAGGTTGCCCCTGAGATAGGGACAGAGAGAGGGCGGTGGAGGATGCTGAAAGATGTGAAAGAAAAATTAAAGAAATTAGATAATGGGACCTTACGTAAATGCAGCACAATGGGAATATAACTAACAATTCTTTTCAGGAAACTGATATCTAAGTGATCAATATTCTTTGCGATAATGATATAAAAGGTCCCTGAATTTTGACCCAATATACTATCTAGTTCTTGTATATATTATCAATTTATTTAATGTGATTTTTAAATTTTAATTTAATGTGTAACATAATCCCTGAACTTACAATTAGTTTAATGTGGCTCATGAAATTTTGGTAAATATTCAAAGTAGTCCTTAAACTTTATACAAATACTTAATATTGTCTTTCTATTAATTTAAGGTTGGAGATCACATTGAACATTATCATATAATCCAAGCATTAGTTTGAATATGTACAAAAAAATTCAGAGATCACATTGAATAAATTGAAAGTCGATGGATCACATTGTATATTTAACCAATATGTATTTGTGTCACTTATTAATAGAAAATAATGAATTAAAAGAGTTAAAACATCCAACAGAATTGAAAATGTAGAAGAGTTAAAACTGTACATAAATATTCTAAAACAGAAGAAGTCAGAAAAAGCGTGTTCTACTATGATTGCACTTGTCTGATGATGTCTGACAATGCCCAAAAGTCTGGGAATGGATTCCTTGCCCAGGGTATGGCTTGGGCAGGGATGATCGGGTTTTGTTCCCCATCGTCTGATCTGAGATCGGACGGTGGGGAACAAAAAGTGCTTTTACAAAAAATTAAAAATAATCAAAATCAAAATCACAATCCAGCCCCTTCATTAACGGCAGGACCTGGTCACCTGCCCATCTCAGCTGGTGATCCGGGTCCAGAAGTCTATGCGTCAAATCATAAGAAAATTATTTTTCAATTATAGTAAATTATGAAACATGTCTTCTTTAGATCAAATCATGAATTGTATTTTCTCTTCATTGATTTAAAATAAAATGGACGAAATTGGTCTGAAGATTGGACGGCCTTTATTAAAACAAAAAAAAATTGAGAAAAGATTTTTTTTTTGAAATTTTTTTCCAGTTATTCAATCCAGATCGGACGGCTAAGATGAGACATATGTTAGAGAATAGTTGGTAAAAAAAACTCTTCCTTTTTTATTATATGTAAACCCTTTGTAGGTCAATTACCAATTTAAAATTACCCATAATATAATTCTTCTTCTATTTTCTCTCGACATAACTATTCCCAATTCTCTCAATCTCTTAATTTTTTCTCCATCTAAAATAATTTTTGCAATGACGTTACCGCAAAATGATAAAACTCTTTAACTCAATATCACCCTCAACTACTTCACTAACTTAGCGTCAATAATGATGAGGTATAATTATAAATTCAGGGTGGACCTTGAAATTCGAAAGTTTACTTATATAATTTTTTTTTTGAGAAGCGAAAAATTTATCTTCTCAAATACAACTTCTTAACAGAAATTAATGACAAACAAATTATTTTTAAATAAGAAATAAACCATTTTGTCAAATATTTTTAACTCATAGTGAAAATGCTTTATTTTTGCGAGAAAAGCGGGCCAACTAATACATAATGAAATTATATGCCAGAACAAGCTTGAAGCCTCTGATGAAGAGACGAGTGTGTAAATCTGCAACTTGCATTTTCATGTCCTTAAGGAAAAATAGAAGGAGCTTGATGATTTGGTCTGCACCAGAAGCTTATTGCTTTAGGACGTATTAGTTTCCAAAGTGAAATCCGTCGAACTGTCTCGCCGGCCGAAATTTCAGGGCAGACTTACAGATTCTCTAGATCATGATGTGATAGAAATCTCAAGGGCTTCCGGGAAAACGAGAAAAAGAGAGCAATGTCAAGGGCTTGAGGAAACTTATTCTTCAAAAACTCGCCAGTTTAAGAGCCTCCTTGGTAAAGTCCTGTCTGGACCATTCCATTGGTGGCACTAGCGAGATGCAACATGACCTCTTCTTAAGCATCAAATGTAGGTGAATATATAGGAACACTTTCCTGTTTAATGAAGCTACGACGGTATCTGCGGAATCTTTGGATGCTTTTATCTCAACTGGGTATTTAACTGCGTCAGATTTAGAGATCAGAAGGAACTTCAACGTATCCCAAGGTGCGCAACCTTATAGCTCGACTTTTTAGCAGCTTATTGGGTTAGCAAAACATATAAAATCGTAAATTGTCATCCTGAAAAGCATGTTCAGCATTACAAAGGAGAAATTCTTTCCATCCGAAGCCGTTAGGATGGAAAGTTCTCCGGTAGCATAAGCACCATATTCTTAAAGGATGCAGAAGATGCCGATACCCAACAAATGCTAAGAAGACAAACTTCATGCTGTCTTGACTTTCTCGTAAGCTCGATCTCTTTGAAGCCAAAAGTTAACTACTAATGAGTCGATGATGATCTACAACCATAAAAAGCAGTCGGGCAGGTAGATTGCCAATGAAAACATAATCACCAATAAAGCTTGTGAAAAGAAAAGAGGAGACGGGATACCTGGGTTATGTGTGCTGCTACACAAGGAAGCACTAGCAATCCGGGCTCGCCAAGTGCACCATTCAGTTGCTCTACCACCGCTACTACAATCAGCAGTGCTTTCTGTAAAATTAGGAAGGCTCATAAGCTCAATTCCCTAAGTTTGCACCTTCTGACCTTGAAGAAGCAATCATACAACTGAAAAAATCCGCTATTAACAGATAAAATCAAAAAAGAACTGATAGGAAAGGGTGACATTGCTGAGTAATGGATGTTGTAAATGGGCAAAAGTTAAAAAAAGAACTGATAGGTAAGGGTGATATTGCTGAGTAATGGATGTTGTAAATGGGCGAAAGTACTCATTACTCTTTTTCCTTTTTCTGGATATTCACCAAATTCTGAATGTATGAACGTGGATGTGCCTATATTTTGATTTAGCATGGTTATGCCTCACATTGAACAAAGATAACTGCCATGATAATTCATTAATCACCTTTGACTACAAAACGATAAGAATCCATTCACGATTTGTGTACACTATGAATTCATCCATTGGAACACACCTGACTACAAACTATCATAAGGGCACGAGCATTCTTTTTGTTCACTAGAGAAGACATCCTCGAACCAGAGGCAGCTGAGAAAATTTTCAAGGCGATGGCATTGAAACCTAGAAAGAGAAGGTGCATCGCTCTGCAAGATATTGGATACATCAGTTGGAACAAGATTGAAAATTAAGGAAACCCCAAATAGTGAAATTTCAGTGGAACCATGAACTCACATTCCTAGCCCAATAGCTTTGAAGAAAACTAGCGGCTTCACCATTAACAGCAATTCTCTTGATTTACTCACTTGCATCCATGGCGTCTGAAGCACGAAAGGAGCAATTTAATTTAAGTAACATGGAAGAAGAATCCGACGAGAGTATCTCGAGCACCATTAACAGGCAAAAGCTCGAGCACCATGTCATGTAATTATTCAGATCAAGATTTGATTCCTTGCCCGTAGCTACGTGTGAGAAGGCATTAGAATGCAACCAGTTAGATAACATTCTCTTCAAAAGTGATAGAAGCATACATATCAGCCTAATTACATCAAACCAAATAAATCAGTAAGCAGGAGGCATTTGTCTTGTTTTCAGTCTACTTAGCATCTTTGGCATCTTAAGGGAGTTAGGAATAGAGACAGGGAAACATTATATAGTTGGTGGGATCAGTTTTTCGGAAATTCTTGGAATAGCACTCGAAAGATTTCAAAACTTACGAGGCTTAGAAGGATTGTAGAGGTCATTGTTAAAACCCTTTTATTCTGATCAGCATAGGTTGCCAGACCTGCAAACTAGAGATAAGCTGTCTTAGTGAAAATAGACAACAGAAATATATGATCCCGGGACGCAGAAAGTGAAAGTACAAATGGCCAGTCATATAATCATTTCTGATGAAAAATGAAGAGGTCTATCTTTCGCAAAATCTGATGCATCACATAGTCTCTGGAGTGGACCAAGAAGCAACACAGGTTGGTAAAGTTCAAGAATGGATGTCGCAGCAATTTCAGTTTATGTCCAGTGCTATTGAAGCACAGCCTAGAGATATTCAGCTAAAGTATGGGTTATCTCTATCCATCTACATCATTGCATTGATGAGTGGAAATTTGACTTTGGTTAAGCTCAGACATGTGGTTAAACCTGATAAAAAAGGGTAAGGAACAGTCAAGAAACTTACCTCGGAATGAGTACCGCACTACCTGTTAATGAAAAGTGTCATCAAATTATAATGTAAAGAAGATGCACAAGCACATGCCCGAAGAGGCAGAAAAGATCTTACACTGTGCTAGACAGTTAGTTGAAGGAATTCTCCAGAAAGAACTTCAATAAAAGCTGTATTAAAAGTACTGCAACCATAATAATAACAACAAGAAAGAAGAAGCTTTATCCAACTAAGTGAAAATCGCCTCTACTATGCCATTGCAATAGATCCTGTATTTGATCCTCTATAAGCTCTTAAGGCTCTAAGTGCCACAATTATACTTGACAGTATTAGACTACATGTGGGCTGGCACATATACTTAGTCCGGGCAGTGGACAGAAAATTGTAACACCGCATGGTCAAGTATTCATGCAGTTGAAAGGCATTTCTTATATGAGAATTTACCTCAGATACATGACCTAAGTTCAGAAAAATGGATTGCGACCATTTCAGCAAATGCAGTAGAATCCTTGGAAGTTATCAACTTAAAGTAGCTACATGAGACCAAAACCTAAGTTCTGTCCACCCAGTCGTTTGTAGTCCTTGTAGTTTGAAGACCCGCGAGACACCACCACAACTTCTTTTAGAACGAATTTCATTTTATCTAAAAGTTAAGTGAACTGGTAAGCAGCATATGACAATTTTTCTCTAGACAAGTAACCAACCATTGAACTGGTTTTATGGAGAACAAGCACCCAAAAGAAAAACAATTTGATGGAGTCCTTGCAAACCAAAACTAGAGAAAGAGTATAATAGGTAAATTACTGGGTAAAGTAAGCCGATGGTGAAATTGTATATTTTCTTGGATTGACATGCCGCATGAAATATGTAGTTACAGATTGTGAAGTGCATAAAGATCAAAGTCACCTGCTCAGTCATAGTCTATTAATTTCATCTGTTTACTGGAAATAATTTCAAAATTCTCACTTGCTCAGTATCTCAACACAGGACATCATTCCAGAATCAAGACTTTAGACCTGAGAATCTACTGAAGTATGGCAGATAAATGTCAGCAATTTCAATGACACACCATGTCCATTTTTTACTTAGTTTTTGTCTAAAGACTATTAATATTGCGACGATGATAGCAGTAAGTAATCCACAAAGTTGCGGAGGAAAATCTTAAAGATAGGAAATGAACCTTTCCCAAAACCAAAGGGGCGAGAAGTGTATACATAAGGCTCCAAAAAAGCTTCTCAGTAGGGATGGATACACCAAAACCATTGGTAAAGAACTTTGATACCCAAAATGGCACCTAGAAGAAGAGAACTGATCAGCATAGTATTCTATTCCTTGTATAATAAAAAATAGAGTCCAAGCTGGCTGCAGAAAGACACTCCTGCATTTTGATAAGACTTGGAACATAAGAATTACAAAGCACCTGGCAGGTTCAGAAAACATGCAGCATAGTCACTTATTGCAGAATCGCCATGTGCAATTTTATTCACAAACAGTTTATTTAGATTGCTTATGAAACAAAGCTTGATCTAGATTCATTTAATAAAACTGAGCCTGCTACTGAAATATAGCTTGTTAATAGGTTCTGATGAGAAAATGTAACAGTTTTGATGAGAGAAAGATGGAAGCTCGTGAGTATCAGTAAGCTTGGATAATTTGAAGACTGTGAATAGTGGCAAGATGAGAGTTAAACTGCTAATTAAAATAACAAAAACAACAAGAGTAATACAAAAGCGTTAGGTATTAGGTTATTTTTCAGCCTTGATTCCAAAAAGAATGATAGCAGCATTTCTGCAGCAGATCCCAGAAAGACATCAGGTCCAACAATAAGATAAGACAGTCAACCTGCTTAAACCATGTTGCAGTTGTTTATTTTCACTGTTTATATTCCCTAGAGGAAAGAAGGAAAGCAGAAATAGCTTAGTAACTCAAGACTTACAGCGACGGTGCCTAATAAATTAGACATTATAGTCAATACAAGTGCCAGAGTAGAATTTCCACCAGCAAGCTGTAAATATGCAATGTGTTGAGTCAAAAAATGAAAATGTGTGGAACCTCTCCCCAAACCGAGAGAGAGACAGAGAAGAAACAAAAAGATACTGGAGAAGCATTGTAGTGGAGATGCAGAACCTAATTATGAAAACATAGAAAAAACATACTTGAGTTAGAGCAACTCCACTAGATAGTGTTGTTGGCATACAGGTAAAAATGGCCAACCCTGTTTGAACAACTTTTGAATTAGAGAAGTAACTTTTGCAGAGAAAAGAAGACAAAATCGACCATGTTTAAAGTTGAGCCACTAGCCTGTGACAAATTACTGAGGTGTGAGCTGAATTTGCAAAATTAGTTTGGACAAGAAGGGACTGATCAGAAGTATAGAAGCCTGAATAAAGAACAATAACATTAGATGTAAACGGTCCCAGCAAATTCTGGCAGCACATTTCTTTTATGCAGAGAACCCAAATAGACACAACACTAACCTTTTTAAGAACAATTAATGCATAACCCCTTAAGAAAGCAAAACTCAGAGGATTTACTCTCAGCAAAAGAAAAAAATAAACTAATCTATTTAAAACAGATGCGCGTTATTCATGCGTTTCAAGGTTTTATATAAAGTGCTTAAAAAATCATGTGTCACAATCACCAGCACAGAAGCCAACATATCATTTTTGCATTAAATAAGAGTTGGAATAGAATAAAAGACTTGTCCCGTACTTTATCTACAGAACAAGTTCAAATATCGACTAAGTATATTCAATATGAAGGCTTTTGCTTTCAGATCTAAGTATAAGTAATGTTATATGGCCAGAAGTTATGCATACATGAACCGATGAGGAAGAATGGAGAAAGGATGTTTCACCATATAGTCAAAACAGAAAAAAAAGTTGAGGGTCATACTAGCCCATGTAATCCTAAAGGCCATGCTTGTGCGGCAGCTCCTATTTCCCTGTCTTGCAACTTCAGACCTGCATACTTAAACAGATATAATGTTGGCAACAAAAGCCTGTAGACAATTGCATGAGATTAAAGTCTCGCCTGATATAAAAAAAATTCCTGAAGTGGCAAATTGTGTCAACGAATGTTTATGCGCGAGACAACCAAGAGTAGGATCTGCAAATCCCAAAGCTACTCCACTGAGAAGAGCTGCAAATTCAACACGTCTAGTTACAATGTTTGTCACGTATTCTTCAAAATTAAGCTAACAGGTTCTGCGGGAGTTTAAATGCTGCTTGTAAAGGTCAAAAGATGATAGACAACCATCTGAAGCCACAACAATGCAGAAAGGGTAACTAATCAATTTAGAGAAACCTACTGTTTGGATTATGAACTGATGCCAGCAAATGCTGGAGCATTACCTATGGGGAGAAAGTTAGTCATTCCAAAATTTGTTATTGATTTCATCAACTGAAATGACTCTGGTATGATTGGCATCTCTTTTTGGTGACTCTGGTCAGCTCTTCCCTGCAAGCAAGCAATCCAAGAAATCTTAAGCAAGTTCTAAAAGCTCGCCATTCGCTTGAAACAGCGGGAACTAGTCGAGGTATGAAAGAATGTGAAGAGCGGTTCCCAACGGAAGAAAGGGTCGAAAAAACAGAAATAAAGATGTAGTGCTCAGCAGTGGCCACTTGGCCTCTCGTGAAAGGGCCAGCATCACATCAAAGACCCTGCATCAAATATTTCTGATTGAGCCTTAATCTTCATATCATTAAATCTGCTTTCAATAATCCAGCTAAGGACAAAAACCAAGCCACAGGCAAAGTCTTTTTTTCCGCTTAACTGTGTGAACCACGATGATTCTCTTATACAATTGGATTTTACAAATCACCCGTTGCTCCACCTAACTCCTTGAACACGATCTCTTTCCGCAAGATCACATCTTTCCAGCATAAGACGCATGCATCTACCCTAAATTGTCTCGAGAATGCGCTTTAAATCCGTGCTTGCACCATGATCAAGAAAATCCTATGGTATATGTACGCCTTACTCCCAATCCCCTCATTCAGCTGAAAAATAATCTCTCAGGCATGAAAAAACTGTCAAGTTGATACCGAGAACCGCTTAAGTGAAGTTAAGAAGTCCTCAGCTACCTGGTCAGATTTTTCCATGGCCCAACAAATAGCCGCCGAAAATGTCCTCAAATTAAGCGTGGAGACCAGAGACACACCAGAAAACAGAGCATTGCTGGTGGGAGAGGCAAACTTGGAGCGACGCGAAGCTGCACAATGAGAAGGAGGTCTGATAAGTGGAGAGTAGACAGTTCGTGCCTCCATGATCGAACCAGGGATAGCACATGCAAGAAAAAAGAAAAAGACGCTTGACCCAGAAGCAACAACAGAAGCAATGTATATGACTAGTATACTGATATGGGTACAAGAAGAACGATCACTTTTAAGAATCAAGTACTTCGTTTGGTTTACTATAAGCTCTTTTGAGACGTGGGATGCAAAAACAAGAACCAGGAGGACCCAAGAGTTTTGGAGATCGCGACGTGTTTGGCTTGGCGTGGAGGTGGTGAAGGGATTTGTATGGTGAGCAACGAGCCATGTTCCCATTCATCGCCCATTCCAACAAGTCGCTGTACAATCATCGACTGTGCCCTCCAGATTATTTGGGGCCGTTCTTGAAAGGAGACCAACCAATTTCCTTCACATGCATTATTTTATCTCTGTATTGCTTTCCAGATTTTTTTGTTGGGTCATCTACGATTGTGATCACTGAACCTCGCACTTTCACCCATCGGGATGATCGATATTGAGCCTGTTTTTCTCCTTAGAGGAAGAATCCACACCAAATTCCATCCGTGCTAATCTAAGCGCTTTCAGAGACTCGCCGCTTAATATTTGATTGAAATTCGTGAGCAGAAGCAGGAAGCTACACTAGCGGAGCTAAGGGCAATAAGCAAGCCAAACAGTTTCGCAAGATGTCACCTGTTCTTTTGCTTTCTCTTTTTTAAGTAGGTGTCGTCCGATTCCTATGACAAGCTGTTGTTTCATCCGGATTAGCTTTTCACCTTACCATATCACAACAGTTTATCAGGTTATCAGCGGATTGATGTCTCTATTCCTCCCTATTCACATCACACGAGTGAATTTCTCCTTTGGGGTATATGTGCTGAGTTCAAAGTCTTTTCAAAAACATATAAGATTCAAGATTGCCGGAGAGTGACATCAAAATCACAATAACTTATTAGGTTGTGAATTGTCCATTGCTATCAAGCTTACAATCAAATCACATACACAACTTCTTTTGAGACGACAATGCTATTGATAAAGGCCTATCACTTGAATGACATTAATAAATTTCTTGTCAAAAATCCAACTCGCCATTAACTCCGGCAAGCCGCATCCCATGATATATTAAATTGACACCATATAAGATTTTCGAGCAAAGAAAATGTGGACGCACTTTAGGTAATCACTTTCTTAAAATCATGTCACGTAAATGATCACTTGAGAAGTTAGCATCGTACCAAAGTTTTGAAACGATAGAGAACAACGGCTCTTTGTTTTTTAACCTCGTCAAGGAAGTACTAGGTTTAAGACACAAATGTTCCCCAAAGGAGTCGTTGATGCACGGTTGTTTGGGGCCCATCGGGCTATCTATAACTGCCAAAGGTTTGGGCCTGATCGCACACCGCCAAACAAAGGAAGTCTTCCAGACTCGACTTCAAGAGAGCCCTGTCATACTTAAGCCCCAAACGAGGAATAAGGAGTTAAAAAATTCGAGAGAATTCAAAGAGAAAAACGACCATTGATCATGTAAGTCTGGTTTAGACGCCACGAAGGCTTTAATGATAATGATTGCTCGCAGTCCATGGATTACATTTCCTCCTTTATGGTATTTATCCCCGGTCAAATACGCCGGCCGAGTTTAGCTATGAATCGGTGGACCCATTATCCGGCGCCAGCAAGTAGCAATTCCCTAATGGGCGCACGATTTTATGTCACACACTATTCTAATACGAATTGATACGAACATCTTCACCGGCATAATAACACGAGGCGATTCGTCAATGCCTATGCCAGCGTACCTTTAGCACGGCTGCGTCGACGATCGCGCGGCTAGCAGACCGGGCAAATCTTGAATGGCGTAAGGTTCTTCTCGCGTGGTTCCAATTTTCGAACGGTCATTATTGTTGGATTGGATCCAATGGGGAGTCAAATTTATGGCCCATTACCAGCCTAAATGGCCCAATGCTCTTGAGTATCAAACCCATCATCCAACTGCGCCAAGTTTGCCGGACGGTCCATGCAGTCCCATAAACTTAATCTTTCTTCTTTTCCAAAAACTGCGAAAGGGTTCTTCTTCTCCTTCTTTTTTTCCTTTTTCTTATGAAAGCGAATCTAGTATTAATTCGAGGCTTAATACCTATAAAAAAATTCCTAATTTAGTGATAATTTAGACTCTCCCGCGAACATTTTTTTTTGGTCTAAAAATAGATCCGAAGCTATCATTATGGTCCCAAATCTACCCCTAAATCAAATAATCGCCACTCTTTTCAGAACTATCAATATCAGAGTCAGTTATAGGTTTATTATCAAAACCCGCCCTCCCTTTCATATGGAAAAACAACAGTCTCTGGATGTTGATAATTTTGGGAAAAAAAAAAACTAGTGATTATTGTTTGAAATGGGGGCAAATTTGGAACTAGTGTGAAAATTATTGATTTTTTAAACAAAACAATTTTGAGACAAATTTGGGATTGGACCTAAATTTGAATGATTCTTTTAGAGAATTATGCCATTAATTCGACGCCAAACTTAGGGCCCGTTTGATAAAAATAAAAAAAATAAACACGGAATATTAAGCGTTGAACTCTATAACTACTTAGAATAAAAACGCATGTTTGTTTAATAACATATGAAATTTAAATGACAATTTTCTTACCAAACATGGAATTTGTGGGAGTTTATTTTTACTTGTAAATTTGTTAGTTCAACAGATAAAGTAAGCCGTTCTTACTTATCACATTAAGTGATTCTTTTTACTTAAACCAACCAGTTAAGTTCTGCATAGTTGGTGATTATAAACGCTACTTAATGGGGTTGTCAAACACACCTTTGAGCAATCAAAGGCGCACCATATGTCAGTTATAAAGTGAATGACTATATCTTTCTAGAAGAAAGATGCCAAATGTGTGCATTACTATTGCGAACCTTATAATTAATAATACTAGTGCTGAAATTGCTTTATATCTATAAACGCAAGGACTTAGAAATCACGTGAAAACTCATCGGCTGTGAAATTTATTTATTTTTCAGGGGAAAAAAGCCACTTTAAGTGACGACGGACTTCTAGGGTTTGATAATGTTTCTGTGAAGACAAACTTAAGATAATGTCTTTTTCTTTTTTTACTTCATATTATATGATGCAAGCGGAGGCAGGTGCCTGCACAACATAGTGGACTCTCCCACTACAAGATTTTAACCCACCACCAAATGAATAGTGACTATCGATTTGGATGGTCGATTGACTTTTCAAATTACAACCACCCAATGAATAATCACAAATGGGGTTGTGTATAAAAAAGAACACTTAATTTGCGCACCATATAAAAGGTCGTTATCAAAACAAGGACGAGATCATATGGTCATTAGATGCGAAAGGTAATTTAATTCCTTTAATAATATCGATTTGATATCTTAAATATGGTATGATTGACTATTAAAACTATCACGAAATATATCGAAGCTGTCAATTTATCTTTGACCTACGAAGATCTGAGTCCTGGAAATAAGTGCCAACAAATAGCTATCTGTTTCTTTATCGAGGATACATTTGGAAACTGTTTTTATAATGTCAAGTTTACTTCTCGGGTCCTGTCAAATCGGGTCTATATTGTCTAAATTAAACGAAAAGAAAGAAAAGAACATTTACGAAAAGTTACTTTCTTGTGAGATGACGACAATGGATTGGATCGGAGTGGGCATGCTTAACTTGAAATTTCACTCGATGAGATGGAACATTTGAAGTGTTCAATGACGGAGACTTGACTTTGTCAGATGGAGGTCGAATCCTTTGTCCACGTAAAGCTTTTTCTTTTGTGGAGGGCGTTGGAACTTCTTGTGGGGAGGAGGAGGAGGATCGCCACGTTTTATAATTCCAGTCCTCGTTTCGGGTCAAATCACTATGCAATTGACGTCTTGGACTGATTGGGCCTCTCCCTTGTCTGGTCCATTTGATAGGGGTCTAATTCGCGATCTTTCGGTTTTAGAATTAGGTTAAGATAAGAGGTTTGCCCAGAAAAAGATGAAAAGGTTGGGAAATTTCCATGAGTTGTTCCAGATCGATCGACGTAAACCATTTTTACACGATCGTAATGATGTTGTTGTTATTGAACACGGGACCGACCCATACCTGAGGCGAATGTGTATGCGATTTTCTATTTTGATACGTACAATTTCTTGTTACAAGGCCGTGAACGGAAGGTTTTTGAAAAGGGTTCATTCCACGCAATAAAACTAACGTGTCGATATCAATGTGTTTAGAACGGAACTCCATGTTAAAGTAGAGAAACAACCAAATCTATAAGCTCCTCTTACTTACAAGATAAAATCCATTTGCATGTCGATAATGACGACGGAAATATCAGACTTTTGCAGATATGAATGTCTGTAGGACGATCCCAAAAGTAAATGTGATTGACATTCATCTCATGGCTCATCGATATTTATTTTCTTTTGTCCATTTTACACGTTCTCCAAAAGAGAAAAAAAAACGCGACCTAATTCTCTCGAATAACGCACGGAACCCCGAACTACAAAGCCTCGGCCATTCGAATTCCACAAATCGCACTCCGCGAAACCCTATGAGCCGGTTAAGTCAAAATCCCCGGCATTTGCCTGTTTACCCGCCAGGGTTGATGGTCCTGGCCTTCCCAGTTCCCACTCCGGACCCTCTCAACCGTTTACTTGGAAAAACAAGAAGAAGAAGATGAATGAATGAACGCTGCTGCCCGATTCAAGACGCAGGTAATGCAATGATCAATCCAACGGCGACTCCAGGAAGAGCTCCTCCGTGACAGATCCGCACAGCAAAGGAAAAATACGACCAAACCCGCGCGACTTCCCGAGTTCGGACTCTCTGCATTGGTGTAATGGTTCGGTCGGGTTCCACCCATGGCCGAACCTGCTGTCAACCGCTCAAACCGCCATCTGTATACAGAGAGAGAGAGAGAGAGAGAGAGAGAGAGTCAGTCAAGTCAACGTCAACCGATGCTGCAGATGGGGGGAAAGAGGAGTCAGCTTCGGGGGAATCGATGTTCAACGAGAGGCTTGACCGAGGATCGGGGCGTGCCTCCGCGCTTCGGAAATTTCCGTCGTTTACCTAAATTACCTACCGTGCGAATCCTAGTTAACCACATCACTCCCGCCAATCAAGACAAAAAGAAAAACCCAAAGCAAAAAGAGGAGGAAAAAGAAAAAGGGGCTGGCCCACTTGTGACGTCAGCGTGACGCTCGCTGACGTGGGGGCAAAAGCCCGATCCAGCTGAGATCAATGTGAAAAAGGGCAGGCCCGGCTCGCGGGGGCTTTGTTGCGCGACTTTAGTCTCCGTCTAATGTGGACAGAGTAGCAAAGTTTAAGACTTTTTTTAGCCTCTTCTCTTTTGAATTGGCAATTCAAGAACTTCGCCACGCAAGCAAAGATCTAATGGAGAAATCGGGCGGCGGCTCAGGTCCCGTTTGCTTCTTCGAGAATGAATGATTTTGTTGAAGATGTTTTCCTTAAGCATGATCGATTCTATCGGTCATAAAAAGAAATTAAAGAAAAAAAATATCTTTCATCATCCAAATATATAGATATAAATCAATTATTTTAAGCGATAAAAGTGATCATTTAAATAAATTATAAATTATTTATTTTTTTGCACACAAAAAAAAAACAAAGCCTCAATGCACATTCAAATACTTATTGCATTACTTTCTTCTTGCATACAATGGAACTCACTATGTACAATAGTTATTATGTAGAGACAAATATTCTAAAATGCCCTAGTACTGTACATAATATGATTAGTACTGCTGAACAAACACAATAGTCACCAATACCAAAAGGATATTTGTTAGGTTTGACATCAACATTGAAAATAAAATACCCGTCCACCATTAGGCGGTTGACACGTGGAAGAATCAACAAAGACGCGTATCACTCATCCAATAGTGAATGTGCAATAATTTTTCCATATTGATAGTGAATTAAAGAATAATGCACATCATGATAATATAATCATAATGCATAAAGGCGTGATGTTAGTTTTTTGTAATTAGAAAAAAATTAAAAATAGGGATAAAACACTTGCAATGGGCCATTTGAATATCTGAATTTGCGTGTGTACTCCGATGGAGATAATATAGAAAAACTTATTTGAGTTTATGATAAGTCAGGTTGCCAATAAATATAGCCTTTAGTTATGTTAGTAGACGTAATTGGACGACATGGAAAGTATTGCATGGCAAGGAAAACATTTTAATTGAAAAATATTTTTGACATATGATCGTTCAAATCATTTATGAATACAAAATGAACGAAAAATATCTCCATCATTCAAGAAAATATTTAGACTTAAATGATCGCCGGTCGTGAAAATATGTTTTCATTAACTAATTATTTCAAGAAATAGGAGCAGTCATTTATATGAAAATAAAAGGTGATTGTTACGTCCTGCTGAAGATGGCCAAACGAAAGTCCAAAGAAACCAAGAAAAGGGAGACCCGTGCTTGCGGAAGTGCAATTTGGAATCGACCCTCCCAATACTTTTTGGGCGATTTCCTGTCGATTCATTCACCTTTGATTTAGATTGTTGCCTTTTCACTTGACCGCTGTAGGTATAATCATTTGGGCAGGTGGCTTCTTTTCTTGGGGGGTGGGGGGGGGGGGGTGTTGGTTTGATCCTAGAATTAGTGGCAAGAAAATAATCAAGACGTGGTCAAGGGCCCTTTTTAGTTAAATTCAAAGTTTCAAAATTTTTAAAGATGGAGTTGCTCCGGATCCCCAGATGATGATGATGATGACAAAGTTAAACCCCAGAGATTGATCGAATTGCCCAAAAAGTAAATTGTAGATTCACAAATTGCCATTTAAGTATATGTCCAATTAGCATATGTGTCTACTGGATAAGCATCGTCTTCTTCTTCTTCTTCTTTTCATCTTTCCATTTGTTTTGCAATTTGGAATGCATGGCTTTATTGAAGGCACATTGTATTGCACAATGTTCCCCGCATCAAATTGCCCCAGAGAACAATAATAGAAGGTCTGCATCCAGATCATTCCTCTATTTTTTGTTCGTGTTTTATGACCACTAGCAATTAAATCGAGAGGGTCTCGTGAAATAGTCCCGTGCGAAAACATCTTAGAGGTATATGTTGTTGTTCTAACAAAAGAAATTCGCGAATTGAAATTTTAGTTTCCTTTTTTTCAATAACAGAATGTCGGAGACTCTCATAACAGCTAACGGATTCTTATCAAATAAATGATAATACCTCGAGATATAATGTAGATGATTATTATAATGGGAAGAGTTCATATATTTTGCAAATGACCATAAGAATATACATAAATTAAGGCTATGTTCGTTTCACGGAAAAGACAGCATTTCTGGAAAATATTTTCAATAAATTATTTTCCTGGAAAATGATAATATTTTTAGGTGTTCGTTTATTAAGGGCCGCCGGCTTGCCGACCTCGAGCGAGATAGAGGCACACTGTTAGAGGTTACGATATTTAAAGATAAACGAAAAGCACGGAAAACGTTTTCCCCTTTCAAAAAAGCGGAAAACATTTTCCTCACTTTGAATGTGTTTTTTTCCATTGGTGGAAAATATTGTCCTTGATTATTTTATTTTCGGTAAAATGAACGCCGAAAAATTCGAAAAATATTTTTCTGGAAGTTATTTTTCTTGAAACACATGGAACCTAATTTTTCAAAATCAGATTTAAAGCGAGGAAAATGAACATCTAGATCGCCGAACAAACCCAAGTCGATCGCGTTAACCGATCAAATTCTCCTCATTGCCCGGGCGAAAGTTAGGTCCCGATCTTCATTTGGGCGACATTTTCCAATATCTTCCCCCAAATACGCTTTAAAAAAGCTCGAATTACATATAGGGTACCATTTCTTGGGGAGTTTCCAGATTTCCTCTTTAATCTTCATCTTGATGATAATGCATGTAGGAAGTACATAAATAGCCAGCAATATAGAGGGTCCAAAAGTCATACCGCAGATGCGAAGTGTTCACCTATATCAATTTCAATCCTATCTTTAACGTCTATCGCGATGTCGGATTAATCTTTGGATACCTTACATGACGACGAAGACGACGAAATCTTTCTAGCACGTATTACAAAAACCAACACTAAGATTCTTTTTTCTGGCTGCCCCCATTAACCTTTAGGAGTTCATACCTGAGAAATTACATAGAGGAACACGAACCTACGACATTTATGAGCAAAGAATGTCGAAGAAAATGTGAATGGACAGTCCAAACTGAAAGAACCTCGCGGCAATTGGGAGCCTTAAACGAGAGAACCAATGAATGTGGCGACCGATTTGGTCAAGGAAAGACATCTGGGTCTCTTCTTCAAAGCGACCGTGGAGGAAAAACTTAACATTGGCAATGATGTCATGGTTGAATCCAATGAGCATGACAAAGTTCAGTAATCAACATCTGAGAATTTTCAATATTCCACCATTTCGGCCTAATCAACCATTGGTAGCCTCGAAATGGTATTTCACTGTTTTCTGTTGAAAGACCCAGCAAAAGGTTGACCACAGCTTGATCATGAATAAGGCCAGAGATTCAGATCAAGACTAATACTGTCATGATGTATTATCGTCGGCCGTTGAACGCGGTCCGCTGCACATCATACTGTGAATCAGACCGAACATCCTAGCGTTACATTTCGATGGGTACCAAGAACTTCATCATGTTACGTGGAAACACTCGTCGAAATTATCCGAGCGTCTGGCTTTGCTTTTGTGGTGAAGTTGCTGTGTCAAGCTCAGTCGTGCACCAGTACAAACCGGCACCAATTGATAAGATAAATTGTACTTCTTCTTTTCAAATTTAGATAATGAAATCAAATATGGTAAGCGAGAGCAGAGGTTAAACATTATTATTGCCTAAAGAAAGTGAACTTTTGGAGAAAATTGAAAAACTAGTAAAGTTAGCCTATAGATTGAGAAAATTAAGCTAGCAACTGCAGATAGTACACTTTAGATCATGAAAGCGTGGACCACGAAATGTCTCCTTAATTAAATTTGGACCAAGTTATATAGGACATGATCACAACCTTGACTGCTGGCCTTAACATGAGATGAAATTGTCTGTATTTAACAGTTTGTACGTCTAAACAACCACACATTCGGATCAAATCCTTAATTATCAATTAAGCAAACACGTCGACATGTATACATAAGGCAGCGATCGCATATACTCTCCTAAATATGTAGTGAGCTAGGATTCATGGTTGCGAAATTAGAGTTGCTCATGCAAAAGTTCCATGTAATCAAAATTCGAGGATTGCTTAGCTAATAAACCTCCCAATGATTAGCACCAATGGTCCAAGACAATGCCGAAAAAGTAACCAGAGACACTATCTCGTGTAATCAAAAACAAATCTCATCGACCACATGATAAATTGGAAGAAAAAAAATCTGCATAAATGGTTAGGATTGATTCGACCCAGCAAATTACGCCAAAAACTTAACAGAATCAAGGCCTGTAACTTCTAGAATTTAGGACGCGGTGAGATTATGTCCTATAAAAGGTTGAAAGAGGAAAAGGGAGGGCGTGTACCTGGTAAGAGAATAAAGGAGAGTGGGGATAGAAAACAAGAGGAAAGGGCTGAAAAGGGAGACTGTAGTTTTGTCTCCTGAAAATCCGGTCATTATATCTTGTCGGCTGATTTCTATGGGTTCGGCTTGCCTCCTCCTTCATGCGTCGATGTTCATGAGATGAATCCATATATACTGACATGTACCAAGTAAAGATGGATGAGAGATAACCTGGATTGCATAATTTGGCCGTGTGGGGTCTCTCTTCCTTTGTGTGGTGTTGCTGGAGATAAGAAAGTTGAACTGTAGACACCCAAATAGAGAGAGAGAGAGAGAGAGAGGTTTGAACGAGTACAATGCAATCGCAACTATTGCTTAGCCTTTGTCATTTTCCAATCTGGTTGCGATTCCATTTGCCGTCACTAAAGATCTCTCTCTTTTCACACATATTTCACTAAATATTCAAACACGGTTTCGAAGCACATAACCCATTAAATGCGCTTTTGCACACAAACACTTTGCCGATGTTATAGTTCAGATACAGTGTTTCTTTCAAACCAATCATACGAATCCCATCACATATGTAAAGCATTGAGGAAATAATGAACACCATATAGAGTTGAGGAGCATGCCATGGCACGTTTGCAGATGGAAATACAGAAAAATAGCATATTCTTTTGATTTTTCTCTTCTATTAATATTAGAAGACCTACTTTTGATCATGTGATGCTTTGCTTCCAGTTTATGAAAACAATCGCACGCCTTGGCAGCTTATGTTGAAAAAGATTAGCCTGAAGGCCTCCATTCCTTTGTCACCTTAGACACAAGAAATACGGTATGTTTTATATAATATGAAAGCTTGCGGAAGTTAAAGTTCAGCTAACCTCATCTTTCTCAGTACTTAAATTCCTTTTGAGGTCCATGATATAAGTTTTGTCAAATTTTTTTATTATTTTTCTTTCTTTTAGGTATTGACCAAATGCTGTCTCTCACCTTTTTCTCTTTTCCACCCTGCGTACTCAGTCATCATCCCATATTGTCATGGTTTTAGGAGAAACAATGCATCAAGGGTCAAATTCCATTATATCTTCCAAATAAATAATAAAGAATAGGAAATGAAAGATATTCAATGCCTTTCATCAATATAGTCTATGCAACATACCACAGTTAAGACTATTCTAGGATTCTCTCTTTCGTCAGTGAGTCTCATTTTTGCATGTCATTATCCCTAACCCCACTAACCACTAATCTCTCTCTCTCTCTCTCTCTCTCTCTCTCTCTCTCTCTCTCTCGATCGAGGAAAAAGGAAGGAGGAAAAAGGAGTTCCTAAAAGACGAACCAAACCACACCTTTCATAAATCAACCCCAAGTGCAAGGCCTTTCCCACTACATAAAGTGAGGATATAAACCATCCAAGGATAGTTTCAGTGATCTCTCTCTTTCCTTCTCTCTCTCTCTCTCTCTCTCTCTCTCTCTCTGAGTGAAAGATGGGGTTAAGGGACTACCTTGCCAATGGCAAGGAAGAGCCATGTCATCAACCTCCAACTTTCATTGAGTGGCTAAAACCATCAATCTCAACCTCTTCTTCATCTTCTTCCTCTTCCTCTAGTCTAACTGACCCGGTTCATCTTGCGAAACCCACGATTTTCCCGGACTCACCCAACTTATCACACCAGCAACAGCAGCAAGAACATCGCTTCCTCCATGAGACCATCCAGTGCTTGCCTCTTCTGAGCAAGCTCTCTGAGACAAAGCCACCGAAGCAAGAGAAAGAAGAAGAAGAGCTCATAGTTGTTGGGGAGGGAAGAGAGAGACAGCATGGGGTTGGAGAGTGGAGAGCAGAGAACGTCGCCGTGGGGTTGCACATTGGATTGCCACACGGTGGCATGGACTGCGGCTACGGCGACAATCTTCAGAAGAGCAAGTGTGGCTTTGATGAGCTCTTCATCAAGGAAGGGGTTCACAAAAGGAGCCTGTTTCATGAGTACTCCAGCTTCAATGCGGAGAGCAGGTTTTGGATCCCAACACCAGCTCAGATTCTCGTGGGGCCCATGCAGTTCGCTTGTGCCATTTGCAGCAAGACCTTCAATAGGTACAACAACATGCAGGTAATTAATTCTCTCGTCTATCAATTTGTACACAGTAATTTCTCGTATTCTTTCTCGTCGAAGAGTTTAGCATCTGTTCTCTAACAATCTTATAACAGATTGTTGCCTAGCGTTATGTTTTGAAAATTTTACACATTATCTGCGCACACCCCTTTAAACTTTCTTCTAACAATGATTATAGTGAAATTCAAAAATCTTATGATGATACATAATTATTTCCTTCTCTTTTTCTTTTCGTTTTCTTTTCTTTTTGTGGAGGCGGTTCGGGAGGTGGAGAGCAAGGTGTGACAATTCAGTTGAACGCTTCATAAATTCTCAGACTGGCAAATGAACTTTGCAAGGCTCTTAATCAAGAAATCGTATTAACCAGAAAGCAATAGAAATAAAATGGGAAAGAGAGACTAGGTGGGAGCAGGTACTTGTCCATGGATAACCTGCTGTGGGAGTAGGATGCACTAACAAATCTTCATCGCCTTTTTTTAGGATCACAATCCTGAGCATCATCCAGAATCTTCGCCTTTCTTTACCCCTTCTCTTTTTAGCTTTTGTTGTTTTATATTCACCTCCTTTTGAATGCAATACACCAAGAAGATAATTGCGTTAGACTTTGCCGCTTGCGTCGGTAGTTAAGCAATTCTAGTTGTTAATCTTCTAGTCAATCCAAAAGAATCTTTATGCTCATCTTCGAGTGAATTTTAAGCGAAATGTGAACTGATAGAACTATAAAAATTAATCTTTTCTAGGTTTTTTTCGTGCCTTCCCTCCATCCCATGTGTTCTCTATTTCTGTTCAATTTCATTCCATCTGATTTAGCCAGTCACTTGATTGGGATTTTAAAGTTCACTCTAAAGTTAATTTCATCCACCAGTACTGGTGTTCTTCGCCCGTACACTGGTTAATAAAGTCATTTCATCTCATTTTTCACTGCTTAATTACAAGAGAAAGTGTGCGCAGCCATGCAGGATCTCGTGTTTATATCATCTCCGTAGCTTTTAAATTTACCTTCTCAATTTGAGACAACTCTTGTGGCTTGGAAATTAGTCAGATTATCCATCTCTCTCCTTCTCTCCAGAAGGGATTCATGTTAAGAGAGAAAAATGGGAGGGCCAACTGCAATTTGAAAATCGAAAGCTTCTCTTTTCATCTTACAACGAATGACCTCATTATAATCAAAATCTCCTCCCTTCAATCGTCCTTTATTATGCGAGGCAGCATACGAATCTACGAATGAACCCATGAAGCCTTTGTTCAGAAATTTTTTCGAAGACTGAGATTTCAATAATGCTGCATTTAATATGAACCTTATTTTTCTTAAGTTATCAGCATAAATGCCTCAACCCTTCATATAACACGTGCACAGGTGAAATTTGTTCTTTGAAAATCCTTAGTTCTTAACTATCCTTTGCTTCAACCCAAAAGAAAAACTATCCTTTGTCAATTTCAAAAATTTAAATCTCAAATTTCAATATCATATATCTATAGTAAAACGTAGATTGATTTCTTTGAGTCACTCAAACGCCCTTTTAACCACAGATGCATATGTGGGGACATGGATCGGAGTATCGAAAGGGCCCGGACTCTCTGAAGGGTACACAGCCAGCAGCGATGCTGAGGCTGCCATGCTACTGCTGTGCGCAAGGCTGCAAGAACAACATCAACCACCCAAGAGCCAAGCCGCTCAAAGATTTTAGGACCCTCCAAACCCATTACAAGCGGAAGCACGGCGCCAAGCCATTCATGTGCCGCAAGTGCGGTAAGACCTTCGCTGTCAAAGGTGACTGGCGGACCCATGAGAAGAACTGCGGGAAATTATGGTACTGCACCTGTGGTTCTGACTTCAAGCACAAGAGATCACTCAAAGACCACATCAGGTCATTTGGGAGGGGTCACTCTCCACACCCTTCTCTCGAGGGTTTTGAGGATGAGAAGGAGTGTGTCACTACTGGATCCGAGGACGAACTTGCTCGCTCGTGATTGACTATAAGTGGTGTTTCCTTTTTTGGTCCTTTCATCTTTCGGGTACTTGTGGCTTGCTTGAAGAGGGTTAAGTAAATGAAGCTAGACGGACTTATCTGATGAGCTTGTGCTCGGTAACAAAAAATTCTCAACGACTTGCTTGAGAGGCAAGTTCGTGTTAGGGATTGGTTTGTTACGGAGCATTTGCCGAGCGATAAGCAAGTAAAAAACGTTAGAGAGAGTTGGAGTAGTATGATTGCTGCCAATAAGTTGATTGCCTTCGGTGGTGAAGCAGATGAATTTTCTTCACTAGATTAGCAGCTCAAAGAGAGGGAGAGGCTTTTGTTGTACCTCAACAAGGAGAAAATTTGTCAGCTTCATCGCCAACTGGTAATCCTACTTTGTATGAGAATTGTGGTGTTGTTCCACCGATTATTTGCTTGGTCTTTTTTCTCTGATTATTCACATATCGTTTCTGCTTTTTAATAATTTCTTATTTAGAGTGCATGATCACTTCCACATAATAATCTTATTCCCAGATTCAAATCTTACAAGGATCATAAAGATCGATTGGATTTTTGGACAGCTAACAATTATCAAAATTAGAAATGTTCGTAGGAGTCACAACAATCAAAAGCTTGCGCCGCAGATATTGGCATGTTTGAACAATCAAAAACATATGTGTGACATGTGGTAGTTATCTGAAATAAGTTTCACGCGAGGCCTTCGTCTACTAGCCCCACGAGCGTGAGACCGTTAGCTTGGACGTTGGTGGAATCGTTCCTCAGATCTTAATACTTCTTTTTGCTGGCTCCTCGTGAGTCCCACGATGATCTATCGACACTCGACCCAGTAACATGTTTGGTCAGATAAATCTCAAGTCGAAGGTGGAATTCTGTGGAGTCCTAGGCACACGTATATTAGCCCAGCAATCACCTTTTTGTGCCGCGTAAACTGGTGGGAGGAAAATGGTGAACCAGGTGGAAAGGAGGACCAGGAAAAAGATTCAGCCAAGAGAGTCAACTTTTTCCGAAGTTGTGTCCACACTTCACAGCTGCAAGCGTTCCACATTTCTTCTTTACTTATTCTCCGATCGGTCTAGTATGCCATCGGAGTATTTTGCACGACGATTTCCGTGCAAACTCTGACGGTTGACGGATCTGATGGAGAATAGTGATCTGTCCGTCGACGATTCACGTTGCATCTCTTTCATTCGACAGTACTGTAGACAGGAGACAGCAATCTTGTCTTGTAAAGGGTTGCGGCATCATCCTAAAAGAGCCTCATATTCTGTTTCTAAGACACCCTCGCTACGCTTCCGCTCCGTGTTTTAATAACGTACCATGTGACATCGATTATGTTTGATTGAAAAAGGAGTATTCTCTACCGTAGTTCTGTTATGTATCACTAAATCAGAAGTATAGATCATTACCGTAAATCTTACATGGAGGGGCTAGGCAGCTGTTGTTAAATGAGAATTCTCGAAAGTTGGAATCGGTGGGCTCTCCTTGTGTGTGTGAAATCATACCCACAAAAGCACTTCTTTTCAAAAAGAAGACGGGAAGGCATCATGATTTATCATCCCAAATGGATTCAAAATTAAAAAAATACTAAGAGGCAGGAAGAGGAACAGTGGAAACTAGTGAAATGGGTCTGCTTCCTCAATAAGTAGTCTTGACCGACTTATAAAGCAAGCGGGGAAAATCAACAGTAGTCGCGCAAATTGTTTAATGTAGTACCAGCCACCATGCTTTGTCGGGAGAGAATTCAAAGCTTGAGACCAGGGAAAGAGAGGAAAGAAATCGCCATGTAGTTTTAAGGGTCAGATCAGAATTCAACCCGTTCAGTTGGGGGCGACAAAGATTGCGATTCAAGAAAAACCCTTTTAGCAGCAAGATCAGTTGATTATGGAGCGCCTAAATTCCGTGCTTGAATATATAGACGAGATGCGATCTTGCTGCTTAAACTATCTGCTGTCCAAAGCTCGTGCAATATGAGAGTCCACAACATGGCATCACTTTTGTTTCTGACGTTTGTAGCGGTGATCGAGTACCCATGTTCATTGCTAAAGCCTAAAGTGAAGAGGAAGAAAACTTCACTGCCATCCGATCCATGGCAAAATGTCCGGATTATACAGCGGGGTTTGGTGCACAAGCGGTTCTATGGGTTGGCTATTGAGAAGAATAAATCTTGGTTCAAACGCACCATGGGTATATCATTCACGATACGAAGCATTGCCTAAAAGGGGAAGAAAATTATGATTAACGAAAGGATGGTGCTAGCATAACCGCATCATTAGCTATTAATTCTGACGGTGGATCACAAATTTCAGTTTGTAAGAAGACCAGCAACTGGAAGTGGATCTTTACTTAAAGGAACAAATCAAAAGCGGTAACCATTAAGCAATAAAATTTCTCATAAGAAATTGAAGCGCAACTTTTAAGTGCATGATGGATGTTGCTCAATCGAGCAACAACATCTAGTGTACTATAATTCTTGGATTATTTTAAGATTTTGAAATCCATCAGATATACAAATGTCAAAAATTTGTTGTGGTTTACGAACGGAAAACAAAATTGAAAATACAAGTCGGCTGCTAGGGTTGAAGCAAGAAGATTCATCGATCAATCTCTTGATTTCGATAACAAGAAAGCGAGGTATTTAACGTCAGCTTCAGTTGCTCACTATACTTTCAGAGATACGGCGCACAATCCTTCAATATTTTAATTCATTTATGATAGATGGAGCTCATATTACAAGTAAAATGATTGATGAAATAATGTGAATGACCCCAACAATATGCTAGTGAAGAAGGAATCATCACACCGAAAGAAATGGAACTTCTGTTACATTGCATAAGTATAGAACTTTTCTAGTTTAGAAATTGAATTGGATCTTTTACATAACACTAATGATCTCTGTTTACTGATGATGCTCTCATACTTGGTATCTAATTTAATACTTAGTGTTTTTTACAGAATAATTTTGTCCCTTGCTTTCTTTCTCTTCACATGGAAGTGGAGCAGATCCCAAGTGAAACTTCTGTTCAGATTTTCCAGAGAATTCGCGTAAAAGAGTTAGTGGTGGAGATGGCACTGCCGCTAGTTAAATCATCTCCCTTAGCAGAATCTACGCTGAACTGAAAGGCGAGGACATGAGGGTGAACAGACCAAGGTTATGCAGTAAGCAGCCCGTGAAGTAGGGGTGATTGGTTCCCTGGGTGGTCCAGTCCCTCCGGAACCAGGAATAGGACCGATGGAATGGTCCCCAAGGACCGAGGACCGGATCGGCTAGTCCTAGGACCCGGGCAATCCAATAAGACCGGGAAAATTGTAAAGATTGATCTCTTGCGATCAAAATAAGTTACCATATAACATTACCTTTTTGATAGACGAATACTTTGCAGCAGGCAGCCTCTTTTCCATCTATGTACAGCGTAATGACTTCGTCAATACAAATCTGGAAACTTTTAAGGTGAAAAGTCTTTGCATTTTCAGTAATGAATGGCTTCTATTGTTATTATGGACGTTTCCATGACATCCTTGGCCTGCCTAGTTTGCTTCAGTTTTCCCTCAAAACAATTGTGGAGCGTAAAAGTGGATATTCAGAATATAAACTGAAAAGATTGATGCTTTAATTTCAGTTGCATCTTAGTATCTGTTAAAGTTTCTTAATATTTCTCTAAATGGCGTTGGTATTAGGCACTGGAGGGTGTCGAAGAAGCTCTAGACTAGAACAATTGCTTGGAAAGAAGCATGCTCTACTTAAAAAAAGAAAAAATGCAATCGTTCCGGTCCGATCCTCTTAGAAATCGAGAACCCGATCACCTGGACACCGGTTCCACTTTTGGAAACCGAGGACCAGACTGACACTTCCGGGACCTAAACCAACCCGAGCGGGTGATTCTCTGTTCAATCGGTCTAAGTCGCTCACCCTACCGTGAAGGATGAGGCGAGTCAATTGAGAGAGAGGTCCGTGTTTGCGGGGGAGGCTGAAAATCCCTGTTGAAGTTTGGACGGGTCGGATCCGAGGCTCCGAAAAGGAAGCAGCTTGAAGGAACCCTCTCGTCCTTGGATAACCCCAGAGTTTGTGGTTCCAAGCCGACTGCTTTGATGAGGCCGGATTGGGTATGGACTGGAGATAGGCGAGACCACGAGTCGACAGGACAGTGATTTGGATGGAACATCGTGCGCCTCAAGTGGAATCCGGGCCGGGCCGAATTTGAGTGGCGAAGGGAAACTAGAAGCTCAAACTCCCCTCCAAATGCAAACGAACTAATTAGATGGAATATCACCAGCTTTCGAAAGTGCCATGAGAATCGAGAGCCACCACTGAAGCCGCTGCAATCGTCATTGTGCCTAGGCACGATCTTTCGCTCAATGAGCGAACCAAACTCGCAACGTCTCAAAACGCGTCACAACCGCTACATCCGAGAGGCAAATGTCATTGTTCTTTTTAACTTTCTCCTCCGGAGACGGAGGGGCTCGACGGCGAGAGGCATCCATGGGAGAGACATGACTTACAAATTTCTGTAAGGCGTACCCAAGGAATGTCTCTGGGCAAAGCACTCGCTTCGGGATTCTTAGGTAATTTCGGGGGAGCTTAACTTTAAACAATCACGCATCTCCTGACAATCATAGATACGAAAAATCTAGATGACGACATTTATTTTAATTCGAGGAACGCTTAGTAAAAATTCCCACGCGTGATATTCAAGTCTCGCTTCTCTCCGTCCGCAATACAAGAGGGGATATGCTAGGCAATGCATCCTAACCTGTTCTCTCCAGTAATGTAATTGAAATTTATTTCCTCTTGAAAGTTTGCTGGATCCGCGGAATGACTTTGATCCCATATCGTCTAACCCTTCGATCGGTTACGTCCAATGGTCTAATTACCTCAGGCGAGAATAGTATTACTACTAAGTCGATGCGACAATTTCTCCTCGACCACACGTACCAGGCTGCAGAGCCACTTAACGAGTGTACATCATATAGATTTCGATAAGGTTTGCCTCGGATTGAGTAATATCTGGTTTAAGGCCCACCAAGTTGATATGGACTCTAAAGCGACAGCAGATCATTTTCGAAAGAGGCAAGCCGGAGTTTGGCAACCACATTATTTGCCGATGAACTCCTAACACTTGTCTTTCTTTGATCTTTGGCATCCCAACCTTCAGTCCTGTCTGTGGAGTGATGGGTGCAACAACAATGAACAGGATGGCGACCGCTTGACCAGCTGGAAACTGCAACTGCTGGTCAATCTTTTGCCACACCCACACACACACACAGAGAACAAGAAGAACGGCAATAGTTAATGAAGCGACCCCATGATTCAGGGGAAGGACAGAATAACACTGATGGTTGAACTCACAGAGAGAAGCAAATAACGTTTAGGAACAGCTTAAAACCCACTGGAATATGCAACAAAGGGGATTCTTATATGTACAAATGGTACTTCACTACTTCCACATATTATAGGTAACGTAAGAGACATCTCTATTTTTCCCCTGGGGAATCTTTCGAATTACCACTGCTTAGCTCTGCCCAATAACCAATTTGGTCCCAAGGTAAGGAATAACCAGTTACACCAAAGGATGCGGTCAATAAAGCCAGAACCACACCTGTAACCCAAGTTAATTCGCGAGGTTTTTTAAAACCACCAGTGAGATACACGAGAAATACGTGCAGGATCATCATTAGGACCGTCATAAATTTTAGGTCAAAACACTATGTATGGATTGTATGAACTGCCTAAACTTCGAGCTCATATTGGTTATGAGTTGAGAACGGGAATTGTTAGATAAGTGGCACTGGCTATCGCCTCAGTGGCATATCCCTTCCAAATTGGAGTGGGAAGTCAAAGAATGGATTCGAACCCTGGTTTTTGAGGATGGGGTGAGAACACGTGATTCGTGTAGGAATCACTCTGGACAGTTGTCTTACTTGACCAAAAAGAACACGCTGAAATTATACCTCCCCCAAAAGGAAATCTGAATCAAACTCTTCCGACAGAAGCCTCATGATACTGATCCTCACCGCTAGTACCAACGTTCACTCTAATCCTCTCTTCTCTTTGTTGTGAACTCATGCTTCACAACCACAAACCCATGCATTAACAAATGACAAGCAGTAGAAGGTATTCTGCCAGTTGGAACTTAAGGGCAATTTGCCCATGAGATAGGAAATCGATTCGAGTAACGATTTCACCACTAATCTGTCATGTCCATAAACATGAATACGTGATGCCAGCGAAATAAAAAAATGAGGATGAGGGTATTCTGGAGAATACCAAGTCAGGACTAAATGATGCTAGGAAGACAGGGAAAGAAGAATATCCAACAAGTAGTCCTATTGTCAAGCACTTAAAGAGGAATCAAAAAAGAAAATCATGAGACAGACATTCTTGCAAGAGATGTTTCTCTTTTCCCAGCATCTAGCTTCAAGGAAATAGTCACCTCCAACAATGGTATCATGCTTATGCCGCAGATTTTATGTACGTCCTTGGTCAGGTGACCTCAAACAACATATGTCATGTCTTTACTAATCTAATTTTTCTGGTCATATGAATGAACAGTCTCAGTCATCCTATTGTGCTCACAGTTTCTTTTGCAAAGATCAGCGTAGATGAAAACTACAAAAAAGAAGACCAAAAACTTCAAACACCCGCTATTTGCAAGTGAATATCTCGACTACTTTTTAAACAGAAGCAATCCCAAACTTCACATTAAAGGATCTCCAACAAAAGAAACTTTAAGTCATAAATCTCCCGACTTTTCTCATCACTACTACTGATCCAATTAGTATCTTCACATCATTGAAGAGATTTATCAATTTCATGGGATCGCCTCTCCAAATTGAGCATTCCAGCTGCTGTGCCATCGGTAACATAACCAAAATGAGTAAACCAACTTCTATTCATCTAAGACAATCATGAAAGAAGTAACAGGGTAACATCTAAACAATCTGTATCTTGCATACTCTGACATTCAGTTCCATGAATATCCGTGGAAGATTACAGTTACAACATGAGCACGTTATTTCAACCTTGACATATTGAAATAGTGAGACTATTTGCTCAAAGACCAATAGCTGAAACCAAATACAAAAACAACCAATGCAATTTCACTGATAGATAGTCACAGGAGGAAATTTAAACTTATCTGAAATAAATGGTATTGCTTGAGGCCTCTCTACCAAATCGTGATAGAGCTCGTACTCCGCTCCATAATCATGCAAAGTCAGCTCGCCCTTTTGATTGGTATAGTAGTGATGCTTGGCCGACTCTGACTTCCCGAAGCCAAAAACACTGACTCTGTCGCAAATTCCTAAAGCCAGCATTATGGCTTGCATCCCTGAGGAATAGTGGAAATACACCTTATCATGCGCAGCATCCCATTCTTCCAAAGGTTTCCCCGTCTCCTCGGCAAACCGCCTCACCGAATAATACTTAACAATCCGTGCGCATAACATATCGAAGCTCGGATCAGTGACAAGCAAAGGTCCTTTGTGAGACGAGTTACACATTGTGTAATCGAGCAAATGCACTGGTTGGCAAATATACATGACGATCGGAACATCCGCTCCGTAAGGGTGGCAAAAACACCGTTCCCTCCGCGCACAAAGATGCAAAATGTTGCTATTTACAAACGAAATGGTGGTCTTAGACCCGACGTTCCGCTCAAAGCCCTTAATTTTCGCATTGTTCAGCCTAATCACGACCTCGTGGCTATCAATCAGCTGCCCGTTCTCGCCCTGCAGCAAAATCCCACTATTCCCAACAACAGCACAAGACGCATACCTCCTATCTGAGACCGCCAAACCACCGCGCCTATCAAGCGGATGCTTCACTAGTCTAATCAAATCATTCATTACATCAGGCTCGAACCGCTTATTCCTCGACCAAACCTGCAAATTCCTCCTAAAATCCTGCACATACCTCTGATACCTCGGCGCCAGCGATACCTGGACAACCATATTAATCTTCCCGTTGGGCTCGTAGGTGGTGAACCTCCTCCGAGCCGCGAACCTCCTGAACTGCGGGTGGCCGACGAACTTCCCTTCCAACAGCTGCTGGGTCTCCCTCTTGAACTTCTCTTCGGCGCCGTCGATCTCCGCGTACCTGAGCACGGAGGAGTTAAAAGCCGGCGCCCGCCGCCGCACGAGCCCGTACTGTTCGAGCTCGAAGGAACCGACGAAGCCGCGCCGGAGCACGGCCCGGAACGCGAGGCCGACGGCGAAGAGCGCGAGCAGAAGGATGCTGCAGAGGTGGCGCGCCGGCCGCTTCATCGGGCGGGAAGGGGGGAGGGGCCGCCGTGCAGCGAGGCTGCGCCGCTAGGGGCGTCGGCGGTGCCCGGAGCAGCACGCCATTTGCAGGAAGCGGCGAATTACTAACGACGGCGCTCCGGACGGAAGAAGGATTCCCGCAAGTGATTGAAGTTTTGAAGAGGGAGGAGCGACCGCGAGATTCAAGAACCGAGACGAGCCCTAACGAGATTTGGTGGGAGAGGAGAGGGAGGAAGGGGAAGAATCACTGCAGTGTCAGCGTGGGGAGCGGAGTAGGATGAATGGAGAAGGGAAGCCGTGCATATGATTTGATAATTCAACGCGGAAATCCCACATTTTCCTTTTCCTTTCGTTTTGGCAGGCCACGAGGAATGAATGATGAAAACGACGCCTCGTCCCCTCCCGGCCGCCCATGAAAATGGCGTGCGGATGAATGCCGATCCGATTCGATGCTGTGATTGAACGGCCGTTGGGTGGGGTCTGGTCTTCGCCGCTCCGGCGTTTCCCGAAGCGAAGTTTAGTTAGGGAAGAGGGATTAGTGGTGTCAGCAAGCGAACGCATCCGAAAGTCCAAGCGATGATGGTTTTGGCCGGGGTTGCCTGGACGGGGCGACGGGTTCAGGAATGTCGTTGGCGATTTTGGAGAGATTACACGAGTCGGAGGAGCAGCTTCCTCTCTCATGTTACCAAATTCGTTATTGTGAAAATAATGTTTGAAGGAATTTGAAGAGGGGTATGGCGATGCAGCGAACTCTCGCGGTCTCGGCGTCGGCCGCCGTCATGACATCCTCAGGACTTACCAAGTTTAAGAACAAAACCATAATGTTCTCCTTCTGTCACGGCCCATTGGGCCCTAACGGGAACTTGGGCCACCGAATCGATCCCGTCAACGGAATAGGCCATAGCCTTGGGGGCCACCTATAGTCGTTAGCGACGGGAAGTCCACCTTCTGCCTCGCCTCGTCCACTATAGCCAGAAATGGCAAGGTCAATGTCAATCCATCCCAACTTCTGCGAGGGGGCATTCACGTTGATCGAGAGTGAGCATCACGTGCGCTTGATTTACGTGAATCCATTCTATCCCAATCGTCAGATCACGCAAACCTTATATGAGATCTGCAACTATTCAAACGTCGAAATAGAGCGAGTTAACATGCTTCAATTGCGGTTAATAGCTAAGAAATAGGCTTGAGGGTGCGCTCAAATAAATGATGGCACGAAAGGACAAAGTCGGGATCGGGACAGGAGATGAAGGACTTCCGTCACGACCCGTTGGATTTTAATTTCTTGAATGACGCATATCTTTACAGTGCCAACAAGGAAAAACCAATGATGTGACCGAAGGATTTGCGGCAGAACAATTCTTTTGACAAGGCCCGTGGACAATTACAATTGTATTACAACAGGGGCAACCATATCAATCGTGTGACGAATCGAAGGAGTAAACAAAAATTCGACCCCAAGATCCGGAAAAAAGGACAAGAAAGATCGACCAAATTCATTGGTAAATAACCACATGAGGAAACCTGAACTTGTCCGAAACGAACGGGATCGCCTGAGGATGCTTCACCAAGTCCCGGTACAGATCATACTCCGCCTCGTAATGGTGCAAGCCCAGCTCACTCTTCTGATTGGTGTAGTAATGGTGCTTCGCGGACTCCGATTTCCCGAACCCGAAGATGCTGACCCGGTCGCAGATCCCCAGGGCGAGCATCACCGCCTGCATCCCCGAGGAGTAGTGGAAGTTCGCGGCGTCGTGCGCGGCGTCCCACGCCTGCAGCGGCTTCCCGGTCTCCGCAGTGAACCGCTGCAGCGAGTAGTACTTCGCTATCCGCCCGCACAGCACGTCGAACCGCGGGTCGGTCACGATCAGCGGCGCCTCGTGGGACGAGTTGCACATCGTGTAGTCGAGGAAGTGCGCCGGCTGGCAAATGTACATCACTATTGGGACGACCGCGCCGTATGGGTGGCAGAAGCAGCCTTCCCGCTGCGCGCAGAAGTGTAGGACGTTGCTGTTCACGAAGGAGATCGTGGTCTTGGACCCGACGTCATGCCCGAAGTTCCCAATCCACGCGTTGTTCAATCGTATCACCGCCTCGTGGCTGTCAATCAGCTCGCCATGACCGCTTTGCAATAGGATCCCGCTGTTGCCTACCACCGCACAGGAGGCATACCGGCGGTCCGAGGTCGGCAGGCCATTGTGCCTATCGAGCGGATGCTTCACTAGCCGAATCAGATCGTCCATCACATCGGGCTGAAACCGCTTATTCCGCGCCCAACCGCGCAGATTCCTCCTGAAATCGAGCCAGTACCGGTAGAACATCGGCGAGCGGAGCGTCGCGGGCATGCCTCGCGAGGCCCTCGCCTTGGGGTCGTGGTGGTTGAACCTCCGCCAAGTGCCGTAAGTCCGGTAGTGGCTGGGGCTCGCAATGTTGTCTTCAAGGAGCTGCTCGGTCTGCTTCTTGAACCACTCCTCCGAGACGTCGATCTCGGCGTACCGAAGCAGGGACGAGTTGAAGTCCTGCAGTGGCACTTGCCTCAGCCCCGATTTCGCCGCGCCCTCGAGCTCGAAAGACCCGAGAACGCCGCCGCCGCCGCCGCGGCGCAGCACGGTGCGGCAGGTGAGGGCGACGGCGAGAAGCGCGAGGAGCAGAATGCTGCACAGGGGACGCGCCGGCCGCTTCATCGGAGCAGGCAGAGTGGGCGAAGGCCGGCGAGGGGCCGCCGCTATAGGTGACGGCGGAGGAGGAGGAGGAAGCGCGCGGTTGAGCTGGGGCATGGCGGTCTCAGATCCATGCGGGGGGGGGGGGGGGGGGGGGGGGAGGTCGAAGCTGCGAAGCGAAGGAAAGACGGGGAAAGCACGACGAGAAATGCAGAGCGGAGGAGAGAGTGTGAGTGAGGACGGAAGAGAACGGAGCGAAATGGGGAAATTTAAAGAGAGATTAAAGGAAGAGGACGAAACCCTAAATCGAAGGAAGTTGGGGGAGGGACGTCAACGGAGGATCGGCGGAACCGGTGGAGGCAGGATTTGCGAGCGAGGGAGGAGCGACTCGGGGGAGCAGGCGATACATGAATCGATCTTTGGGCGTGCGGGGAGAGCGAGGGTTGGCCGACACGGCACGAACAACGTTAACCTTTTCGTCCGAATCGGAGAATTGGATTCGGACAAATTCGATTTTTTGACCATTTGACGTCGGGGAGAGCGGATGTTTGGGCGGGTAAGTCAGTTATTTTAAGCCATGACGTCTTGAGCGAAGGTGGTGTAAGGTAAGTTCATGAACGGTCGTGCCTCATTTCCAATTTCGAAGATGATAGAGACCCGCAAAGCAATACGGTCTTTCTTATCTTTAAGCTCTTTTACATACTTTGAGAGTACAGTAGTTTGATTTACCTAAATCAATTGTGGCGTACCAAGCATTGTCACATCAAAAGAATATAACAAAACTAATCATTATTAATACACAGTAATCAGTTGTGGTTTTTTCAAGTGAGGGGCGATCGAGAACTAGAATCACCTGTCCTTGTCTGATAAATACCCTTCAATCAATTTAAATAAATAGGGATTATAAGTAAAATACAATGTAAGGTCATAAAATTTCAGACTCAATGGACCTTGTTCTGTTCTTAATTTTGTTTTTTTATGGGCCAGATGTTTTCGTTCTTAGTTATCACCTCACTTCCCATTGATTGGATCAGAGTCCTTTCTGTGGGATTTTTTTTAGTGTCATCTTGCAATTTCTCCTAATTAAAGAGAGAGAAAGATCTCGAAAGGTTCTAACTTCCACTACGGCACGTCGATCGAGACTTGCTATAAAAATATATCTTTTTTTTTTCTGTGTACCTATAAAATGAGTTTAAACATTTGTAATCTCTCGCCCAATTCCTCACTTTTATCCAAACACACAGGATGCGTCTAATTCAGCTTACTCAAAAGGCTTTTAGCTTTCAAAACTCATTGAAAAAAATATGAGGTGTGTGGCAATCATTCTCAAAAGGTTTTGAGATGGAATGCTGGTATTGAAAATGCCGAAAGCCGATTCAGCATTTCTTTAAAACTCGTTTTCAAAACCGAACCACACCCTCGCCTGGACCGGGCGGACTTATGGGAGAAACTGAATTGTTTAACCCACAGATAATCAATTCAGGAGATAAAATAAGACAAAGAAAAAAAATTACAAAATTGAAAAGCAAGCACCCACGTTCGACCCCTCTAGGGCAGAAGCTGACTAGACAGTGACCATACGTCTAATTATTTTATTTGGGGTCGATTACTTCGAGGGTGACCTTTACTTTGCCAGATTGCTTTAATCTATAGTTATAATTCTGTAAAGATGAATGAATGAATGAATGAATAAATAAATCAGAGAGGTTGATGATTCCTCCACGAGACCTTAGAGTAATACCTTGGATTCGAGTCCACTTTGGAATCTTTACACAATCATTTGGACCAACACTTTTTGATTGGAAGACCTAGGTCCTTAACTGTAGGTCGATTTATATTTATTTAATACATGATAGTGATAAATTAATTATCAAAAACTACTCTCCTACTGCGGGTCAAAAATTGTTTATGTCCTTGTTAAATTGTCGTGAGGAGGTTTATATTTACTTATCAAACCGCCGGGAAGGACTTCACGTCCGATAATCTTCTGTTTGTCCGGTTTCGAAAAATTTAGCAGTAGACAAAAAAAAAGGATGACTAAAATGAGATTAACAATCGTCGAAATTACTTATACTCGATATCGATCGTATCGATAGGTGTTCTGACAACGGATTCAAGGTGTTCGTCATTCGTCCAAACTCCTGTCTTCATCGTTGGGTTTTCACACATTTAATAACGTCGAGTATTGGTTCCGTCGTCACTCAAAATTGACGCGTCGTGGGTTTTGTCAAGTCAAATGAGCTTATTTTGAAAAAGAGTCGGAAACTGCCTAAGGTTAGGGACAAAAAATGATCAAATGAATAGCATGCGCGTACAAGAAAACCGTCGTTGAATTTCAAGCCATCAATCCGTCGCACAACTTATCCTTGGTAACATATTGACACCCTTGATTCATTGCGAGTTGTACGAGATCCAATTGCAAGTCTATGTGACTCAGTATATAAATCAAAAAATTTGCCTTTTGACTTATTCAAATTAGGGAATTAAGCTTAGAAGGTGAAAGTCTACTTGAAATTCCCAAACACCTTTTGTATGAATTCAAATCAGATCCCAAGCCATTGATAAATGCAAGCAACGCAATCTGAAGCCCTTTCCCATTTTTGAAAATACCGCCAGCGTCAACGGATAAAACGATGAGATGTACTTGGCTTTCACAGCCGGCGACAGCAACCATGTCGATCCAAACTTTTGCTCATTTTAATAAAGAAGTTTCCCTAAGACTTGAAAGTAATCGTGTTTTGACGTAAAACAGAGCAAATGATTAGACTAATAAGAAGCATTTCTCTCGACAACGCAGTGATCACTTCAGACCCACAAAAAAAAAATCGTGGTGATTACATTCTAAGAACAATCATCTTGAAATCGAAATATCCGTGGCTAACACTTCACTCGTGCTAATTAGCGTCTCTTCCTCTTTTTCTTTACGATTTTAAAGATCGCTCCTCGACGAATTTGCCCGAGTCTGTGCCTTGGGGTACGGCCGATCTCTAAACTGGGAAATCCAGCCATGAAATTTGCATAATGTGGGAAAATAAAATGATAAAATAAGCATGAGCATACCGAATATTATCCGAATTTCTGGCTATAAACTAATATTAATCCATGCTTGTTAATTGAAAACTAGTCCCTTCATTGTTCATTCTCCTGAATGAAAATATTAGAAGCTTTCGTTAAAAATTGGAGCTGAGGGGTCATGCAATCTAGGGAAGGTCTTTCCTTAATGACGATGCTTAAAGGAAGCTTAATGAAAAGGAGGTCCTTTCGGATGATGCTTATGCTTACGACTCTGTCGACGGAATTAATATATAATTTGTTCAAAGTGCGCCCCATAAGATGGCCGGCGATCTATCGTGAAAGTTTAGTACAATGTCGTCGTCGGGATATAGTGAACCCACGTTTATTGTCTAAATTACACCATTCATTTTCAAAGATGAATCGCCCCCATATGGGGATGTAGCGCTCACATTGATCACCACGTTACCACTCCTTCCTGATATTTTGTCAATCTTGTACGACTTTCCAATGAAAACCTTGTCGAGCCATTTTTTTCTTAGTTGCTTTCGGAGAAAAGTAAGAGGAAAATTATTTTTTATGAAATTTTTTTCGGTGCTTGGCTATTTCGTTTACTATATCGCCCGATATATCTTGAGTTAGGGATAATTACTCATGTAGTCATTTTGTCCGGTGACCGGACATCCGCTGAGGCATTTTTTGGCACAAAGTTGCTGGAAAGACTGAAATGGTAGTGTTCCAAAATGTTTATGACTGAATTGGCAAAAAGAAAAAAAAAACTTAGGACTAAATTGACAAAAAGAAAAAAAGTTTAGAATTGAATTGGCAAAGTTCCAAAAGATTTAAGACTTTTTTTGGACAATTATTCGGTGTTTCCTCATCATTAGTCATCCTACGTGATATTCTAAGGTATACAATTTGTAGATCAACAATTATATTAAAACTTCACGTGAAGATTTAGGATTATTTCGGCCAAATTGAAAATAATCAAGATTAAATCAGCAGCCGTATAATAAGTGTATGGTCGATTAGGTAATTTTCTCTTTTGAGTTAGGATGTAGGAGTAATTTTCAGAAATTAGTTCGCGAATCACGTATCAAGGCACATCTATGATGTGACTAGACCGATAGTTGTTGATGTGATCAACGACGTCATCTCCTCACTTAAGACATACATTAAATCTTACACCAATCCCATTGAACACGACGCCTTCCAACAATGTTTCTCCAACTCTTAGTCAATTGAACGATAAAAATAATTTAGGTCAGTGATCCTGCCACCAATGGGATTTATTAAATGCCCGAAATTCTTATCTCCCCCAAACATAGGGAATAGGTAGGAGATCAAGTAGCTGAATTAATATGACAATAATTAGGTGCTGGTAGAGGAATGATTAGACCAATATAAAGGAAGCTGCATCTTGATTAGGTTGACATTATACCTTACCCAAGAGAACTGAAAACTGGCAAAGATGACCAATCGACCGTCAAATACATTAGTTTATTTATTGCCTAATGTGAAGAGGCAGGGAAAAATTCCTAAATTTATGTTGTTCTCTTTGTCTTTATTAAAAAGTTGCATCTACTTGATATATGAATTTATATCCTAATTCAATTTATGCTTAGGCTAGGATGGAAAGACAATTTTATAGAACGATACAACAGGTATCAATTGCTGATTTAGCCATAATCTATCAATATGATAATGAGTATGTCAATAAGTTTGTTGCTCAATTCAAGAGGTTTAGAAATAGACGTCTTATTTCATTCTCGGAGAAAGAATTCACAAATTTGGCTTTTAATAATATTCAATCTTAGAAAAAATTTGAAGGCCAAAATTTATCGATTTATTCCTATTGGCAATGAGAGTTTTTAAGTACGAGCAACTACTTTAGGGCAAAGATAGAAAGGCTACGTGAACACTTGACTTGTCTTTTGAGAAAAACTATGAGCCATATGATAAAATTTGGCAAGAAAAAAAAAATTCGCTAACGATAGAGAACAAACAATGACTTTTATTATTTTCGAATGATCAATGAATCGTTCGATACTTTTTTTATAGTGAGTATTTGTTCAAACCAAAAAATTATAAATTTTTTATAATTAGACTTAGTCGATCATAGCAGAACTTAGTAAGTAGCATAAGTTATGGATAGTCAACAACTTGATGAAATATTCTAAGCTCTCTTAGATAAATGTCGACACCTTGAAGAGCGTTGATAACTTAAAGAGGATTGACAATCAATGAAGTTAAATACGATAAATGTTAGTTATCTGATATGAAGTCACCAACATCGATGTATAGGACGGTGAACTTGTCACGCCCCGGTTCCTCGGGGTCGTAGCGCTAATTCCAGGATCCTACCTCACGCTAAGTTTTGCAAACGAATCTAGTTCTTAGTCAATTTGTTCCCAAGGTAACACCACAATCCACTTTGATCAAGAAACTTACTTCCCATAGATACAAGGATAAGTCGGGTCAAAATACAAAAAGGGGAAGAAAACAGGAGGAGACATAACAAAAGTCTAGAGTCACGGTCGCCGCACAGCTATACAATCAAAAGTCGCGGGGAAAAGAGAAGGGAGAGTACTAATCCCTAGCTGCCTCCATTGGCCTGGGCCAATCTCGCACGCACGAAGGCTTCGGGTTATCCACGGTGCCATCCTCTGAGTCATCTGCCCCATCAGGGTCTTCGAAGCCGGACTCGTAGCCTCCCTGAGGTACCTTGCACTCCTCGACCAATAACTCTAGTTCGGCCTCATGGAAACCCGTATACACGCAAATGTGCTGATGTGGGTACCAGATGTGCTTCGTGGCGCTCCAAATCCAACCTGTCGTGCTATGGGATTCTTGGATTAATCCATCTTCCTTTACTTCTATGTCTATGACATCTCCCATGTCTCTAGGGGGAGCGGGGGCTGCTGCCATACCGTTCCCTTCGTCTTCCTCTTCTTCTTCATCCAAGTTGAAAGGGATATCCGGCTCCAGATCCCCCTCCTCCTGATCCTCCTCCTCCTGAGGGTCCCACTCCAGCTCCAGCTCCAGCTGCTGCTCCCAGTCCTCCGGATCCAGAGGTTCCAGCTCCCGTAGATCCCAAGCTTCCTCCTCGTGAGGGTCCTCCTCCATAAGCTCCTCTTCCTCTGACTGGTCCTCCAAGTCTGATAGGTCCTGAACCGGGTCCATACGGGGGTCCTGGGATGGTGGGGTGGTGGAATGAGATACTTGGTATCCCAGTGAACGAACCCTAATCCTAAATTAGGAACACCCCTGCCCTAGGGTCCCTAAATCGACCCTCCCAACTCTCGGCTTCCGATGGTCTGTCAGTCGACTCTAGGCAAGCCTAGCTGTAAGTCTCTCATCCCAAGGTCCCCAAGCTTCGCGCAGGAACACTCATTACTAACCCAAAACGAAAAACTCCCTACCTCTAGATCTCTAAACTAAAGGTAGACTATCGAACGTCATGGGGGTCTAAACAACTTACAGGGTGGGGCAGGTCTACTAACGAGACCCTAATTGTGGTTATAAGGGATTTGTCTAGGCATAACTGATTAAATTAAAGCGGCGCAAAATCAAACGCACAAAGTAGTACTTGAATCGCCAAATTATAATAATAATTTAATGCAATTAAAAAGCAAATAGGGTTCTTGACTAATTTAATCAAATGCTATGCGGACGAACATTAAATGATACATGACTAATTAAATTAAATTGTAGAAATAGACGAAATAAACAATTCTAAGATTTTAACAGAGGTGTCAATCCGACCCTTCTTTCTCCTCGAGGGGTCCCAACTCTGACCACGCTCGAGCACAAGCAAACGTACAAGGGCATTTCTCGTAAGACGTGGGATGCCAGTCCCTAGGTCGACACAAGTCGAACTACACCACCTAAGTGGTCAACAATCTACCATTGTCCAATACGGCTAACCAATCTAACTAATCAATGAATTTTACGAATAAATAAGGAGTCCTAGCCGTTCTACTCGCCCTAGCCATTTCTACCCGTTTCCTACTAAAACAGCAAATGCGCCTAATAAAGGTTTAGAATCCACTCACTTGTGAGTTTGCCTGGCTAAATCCCCCTTGCTGTACTCCTGGTTGAACCCAAGAAAATTTTAGAATTTTCCTCTTTTACTCTTTTTTTTTTTTCGGGCCGCGCAAGCTGGACCTGGGCCGGGCCGACTGACTGGGCTTGGGTCGGTCGGCTGATTGACTGGCCGACTGGGCCGGGTCGGCTGGGCCGTTGACTGGGCAGGCTGACTGGGCTGGGCTGGCCCGCGAGCTGGACTTGGCCGGCGGCTGCTGGCTCCTCCGGCGCCGGTCTTCTTCTCCGGCTAGCTCGGCTTCCGGGTCGGGGAACCGGGTCGAGCGCCGGGTCGCGAGGGGTGTTCGGGTTCCGTCTCTGTTTGTCGTCGGCGGTGCGCGTCGGAGCTTGGGATCGGTCGGAGAAGGAAGCTGAGCTCACGACGCGTCGATTGGTGGTTGTGGCTTCGTCGGAGGTGGCCGGAATCGACGGGAAAACGGCCACGAAGTCGCGGCTTCCTCCTAAGCCTCCGAAGTGGTTTTCAAGTTTCAAAGCTTCGATTCGGCGTCCACAGGCCAAATCGGAAGGGGGAACCACCGGAAAAGGAAACTAGGGAGTGAGGGAACCGATTGGTGGGTGAGAAGTGAGCTGAGGAGGTCGGGGTAGGAAGGAATGGGGTGGTTTTTGGCTGCGGTTTTCTGGGTTCCAAGGCTGGCCGCGAAGCTCCCTGCAACTGACTGCCGGTGACAGACCACGCGAGTCTTGGCTAGCTGACAACGGCTTCGGGAAGGGGGCGACTCAAGCTACGCGGGGACACCAAGAACGCACGAAGAGGAGGCCGGAGCTCCGAGAAATCCTCCCCTCAAAACCCTTGCCCACTCGGTTTATACCGAGTGGGAGCAGGTGGGGGAGGCCGAGAACTCGGCTTCCCAGGCCACGCGGCGCCTCCCCCGTGGCCACCATCCCCTCCGACGGTCACTTCCAAGTCAGGGGTGGGTGGCTGCAGGGCGTGGCGTGGCTGAGGCGACGTCGAGCGGTGGAATGCACAGTGCATTCTACCTGCTCGACAGAAGGCCCGAGAGAGAGAGAGAGGGAGAGGGGGAGAGCTCGTGCGCGTGCTGTGCACGTGCCGTCCGGTCCGACCCGGTCGGACCGGCGGTTCGCACGGTCTGGCCGGCCGGTTCGCTGGCCGGTCTGGGACTTTTAATAAAATAATATATTTTAATTTCCGAAAATCGGAAAAATGCTTTAAAATTTCCTAAAAATTCAGGAAAAATCCCGAAAAATCAAATATCGAATTTCATGACATTTTGGGCCCAAAATAAATTTAAACTTAAATTTTCATTAATTTCCAAGCCTTTCCAAATTTTCGCGAAATAAAAAGGGAAATTGCCAATTTTCCCTAAAGTCCCAGTAGGCTAAAATCGCGGACCGACTCGGCCGTTACAATCTACCCCCCTTAAGAAAATTTCGTCCTCGAAATTTGCAGCTACTAAACTTCAAACAGTTGCGGGTGCTGTTGCCTCATGAGCTCCTCGCTTTCCCAAGTAGCGCTCTCGGAGTCATGATGTTGCCAAACGACCTTGACCAGTGGCGTGACCTTGTTCCGAAGTCTTCGCTCCTTCCGGTCTTCTATCCTGATTGGTCTTTCTACGAACGAAACCTGTTCGTCCAACTCAAGGTCCTCATGACTTAATACATGTGAAGGATCAGGCTCGTACTTCCTTAGCATCGAGACGTGGAAGACATTGTGGATCTGTTCCAAGTTTGGCGGTAAGGCTAGTCGATAAGCGGTTGCTCCTATCCTTTCCAAAATCTCAAAGGGTCCTACAAACCTGGGACTTAACTTCCCTTTTTCTCCAAAGCGGGACATTCCCTTCTTAGGTGACACTTTCAGGAAGACATGGTCCCCTTCTTGGAATTCTAAAGGTCTGCGCCTTAGGTCCGCATAGCTCTTTTGTCGACTCTGGGCTGTCTTCAGCCTTTGCCTGATTACCTTAACTGCATCTTGTGACTGTTGTACTAGCTCGGGACCTAGAATTTTCCGTTCTCCGACTTCGTCCCAACACACAGGAGTCCGGCAGGTTCGTCCGTACAAAGCCTCAAAGGGAGTCATCCCTATGCTTTGTTGGAAGCTGTTGTTATAGGCGAACTCTACCAGGGGTAGCCGGTCTTCCCATCCTCCCTTAAAATCTAAGACGCATGCTCTCAGCATGTCCTCTAGAGTCTGAATGGTCCGCTCAGACTGTCCATCAGTCTGGGGATGGAAAGCCGTACTGTACTGTAATCTTGTACCCAAGGCTCCTTGTAGACTCTTCCAAAAATGAGCGGTGAATCTTGGATCACGGTCAGAGGTAATGGTTACCGGCACTCCATGTAGTCTGACTATCTGAGCTACATATAAGTCTGCTAGTCGGTCTAAGGGAAGATTCTTTCGCACGGCTAGGAAGTGAGCAGATTTGGTTAGTCTGTCCACTATGACCCAAATCATGTCGTGACCTTTTTGGCTCCTCGGTAACCCGGTCACGAAATCCATCGTGATATGCTCCCATTTCCATTCTGGAATTTCCAAAGGGTTCAAGAGGCCTCCAGGTTTACAGTGTTGTGCCTTCACCCGTTGGCACGTCAGGCACTTGGCCACGAATCTCGCCACGTCCGTTTTCATTCCTCTCCACCAGTAGTGGGGCCTCAGGTTCTGATACATCTTGGTGTTACCCGGATGAACACTGTATTTACTGCGGTGTGCCTCTGACAAAATTTCATCCCTTAACTCAGGACTGTCGGGCACACACAGCCTCCCACGAAAGTTCAGGACTCCGTCCTCGGAGATTTGGAAACCAGGTTTCATCAGTCCTTCTTCGGTTTGTAAGATGCCCACTAGAAAGGGATCCGAAGATTGTAGATCTCTAATCCTGGCCCTGATCTGAGGTTCTATCCTTAAGGTGGCCATTAAGCAAGTCAGGTGTTCAACCTCAAATTTGAACTCTGAGTTCTGTACTTTCTCAAACAACTGCCATTCCTTGGCCAATAATGAAGTCAATGAGGACTTGCGACTAAGCGCGTCTGCCACGCGATTCGCTTTCCCTGGGTGGTATAGAATCTCACAGTCGTAATCCTTTAGGAGTTCCATCCATCTCCGCTGTCTCATGTTCAATTCCTTCTGTGAAAACAGGTACTTGAGGCTCTGATGATCCGTAAAAATTGGAAACTTTTCTCCGCACAGATAGTGCCTCCAAATTTTGAGCGCAAAAATTACCGCTGCCAACTCCAGGTCATGGGTCGGATAGTTTTGCTCATGTGGCTTCAACTGTCTCGATGCGTAAGCCACAACTCGTCCGTGCTGCATCAAAACGCATCCAAGACCTTGATACGAGGCGTCACTATAAACCTCATAACCACCTGGTCCTGAAGGGATGGTTAAGACTGGTGCAGTGGTCAGCCTTTCTTTCAGTGTTTGGAAGCTCCTCTCGCACTTCTCGGTCCATTCAAACTTCTTGTCCTTTTTCAGCAAGCCCGTCAAGGGTAGGGATAGACTCGAAAATTTTTCTACAAACCTTCGGTAGTATCCTGCCAGACCTAGGAAGCTACGAACTTCCGTCACTGTTGTAGGCCTTGGCCAATCCATTACCGCCTCGATCTTCGCAGGATCCACGGAGATTCCGTCCCCGGAGATCACATGTCCCAAAAAGGCTACTCGGTCTAGCCAAAACTCACACTTACTGAACTTTGCGTAGAGCGCATGTTCTCGTAGTACTGCCAGCACTATCCTCAGGTGTTGCTCATGTTCTATCGAACTCCTTGAATAGATCAAGATGTCGTCGATAAAAACTATGACGAACCTGTCCAAGTACTCTCTGAACACCCTATTCATTAGATCCATGAAAGCAGCTGGGGCATTGGTCAACCCGAACGGCATTACTGTGAATTCGTAATGTCCATAGCGAGTCCGAAAGGCGCTCTTCGGAATATCCTCCTCTTTAATTCTTAACTGGTGATACCCCGTCCTCAGGTCAATTTTTGAGAAGACCTTAGCCCCTTGCAATTGATCGAACAGATCATCAATCCTGGGCAACGGATATCTGTTCTTGACTGTCACCTTATTCAGTTGTCTGTAGTCAATGCAAAGTCTCAGGGATCCGTCTTTTTTCTTCACAAAGAGAACCGGCGCACCCCATGGTGACGCACTTGGACGGATGAATCCTTTATCCAACAGTTCTTGCATCTGTACCTTTAATTCTTTCAGTTCTGAGAGTGACATCCGATAAGGAGCCTTGGAGATCGGCTCCGTCCCAGAAGGTACTTCAATAGCAAACTCCACTTCTCTCTCCGGAGGTAACCCGGGCAATTCTTCTGGAAAAACGTCGGAAAACTCCCGAACTACGGCGATCTCCTCCAACACTGGTCCTTCGACCGTCGTGTCAACAACGCTAGCTAGATAGCCTTGACAGCCATCTTCTAACAACCGTGTCGCTTCCAAGGAAGAGATGACTGCGGTTGAAGGTCCGCCGTGACTTCCGAGGAACTCGTAACTCGAGTCCTTCGACGGGCAGAACCTTATTACTTTTCTAGAACAGTCCACCGTAGCTTTCTGTCTAGTCAACCAATCCATGCCAATAATAACATCATAATCACGCAAATCTAGGACTGCCAGATCAATCGAACCTCTAACTCCGCTAAACTCTATCTCACAGCCCTTACATCCATTAACGGACATCATATGAACATGCAGCGGCGTCGAGACATTCAAAATAACGGCTAAGGGTTCCACATGCAACCCTACTAACTCCACAAAGCGCTCAGCAACAAACGAATGGGTAGCTCCCGTATCGAATAAGGCATAAGCGGGACTGCGGTGTAAGGAGACGGTACCTGTTATAACTCCTCCTGAGTTCTGTGCTTCGTGTCTGGTCACCGCATAGACTCTTCCCTGCGCCGAGGGTCGGTCCATCAGAAGAGGTGGTGCTAGACCTGCCAGCTGCCCTACTTGTTGTTGAGGCTGCGCCCTTATTGCGCGCTGAGGGCAATCACGGACCATATGGCCCAGCTGGCCACATCCGAAGCATCCTTCGCTCCTCGGGGGACAGGGTCCCGGCTGGTGGGTTTTCCCACACTGTCGGCACCAGCTCTCTTGACGAGAAGGGGGTTTCCTGACTCCTCCATTCCGTACTGCTGAAAAGGGCCTCCTCGACCCTGACATCGGCTTCTTCCCCTGCCGAACGCTACTGGTATTTCTACCCGCGAATGATCGCGACCCAGACGCAGCTGCTCTTTCATTGAGGTCCTTTTCGACCATTTGAGCTTTCGTGAACACCTCCTTGTAATCTCGCAGATTAAAGGGGGCGAGCTGGGATTTGATTTCAGGTTTCAGCCCTTCCCGAAATCTCTTTGCCCTGTCCACTGGATCCTCGATCAGCCTCTTGCCGTACTTGGCCAGGGCGGCATACTTTGCCTCATATTCCAATACCGTCATGTTGTTCTGACGTAGTCTCTGAAATTCGGCTAGCTTCACATCTCGTGCTGACTCGGGGAAGTACTGCTCGTTGAAAGCCTCAACAAAAGTCCCCCAAGTAGGTATTACGCCTCCAGGGAAGACGATACCTCTAGTGGCTCTCCACCAATGATTGGCATTCCCCTGCAGCTGGTACACCGCGAGAGTCACACGATCTTCGTCAGAACATTCCATGACTTCGAAGATCTTTTCAAGCTCTAGCAACCACTCGGCCGCTGTCTCAGGGTCTCCCATCCCTGTAAAGACCGGGGGTTTCATCTTCAGGAATTGCCCGACCTGCCTCTGCTTTCTCCTTTCCCCATTAGCACTACTAGCTACGGAAACAGGAGCCGGGACTTCCACCTCCCGTTCGTCGGTTCTTATAGTAGGTTCCTGAGCCTCAGCAGCGTTCTCGTTCCGCATGGCAGCTATGGCGGCATTTACCGCAGCTGCGATAGCGGCTTCCTGGTTTCTCGCTTGCTGGCGGACCTCTTCTCGTAGGTCTTCTACTGTCCTCACAAGTCTTTCTACACGGGGATCTTCCTGGGGGTCAGCCTCCCCTACCCCAAAGCGACCAATCGTCGCCCTCCTTCGCGGAGGTCTCCCCAGTCTGACCATCTGGTCTTCCTGTTACAGCATCACAACGCTTTTGTCACGCCTTGAGGAATTCAGATAGGGGTAAGCAATATCACCAGATCCCAAGAGATAAGATCATTTTAAAACACCCTATTGATCTCAAAAGGAGACATAGTATATCGCATATTATCACGGTGTTGGAAACCATCATCAACACTCGGTGTTGGAAACCACCATCAACACCCGTCCTAACCCCGTAGGACAACACGACCCCACGGGTCCAGTCGAAACCTCGTCAGGAACTCGACTTCAGTGCGTCAGTGGCCACCCTCACTCGGTGCCACGCACTTTCGCCACGCAGGCGGTGACAGAAACACCACACCCTCACAAAAGGGTGATCATTGTCACAACAGCAGAGGCCCAGCCTCGCCACGCCGATCAACGGCCACGTGCCCTCCGGCACCACAAGTCCAGATTCGGCTTTGCTGCACACGTTCTAGACCGCGCCAACTCAGCTAAACCAGACGTCACGTCACACGCCTGACCTCGTCCTGTGCGTCCCATACCGCCCAGGTCGAGTCGGACGTAGACCAAGCCCTATGGTCTCTAGCCAATGTCCGGCCTTGCTGCACACGTCCCATACCGTGCCAACGCAGCTAAACAATTGACACCAAACTCAAGGTTAAGTGGGGGTCTTGAGCTAATCTCGGTCTGGTCTTTAGGTTTAACTAAGGTCCTGCGTCCAGACGTCTTATCCCAATACGTCCAGTCATTCACTCCTTATCACTCCAAGAAGGTAACCTTTCCGTGGTTACTAACCTTGCTCTGATACCAAGCTGTCACGCCCCGGTTCCTCGGGGTCGTAGCACTAATTCCAGGATCCTACCTCACGCTAAGTTTTGCAAACGAATCTAGTTCTTAGTCAATTTGTTCCCAAGGTAACACCACAATCCACTTTGATCAAGAAACTTACTTCCCATAGATACAAGGATAAGTCAGGTCAAAATACAAAAAGGGGAAGAAAACAGGAGGAGACATAACAAAAGTCTAGAGTCACGGTCGCCGCACAGCTATACAATCAAAAGTCGCGGGGAAAAGAGAAGGGAGAGTACTAATCCCTAGCTGCCTCCATTGGCCTGGGCCAATCTCGCACGCACGAAGGCTTCGGGTTATCCACGGTGCCATCCTCTGAGTCATCTGCCCCATCAGGGTCTTCGAAGCCGGACTCGTAGCCTCCCTGAGGTACCTTGCACTCCTCGACCAATAACTCTAGTTCGGCCTCATGGAAACCCGTATACACGCAAATGTGCTGATGTGGGTACCAGATGTGCTTCGTGGCGCTCCAAATCCAACCTGTCGTGCTGTGGGATTCTTGGATTAATCCATCTTCCTTTACTTCTATGTCTATGACCTCTCCCATGTCTCTAGGGGGAGCGGGGGCTGCCGCCATACCGTTCCCTTCGTCTTCCTCTTCTTCTTCATCCAAGTTGAAGGGGATATCCGGCTCCAGATCCCCCTCCTCCTGATCCTCCTCCTCCTGAAGATCCCACTCCAGCTCCAGCTCCAGCTGCTGCTCCCAGTCCTCCGGATCCAGAGGTTCCAGCTCCCGTAGATCCCAAGCTTCCTCCTCGTGAGGGTCCTCCTCCATAAGCTCCTCTTCCTCTGACTGGTCCTCCAAGTCTGATAGGTCCTGAACCGGGTCCATACGGGGGTCCTGGGATGGTGGGGTGGTGGAATGAGATACTTGGTATCCCAGTGAACGAACCCTAATCCTAAATTAGGAACACCCCTGCCCTAGGGTCCCTAAATCGACCCTCCCAACTCTCGGCTTCCGTTGGTCTGTCAGTCGACTCTAGGCAAGCCTAGCTGTAAGTCTCTCATCCCAAGGTCCCCAAGCTTCGCGCAGAAACACTCATTACTAACCCAAAACGAAGAACTCCCCACCTCTAGATCTCTAAACTAAAGGTAGACTATCGAACGTCATGGGGGTCTAAACAACTTACAGGGTGGGGCAGGTCTACTAACGAGACCCTAATTGCGGTTATAAGGAATTTGTCTAGGCATAACTGATTAAATTAAAGCGGCGCAAAATTAAACGCACAAAGTAGTACTTGAATCGCCAAATTATAATAATAATTTAATGCAATTAAAAAGCAAATAGGGTTCTTAACTAATTTAATCAAATGCTATGCGGACGAACATTAAATGATACATGACTAATTAAATTAAATTGTAGAAATAGACGAAATAAACAATTCTAAGATTTTAACAGAGGTGTCAATCCGACCCTTCTTTCTCCTCGAGGGGTCCCAACTCTGACCACGCTCGAGCACAAGCAAACGTACGAGGGCATTTCTCGTAAAACGTGGGATGCCAGTCCCTAGGTCGACACAAGTCGAACTACACCACCTAAGTGGTCAACAATCTACCATTGTCCAATACGGCTAACCAATCTAACTAATCAATGAATTTTACGAATAAATAAGGAGTCCTAGCCGTTCTACTCGCCCTAGCCATTTCTACCCGTTTCCTACTAAAACAGCAAATGCGCCTAATAAAAGTTTAGAATCCACTCACTTGTGAGTTTGCCTGGCTAAATCCCCCTTGCTGTACTCCTGGTTGAACCCAAGAAAATTTTAGAATTTTCCTCTTTTACTTTTTTTCTTTTTTTTTTTTTCGGGCCGCGCAAGCTGGACCTGGGCCGGGCCGGCTGACTGGGCTTGGGTCGGTCGGCTGATTGACTGGCCGACTGGGCCGGGTCGGCTGGGCCGTTGACTGGGCCGGCTGACTGGGCTGGGCTGGCCCGCGAGCTGGACTTGGCCGGCGGCTGCTGGCTCCTCCGGCGCCGGTCTTCTTCTCCGGCTAGCTCGGCTTCCGGGTCGGGGAACCGGGTCGAGCGCCGGGTCGCGAGGGGTGTTCGGGTTCCGTCTCTGTTTGTCGTCGGCGGTGCGCGTCGGAGCTTGGGACCGGTCGGAGAAGGAAGCTGAGCTCACGACGCGTCGATTGGTGGTTGTGGCTTCGTCGGAGGTGGCCGGAATCGACGGGAAAACGGCCACGAAGTCGCGGCTTCCTCCTAAGCCTCCGAAGTGGTTTTCAAGTTTCAAAGCTTCGATTCGGCGTCCACAGGCCAAATCGGAAGGGGGAACCACCGGAAAAGGAAACTAGGGAGTGAGGGAACCGATTGGTGGGTGAGAAGTGAGCTGAGGAGGTCGGGGTAGGAAGGAATGGGGTGGTTTTTGGCTGCGGTTTTCTGGGTTCCAAGGCTGGCCGCGAAGCTCCCTGCAACTGACTGCCGGTGACAGACCACGGCGAGTCTTGGCTAGCTGACAACGGCTTCGGGAAGGGGGCGACTCAAGCTACGCGGGGACACCAAGAACGCACGAAGAGGAGGCCGGAGCTCCGAGAAATCCTCCCCTCAAAACCCTTGCCCACTCGGTTTATACCGAGTGGGAGCAGGTGGGGGAGGCCGAGAACTCGGCTTCCCAGGCCACGCGGCGCCTCCCCCGTGGCCACCATCCCCTCCGACGGTCACTTCCAAGTCAGGGGTGGGTGGCTGCAGGGCGTGGCGTGGCTGAGGCGACGTCGAGCGGTGGAATGCACAGTGCATTCTACCTGCTCGACAGAAGGCCCGAGAGAGAGAGGAGAGAGGGAGAGGGGGAGAGCTCGTGCGCGTGCTGTGCACGTGCCGTCCGGTCCGACCCGGTCGGACCGGCGGTTCGCACGGTCTGGCCGGCCGGTTCGCTGGCCGGTCTGGGACTTTTAATAAAATAATATATTTTAATTTCCGAAAATCGGAAAAATGCTTTAAAATTTCCTAAAAATTCAGGAAAAATCCCGAAAAATCAAATATCGAATTTCATGACATTTTGGGCCCAAAATAAATTTAAACTTAAATTTTCATTAATTTCCAAGCCTTTCCAAATTTTCGCTAAATAAAAAGGGAAATTGCCAATTTTCCCTAAAGTCCCAGTAGGCTAAAATCGCGGACCGACTCGGCCGTTACAATCTACCCCCCTTAAGAAAATTTCGTCCTCGAAATTTGCAGCTACTAAACTTCAAACAGTTGCGGGTGCTGTTGCCTCATGAGCTCCTCGCTTTCCCAAGTAGCGCTCTCGGAGTCATGATGTTGCCAAACGACCTTGACCAGTGGCGTGACCTTGTTCCGAAGTCTTCGCTCCTTCCGGTCTTCTATCCTGATTGGTCTTTCTACGAACGAAACCTGTTCGTCCAACTCAAGGTCCTCATGACTTAATACATGTGAAGGATCAGGCTCGTACTTCCTTAGCATCGAGACGTGGAAGACATTGTGGATCTGTTCCAAGTTTGGCGGTAAGGCTAGTCGATAAGCGGCTGCTCCTATCCTTTCCAAAATCTCAAAGGGTCCTACAAACCTGGGACTTAACTTTCCTTTTTCTCCAAAGCGGGACATTCCCTTCTTAGGTGACACTTTCAGGAAGACATGGTCCCCTTCTTGGAATTCTAAAGGTCTGCGCCTTAGGTCCGCATAGCTCTTTTGTCGACTCTGGGCTGTCTTCAGCCTTTGCCTGATTACCTTAACTGCATCTTGTGACTGTTGTACTAGCTCGGGACCTAGAATTTTCCGTTCTCCGACTTCGTCCCAACACACGGGAGTCCGGCAGGTTCGTCCGTACAAAGCCTCAAAGGGAGTCATCCCTATGCTTTGTTGGAAGCTGTTGTTATAGGCGAACTCTACCAGGGGTACCGGTCTTCCCATCCTCCCTTAAAATCTAAGACGCATGCTCTCAGCATGTCCTCTAGAGTCTGAATGGTCCGCTCAGACTGTCCATCAGTCTGGGGATGGAAAGCCGTACTGTACTGTAATCTTGTACCCAAGGCTCCTTGTAGACTCTTCCAAAAATGAGCGGTGAATCTTGGATCACGGTCAGAGGTAATGGTTACCGGCACTCCATGTAGTCTGACTATCTGAGCTACATATAAGTCTGCTAGTCGGTCTAAGGGAAGATTCTTTCGCACGGCTAGGAAGTGAGCAGATTTGGTTAGTCTGTCCACTATGACCCAAATCATGTCGTGACCTTTTTGGCTCCTCGGTAACCCGGTCACGAAATCCATCGTGATATGCTCCCATTTCCATTCTGGAATTTCCAAAGGGTTCAAGAGGCCTCCAGGTTTACAGTGTTGTGCCTTCACCCGTTGGCACGTCAGGCACTTGGCCACGAATCTCGCCACGTCCGTTTTCATTCCTTTCCACCAGTAGTGGGGCCTCAGGTTCTGATACATCTTGGTGTTACCCGGATGAACACTGTATTTACTGCGGTGTGCCTCTGACAAAATTTCATCCCTTAACTCAGGACTGTCGGGCACACATAGCCTTCCCACGAAAGTTCAGGACTCCGTCCTCGGAGATTTGGAAACCAGGTTTCATCAGTCCTTCTTCGGTTTGTAAGATGCCCACTAGAAAGGGATCCGAAGATTGTAGATCTCTAATCCTGGCCCTGATCTGAGGTTCTATCCTTAAGGTGGCCATTAAGCAAGTCAGGTGTCCAACCTCAAATTTGAACTCTGAGTTCTGTACTTTCTCAAACAACTGCCATTCCTTGGCCAATAATGAAGTCAATGAGGACTTGCGACTAAGCGCGTCTGCCACGCGATTCGCTTTCCCTGGGTGGTATAGAATCTCACAGTCGTAATCCTTTAGGAGTTCCATCCATCTCCGCTGTCTCATGTTCAATTCCTTCTGTGAAAACAGGTACTTGAGGCTCTGATGATCCGTAAAAATTGGAAACTTTTCTCCGCACAGATAGTGCCTCCAAATTTTGAGCGCAAAAATTACCGCTGCCAACTCCAGGTCATGGGTCGGATAGTTTTGCTCATGTGGCTTCAACTGTCTCGATGCGTAAGCCACAACTCGTCCGTGCTGCATCAAAACGCATCCAAGACCTTGATACGAGGCGTCACTATAAACCTCATAACCACCTGGTCCTGAAGGGATGGTTAAGACTGGTGCAGTGGTCAGCCTTTCTTTCAGTGTTTGGAAGCTCCTCTCGCACTTCTCGGTCCATTCAAACTTCTTGTCCTTTTTCAGCAAGCCCGTCAAGGGTAGGGATAGACTCGAAAATTTTTCTACAAACCTTCGGTAGTATCCTGCCAGACCTAGGAAGCTACGAACTTCCGTCACTGTTGTAGGCCTTGGCCAATCCATTACCGCCTCGATCTTCGCAGGATCCACGGAGATTCCGTCCCCGGAGATCACATGTCCCAAAAAGGCTACTCGGTCTAGCCAAAACTCACACTTACTGAACTTTGCGTAGAGCGCATGTTCTCGTAGTACTGCCAGCACTATCCTCAGGTGTTGCTCATGTTCTATCGAACTCCTTGAATAGATCAAGATGTCGTCGATAAAAACTATGACGAACCTGTCCAAGTACTCTCTGAACACCCTATTCATTAGATCCATGAAAGCAGCTGGGGCATTGGTCAACCCGAACGGCATTACTGTGAATTCGTAATGTCCATAGCGAGTCCGAAAGGCGCTCTTCGGAATATCCTCCTCTTTAATTCTTAACTGGTGATACCCCGTCCTCAGGTCAATTTTTGAGAAGACCTTAGCCCCTTGCAATTGATCGAACAGATCATCAATCCTGGGCAACGGATATCTGTTCTTGACTGTCACCTTATTCAGTTGTCTGTAGTCAATGCAAAGTCTCAGGGATCCGTCTTTTTTCTTCACAAAGAGAACCGGCGCACCCCATGGTGACGCACTTGGACGGATGAATCCTTTATCCAACAGTTCTTGCATCTGTACCTTTAATTCTTTCAGTTCTGAGAGTGACATCCGATAAGGAGCCTTGGAGATCGGCTCCGTCCCAGAAGGTACTTCAATAGCAAACTCCACTTCTCTCTCCGGAGGTAACCCGGGCAATTCTTCTGGAAAAACGTCGGAAAACTCCCGAACTACGGCGATCTCCTCCAACACTGGTCCTTCGACCGTCGTGTCAACAACGCTAGCTAGATAGCCTTGACAGCCATCTTCTAACAACCGTGTCGCTTCCAAGGAAGAGATGACTGCGGTTGAAGGTCCGCCGTGACTTCCGAGGAACTCGTAACTCGAGTCCTTCGACGGGCAGAACCTTATTACTTTTCTAGAACAGTCCACCGTAGCTTTCTGTCTAGTCAACCAATCCATGCCAATAATAACATCATAATCACGCAAATCTAGGACTGCCAGATCAATCGAACCTCTAACTCCGCTAAACTCTATCTCACAGCCCTTACATCCATTAACGGACATCATATGAACATGCAGCGGCGTCGAGACATTCAAAATAACGGCTAAGGGTTCCACATGCAACCCTACTAACTCCACAAAGCGCTCAGCAACAAACGAATGGGTAGCTCCCGTATCGAATAAGGCATAAGCGGGACTGCGGTGTAAGGAGACGGTACCTGTTATAACTCCTCCTGAGTTCTGTGCTTCGTGTCTGGTCACCGCATAGACTCTTCCCTGCGCCGAGGGTCGGTCCATCAGAAGAGGTGGTGCTAGACCTGCCAGCTGCCCTACTTGTTGTTGAGGCTGCGCCCTTATTGCGCGCTGAGGGCAATCACGGACCATATGGCCCAGCTGGCCACATCCGAAGCATCCTTCGCTCCTCGGGGGACAGGGTCCCGGCTGGTGGGTTTTCCCACACTGTCGGCACCAGCTCTCTTGACGAGAAGGGGGTTTCCTGACTCCTCCATTCCGTACTGCTGAAAAGGGCCTCCTCGACCCTGACATCGGCTTCTTCCCCTGCCGAACGCTACTGGTATTTCTACCCGCGAATGATCGCGACCCAGACGCAGCTGCTCTTTCATTGAGGTCCTTTTCGACCATTTGAGCTTTCGTGAACACCTCCTTGTAATCTCGCAGATTAAAGGGGGCGAGCTGGGATTTGATTTCAGGTTTCAGCCCTTCCCGAAATCTCTTTGCCCTGTCCACTGGATCCTCGATCAGCCTCTTGCCGTACTTGGCCAGGGCGGCATACTTTGCCTCATATTCCAATACCGTCATGTTGTTCTGACGTAGTCTCTGAAATTCGGCTAGCTTCACATCTCGTGCTGACTCGGGGAAGTACTGCTCGTTGAAAGCCTCAACAAAAGTCCCCCAAGTAGGTATTACGCCTCCAGGGAAGACGATACCTCTAGTGGCTCTCCACCAATGATTGGCATTCCCCTGCAGCTGGTACACCGCGAGAGTCACACGATCTTCGTCAGAACATTCCATGACTTCGAAGATCTTTTCAAGCTCTAGCAACCACTCGGCCGCTGTCTCAGGGTCTCCCATCCCTGTAAAGACCGGGGGTTTCATCTTCAGGAATTGCCCGACCTGCCTCTGCTTTCTCCTTTCCCCATTAGCACTACTAGCTACGGAAACAGGAGCCGGGACTTCCACCTCCCGTTCGTCGGTTCTTATAGTAGGTTCCTGAGCCTCAGCAGCGTTCTCGTTCCGCATGGCAGCTATGGCGGCATTTACCGCAGCTGCGATAGCGGCTTCCTGGTTTCTCGCTTGCTGGCGGACCTCTTCTCGTAGGTCTTCCACTGTCCTCACAAGTCTTTCTACACGGGGATCTTCCTGGGGGTCAGCCTCCCCTACCCCAAAGCGACCAATCGTCGCCCTCCTTCGCGGAGGTCTCCCCAGTCTGACCATCTGGTCTTCCTGTTACAGCATCACAACGCTTTTGTCACGCCTTGAGGAATTCAGATAGGGGTAAGCAATATCACCAGATCCCAAGAGATAAGATCATTTTAAAACACCCTATTGATCTCAAAAGGAGACATAGTATATCGCATATTATCACGGTGTTGGAAACCATCATCAACACTCGGTGTTGGAAACCACCATCAACACCCGTCCTAACCCCGTAGGACAACACGACCCCACGGGTCCAGTCGAAACCTCGTCAGGAACTCGACTTCAGTGCGTCAGTGGCCACCCTCACTCGGTGCCACGCACTTTCGCCACGCAGGCGGTGACAGAAACACCACACCCTCTCAAAAGGGTGATCATTGTCACAACAGCAGAGGCCCAGCCTCGCCACGCCGATCAACGGCCACGTGCCCTCCGGCACCACAAGTCCAGATTCGGCTTTGCTGCACACGTTCTAGACCGCGCCAACTCAGCTAAACCAGACGTCACGTCACACGCCTGACCTCGTCCTGTGCGTCCCATACCGCCCAGGTCGAGTCGGGCGTAGACCAAGCCCTATGGTCTCTAGCCAATGTCCGGCCTTGCTGCACACGTCCCATACCGTGCCAACGCAGCTAAACAATTGACACCAAACTCAAGGTTAAGTGGGGGTCTTGAGCTAATCTCGGTCTGGTCTTTAGGTTTAACTAAGGTCCTGCGTCCAGACGTCTTATCCCAATACGTCCAGTCATTCACTCCTTATCACTCCAAGAAGGTAACCTTTCCGTGGTTACTAACCTTTGCTCTGATACCAAGCTGTCACGCCCCGGTTCCTCGGGGTCGTAGCACTAATTCCAGGATCCTACCTCACGCTAAGTTTTGCAAACGAATCTAGTTCTTAGTCAAATTTGTTCCCAAGGTAACACCACAATCCACTTTGATCAAGAAACTTACTTCCCATAGATACAAGGATAAGTCAGGTCAAAATACAAAAAGGGGAAAGAAAACAGGAGGAGACATAACAAAAGTCTAGAGTCACGGTCGCCGCACAGCTATACAATCAAAAGTCGCGGGGAAAAGAGAAGGGAGAGTACTAATCCCTAGTTGCCTCCATTGGCCTGGGCCAATCTCGCACGCACGAAGGCTTCGGGTTATCCACGGTGCCATCCTCTGAGTCATCTGCCCCATCAGGGTCTTCGAAGCCGGACTCGTAGCCTCCCTGAGGTACCTTGCACTCCTCGACCAATAACTCTAGTTCGGCCTCATGGAAACCCGTATACACGCAAATGTGCTGATGTGGGTACCAGATGTGCTTCGTGGCGCTCCAAATCCAACCTGTCGTGCTGTGGGATTCTTGGATTAATCCATCTTCCTTTACTTCTATGTCTATGACCTCTCCCATGTCTCTAAGGGCCGACCGTTCCCTTCGTCTTCCTCTTCTTCTTCATCCGGGGGCTGCTCCAGCTCCATCCAGCTGCTGCTCCCAGCTCCAGCTCCCGTAGATCCCAAGCTTCCTCCTCGTGAGGGTCCTCCTCCATAAGCTCCTCTTCCTCTGACTGGTCCTCCAAGTCTGATAGGTCCTGAACCGGGTCCATACGGGGTCCTGGGATGGTGGGGTGGTGGAATGAGATACTTGGTATCCCAGTGAACGAACCCTAATCCTAAATTAGGAACACCCCTGCCCTAGGGTCCCTAAATCGACCCTCCCAACTCTCGGCTTCCGTTGGTCTGTCAGTCGACTCTAGGCAAGCCTAGCTGTAAGTCTCTCATCCCAAGGTCCCCAAGCTTCGCGCAGAAACACTCATTACTAACCCAAAACGAAGAACTCCCCACCTCTAGATCTCTAAACTAAAGGTAGACTATCGAACGTCATGGGGGTCTAAACAACTTACAGGGTGGGGCAGGTCTACTAACGAGACCCTAATTGCGGTTATAAGGAATTTGTCTAGGCATAACTGATTAAATTAAAGCGGCGCAAAATTAAACGCACAAAGTAGTACTTGAATCGCCAAATTATAATAATAATTTAATGCAATTAAAAAGCAAATAGGGTTCTTAACTAATTTAATCAAATGCTATGCGGACGAACATTAATGATACATGACTAATTAAATTAAATTGTAGAAATAGACGAAATAAACAATTCGAAGATTTTAACAGAGGTGTCAATCCGACCCTTCTTTCTCCTCGAGGGGTCCCAACTCTGACCACGCTCGAGCACAAGCAAACGTACGAGGGCATTTCTCGTAAGACGTGGGATGCCAGTCCCTAGGTCGACACAAGTCGAACTACACCACCTAAGTGGTCAACAATCTACCATTGTCCAATACGGCTAACCAATCTAACTAATCAATGAATTTTACGAATAAATAAGGAGTCCTAGCCGTTCTACTCGCCCTAGCCATTTCTACCCGTTTCCTACTAAAACAGCAAATGCGCCTAATAAAAGTTTAGAATCCACTCACTTGTGAGTTTGCCTGGCTAAATCCCCCTTGCTGTACTCCTGGTTGAACCCAAGAAAATTTTAGAATTTTCCTCTTTTACTCTTTTTTTTTTTTTTCGGGCCGCGCAAGCTGGACCTGGGCCGGGCCGGCTGACTGGGCTTGGGTCGGTCGGCTGATTGACTGGCCGACTGGGCCGGGTCGGCTGGGCCGGCTGACTGGGCTGGGCTGGCCCGCGAGCTGGACTTGGCCGGCGGCTGCTGGCTCCTCCGGCGCCGGTCTTCTTCTCCGGCTAGCTCGGCTTCCGGGTCGGGGAACCGGGTCGAGCGCCGGGTCGCGAGGGGTGTTCGGGTTCCGTCTCTGTTTGTCGTCGGCGGTGCGCGTCGGAGCTTGGGACCGGTCGGAGAAGGAAGCTGAGCTCACGACGCGTCGATTGGTGGTTGTGGCTTCGTCGGAGGTGGCCGGAATCGACGGGAAAACGGCCACGAAGTCGCGGCTTCCTCCTAAGCCTCCGAAGTGGTTTTCAAGTTTCAAAGCTTCGATTCGGCGTCCACAGGCCAAATCGGAAGGGGGAACCACCGGAAAAGGAAACTAGGGAGTGAGGGAACCGATTGATGGGTGAGAAGTGAGCTGAGGAGGTCGGGGTAGGAAGGAATGGGGTGGTTTTTGGCTGCGGTTTTCTGGGTTCCAAGGCTGGCCGCGAAGCTCCCTGCAACTGACTGCCGGTGACAGACCACGGCGAGTCTTGGCTAGCTGACAACGGCTTCGGGAAGGGGGCGACTCAAGCTACGCGGGGACACCAAGAACGCACGAAGAGGAGGCCGGAGCTCCGAGAAACCCCCCCTCAAAACCCTTGCCCACTCGGTTTATACCGAGTGGGAGCAGGTGGGGGAGGCCGAGAACTCGGCTTCCCAGGCCACGCGGCGCCTCCCCCGTGGCCACCATCCCCTCCGACGGTCACTTCCAAGTCAGGGGTGGGTGGCTGCAGGGCGTGGCGTGGCTGAGGCGACGTCGAGCGGTGGAATGCACAGTGCATTCTACCTGCTCGACAGAAGGCCCGAGAGAGAGAGGAGAGAGGGAGAGGGGGAGAGCTCGTGCGCGTGCTGTGCACGTGCCGTCCGGTCCGACCGGGTCGGACCGGCGGTTCGCACGGTCTGGCCGGCCGGTTCGCTGGCCGGTCTGGGACTTTTAATAAAATAATGTATTTTAATTTCCGAAAATCGGAAAAATGCTTTAAAATTTCCTAAAATTCAGGAAAAATCCCGAAAAATCAAATATCGAATTTCATGACATTTTGGGCCCAAAATAAATTTAAACTTAAATTTTCATTAATTTCCAAGCCTTTCCAAATTTTCGCTAAATAAAAAAGGAAATTGCCAATTTTCCCTAAAGTCCCAGTAGGCTAAAATCGCGGACCGACTCGGCTGTTACACTTTTTATGGCAGAAATTTTCTATTATTATTATTATAATAATAAAAACGAAAATTAAATCAAACAAACAAACAAAATAATTAAAGAAACAGATCAGCCGCACGCGGGTCCACCACCAGTAGCAATCACAGGCAATGGACTGGGTCACGTGGGCCCAGTCCAATTTTTTCTTCTTTTGGCCCCCTTTGCTCCATGCGTGGCCTTGTTTTACCTCTGTTTCTATTTTTTCTTCTTGTTGGTTTCTCTTCCACGCGTGTTTACTCCACTAGACGACCTGTAGAGAAAAACTCGGAGCGTCTTGCTCGCGGCGGAGCCACGGCGGACGGCACCGAGACCAAAGGAAAGAGGACCAATCTCCGGTGGTTCTCCAATATCACCACATCTACACGAGCAACCCCGATTGCAGAAAAATAAAGCGGAAACAGTGAGGAATAGACGCGAGGAGATCAACGCATCAAGGAGGGGTTCAATCACGGGGAAAAAATCGAAGGGAAATCACACCCTAAATGCAACTAATCACCAATATGCAAGTTTAAAACAACAGTAGCTTTGACATTGATTAGAACATCAAAACCTCGATTCAAACCAAGACCAAACCAAACGAGATTATGAAAAAGACCAACCGTGACCTACCGACGAATCAGAAAAATCACTGAGGAAAAACTCCAAACGGACAAGCAGGTGACAACCTTCCCTTTCTTCCTCGTGTCCTCCTCTCCCTCTCGGTCTCGCACGCCGTCCCTCTCTGTCTGTCTCTCTGCGTGTTTTTCAGCCGACCAAAGTCATCCCCTCCCTCTGTGTCTCTCCCTTTCCGCGCGTGTATATGTGTATAGGTTGTTTGCTTTTTGCCTTTTTTCTCTCTCAAAGTCTTCTCTCCCTCTGATTGTGTGTGTTACTACTTTTCAGCAAAAAGTACTTTGCTCAGCGAATGCTTGTCCTTCTCTGCGAGCGTGGGCTCCTTTATAGATGAATAAAGAAATCTAGGTCAAATCTCTATGAGATTTGACAAAATTTCTTTCTCCTTTATTTCTTTCCCCCAAAGAAACCCCTCCTACACGCCTTATATCTCTTTTTATTTGCTTTGGGTGGAGGAAGACAGAATTCGGTCGAATCCCCCAAAGATTTGACCGAATTATGTAGGTCTCTTTCCATGATTTTTTTTGCCTGATTTCAAGATTTCAAGAATATACTCAATATATCACCGCAAATAGCCTTCCCAAAAATGCAAGACGCAATATAATGTTGTATATGTTTTAGGAATTCAAATGAAATCCAATTTTCTATGCAATCTATATACTAAAATTGAAAATTAGGTGTCAACACTGATTGTCGCATTTTCCCACAAAAACCCTACCACATTTATAGCTTGGGTTGGGCGGAGATTGGGAAATGATCTCATTCTTTTTTTTTTCTTTTCACTCTTTTGGAAAAGCAATTTTGATCTTTTTTCCCCATTGGGATTCAGTCCTTAAATGCAGAGTGAGTTTTAGTAATTGCGGAAGCAGAGTACAAAAAAGATATAAAATCATTATGGTATTTAACAGGAAAAGGTATATGTCATCATGTATGGATGAAGAAAATAATCGGATGTGAAGAAAGTAAAAGCCATTGGCGGGTAACTGAAGCAAGTGATGTTCCTTGAAGTTCAAACGAGGCTTTATAATGTTAATCATAATTAAGAGATCGTAACTATAAGAATTAACTTGATAGAAAAGCTCTGAAAATAACCATGCTAATGACATCTATGCAGCTAGTAAGTCACAGCAGTCTTTGCATGTATGAAATTATTTTAGACAATATTATTCAAATATGCATAGCAGCCAGTAAATTAAAATAAAATTAATCACACAGTACATTTGATTGTCATTTATGCTCAACAAAAGAGCACAATATTTTCCATTCTCCATTCTATCTATCTGAAATCAAAACTTCACCACATCAGGTCACATAATTGTATGTGACATTTGAGTTTACTTGTTACACCTAAATGACATAGTGAGCAGAGTTGACTCTATTCTAAAATGTCTTATAGTTTGATAAAATATGCATAAACACTATACTTCTGTTTCCTTTTTGTTCTTTGACAAAAATGAAAGGAATAAGGGACAAGGATAAAGGGTATTTCGGGTGCATACAACAGTTGGGGGAAGATGACAAAATGCAACTGTGGGCAAAAGTTGTGAATAAGTTTCAAGAACTGCATGATTTTTTTTTTTTTAGTGATTTGGTGGCGTTTGGGATATTATAAACATATTAACAGAGAAAATCATATATAGCCTCGTTTGGGTTTGAATAATTTTTTGAAGGATTTCTATTGGAACGATTGATATAAAGAATGAGCTACACTTTCACTGTTAGACCGTTGATATGTGGAAAATTTTAATTACAAAACTATTTTCAAATACACATATCAATCATCTAATGATAAATGTATGACGGTTTTTTTCATACAGGCGGTAGGCCTAACAGAAATAATATTTCAAATTAAAGCGAAGAATTTTCTTTTGGTCTTTCTTACTCAAACACACGCAATGCACGCGCACATATTCTCTCTCTTTGACTTTTATTTTTCCTTTTTTGTTTAATAAAGCGTGAGATTCGAATTCTAAACTTGAAACTAAACGTCTCCACGCCAATCGAATTTATTTACCACCAAGCCGTATACCCAGTGGGTTATGCCAAAGATTTAAGTCTACGTATAAAAGAAGTCAAAAACAAACAAGCCATAGATTTTTAGTTAGAGAGAGAGAGAGAGAGAGAGAGAGGAGAGAGAGAGAGAATCTCAATAAATGGAGGCGTACCTACAGTTTTGACGGCGGTCCAAAATGACCTTGTAAGACTTTGAAGCGCTACAAATCAGGTTGAAAAGAAAATCAAGTCATTAGATATGAAATCATTATAAGACTTTATAATTTGTTTGGTACATTGTCCAATCAATTAAGTTATATGATACTTATGATTTGGTTGAATCATATGTGATTCCCAGGGGACAGCTAATCCACAAAGTAGTTTGATTTTAGGTCATTATTCAAGTAAAACTAGGTCAAGGAATAGTCACATCCGGTTCTTTTGCTAGTAAGGGGGAATCAATCAAAGAACATTGACTTAAAAGCTGAAAATCATGAAAGGTCCCAAGATGATGCCCCACGGAAAAAATGCATACCCACCCGGATCCAAATCTTTATCCGTTGGTTTTTTGTCCAAGTCCCCCGGAATACCTTCAGTTCAGAATCAAAAGAGCAGATGATGAGCGGGGTATGATTTTCTTAAAGGGAATTAGTAATGAAGGGATGCGATAGCAGAAAGCACGGACATTCATATATCAATTTATCCAGTGCACTAAGCTTGGTTCCGCTACGAAAGTTAAACTCCCTCGACACCAACGCGTCCAGTATAAAAGCGTGTGCACCAACCTCTTTTTTTTCGAGGCAATCAAGTGACGGTACTTCTCGACTAGATGGAGGGTGATGTCTGCCCAACCTTGCCAGCAAAGTCGATAAAAAAATAAGTCAATTCTACAATGAAGTCAAATTGAGATGAAGAACGATAGTGATCTTTACCATGTTGACCATTGTAGGTGTGATCTATGATAAAGTCACTCGCAGTGAGACTGCTGAATGGATGACTTGGCCCATCGTCTGTTGTATTTTTCGCTAGGAACCAGGCAATCTCCCTATGCATAGAAGCTTCCTGAGCGAACATTGCCAAAGGAGTGCGTCCTTCATTATCTGCAAGCTGCGTCAACTTAGGATTACTTCTAACTAATGCCTCGACCATCCTTTTCCTTCCAGACAGGACAACATTGGGGAGGGCCATGCGGCCATTACAATCGATCATCTCAAGAGCTTCCGGATGTGTAGAGAAGAGATGAACGACCAGGTTCTCAAAAAATTGGTCCTGTGCACTCAAAGCGGCTACATGAAGCACTGTTTCAGATCTGCTTGTTATTTTGGCCATCATAGAAGCAGAATTCCCTTCGAAAAATCTTTTAGCAAATTCCCAGTCGCCCCATAATGCTGCATGCAACAATGGGCGGTAATAGTGTTCTTCCCCTACGTATTCCGATACTTCTGCAATGGATGCGAACATTTCAGATCATTCAGTTAGTACTTTCTTCCTTGCCGACATTGAGTAGTGTCCCAGAAAAGAACAATTTCATGAAGATCTGCCCCATATACCAATTTCACACTGAAAATAACTCTTTTGAGGGATTAACACACCTGGAGCACCTCCTGATTGAGAATAAGCTGGTACATTGCTTGCACAAACATTTTCAATATCTGTAGGAGAAAGAGTGAGCACAAAATCCTTCAAATACTAAATTTATTCTCTCCTTTTCTTACCCAACATCAGGGTTATCTTTTTTTTTGTGTGGTAAATAACATCAGGGTTATCTTTGTACCATGATAAAGCAAAGAAATAGAACGGTGAGAAATACAAGTGCCAGCGTATTTCAGTACCACATCGTTTACATTACATTTTTTCTAGGTTGAAACTTGAACATGTACCTGCTGGGGGTGCTGCAGGATTCGAATTTCCTTGTTCTTCGCTCGGTGGTGTCGCCATTGGGTTGCTCTACCGGTTAGAGTAAGACAAAGTAAACAGAAAATGCAAATATGGGTTAGATATTCAGTTATCAAAAGAGTTTTAGTCTCCCTAAGGGGGAGTTCATTCCTTATATACAAGCAACTCCCTTAAATTAAAGGTGAGCATCTACCGTAACAACAAGCAAGCATATCTTTTTTTCCTTTCCATTAAAGCAGGTGGATTCCTTGTTCTTCGCTGATGAGTTCCACCTTCGTCACACCTGGATTCCTCTACGCGTGCCAACAGGACGGAAGGGTCCTCTCTTTGGCGTCAGGGAGCTCTAATGATTCTTCTGCCTCACCTCACCATTCTGCCGATGTACCTCACTTTAACACTGGCTGAGCTACCAGAGAAACGTCGCCACAATTGCTGACTTCTATTTGACCTGGGGCGGTCGCCGGCGTCGTCTCCGACGAATTTGGCCCAGAGGCTCTGTTTCGGATCCTCTATTTTCACTGTTCAAGAGCCTGCTCGTCTCGTTAAAACCTTTATTCATCCAATCTTCAAGTTCCAGACGCTTGTCCCACGCCTCAGTAGGAATAATTGCGATCCACATGACATTATTAATGATTTAATATCAATCTAAATGTTAAAGTATTTATTAGCTATGAGAAACGCGACTCTTCTTGAAGTGACATTTATATCAAATGATGCAATTTTATGAAGACGAATTGCTATGATGTAAGGCACCTATTGAAAATGCACCTATTAAAGTATAGAATAGAATATGGTTCTCTTTCCATCCATATGAAATAAAAGAAGCAATTTTATTCTTCACCAACGTTAACCAGGTTTAAAGGAATTGGTTCTCTCTCCACCCATATGAAATCAAAGAAGCAATTTTATTCTCTATCAATGTTAAGTGGGTTAAGGGAGAGAAATCAGATTTCGCCGTATCTTCCGTACAAACAAAGGTTATCACGTCATGGATAAAGTGTTTTTTCAACCTTGCTTGTGAAAATTATGAAGATGATCCTATTGATGATGAATTTTCGCATTATTGAAATTATGACCATCGCTTACGGTCTCAGTTAACGTCATGGAAGGCCTGGTTTTGCCAAAAAAATGCCCTTGCAGGGACGGACTTGACAGCCTCCTGTCATGGCGTTTTTCCTTGATTCGAGTCTTCCACCGGCGACTCACCTCACGGAGCATCGTCACACCTTTATCCCTGATGACACCTACACATAAAGAGGCACCTCCCTTAACTGTCGAATTGGCCGTGAAATGGTTGGTCTTGGCTGTAGGAGCGCCGACCAAAGTAGTCTACTAATAAATGTTCTGGGGCCGTTGATAAAATCACTGTTTGTTCGTTGCCACCGTGGATTCCCAGGCCAACAGAGTTGCACGATCCAGTCAAGCCAAATCGCGTCTTGTTATACTGGAGCCTCTCAAACCGCACGGTGGCCTCCATGGCGAGTCACGGACCATCGAATCGTTTGTATTTCGATTGAGTCCCAAAGTTGATTACTCGTTTGAAGTTTCCACCTCCGTACTTTCCCTCTTCTGGTTGCTGGCGAAATCACGGGCTCGGTTTCAGTGCATGTCGATATCCTGGGACACTCGGCTCACCCTCCCCTCCTCCTTTAGATCCTATCGAAACCTATAGATTGTGTTTTCGCTGCACCAGTTCTTTCTTCTTATCTCGCTGTCATATTACTTCATGAATTGCTGGTTGTTCTTGTTTTGATCTTTTTAGATTGTACATAAGGTGCATTGGGATTGAATCATGGGCAGAGAGCATTTGGGGACGATCTGATTCAGCTGGAGGGAATACAACGAAACTCCAAGAGAGCTTGGCTGAAAACATATTCAGTAGAGAAGGAAAAAGACGGGAGGGGATGAGAGGAAAATAAGAGAGGTTTGGGTTGAAACATTTAGTGCACTCGGTGGGTAGTGAATAGAATTAGGAGTCGTGTGTGCATGTATGAATACAAGTGAAAGGATTCTGACGGGGTATATGTGTACGTGGTAACGGGGGATCATGAGCAAAGAAAGAAAAGGAAAGAGAAACAAATTACCGAAAGGGCGTATAAAAAGTAATAGATAGAAAATGTCAAAAATATATATATATATATATATATATATATATATATATATATATTAGCATCCTAGCAACAGAATAGCACTTTCATGATAAATCATTTAATTAATTTTGCGTTGTTCAAGCTCATGTTTAGTTCTACGATGTGTTTGCATGTCTAGTTTAGTATTAGTGTAACTTCATGTTATTTTCGTTTCAAATCAAGGATGACAAAAAAAAGGAAAAGATAAAAAAAACCAATATCAGCATTTACTTTAGCATTGCATAGCATGGGCTTAAGCTTGATTCATGCTTCTTCGTATTCTATTTTGCTTACTGTCCCGCCGTCATCACTTGATTAGGAAGATTACATTCTTTAGATTAGAATAATCGTATGTTTAGATCAGAATTTAGCTCACAATGTCCTGTCCTGAGACGTAATAACATGGCGATGTATATTCTTTATCAGACTCTTATCGACTTTATTTTCTTGCACTTTTACTTTTATCTCCTCAATTTTGATTGTTTAGGACGCGCATGGCAACGTTTCTATTCGAGGGAACAATTTTTGAATACAAACACTTTTTTGTATTTCTACTCCATGGAACAATTTTTGAGTAAAATTGAGCATTTGGTAAAAGTGTTTTTGACATAGAAAAAGAATAGAAATGTGTTTGGTAAAATTGAACGATGATTTATTTTTATTTTTGTTTTTTCTTCTTTTTCATGGTGTTTGGTGACCGGCGACCGGCGGCCGGCGGCGACGGCGGTTGCCCGGGGGGGCGGTGGCGATGGCGATTGACCGAAGGTTGAAGGGCAAGAGAGAAAAGAAAAAGAAAAAGTGTTTTTTTCAAACTGTTCAAAAACAAGAAACAAGTTTTTCTTGTTTCTTGTTTTTGGTCCAAATATGTTCCCAGGAACAAAAAAATATATTTTTTGTTCCCAGGAACAAAAGTGTAAACAAACATGTTTCTGTTCTTTTTTTGTTCCAGGGAACAAAAAAACAGAAACACCCTTGTTTATGAACACAAACAAACAAGCCCTTACTTATCTGCTTCTGCACTCATTCATGGACATCTTTTAAGAGTTTAACCAGCCACTCTCTTTACTAACCATCAAAATCAGCGGGATATAAGGCCGCATGTGGAAAATTCCTCTTACTCCTCTTGTGTTTGTTATAATTATTATATTAATATTTCTGCTTAGAAATTGTTGACGCCTAAATTTTGGCGTCTCATTTATTAAAAAACTCTAAGCTTATCTTTGGCCCCTTAAAAAATAATATTATAATCCATAACATATAGTTTTAGGAGCATTTTTCATATATTATCAAACAATCGGTGACAAGTGATTTCAAGCTTAATCTATCTAGTTTTGCTAAGCTCATGGTGATGAATATCTGACCAAGTCCGTAATTCTATTATGGCCGAAATTTATAGTCAAATTTGGAAAATAAAATTACAAAGGTCTTGAGAAAGGATGCGTCACATGGGATGAGTAAAGAAGGAGAAACTAAAAAAGGAATTGGAAAGAAAGGATTGAGGGATCTCCTCGCATCTCTACTTCAGTCAAGCAAGGAAAGAATTAATATGAATGGAAGCAAATAGGAGGAGACGACTTTCACCCATTCTATATTCATGCTCGAGAGGAAGTAATAGATTCACCGTCGCAGTCAAATATTCACATGGAATTGGTCAAATATTCGGTCGAATGAAGAAGAGGAAACAACAAGTTTTCTGTTTTGATGTTTATTTGCAGGCTCTTCCACCTTACACGGCCAGCGATTTCAGGCGAATTTCACGCTCGCCTTTGAGCATCAACTTTCAGTGAAGCGGCCACCTCCTACCTGCGACACCGATGTTGCTGCATCAATCCAACACCGCGAGTTCTGCAAACGTCCGTGAATTGTCACCACAGCCGCATTCGTAATCCACGTCCGCTGCCGATTCCAGTTTAGAAGCGATCCCACAAAAATAGGTAACAAATCTTATCCGAAATCAATTCAAATATTTTGATAGATTGTTATCTAATTTGATTCATTTGAGGTGTCTAAACATTTGCTATATTAAAAAATCCCAATCCACAACGTGCATGGTTCGATAATCCGATCTCACACTTGAGTTAGGACTCGCGACCACACGGAAAATCAATCGATCCAATCTCAATGTCAGAATTTGCCCGTGCGTGTCAGAGTCACATGTCGGAATTTTTGACTTGCGTGTAGGAGACAGTTGACCACGTGTTGGAACGCGTTGAACACATGCCGGAGTGTCGGACACGACACGAAGGGTCCCAAAGAATGTCGATGCTTCTTAGGATGTAATAAGTAATAACATGGCCATGTATATTCTTTATCCGATGCTTATCGAGTTTATTTTCTTGCGTTTGACTTTTATCTCCTCGATTTTGATTGTTTACTTACTTTAGCAGGCATAAGAGTGTTTAACTAAATTCTTCAGTAAGCATAATTATATATCTATATTATATACAATAGTAACAATAATAATCTCTCAGAAAAATTTGCAGTCGAATAAATCATATATGGGCAAAACAAATATGAACTTTGAATTCTTAAATCCATTGCCATAAAGTTTAATTTTGGAATATTTTCATGGCAAATTGATGAGAAAAGGGATTAAACTATTTGAAGTATTCAAAGTTATTTTGCAATCCATCTAAAAGTAAAAAACTTTATATTATTAAAATAATACAATTTATACGAACGAACAATGTTAATACTGGAAATCTCCACATTTTAGATTTAGGATCGCGCTTTGTATGGGTTCTCGGGGCAGGCCCGAGCATATCCATGTTATGTCCAAGCCTGAGGGTGCTCTTGATGCTCAGCTTTTAGGCTCGTCGTCTCTGGCTTCATAGTGGATTTTTCTTGTAAGGCTTCTGTGTTGAAGTGAGACATTGGAGTGGAGGTCGACTATTAGTGCTTTCTAACTTGTTATTCTGTCTTGACTGTGGAGCAAAAAGCCTTCCCTCTCTTCGTCGAATTTTGACTTCGATGAATAAAGGTACGTTGCGTAGTCAACTCCTCGACAGCTGATGTTCATCTGGGAGTAAAATTACTCGATATATCAGAGGTATCATCCACCCTTTATAGTTGTGATTACAGTAGAAATTTGGATCTCATATACAGTGGGATAAACTAACCCACGATGCGGCGTCCATGTAATGACAGCTCATGTCATGCCGTGTGTTTGACCCAACCAGAGTAGTAAATAGTCGTGGGACGTTGTGCCAACATATTCCATGCCTTTGTTTGGTATTGTGCTAGGCCCAAATGGATCAATTCAATGACAAAAACTTTGCTACGGATGACTTAATCAAGGAGGATAGTCATGTGAGCAGCTCAAAAATCCTAGTTTAAGGCTTGGCTTTTGTCTTAGTTTCTAAATACAATATAATCTTGCCGGCGATCACTTCTACAATAAGAGCTAGTGATGGATATGTCCAGATCGTGTCCACATTGGACCACCACATCCAATGCTACACGTGAGATGCACTCCCATGTATCGAGTTCGTCTAACTTCTTTTCTTCTACGATACTCGATGCGCAGGAGAAGGGTTGAGGTGTTGCGTTTGATTGATTAGTTGTTTGACCAGAAGTTTATAAATTTCGAATTCAAGTATCTTTTAAGTTCATTTTTGGATTCTTGCAACTCTCCTGCCATCAGAATGCTCAACTCTTAGTTGGCTAGGAAAGCCCTCACCAACCCTACCCAATGATGGTGGGGTAGCTAGACGGTGGCAATGACTTCTGGCCCTTGGCTTTTATTCCTTTTTTGTGATTTTTTTTAAAAATTAACTAGTTTAATTGAGATGTTAGTTATATAAAAATTAGGATTTAGACCAAAACGGCATTGTTTTAATCTCATTATTCATGTTTTAATAAGCCGATACTAGCGATTTTCATTAACTTGATTGGATGAAGTTAATGGTCAATTGCATTGACCAAACAAGTTTTACGACTCGATTATACTTTTTAACAGTTTTAAATCTCAATTTCATTTTCTTGATTATTAGTTCTAAGATATCCATTGCACTTATTTCTAGTTTTAAGTATAAGCATTGTTTAGTTGGGATCCTTGGGTTTTGATTTTACTATGTGTTTTCCTCAAAAAGGTAGCTACGTTTGTTCAAGACGAACAGGGGTGTCGGGCAAATGATGTCTTCTTAGAAAGCTTACCATAGACCTCGGTGCTTACAAAGTTGTGAGGTGAGATGAGCTAATTCAAAGAAACCATGCTAACATAGTACTTTCAACGTGAGTTTAGCATCTATCCATTTGTCAATACATACAAGCATGGGTAAAACACGTATAACATTGACTCAGTCACACGTTCAGGTGTAAGCTTTATGTAATCATTAATTTCATGGCCATTTAGCATACCTTCAATGCTAGCAGATGTTGAATCTAAGCACAAATCTAATTCTTACGAATAAGCTGAAAATAAATTCCTGTTGATTTACAAGAAATACATGCTTAGAGATATTACTTATGCATGCATTAATTCTACTTAATTGCTTATGTATGCCTGGACTCAATTTTGAAATATCTGTATATCTAATTAGTTGACCGATCGAAGATCCATGATAGGTATAATTTCATGAGTTTCAAAATTTATGTCGACAAAATCCTATAGCTGATGCAATTCGAATTTTACAGTTCTTAAGAATAAATGCATCCATCTGGTATCATGTCTATCATCGACATTCCTTATGTCTAGATTATTTTAATTATCAGACCATTCATCTCAAGAGCACCTATATGTGAAAGTACTTAATGTAAAATCATGTCTTCACCTAACGGCTTAAGCTTTTAGGACATTTGGCTGTGGTCCTAAAAAAACTTCACATGGTATCAGAGCAGGAGGTCTTGAGTTCAAATCTTACCAGGTCCCTATTCTGCCTCCCCAAAAAATATTTCCACACTTAGTACTGGCAAAAAGACCAGACTAAGTGTGAGGGGGAGTGTGAAAGTACTTAATGTAAAATCACGTCTTCACTTAATGACTTAAGCTTTTAGGACAGTTGGCTGTGGTCTTACAAAAACTTCACACCATATTACATGATCGTACGTATTTTGGTAATAAATGTTGACGATAATTGTTTATATAGCTTATGTTTTGAAATACCTGGAGGTTGAATGTTTAAGCTGATGGAAAAGAAAATCTGCATCTATATTATAAAAAAAGGGTAAAAAAAGAACTTTTTTTAAAAAAGTTTATTCCATGACTGTGAGCCTGTTTTGGTATTAAATGTTTTGAAAACATTGTTTATATATTTTTAGATTTTGAAGTATGCATAGGCTGAAAGTTTGAATTGATCAAATCATTCTACAAATAGATCTGTGGCAACAAGGTGGGGAAACATAATGCATGGTAATTATATAAATACTTTGAGGAATACATTCAGTATTGCATTGGCCCTGCTACAAATGACCAACTATAATGAAGGCGTACACCCTCAAATAAAATTTGTCAATCTCTAATCTTGTTAAATATAATTGACTCCATCCCAAATGCCCTCGGAATGGAAGATGCTGGGTCCATAAGTGGATTTAACCATTTGGAATAGCAGGGGAAGCTGTAGTCCGGCGAATAAAGCCACGGGGAGAGAGGCCAGCAAAGTAATGGGAATGATAATCCACTCCACTCTCTTATCCAGCACAATCGTGAGAGTGGCAGCAAAGGCCATCAGCATGAAAGCTAAGGAGAGGAAGAGAAAACAAAGGCCCCAAATGATCTTCTTCGGCAGTGATTCGAGAAAATCTTGGGGCTCATACCGTGATGTTAACATGCCTAGGAATAGCAGGATGGCCGTCACGGAGGAGAGCAAACCTAACGCATCTAAAATTGCGAAAATAAGGAAAGAGTCTTGTCTTAATAGTAATGGGACTCCAGTTTTGTCGTCGTTGCCTCCAGGCACAGTAAAAGCAGTAGCGAACAATACTGTGGCAACAAGAGTTGAGACGAGCATACATTTATCTGCTGTGTCCTTCATCCACTTCTCTCCACGCTTTAGCAAATCTCGGTGCCTCTCCACGAATTTATTCCAATATGTTTTCCTGTTGTGATAGCTGAATGCCACGTAAGGGATAGTCCAGCTTTCCACAGCCTATGCATGAAACTCATAAATAGGAGTTCCAACAAGTGGATAAAGATCTAAAATTAATAACTAAATAAAAATTGCAGAGAGCACATCTCAAGGATATTAAGATTTATCTAACGCTTAATGCGAAATTGAAGTCCATGTTTGCTAACAAAATATCAATGGTCACTTTCTTTAGACCTTGGATGATGATTATGTGCTTCATTTTAGTTATTAGAATATTTAAATAATAAACCATGTCTTCATCTAACAGTTTAAACTTTTAGAACAATTAACAATGATTTCACAAAATCTCACATTACTCAAATAACGTATACATTGCGAAAGCACATGCTACTTTATGATGAATGAAGTTTCATGAAATGTGGAGTCTTCTAAAAGAATGTCAAAAAATATATGCAAAACTATTTAAACAATCGTAAATACTTGGGATAGTAGTCAATTGAATCATAGACTTTTCAAAGGACAATTGCCGATTCAGTTCTAAACCTTTTACTACTTTGCCAATTCAGTCTTAAACCTTCTTTTTATCCCAAATAAGTCATAAACCTTTTGCTACTTTGCCGGTTAAGTCCTTCCGATGGATTTTTGCCAGAAAATGCTTATGTGGCGATGACGTGGCACGCCAAACCTCGTCGGTGACAACGTGGCGATGACCGAAACTCAAATATTTTTTTTTGTTTTTTTCCTTCATTTTCTTAAAAAAAAAAGGAGGTCGATGAGCTCTGGCAGCCGGCGGAGCTCGTTAGCTAGTCCAAAGGGAGGCCCCGCCCTTGCCGGCCAAGTGTGAGGGCGGGGAGGAGGCCGCCACCGGCCACAGGCGAGGGCTGCCACCGGCATGCTTGCAGATCTGCAAGGGGCGAGGGCGAGCTCGCCCCGCCCAAGCCGGCCCTCGCCAGCCACGGGCGAGGGCCGGCTACAGATCTGTAGTGCAGGGGCGAACCTCGTCCCTGCAGATCTACAGATCTGCAATGAGGCGAGTCTTACCCCTGCAGATCATGGCAGATTTGCAATGGAACTGGCCCCATGGCAGATCTGCAAATCTGCAATGGAGCTCACCCCTCCATTGCAGATCTGCAATGGGGCGAGCCTCGCCCTTGCAGATCTGCTGATCTGCAGTCGACCCTCGCCCAAGCATGCAGGGGCGAGGGCGGCGGCCTCCTCCCCCACCCTCACCCTTGGTCGGCGAGGGCGGGGCCGCCCTTTGGACTGGCCGACGAGCTCCGCTGGCCATCGTAGCTCGCTGGCCTCCTTGTTTTTTTTTTTTAAGAAAATGAAGGAAAAAAATTAAAAATTTTGAGGTCGAGTCATCGCCACGTAGATATTTTCTGGCCAAAATCCGTCGAAAGGACTTAATCGACAAAGTAGCAAAATGTTTAGGACTGCATCGGCAATTGTCTCGACTTTTCAACTAAGCCAATTCAATTCTAAACTTTTTGTTAATTTACTATTGTAGTCATTAGTATTTCAATTATATCAATTTAGTTCTAAATATTTTGACAATATGCTAATTTAACCCTAAACCCTTTAATGCCAATTTAGTCTTTGTAGCCAACTTTGACTGGAAATTGTTGACACGGCAGTCTAATCACTGTGATCTTCAATTCTAGTTATATGGGTCGACAAAGTGTTGGATTCAAGTCCTACACCTTTTAATGCCAATTTAGTCTCTCTCTTTTTTGGTAAATAAATTCCAATTTAGTCTTCCTAGCCAACTTTGTCAAAAAATCACTAATATGGTGATCTAATCACTATAATCTTGGATTCAAATTCAGGAGTAAAGTCCTCACTACACTAGATAGATGTGAGGCAATCTGCTAATAAAAATGACCAAGGAAAGTAAACCTTGTGTTACACGAGCTAGGGCTATTCATCACGCAACTGTTATAAAAAATCTTCTATGTACATTTTCAAGAGTATTGATATAAGGTTCTAGACCATCATATATTTAAGGAATTCGTCAAGAAGGGCGGCACTGTTCCACTTCCATTTTGGCTATGAGACTCTTTTGGTTTGTTAACTGACCGAAATACCCTTATCCCTTTGTTGAATTTATTATGTCTTTCTTTGTTGAGCTAACCAACAAACCTAACTTTACTTTTACTATTTTTCTCATCAAATCCACAATACAAATGACACATTATACCAAATAAAATATTATTATATTATGCATCCTGCTTTCACTTTGCCTAAAAGAAGATTGTTAATTTTAACTTGTGGTCACATATTTTTAACAGCAAAAGCTACATAGAATATCAGAAAATGCTATTTTATGACAACTTATGAACACACAATTAATTGCTTGTGGTTTATCAATTAGTTTGAACAAAACCTTATTTGAAAAGTTGAAAATTAACTTTCAATCTTATCACCTAGTCGATCTTGATCAAAAATTGAAAAAAAAATCAAAATATGAAAAAGATTAATTTTTGTTGATTTTTTGGAAGCACATCTAAGCATGTTTAAATCTCAATTATGTCCAAACATATTATAAGAACAAAAAGTGTAACTTCTTGTGCTCTACTTCTACCAAAAGGAAAGTAATTAATTACAATAACCAATTCAATCTCGTAGCAAGAGGAATATAATTTTAGAATGTACTCAAAACTATCCTCTTAAGTATCTCAATGTCAGCCTAAAAGTGAAAAATGTGTAACTAAATAAAGGAGAGAGAAACATTACATTTAAGAGAGGGACTGTATGGTAAGTTAACTACTAAGTTAACTACAAAAAGGAGTGTCTTGAGCAAAATGAGAGTGTATAACGTGGCCCAAGAAGGGAGTTTAAGGAAGGGTGCTTACCTTGTACCATTGGAGTTCTCTTTATGTCACAACCCGATTCTTCGGGGTTGTAGCAATACTTTCAGGATCTAACTTTACTCCAAGATTTGCAAAATTCTTAGGTAACTTGTTCCCAAGGTAGGGCACTACATTCAACTTTGAACAAGAAGCTTACTTCCCATGGATACAAGGGTAAGTCTGGTCAAAATACAAAAAGGGAGAAGAATAGGAGAAGACGTAACAAAAGCCTAGAGTCACGGTCACCGCACAGCTATACAATCAAAAGTCGCAGGGAAAAGAGAAGGGAGAGTGCTAATCCGAAGTTACATCCACCGGCTTGGGCCAATCTCGCACACACGAAGGCTTTGGGTTGTCCACGGTGCCCTCCTCTGAGTCGTCTGCCCCATCAGGGTCTTCAAAGCCGGACTCGTATCCTTCCTGTGGTACCTCACACCTTTCAACCAACAACTCTAGTTCGGTCTCATGGTAGCCCGTGTACATGCTAATGTGCTGATGTGGGTACCAGATGTGCTTTGTGGTGCTCCAAATCCAACCGGTCGTGCTGTGGGATTCTTGGATTAATCCATCTTCCTTTACTTCTATGTCTATGACCTCTCTCATGTCTCTAGGGGGAACGGGAGCTGCTGCCATGCCGTTCCCTTCGTCTTCTTCTTCTTCTTCATCCCAATTGAAGGGGATATCCGGTTCTAGATCCCCCTCCTCCTGATCCTCCTCCTCCTAAAGGTCTCACTCCAGCTCAAGCTCCAACTGCTGCTCCCAGTCCTCCGGGTCCAAAGGTTCCAGTTCCAGTAGATCCCAAGCTTCCTCCTCGAGGGGGTCCTCCTCCATAAGCTCCTCCTCCTTTGACTGGTCCTCCAAGTCTGAGAGGTCCTGAACTGGGTCCATACTGGGGTCCTGGGATGGTAGGGTGGTGGAATGAGATACTTGGTATCCCAGTGAACGAACCCTAATCCTAAATTAGGAACACCCCTGCCCTAGGGTCCCTAATTCGACCCTCCCAACTCTCGGGCTCTAGTTGGCCTGTCAGTCAACCCTAGGCGAGCCTAGCTGTAAATCTCTCTTCCTAAAGTCCCCAAGCTTCGCGTAGGAACACTCATTACCAACCCAAATCGAAGAACTCCCCACCTCCAGACTTCTAAGCTAAAGGTGGACTAACGAACGTCATGGGGGCCTAAACAATTTACAGGGTGGGGCAGGTCTACTATCGAGAACCTAATTGCGACTATACGAAATTTATCTAGACAAAATTGATTAAATAAAAGCGGCACAAAATTTAAATCCACAATGTAATACTAGAATCAACTAATTACAATAATAATTAAATGAAATTGAAAAGCTAAATGGGCTATTAGCTAAATTGATCAGATGTTACGCGGAAAGAAATTTAATGATGAATGACTAATTTAAATTAAATTGTAGAAAATAAATTAGTTAAACAACTCTAAAATTTAAACAGAGGTGTCAAGCCGACACTCCTTTCCCTCGAGGGGTCCCAACCCTGACCACGCTCGAGCACAAGTAAACTTACGAGGGCATTTCTCGTAAAGCATGAGATGCCGATCCCTAAGTCGACATAGGTCGACTAAACCACCTAAGTGATCAACAATTAACAATTGTCCACTTACTGCTAACCAATCTAGCTAATCAATGAAATTGACAAGTAAACAAGGAATCCTAGCCATTCTACTCGCCCTAGCCATTTCTATCCGTTTTCTACTAAAACAGTAAATGCGCCTAATAAAGGTTTAGAGCCCACTCACTTGTGAGTTTTCCTTCTCCTTTTTCCTTTTTCTTTCCTTTTCTCTTTTCTTCTCCTTTTTCCTTTTTCTTTTCTTTTTTTTTTCTTTTCTCCTCCTTTTTCCTTTTTCTTTTCCTTTTTTTTTCTTTTCTTCTCCTTTTTCCTTTTGGGCCGCGCGAGCTGGACTTGGGCCGGGCCGGCTGACTGGGCCCGGGTCAATCGGCTGATTGGCTGGCTAGCTGGCTGGGCCGAGTCAGCTGGGCCGTTGACTAGGCCGGCTGACTGGGTTGGGCTGCTGGGCTGGCGGCCTAGCCCGTCGGCTGTCTTTAGTCTCTGGCGACGGCGACGGCTCCGACGACGGTCGTCTTCTCCAGCGACCCCCGACTCCGGGTCGTGCGTCGGGTCGAGAAGTCTTCTCAAGTTTGGCCGCTGTTCACCATTCTCCGGCCAAACCGAAGCTCGAGACTAGCTGAATCTGAGAGCTGCTTCGCCAGCGAGTCGAACGGTGGTGGTGGCTTGAGCCGAGGTGGTCGGAGCTAAGAGAAATCCGGCCACGAAGTCGTCGGCTCGTTTTTAGGGTTTCCGAGAGGGTTCGGGGTTTTGAAGCCTCAATCCATGGATTCTAGACCAAACCGAACGAATTAAACACCATGGACAACAACTAGAAGCTTCAAGGAATCGATTGGTACTAACCAATCGAGCTAAGGAGGTCGGGAAGGGGGAGAACTCACCGAGTCTTGGCTGTGGTTCTTCCATGCAGTTTTCTGGAAAATTTTTCCAGAAAACCCTAGTCGCGGTGCCTTCTGTCGAGGGCTACCGGCGACGTTGCTAGGCGAGTCGGAGCTCGCGGTCGGGGGCGTTGGACAGACGGCGTTGCAGGCTTCACGACAGCATCGGCTGCAAGGCGTAAGGGGGTCTGAGCTCGAAGAAAACCAAGCTCAAAATGGGGAGGAAGCTCGGTTTATACCGAGTGAGGCAGGTGGGAGGCGAGCTGAAAATCAGCTCGCCGACGTCACGCGGTAGCCTCCCACGGGCTGCCGTCCCCTCCAGCCGTCCCCTCTGGCCAGTCGGTAGGTGGCTTTAGGCTGGAATGACCGGTGAGGCGATTGGAGCAGTGGAATGCATAGTGCATTCCACCTGCTCGGTAGAATGCCTCAGAGAAGAGAGACAAAAGAGAGAGAAGTGGCTCGCGTGCGTGCTCTGCGCGTGCCGTCCGGTCCGACTCGGTCGGACCGGTGGTTCGCACGGTCAGGTCTGCCGGTTCGCTGGCCGGTTCAGAATTTTAAATTAAAATAATATATTTCAATTCCCGAAAATTGAAAAATTGCTTTAAAAATTCCTAAAATTTCAGAAAATTTCTAGAAAAATCCAATACTGTAGTTTTTGACATTTTGGGCCCAAATAAAATTTCCAACATGAATTTTCATTAAATTCAAAGCCTTTCACAATTTTCGCGAAATAAAAAGAAATTATTAAATTTCCCTGGAAAATTCCTATTTAGCCAAAATCGAGAAACCGACGCGGTCATTACACTTTGCATTTGAAAAGGTGCTCTGGCCACGTTAGTGACTACATCGAAACTAGAATAGTACTCTATTGCTACATACCCTGCTACTCCCTCCATCATTTCCTTCGATTCTTCAAATGTCGACGTAGAAAGTAACGACAACTCGTTAGTTGGGCTTATCTTCAAAAAGAGTCTCAGAATCCTTTCTTTTCAAAACTCCACAGCAAGTATCGTCAACCTATTATTAGGCGGGGCCCAAATAAGCTCCGGGAAAGCCTGAATACATAGCTTCACAATTTCACTGATTCCTATGAACGCAGCGCCACCCAACGTGTCTCTCTCTTGGATAAAACTGGTGATCTCAGTGGAATTCCAAATAGAGATCTCAATGCAAACTCGTTTTGCCAACTCGATTGCCGTCATGTGTCTCAGTCTCATCTCATGAATCCTCTTGATTATAGGAACTACAAAATATGAAAGAAAAATTGAAAATGAAAAACAAAGAGGTGTCAATTGGAATTTACATAAAAAAACAGTAATCCAGCAAAAAACAAAAACGAAGTCCAGCTCTGCTCCCTTTTTTTTTTATCAGAAAAAACAGTATACTAATTGTAGCATTTTCCCACAAAAGCCCCTTCCACATTTACAGCTTGGGTTGGCGGGAGATTGGGAAAATGATCTCATTGGGATTCAGTCCTTAAATGCAGAGTGAGTTTTAGTAATTGCTGAAGCAAAGTACAAAAAAGGTATAAAATCATTTTGGCACTTTCCAAGAAAAGGTTTATGTGATCGTGTATGGATGGAAAAAAATAATCGAATGTGAAGAAAGTAGAAGTCATTGGCGAGCAAGTGAAGAAAGTGATCTTCCTTGAAGTTCAAACGAGGTTTTATAATGTTAATCATAATTAGGAGATTGTAACTATAAGAATTAATCTGATAGAAAAGGTCTAAAAGTAACCACGCTAATGACATCTATGCAACTATAGTAAATCACAGTAGTCTTTGCATGCATGAAATTATTTTAGATAAATTTATTCAAATATACATAGCAGCCAGTAATTTAAAAAAACACCATATTCATCGTACAATCCATTCTATTGTTTTTTTTTATAGTAAATACTATTGTCATTTATGCTCAACAAAAGAGAAAATATTTTTCTTTCTCCATTCTGTCTAACTAAAATCAAAACTTCACCACATCAGGTCACATAACGGTATGTGACGTTTGAGTTTACTTGTTACACCTAAATGACATAGTGAGCAGAGTTAACTTGACTCTATTATAAAATAACTTATAATTTGATAAAAATATGTAAAAACACTATACTTATGTTTCCTTTTTGTTCTTTGACAAAATTGGAAGGATAAGGGCCAAGGGTGCATGCAAAAGTCGGGGGAAGATGACAAATGCAACTATGGGCAAAAGTTGTGAACAAGCTTTGGGAAGTGCAAGATTTTTTTAATTAATTAGATGGCGTTTGGGACAATATAAAAAAGTTTACACAGTAAATCATATATAACTTTGTTTGAATATGAATAATTGTATGAATAATTTTCTAAAGGATTTTTATTAGAACGATCAACGTGACAAAGAATGAGCTACACATTCACTGTTAGACAGTTAATATGTGAAAAAATTCAATTACAAAACTAACTTCAAATACACATATCATTCATCTAATTATAAATGTATAATGGTATTTTCACACAGGTAGTAGGCCTAATGCAAATACTTTTTCAAATTAAAGCAAAGAATTTTTCTTTTAAGTCTTTCTTACTCTAACACAAGCCGTGTTCTTGCAGATATTCTCTTCTTTGACTTTTATTTTGCCTTTTTTATAAAGCGTGAGAGTGAGAGTCGAACTCTACTCTTGAAGCTAAAAATCTCCACCCCCATCAAATTTATTTACCACCAGGCCGTATACCCAGTGGGTTATGCCAAAGATCCAAATCTACTTACAAAAGAAGTCGAAAACAAACAAGCCATAAAGTTTTAGTTGGGGAGAGAGAGAGAGAGAGAGAAGGAGAGAGAGCATCTCGATAAATCGTAGCGTACCTGCAGTTTTGACGGCATTCCAAAGTAACCTTGTAAAAGATTGATGCACTACAATCAGGTTGAAAAGAAAATCTAGTCATTGGATATGAAATCATTGTAAGACATTATGATTTGTTAAGTACATTGTCCAATCGATTAAGTTATATGATACTTATGATTTGGTTGAATCATATGTGATTCCTAGAAGACATCTAATCCACAAAGTAGTTTGATTTTAGGTCATTATTCAAGTAAAACTAGGTCAAGCAACAATGGTTTCCGGTTTCTTTTGCTAGTAAGGGGGGAATCAATCGAAGGAAATTGACTTAAAAGTTCAAAATCATGAACGGTCCCAAGATAATGCCCCACAGCAAAAACGCATACCCACCCGGATCTGAATTTGTATCCGTTGGTTTGTAGTCTAGGTCCACCGGAATACCTTCAGTTCAGAATTAAAAGAGTAAATGATGAGCCGGGTATGATTTTCTTAAACAGAATTAGCAATGAAGGGATGCGAGAGTAGAAAGCACGGACATTTATAGATCAATGCTTCAAGGAAACTGAGCTTGGTTCCGCTGGGAAAGTTAGACGCCCTCCACCCCAACGAGTCCAGTATAGAGCAGCTTTGATCACCCACTAGACTTTTCAAGGCAATCAAGCGAGGGTATCGCTCGACTAGATAGAGAGCGATGTCTACCCGACCTCGCCAGCAAAGTCGATCAGAAAATAAGCCAAGTCTACAATGAAGTCAATTTGAGATGAAGAGGGATGTTGATCTTTACCATGATGACCAGTGACGATGAGATTTAAGATCAATTTAGCCGCAGTGGGACTGCTGAATGGATGACTTGGCCCATCGTCTGTTGTCATTCTCGCCAGGAACCAGGCAATCTCCTTATGTATAGAAGCTTCCGGAGCGAACATTGCCAAAAGGAATGCGTCCTCCATTATCTGCAAGCTGCGTCAGCTTACGATTACTTCTAACTAATGCCTTGACCATCCTTATCCTTCCAGACTGGACAGCATTGTGGAGGGCTGTGCGGCCATCACAATCGACCATCTCAAGAGCTTCCGGAAATATAGAAAAGACACCGAACAGGTTCTCAAAAAATTGGTCCTGTGCACTCAAGGCGGCTACATGAAGCACTGTTTATGATCTTCTCGTTATTTTATACGTTAAAGAACCAGTATTCGCCCTGAAAAGTTGTTTAGCAAGTTCCCCGTCACCCCCGTGTGCAGCTTGCAACAATGGTCGGTAATAGTTTTCTTCCTTTGCGTCTTCCAATATTTCTGCAATGGATGCGAACATTTCAGATCATTCAGTTAGTATTTTTTTTCCTTGCCGACATTGAGCAGTGTCCCAAAAAAGAACAATTTCATGAAGATCTGCCCCATATACCGACTTCACACTGAAAATAACCGTTTTGAGGGATAACACACCTAGAGCACCTCCCGATTGAAATTAAGCTGGTACATTGCTTGCACAAACATTTTCAATATCTGTAGGAGAAAGAGTGAGCACAAAATCCTTCCAATACTAAATTTATTCTCTCTCCTTTTCTTACCCAACGTTAGGGTTATCTTTGTACCATGATAAGGCAAAGAAATAGAACGGCGAAAAATACAAGTTCCAGCTTATTTCAAGACCACATCCTTTATATTATATTGTTTCTCGGTTGAAACTTGAACGTGTACCTGCTGGGAGAGCTGCAGGATTCGAATTTTCTTGTTCTTCACTCGGTAGTGTCGCCATTGGGTTGCTCTACTAGTTAGAGTCATTCAGAAACAAAGCAAACGGAGAATGCAAACATGGGTAAGATATCCAGTTATCAAAGAGTTTTAGTCTCCTAAGGGGGAGTTCATTCCTTCCTTATATACAAGCACCTCACTTAAATTATAGGTGAGAATCTACCATAACAACAAGCAAGCATATATTCATCTTCTTTTGTTTCACTTTATAGCGTGTTGTGACCTACGCAAAGCTCTTGAGGAGTGGGACAGTACTAAAGGTAAGTTTAGAGGTATCGCTCATGATACAACCCACATTGGCATCCCTAAAAGACGGCTCGATCGCATCGTCTAATAACACAGACCCTTACAAGTCCATACAAAAGCGTGACATTTAGGTATTTTGATTTTAAAAATAATTTAACAACCTATTATTAGGAATCACCACTAGTCTATTGAAGTCGGTTAGAAACTGATAAAGGCTAAAAATCGATAAAGGCTTGAGGGTATCATTTTGATCCCTACGGAATCAAATATTCTAAACTACATGGACTTATTTACGCTAATATTTCTATTAGCACCATTTTGGTACGTAACTAGTTGATTGTTAAACCTAAGGTGGTCATGCACTCTTATCTATCATTTAAGACTCTATAGGTCGTTCAAAAACCATTGCCCCTACCATGGACGGGCCCAGCGACGATCCCAACCCAACCTAGCACGAGGATAGCCCAACCCGGCGACGCACGTAGTCAGTTCGGAGCTGAAGACTCCTATGTTTCGCACGAAGCCACCGACAGAGGTCGCGACGGGCAGCACTACCGCCCAACTCGACTTCTCGACTCGTATGACTGCCCCGCGTGTCAAGATCAAGTCGAACTATACCGCGAAACAATGATGGATCCAAGAACGCCTCAGCTGGACGGACATTATAGCAAACAGGTGGTGAACGAGTGAGAAACTGTTGGTTTCATGGCCAAACGAGACTGAATCTTAACATATGGTGCACAATGCGTAAGCGGGAAGTGCGAGTAGCATGCAAAAACCACGAACAGCAGTTAGAATTCACTTGGACTGGTGAAAAAACCACCGCGGACCAAGGAGTCCGAAACAGGGGATTATGTTGCCCTAGTGAAGAGTGAAGATGCAGGGATATCCTACTCTGTTCAAGGGCGGTGGCCACCAAACGCGCTCAAAAGGGCGTTGAGCCAAGTCGCTACTAGGTCGCAGGACGCCCGAACCGTGATCCTCAGGGGAGAAGAAAACAGATCGTGTGGTGGCTTACCGGAGAAACGACGAGGACCACGGGAAAAGTCACGGGTAAGGCGTTAGAGACTAGAAATCTTGGCCAGGGGAGCGTCGCGGAGTCGCCTTGGCCACTGGTTTGCCTCCTCCTCTCTGTTCTCTATCTCTCCTCTCTTTTTTTCGTTCCTCTCCTCTCCCGTCCCCCTTCCGTCTTCTCTCCGCGTCCCCCCTTCCCCTCCTTTTATTCTCACTTCTTCGAAAAAATATTCAGTGGTTAGCAATCATCGCATCATCGGTTGTACATAAACTTAGATGACTCCATTGATAAAACGACACAGGTCTTCTGACGTGAAATGTGAAAGGAAAAATTATAATTCGAATCGCGTCTTTTCTTCCTCCTATTGTATTGGCCACGAGAAGGACTAACACGAAAACAAACATTTATTGTTGACATTAATTAGCTGTCCTCTCTCTGATATTTTAGAAACAAAACTAATCTCCGTCGTTGCCTTTCAAGGTATCCTCCCTTCTGCAATCTCTTCTGTCCCCCCTGCTAATCCGTTCCTCTCTCCTCATTTTCCTTATTTTTCGCTGAACCATCCCATCTTCCCCTTCTTCTCTTTCTTCTTTTCTTTTCCTCGTCTTCTGTCTCCTCCTTTTTCTTTTCTTTTTGGCCGAAACTCCTCTTCCCCTTTGACTTTTCTTCCTCCCTGGAGGGATCTTTTCTCTCTCTCTCTCTCTCTCTCTCCTTCTTCTTCTTCTTTCTCTCTCTATTTCTCTCCCCTATTTTTTTTCATTCGCCCATCTTTTCTCCCCTTTACTTGCCACATCCCTTCGAAAAAATATTAAGTGATCCCGACACTTCAAGTCATCGTGTGTCGGCTCAATAAAAAATGGACACGTGACTCCACGTGGAAGCCGAGTGCCACTTCCAGCTGAGTCAAACTTTTGCCTCTCCTCTCTCTCTTCATTAATTACTGCGTCCTTCTCTGTGTGCTGCTGCCCGCTCCCTTCACACGAAGAACACCCCATCCTCTTTTTTTCAAAATTCACTCTCTCTTCATTAATTGTTGCATCATCCCTCATTTTTTGCACGAACCCAAACTCTTTGCCGTCGCCTCTGCCCTCGAACGGAAATATATGAGTCCTACATCATGATGAACTTTTTTTTTTTGGCATATACATTCTTCCAACGGAAATATAAACTTGTCTATAGAACAGAGTTATATGCAAAATAAAATTTGGTTATGTGTCATTTCTAAACTTGCTCAATGCTCATGTGAAGAAATGTATACTGCCATTGTATAGAATGAAGCCTGTTGAAATAGAATCATATTACATACACAGTTAGTGTAAAAGCTCCTTTTCTATTTTTCCCAAAACACGTAGTCTTAGAATGTAAATATACACCTACTCATGGAATAAAACTACATGCTAAAAAAAATTGTATGTGTGTCATTCTACAAAACATGCTTATGTAAAGAAGTTTTTACATATCATACGTGTCATTCTATAAATCTGCTTACATAAAGTGAGTTTTACACTGCTGGTTCACTGAATAAATGTAACAGCCCACTTCCGACCCCCTTTTCGAGGCTTAATTATGCGAATTTACGGGTTTAGTTTATGGCCCGTTGGCCTCGGGAACTCCCTGGACTAAATTGCGAAATCTTGTTTCGGACGATTTCGAATTTTCGAAAATCGTGTTTTGGTCCCCCGAAAATTTATAAATCGCATTTTGGGCCCCAAAAATCATGAATTTGAGGTTTGGGAAGGTTTTTATAATTTTCGGGATTTTTAGGAATTTTTGTAATTTTAATAATTTTAAATAATTTTAAATAATTTATTATTTAATGAGTTGACCGGTAAACGTTGACCATTGACCGGCCAACACCCATGTGCCGAATCTCTCTCTCTCTCTCTCTCTCTCTCTCTCTCTCTCTTCTTGCTTGCACGCAACCCTCTCTCTCTCTCCCTTTGACCTTCTTCCACTCTATTTGATTGAGTAGATAGCACATGAAGGGACCCACAAGTCAGCCCCCATCTCATCAGCTCTCTCCCTCTCTCTTTCCCCTCACGTACGCCTCCCTACTCTCTCTTCTTCTTCATTTTCCAGATTCGGACTGGAGAAACCCCCATCTTTAGAGGGCCATAACTTTCGGCTCCGATCTCCATTTGATGCGCCGTTGGTGGCATTGAAAAGCTTGAAACACCCTCTTTCCATAGACACCAACCTCATCCCGTAACTCCACCTGGTTCGCTGTCGGGAGGCCCCGAAAGAAGCCTCCACGGAACAGTTTTCTGGGTTTGAACAGTGCAAACCCTCATCTTTGAAGAGCCGTAACTTCTTGCTCCGACTTCCGTTTTGGGTGCCGTTTGCGCTATTGTCTTCCTCGTAACATTTATTTTCCATAGACACCAACCTTATCCAAATATCCCATCTAGATCGCATTTGACAAGCCCCGAAAGAAGCTCCCGCGGAACAGTGTTTTTGGGTTTGAACTTTTCCAGATTCGGACCCGAGCGACACCCCATCTTTAGAAGACCATAACTTTCAGCTCAGACCTCCGATTGACGAGCCGTTTGTGGCGTTGGAATCCTTGTAACACCATATTTCTATATTGACCAATATACTCTCGTGCTTCCATCTGTACCGCCACCAGGAAGGCCCGAAAGAAGGCTCGCCGGAGCTGTTTTTCTGGAATTTCCAGATTTGGGTCCGACTTTCAAATCGCAATATCTCCCAAACCTTCAATCTAAAGCCTTTGCTGTTGCTTCCATTGGATTTTTTGGTACTCCTTTACCCTAATCTAGACTTTGGTTGGGATTGATTTGGTCTAGAATCACCCATTTTACCCCCAAAACAGCCAAGTGCCCTGTTTTCGCCGCCCTTGCTGTTCGCCGGCCACCGTGGCTTCTCCGGCGACACCCACTCCGCCCCACCACCTCAAATTGATAGAGGAGAGTCTTATGAACACAATGGCATGGATTTCGGCTTTTGGTGTTGAGCCATTTGAGAGAAATCAACCTCCAAAGCACAACTCCTCCCCCTTGAACCCAGATTCTGACCAGCACTTTCAATGGGCGATTACTCGCCGTTCCAGCCACCTCAAGCGACGCCACCACCACCATTGGACTCATGTAAGTCCCCTCTACAAAGCCCAATAGGTTTGGTTCACCAATTTTGCACCATTAGCTCGAATTTGGTCTTCTTGCCGAATCCAATCTTAGGGCTTGCTGGTCGCGCGCCTTTGAGGCGTGTCCGAGCGAATCCGTCGCCACCCACAGCCACTCATGAGTCCCTTGACCTTCCAGCACCACCAAGGAACGTCCCCGGCCACCGAAGTCTCGCCGGAAGTTCGTTGGAGCTCTCCGTGAGCCGCCTATTCGCGAGGAAACCAAGTGAGTGGACATCCTATCCCTCAATTAGGGCCGTTCACCGCTTTAGTAGATAATTGTGGATTTGATTAAGGTGGATTGATTGTTGATTGGGCGATTATGAGTTGATCAGCAACTTTTAGAGGAAATAGGGGCGATTTGGTAATTTTGGCCAATTAGGAGTAAATTGGCAAAATCGATTACTTGGAGGGCAAATTGATAAATTATTTATGTTAGCTACCTTGGTTAGTAGCTAGTGAGAGCTAGTGAGCAATTTTATCATTGTGGATTTAGATTACTACATTTGGTCAATTAGGGCCAAATTAGAGCTTAGGGGCAAAATAATAAATTCGGAAGTTTGGGGGCAAAATTGAGATTTATTGGCTACAGTTGGATCGCCAATTTGAGCAATTGGAAGTGATTGGCTCAAATTTCGTTTAAGGAGGAGCTTTCTATTAAATTTAAGTATTTTAGATTATTTTAGCGAAATTTGTAGAGAATTTGTGGTTGGGCAAACGGCTGCCAATTAAGGTGATGGCGCTCGTAGTTTGTCGAACGGAAGGTTCTGGATTCGATTTAGGGAGGTGAGTGAATCCCTAGTTAGTAAGCTCGAGCGGTTGACTTTTAGAAATTTTGGGAAATTGTCCTAAAATTCATTATGTCATATTGTGTTGATTTATTCAATGTTATTGGTTGTGCAATTGACTGTGAATGATCATGATTGATCATTGAGGCGAATGAGTTGACCGGCGTGGTCGTTGACCCCGGTTCGCCTTAGAGGCCAGTGGGTCTAATAAATGGTGAAAGTCAATGGAATCTAAAAATGGTATCGACATTGATTTGATGAGTTCGCAACATGGTTAGAATGAACCAGCATGGTGAGTGACCCTGGTGCTTTGATGAATCCGGTTTAAGCTGAGGAAATTAGCTAGGGTCTCAAGTCGGTTGTGGACGGCTTTATTTGGCTAATTGCGTAATTTATTTATTCATTTCGTAATTTATTTATTTAATTAGTAATTTATTTATTTAATTAGCACTTTATTTATTCAATTAGTAATTTATTTATTCAATTAGTAATTTAATTATTCAATTGTGCTTTTACTTATTTAATGAGCTCTAGCATTATGGTGGTTATTCTTGACGTGATCAGTGGTTCGGGCTTAGTGCCAAGTCCCAGTCACGAACTGGTTGACTCATAGAAAATAGGAAGTTGTTATTAGAGATAGATGAAGTTAATTGAGTTATACGTGGGGTTAAGCAAAAGGAGTTTGTATGGCGTTGATGATTGATGGGAGATACACGATTAAGGACCTTAGGGTGGTAGCATTATTGGTTTGGGCATAGGAGGTAGACCATTGAGAAGTTCCGTTAGCATTAGAGATGGATTCTAGATCGGCAATGTGATGAAGATAGAACCCTTGGTGGAATTAGCGCTATGGAGATGAGCAAATTGAGGACTGATTAGTGGTTGGGGTAGTACCGAGAGTGGAAGTAGGAACCCTATTGCGATGGCGTTCCTAATTCTGGCATAGGATTAGACTCACTGAGATAGTTGTAATCTCAACCCGTCGTGGTAACAATTTTTCAGGTACATGATTGGAGATCGAATTTTGCGGACGAGTTCTGGTAGGAGTTGATGGTGTGAGGAATTACGCTTCTGTTAGAGACTTGAAGGCCAACGACCAGCTTGGGACGTCGCTACTCAATGGCCGCAAAGAAGAGGTAGATCAAGGACTGCCGCACGCTCGGGAGCGGGGCGTGACAATAAAAGTCCAATGAAATATGTGGTTTATAGAGCGAAGGATGATGGAAGAAGAGGAAAAAATGATTATGTGAAATTATACTTGTATTTCTTTTAGTAAATTTATCAAAGTTACACTTTCCGAAAGGAATTTCATAAAATTTATGGCATCATAGACTTTGGTAATGAAGTCGTCATTCAGTGAAAAGAGAATGGTTTTATTAATTTGCAGCTGGAACTTTGGCTCTATTCACATGTGTTTCTATAAAGAGAGAATATCGATGAAAATACAAATTGACTTTGACTTCTAAGTCTTGATCCATGTAAAATCACGTTTTTGCTTTACATCTGGAAAGATGCAAGAATGTCCCGTCCTTCTTGGTGAGGAATTTTGGCAACACTGTTGACTATGACATCTTCAGTCGGCCATTTGGCTTGTACTGTTGTGCTCTTTGATTTTTATGGGCCATTAATTTCAGCGTTACATTGATATGTCTATTATTCTATTATTTAAAATGCTTAAAATATCCTCAATCCTTATCCTCTGCCAAAGGTAAAAGTTGATGAGTTAGACTAAGAGTCAATCGCACTATGCCAATGGTCCTTCTAAAATTTTTTTCGTCTCTTTCCTTTGGTGTGACATGTGCACAATTCAAGGAGTGTCCTCAATAATTTCATACATCTTTCAAACGTGCTCGTGTCTCACGTTGCCGGTGAAAAATGCTCCCTTTTTGTTTTTTTTTTTTTCGGTAATCAAGGTGTTCGGGCCAACTTGTGCCCACATCGACTATCCCTTGAGAGAGATTAGCACAATAACCTACTGCCATGACCCTCAACTTAAATCACAGACACTTTCCTAGGGAATCGAACCCAAAACCTAAACAAAGTCCAAATTCGCCTTAACCAATTGGGCTACCCATGGATGTGTATTTCCTTTTTATTTTTACTAATTCCTCTAATTAACTTTTATCTATTTTTTCCTCCTCGTTTACCTTTCTCTTTATAAGGATAAGTGCATTATAAATCTTAAAATCTATCGTGAAAGTGCAATTAAGTGCTAAAACTTTCAAAAAGTATAATGAAGTTCTAAAACATATTAAATTTGCGCAATCCAATTCTTTCATTAAAACTGTCAATTTATTTAACAGCAAAAACATAAATAATTTATCTCTCCTACGAGGTAATTAGTAATGTTTCTTTCCTATCTCACTTAAATTATATTTAATAAATTAAGTAATTAAAAAATTGGAAAAAATAAATAAAAAAGGTAGGGACTCGCTGATGACTGTTGTTGCCACTACTCATTGCTGGAAGGGGTTAGTGAAAGTCAACCCTAGGCAAGGGTGACCAACCCCAAGTGAGGCCTTACTACCTTAGGCAATGGCTGAAAACCTTCACTAGACTCAAGGGAGGCTTGCTTTGATTTGTGTAATGTTAAACCTCACTTAGGGCCTCGTTAGGGGCCGGCAAGGCCTCGCCCTAGGCTAGTGCGCCGACATCTGGGTGAGCAGCATTAGCCCTAGGTGAGGAGCCAACAAGGATTTGCCTAGGCTTGGCAACAATCGTCGGCTCTCACCTAAGGTTGGCATCACCTAGATCTCGCCGCCTTAAACCCTATTTGGGTGAGCCTTGTAGGCCGTTGCCTCAGCCATCAAGGCCTCACCTAATGCCTAATAGGTTAGGCCCCTTCAAAGATGAGCGATGGTAGCGTTGGCATTAGCGAGTCCTTGCCCTTTCTTTTTTCTCAAATTTTTTTCTTTATAATTTTTTTAGTGCTCAAAATATTATTTAGATAAAATTGAAAGGAAAATTTTATAAATTATTTTCATATAGTAGAGAAAAATTATTTTTCAAATCATATCGGTATTTTTCATTAATGGTTTTAATGGAATGATGATTGTAGCAATTTGACAATTTTTAGGATTCGATTGCACATTTTAAAATTTTTAGAACTCAGTTGCACATATATGACAAATTTTAAGACTTGCACTACACTTATCTCTCTCTCTCTCTCTCTCTCTCTAAAGATAATTGAGTTTCCTATTCAGTTAATTATTCTTTTTTAAGGATAATTTCGATAAACTTTTGAGACTACCCACATTAAGCTAAATGTTTTTGCACAAGTTTAACTAACTAAGGATAGCAATGTTCTCATTTTATAGCTAAGTTAAATATGTTAATGTCTCACTTTTATAAGGTGGACACATTAGCGCAATTCATCCTCAAATTATGTTTGAAAGACCTTTTGAGTTGGCAATAAAAAATGAACGTAAAGAAAATAGAGGTGCCAAAATTATTTTCCCAATGTGTTCAGAAAATACGAACCTAAGGGTGGTGAATAAAAAATATATGAGACCTACAACAAACTTGTCAATGGAAAAAAGTTCTCTGCAAAATAAAATTGTTTATGAATCATCATCTAAAACCTACTTATGTGAAGAAAAATGTACACTGCAATAGTATAGAATGAAGCCAACTGAAATAGAATCATATTACATACACCGTTAGTGTGAAAGCTCTTTTTTTTTTCTACACAAGTAGTCTTAGAATGGGGATATAAACCTATTTATGGAATAAATCTACATGCTAAAAATAAAATTGTATATGTTTGATTCTATAAAAACACTAATAACACTAATATATATATATATATATATATATATAAACTTACACCCATACATGTCATTCTATAAAACTAGGTATATAAATAGATTTTTACATCGCCAGTGGACTAAATAAAAGTCCATTGAAATATCTTGTTTGCAAAGCAAATGATGATGGAAGAAGAGAAAAATATAATTAAGTGAAATTACAGTTGTATTTATATTTTTCAAATGTACACTATTGAAAATAAAAGGAATTTTCATAAAATTTCTGGTTTCATAATATCCGGAAATGAAGTTGCACTCAGTGAGAAAAAAAAGGGTATACCATATTTGGCTAGAACTTCAGCTTCATCCACCTGTTTGAATAAATAGAGAAGATGCATGGCAGCACAAGTTGACTTCGACTTCAAGTCTTCAGCCACGTAAAATTAATTGTCTGGTTACATTTAAAAGGATGCAAGAGGGTCACGTGCTTTTGATGAGGAATCTTGGCAGCACTCTTGACCTTGACCATGACATATTCCGTGGGCCATTTGGCTTGTACTATTGTGCTCTTCCGACTTTTATGGGCCATTGCTTTTTTAGCTGGTTACATTTTACCTATCTGTAAAGCATTCTATAGATGCTTCCTATTACTAGATCATGGAAAAGTGGGAATAAAGGTAGCATTTATACAATTTGAGGAGAGTCCTCAATAAGTTCATACATGATTTCACACTTTCAAATATGCTCATGTCTCACAGTGCAAGTGAAAAAAGCTTCTTCTTTGTTTTTACTAATTCCGCTAATTAACTTTCCGTCTAAATTTCCTCTCCATTTTTCATATTTTTCAAAGACAAAATGAATTCCCTATTTAGTTAATTATTTTTCATACCCACATTAAGCTAAATATGTTTACAATTTTTTCAATTAATTGAGGATAGCGATGTTCTTATTATATGAGGTGAAGTTAAATATGCCGATGTCTCACTTTTGTAAGAACGACACAATAGTGTACTACATACTCATATTATGTTTGAAAGATCATTTGAGTTGGTGATCAAATATAAAAGTAAAGAAGGAAGAGGTGCAAAGAATGATTTTCCCCGTGTTGTTAAGAAAGTATGGACCCAATGGCGGTGAATAAAAAAATATTATAGATATACGAGATCGACATTGTGATCGTAAAAGTTTTCTTTTTTAAACATAAATAGTCTTAGAATGGGAATATAAACTTAACAATGAGTTACATGCAGATTTATTGTTTATATGTCTTTATCTAGAATTTTCTTGTGTGAAGAAAATTGTATGTGTGCCATTCTATAAAACCTGCCTATTGCACCTGGAAAAATGTCCGTAAAAATATGTTGTTTACAAAGCAGGGGATGTTGGAAGAGAAGAAAGAAGTGATCATGTCAAACTTGCATCTTTTTAAGTAAAATTTTCAATTGTACACTTCTATGAATAAAAGGAATTTCTATAAAAATTATAACGTCACAAAATTTGAAAAAGAAGTCGTCATTCGGTAAAAAGAGAAAGGAACATCATCTACAGCTGGAACTTTGGCTCCATCCCCAAGTCGATGTATAAAACGAGAAGATCCTCGAGACTAGAGCTCAACATCCACTTCAACCACATAAAACTACTTCTCTGCTTTAGATTTTTACCAGCTTGAGAGACGGCACGGCAAGAAATCCCCTATGGATGTCCAAGACAGTTCGGTTTTAAAACCTTTGGCAGGTGTGCTCTGTTCTTTTCTTTGCTGTTCTGGTTTGATCCCATAAGGCGATGGAAAAATTGGAAAAGCTTCTCTTTTTGTGTTTTAATTTCAAAGTAATATAGGTAACATCGTGGAAAATTAACTTGTTGAAAATTACAATATTTCATTATTTCATTGCTGAACAAGTTGAACCTAAGATAATATGCGCAACCTGAGAGAAAATTTGGTACAAGGAAATCTTCCAAATTCCTTGTTTTCATTTCCCAAAATACTCAACGAAAATATGTTTGCTAGAGATTTTCCTTGCCGTGTCTTCGAACCTTAAAACATAAAATATCCGAAATGACATTTGTACAGGGATTGTAACAGCCGAGTCGGTCCGCGATTTTAGCCTACTGGGACTTTAGGGAAAATTGGCAATTTCCCTTTTTATTTAGCGAAAATTTGGAAAGGCTTGGAAATTAATGAAAATTTAAGTTTGAATTTATTTTGGGCCCAAAATGTCATGAAATTCGATATTTGATTTTTCGGGATTTTTCCTGAATTTTTAAGGAAATTTTAAAGCATTTTTCCGATTTTCGGAAATTAAAATACATTATTTTATTAAAAGTCCCAGACCGGCCAGCGAACCGGCCGGCCAGACCGTGCGAACCGCCGGTCCGACCGGGTCGGACCGGACGGCACGTGCACAGCACGCGCACGAGCTCTCCCCCTCTCCCTTCTCTCCTCTCTCTCTCGGGCCTTCTGTCGAGCAGGTAGAATGCACTGTGCATTCCACCGCTCGACGTCGCCTCAGCCACGCCACGCCCTGCAGCCACCCACCCCTGACTTGGAAGTGACCGTCGGAGGGGATGGTGGCCACGGGGGAGGCGCCGCGTGGCCTGGGAAGCCGAGTTCTCGGCCTCCCCCACCTGCTCCCACTCGGTATAAACCGAGTGGGCAAGGGTTTTGAGGGGAGGATTTCTCGGAGCTCCGGCCTCCTCTTCGTGCGTTCTTGGTGTCCCCGCGTAGCTTGAGTCGCCCCCTTCCCGAAGCCGTTGTCAGCTAGCCAAGACTCGCCGTGGTCTGTCACGGCAGCCAGTTGCAGGGAGCTTCGCGGCCAGCCTTGGAACCCAGAAAACCGCAGCCAAAAACCACCCCATTCCTTCCTACCCCGACCTCCTCAGCTCACTTCTCACCCACCAATCGGTTCCCTCACTCCCTAGTTTCCTTTTTCCGGTGGTTCCCCCTTCCGATTTGGCCTGTGGACGCCGAATCGAAGCTTTGAAACTTGAAAACCACTTCGGAGGCTTAGGAGGAAGCCGCGACTTCGTGGCCGTTTTCCCGTCGATTCCGGCCACCTCCGACGAAGCCACAACCACCAATCGACGCGTCGTGAGCTCAGCTTCCTTCTCCGACCGGTCCCAAGCTCCGACGCGCACCGCCGACGACAAACAGAGACGGAACCCGAACACCCCTCGCGACCCGGCGCTCGACCCGGTTCCCCGACCCGGAAGCCGAGCTAGCCGGAGAAGAAGACCGGCGCCGGAGGAGCCAGCAGCCGCCGGCCAAGTCCAGCTTGCGGGCCAGCCCAGCCCAGTCAGCCGGCCCAGTCAACGGCCCAGCCGACCCGGCCCAGTCGGCCAGTCAATCAGCCGACCGACCCAAGCCCAGTCAGCCGGCCCGGCCCAGGTCCAGCTTGCGCGGCCCGAAAAAAAAAAAAAAAGAGTAAAAGAGGAAAATTCTAAAATTTTCTTGGGTTCAACCAGGAGTACAGCAAGGGGGATTTAGCCAGGCAAACTCACAAGTGAGTGGATTCTAAACTTTTATTAGGCGCATTTGCTGTTTTAGTAGGAAACGGGTAGAAATGGCTAGGGCGAGTAGAACGGCTAGGACTCCTTATTTATTCGTAAAATTCATTGATTAGTTAGATTGGTTAGCCGTATTGGACAATGGTAGATTGTTGACCACTTAGGTGGTGTAGTTCGACTTGTGTCGACCTAGGGGCTGGCATCCCACGTTTTACGAGAAATGCCCTCGTACGTTTGCTTGTGCTCGAGCGTGGTCAGAGTTGGGACCCCTCGAGGAGAAAGAAGGGTCGGATTGACACCTCTGTTAAAATCTTCGAATTGTTTATTTCGTCTATTTCTACAATTTAATTTAATCAGTCATGTATCATTAATGTTCGTCCGCATAGCATTTGATTAAATTAGTTAAGAACCCTATTTGCTTTTTAATTGCATTAAATTATTATTATAATTTGGCGATTCAAGTACTACTTTGTGCGTTTAATTTTGCGCCGCTTTAATTTAATCAGTTATGCCTAGACAAATTCCTTATAACCGCAATTAGGGTCTTGTTAGTAGACCTGCCCCACCCTGTAAGTTGCTTAGACCCCCATGACGTTCGATAGTCTACCTTTAGTTTAGAGATCTAGAGGTGGGGAGTCCTTCGTTTTGGGTTAGTAATGAGTGTTTCTGCGCGAAGCTTGGGGACCTTGGGATGAGAGACTTACAGCTAGGCTTGCCTAGAGTCGACTGACAGACCATCGGAAGCCGAGAGTTGGGAGGGTCGATTTAGGGACCCTAGGGCAGGGGTGTTCCTAATTTAGGATTAGGGTTCGTTCACTGGGATACCAAGTATCTCATTCCACCACCCCACCATCCCAGGACCCCCGTATGGACCCGGTTCAGGACCTATCAGACTTGGAGGACCAGTCAGAGGAAGAGGAGCTTATGGAGGAGGACCCCCACGAGGAGGAAGCTTGGGATCTACGGGAGCTGGAACCTCTGGATCCGGAGGACTGGGAGCAGCAGCTGGAGCTGGAGCTGGAGTGGGATCTTCAGGAGGAGGAGGATCAGGAGGAGGGGGATCTGGAGCCGGATATCCCTTTCAACTTGGATGAAGAAGAAGAGGAAGACGAAGGGAACGGTATGGCGGCAGCCCCCGCTCCCCCTAGAGACATGGGAGAGGTCATAGACATAGAAGTAAAGGAAGATGGATTAATCCAAGAATCCCACAGCACGACAGGTTGGATTTGGAGCGCCACGAAGCACATCTGGTACCCACATCAGCACATTTGCGTGTATACGGGTTTCCATGAGGCCGAACTAGAGTTATTGGTCGAGGAGTGCAAGGTACCTCAGGGAGGCTACGAGTCCGGCTTCGAAGACCCTGATGGGGCAGATGACTCAGAGGATGGCACCGTGGATAACCCGAAGCCTTCGTGCGTGCGAGATTGGCCCAGGCCAATGGAGGCAGCTAGGGATTAGTACTCTCCCTTCTCTTTTCCCCGCGACTTTTGATTGTATAGCTGTGCGGCGACCGTGACTCTAGACTTTTGTTATGTCTCCTCCTGTTTTCTTCCCCTTTTTGTATTTTGACCTGACTTATCATTGTATCTATGGGAAGTAAGTTTCTTGATCAAAGTGGATTGTGGTGTTACCTTGGGAACAAATTTGACTAAGAACTAGATTCGTTTGTAAAACTTAGCGTGAGGTAGGATCCTGGAATTAGTGCTACGACCCCGAGGAACCGGGGCGTGACAGGGATTGCTTTGAAAGCTTACACCAATGGAAATTGACTTCTAAATAATTTGGAAAGTCCAACTAAAAAATCCAAAATTTAAACTATATTTTTTGAAATAAAAATTGCTTTATATTATTGGGGCAAATAACACTGTTTGTCCCTGTGATTTTGACAAAGTGACTTAACTGTCGCCATGGAATAGTATGAGGCCTGGAATTGTAAAAAATATATAGCGAGAGATATTAAAGTCAGATTTCCCAACCTACAGGGACTGAAATAATTTAATTTGCCCAAACTAAAAATGCAAAAGCAACGTGTGGCCAATTGATTCATTTTCTTGGGCCCGTGGGCATGACTATTTCTTTCTAGTAAGCTGCAAACCCGCAAGCGTGTAACTCAAAATCAAAATCTCCTAATTAAAGGCTCCACAACTTCCCTTATAAATAATGATGATGATACATCTGCTTTTTCTCAATAATAGTTTCCTTACTTGCAAGCACTTAATAAGAGAAAGTCATACAATCAGTCTTAAATCTCTTATATATATATATGTCAATTCAATTTTAAACTTTCAATTTTTTTCAATTTAGTCATACATTTTTGTGCAAATTTCAGATATAGTCATTTTGGCCAATCTTTCATTAAAAATTGCTAAGGTGACACTGTACTACTTTTAAGGATGGCCAACAATGACTGAATCACCATATGAGCAATTTCTAGTGAAAATTAACCCAAAGGACTACTTGGAATTTCATACAAAGATTTATAACTAAATTAATAAAAGATTGATGAAGTTAGCACTGAATCAATAAATTAACAATAGATTTAGGATTAATTCGATAATTTTTATCACTTATTGACTAGTTCATTAAGATTTGCTCTTACCAAAGAGTTTTGCCCAAATAATTACCTCTTAAGGACTGATTACTCCAATGTTTACTTAAAATTGAATATTCAGCCAATTGTCCTACAAAGCAATTCCATCAAGAGCCGAGGCAAAACAAATAGGTTCTGAATAGTCAATTACTTGTCATTAAGAAACTGCACAAGACCAATCCTTTGAAGTCAAAATCCACAAACTAGTAAATTCACTAGAGCCACCTCCAGAAAAAAAGAAATCATGTAATGTTATTATGAGCTCAAAATAGCTTATCCATAGAAATGGTTGTCACTATTATAACAAAATGTAAAGATAACATTATAGAAGAAAACTCACAAACAACACACTCCTCTAGATACATAGATGGTGGTATGTTCTTGCCCCAAAAGAAAAGAACAAATAGATTTTGTAAGAAAAATCAGATGAATTCTTCTTTCCAACAGTTAAGCCGATAAATAAAGTTTAATCGATGTAATTTATTTGATAAAAGTCATAATGCATTGGTATGATGGTAGAAATAAATGTTATAAACTTGTATCCTATATGATTTGTAACTTAGATTAATCCTATAAGTTGATGAAAAATTCATTTATTTTATGTATAGTTCCATTATAGTTACTATGTGAAATTGAGGAGATAGATTAACGTATGTATAGAAGAAACTTATAAATATTACGTTAAATTAGATGTTAATTTTTTGTTTAAAATTTTACCATCTAAGTTTAACACAGAAAATTCCATGCAATGAATGAGCTTTATACTATTAATGTACATGTTATTTGAAGCATACGGAATGTAATTAGTTTTTCTAAGTTTACTTAGGCTCCTTCGTGTTTTTGGTGACACAGAGGTCCGCATAGATGTGAGCTCAGAAAGTCTGGAAATTGATCAAACTTCCCAAGATGGTCACAAACCAACTTCATTTGAAGACAACCAGAGGATCACGAATCAATTAAGATCTAAAGGTTTTTCATTTCGGACTTTTAACTCTTGTTTTTCATGCATTTTGACTTTTTTCACTCCAAAACATTTTGAAAAGGTTATTTACGACCACTTCTCTGGTAACAAAGAGGTTCCCGTAGAAGGCGATTCAGAAGGCACGGCAATTGATCAAGCTTCTGAAGTTGGTCGCACACCAAGTTTGTTTAAAGTGTGCCTGAGGATTGCGAATCAATCAGAAGCCAAAGGTTAACGTTTTTTTTTTTTTTGGGGGGTTTTGACATTTACCGTCTAAGTTTAACACAAAAAATTCCATGAAATGAATGAACTTGATACTAGTCACGTATAGATATCTAGAGCATATAAAGTGTGATTAAATTTTCTGAGGTTACTTGTGTTCATTTCTCTTTTTGGTGAAAATGGAATTCACATGGACGTGAGTTCAAAAGGCATAGTAACTGATAAAGCTTCCCAAGATGGTCGTGGACCAACCCAAGGTTTGTCACTTTAAACTTTAATTTTCGTTTTACCTAGATCTTGTGTCTTATGCATTTTGAATTTTTTTATATAAAAAACCTTTTACATTTCGCAGTATACAAATGATGAATTCAATTCAAATTTGATGATTCATAATTTTTCAAACCTGAATAACATCTTGAATGATAACCGAAAAAGCTCCAAAAAGAAGTTTCTTTTCTTTTTACTTCCAAGAGTAAAAGAACGTGCGAATAGATATTGCAGACAAGATCAGTAGTAACGAGAGATAAAAACTCACGAAATAACATACTGTCCAAGATATGAAAGCTAGAATCCTAGACAACAAATCCATGATAAAATATCTATCTCAAATAATATTATCATAATCTCCGTTAGGATTAAGTCAGTAATAAAATTCCATGCAATAAATGAGCCCAACGCTAGTCGTGTTTAGATTATCTAAAGCATACAAAGTGAAATTAATTTTTTTTAAATTTTATTTCCGATTCTCCTTTTGGTAATAAAGAGATTCATGTAAACACGTGTTCATAACGCACGACAACTATTAAAGCTTCTCAAGATAATCGTGGACTATTTAAAGTTTGTCACTTTCAACTTTTAAATTTCATTTTTCATAAATCTTGTTTATTATGCAGTTTAACTTTTTTAATCCTAAAATTTTTAAATATCACAGCATATAAATGCTTACATTTCAATTCAAATTTAATACTCTCTCAGTTTTGAAATATAAACAATATCTGGAATTATAATTGAGAAAGCCCAAAAAGAGTAAATGAACGTGCTCATAGGAAGATATATGTTGAGTAAATAACAGACCCTTCACTTGCATCCGTATCTCATGAAGCACTTTAAGCAAGTGTAATGGTCACAGAAGTGCGAAAGCCTAACGACTTTTGATGTGCAATTCTTGCAGTTATACTGACACTGGTGGTCAATAAAAAGTATCGATCATTGTTTGAAGCCGCTCAGAAAGGTGATTTGAAAACAGTGGAGCAAATGCTCAAGAAAGAAAGCCAAGCAATGATGGCCGCAATTATGAATGTAGAAGATGAACCCGTTACGGTGCTCGATGTTGCCATTATGGCCTCCCAAGATGAATTGGTCAAGAACTTGATCAAGCGCATCCTTGAAGAAGATAAAAAGTTCGATTTTAGTATTTTCCTCCATAATGCTGCCTTAAGAGGAAGAATAAAAATGGTTAGGGCATTAGTAGACGAAGTTAATGCTAAACCTGAATGTGTACGCGATGCCCTATGGATTGTTACTAGGTGTGCTCCTAAGCAAAAGAAGGTTATTTGGTATCTGGTCACATGTGCAAAATCCTCCCCAGTGAATGATACCATGTCCAACCTTATTATGGCCGGTCATTCGGGTAGTTACTCTCACTCATCTAATTTTCGTCATTGTTTACTTGGTTTAACTTTTTGTTGTTATGTCCAAAAAGACGTAGCCTTGTATTTAGCTCGGCGATACAAAGACTCAGTGTCACGTGCCGAAACTGAGAGCGTATTGAAATACCTGGCGAAGATGGAGTCTAACTTCTCTAGTGGAGCTAGACTAAGTTTTTGGGAAATTTTTTTTGACAAATGTAAGTACTTCGTACACTTCTATTATCAGATGCACACAATCCAAGCAACTCTATCCACAAAGATTGTCTCTAATCACTCTATCTATGCCCAGTTGTAGGTATCCCTCTCTGTCTAATCGACACATCATATGACAAAACTCCAGGTATTTCTGTTAATCATGCTTAATGGACAGACTAACACGACAAGAAGCATACCATTCAGGTATTCCACTAACAAAAACGTTAAGGGACAAATGGTACATCTTTCTAAGCTATGACGTATGTCCCAAATTAATATCTAGTATTACATTTGTAAAGTTAGTCGAGAAATCTTACTGAATGTCAATTTGCCAAGTAGAACTATTAAGAATTGTAGAATTGGATCTCAAATCTCAAAGCATATAAAGGCTGATGGATCGAAGTAGTCTAGCATATTAAAGCACTATTCAATTTGGTTATTGTTGAATTTATCATTTCATTCATCGTTAATACCTAATTTGCTTACATGATGCTTGTCTCCTCTTTGTGGTGGTAGCACCAGCACCTAAACGGTTCAAGATATCACTCTGGAATCTTGCCACGAAACCAGGTATACAAATCGGCCGTAATATCTATAGAAGAAACAACTTATTTCATCCATGGGTAGAGATACATAAATTTAAAGTTTAAATTGTTATTTTAGTATATGCGTTTGAGATCATATGTAGCAATAGGGACTGGTCTTAATTTGTTATTACAACACGATTCGAGAAGATTCAATTCTATGTTTAAACAGTATATATCTATTAGGGGAATGTGTAAAATAATCTAAACAAAATCAGATCTATTGATCCGTTGCTAAATCTACCAACTTCACAAAATAAATAAAGAACTTTTAATTTCTCATGAAATTGAGTGTTCATCGATAGATCTATTATTTCTCTGATGCATTTTTTTGGTAACGTAAGAAATTTCTGTTAACTTTACAAAATTTGCACTTATGGAAACCCTAAGAGTCATGCATGAGTGGAAGGGTATGTGGTTTGAAAAGTCAACTACGCCATGTCCATATAATAGGCCAGTACAACTTACGATCAAAGTTAAACCGAATCTCTATTGGAAATAGTAGGATCAAGGCTCCAGCTGCGTTGCATTTGCCTATTGCTAAGAGTATCCGTAACTCTCTTGAAAGTCATTACTTCATCTTTGATGAATGTCTCTAGATGTTTCATCATGGCTGGCAAGAAAACTTCTCTAGATATCCGTAACCTCTGGATGTTTCTCATGAACTTCTCTAATGCATGCATTTGATTCCCAAGCCATATAATATTTGCTTTCTTGATCACTATCTTAAATCCATGATTTTTTTCCTCAACTACTTAATATAGTAAAAAACATTGCACAAACATGAAAGCCTTTTTAACCTTTTGATTCTTCATCATTTGGAAATTTGCTTATCCGATGCAGGTGCAGCACTTTTGCTCAATAGGATTGGATTGAGGCACAAATGCTCACTTGAGCTTGCAAATCTAGTTCTTAACGAGATGAAGTCTCAGATGGAAACTCCCACAGTACCTGATCTTCTTTTACCCATTATCTTTGACGCTGCATCTCAGGGAATCTTTGAAATTGTCAAGTTATGTTTCGAGCATTTTCCAGAGTTGACGTGGAATGAAAATTTTGCAAAAAGAATTGTACAAGAAGTTGTAAGCGACGGCATGTGGATTTGTTTAGACTATTGAATGCACCCAGCACAATTCCATTTTTGGCTGCTGATACGACGAGGGAAGACATTTTGATGAAGGCAATAGTAGAATGGTCGCCTAGATGTCTGCCGACAGATGTTTCTGGAGCACCTTTTATTATGCAGAGGGAACTCCAGTGGTTTAAGGTCAGTTCACCTTATTTGTTTGCCACTCAATTGTGCTTTTTAATATATATTTTTACATTGATAGGAGTCCTTTATTTTCTGAAGGTACTGGAAGATACGAGTGATCCTTCCTCGAAAAGTTTGAAATTTAAGGTCGGTTCATTTATTTGTTTGCCACTGTTTTGTGCTTTTTATTATTATTTATATTTCCACTGATAGGCATCCTTGATTTTTCAGAAGGTCCTGCAAGATTCAATTCATCCTGCTTTAAAAAGTCGGAGACTGCCAGAAGATAAAAAACCATACTGGGATGATTTTGTAGAAAAACGCAAACAATTGCTCCAAGAAGCAGGAAAATGGATGAAGGGTACATCATCATCTAGTAGCGTTGTCTCGACTCTCATCATTACAGTAACTTTTGCTGCAGTTTTTCAAGTACCAGGAGGCAATGACGATGATGGGATCTCGAACTTTCTGAGCGAAAGCTCATTCATGGTATTCACAGTTGCAGACGCTCTCGCTCTTTCCTCCTCTGTCACCGCCACCTTGATGTTCTTGGCTATCCTAACTTCACGCTATGCTGCAGAAGATTTCCTCATGTCACTACCGAGAAAAATGATACTAGGCCTCACTTTTCTCTTCCTCTCCTTGGCCTTTATGTTGGTATCATTCGGCTCTGCTCTTACCATCGTCCTAAGGGAACGATTCCTGTGGATTTACCTCCCAATTACTTTATTTGCTTCCATCCTTGTCGTGTTATTCGCAATCCTATAGCTTCCCTTATACTTTGAAATGCTCGAATCCACCTATTGGCCTCGCCTCTACCGTCCCCTGAAGCTTTGGAAATAATCCTTGCTTATTAGCGGACAAGGATATTTGTGAAGATCTTTGTTTGCACTTGTTTCTGTGTGTGAAATGTGAATATTATGGTTTTTACTCATGTTTTAAGACATTTTAAAGTGTGACATCAGCCATACTTATACTAAATTTTAATGTATGTTGTCAAGTGCACACCTTGTCTCGATGTGTTTTGTGTATACTTCATTGCTCATCGTCATATTAGGGTGAACCCAATTTTTAAAGAAATGGCAACGTGGCCATCAATATTCAATGGTGTTCATCCTTTCAAATAAAGCAATGATCCACACAAATTCTCCATACTACACAAGATGGCCATCGATCCCGTCACACTCTGCTTCTTCGCTGCCGCGTCCCTCTCTGTGCCCAATCCTTCATCCCCGTCAACCAGCAACCCTGCACAGTGCATATCACCACCAACACCACCAACTACATCAGCAATATAGCTGTCAATACCCGCACTCCATCCTCACCAGGACTTTAGCCACTTTCGGGTTCTTTGTGATCTCAGCAGTGAAAGGCTTGACGTTTCCTTGGTGAAAAGCACCAGCATGCCAAGCACCTGGCCCATCGACACAGTGAAGAAGATTCAGACGTGGGTTGTGAAGCAGAAGCGAGTGAGCTGGGAATGGAAGCCCACAAAAAGGAGACCAGCGACATGTACAATATTAAGAGAAGCACGAGGCCGAGTGAAGTTGGGATATTCTGAGGAGAGTTATGGGAGTGAAAGATGTCACGGAGAGGATGAACATAACAAAATTTAAGCAAGAGAGCAAGAGATTCGGGAATGAGAAAGAACTTACTCAACTTTACGGCAAACATTTTCTATTTTGTTTATGGAGCTCTGTTAGGGTGCTTATACGATGGAGTTGGGTTTTTCATTGTTCAAACATAATGGATCCTGATGAATGGGCATGCAACAGCAAGAAGTGAGAATTTGAACGTTATAGAGAGGCAAAGGCCCAAGTTCAATGGCTCGGACATAGGTTGAAGAGTGCCCCGCTTTTCTTGCTTCTCGTCTTGGATTGGTGTAGTGGGTGGGCATCACTCGCCTCATTCACCTCCCATGCGTTTCAAAAGCCGAAAGGCACAGAATTGTTAATAAGTCTTATTAATAAGAACGAAAATTTCGAAAGAAAAAATTGTGAGAGAAGTTTTTGAAAGCTTAAGCCCTCCCTCTTTCTACAACATGCCATGAGAATTGAATCAGAGACGAGAGAGTGAGAGAGAGATAATGAAAAATTGGTTGGTCAAAGTAAAGAAACGAGAAAAGATTCTGAAAGCTTCCCTCCCTCCCCAAATGAAAATATGGAGAATTGTAGAGACAGAGAGACAGAGAGATAGAGAGACAGACAGAGAGAGAGAGAGCGGCAATAAATTGTAAAAATGAAACATTGAGATAGAACATTGCGCTACATTTTGCATATTGAATAGGTAGTTGCTAATATGTGAAGTGCATAGCCTGACTCTAGTAAATGCCAAAAACATTGAGCAAGAAGGAAAGTGAGGTAAGTTCCAAGTATACATCATTCAACGACATTTTTTTCAAACAAAGAAGTGATTACTCAATTGCACGATCATAGTCATCTATGAATTGTGTATGGACATCGCTTGAAAAAGGTGACAAGAAGTGCCCAATCATTGTTTCAAATCATCTTCCTTAACACGAAATAAATAGCATTAACTGTTATTTTACTTTTATGAAAAATGAATAGTAGAAGCAATTGATGAAACTGATTGCATATATTTTACACTCGAATACTTCAATTATGTGAATTAAGATTATTAGTCCAATCCTCTTAAAAAGTACAAACTATAAATCTTGTTTTGATTCCAACTCAAATTTTATTTTTATCTCATAAATTTTTTTCAACTTTCTATTTATACTCAAATTTGGTCCCATTAATTTTCCACTAAGGCTCTGTTTGTTTCACGGAAAATATTCTTCTGGAAAATATTTTTCGAAAACTGTGGTATTCGGGGGCGGAAAATAACTTACTAAAGAAAATATTTTCCAATCAAGGAAAACTATACTTCTAAAAACAAGGAAAATGTTTTCCTCTCTCATAAAAAGGAAAACATTTTCCAGCCATTGATATGTGCTCCTAACAATCTCCTTCTCTCTCTTTTCTCTCTCCTCTCTTTCCCCTCCCCCAGCCGAACTCCTTTCTATCCCTCTCCCTTTTCCTCACATTTCTCTCTCTTCCCCTTTCTTTTCCCTCCTCAATATTTTATCTACCGAACAGCAAAAAATATTTTTCGGCTCATTTTTAAGTTTCAAGTGAACAACGGAAAATATTGTTATTTTCCGGGAAAATATTATTATTTTCCGGGAAAATATTTTTCGAAGATGTTGTATTTTCTACGAAACGAACGGAGCCTTAATTTTATCGTTAAAAGTGTGATGTGTCATCCACGTGTTATTTTTCTTTTGCAAGTCAGTTCAATCGATATTTTCTTGTTTTCTTTTTCCCTTTTTTCTTCTTTTAACTTCCCCCATGGACAGCCTCTGTGAATGGCTCACTGTTTTTCGTCCTCTGCACATGACCTCCGTCGGCCCTAGCTTCACTGGCGCTCACCCATCACAATCCGGACCTCTGACGCTGCGCCACGACCTGCGGTTACCCTTCTGCAACAGTTGGCAGTCGTCAGAAACCCCCCCATGGGAGCTCAGCCGAATCTTGGGTTCCAGTTTTTCAAGCTTCAAGAATATATCGGCCAACACTTCGCTTAGTCATCTCCAAAGCTTTAAGGACCTATTCCATGCCCAGGCGACGATCAAACGAGCTCAAGCTCTTCTCTTTGTCTTACTCTGTGCCCTTTGGTCGATCTCCCATAATGGAGGTTGTTGCACGTGATTGAGTCGCGCGATGTCGCGTTTGACGTAATCTCTCCTCTTAAGCTGAACCAAACGAGGCCAAAGATTAAACTTTGAACATGCCGCCCTTGAACTCACAGATTCATTCTCAAAATCGAAATCTTTTGGGCCTCAAAATCCCTGACTTCGACGATTTTCGTCTCCAGAACTCTTGAGAAGGACATGAAAAAATGCACCAAGATCCATCATCACTGGCTCAACCCACAACGAGCCCCCATTCCCAGAGCAAGAACAGCTAAAAATGTCCTCGCCACGATTCCGCCAAAACCAAGTTCTGCTGCTGCAACAAGTAGAACCTCTCTCAACCGAACCACTACTCCAAGAGCTGTCGACGTTATTGGACCAAAGGCAGCACCCTCCGGAACACCTTCGTCAGCGGCAGCACCTGGAAGGCCACCAAACAGGTTGAGTTGATCGCAGGGCTGAGTTGATGGTGGTATCGCAGGGAGGAAGTGAAAGGAAGAAGAAGCAAAGGATAAAAGGAAAAAGAAGGAAAACGAGGAAACAATTATATAATTCTAACTTGGCCAAAAAAAAAAAGACGTGCAATTGACACATCACGCTTTTAACGGTTGGTAATGGAGGCCAAATTTGGGTATAAAGTAAAAATTGATAATTGTATAGGGAACCAAAAAACTTTTCTGTTCAGAATTTGCATTGACCCTAAAATCGATACTTTGGTCCCAACATTTTCAATCAAAACTGTTGGAATTCGAAAGTTGCAAAAACTCATTTTCCACTGCACCATGGAGCTTAGCCATTCCACCTTACATTCCCGCTTCTCCAGCTGAATACAAGATTCAGGTGAACCGCCAATGCTGCAATTATATATGAATATCAGCTAAAACAAAAGCTCAAATCATCAAGCCATTACCATCTCCGGTCCGTGTGCAAAAGAATCTGATAAAATCCATGACTAAAAATAATTGAAAACCCAAAAATTGCATAATCATGTAACTAAATAGTAAAAATTCATTTAAAAAGCATGATAAATAATGCCAGTGGATAACACATCACAAATGCATGTGAACAAAAACAACATTAGACCAAACTACTACAGAATAAGCAGCTTCTAAGGCTGAATAAAATCCCAGCGGCAAAAATAGTTTTCTGCTTAGCCATGTCAAAAAAATTTCATTTCGAACCATCATCCAGGGCACATTAGATGCAAGTGTTTCTCACTTCAATGCAGTTCAAAGGAGCCAATTAATAAACATACCATCTCTTCGCCAGTGTCCGCTTAACAGTATCTGGATATCTTAAAAAGACTTCCACATGCAATCGTTAAAGAGTTCATGTTGAATAGTGGGTCATCAGTACCAAGACCTTACTTAAACGAAACACGCAACTTGAAACATAGAGAATCTCAATATATAAATAAAAAGAGGGAAGCACAAAACAGAAGTGCATGACCCATTCCATAAGTTCATGGCATGTCATAAGTTATCATGCTTTGTAAATTCATGATGTCAAATAGATGATAGACATAGAATTAGTGCATGACTCTATTTACTAGGGGTGAGCAAGCCAAACCGCCCGAACCGGTCGGTGCCGGGCGGTTCTAAACCTTATCGGTCTGGTTCCCGGTTCCATTTATATGGAACCGGGAATTTTCGGTCCGGTTCCCGGTTCCGGGGTGGAACAACCCACTCGGAACCGGACCAACACTGTTTATAATAAAAATTTAAAATAAAAAAGAGAAAAATTTAACGATTATTTTTTCCATCTCGCTCATTGTGAATAATTCTCTTTCATTTCTTTCAAACTCAGTCATTCTTACTCTCAGTCTCTCACCTCACACTCATGGCGCACGCTAGCTCGCGACTCCTCTCGGACTCGGACGTCTCCTTCCTTCATCCTCAACAGAGTACAGAGAAGATCCTACCACTTGCACGCGATGCGACTCCTCCGTTTACTGAGATCTGTGTGTGTGTGTTTTTTTCGATTTGGAGATCCAATTCGTACGGCTGCTCTCTGTGTTTACTATGTAGGTCTTCTATTTTTTTTTTCCAAAGTAAAATGAGGAAGGAAGTTTTCTTTTTTGATGGTATAGTACAAGGAATGAGCTACATTGTGTTTACTGGTGCGAGTGTGTTGAGGTTGTTTTATTCTGTGTTTGCCTCAGGACGTTGAAGAATGGTTTTCGGGGTTCTGCTCTTGTTGTGTTCTTTTGCTTGAGGCAGAGTGAAGCGCATTGCTTGGTGGGTGTTTGTTCCCTTGCGATTTGAGGTTGAGCTTGGATTTACGAATTACAAAATAAGGGGTTATGCCTGTGCTAAGTTGGAGTTGAGTTCTTGCAGCTTTTGACTGCTGAAGAAAAATGGGCTATGCAAACCCAAAACATGATAGAAATGAGGCCCTCTATTTGGATAAGGCTAGAAAGAAATTCATTAAGGAAGGCATAAACTCCATATATGCACTAGCCGCTGCTCATGTGTCTTACATCCAGTCTCTTAAAAACATCGGTGTAGCTCTGCGGCGATATACGGAAGCTAAGATATTGATAGAGTCATCTCCCTTGACTTCGCCATCTTGTCTTTCTTTTTTTATAATTACCCACTCGGGAACTTGATCGGACCGGGTGGGAATCGGACCGGACCGCCTGATCCTGTCCGGTCTGGTTCCCGGTTCCATCAAGTTACATGATGACAATTTAAAGTAATAAAATATGAAGTTCAATCAAAATAAATATATAGAATCATATAATATCTTAAATTTATCTTTAACACCCCCCTCACATTCAAGATGATTTGAAATATGTGGACTTGAATATCGAAAATAGATCCAAAAAAATACCCAAGCGGATGTGTCTAGGTCAAGACATAAGCAGTCTATTTAGTGGAAGAAGTGGAGAGAAATCGAATATTTCCACGAAGAACATGATATTGAATAAATTGACAGTCTATTTCAGTGTGCTTTGGGCGTCCATGAAAAACATCATTATGTGGAATTTGGATAGCATTTTAATTATTGTGATAAATGATGATTTCACTATGATGACGCACTCCCATGTCTTCTAGTAGCCATTGCAACCACAATAATGTCGATGTCGCATCAATAAATGCTTGATATTCTGGTTATGTAGAGTGAGCAACAGGGACCAATTTCTTGCTATGCCATGAGATAAGTTAGTCACCCAACAAGAAACAATAGCTTGTAGTGGAGCGACAATCTCGAGGGTTAACAACCCAGTCAGCATTAGAATAAGCTATTAACTCTGAGGTAGAATGAGTAAAAAAGTGAAGACCATGGAATAATGCACCCTTAATGTAGCGAAGAACTCAAACGGTTGCAGCAAAATAGAGGCTCAATCATGTGCTATCTAACCATTTGAACATCATAGATGATGTCAGGACCATTAATGGTGAGATATATAAAATTGACAAACAACTGCCGATAGAGTATAAGATTTGGAAGAAAAGTTTCATCATTGTTATTGAATTTGGTAGTTGACTCAATGGGAGTGAAAGAGACATTGTTATTAGTGAGGCCAGCAAGAGTGATAAGATCAATGGCAAATTTTGCTTGAGAGAGATGATATCTAGAAGCATCAGACACAATCTCGAAGCCTAAAAAATAGCCGAGTCGCCCAAGGTCTTTCATCTTAAATTATTAATTGAGATACCTAGAGTTTCGTAATGCCGCTAAAATTATCAAAAGTAATAGCCATATCGTCCCCATATAAAAGCAGCATAATGTACCTAGGGTGTGTGCAGAACAAAGAAAGGATGGTCACAAGGACTGGATCTAAAATCAAGAGATTATATAGTCGAACTAAATTTAGAATACCATGCATGGGGAACGTGCTATAACCCATATAACGCTCGACGTGATTAGCATACTTTATTTTTAACATACATTCAACGAATGCCATTGCTTAATAGCAACAACAATAAGAAGACTACAAGCAGAATTAAAATGAACAATAGGGGCAAATGTCTCATCATCAATGTTGTAATCCTAAATAAAGCCTTTTGCTAAAGGCTTTATAGTGATCTATCTTGGTTTTTGTCTTATATACTTCATTACAGCCAACAACATACTTAGTAGGTAAATCAACCAAATCCCATGTATGAGAATTTTCTAAGGCTTGCAACTTACTTGCCATAACTTTTTGCAAAGGAGATTTATACTAGCTTCTTCATAGGTGCACGGTCCGTGAAGAGATTCAAACCTTGTGAATCTATAGATAATTTGAACTTGCAATTTGTTCTAAAAAACTTAGTCAGTGATCATCTCCTATTCTGGGTTAAAATAGTCGAGTTGCCACAGTAAGACGGTATGGTCCAAAGCGTGGCGTGAAGATGACGACCGTGAAAGTCCAAAAATGTTGAATTGTTCCGAGGGCTGATGGCATCACAAAAGCCAAAAGTTCGGCCGGTCCACGAGCACACTACGGGAAATGCGCACAAAAAAAAGTTCGGAAAAAAGAGAAGATTTTGCAATAAAAAAAGAGCAAAAAAATGTTGATGCAATAGCCAACTGTTAATGGGAGTGAAAAAGTGATTTCAAAAGCACCCTGAATAGACTATATCAAGCACTTGCTTTGCCTTTATCCAGACAAATTGCAGCAGGAGGGTGCTGCTTGACTTCAAAAGGACATAGAAGTACAAGTCGTCAGCATGTTCGTGGTGATTTCGTTACTTGCGTGATGCATTCACTGCTGGTTTGTAATTTTAGGATAACCAGAACACAATTTTTAAGTTTTTAGTTTTATTTACTAACAAATTTATTATTGTCCTAATTACTTTTTTGTTGTTCTATGTGGAATTTTAATGCAAGTAACATATAAAAATGAAGAATTAAAGTAGATTAAATGAGTGAATACAGCTTTCCATAAATTGGAATGAATACATTGATGTATTGTAATAATATGGGTTATGTTGGGTATGTGTATGGCTGAATCAAGTGTAAATCACTAGTTGTGATCTAGATTCATATGCAGATGATGATTAAAGGCCACCACCCAATAATTGATTCCATGTCCTGCGAATTATGTACTTGAACAACTTGATCCGCATTGTTGTAAATCACAAGCGCACCAATACGAACGAGTCCTTCACTTCATATGCTCAATTTCTATAACGTTTCTAGGCGACTCTTGTGGGGGAGATTGCAAAAATATCTAATTGGATGTATCTGTCTCATTCTCAACCTAATCCCGACACGTTCCATTCCACTACTTTAGCTTCTAGGTATGGCATTTTATTATCCATGTTGGTCTTAACTTAATTAGGAATCTCCATAGTAGCAGAGAAGTTGTTCTGATTTTATGCTTATTCCACTCATCTCGTCCTCCGAAAATGATTCTATGCTTATTCCACGCAAATGATAATATCAGCTCAGTGGAAGCTCGGCCTTCATAATCAGTCTTCATGCACTGCCCATACTTGCTCCTACTCCTTTCGACTGACTACTCGGCTTTGACCTCCGCGGTCTTAGCCGCTATGGCTATCAATTCCTCCTGCACAGCACTTTTGTGATCGTCAAGCTTCGCTTCTTCTCCACCTCATCCTTCTCTGATTCCAACCCTTCGTACTCTTCACCCAGCAACTGGGCACGGTGCCCGTCAGCAATACCACCAACTCCATCAGTGTTGTAGCCATCAAAACCCCGCACTCCAATCTCACCGGGACTTTAGCCTCTTTCAGGTCTCTCTGTGATCTCAGCAGTGAAGGGCCTGACGTAACAGTGCTAGGTCACTGAGCATCTGGCAGAATGGAACCGGATCACCTGCAGTAATATTGCACTACAGTAGAGCAAGGAGGATTGAGACATAGTTCATGAAGCAGAAGCGAGTGAGCTGGGAATAGAAGCCCACAAAAGAGGATTCGTGACCGTCTGAGTTTAGATTGGACGATCACCTATTGTTTGAGGGATGGAGGTATTTAAGTTGCTTCTTGACCCAATGTCTAGTCTACATCGGACGGCTGGGACAAAAAGCAAGATCTAGTGACTTAAGTCACTCAATCCATGGAGAGGGCGGTGCTTTATTTGTTTCTCGTCTTGGGCTCTGTGAGAGAAAATTTTTAAAGCTTAGGTCCTTCTCTTTCTACAAAATGACATGAGGATTGTATCACAGAGAGAGAAGGACGAGTCATATGAATGGAAAAATGGAGAGAACATCTATTTTCAAGTAGGAATAGTTACCCAAGTAAGATGTTCTAAGCCATATGTAAGAGAACATCTTAATTTCGTAAATAAGAGATTCATAAATATGAGAACTTGATTATACTAGATAAATTTAATATCCTTTCACTATATATATTTTTTCTTATTTCAGAAATAGTTTGCAGGCGATCATAGTTAATTTCACTCTTAAGCCATTAATATGTGAATGACGATTATATGGATGTACAAGTAAAAATAACACTCAATAATCAAAGCAGTAAATAAACTATGAAAAAATCAAAGAACCTGAAGTGCACGCCTCTTCATCAAGCCTTGACATAAGGTCCCATGCACTAGAGATCGAGTGTGATCTATATGGTTTAGGGGCGTGTGCATCATTTAACTTCTCCGAAGACAGGAAGATGCCTCCTATGATGCCATCCAGGCTCAAGTTTCCCAGGGCGGGACATATGAAATTGGGATCTAAGCTTTAATCTTGTGATTGAAACCCAACTTCTTCGAATAATCAAAACATGGTCGACTCTATTCGGACCACAATTATTAGCACGTAATCATCATTAGTCAGTTGGTCCCACGAACTTTACATCCACGGACATCGCTCTTGTTCCAGAGTATAATCACAAAACGGGAAACGCCGTCGTCGATCTACCAAAATTTGCCACTTAATCCTGAATCTTGACGGTCTTGCTTGGTGGGAGATAATTACACGGACGGCTTTCCTCTTTTTAGATGCATCACTTTATTTCTTACTTTTTCTTCGGAATTTCCATCACTTGTTGTGCACGCATACTATTAGTCTATTAGGCGGTACTAGAGAATCAGGGATGCTGTTTCTCCACTGTAAATGCTGCGAAGCATACAAGAATGCACGTCATCGACAAAGCCCTATGATGGCAATTATTTAAACTTCTTTCGACAGTCTCTCTAAAGAAATTATCGACGCAAAATAGAACAAAGTACAAATGAACATTCATTCTTATTATTTCTACTTCCAAAATAAACCCGAAAATAGATTCCTTCTTGAAATTTGTATTTCCAAAATAATCTCTTCCTGGAACTCGAAGGGCACCTTCTTTCGGCAGTAGATATATGTCAACATGGATTAAAAATTTGAATTGAAGCCTTTCCATCCTGTGATAATTTAAAACAATTTATACACTAAGCTCTAATAGTCTTCATCTTCCTTCGTTAATTTATCTTTTTTTTTCATATTATATACCCTAAAGGTGTAAAAGTCCATCGAGACAGGATTTATACTATATAACCTAAAGGTGTAAAAGTCTTTCTTACACAAGCAGTCCTCGAATAGAAACAAAAACATGTTAATGGAGTAACTGTACATAGTTCAAAATAAAAGTTGTATAATCTGCTTACATTAAGAAAGATACAGCATTAGTGCGTAAAACAAAAATACATTGAAATGTGTTATTCGCAGAGTCGCATATAGTAGAAGAAAAGAAATAAGTAATTAAGCAACCGTTGTCTTTTCTTTAAGTAAAATTTTCAAATTCACTCTTCTACAAATAAAATCCACTTTTTTGTTGATGTCATAGAATTTTGAAAATGAAATCGTCATTCAGAAAAAGAGAATGATACAAGTTTTGTTCCTTGCGTAATATGTCAAAAAGAGAGAGTAGTTGAAAAGACAAAAGAGTTGTTCCTGCAACCCACAATGCACATGAAAAGCGTCCCATCTTTATTTGTTATGCTCAATATACGCAACTAGAACTTTGGCTCCATCCACAAAAACACATTAAAATGTGTCATTTGCAAAGCAGCAAATGGTAGAAGAAAATAAAGAAGTAGTTAAGCGACCGCTGTCTCTTCTTTTAGTAAAATTTTCAAATTCACTCTTTTATAAATAAAAGGAAATTCCACTAATTTTTTGATGTCAAAGAATTTTGAAAATGAAATTGCCATTCAAAAAGAGAATGGTAAAAGTTTTGTTCCTTGCATGATGTGTCGAAAGAGCGAGTAGTCAATAAGAAAAAAGTGTTGTTCTTGCAACCAACAATGCACATGAAAAACGTTCCATCTTTATTGTTAAACACAACATCTGTAGCTGGAACTTTGGCTTCATCCATAAAAATACATTGAAATGTGTTAGTTGCAAAGCGTGGATGGTAAAAGAAAAGAAAGGAGTAATTAAGCAATGGTTGTCTTTTCTTTTAGTAAAATTTCCAAATTCACTCTTATGTAAATAAAAGGAATTTCCATTTATTTGTTGATATCATAGGATGTTGAAAATAAAATTGCCTTTTAGAAAGAGAATGGTATGAATTCTACTCCTTGAGTAATATGTCGAAAAAAGAGAGTATTAATGAGAAAAAGAGTTGTTCCCGTGACCCACAATACACATGAAACTGTTCCATCTTTATTGGTTAAACACAACATCTGTAGCTGGAACTTCAGCTCCATCCACAAATTGCATTGAAATGTGTTATTTGCTAAGCAACATATAGAAGAAGAAAAGAAAGAACTAGTTAAGCAACCATTGTCTCTTCTTTTAGTAAAATTTCCAGATTCACTCTTTTATAAATAAAATGAATTTTCACTTATTTGTTGATGTCATAGAATTTCGAAAATGAAATTGCCATTCAAAAAAAGAGATTAATAAAAAGTTTGTTCCTTGCTTGATGTGTTGACAGTCAATAAGAATAAAAGTGTTGTTCCCACGACCAACAATGCACATGCAAAAAGTTCCATCTTTATTTGTTAAACACGACATCTATAGCTGAAACTTCAGCTCCATCAACAAAAATATGTTGAAATGTGTTACTTGCGAAGCATGGATGGCAGAAAAGAAGAAAGAAGTGATTCGGCAACCATTGTCTCTTCTTTTAGTAAAATTTTCAATTTCATACTCTTCTGTAAATAAAAGAAATTTCCACTTATTTGTTGATGTCATAGAATTTTGAAAATAAAATCTCCATTCAGAAAGAGAATGGTATGAGTTCTACTCCTTGCATAATATGTCGAAAAGAGAGAGTGGTTAATAAGAAAAAAGAGTTGTTCCCAAGACCCACAATACATATGAAAAATGTTCTTATTTATTTGTTAAACACGACATCTGCAGTTGGAACTTCAGCTCCATCCACAAAATACATTGAAATGTCATAGAAATTTGAAAAAGATATTGCCATTCACAAAAAGAGAACGGTAAAAGTTTTGTTCTTTGCTTGATGTGTTGAAAAGAGCAAGTCAAAAAGAAAAAAAAAGTATTGTTCGTGTGACGCATAGTGCACATGAAAAACATTCTATCTTTATTTTGTTGAACACAACATCTACAACTAGAACTTCAGCTCTATCCACAAAAATACATTAAAATGTGAAACTTGGAAAGCGCAGATGGTAGAGCAAAAGAAAGGAGTAATCAGGCTCTTCTTTTAGTAAAATTTCCACTTATTTGTTGATGTCATGAAATTTTTTAAAATGAAGTCACCGTTCTGAAAAAAAGAATAGTACAAGTTTTGTTTCTTGAATAATACGTCGAAAAGAGAGAGCAGTCAATAAGAAAAAAGTGTTGCTCTCATTACCCACAATGCACGTGAAAACCGTTCCATCTTTTATTTGCTAAACATGACACCTGCAGCTGAAACTTCAGCTTCATCCACAAACCCATCTATAAAAGGCGATCCATCAGAACAGAAGATAACTTCGACTTCAAACACGTGAAAAATACACTTCTCCACTTCAAAATTTTATAGTGCTCATGAGTTGTCACGGCAAAGAATGCTCCATGGATATCGACAGTAGCAGGTCCACTTTGCCACGACCGCCAGGCATGTTCCTTTCTTTCCTTTGTTGTTCTGATTTGATCCCGCAAGGCGATGGGAAGATCGGAAAAATTCATTCTTTGTCAATTAATTTCAATGTAATATAAGAATTATCATGCACTGTAATGGCATTGAAATTGTGATATTTATTTATTTATTGACAAGTGTCCAGACATATATATAAATATATATATTTTAAGTCCTTGTGAAAAAAGGAGAGAGTGGGAAAGAAGATCAGGAAGATATTTTGCAATTTCTTTTCATTTCCAAAAATTCTCAATGAGAATACATTTGGTGGAAGTTTTTGGTTTCCGGGTTTTCAAATTTTGAATTGTAATACTGAAAAAGACAAAAAATTAACTTTGCTTGTACCAGGATCGCTTTAAAAAACTACACCCACAGAAATGATTTGTAAATAATTTGGAAAGTTCAATACTTTGAAAAAAAGACTTTCTTTCTATTTATTTGGGAAAAAAACACGTTGTCCCCGTAATTTTGACAAAGTGATTTACATGTCACCACAGAATAGTGTAAGGACGGGAACTATAATTAAATAAAATATAGAGATTACCCAAAAAAAGTTCCTTGAATTAAAAATGAAAAATCAATGTGTGGCCACCAAATACTGATAAGAAATTCATTTTCTCAGGCCCCCGGGCATGACCGCTGGTCGCCGTCGCCGCCACTAGTCGCCGTTCGCGAGTCTCTGCATTTCTTTTATTTTTGTATTATTGGGACGAGAAATTTTGTGCAATTACCAAACACATTTCTATTTTTTTCTAATTCTAGAGACAGAAATTTTGTTCAATTATTAAACATGTTTCTTTTCCCAAAAACTCATCCGAAAATCATTCTAAAAAATTCATTTATGGGATGAGAATGGTTACGAAACACGCTCCCAAATACAGCCAATTGATTCATTTTCTCGGTCCTTTGGGCATGACTATTCCTTTCGAGTAAACAATATACACGCTTAATATCTAATTTGGTATGACTCGGCTCCACAATTTCCTTACTTTTGTTGGTGGCAACTCGGTGGTCTTATTAATATTAATTTTTTCTTGAATATTTAGAGTTTGAAGTCGTGCTCTATATATTACCAAGTCAATGCTCTTTCATTAATTCTCAGAAAATTTTCACTTATCAAGACTTGTATCCAAACAATTATCTCGTCAAGATTGGCTATTTTCTATGTTTACTTCATATGCCTTTCCAAGTAAACAGAGAACTCGCAAGCGCATTACTCCAAGTCAAAATCTCCTAATTGGGTAATCACTTTGGCTCCGCAACTTCCCTTAGAGGTGTTCATGATGATACAACTGCTTTTTTTTCAATAATAGTTTGGTTACATACAAGCAGGAAACATTATTCAATTAGTCATAAATCTATTATAGAGATATTAATTCCATTTATTATAGTCGTAAATCCTCAAACTAGTCAATTCACTATAGCCATCCCCAAAAAAGAAAATCATGTAATGTTATTATGAGCCCAAAATAGCTTATCAATATAATTGGTTGTCACCATTATGACAAACTGTAAAGATAACATTAGAGAATAAAATTCATTAACAACTCACTCCTCTAGAGACATGGACGGTGGTATGCTCTTTTTCTGAGAGAAATTTTCTGAGATTATTTATGTTCCTTTCTCTTTTTGATGAAAAGAGATTTACGTGGACGTGAGTTCAAAAGGCATTGTAACTGACAAAGCTTCCCAAGATGGTTGCCAACCAACCCAAGGTATGTCACTTTGAAATTTTTATTTTCTATTTTTTTACATCTCTTGTTCATGTATTTTGAAAAAAATTTATCCGAAACCTCTTAAATTCCAGAATATAGAAATGCTGACATATCATTTCAATTCGAATACGATGTTTTCATAATTTTTTAAACTTGAATGATATCTTGAAGTATAATTGAGAAAGCTCCAAAACAAAAACTTTTTTTACTTCCACGAGTAGACCATGCTCATAATTTATGAATGATATCACAGACATGATCAATGGCAGTGAGAGATCAAAAAAATCACTAATAACACATTGTCTGGGATGTAAAAGGTAGAATCCTATAAACCTAATCCATGATTCAATGTCAATCTCAAAAATAGTTCTCATGATCTCTGTTAAGTTTGACGTTAGTACATAAAATTCCAGGTAATAATGAGCCCGTCGCTAGGGATTTTTAGATGATCTAAGGTGGATAACGTGTAAAAAATATTTTTTTCAAGGTTTGAAGTGTCCAAACTCTGTTTGGTCATAAAGAGATTCATGGAGAATGTGTTCATAACTCACGACAACTAGCGAAGCTCTTCAAGGTAGCCGTGGACCGCTTAAAGTTTGTCACTTTGAAATTTCAATTTTTTTTTCATAAACCTTGTTTATAAATATTTGAACTTTTTAAATTCTAAACATTTTAAATGTCGCAGCATACAAATGCTTACATTTCAATTCAACTATAATGTTCTCTCATTTTTTTTTTAATTTGAACAAAATCTGTTATTATAACTGAGAAAGCCCAAAAGAATAAATTTTTTACTTTTAAAGAGTAAATGAACGTGCTCATAGGAAGATATATGTTGAGTAAACAACAGACCCTTCGCTTGCATTCACGTCTCATGAAGCACTTTAAGCAAGTGTAATGGTCACAGAAGTGTGGGAGCCTGACGAATTTCGATGTGCCATTCTTGCAGATATGCCGACACCCGTGGTTAATGAAAAGTATCAACCATTATTTGAAGCCGCTCAGAAAGGTAATTTGAAAACTGTGGAGCAAACGCTCAACAAAGAAAGCCAAGCAATGATGGCCGCAATTATGACTATAGAAGATGAACCCGTTACAGTGCTCGATGTTGCGATTATGGCCTCCCAAGATGAATTGGTCAAGAACCTAATCAAGCGCATCCCTAAAAAGTTCGATTTTAGTATTTCCTTCAATAGGGCTGCCCGGGGAGGAAGAATAAAAATGGTGAAGGCATTATTAAAGAAAGTTAATGATGAAACTGGAAGTGTATGCAAGGCCCTATGGATTGCTACAAGATGTGCTCCTAAGCAAAAGACAGTTATTTGGTATATGGCCAAACATACAAAATCCCCATTAGTGAAGGATACCATGCCCAACCTTATTATGGCCGATCATTCGAGTAAGGAATCACAGCCACTCATCCCATTTCCTTCAACCTATACTTGGATTAACTTTTGTTGTTTTTTCCCAAAAGACGTAGCTTTGTATTTAGCTCAGAGATACTAAGACTCAGTGTTACATGCCGAAACCAATGGCATTTTGGAATCCCTGGCAAAGATGGAGTCTAACTTCTGTAGTGGAGCTAGACACAATTTTTGGGAAAGACTTTTGAGCACATGTAAGTACTTTCTTGCACTTCTTTTATCATATGCACACAGGCCAAGCACCTCTATCCACGAAGATGGTCTCTAATCATTCTATCTATGCCCAGTTGTAGGTATCCCTCTCCGTCTGGTCCACACATCATTTAACGAACCTCCAGGTATTTTTGTTAATCTGCTTAATGGATAGACTAACACGGCAAAAAGCATACCATTCAACTATTCCATTAACAAAAACGTTAAGGAACAAAGACTAAATTTTTCTAAACTATGATGTGTGTCACAAATTAATATCTAGTATGACATTTGTAAAGTTAGTCAAGAAAAGTAAAAAAATCTCACTCAATGTCAATTTTCCCAGTAGAACTATTGAGAGATATGGATCTCAAATCATATAAAGGTTGATGGATCCATGTTGTCTAGCATATTTAAGCACAATTAAATTTGGTTATTGTTAAATTTATCATTTTTGTTTGTTAATTCCTAATTTGCTTGCATGATGCTTGTCTCCTCTTTGTGGTGGTAGCATCTTTCAAGATACCACTCTGGAATCTTGCCACAAAACCAGGTACACAAATCTCCCTTGATATCTATAGAAGAAACACTTTATTTCATCCATGGGTAGAGATCCCTAAATTTAAAGTTTAGATTATTACTTTTAGTATATCCATTTGAGATCGTACTTAGTGATATGGATTGCTCTTAATTTGTTATTACAATGCAATTCAATAGAATTCATTTCTAAGTTTAAACAGATCTATCGGTCTATCGCTAAATCTACCATTTTTTTCACAAAATAAACAAAGTAACTCTTAATTTCTCATGAGATTGGGTGTTAGTTGATAGATCTATTAGTTCTCTTATGCATTCATTTTAATGTCCAAGTCATATAAAATTTTCTTTCTTGATTACTATCTTAAACCCATGATTCTTTCACGACTATATATAAACAAAAACGTGGCACAAACATGAAAGCCTTTTTAAACTTTTGATTCTTCATTATTTGGAAAATTGCTTATTCAATGCAGGTGCAACACTTTTGCTAAATAGGATTGGATTGAGACACAGATGCTCACTTGACCTAGCAAATCTGGTTCTTTCCGAGATGAAGTCTCAGATGGAAACTCCCAAAATACTTGATCTTCTTCAACCCATTGTCTTTGACCCTACATATCGAGCAATCTCTGAAATTGTCAAGTTATGTTTCGAGCAGTTTCCAGAGTTAACTTGGAATGAATGTTTCATGACAGAACTAATAAAAAAAGTTGTGAACGGACAGCATGTGGAGCTGTTTAGACTATTAAACACCCCTGGCACAATTCCATTTTTTACTGTCGCAACGACGAGGAAAGACATCTGGATGAAGGCAGTAGCCAAATGGTCACCAGGATGTCTGCCGAAAGATGTTTTTGGAGCACCTTTTCATATGCAGAGGGAACTCCAGTGGTTTAAGGATTGTTCACCTTATTTGTTTGCCACTTGATCGTGCTTTTTAATTTATATTTCTATTGATAGGCCCCTTTATCTTTTTGAAGGTACTGAACGATGCAAGGGATCTTTATTCTAAAACTGGAAAATTTAAGGTGGTCCGTTCACCTTTTTTTTTTTGCCACCCTTTTATGCTTTTTTTAATTATTATATATAATGGCATTGATTGACATCCTTAATTTTTCAAAACATCCCGTGAGATACATTTGATACTGCATCAAAAAGTCGGAGATTACCAGGAGATGAAAAATTATATTGGGATGATTTCGTAACAAATCGCGATAAATTGCTCCAAGAAGCACCGGAATGGATGAAGAATACATCATCATCTTGTAGCCTCGTCTCGACTCTCATCATTACGATAACTTTTGCTACGGTTTTTGAAATACCAGGAAACAAAAACGACAAGGGGACCTACGATGATAAGGGTCGGACGCCCTCCCCTCCTGTGTCAGTGGGGAATCCTCTGATGAAATGGAGCCAAACGGATCCCCTAGTCATGGTATTTGTTGTTGCAAACGCTCTTGCTCTCTTCTCCGCTGTCATCACCACCTTGATGTTCTTGGCTATCCTAACTTCACGCTACGCTGTAGAAGATCTCCTTATGTCACTACCTAGGAAAATGATACTAGGCCTCACTTTTCTCTTCCTCTCCTTAACCTTGACATTGGTGTCATTTGGCTTTGCTCTTTCCGTCGTCCTAATTGACCTTGTAAATGAATACCAAAAATACCCAGACTTGAGCTTGATTTGCATCCCAATTGCTTTCTTCGCTACCCTCCTTGTCTTTTTATTCGCAATCCTACAGCTTCCCTTATATTTTGAAATGTACGAATCCACCTATAAGCCTCGCCTCTACCGTCCCCTGAAGCTTGGAAATAATCCTCGATTATTAGTAGACAAGGACAAGGATATTTGGTTATATCTTCTTTTGCACCTGTTTCTGTGTGTGAAATGCGAATACTAAGGTGTTTACTCATGTATTTGGACCTTTAAAGTGTGACATCACCCCTATTTATACTAAAGTTTAATGTATGCTGTCAAGTGCACACCTTGTCTCAATGCGTTTTTTTTTTTATACTTCATTGATCATTGTCGAATTAAGGTGAACTCAATTTTTCAAAGAAATAGCGACGTGGCCATCGAAATTGAAATAGGTGTTCATCCATTCAAATAAGCAAAGATCCACACAAATTCTCCATACTAAACAAGATGGCCATCGATCCCATTATGCTCTGCTTCTTCGCTGCCGCGTCCCTCTTTATGCCCAATTCTTTGTGCTCGTCACCCAGCAACCCTGCATCGTGCATATCAGCAGCATCGCCACCGACTCCATCAACAACATAGCCGTCGAAACCCCGCACTCCAGCCTCACCAGGAATTTAGCCACTTTCGGGTTTCTCTATGATCTCAGCAGTGAAAGGTTTGACGTTTCCCTTGTGATAAGTACCGGGATGCCAACAACTTGGCCCGACAACAAAGTGAGGAAATTCTGATGTGGGTTGTGAAGCAGAAGCGGGTGAGCTGGGAATGGAAGCCCACAAAAAGGAGACCAGCGACATGGACAATATTAAGAGGAACATGAGGCCGAGCAAAGTTGGGACATTTTGAGGAGAGTTATGGGAGTGAAAGATGCCACGGAGAGGATGAATAGAACGAAATTTAAGCAAGAGAGCAAGAGATTTGGGAATGAGAAAGAACTTACTCGACTTTACGGCAGACATTTTCTATTTTGTTTATGGAGCTCTATCTGGGTGTTTGTATGCGATGAAGTTCGACTTTTTGTTGTCCAAACAGAATGGATCCTGATGAATGGATATGCAGCAACAAGAAGGGATAATTTGAACGTTAGAGAGAGGCAAAGTCCCAAGTTCAATGTCCAGGACATAGGCTGAAGAGGGCCCCGCTTTTCTTGCTTCTCGTCTTGGGTTGGTGCAACGGGTGGGCATCACTCGCCTCATTCCCTCCCATGTGTTTCAAAAGCCGAAAGGCATAGAATTAATTGTTAATAAGGCTTATTAATAAGAACTAAAATTTCAAAAGAAGAAATTGTGAGAGAAGGTTTTGAAAGCTTACGGCCTCTCTCTTTTTACAACATGGCACGAGAATAGAATCAGAGACGAATGCATCGGTTGGTCAAAGTGAAGAAATGAGAAAAGATTCTGAAAGCTTCCCTCCCTCCCCAAATGAAAATATGGAGAATTATATATATATATATATATATATAGAAAGAGAGAGAGAGAGAGGGGGGCATGGGATTAAAAAAATGAAACATTGAGATAGAACATTGCGCTGCATTTTCCATCTTTAATATGTAGTTGCTAGAATGTCAAGTGAATTTTCTGCCTCTAGCAAATGCCAGAAACATTGAACAAGAAGGAAAACGGGTAAGTTCCAAGCATATACTATTCGAGGACATTTTCAAAAACAAAGAAGTGATTGTTCGATTGCATGAACAAAGTCGTTTACGAAATGTGTATGAACATCACTTGAAAAAAGGCGACGAGAAGTGCCTAATCATTGTTTCAAATCATTTTTTTACACGAAATAAATAGCATTAACAGTTATTATACTTTTGTGAAAAAAAAAAGAATAGTAGAAGCAATTGATGAAACTGATTGTATATATCTTACAATCTAATACTTCAATTATGTGAATTAAGATTATCAGCCCAATTCTCTAAAAAGTACAAACTCTAAATTCTGTTTTGATTCTGACTCAAATTTTATATTTATCTATAAAGTAAAACTATTCTATTCGGAATTTGCATTGATACTAACATCGATACTTTTCCCAACATTTTCAACCAAAACTCCTGGAAATTCGAAAGTTGCAGAAACTCGATTTTCACCGCACCATGGAGCCTAGCCATCCTTCCTTACATTCCCGCATCTCCAGCTGAATACAAGATTCAGGTGAACAGCCAGTGCTGCAATTAAATATGAATATCAGCTAAAGCAAAAAATCAAATCATCGAGCCGTTACCTTCTTCGGTCCTCATGCAAAAGAATATGATAAAATCCATGGCTCAAAAACAATTGAAAACCCAAATGTTGCATAATCATGTAACTAAATGGTCAAAAATCATTTAAAAAGCATGGTAAATAATGCCAGTGGATAACACATCACAAATGCATGTGAACAAAAACAACGGGTGCGTTTGGTTTAGCATTTGGGAAAAACCATTGAGAAAATACAAACGCCTTTAACTTAAAGGGGTTTGGTGAAATGCAAATACTATTTGGTAAATTATGACTGAAGAGTGCATTAAGATGCAACTTTGAGGAAATGCTGTTTGACAAACATATATTTGAAAAGTTATTTGGTGTAACCCATTATAAGTTTTTTTTACTTTAATTTGTTTGAAATTGAAAAAAATTATGACATTAATATTTTTATTTTCACGTTTAGAGTAATATAAAAGAGGCATATTAACAAATTTATAAATAAAAAAATTCACATTAAAGGAGATTTTAAAATTAAAGAACATGGTCATTTCATTATAATAAACATAAGTCTCATATATTTCAAGAAAATAAATACAGTGTCCTTAAATATTACAAACCTCCTCAATAATTTGCAAATGTACTAAGCTAGTTATTTACATCGAAGCATCAAGGTCTATAGCCAAAGCCGCACAGTCAAACAACATGTGACATGCATATGATATCAAGCCAAGACTATTGCTCATGAACCTAACTACAAGATCAACAACCATGTACCCAGTGTTGATCAAGAGGAAAAGCGCAATCCCTCGAGACTTCCTCTCGCTTAAAATGTGATGGATAGGCTTTATGATCGAGGTAGTAAATGGATTTGACAATTCCAAACCCAACTCAGCGTAACTTGAGTAAATAGGATTCAGCTCTGCAACAGCAATAGGACTATGCGGTGCCAAACCATAGGAGAGCTGCTGTGCCAAACCACGCCTGGAGTATGCGGACCTTGCTCTCGCATGATAGGGGAGTTGCTATCTCCACTGGTATAACTGGAACTTGTCATATTATTCAACTGGAAGTCACCAACTGTGAGGCTAGTATTCGCTGATGGGGAAGTCCTTGTTGTCTGAATAAGCCGCTTCTCAAGGGTTCCCATCTGGAACATGTGTTGTTGACAATGTAAAAAGCACAGCAAGATTGTTGCTTTCATCATTGCTCAATTGACTGACCATCCAAATACGTTCTTTAGCATATGGGATGTAAGGTCTTCATTCACTTGTTGAAGAGAAGTAAGATTTGATGGCTTGAATCCACTCCCCATGTACCAATGTTCGGAAATCTGGAAAATTCACTTCAAGAAAATCATCGCACAGAAGGAAAGTGACAGTTGCAAGAAAATTAAATCAAGTTGACAGACTCCAGAGTAAGCTGAAATGAAGGGATTGATGGATACACACACATGAAAGCACGTACATTGATAAGTTAAGCCAGATGAGTGCACAATAAGAGGAAGTTTTACTGTTATAAATGATCAAGGAGAACAAATTTTCACCAAACGAGAATCAATGTCACCTTTATCTCCTCATTCTTAGCATTCCACAATGAGCATTGTCCACATTATTTAGTACCACACTTCGCGAACCAATCTGTTTGCCTACCATTACGCTTCTAAAATCTCGCTAATCAAGATAACAACAAATAAAACAAGCAGAGAGGATGCACAACTAGGCTCTTCATATATCCTCTCATGAACTTCTCATCACTGCAACTCTCACTCAACAGCACTCCAAAAACAACAGTATTAGCTAGAGGCCAACATAAACTAGTAGCTGAAATACTATCTCCTTCGTGCTCAAAGATAAGAATGCTAATAAGAGTAGGAATACAGAGCGAAATAGATGTATAAAGCAGCGAAATTAACCTAACCCATTTCTGCCCCAGCTCTTGAAGCACTCCTCGATTTATTGACACACGCTCATAACACCCCAAAAATCCGGACAAGAACGTCAACAACATCGGCCATATCCTCATACAATTCTCTTTAGGGAATAGCGAGAACCTCCATCATCAGAAGATGATGATCCAGAGAAGTGAAAACACATGTTTCGGTCCCAGCTCGGAGCCAAAAGAAACACCTAGAAACAATGCAATAAACCTGCGAACCCTGGAGGATCCATTCTTACCCATATAGCAAAAATCCCTAATTCTCCCATCAGCTAGGAACCTCGCGGCGACATTGTCGGATAATTCAGCGAGGACTTTGATGACGCGGCGAAGGGCCGAGCAGAGGGGGTGAGGAGAGGGAAACCACGCGACTTCGACGACATGTGGGTCGACGAAGGGTAGGAGTAGAGAGGGTAAGGCCTCGAGGTGGCCGCGGCGGTGCGAGGTGGGACGGAGATCTGGTGAGGGCGGTGGTGACGGTGGCCCTCCATGGTGGTGATCGCCGGCGGAGGAGGAGTCGCAGCAGTTGGGTGTGGGGAGCGACGAGGTGATGGAGAAGAAGAAGCAGACATATGAGGAATGTGTTAGGTTTTGTTATTGAAATGCTGGGCAAAAATGGAATTGTGATTAATAAATGAGGGTAATATGGGCAAACAACATATTTTCATCAATCAGGGAACTTGCTGCCGAGAATACAACTTTAGAATGTAGCTTGAGAGGTCCTTTGGCCTAAAGGCCTTTGGAGATGCAATTACATCTTCCTAAGACTCTTCAAAATGCTGAATCAAATGAGTTAGCATTTGGCCAAAGGCCTTTAGAGCCCTAAAGCGCATTTGAAATGCTGAACCAAATGGGGCCAACATTAGACCCAACTACGAGATAATAAGCAACTTCTGAGGCTAACTAAAACAACTTTAGACCCAAAATTGAGTTATGCAAAATATCTATCGTTTTCCGATGAGCTTGTAAGATAAAGAAACACAACTTGTAAAGGGAAGAAACGCGATTTTGAAGTGTTACAAAGTACAAGACATGAAGCAAAAAATCTTTACGGGAATCTTGACGAGGCAAAAAGGCACTAAAACTCTTGTGAGGGCAAGACCAAAGAACAAGAAATACACCATAAAAGGGAGCGAAACTCGATGTGAAAGTTTTTTAGACAGTGCAAACAGCCACAGGTTTGGAACAATTTGAACTCATAATCACTCATCTAAGTTGAACCAAAGCTCAATTTGGATAACTCTTAGTCAAACAATCATGGATTTGGCGACGAAGAACCAAGAAAGATAAACACCATCATGGTCCCTATGTCTTATTTTAGTTAGGTAAGCCATGTGGACGCCATGTCCGCTCTTTTTGCCTTTCCTTATTCACATAAGCGACCTCGTAGGAGTTTTAATGGTGGTAATTGATCGAATAATAACAGAGGTAAATATGTCACATAGGTTTTAATTTTAAAACTTTTGTACTATGAAAAAAGTTCAAGATAAATATGTCTCGTTCTGAAATTTCTTGCAGCATTTTTTCAAAAACAAAAATAGAAGAAACCGAGATAGAAGAAGTGAAGATTAAGCAAACAACACCTACCCATAGGTAGCCTAGCTAGTTAGGGCAAACTTAGACTTCGTTGAGGTCTTGGGTTCGATTCCCCAGGAAAGCGTCTGTGATTTAAGTGGGGGGCCATGACGGTAGGTTTCTATGCTAGTCTCTTCCGAGAAATAGTTAAGGTTCGCGCAAGCTGGCCCGGACACCTCGGTTAAAAAAAAAAAAGATGAAGCAAACAACAACACATGGTCTCCACAGAAAACTAAGCAGAAGTCTCAGAGCATTCATCTATTGAAAAGGACAAGAGAATGAAATAACCCAAATACATTTATATCCCAATTAATTCATCGAGCAAAAATCATCGTCATCCGGCCAAGAGGAGTTACATCCCCAGTATTTTGGTAGGTGTCATCCATATGGCATAATTAAGGCATTGACTTAGGCGTTGAAATGGTCGAAGTCACTTGTCGGCCAGAAGGAACATTGTAGATGTGGATCATCAAATGCATGCATGCTCTAAGGACACTCACTTTCAGAGGTGTACTGTGAAACGTGATCCTCGGGGTGTTTATTTATTTATGACTGTTCAGGTATTAAGGTGTTATATATAGTCTATTGTTGTTGTCGCATTAGGGTGTATTTTACCCATTGGTTCAAATGGTAATTCACAAAGATCCGCACAATTTTTTTTAATTAGAAATTTCTCTACCATAGATTATCAATGTAAATGGAAGCTTTTCCAAGCTCGGACAATTTAAGTCGATTTCTATAATAAGCTCTATCTGTCTTCCTCTTACTCCGTAAAGTTTTACCTCATTTCGAGTTTCCGCACACGGGCATTGTTTTGAGATTTATCGTTAAATTTTGTTGTTTATCCAGGGATATGAGAAGCTCCGTAAAGGAATCAGAATCCGGAAGGTTGACTGCCCTATATGTGATGTCTCCGGTGACCAAAAGCCTGCTTGAAGTAGATGGAGGTCATTTACGCGTTTACGCTAAAAGACGTGACCCGAACAATGCACAACGCTAAAACAGAACCGAACACTCTGATCGGTGAATGGTACAGTGCGAACTAAATCACTCCCCTAAATCATTAGCCATGTCAACTCATAGCTAGCTCGACTAACTAGAGAAAAAGCCACGACAAAGATATCTTCTCCTCTGTAGCTCAAGGGTTGTAATTTATTGTCATCTTCTTGCCCTCCCATCAAATGCATAAGCAGCACAATAAGAACAATGCACCCAGAACAATGATTACGGCAAACAAACTGATTTAACCCATTAAATCCAACTACAATGGCCTTTAAAAACTTTTTAAGGCGAACATCGACGAGCGCACCAAGTTCATTCTAGTATTCCCTTCCCAGGTTCACAGTGGTACCTTCAACTCCTCCATATGCACTAAAGCTATAAAATACTGTTGGTACATAATCCTGATCAGATTACAGACAGCCAGCTAGTAGATGCACGAGATGACGGAAAAGTAAAAAGATGACAAAGCTGGATAATGCTAAGTATAATCCATCTCTTCAGATAAGCACGTAAGATAAAGAACCAAAATTGTACGAAACGCGATTTTGGGGTGTTACGAGATACTGGCCATGAAGCAAAGAGTCTTCAAAGGAATCTTGACAAGGCAAAAAGCACCAACTCTTGTAAGGGCATAACCAAAGAGCAAGAAAAACACCATAAAAGGGTGCGAAACCAATAATCAGAAATTGACCAGACAGTATAAACAACTACGGATATGTAACCATTTGAACTCATAATCACTCGCCTAAGTTAAATCGAAGCTCGGCTTGGATAAATCTTGGTCAAATAATCATGGATTTGGTGAGGAAAAAAACATTGAACCTTAAAATTTCTAAAATTAACTTTATCAATCAAGAGACATAACAAAACGGCACAACTGTGGTCCACGTAAGTCGTCCATGCAAATTTTTTTTTTGTCACAAGAACCACATTAACGCCACATTAGATCAGTTTGTCTTCCTTTGTCCACATAAGATTTCTAGCAACATTATTTGATTGAACCATGACAGAAGGTAAACGTATTATATGAGTATAAGTTTGAGGTTCTTTGTGACAACAAAAAAGCTTAGGGATAGAAATATCATGATAAGTATAGTTTGAGATTTATTATTATTTATCCAAAGAAAAGAAAATAAAAGAAAAGTAGAAACTATTGAGATAAGAGAAGTAAAGACTAAGCAAATAACAAAGTTGCAGAGCATTTATTGAGGACAAGAAAATGAAATAACCCAAATATATTTACGTTCCAACTACTTTGTTGAGCAAAGGTCAATATCGTCCTCGGATCAAACGGCCGAAGGGGATTTACATCCCAACTACTTTGGTAGGTGCCTTTCCCGTCGCTTAATTAAGACATTGACTTGGTCACCGAAATGGTCGAAGCCACCTCTTAGCCGGGAGGAACATTTGTGACGACGGTCATCAGATGCATGCTCTCAGGACACTCATATTCAAGTGTACCTACCCCGTAATAGTACGCTTGCTGGGAAAAACGTAAAAAATATATATATATTAAATTTATTACATTTATGTCAATTTAATTTCAATTTTTTTGTATTGTCGATTTAGTCATAAACATATTGTAAGTGTACCGCGTACGAAACTTAAATTGGCTATTTAATGGTTGCAAGTGTACCTCGTGTCAAGGTGTTGTTGGATGGTTATTTTTATATTTTCTGGTCTTGTTAAGGTGTATCTGTTCTCCTTCTGCTATACACAACATATTGCACGGTGAGAGAATTATGGACGTGGCCCCTGAACCTGTCAGCACCCGATGCCTGGCAAGAGACTCCCTCTCCTCGCTGCCTAAGAGGATGACGGTAGGCATGGCTTCTCCATTTTTCATGCTAGCAGGGACGAGCTCAGGTCCAGTGAAGGGATAATTTGTAAATATTTTCGTAGTTTGAAGATTTCTATAAGTAAATTCCAAATAGTGCTGGTGAAAAAAGTATGACCATTGATTTGATTATCATATACCTCGTCAATAACTTATTAAAATTGTTAAGAATTTACTTGCTTCCAAATGAACTAGTATATTAAATGACTCTTATGAAAGTTCACAAACACCATAAGTAAATTACCAACAACGTAGTGAATATATTATCATGACCACAAGAGCAATTATGAAATAGGAGACTACGAACAGCAACGTCTATATGTTTTCGAATTAACAGTCACATATTAAAGAAAGATTTTTGAAGTTCTAATTAATCCTCTCACATTCACAGTCTTAGACTTATAATCAATTATATCTCTTTAGGTAAACTTGTGGAAGTAGAATAAATAAAAGTAAACCTAAAGAACGAAAACCATTTTTTTAGATTTCAATCTTAAAAATTAAAATTCAATTTGACCTAATAAGTAGATTCATTCTTAGAATTATCATCCACTCTACTCTAGATGAGAGCAAGAGTAGAGTGGATGCAGCGAGGCCAAGCACCGGAGCCAATGGGGTAGAGATAAGGGTGATCTAGTCTAAATAGGGTAGGTTCTAGACTTGGACCCTGTACTTGACTCTATTATAACTAATTTCCATTTTTGGACTCTATACCCTACCATGTTTGCATTGGACCCTGTACCCTACCCATCCAATTTTTCTAGTCCGGCTCCAGGATTAACTCTGCTTAAATTAAAACTTGCTTTGCAACCACCTATCTTATACAACTTTGAATTTTATATTAATACGCTAGAAAATAATATAATTCTTATTAAAACATTAGGCATTTGTAATTAATAAGTTAATGATTCAAAAGGTAAAGCAAAATTCCTAACCTTACAGATACATTAGCAACAAACGTGGATCTAATATTAGTCTCATTCCCACAATACTACATGAAACTTTTCATTTATCTAAAATCGTTTACAAATCTTTGGCGCAAATATAACTTCTCCAAAAGTGAAATCAGGCAAGCCAATCCACGTGGTACAAAATTTCTAATAAAAACCTAAAATTCATATATAAAGAAAAATCAACAAGAGACCATGCAAAAATTATGATTTAGTAAAGTCTATTTACTTACAAAATCAAAAATTAAATGAAGTTTATTTTTCAATGATCGGGTTTAGGATTCAGGGTAGGTTCCACACCTGGACCCTATACCCAACCCTGTTTGCATTGAATCATGTTCTTGACCCTATTTTTCGGGTGACCCAAATAGGGAACCGGGGTTACCCGATCAGATTGCACTTCCCTAGGTGGAGGGCGTTGATGGTGCAACAGCCATGGTTGAACCTTTGGAGAGAGAAATAAAAAGAGAGAGGAGCTGCTGATTGGGGTTTTTTTTTTCTTTTTTGACACGATTAGAGTGGCATGCGGTTAATGTTCAAGCATGTGATCCTCTCACTCATGACTTAATAGGAGAAGATTATTTCACATACCAAGAACTATGACATCGCCTCTTTCATTTTGGGATGACAGAGGGATCAACATCAGAGGAAAAGATATCCCCAGAAAAAATAAAATGGACAAATGTAGGCAAGAACACAAGTGAAGTTGGATATCTAGGTCGTAGAGGTTGATCCGAGTTGTTCATTTTATATATTCAAGCATAATTACCAAAGACCCATGACATTTCTCCTTGCTCGGGACCATTGATGTGCTCGCCATTTTGGCCATGCACCAACTATACATTATAAAGTAAATCCAACACCATCCGAATTTTCAAAAGTATCGGCAACTGAAAATTTATGCACAGTAATCAAGTATTCTAAGCATGGTCAAAACAGTAATGTCCAATGATTTTCCCATATATTATAAATTTAAGTCGAAGCTTTTCCACCCTCGTGCGCTTAATTTCTAGACTGAGCTCCATCGCTCTTCTTCTTCTTCCTCCATTAACTTTTTCCTCTTCCTATTTAATGTTGAGATCCCACCCAACTTTCCTCTTTGCACGAAAGGAATGACGGATACCAACTTTTGAGAAAGAGGCAAGAATGTCACATCCTTGACTTCAATGACGTCGACATCTTTAAGTCGCTCCATGTTGGGACAAAATACGGTGGTACAAAAGACGTGCTTGTGCGATACGTGGACAACATGTCTCTGTTCCTCGGTGCACGTGAAAAACGTTCCACTCCTATTTAAAAAAAATATGAGCTAATTTTATTACCTAATTTCCATCTAGATCTGTATCCTCCCTATTTTCCTAGATTTTTCACAGAAAACATAAATTTCATATTCAGTTAAATATTATCTTTCTTCGAAAAAATCGTGATATTAAGCTTTTGAGAGCTAAATGTATATGACAAATTTATTAATTGGTGAGGACAATGTTTTCATTCTATGGGGTAAAGTTAAAGCTGTCAATCTATCTATATTGTGAGAAAAACACATTCGTGCGATTTAGATTCATGTTTTGAAGATTTTTTGAGTTGGAAATGAAAATAATAATAGAGTTAAAAGAGGTTAAAATAATGATTTTCCCTATGTTAAAAAAATAATCTATCTGCAGGAAAAAAATATTATAAATTTATATATATCACATCCATAATCAAAGAATTTTTTACACAAATAATCTTCAAATAAATATAAACTTATTTACTAAATAAAGTATGTTCTGTGCAAAAATAAATAAATAAATTTGTTAGGTGTCACTATATACAACTTGCTTGTGTGAAGAAAATTTTACATTACTATTATACGAAATAAAAGCCCATTGACATAAAACTTATACTACACAAATTGCCAGGAAGGGACATGATGACTTGACGTCAAGTTGTGTCACGCCCCGATTCAAGGGGGACGAAGCAATGTCTTCAGGATCCAAAATATACACTTCGCTCCATGAAACAAGATACCGGTACTTCCATAAAAATCACAAGTCGACGTCCAAATACAAAAGAGGTAAGACGAAATGGTAAATCCTAACATCAGTCTAAGGACACAACGTCGCACAGCTATACGATAAAATAAAATAAGAAAAACGCGACTAGGGGAAGGGAGGGCGAGTACTAGCCCTAAGGGGTAGTCGCCAGCTTAGGCCAAGTCCGCTCCAGCTGCAGCTCCCAGTCCAGGTCCTCCAGATGCTCCAGCTCCACTGGTCCCTGAACTTCCTCCCCGTAAAGGTCCTTCTCCATAGGCTCCTCCTCCACTGACTGGTCCTCCGAGTCTGAGAGTTTCGGGTCCATGCTGGGGTCCTGGGATGGTGGGGTGGTGGGATGAGATTCAACTATCTCAGTGAACGAACCCTAACCTTAGATTAGGAATACCCCTGTCCTAGGGTCCCTGGTCGTCCCTCCCCACTCTCAAGTCTCTGTAGCCTAAGTGGAACACCTCACATACCAATCCCCGGTTATCGCAGAGAACACACAACCCATGCCAAGCCTAGGGCTCCCTACCTCTAGTTATCTGCACTGAGAGTTACTAGAAGGTCCGAAGGGATCTTAGGGTTTTCAGGGGACAGGTCAGCTGACTGGTAGGGGATCTAAACAACACTATTCACGAAAATATAATAGCAGAACTAATAATTAAATGCAATTCTAGAATAATTAAATAATTAAATGCAATTTCTAAAGTAATTAAATAATTAAATGAAATTAAGATCTACAAGCTTAATAATAAATAAAGCGTAAATAAATAAACTTTACAACCTTTTGGTGTCCAACCACACCACTCTTGACCCGATGGGTCTGACCCCTCGCGGGTCCCGAGAACATACGAGGGCATTTCTCGTATCGCGTGAGATGCCAAGCCCTAATCATAACTAAACCATCGAAAGGTTTATCATCCATTGACTAACCAAATACAACTAATGGTCTAATCGATCGGCATATAAGCTATGCAATTTCAAGATTCTAGCCATTCTACTTGCTCTAGCCGTTCTACCCGATTTCTACTAAAACAGTGAATACGCCTAATAAAAAGTTAGAATCCACTCACTTCAAATTGCGTCTTCAAGCGACTGATGTCGGTCCGCGAATTTTCCTCATTTTCTTCTTGGGCTGAGTTGGGCAACCCAAGGCCCACCAAGTTTGGGCTTAAGCCTCAAAGGAGTGACCCACACCCATGGGACTCCGGCGAAGCTCCGGCGACGGCGAAACTCCGGCGACTTTTCCGGTGAGGGTCCGACGGGTCGACCGGACCACAGGATGAGCGGGCCAAGCGCCCAGGCGGGCTGGATCTGGGCCAAGCAGGCCCGGACGTGGTCGGTCTTGGTGGCCAAACCGGACTGGAGGGCGTCCGTGGCCGAGGGGAAAACGGTGAGGGGGACTTCGGCGGGCTGGAGAGGAGCTGGCCGACGGTTGAACGGCGGCGGCGGCCTTCCAATGAGGTTCCCGAGGACGGCTCTCACGGTCGAGGATGGCTGGTCGGCGACTCCAACGACGCTGCCTCCGAGCCAAGCCATGACGACGACAACGGGAAAATGGACGAATGGCGAAGGACGAACGAATGGTGGCGAGCTGCGGCGGCTGAGCTGGGGCGGAGCTTGAGCGGCCGACGACGCGGCACGGAGGAGCAGCCACATTCGGTCGACCACCGAAGGCCAGAGGAAGAAAATGAAGAAGAAGGAAGAAGGAGGAAGAAGACGGAGAAGAAGACCGAAGGGGGAAGAGAAAAGGGAGAGAGAGAGTGTGATAGATGGGATGGGGGACAAGTCTGCAGGGGGAGGCGTGTGCAGGTGGAGAAAGAGGAGAGAGAAAAGTCAAAGTAGAAGGGGGGAAAAGGGGGGCTTCGGCGCGTGAGGAAGGGGGAAGGAGAGAGAGAGAAGTGGGTCATGACAATCTACCCCCCTTAAAAGAATTTCGTCCCCGAAATTCATCTAATGTAATATCTGATGATCTAACTTATAGAATCATCACCCGGACCGGTCTCCCCAACTTACGACGCTAAGTCGTTCTCCTCGAATTCTTCAAAATTCAACACTGAGGACAAACGTAGTCCCCACTTTGCAGTCTTGGCTTTTTAGGTGTAGCCGTGACTCTCCCTCAAAAACATCACTAAGGATTCTTTTGTCAATGCGGTTTCTTCTCAGTTGGTCTCTCTACTGACACACTAACACTGTTGCTAGGAGATTTTGGCAACCTTCCTCTAGTAGTTATCCTACATCGAGGGAAAGCTAACAACATCTAGAGTCCATCACGCTTTCTCTGCGCCACTCTGATCAAATATGTCCGAAAATTCTCACGCCATGAGGATTTACCCCAGGATAGTCTCTCTTGATTATGACACTTAGTCATCAGTCTTATATTCCTCAGAACCTTACCTAAGGGACAACTTCTATCCATGATCCCTCAGTCTTAACTCTTGTTTTATCTTCTCTAGACGAGGTGTTCCTATCATAGATGACACCTTGAAGACAATGTGGCTTCCCATTTTGCACTGTCCAAAGCTTTATATTTCTTGTTCGCAAGACTCTGTAGACCAATCATAAGAAAATGAATCGGTTCGATCAGTCCCTTTGATATGACCCCACTTGTATTACGACCTCACTCCTTGGCAGATTTGTCACAAAATCCGCAGTGACGTATTCTCATTTCCATTTGGGAATCTCCAAGATTTTAGTAGGCCTCCTAGCTTACCAAGCTAAGCCTTCACTGGTTGATGATCAGGCATCTCAGTTATTCGTATTGCCACATCGACCCTTAGGCCGTTCCATCAATAGTGTGGTCTCATGATCAATTCCTTCTTGTGATGACAAGTACTTGAGACTTTAATGGTCGGTGAAGACCATGAACTCATTCCTGCACAATTTGCGACTCAAATATTCGCTTAAAGAGGATTGTAGTAGATTTCAAGTTACATGGCCACATCATTTGCTCGTGAAGCTTCAACTACTCTGACGCATGGCTTCGATTCGATTTGGTTTCACTTAGATCCATCCTAGTCCTTTGTACAATGCAATACTAGGGACAACTTATCAATTTGACCTGACCAAATCGCCGATGCTAAAGCGTTAGTCAACCCTTTTCTAGCTTCTTCTGCTCGAGTTACATTAGTTCATCTCTTTCAAAGCTATGAAAACTGCTGAGTAGACCTCCTCGGTTCATTCCTCCTTAAGCTTTTGTAGTTTTTCATCTTCTTCAACAAGTATCAACTGAATTTTCTCATCAATCTCAATAGTCTCGAGTGGATACCACTGCAAATTCACCTGTGACTGTCACAAGGAGCATCATGTACTGGCCTCAGTTGTGCTTCCCGATCTGTTAATCTTTTTCTTGCAAGCAGTCAGAAACGGCTTATCATCAAGTTCCCCTTATTCTCTAGATTCCAAAATTGAACATGCACCCAGCAGGTCAATCAAGCCTTGGATCAATTTCTTACGAGCTTCTTGTAGTTCATCAATCCAAAGGGGCTTTTTACTAACGAGGGCACTATTTAAATCATCTTAGTTGGTCAACTCGTTCATCTTCTCTTTCAATCTCAACGATTGTCTTATCTTCTCAACCCACGACGTCCTTATTGACGATAACACCTTGAGGAAATCGAGATTTTCCTCCAAACTTGGTACTATATCCTCCACAACTCAAATCATAATCTTAAATTCCCTTCGGAGAAACCACTTATAACTAGTATAAGTGCTTGGTGAAGATTATGTATCATCCGTCCACCTATTTGGTGCTTTTAAATGCTCTGGTAAAATTTTGTCGCAGCCTATCCCAGGCCATGCATCATGTCATATGTATCAACCACTCAAGAGACTTCACTGCCCAACAATATGGGCTACATGTCAACTACATTAGGTTAGGACACAATCTAGTCCTTTATACAACGCATCACTATGAATGCTCAGTCCATGAAGACTTGACATAATTATTGACCTTGAGCATTAGTCAACTCTTAATTTAGCCCATGAAACTTTCCTTCACTTTTATCCACCTACTCAAACTTCACATCTTCTTTCAGTGGTTCCCCTCAATGGCGTCATTATGCTCAAACACTTTTTCGCAGGCCAACATTAACAATCAGTCAGTCCTAAGAGACTTCAAGTCTCAGTCAATGCTGCGTAACTCGGTCATTTCATGACCGTCTTCATCTTAGTAGGGTCCACTAAGATCTCTTCACATGAGATCATGTGTCCTTAGAATAACACACAGCCAAGCCATGACTCGTACTTACTAGCTCCTGTACAGTGTGTATTCTCGAAAAGTCTCCATCACAATCTTACCCTTGAACATTGCTTATGTTCTAGCTAACTCTTATACCATCAGTTATTCCAACTATTGGTAGCCAACATACAAGTGCAATTATTTGTCCTTTCACTTTGTGAAGGGGGGATCAGCACAACGCAACCCATAGTAGTGTGCTAAGATAAGTAAATCCTTTATCCTGTAGCTTATGTGTATACACCTTCAATTCCTCTCATTTCGATAATAACATCCAATAGGGTGGCTTAGAGATCGGTTCCGTGCTGTGAGTTAGCTTGATCACGACCTCAATTCCCCTTTCGTAGAACAATCCAAAAGACTTCAGAGAATCATCTCTCCGACGATATCTTCTCGCGTCGGTCCATCCACTAATCAAGTAACCACCATCGAAGCTGTATCACCACACTTGAATAGTTACTCATGGCTCACTTATTCTATCGGCTTATCTCTCCTGATGGTCATACCAACTCAGTCCTGGTTATTGTAGTCGAATCTATCCCTATTTTTACTTCGACCAATACCAAAATACACTCATGATACCCCTTGATCAATAAGATGCTATCACTTATCGAGGTCGAAACTCCAGAGTCTGTACCCAACGGCCTTACCCTTAAGTAAATCAATATTCTTCTCCAATCGTGTGAACATTCGCAAGGACTTACTTTCCTTTTCTATGAAAGTGTCAACACCCCTTCATGGTGACGCATTACGGTAGATGAATTCTTTGTATAATAACTCTTCTCAGGAGGCAACCTTAGTACTCCTTTGGAGACACATCTGCGATCCTCATACCACAGTGATTCCTTCAAACGTCGATTCTTCCATGGACGCATTCACATTTCTAACGACAAAACTGTGGGAATCATTTCTCATGACTGCACTACATCTTGTGTCTAATAAGCGTCGTCGAAGTTCCTCCTTTCTTTTTCCTTCAACAACATAAGAACCTTTTCATCAGCTCTTTTATGCTCTATTAACGCCAATGGGAGGGAATTGTCTTTGACATCTCTCTTGGCAAGCACACGAAAGTAAGCACTATTATTATTCCAACATTGTGTTGTCCTTTTCTATCAGGCTTCTTATTGCTTGAACAATAAAGAGAGACTGATATTTCCTTCTTTTTCCCACTCATCGCTAAGCTTCTGTTGCTCTAGCAATATCCTTTGTATATCGTCATGTTGAAGGCGTTGCACCCTCCTTGTTCCTTTTTGCAAAAGCAGAGTGAAGCTTGTCTCTAGCGGCAAGCTCTTCTCATTGTACTTGGACTGTAGTCTCTCCAAGGTTTCATTTGTCCACTCCATCTTGTTAGCTAAATGCGCGACAATTCTGCGTCTACTTTAGGTTGCTTTCTGAACAGTGTCAGAGGTCGTTCATGACTTCTCAGTCTGGCAAAGGTAGTCTCCCATTGGTCAACCTACGTCATATTCATATGACCGTGCACACCAACCACATGTACTCAACTCAAGCCTTGTCTTCTGCGCCTTCTAGCCCTTTCTTCCCATGATTCTCAGTTTCAAAATCTTTCTCAACTCTGTTGCATTAATATATCCATGCCAATCATCATTACACCTCACTACCGCTTTTGCTGAGCGACCATCTCCATTCCAAAACAGGTGGACTCCTAAAGGTTTGTACTTGTTTAACTTGGTTAGCCAATATGCATTATCTGCAGGCTCTTTCTCGTTACTTTTGTCAACAAGAATGTTGATTATGACTCCAGTCCAAGGCCAACCAAAACTAACATCATGCTGAGGTGCTCGTGTAGTAGGTTACCGCAACTGGTTAAGGTGCTAGACCTGCCTCATTGGCTAGGTCTGTCTCTAAGTACCTTGCCAAGACAAAATGGTTTGTCTTTTGTTTGCCACTTCTATTCGCAGAACCTTTGCTCATGTCTGCTAACTACTGGCTCGCTTTCTATGTACCCAATAGTCAACAACACATCAATATGTTAGGGGGTTGCAACCTTGAGGACTACGATCAATGGTTTCGTAACCAGTCCAATTAATTCCGTTTGAAAGCCTAGCAACAAAGGGCTCATAACATCCCATATGAAATTTATGGCATCTTCTGCGATAGCGACTCTAAATAATCAAGCATATCATCAACTTCGCAATACCATTTCTTTTACTGGTAGAGGTAGCATACTAAATTCCAAACATCAACTCTTGTCAGCGATTGTCTCAACTCACGACAATTCGAGGTTCAAAAGTGACATCAATCCTTTCCATGTCCCTTTCAACTTTCAAGACTTTACACCTCACCTCATCATAGGTGTGGACTGCCTGTGGTGTAGATTGGCGTTCAACATCAAGTCTTTGGTTTATCACCGAATCTAAACATCTGATCCATCGAATCTTTCTTGATCCTCTTGCTGTACCTAGGCAACTTGGCGAACCTCGCCACAACCTCTTTCACTGACAAGTAACTCGGGTGGAGTCTTAAAATCTAGGCCACTTTCTGCTCTCTCAGCATTGCTCAAGAATTGTTTCTTATTTAACGCTCTCACAATAGCGTCACAGATCAATTCTGTTCTTTCAGGAAAACTTCATCCCCTTGATGGCCTACCACCAGTGGTCATGCTCAAGATCCAAGTAAGCTTACAAAGCTCATTATAAACAAGTGTCTTTCGGGTCGTCTCATACCTTGCAATTGTCCTCATCTCCCAGATGATGAATTGCCAAGATCACCTTATCACGACGATGCACATCATCATCGGAACACTACTTATCAACCCTCTGGAGCCAAAGCCTGGCAACTACCGGATCACACCTTCCAAAGGTCTGTGGAGGTCCCAATTTTAGAAAATCACTCCACCCAACTCTACACCACCCTTTCCCTTTTGTGGCTAGATTGGACTAGGGGCAAGGCTCACAATACTCTCAGTTGCGACACTCACAACCGGTGTCGAAAATACTGGCAGCTCTTAATGTTGTGTCACAACAGCACTTGCTGAAGCAGTATTAACTGCAACACGGCCCTTGACTCTAGGCCGACTAGGCGATCACGCCACGGAGATCCTAAAAAGTAGAGGATATTCTCAATCCTCGGGTCTCCTTGAGTGTCACACTCAAAGCAAAGCGACTCACAGTCACTCTAACCACAGAGGTCTCTAACCTCTATCCATTCACAAACAACCAAACTTGGTTTCAATATTGTAACACTCATCACCATTCGCAAGATATCTCAACAAGCATCCAGAATATCATACTATTCGTAGCTAGGATATCATTACAAAATAATATTTGTCCACAGCAAGGACAACACGCGATGCATAGTTATGCTACTATTAGTGTGTCATACTCGACAATACACTAATCACATATGTTACTCAACATATTAAATGTGCAACTCAGCACAAAATAAAACATAAAAATACTCGACCCCACGGGTCCTCAATCGAAACTCGTCGGGATCCAACTACGGTGCATCAGTGGTCACCCTCTTTCGATACCACGCACCCTCGCCACGCAGGCGGTGACAGAACCCACACCCCCCCGTAGGGTGATCATTGTCACTGTGTTGGAAACCATCATCAACACTCGGTGTTGGAAACCACCATCAACACCCGTCCTAACCCCGTAGGACAACACGACCCCACGGGTCCAGTCGAAACCTCGTCAGGAACTCGACTTCAGTGCGTCAGTGGCCACCCTCACTCGGTGCCACGCACTTTCGCCACGCAGGCGGTGACAGAAACACCACACCCTCTCAAAAGGGTGATCATTGTCACAACAGCAGAGGCCCAGCCTCGCCACGCCGATCAACGGCCACGTGCCCTCCGGCACCACAAGTCCAGGTTCGGCTTTGCTGCACACGTTCTAGACCGCGCCAACTCAGCTAAACCAGACGTCACGTCACACGCCTGACCTCGTCCTGTGCGTCCCATACCGCCCAGGTCGAGTCGGGCGTAGACCAAGCCCTATGGTCTCTAGCCAATGTCCGGCCTTGCTGCACACGTCCCATACCGTGCCAACGCAGCTAAACAATTGACACCAAACTCAAGGTTAAGTGGGGGTCTTGAGCTAATCTCGGTCTGGTCTTTAGGTTTAACTAAGGTCCTGCGTCCAGACGTCTTATCCCAATACGTCCAGTCATTCACTCCTTATCACTCCAAGAAGGTAACCTTTCCGTGGTTACTAACCTTTGCTCTGATACCAAGCTGTCACGCCCCGATTCAAGGGGGACGAAGCAATGTCTTCAGGATCCAAAATATACACTTCGCTCCATGAAACAAGATACCGGTACTTCCATAAAAATCACAAGTCGACGTCCAAATACAAAAGAGGTAAGACGAAATGGTAAATCCTAACATCAGTCTAAGGACACAACGTCGCACAGCTATACGATAAAATAAAATAAGAAAAACGCGACTAGGGGAAGGGAGGGCGAGTACTAGCCCTAAGGGGTAGTCGCCAGCTTAGGCCAAGTCCGCTCCAGCTGCAGCTCCCAGTCCAGGTCCTCCAGATGCTCCAGCTCCACTGGTCCCTGAACTTCCTCCCCGTAAAGGTCCTTCCTCCATAGGCTCCTCCTCCACTGACTGGTCCTCCGAGTCTGAGAGTTTCGGGTCCATGCTGGGGTCCTGGGATGGTGGGGTGGTGGGATGAGATTCAACTATCTCAGTGAACGAACCCTAACCTTAGATTAGGAATACCCCTGTCCTAGGGTCCCTGGTCGTCCCTCCCCACTCTCAAGTCTCTGTAGCCTAAGTGGAACACCTCACATACCAATCCCCGGTTATCGCAGAGAACACACAACCCATGCCAAGCCTAGGGCTCCCTACCTCTAGTTATCTGCACTGAGAGTTACTAGAAGGTCCGAAGGGATCTTAGGGTTTTCAGGGGACAGGTCAGCTGACTGGTAGGGGATCTAAACAACACTATTCACGAAAATATAATAGCAGAACTAATAATTAAATGCAATTCTAAAATAATTAAATAATTAAATGCAATTTCTAAAGTAATTAAATAATTAAATGAAATTAAGATCTACAAGCTTAATAATAAATAAAGCGTAAATAAATAAACTTTACAACCTTTTGGTGTCCAACCACACCACTCTTGACCCGATGGGTCTGACCCCTCGCGGGTCCCGAGAACATACGAGGGCATTTCTCGTATCGCGTGAGATGCCAAGCCCTAATCATAACTAAACCATCGAAAGGTTTATCATCCATTGACTAACCAAATACAACTAATGGTCTAATCGATCGGCATATAAGCTATGCAATTTCAAGATTCTAGCCATTCTACTTGCTCTAGCCGTTCTACCCGATTTCTACTAAAACAGTGAATACGCCTAATAAAAAGTTAGAATCCACTCACTTCAAATTGCGTCTTCAAGCGACTGATGTCGGTCCGCGAATTTTCCTCATTTTCTTCTTGGGCTGAGTTGGGCGACCAAGGCCCACCAAGTTTGGGCTTAAGCCTCAAAGGAGTGACCCACACCCATGGGACTCCGGCGAAGCTCCGGCGACGGCGAAACTCCGGCGACTTTTCCGGCGAGGGTCCGACGGGTCGACCGGACCACAGGATGAGCGGGCCAAGCGCCCAGGCGGGCTGGATCTGGGCCAAGCAGGCCCGGACGTGGTCGGTCTTGGTGGCCAAACCGGACTGGAGGGCGTCCGTGGCCGAGGGGAAAACGGCGAGGGGGACTTCGGCGGGCTGGAGAGGAGCTGGCCGACGGTTGAACGGCGGCGGCGGCCTTCCAATGAGGTTCCCGAGGACGGCTCTCACGGTCGAGGATGGCTGGTCGGCGACTCCAACGACGCTGCCTCCGAGCCAAGCCATGACGACGACAACGGGAAAATGGACGAATGGCGAAGGACGAACGAATGGTGGCGAGCTGCGGCGGCTGAGCTGGGGCGGAGCTTGAGCGGCCGACGACGCGGCACGGAGGAGCAGCCACATTCGGTCGACCACCGAAGGCCAGAGGAAGAAAATGAAGAAGAAGGAAGAAGAAGGAAGAAGACGGAGAAGAAGACCGAAGGGGGAAGAGAAAAGGGAGAGAGAGAGAGTGATAGATGGGATGGGGGACAAGTCTGCAGGGGGAGGCGTGTGCAGGTGGAGAAAGAGGAGAGAGAAAAGTCAAAGTAGAAGGGGGGAAAAGGGGGGCTTCGGCGCGTGAGGAAGGGGGAAGGAGAGAGAGAGAAGTGGGTCATGACAAGTTGTTTCACACATGAAATCTCAAAATAAAATCATTAACCTATTTACGGAATAAATCTACATGCTAAAAGGAAAATTATACATGTTCATTCTATGAAATTTGTCTATTTAAAGAATTACAGCATCAGTATATTGAATTAAAATCCATTAAAATATGTTATTTGCGAAGAAGGGGATGGTAGAAAAAAAAAGCCATAGTTATGTGAAATAATGCTTGTATCTTTCTTAGTAAATTTTCCAAATTTACACTATTGTAAATAAAAGGAATTTCAGTAAAAAAAATTTGGGGTCATAAAATGTGGAGATGAAGTCAACATTCTTAGTAAAAAAATCCATTAAAATATGTTATTTGCGAAGAAGGGGATGGTAGAAAAAAAGCCATAGTTATGTGAAATAATGCTTGTATCTTTCTTAGTAAATTTTCCAAATTTACACTATTGTAAATAAAAGGAATTTCAGTAAAAAAATTTGGGGTCATAAAATGTGGAGATGAAGTCAACATTCAGGAATTGCTAAGTCTGCAGTAATTAATAAAATGCCAAATATAAGTAGGAAAACTAGTTAAGCCGAATTTCTAGGTACTATATATATACACAAAGACGGGAAAGGCCTTCTCTAACTTCCCCTCAAAATTTCTCCTTGTTTAGGACAATTAATTGGTCGTGCGGTGTTTAAGAATTCTTTTCTAGTATTCTTGCTGTATCTGTTGCGTGGAAGAGGTCATCTTCACATCTTTGCATTCTATAGTTAAAGCTCACTGAAACGTTTTTCTTACGGATGAATCAAGATCACCGGTGATAATAGTGTTTTCACTTTAAGTCAGACCATGTCTATCTTTCAACTATCATAAGTCATCAAATTACTTTGAGTATGACCATGTCTACTGGTATCCCTTAGAGTTAAAGGCTTAAAATAGATTTTTCAGTGGTGTTTTTGTGGTTAATTGTTTTATGTTGTCTCAAAAAGACAATTAAAGTCTGGACTGCTTGCATAAAGGTACTCAAAACTGGGACCTTTGTTTTCATTATCCTGTTTGAGATTTGACCCCAAAAAATAATAATAATCTTCTCAGATGATGCCAATGCCGCATCGGCAATATCTCGAACTTGAATGGCTCAAATTCACATAAGATGTCCCGGAGTGACATGTATACAAATTCGAGTTAACTGTTTCCTTTTTTGTTATATTATACTTACATGTGAGTAATATTTAAGCAAGTAATCCACTAATCATCAAGTAAAAGGACAAATTTTCTTTCGACCATCATCAGAGGAAAATATGTCCCCTGTAAAAAAAAGTTGTCAAATGTAGGTATGACAATTAGTTGAGTTAAATTTCTAGGTCGTAGAGGCTTTTTAAATATTCAAGCATAACTAGCAAACACTGGCGTGCCCTTCTCTAGCCTTCCCATGAAATTAGTCAACGTTCCAAACAATCAACAGCTCATTCTGACGTCATAAAATTTCGAAATGAAGACATCATTCAAGAAAAGAGAGTGGTACGTCATCATCTACAGCTGGAACTTTGAGTAGCATTCAGCTCCGTCCCTACTCCCTAATTCGGTGTATAAAAGGCGAAGATCCAAGAGAAGCATAAAATAACTTCGACTCGAACCCCGTCAAAAGACTTCTCCGCTTTCAGATTTTTACCCGCTTGCGAGACAGCGTAGCAAAGAATTCTTATAAAAACATGGAGATGGAAACAAACCCAGAAATCAGGATCGGTCCATCGGGTCCACCGCCGGGTATGTTCCGTCCTTTTGCCTTTGTTATTCGATTTGATTCATAAGACATCAGGCGTCGGAGAAAATGGAAAAATATTTCACTTTCTGAGTGTTGATTCCGAATAGATATAAGCAACACACTTTTTTTTTTCCAAAATCCTAAAAGAAAAATAGGAGAGTGCGAAAAAAAAAATTCCATGGAGCTCGAGGGCATGTTTGATATAATGCAACTTTTGGATTTCGTGTTTTCCTTTCAAAATTCCATATGAATATACGTTTGGCAGAAATTTTGGTTTCCATCTTTTTGAATTTTAACCTTAAATCTGAAAACAGCTAAAATCGACATTATTTTTATCTTTAGCAGGATTGCTTTAAAAAACTTCACCAAAGGAGAATGACTTCTAATATATTCGGAACGTCAAATTATCAGAAAATAATATTATTCTTCCTGGGGAAAAAAGCTTGCTAGAAACTTATTCGAGTAAATAATACCTTTTTGGCCCCCTAATTTTTACTAAGAGACTAACTTGTCGTCAAAGTACAGGATAAGGACTGGAAATATAACCAAACAAAGCACATGATCGAGAGAGAGATCCTACAGAACCGAAAGAATTTTTCCCCGAACTCAAGATGCAAAAGCAATGCGTGGCTACTAAACATGGCTAATTGATTCATTTTTCGGCCCATGAGCATCGCTACTTCTTTAAGTACACAGTATTCACCCGAAATGTCTTACTCAAAGTCGAACCTAAGTTTAAAATAGAAAATATTATGCAATTAACGAAGCTGATACTAGTCATCCATATACTATTGAAAGCATACAAAAGTATGATTAATTTTTCTATAGTTCTCTATCATCATTTCTATTTTTTATAACAAAGAGGTTCATGGAGACGTGAGTTCGAAAGGCCCATTGACTGATGAAGCTTCACAGGATGGTCAGCAACCAACGAAAGGTTTGTCACTTTGAACTTTTAATTTCCTTTTACGTGAACTCTCGTGTTTCATGCATCTTTACCTCTTTTTTTTAACTTGAAACATCTTAAATTATATGGCATACAATTGCTAATAGATAAATATAAATATAAATATAAATATACTTTTTGTACTTATATATATATAAACATCTTATACATATAATCTTCTCGTGATTTTTTAAATCTGAATAATTTCTTCAATCACAAATTTCTTTTTGGTCACTAAAATTTCCATTCAATTATAGATTGAGCATGCCAAAAAGAAAAAAAGGAATACTTTTTGTACTTTCAAAGAGAAAAGAAGGCACTCATTATGAATGATATTGCATATAAGATAAATGGTAAGGAGAAATAAAAACTCACTAAAAAACACATTGTCCATGATGTGAGAGTTAGATAGTCCCACAAAACTAATTCATGATATAGTGCCTATCTAAGAAAAAAATCACAATCCTGGCTAAGTTTTTTTTTTTTTTTTTATGTAAAACTTTGCTATCTAATTTTATCGTAGAAAAGTCCATGTAACAATGGAGCTTGACACTAGTTATTTATAAATGATCTAAAGCACACAAAAAGTAACTGATTTTTCTAATGTTGTTATGTTGATTTCTCCTCTGGGAAACAAAGAGGTTCATGTGGACGTGAGTTCAGAAGGCACGGCAAGTGGTATGTTTTTGTTCTTTCCTTTGCCCGTTCTAAATTGATCCCAAAGGCTATAGAAAAATTAGAAATGTTTCGCCTTTTTGCGAGTTAATCTTAAAGTGATACAATCAATATCATGGAAAGATAACGTATTGAAAATTACGATTTTTAATAATTTGTTTTGCCATATAAGCAATGTGCAGGCACAAACTATATCTGATCGTTTCAATTTCTCGGGCATACACGCAAAAATGTCTACCAATTTGGTGTGCTAACGGAACGTTGTGCAAGGTCCACGGATGGGGGAATGTACTGGCCACAAAGAACGAATAATGTGGATTTTGTAAGAAAAATTAGATCAATTATTTTTCCCAACTGTTTAATCACAAAAAAGCGACCAAAAATCAATGCAATGCATGGGTATGATAATAAGAGTGATGTTATTAACGTCAGTACTGTATCGAGATTGTAACTTTTAAATTAATAGGATAATTAATGGAAAACAATGTAATTAATTTAATTCTTTTATTTTTATTAATGTATGGTTCTGTTAACGTGACTACAGTAATCGAGGAGATAGATACGCTTTTATTTCATAAACTTAATGTATGAGTGATATGGCGGAGAAGATCAATGGAAACAACAAATAAGAACTCACCAAAAAACTAGAGAAAAAAAAACTCATGATCTCTGGAATTTATTTTTTCTTGAAACGTTTACTATTTGAGTTTAATATATAAAATTCTACAAAAATGAATGAACCTGATACTAATTTTGTATAGATTATTTAAAGTTGATCAAGAGTAATCAGTTTTTCTATGATTATCTATGTTCATTTCTCTCTTTGGTAACGAAGCAGTTGACGAAGAAGGGAGTTCAGAAGGCTCAGAAACTGACGTATGCTGTGGTCCAATGACTTTCTATGACGACTTCCTATGGCTGGCGGGTAAAAAGAAAAAAGGTTAGTCACTTTGAACTTTTAATTGACCTTTTCATAAGTTTTGTGTCTGATGCATCTTAAATTTTTTTAATCCGAAACATTATCGATTTCACAGCATACAAATGCTAACATAAAAGTTAAGAATAATCTTTTCGTAATTTTTGAAAACTGAAAAATAATTTGGATCCGCCGCCAGGTAAGTTCCCTCCTTTGCTTTGTTATTCTGATTTGGTCCCATAAAGCGATAGCAATTGGAAAAGTTTTGCGGAAGTAGTAGAAACAATTTCATTTATATCACAGTGAGGTAATGTAATGAAAATCCTAACAGTTCTCTATCTATTGCTTACTAACTGTCCGGACACTTTCTTTTTCAAAATTCTTATAGGAAAATGGAGACAGTGAAAGAGAATAATTTGCGCATAACCTGAGAGATTGTTTGGTAGGAGAAAATTTTCCAATTTCTTGCTTTCATTTCAAATATTCTCATTGACAACAAATTTACTATAAATTTAAATTATATTTTTTGAAAAAACTTGTTCAAAAATTGTTTGAGTAAATAACACTTTTTGTCCCCCTAATTTTCACAAAGTGACTTAATTGTCATGAGAGAACGATATGAGGATTGGAATTATAACAAAAGAAAGCATAGATTTCATTTCAGTTGGTAAATTATAAAGAGTTCAAAAGTAAGATACTACAGAGACCGAACGAAAATTATTTCCCCAAACTAAAAATGCAAAAGCAATGTGACATATGGCTAATTGATTCAATTTCTCGGGCCCATGGGCATGACTACTCCTTTCATAGAAACAGTAAATATGCAAAACATACTTCTCAAAGTCAATTTTTTGGTGTGACTTGGCTCTACAAGTTCCCTTACAGTTGTCGATGATGATACAACTGCTTTTTGTCATTCCTAGTTTCCTTACAAGCACCCGCTGACCAGTTCATTCACCGTATGGTTACAGAGAATTTTCCGTTACGAAAGAGTTCTGTCCAAATAATTACCCCGTGAGGTGTAACTGCTTTCTATGTTTACAGTAAGTGACATATTCGCTTGCATCCGGAGTTCACCGACCTTTAAGTAGGCGCAGTGATTGCACTTGACCTAAAAAACAATGAGTGTGAAAGCCCAAGGATTTTTAATTTGCAGCTTTTGAAGTCAAGCCAACCATAGTGGTCAATGAAGACTATCGAAGATTGTTTAATGACGCAGCGAGGGGTTATCGGAAACGTGTGGAGAGGGAACTCAGAAAAAATTTAAACTCAATGACAGCCACAGTGATGACCGTTCAAGATGAACACTATAGCATGCTCGATATTGCGGTTATGTTTGCACATGATGAATTGGTCGAGGAGATGGTCAAGCACTTGCCTCCAGAATGTGATGTGAACATTTTGAGGATGGCCCTCTCCAATGCTGCCCGGACAGGAAGAATAAAGAAGGTGAAGGCCCTGCATTGTGCTATAGCAGGCAAAGTCGATGACGAATCTGAAACTATAGAGTGGGTCCTGCATAAAGCTACTCAATATGCTTCTAAGCAGAAGGAGGTTATCTCCTACCTGGCGGAATATATCTCCGCCCCAAAATATAAGACCATGCAATGCCTTATTAAGGCCGGCCATTTGGGTAGGAATTCACAATCACTCATCTTATCTCATTTCCCTTATTATTTTTTTAAATTAACTTTTTTTGTTGTCGTGTCTTAAAAGACATAGCCTTGTCTTTAGCTGGACGATTCGACTCCTTAATGTCATCTGAAGAAACCAAATACTTGAGCCTGTTGGCAGACTTGGTGAAGATGAATACTTGTTTTGGCGGTGGCACTAAACACAGTTTCTGGGAAAAGTGTGTTTACAAGTGTATTTACAAGTGTATTTACAAATGTAGGTACTTCTTGCCCTTCTTTCATTAAATATGTAGAATTCAAGAATCTCTACTCACATTGTTTCACCCTATATGTTTTGATTTTGAGGTATACCTCTCTGCTTGGACGATGCATCAAATGACAACGTTGGAGGTATCTCTGTTGACATATTAATTCAAAGGACAATGACTATATCTATGTATACAAGTTAATATCTAAACATGATGCATGTCACAAATGAATATCTAATATAGTATTTGTAATGTTGGCTAAGAAGTTTTACTCGATGTCAAATTGTCTCGTAGAATTATCAAGAATTGTAGATTTGTATTTCATGTCAGAGATTGATTGATTTAAGTTGCTTTCTAACATATTCAAACATCATTAAACTTAAAATACATATTTTTGTTCCTCATTAATTCCTAATATGATTCTTTTCTCCTCTTCGGTGGTGGCATTAGTATGCAAGAAGTTCAAGAAATCACTCTGGAATATTGCCACAAAATCAGGTAAACGAAACTGCCTTATTGTCTCCGAGAGTGGACCTTTATTTCATCACTGAGTAGGGATCTCCAAATTTAAAGTGTAAATTGCTATTTTTAGTATATCCCTTTGAGATCACATTTATTAAAATGGACCAGCTTTAGATTTGTATATAGCGATAGATCGGTTCAATCTGATTTAAAGACTAAACGTTATGTATCCATTAGAGGAATCTGTAGAAGTACTCAAATGAAAACAGATGTATCGATCAGTAATTGAACCTATGCCAATTTAAAAAAAGATCTCATTATATTGTGTGCATTCTTGGATAGATCCCTCGGTTATATGATGCATGCATTGAGTTTCAAGCAATATGAAGTTTACTTTCATGGTTAATTTCTTAAATTAGCCATGTGAAAGCCTCTTTAATCTTTTGGTCATCATTGAAAAATCGTTTTGCTGATGTTACGTGCAGCACCTCATATCACAAGTTTTGTTGAGTCACATCTGAGGCGCCGACGCTGGTTTCTCTTAGTAATTGGAGCTCTTTCTACAATGGAGATGGAACGTGATATAAAAACTCCCCAAATAGTCGATTCTTTACTGACTTCAGGCATTGTCCTTGACGCTGCATCTCGTGGAATTTTAGAAATTGTCTGCTTATGTCTTGAGCTTTATCCGGAGTTGATGTGGGAGAAAAAATTCACAAAAAAACTATTAGGAGAAATTGTGCATAGACGGCATGTTGACCTGTTTAGACTGGTCAAAGGATTCGAAACAATTCCATATTTATCTGACGATAAATCGACGAGACACCTAATGGAAACATTGGTAGCTTCACAACCGGGATGTGAACCAACAGATGTTTCTGGAGCAGCTTTTCTTTTGCAGAGGGAAATCCAGTGGTTTGAGGTCGGTTCACCTTATTTATTTGCTAGCCTTTCCTGCTCTGAAATTTACATTGATATTGATAGGCATTCTTCAAATTTTTTTTTGAAGGTACTGGAAAATAGGAGCAACCCTTCACTTAAAAGTTTGGAATTTGAGGTCGGTTCACCTTATATGTTTCCCACCCTTTTGTTCTCTTTAACTCGCAATTACATTAATCGGTTGTCCTTTATTTTTCTCAAGGTAAAACGTCGGAGTGATTCTCCTTCTAAAAGTCTGAAATTGGTAGAAGCAAAAGAAAGCAGAGGGAAAACATTTTGGGAAATTTTTGTAGAAGAACGCCAAGGTTTGCTCAAAGAGGCAGGGCGATGGATGAGATATACGTCATCATCGTGTAGCCTTGTTGCGACTCTCATCATTACAATGGCTTTTACCGCAGCTTTTACAATTCCTGGAGGCAACGACAATAGTACGGGGATTCCGATCTTTTTGGAAAAGGGCTCATTCATAATATTTGCTACTGCAGACGCTCTTGCCCTCTTTTCCTCTGTCACCGCCACCTTAATGTTCTTGGCTATTCTAACTTCAAGCTACGCAGTCGAAGATTTCCGCCACTCATTACCGAGAAAAATGATATTGGGCCTCACTTTTCTCTTCCTCTCTTTGGCCTTTATGTTGGTGGCGTTCAGCTCTGCTCTTACGATCGTCTTGAGCGAACAATTCAAGTGGATTTACATCCCAATTATTCTGCTGGCTGCCTTCCCTGTCGCATTGTTCGCTATTCTGCAGCTTCCATTGTATGTAGAAATGGTCAAATCCACCTATCGACCTCGCCTCTACCGTCCCTTGAACAAGTGGAAATTGTATGAGACATTATTAGACTAAGAATATATGTAATGTTATCTTTGTTTTCACTCGTTACTGTCGGTGAATGCTAATATCATGGTGTTTACTTTATCTTTTTAAGACTTTTAGATTGTGACATCTCCCATGCTTAAAGTAAAGTTTAAGGTTGCTCTCACGTGCACACATTCATTCTTTGTCCTTACAACATGACCACCCAACTGGTGGCCTAACATGATTTTAGCTCACACCTAGCAAACAATAATTTTAGTTCAATGGAAGCTCAGCCTACGAAGTCAGTTTTCACCCACTGCCCATACTTGATCTCATCCTCTCATCCAATTCGGTGGCTTTGACCTTCGCGATAAGAAATGAGAGAATATTTTGAAAGCTTGAGCCCTTTTTCTTTGTACAAAATGACCTGAGAATCGTATGAAAGGAAGGAGGGGGGAAGGAGAGGGGGGGGGGGAGAGAGAGAGAGAGAGAGAGAGAGAGAGAGAGAGAGAGAGAGAGATTAGACGGCCATAGTGAAGAGATCAGAGAAGATTCTGAAAGCGTAAGCCCTCCCTCCTTATGTAAAAGGATAACAGAGTTGGATATCTTCAAAAAATATAAAAACATATATATATATATATATTATATTGAGTTTTCACCCAAAAAATGTATTTTGAGCCACATTGACATTTTGCCGTTCACTTGAATATGGAGTTATTACAACTAAGAGGGCATTGTAAAGTAGTTTATGCGAACAGAACCAAAGTAATAGTCACTCTAGATTTGTCCTTAATGGCCCGTCATTAGCTATTTGACTAGCGTTTCTAGCGCATCTCCTGGCTCAAGCAAATGCGACAGGCAGAAAACAAAAATGAAAAGGAGGTAAGTTCCAGAGAAAGCATATGCTATCTTCCTGTTGGGAGAATAATGACAACCCGGACAATATCGGATTAATGCAGGGGAACAAAATAATCTCCCATCTTATGTGAACTTAATAGGAAATGATATATAGAGCGATATAGATATCAAACACTTACAAATACAAGACGATTTTTTACGTGGAAAACCTCAATGTGAGGAGACAAAAAAATGACAGGACCAAAGTCCACTAAAAAATCCTCACTATCAACAAATTCGATGAACAATGTTCTACTCTAGTTAATACTAGAGGTACATAGCAGCAGCTACATTAAGATCACAATTATTGGCAATACACATAAATTTCACGAGAGATTAAGGATAAATCTCAAAAAAATCGCAGGTTCGATTCAACCCACAAAAAACCTAACATAATGTCACGCCCCGGTTTCGGGGTCGTAGCAATTACTTCAGGATCCAATTAAATACCACACTTTTCAGGAAACGTTTTTCATTCCATCAGCATCAATTTTACAATCCAAGATCGCCGTCAGTTCTAATACCAGAGGTTCTTCAAAAAGGGTACACATCACAAGTACGGGAGAGGGGAGTGGTCCAAAAGAGAGTCATACAAGACCTACGTACACTAGCACCGCTCAGCTATACACACAAAAGTTGCGGTCTAAGTTAGGGAAGACTAAGGCTATCCTAAGGAGTGGTCGGGGGCTTGGGCCAAGTCCTCTCACATGAAGGCTTCCCGTCGATTACCGTACCGTCCTCTGAATTGTCCTCTCCTTCGGGGTCTTTAAAGTCCGACAGGTAGCCCCCTTGCGGCACCTCACACCTCTCGTGTAAGAGTTCTAGTTCGGTTTCCTGGAACCCTGAGTAGACCTTCACGTCCTGGTGTGGGTACCAGATATCCCTCCTAGTGCTCCAGATCCACCCCGTTTCCCGGTGGAATTCGACGATCAGCCCGTCTTCCTGGACATCAGTGTCTATGACCTCTCCCATACTCTGAGGGGCCTCAGGATTCACTCCTAGCTCGTACTCTTCCTCGTCCTCTGGTAATTCATCCGGGTCAAAGGGGACATCCGGCGGCAAGTATCCCCCGACGTCCTCCAGGTCCTCATCGGACCCCGGGTCTTCCATCTCCAGCAGTCGATCCAGCTCCTGGTCCCAATCCTCCTCCTGATCCTGAGGGTCCGGCGCCTGCTGATCCTGAGCTTCCTCCTCCTCGGAAGGCCATTCCTTGAGATGGTCCTCCACCGCCATGTTCTCCGAATCTGGAGCTGTCCCGTGTCCATTCTGAGGTCCTGGTGTGGTGGGGTGGTGGGGGGAGATTCCACGGTCTCAGTGAGCAAACCATAACCCTATATTAGGAACAGCCCAGTCCTAGGGTCCTTGAAACGTCCCATCCCCTCTCAGTCTCCGAGTGGTATCAGGCAGAACTAGGTAAGACCTACCTTTAATCTCACATCCCATGGCCCCACAATCGGAATATATCCCTCTCCACTAATTGACAACCAACGGTGTGTCTAAGCCGGGTCGCGGGGTATCGTCTAACTCAACCATATAAATGAGCGAGATAGTAAATAAATTGCAATCTAAATTAAATAGGCGTGATCGAAATTACGGAGTAACTATAAAATTTAAACTACTAAATTAGGCGAGGAAAAACATAATTTAAATGCATCTAAGTAAATGACATTAACGATAAATTAACTTTAATATAAAGCGGTAAAGGAGTGTAAAATACTACTCCACCACCCAAGCTGCCAGTTCTAAGTAAATGACATTAACGATAAATTAACTTTAATATAAAGCGGTAAAGGAGTGTAAAATACTACTCAACCACCCAAGCTGCCAGCTCGAGTAAGTCCCAACTCTGATCGCAAAATTTCGGGGAATTCGATCGGACTACTCCCAGTCTGAACTGAGCACGAGTGTGTTCTCGTAATTTCACGAGAAGGGACACCCTTGACCAATACAAGTTGGCCCGACCACTAATTGTGGTCCAAACAAGCAATCCTTTACTCGACTAGGCTAATAGATAAACCAAGCATGAGGTCCAATTCTATACGAATTGCAGTTTACGCTTAAACCAATTCTAATCGCCCTAGCCGTTCTAATCGCCCCAAATTCTACCCGCTAAATTATACTAAAACGGAGATGCGCCTAATAAAAGGTTAGGATCCACTCACTTGGAGAGTGTCCCAACAAGCCTGCTGCTGAGCTCCTCCTCCTGTTTTTCTCCTTCTTTTTTTTTTCCCTTTTTTTTTTCGGGTCGGGCCTTCTTTTCCTTTCCTCCGGGCCGGCTGAGTGGGCCAGGGTTGAAAACTAGGCCTGAAAGTGGGCCGGGCTGAGCCTCACGGGTCGGGCCCACGAGTTGGGCCCGCGGGGCTGCTGGCCGGGCCGGGTCGGCTGGGCCTTCGGGCCTGGCTACTGGGCCTGGTCAGTGCACGGGCCGGACGGGTCAGGCACGGGTCGTGCACGGGTCGGCTCGGATCGGTGCACGGATCGGGCGGATCGGTGCACGGATCAGACGGATGGGTCAGGGATTGATTTTGACCAGGCCACGGACCGGATCAGCTGGGTCACGGATCGGGTCGTGGCTGGGTCACGGATCGGGTCGTGGCTGGGTCACGGATCAGGTCGGCTGGGTCACGGACCGGATCGTGGCCCCTTCCTTGCGGTTTTTCGGCTGGTCGTGAAGGCTCGGAACTCGCCTCCGTGCGTCGGCCTGGGGTCTCGTCGGAGCTTGGTGTTGGTCGGTTCGGGGAGCCTGCGTCACGACGTGTCAAACGGTGGCGGTGGCTCGGCCTGGGGTGGTCGGAGCACGGCGGGGCGGCTCCGTGAAGTCGGCTGCTCGCACACGGTTCTGGCCTTTTTCCAGAAAAGCTCCCGGACGGCTGGTCGCGAAGCGTCCTGCAACTGGCTGTTTCCGGCGGCTCGCGGCGAGGCGGCGGCGGAGGTCGGGGGCGTTCGGAAGAGGGAGTCACCAGCTTCAAGAGGACGCCAAGAACGCGTGGAGAGGAGGCCAGGAACTCGGTGAAAAACTTCCCCGAAAACCCTTGCCCACTCGGTTTTAAGCCGAGTGGGGTGGGTGAGCGTGGCCAGAAAATCCGGCCCCGCCGGCCACGTGCCGCCTCCCCCACGGCCGTAGTCCCCTCCGACGGTCTCCTCCAAGTCAGGGGTGGGTGGCTGCAGGGCTGATTGGCCAGTGGAAGCGACGGGTTGAACAGTTGATGGACGTCCATCAACTGTTCGACCTAATGCCGTAGAGAGAGAGGAGAGAGGGAGAGAGGGAAGCCGCGAGGCGCGTGCGGGGCACGTGCCACCCGGTTCGACCTGGTCGGACCGGCGGCGTGCACGGCCGGACCGGCCGGTTCGTTGGCCGGTCTGGGATTTTTAATTAAAATAATATATTTTAATTTTCGAAATTTGGAAAAATAATTTTAAAATTCTGAAAATTTCCCGAAAAATTCCTGAAAATTCCCAAATTGAAATTTAAAATGTTTTGGGCCCCAATAAAATTTTAAACTTCAAATTTGCGTTAAATCCAATATTTTTCCAAATTTCGCAAATACCGGGGAAATTATCCAATTTCCCGAAAAATCCCAATTTAGCCGTAAATTGCGAACCGGACCGAGCACGGTCGTTACAACCTACCCCCCTTAAGAAATTTTGTCCCCGAAATTTGCTGCTTCTAAGTCTTCAAACAGTAAAGGGTGTTGTTGTCGCATGAGCTCTTCGCTCTCCCAGGTTGCGTTCTCTGAGCCGTGATGTTCCCATACCACCTTGACCAGGGGTATAACCTTGTTCCAGAGTTTCCGCTCCTTCCGATCTCCAATCCTGACTGGCCTTTCTTCGTAGGACACTTGTCCATCCAGCTTAATGTCTTCGTAGCTTAACACATGCGAAGGGTCGGGCTCATACTTCCTTAGCATGGAAACATGGAAGACGTTGTGAATTTGTTCCCAGTTCGGTGGTAGGGCCAGTCGATAGGCTGCCGGGCCTATCCTCTCCAAAATCTCAAAGGGTCCCACAAACCGGGGACTCAACTTGCCTTTTTCTCCGAAACGAGATATCCCTTTCTTAGGCGACACTTTTAGGAAGACATGTTCTCCTTCGTCAAATTCCAAGGGCCGTCGCCTTCGATCTGCATAGCTTTTTTGTCGACTCTGAGCCGTTTTCAACCTCTGTCTAATCAACTTTACTGCTTCCTGCGATTGCTGTACCAGTTCGGGTCCCAAAATTTTTTGTTCCCCGACTTCGTCCCAACATACCGGAGTCCTGCAGGCTCGTCCATACAAGGCCTCAAAGGGTGCCATCCCTAAGCTTTGTTGAAAGCTATTGTTGTAGGCGAACTCCAACCAGAGGTAACTGACCTTCCCATCCTCCTTTAAAATCCATGACGCACGCCCTCAGCATGTCTTCCAGGGTCTGGATGGTCCGCTCAGACTGCCCATCAGTCTGGGGATGGTAACGCCGTACTGTACTGCAGTCGGGTACCCAAGGCTCCTTGTAGGCTCTTCCAAAAGTAAGCGGTGAATCTTGGGTCACGGTCGGAGGTGATAGTTACCGGCACACCATGCAGTCTGACGATCTGGGTCACATATAAGTCTGCCAACCGGTCCAAGGGAAGGTTCTTTCGTACTGCCAGGAAGTGGGCAGATTTGGTCAGTCTGTCCACTATGACCCAAATCATATCGTGACCCTTCTGACTTCTTGGTAAGCCGGTCACGAAATCCATTGTGATATGCTCCCATTTCCATTCTGGGATTTCCAAAGGGTTCAAAAGACCTCCCGGCTTACAGTGTTGCGCCTTCACTTGTTGGCACGTCAGACACTTGGCCACGAATCTTGCCACGTCCGCCTTCATCCCGCTCCACCAGTAGTGGGGTCTTAGATTCTGGTACATCTTGGTGTTACCAGGGTGGACACTGTACTTACTTCGGTGTGCTTCGGACAGGATTTCGTTCCTTAAATCAGGATTATCAGGTACACAAAGTCTCCCTCGGAAGCTCAGGACTCCATCCTCCGAGACCTGGAAACCAGGTTTCCTTAGTTCCCCTTTGGTCTGTAAGATGTCCAATAAGGAAGGGTCCGAAGATTGTAGATCTTTAATCTTGGTCCTGATTTGAGGTTCTATCCTTAAGGTGGCCATTAAACAATTCAGGTGTCCAATCTCAAACCTGAACTCCGAGTTTTGTACCTTCCCGTGCAGTTGCCATTCCTTGGCCAACAGTGAAGTCAAAGAGGACTTACGACTAAGCGCATCTGCTACACGATTCGCTTTTCCTGGGTGGTACAGGATTTCGCAATCGTAGTCCTTCAGGAGTTCCATCCATCTCCGTTGTCTCATGTTCAATTCCTTCTGAGAGAACAGATACTTGAGGCTTTGATGATCTGTAAAGATTGGAAACTTTTCTCCGCACAGTGCCTCCAAATTTTGAGCGCGAAGATCACTGCGGCTAACTCCAGGTCATGCGTTGGATAGTTTTGCTCGTGGGGCTTCAACTGTCTCGATGCGTAAGCTACAACTCGACCGTGTTGCATTAGAACGCACCCAAGACCTTGATATGAGGCGTCACTATAAACTTCATAACCACCTAGTCCTGTAGGAATGGTCAGGACCGGTGCAGTGGTCAACTTCTCTTTTAGTGCTTGAAAGCTCCTCTCGCACTTTTCCGTCCATTCGAACTTCTTATCCTTCTTCAACAAGCTTGTCAAGGGCAGGGACAGGCTTGAAAATTTCTCTATAAACCTTCTGTAGTACCCCGCCAGACCTAGGAAGCTACGAACTTCCGTCACTGTCGTAGGTCTCGGCCAATCCATCACCGCCTCAATCTTTGCAGGGTCTACGGAGATTCCATCTCCCGAGATCACATGTCCCAAAAAGGCTACGCGATCTAGCCAAAACTCACACTTACTGAACTTCGCGTAAAGTGCATGTCTTCTTAGTACCATAAGTACTATCCTTAGGTACTGCTCATGTTCTGCTGAACTCTTTGAATAGATCAGTATATCGTCGATGAAGACTATGACGAACCTGTCCAAGTACTCCCTGAACACCCTGTTCATCAAATCCATGAAAGCAGCTGGAGCGTTGGTTAATCCAAACGGCATTACTGTGAACTCGTAATGTCCATAACGAGTTCGAAAGGCACTCTTCGGGATATCCTCCTCTTTAATCCTTAATTGGTGGTATCCCGTCCTCAGGTCAATCTTCGAGAAGACCTTGGCTCCTTGCAACTGATCAAATAAATCGTCAATCCTGGGTAACGGGTATCTATTCTTGACTGTTACCTTATTCAGTTGTCGGTAATCAATGCAAAGTCTTAAGGACCCATCCTTTTTCTTTACAAAGAGGACTGGCGCACCCCATGGTGACGCACTTGGGCGGATAAATCCTTTATCCAGTAGTTCTTGCATCTGCACCTTTAACTCCTTCAGCTCTGAGAGTGACATCCGGTAGGGAGCCTTAGAGATCGGTTCCGTCCCGGAAGGCACTTCGATAGCAAACTCTACTTCCCTCTCTGGGGGTAACCCAGGTAGTTCCTCCGGAAAAACGTCGGGAAACTCCCGAACTATAACGATCTCCTCTAACACTGGTCCTTCGACCGTCGTGTCAACAACACTAGCTAGGTAGCCTTGACAGCCATCCACTAACAACCGCGTCGCTTCCAAAGAAGAGATAATTGCGGTTGAAGGTCCGCCGTGACCTCCGAGGAACTCGTAACTCGAGTCCTCAGTCGGGCAGAACCTTATAGTTTCCTAGAACAGTCCACCGTAGCTTTCTGTCTAGTCAACCAATCCATGCCAATAATAACATCATAATCACGCAAATCTAAAACCGCCAAATCAATCGAACTTCTAACTCCGCTGAGCTCTAACTCGCAGTCCTTGCATCCCTTAACGGATAACATGTGAACATGCAGAGGCGTCGAGACATTCAAAACAACAGCTAAGGGTTCCACATGCAACCCTACTAACTCCACAAAACGCTCAGCGACGAACGAGTGGGTAGCCCCCGTGTCGAACAAAGCATAAGCAGAGCTGCGGTGTAAGGAGACGGTACCTGTTATGACTCCTCCCGAGTTCTGTGCTTCATGTCTGGTCACCGCATAGACTCTTCCCTGCGCCGAGGGTCGGTCCATCAAAAGAGGCGGCGCTAGGCCTGCTAGCTGCCCGACCTGCTGCTGAGGCTGCGCTCTAGGAGCGCGCTGGGGACAATCACGGACCATGTGGCCCAGCTGGCCACACCCGTAGCATCCCTCGCTCTTCGGGGGACAGGGTCCCGGTTGGTGCGTCTTTCCACACTGTCGGCACCAATTCCCTTGACGAAAGGGGGGCTTCCTGACTCCCCCGTTTCGTATAGCTGGAAAGGGCTTCTTCACCCCTGCTGCCGGCTTCTTTACATGCCGAAATCTACTAGCATCTCTACCCGCGAATGCTCGCGATCCAGACGCGGCTACTCTCTCGTTTAGGTCCTTCTCGACCAATTGAGCCCTTGTGAACACCTCCTTGTAATCCCGTAGGTTGAAGGGAGCAAGCTGGGATTTGATTTCGGGTTTCAGCCCTTCCCGAAATTTCTTCGCCCTGTCCACTGGATCGTCGATCAACTTCTTGCCATACTTGGCCAGGGCGGTAAACTGTGCCTCATACTCCCGCACTGTCAGGTTATTCTGCCGCAATCTCTGAAACTCGGCGAGCTTCGCGTCTCTCTCTGCCTCGGGGAAATATTGCTCGTTGAAAGTTTCAACGAAATCCTCCCAGTTAGGTACTGCGCCTCCAGGAAAGGCGATACCTCTGGTGACCCTCCACCAATGTCGGGCATTCCCCTGTAGTTGATACACCGCGAGTGTCACTCGATCTTCGTTTGAACACTCCATGACCTCAAATATCTTCTCAAGCTCCAGCAGCCATTCCTCTGCTGCTCCAGGGTCTCCCATTCCGGTAAAGACTGGGGGTTTCAACTTTAGGAATTGTCCGACCTGCCTCTGTTTCCTCCTCTCCCCATTCGTACCATCAGCCAAAGGAGCAGGGGCCGGAACCTCAACTTCCTGCTCGTCGACTCGCACGGCGGATCCCTGAGCCGCGGCAGCATTCTCATTCCGTACGGCAGCTAAGGCGGCATTTACCGCAGCTGCGATTGCGGCGTCCTGATTTCTTGCTTGCTGGCGGACTTCCTCCCGCAGATCCTCCACCGTTCTCACGAGTCCCTCAACACGGGGATCTTCTTGGGGTTCATCCTCCCCCACCCCGAAGCGACCAATCGTCGCCCTTCTACGCGGAGGTCTCCCCCGCGGTCTGACCATCTGGTCTTCCTGTTACAGCATCACAATGCTTTTGTCACTCCTTGAGGAATTCAACAGGGGTAAGCACTATAGCTAGATCTACCAAAATAGATCGTTTAAAAACACCCTATTGACCTCGAAAGGAGACATAGTATCGCATACTATGACAGTGTTGGAAACCACCATCAACACTCGGTGTTGGAAACCACCATCAACACCCGTCCTATCCTCGTAGGACAACACGACCCCACGGGTCCAGTCGAAACCTCGTCAGGAACTCGACTCCAGTGCATCAGTGGCCACCCTCACTCGGTGCCACGCACTTTCGCCACGCAGGCGGTGACAGAAACACCACACCTTCTCAAAAGGGGGATCATTGTCACAACAGCAGAGGCCCAGCCTCGCCACGCCGATCAACGGCCACGTGCCCTCCGGCACTACAAGTCCAGATTCGGCCTTGCTGCACACGTTCTAGACCGTGCCAACTTAGCTAAACCAGACGTCACGTCACACGCCTGACCTCGCCCTGTGCGTCCCATACCGCCCAGGTCGAGTCCGGCGTAGACCAAGCCCTATGGTCTCTAGCCAATGTCCGGCCTTGCTGCACACGTCCCATACCGTGCCAACGCAGCTAAACAATTGACACCAAACCTAAGGTCAAGTGGGGGTCTTGAGCTAACCTCAGTCTGGTCCCCTATCCTAGTGGTCAGACCTAACCAAGGTTCACAGTTTCGGTAGAGTGTGTGCTGCCAACTGTCCATCTTGAATAAACGTCGCTCCTTATCACTCCAACTAGGTGACCTTTTCCTAGGTCACAACCTCGCTCTGATACCAAGCTGTCACGCCCCGGTTTCGGGGTCGTAGCAATTACTTCAGGATCCAATTAAATACCACACTTTTCAGGAAACGTTTTTCATTCCATCAGCATCAATTTTACAATCCAAGATCGCCGTCAGCCGTCAGTTCTAATACCAGAGGTTCTTCAAAAAGGGTACACATCACAAGTACGGGAGAGGGGAGTGGTCCAAAAGAGAGTCATACAAGACCTACGTACACTAGCACCGCTCAGCTATACACACAAAAGTTGCGGTCTAAGTTAGGGAAGACTAAGGCTATCCTAAGGAGTGGTCGGGGGCTTGGGCCAAGTCCTTTCACATGAAGGCTTCCCGTCGATTACCGTACCGTCCTCTGAATCGTCCTCTCCTTCGGGGTCTTTAAAGTCCGACAGGTAGCCCCCTTGCGGCACCTCACACCTCTCGTGTAAAAGTTCTAGTTCGGTTTCCTGGAACCCTGAGTAGACCTTCACGTGCTGGTGTGGGTACCAGATATCCCTCCTAGTGCTCCAGATCCACCCCGTTCCCGGTGGAATTCGACGATCAGCCCGTCTTCCTGGACATCAGTGTCTATGACCTCTCCCCTACTCTGAGGAGCCTCAGGATTCACTCCTAGCTCGTACTCTTCCTCGTCCTCGGGTAATTCATCCGGGTCAAAGGGGACATCCGGCGGCAAGTATCCCCCGACGTCCTCCAGGTCCTCATCGGACCCCGGGTCTTCCATCTCCAGCAGTCGATCCAGCTCCTGGTCCCAATCCTCCTCCTGATCCTGAGGGTCCGGCGCCTGCTGATCTTGAGCTTCCTCCTCCTTGGAAGGCCATTCCATGAGATGGTCCTCCACCGCCATGTTCTCCGAATCGGAGCTGTCCGTGTCCATTCTGAGGTCCTGTTGTGGTGGGGTGGTGGGGTGAGATTCCACGGTCTCAGTGAGCAAACCATAACCCTAGATTAGGATCAGCCCAGTCCTGGGGTCCCTGGACGTCCCATCCCCTCTCAGTCTCCGGGCGGTAACAGGCAGAACTAGGTAAGACCTACCTTTAGTCTCACATCCCATGGCCCCACAATCGGAATATACTACTCTCCACTAATCAACAACCAAACGGGGTGTCTAAGCCGGGTCGCGGGGTATCGTCTAACTCAACCATATAAATGAGCGAGATAGTAAATAAATTGCAATCTAAATTAAATAGGCGTGATCGAAATTACGGAGTAAACTATAAAATTAAAACTACTTAATTAGGCGAGGAAAAACATAATTTAAATGCATCTAAGTAATGACATTAACGATAAATTAACTTTAATATAAAGCGGTAAGGGAGTGTAAAATACTACTCAACCACCCAAGCTGCCAGTTCGAGTAAGTCCCAACTCCGATCGCAAAATTTCGGGGAATTCGATCGGACTACTCCCAGTCTGAACTGAGCACGAGTGTGTTCTCGTAATTTCACGAGAAGGGACACCCTTGACCAATACAAGTTGGCCCGACCACTAATCGTGGGCCAAACAAGCAATCCTTTACTCGACTAGGCTAATAGATAAACCAAGCATGAGGTCCAATTCTATACGAATTGCAGTTTACGCTTAAACCAATTCTAATCGCCCTAGCCGTTCTAATCGCCCCAAATTCTACTCGCTAAATTCTACTAAAACGGAGATGCGCCTAATAAAAGGTTAGGATCCACTCACTTGGAGAGTGTCCCAACAAGCCTGCTGCTGAGCTCCTCCTCCTGTTTTTCTCATTTTTTTTTCCCTTTTTTTTTTTCGGGTCGGGCCTTCTTTTCCTTTCCTCCAGGCCGGCTGAGTGGGCCTGGGTTGAAAACTAGGCCTGAAAGTGGGCCGGGCTGAGCCTCACGGGTCGGGCCCACGAGTTGGGCCCGCGGGGCTGCTGGCCGGGCCGGGTCGGCTGGGCCTTCGGGCCTGGCTACTGGGCCTGGTCAGTGCACGGGCCGGACGGGTCAGGCACGGGTCGTGCACGGGTCGGCTCGGATCGGTGCACGGATCGGGCGGATCGGTGCACGGATCGGGCGGATCGGTGCACGGATCGGACGGATGGGTCAGGGATTGATTTTGGCCAGGCCACGGACCGGATCAGCTGGGTCACGGTTCGGGTCGTGGCTGGGTCACGGATCGGGTCGTGGCTGGGTCACGGATCAGGTCGGCTGGGTCACGGACCGGATTGTGGCCCCTTCCTTGCGGTTTTCCGGCTGGTCGTGAAGGCTCGGAACTCGCCTCCGTGCGTCGGCCTGGGGTCTCGTCGGAGCTTGGTGTTGGTCGATTCGGGGAGCCTGCGTCACGACGTGTCGAACGGCGGCGGTGGCTCGGCCTGGGGTGGCCGGAGCACGGCGGGGCGGCTCCGTGAAGTCGGCTGCTCGCACACGGTTCTGGCCTTTTTCCAGAAAAGCTCCCGGACGGCTGGTCGCGAAGCCTCCTGCAACTGGCTGTTTCCGGCGGGTCGCGGCGAGGCGGCGGCGGAGGTCAGGGGCGTTCGGAAGAGGGAGTCACCAGCTTCAAGGGGACGCCAAGAACGCGTGGAGAGGAGGCCAGGAACTCGGTGAAAAACTTCCCCGAAAACCCTTGCCCACTTGGTTTTAAGCCGAGTGGGGTGGGTGAGCGTGGCCGGGAAATTCGGCCCCGCCGGCCACGTGCCGCCTCCCCCACGGCCGTAGTCCCCTCCGACGGTCTCCTCCAAGTCAGGGGTGGGTGGCTGCAGGGCTGATTGGCCGGTGGAAGCGACGGGTTGAACAGTTGATGGACGTCCATCAACTGTTCGACCGAATGCCGCAGAGAGAGAGGAGAGAGGGAGAGAGGGAAGCCGCGAGGCGCGTGCGGGGCACGTGCCACCCGGTTCGACCTGGTCGGACCGGCGGCATGCACGGCCGGACCGGCCGGTTCGCTGGCCGGTCTGGGATTTTTAATTAAAATAATATATTTTAATTTCCGAAATTCAGAAAAATAATTTTAAAATTCTGAAAATTTCCCGAAAAATTCCTGAAAATTCCCAAATTGAAATTTAAAATGTTTTGGGCCCCAATAAAATTTAAACTTCAAATTTGCGTTAAATCCAATATTTTTCCAAATTTCGCAAATACCGGGGAAATTATCCAATTTCCCGAAAAATCCCAATTTAGCCGTAAATTGCGAACCGGACCGAGCACGGTCGTTACACATAAGTAGCTTCAAGCAAAAACTAAACTGATCAGATTCGAGAAAGATGTGTCACAAATACGTTGACAAAATTTTAGCTCAATTCGACCACATATAGACCTCTGGTGTTAGCTTGATGATAAACATATACTGGTCACTTATCAGATTTTCTGCTCTCTCTTTCTCTCGCTGTTTGCGCATCGACGAATGTTCCTTTTGCAGTTACTCTCTTAAAGATAGTGAAAACCCTACTTCTCCGTATCATATGGGCTCAAGCCTTTAGGCTTGCAATTCACTGGACTTCCTCCATATGGGAGCGAACACAACCAACAAATCTACCCCTCATGACAATGTGGAGGAATTCACCATCCATGCTATTAGTCGACAATATTCAAGCTTCTCCCTTGGTAGAGTCTTCGTCATCATATCGGAACTATTATGATCTGTATGGATTTTCTCAAGTTCCAACAACTTCTCATTTATAACATCTCTTATCTAATGATATCTAAGATCAATATGTTTTGATGTATAATGAAAAGTTGAATTCTTACCTAGATGAATAGCACTTTGGTTGTCACAAAATAATACATACCTTTTCTGCTTAAGTCCAAGTTCTTCCAAGAACTTCTTCATCCATATCAACTCTCTACTAGCCTCAGTCACCGCAATAAATTCAGCTTTGGTTGTAGAAAGTGCAACACATTTTTTGCAACTTTGATTTCCATGACACAGCCTCACTGGCAAAAGAAATCAAATAAGCAGAAGTGGATTTACGAATATCAATATCTCCAACCAAGTAGAAATTTGTGTATCCAACTAACTCAAGTTTCTCGGTCCCGAAACTGAGTTTCAAACTAGATGTTCCTTGTAGATACCTCAAGATTCACTTTACTGCATTCCAATGCTCTCTTCCTAGATTTGACAAATAGCGACTAACAACGCCAACTGCATGTGCTAAGTCTGGTCATGTATATACTATTGCATACATCAAGCTTCCCACGATCGAGGCAGATGAAACATTTTTCATATCTTTCTTCCCTTTACCAATCATAGGACTTTGCTTCATATTCAACTTAAAGTGGGTAGCACTAAAGTGGACAGCAAGAAGAGTGCTTACCACTTTAGCTTTGTCCATGTAAAATGTCTGAAGAACTTTTTCAATGTACTTCTCTGGCGACAAGAATACTTGTTAGCATTTTTGTCTCGAGTAATTCTAATGCCAAGAATCTATTTCGCCGAGCCCAAGTCTTATATAGAAAAAGACTTGCTCAACTACTCTTCAATAACTCAATTTGAGATTTAAATGTACATAAAGGTGAGGACAACGTTCTTTTGTGAGAAAGACACATTAGCACGATTTACATTCAAATTACATTTTGAAGATTATTTGAGTTGGCAATGAAAATAATAGAGTAAAAAGAGGCAAAAAGAAAGATTTTCCGTATGTTTAGAAGTAACAAATCTATATGCAATGGTTTTTTTAATGAATTTATATGTATCACATCCATTATCAAGGATTCATTTTACACAAATAATCTTTAAATGGAAGTATAATCTTATTTACTAAATAAAGTAAGTTCTGTGCAAAAATAAATAAATAAATTTGTTAGGTGTCATTATATACAACTTGCTTGTGCGAAGAAATTTCCACATTACTATTATAAAAAATAAAAGCTCGTTGACATAAATTTAATACTACATAAATTGTCAGTAAATGGCATGATGACTTGACGTTGAGTCTTTTTACGCAAGCAATCTCAAAATAAAATCATTAACCTGTTTATGGAATAAATATGCTAAAATAATTATATATGTTCGTTCTCTCAAACTTGTCTATTTAAAGAACTTTTTTCAGCATCAGTATATTGAATTAAAATCCATTAAATTATGTTATTGGCAAAGAAGGGGATGGTAGAAAAAAGGTATAGTTATGTGAAATAATGTTTGTATCTTTCTTAGAATAGTTTCCAAATTTACACTATTGTAAATAAAAGGAATTTCAGTAAAAAATTTTGAGGTTATAAAATATGGAGATGAAGTCAACATTCAGTAATTGCTAAGTCTGCAGTAATTAATAAAATGCCAAATATAATTAGGAAAACTAGTTAAGCCGAATTTCTAGGTAGTGCAAAAACTAGTTAAGTTATATATATACACACTCAAAGACGGGAAAGGCCTTCTCTAACTTCCCCTTAAATTTCTCCTTGTTTAGGACCATTAATTGGTCGTGCGGTGGTTAAGAATTCTTTTCTAGAATTCTTGCTATATCTCTTGCTATATCTTCACCTCTTTGCATTCTATATTTAAGCTCACTGAAACGTGTTTTTTTTTTTTTTTACGGATGAATCAAGATCACCAGTGATAATAGTGTTTTCACTTTGAGTCAGACCATGTCTATCTTTCAACTATCATAAGTCATCAAATTGCTTTGAGTATGACCATGTCTACTGGTATCCCTTAGAGTCAAAGGCCTAAAATAGATTTTTCAGTAGTGTTTTGTGGTTAAATGTTTTATGTTGTCTCAAAAAGACAATTGAAGTCTGGATTGCTTGCATAAAGGTGCTCAAACCTGGGAGCTTTGTTTCCAAATTGAAGTCTTGAAGTCTTGTCTCAGATTTGACCAAAACAATTTTTAAAGCATTTTCTCGAGATTGATGCCAATGCCACATCGGCAATATTTTGAACTTGAATGGCTCAAATTCACATAAGATATCCCTGAGTGACATGTATACAAATTTGAGTTAGCTATTCCCTTTTTTTATATGGTAATTACACGTGAGTAATATTCTGCTAGTCATCAAGTAATAGGACAAATTTACTTTCAACCAACGTCAGAGGAAAACATGCTCCCTGTAAAAAAGAAAATTGTCAGAAGTGGGTATGGCAACAAGTTAAGTTAGATTTATAGGTTGTAAAGCCCTTTTAAATATTCAAGCATAATTCGCAAACACTGGCGTTATAGGGGGTGAGCAAGCAAAATCACCCATCTAGGAATCACCCAAAACCGCCCAGACCGGTCTGTTGCCGGCAGTTTTAAAACTTACCGGTTCGATTCCTGATTCCGAGGGTGGAATCACCCACCTGAAACCGGACCGACACTGTTTATAAAAAAATAAAAATAAAATTTTACCTATTTTTTTCATTCTCACCATGACCATCTCACTCTCAGTCTCACTATGAATATGTGATAAATAAATTGATAATACTCTCATTTATTTCTCACTTTCTCACTCTCAGTCTCTCACCTCATGCTCACAACGCATGCTAAGTTGCAACACCTCTCGAACGTCTCATTCCTTCCTCCACAATAGAGTATAGAGATATAGAGAAAACCTTACCTCTCGCATGCAATGCAACTTCTCCGTTCGGACCTCCACAGAAGCACCACTTCCTTTGTCTTCCTTCAAGCTCCGCTTGACAGTCGACAGGCGCCGCTTCCTCTGTCGCCTTCGGACCTCCGCCTCGCATGTGACTCCTCTGGTTGCACTTGTTCTTGCCATCCCTCCAGTAAGTTACTCTATTGCTCTGCCTCGCCCCGATTTGGTCTGCAAATCGACTTGATCAACTGTGGACGAGGTTTTTTGGATCCTAGGCTTTGCATATTGGACTTCTCTGAGGGAGTGCGGCTCACGCCTCTTGTTTGATGAGATCTCTATGTGTGTGTGTGTGTGTGTGTGTGTGTGTGTGTGTCGTGACCTCTCCGAAGGTGCACCACCTAAGATTCGGCTAATGGTTTGCTAAGTTTGAGTTAGCTCGAGTTCTCCCAAACTCATACCAATTCGCAACTTAGGTGCCAATTCTTAACATGCAAAAATTATTTTAAATGAAGTCGCCACTAATCTATTCACGGTGAGTCGATTAGAAACTCACGTAAAGTACTGGGAGTTGTACTTTACCCCTACGAACCAAAGATTATGAATTTGAAGACTTGAGTACCTTTTCTTTTCTTTTCAAAAAACAAATATTTTGCAAGCAGCTTGAATTGATTTTTGGCTTTATTCCCTAACATGGATAGTTATCACGAGGGTGCACAAGCATTTATGTAAAACTCAAAGAAACAGAACAATAAGCAAAGCAATAAATAAAGATGAAGCAAATCAACAAAAAGATCCTTTTTTGGGGTTTTTTAGGTATACGCAATGCATGTAATGGAAAAATAATCCTATATGCAACTATCTTAATGCAACCCTAAATGCAATTTTTATGAATTCTAAAATTATTCAATGAAACTAATTATCTATAGTTAAATAACAACTAATTTAAATTAGGAACTAAACTACGTTAATCCCTAATTTATACTAAAATCTTATTTGAACTACGGATAATATTCTAAAATGTAAAGACTATTTTAATATGTAATGCATGGAAAATCTAACTATAAATGTGACACGACCTAACATGCTTTGAAATATGCTAATCCTAAGTTAACCTAGCCCACGTGACATGCTATTTAACTAAGGTAATTAAATGACATGCAAACAGGTTTTTTTTAGGCATTTTCTTATTTATCTAATGAAATTCGAAATTAATTAAACTAATTTAGCATGATTCCTAAGTTTCTAAATGTGAATTTCTACCATGATGTGTATTTTAGTGCAATTCCTAAATGACACTAGATTTGATATACCTAATCTAAATGTTATGCAAAACCTAATAATGCAAACTAAAATGACATGCAAAAAATATTTACTATGCAATCTAATCACGCAATATAATATTACCTAATGTGAATCTAACCTAAATATGGAATGTAATTCTTATCTAATATGCAATCTAGACATGGAATGCAATTTTTTGTATTTTATGAAAAAAAAAAGTGTAACCAAATCAATGGATCGTATCTCAAGCATGAGATCGGACTATTGACCAATGCACATTATGAAAAAGGAAACAAAATTACAATTTAATAATGCCTATCACCTAAAACAAGCAAATTGAGAAGAAAAAACATGAAAAGAATAAAAAAAATCAGCATAATGAAAGACCTTTTTTATTGCAGAAAAATGTTTATTATTTTTTTATTAAAAATATAATAATGAAAGAATAATAAAAGAAAGCCCAAGCTCACACTTGGGAGAATCTTCTTCTCTCATACGCCTAAGGATCGTCGCTTCACAGAATGCGCCACTCAAGAAAACAACAGCCTGACATCAACACAACTCGCAAGCGAAAAAATCAAACCACACCACACCAAGAAAAACTTGAGGCATCACTAATTTATTCACGCAAATCATCAAAAAATGAAGTGCGGTGAGAGAGGTTCACTTACAAGACCAAAGGAAGACAAAATCTAGGCCTAATATGCACCAAAGATCAACCAAATGGGAAGACGAGTGCGGAGGAAAATCAAAACAAGCTTGGACCAACCAACGCCCAGAACGGCTAGAGAAAAACAACACAAGAAAGAAAAAAAATGAAAAAAGAAAAACGATGCAAATCCCTACATGGCTCGGGAACGGCGGAGAATGATCACACTCGAGCGAGCTCAAGACAAATCGTCTCTCATCTGCGAGATTTTCTCGACCACGATCCTCGAGAAAGCTTAAACGAGCAAAACGACCACGAAACCCACCGGTAAAAGAGGAAGAATCGCAGACACAGGCGGTTGCAGACGAGTCGTCGAAGGTGATGAAGGCGTCGCAGATTAAGTTCTCGGACAGGCGCTCCTTCCTTCTCCCACTCTCTCTCTCTGTCCACTTCTCTCTCTCTCTCTCTCTCTCTCCTTGAATTCAGTCTCTACTTCTTCTTCTTTTGTTCCAGAAGTCCACCTTTATATAGCTAGAGATCAAATTTCGAATCAAGGAAAATAAATATACTCTTTGATTTTCTTTTGATCAAGCGAGATTGATTTTTTATTTTTCCCCTTTTTTTAATATCTTCCTAAGATCCAATATTTTGGCCGATTTCTTGTCGAATATATGTCATTGGATCTCCTCCTGCCAAAATCTACATGTAATCAAATCAGAAATTTCTGAAAGATATATTTCGTAATCTTGACTAAATTTTGCAAACAAAATTACAAAAGCAATACACATATTCACTCAAAGATTATTTCCGATTGACCAAAATTTAGTTGTCAACAGTGTGTGTATGTTCGATTTGGAGATCCAATTCATACGGCTGCTCTTTGTGGTGTTATTATTCCTCATCATTTTCTTGGACAGTGACTGATTTGGTGTCTGGTGTTTTATCTTGACCCTGCTGTTACCTGAGCTGTTTTATTCATGGGTCGGGGAGTTCTTTAGTATTTATTGTATGACCCATTTTTTGGTTTACATGTAACCGTAGTGCTTGGATGTCGTCTTGCGTAATGGGTCGGGTGGCATTATGGTAATTAAAAGATTAGCATTTTGTTTTGGGGGGTTGGCGAATCTGCACCGCAGAAGTAGCTAAAGATGATGAATTGCATTGCGAGGTATCGCGGGAAAGACAGATTCTCTGCGAAAACAAACATTCTGAGTGAAAAGCTACGCATCCCGGCGCACGCTAGAAGGAAGTGGGGGTTGGCGGGTAGGAGCGTTGGTGTTGTTCTGAGAATATACCAAGACGCCACTAACATAGAAACATGAGCTCTGATGATCCTGTGTGGTGTCACCGACATCTTTTTTGGCTAACTTTATCTGTGACCTTGATGATGAAGACCACCAAAAATTTATTTTGATTTGGACTCTAGGTTTTCCATCCTGCTAGCTAATTTTCATAACAACAACATAATGTGCTTGTCTGATAATGCTTTTACCAATAAATAATTCTCAGAGTAGGCAAATCTAATATGATATTGCTGGCTCGTTTTGATTCTTATTTTTGGTAGCTAATTTAGGTGATCTAATTAATGTCAATGGAAGTAGACAAACCCCATGGCACGAAGAATCCAAGGTATCCGACACAAACAATGTATCTAATCCTTGTGCTTCTAGTAAACGAAAATCAACAATTTGGATTCATTAAATAAGGAGAAGGGGAAAACTAATGTGATATGCAATTATTGTGGAGCCAAGTATATATACAATGTTGATAACGGTACTTCTTCCATGTGGAAGCATTTGAGAAAGTGCAACAAATTTTTTCGCAATGTAGACAAGAAGCAAAAATTGTGTGCAGCACGTAGAGTGGACATGAGTCACAAGACTGAAATGACAATGTGATTAAGAGATACTAATACTTGTATTAGTAGGGCTAGATTTTTATCGACATAGAAATTTGATCAGGATTATTGTAGGCAAATGCTTGTTCGGATGATTATAGTTGATGAACAACTTTTCTCTATGGTTGAGTATGTTAAATTTCAAGATATTATTCACTTACCTTTAGCCAAAAAAAAATTCAAGAAACTATCAATCAGTTACAACATTTCTTCAATCATATCTCACGATTTACAGTGTCTAGAGATTGCATGAAACTGTATCTTTGTGAGAAAACAAGTTTGAAGGCTTGTTTTCGCAAGCTTGATTCTAGGATTGCATTTACAACTGATACATGAAGTTCAATTGAGAACTTGAATGATTTGTGCCTGAATGCACATTTTATCGATGAAAGCTGGAAATTGAATAAAAGAATCATCAACTTTGTGATGATGCATAGTCACAAGGGCAAAGATATTGTAAAATTGATTGAGAAATGCATCTATGAATGGGGATTAGAGAAAAAAGTATCAACAATCACTATGGATCATGCTAGGTCAAATGATGTTGCTATTGATTTTTTGAAAAAAAGACTTTCAAAAGAGAAGCTATTAATCTTAGATGGTGCTGTTTTACACATGAGATGCACAACCATATATTAAATTTGATTGTGAGGGATGGTTTGACTGAGGCACGTGATTCCATTACACATATTCGAAATGTTGTTAAGTATGTGAGAAGTTCTCCCATGAAAACTAAAACATTTCAAGATTGCATTGAGAGTGTAAGGATCACTTACAAAGGATCACTTACAAATGTTCGGTTTGTCTTGATGTCACAATTAGATGAAATTACACTTATCTCATGCTAGACACCGCCTTAAAGTTTAGAAAAGCTTTTGAAAAGATGGAAGAAGATGATCTTTCTTTCTCTTCGGGTCTTGACTTTGATACTCCTGAGCATGAAGATTGGGAAAATGCTAGAGTTCTTTCTCTACGTTTGAAGAAATTTTGTGATGCTACTAACAAAATGTCTGAGATTTTGTATATCACTACAAATGATTATTTTGAGGGGATAACTGCTTTATACAAAAATCTGAAGCACGCGGAGAGGGCTGTGGATCTGAGATTGATAGTTATGGGTATGAGATAAAAGATACGTATGACAAATATTATGGAAGTTTTGACAAAGTAAACATGATGATATTAGTTGCGGCAATTCTGGATCCAAGAAAGAAGCTGAATTACGTGCAATATTGTTATAAATTGATTTATAATGATAGTGCGAAGGTTGATGAGATGTGCAATGAGGTGAGGATTGCCCTTGAAGGCTTGTTTAATTTTTATGACAAGTCTTCTCGTAATTCCTATAACAAAGAAATGGATGGTAAACGTTTGAATGATATTGGTACTAGCAGTAGCTGAGAACTTGATAGCTATGAGGAGGATAATAATGGGATGATTGTGAATTAGATTTCGATTTATCTTTCTTGATGAGGAAAAAAAAATTTCAGAAGGAAACTTATTGGACCTTGATCAATATCTAAAAGTCGAACGTGAAAAAGGTCATGAACTTGATCTCTTGATGTGGTGGAAAACTGCTGGTCAAAAATATAAAATCTTATCTTTGATGGCTCGAGATATTTTGGCTATTCCTGTAACTACCATTGCTTTAGATTTGACTTTTAGTACATTCGGTTGTGTGCTTGATGGCTTTCGGAGTTCTTTGACCCCAAAAGTGGTGGAGGCTTTGATTTGCACCCACGATTAGTTAATAGCGATTCATAGGCCGATTGATGTTGATGAATGCATCGAGAATGTGACAAAGTTTGAGTGTGGTAAGTTGGATACATCTTTTTATTTTGTTATTCTTTTGTATACTAATAATTGAATGCTTCATTTAATATTATGTTTATATTAGATTTGGATGATGTTCACTCCGAGCTTACCGGTAAATAGAGTTGATTCAAAAGCATAGTCTTTGTTGATTCAAAGTTGATTATGAGATGTGGATAGAAATCATGTATTTGTCCTAAAAGTCATACTGAAATTGAAGCAACTTATTCTCTCTTGGTGTTGATAGAACTAAAGTTTGTTTATGGTATTAGCTCGGTTGTCTAAACTTCATTTTGATAAAGTGCACAGATGTTATCCTAACTGATGATAAGGAAACAGTTGTTGAGATTCATGCTGAGTATGATCCCTCTAGGAAAACAAAACCTAAGGTTCATCTCCTTAATGTTGTTCTTCTCCTTAATGTTGTTCTTCTCCTTAATGTTGTTCATCTCCTGTTACCTTTAAATTATTTTGATAAAAAAAGTTATCCTTGGTACATTGTAGTATTGACTCTTATTCTCTTTTTTTCCTTCAAAACGTATCTTAAGGGGGTGCTTCACTAGGTTGATGAACCTTCCCACGGTGTTGACCCACTTCAGGTGGAAGGCAGATTGTTTGAGAAGATATTTTTGTCAGAGGTTGGAAATAAGATTTAAAAAATCGTGTATTCTTCTTCTTCTTGCATTATCTGTTTTAGGTGGATGATTACTAGTTGCTGGAATTCGTTGTTGAATTGGAATCCGACTGAGCTTGGTAAAGATTGGCTTGATGATCTCAACCCACATTCAAAAGTTGTGGTCCGTACCATTACTTGGAGAAGCTAAAGTAGGAAATAGATTTCAGTTTGAAAGGCTTGATATGTACTTGAACTATGGGACTAAAGGCAATCTTCACGATATCTTAGTGGGGTAAGTAATTGTTAAACGAATTTGCTGCATTGTTCATGCTGCGCGTAAGGAAAATGTGATGAGAAGACTGAATTGATGGCAACCTTGAATGTGCAGGAGGGGCTAACAGAAGTCATATACGAATTTTTAAGTTACACTCTCAAGCGCGCATCCTCCATTCATCATTCTCAAGAACCTGTTATTTTCATCCTATTAGAGTGAGCATTATCTCATTTAGAATGATTTGTCAAGTACTTTCCTGGATAAGAGCATCTTGTCAATCATTAATATATAAGCTTAAATGGAGAATATTTCTCATTTCTGCAAAGCTTAATTTACAACATGGCATCATCTTTTCTGAGTCTGACACAACACGCTTCATCTTCAAGTATTTTGTACAACTGTTGATATGCATTTATATTCAAGTATTCTGCATGTTGTGTATTTTTCTTCTCTTGTCAATCTTTTTTTTATAATTATCCACCCGGAAACCAGACCGGACCGAGCGCGAACCGGGCCGGACCGCCTAATCCTATCTAGTCTGGTTCCTAGTTCCAAATAATAATGAACCGGTTCCACAGGTCCGGGTCCCGGTTCCAATCACCCCTAACTTGTGTGGCCTTCCCTAGCTTTCCCATGAAATCACTCAACGTTCCAAACCATCAACAGCTCATTATGACGTCATAAAATTTTGAAATGAAGACGTCATTCAAGGAAAGATTGGTCCGTCATCACCTACGTATGGAACTTTGGCCCCGTCCCTTATGCGGTGTATAAAAGGCGAAGATCCATAGAACATAAAATAACTTCGACTCGAACCCCTTAAAAAGACTTCTCCGCTTTCAGATTTTTACCTGCTTGCAGCGTAGCAAAAGAGTTCTTATAAAAAAAAAAAGATGGAAATGGAAACAACCCCAGAAATCAGGATCCATCCACCGCTGGGTATGTTCCGTCCTTGGCTTTTGTTATTCGATTTGATCCATAAGATGTGAAAGTTTTCGCTTTCTTAGCGTTAATTCCAAAGGAATATAAGCAACTTCATGAACAACGTTATGGATAAATAGTGCGGTTGAAATTGCAAATAGATGCAGAAGCAATGTGTGGCTACTGAAGCTGGCTAATTGATTCATTTTCTGGCCAATGAGCACCGCTACTCCTTTAAGTACGTAGTATTCACGCGAAATGTCTTACTCAAAATCGAACCTAATTTTAAAATAGAAAATAGCATGCAATGAATGAAGCTGATACTAGTCATTTATTTATGATTGAAACCATACAAAGTATGATTGAATTTTCTATTGTTCTCTATCATCATTTCTATCTTTCATAACAAAGAGTTTCACGGAGACGTGAGCTCGAAAGGCACATTGACTGATGAAGCTTCATAGGATGGTCACCAACCAAAGGAAGGTTTGTCGCTTTGAACTTTTAATTTTCCTTTTACGTAAAATTACGTGTTTTGTGCATCTTTTAATTTTCTCAATTTGAAACATCTTAAAATTCAAGGCATACGATTGCAAATAGATAAAGATAGATATAATATTTTCCAACGTTTACTTAATATGGAAATTGGATTTGCAACTGATTGTCCTAGAAACCAATTTCATCAAGAGCAGAGGGCAAAACAAATGGGTTCTAAACAGTAGATACTAGATAGATGCTTATCATTAAGAGGCGACATGAGACTATTCCCCTAAAGACATGATCCTTGAACTAGTCAATTCACTATAGTCATCTCCAAAAAGAAAATTGTGTAATGTTATTCTGAGCCAAAATAACTTGTTAATAGAAATGGTCGTCACTACTTCGACAAAATTTTTTTTTGGTCATAAAAGCATTCTTCATTCAAAATACCGGAAAAGGTTGTTTAGACATATCGCAGCCTTCACAACAAAACAAGTCTAATAGGCCGGTAGGGGACGGTATAACCAAGACTGGGGGAGGGCATGTCGTCTTTGAGAATTCACGACCCAGTCTGCAACTCTATTACAAGTTCTTGGGCTGAATTTGAGCTTAACATTGGTGAGCTGACTTAGGTGGGCTTGGGCTTCGAGGATTGTAGCAAGCGTGTCCTAGTTAAGCTGATCTGCGGGGGTGCTTATAGCGAATACTAGATTCGCACAATCTATCTCTATCTCCACTTCTCTTCGCTCGTTCAGAACTGCAATATGCTTTAAGGTTTATGTCAGAACTAGGGCTTTTGCTTGAAACGGCGATGATGCTGTAGTTGATCGAGTGAAGCCATCCAGCAAAACTCTTATATGGTCTCTGAATACATAGGTGATTGCACTCTCTCCCAAGTTCAAGTCGAACAAGCCATCAACGTTGGCTCTGATTATTCCAATGGGGGGAGGAGTCCAACTCGACGGTAACTGATTTTCCTCATTCGTCTTTTTCTAGGGCTTGTCGCCCCACCGATTGAAGTTTTCTTGCTCTACTTTGGCTAATTGGAGGGTGAACGCTGGATTTACCAATTTGTTTCTGAGCACCTCTTTGTTTCTTGCTTTCCATATATGCCATAGAAGCTTTGCTAAAAAATCAAATTTATGGAAAAGTGTGAGAAGTTAGCTAGCCATAAACTCCATTCTGCTTACTGAGAGCGTGTCAATTTTGATATTGATTTCAGTGTTTTCCCAGATAAGTTTGGTCTAGGGGCAGAGGAGAAAGATGTGCTCGACCGTCTCTAGGGCTTGTTTGCAAATTGTACAGGTAATATCATTCATTATTCCTATTCGCACCAAGTTTTCTTTTGTGGCAAGAGCATTTTGACAGACTTGCCACAAAAAGAACCTGACTTTCGGTGGTGTTCTTGCTGTCCATATTTGCTGCTGAAGTTTTTTCGGGGTAGAGTACGAGGAGGAGGCTTGTTGTTGTGGTTGATTGTTTTGACAGGCTCTTATGTGGTTGTAAGCACTTTTGACGGTGAGTTGTCCTGATTTTGAATGCTCCCACTTCAATAAATCTTTTGAGATTTGAGTGTTGTCACATATGGACATTATCTATTTGGCAGTACCTTCATCGAACATGTTTTCTATCTTTGTGATATTCTAGCCATCTCTCTCTACATTTAGAAGGTCTGAGACCCACTTAGGATCGTTTTTGTTGGCTGGCCCTCCTATCACACCTCTGGCAATCCACTTATCTTCTCTGATGTTGATTTTTCTGCCATCACCTACTACCCAGCAAGAGGAATTTTTAATAACCTCATAACCCATAAGTAGGCTTTGCCAGCCCCAGGATGGCCTAGCTCCTCTGGCTGCACGCAGGAAATTGGTATTTGGATAATACAATCCTTTTGAATAATTTTTCCCACAATGCATTAGGATTTTGAGCCAATCTCCAAGCTTGTCGATTTAGCATATCTCGGTTGAAGTCTAATAAGTCTCGAAAGCCTAGCCCTCCTTCGTCTTTGCGCTTCTTTAGAGTGTCCCACTTCTTCCAATGCAACCCCTTTTGTGTAACTCCATTTTCCACCAGAAATCAGCAATTTTACTTTCTATGGCATGGCAAATAGAACTAGGGATTTTGAATATGGACATAGCGTATTGTGGCAGAGCCTGCACCACTATTTTTAGCATAATATCCTTGCCTGCTTTGTATAATAAATCTTCCTTCTAGCCTTCAAGTTTCTTGTTAACTCTGTCCATAATTCACGAGAACATTTGTTTCTTGGATTCCATCTAGTTTGAGGGAATTCCCAGGTATTTTCCTTTTCTCGGAATTTTTGGCATTGTTAGTTCATGCACCATATTCCTTTTTAGATCTTGTGGGCAGTCTCTGCTGAAATAGACCCTTGACTTGTTGAGATTGATTGTTTGCCATGAGGCCATGCAGTACTAGTTCAGCACATTATAGATGTTTTGGCACTCAATAACTTTTCCATCCAGGAAGAGGATCAAGTCGTCAGCAAACATAAGTGAGATAATATAGGACAATCTGTGTTTAGCTTTATCCTTGTAAACAAGCCATTTTCCACTCTTTGTTTCAATAATATGGAGAGCACATTTGCTATAATTATGAACAGATAGGGTGAAAGGAGATCGCCCTACCTTATGCCTCTAGTTGGCTGGATAGCAGGTAAGGCTTCACTGTTTAACTTGACATTGTACGTTACTATGGAAACACACTCCATAATCCATGAGAACCAGGTATTGCAGAATCCCATCTTCAACATGCACCCTTTCAAAAAGTCTCATTCCACTCTATCATAGGCTTTTTTCATGTCGACTTTAGCTATTGCATTAAACTTCTTTTTCCTTCTTCTTGTGCGTAACTAATGTAGTACCTCTTGCACAACAAAGATGTTATCTTGAATCTGCCGATCTTTGACATAGGCACTTTGTTCTGCAGCTATAATCTCAAGAAGCCATGTTTTCAGCCTGTTAGCTAAGACTTTAGAGATTATTTTGTATGAGAAGTTGCATAAGCTTATTGGTTTGAACTAATCTAGCTTTTCAGGATGTAAATGCCCTGTGTTGAGGAAGGATTGCACTTCTTAAAACACGTCTGTTTTGATTTCCTCCCAATGAGTTTGAAAAAACTTACCACCGAACCCGTCAGGGCCCGGTGCTTTGAGAGCTTCGAGCTGAAAGATAGCTTTAATGACTTCTTCAATTTTGAGTTGACTTCTTCATCTATGGTGCTGGGGATTTGTGCAATGACTAGGTCGATAATTCTATTTCCTGAGGGTTTGTACAGATCTTTGAAGTAGTCTATGCCCATCCTTTTTAACTATGCAGGGTCTCTAATCCACCTTTCATCATCATCTTTAAGCATGGATATTCTGTTTCTCTACGTTCTTTGTAGTGTCATGGCATGGAATAATTTAGTATTTTTATCACCCCATTTCATCCATTAAATTATTGCTCTCATGCCCCAATACATTTCTTCTTGTCTCCACAGCTTTTCTATCTCTTTCTTTAGCCAGTCGATTCCGTTTTTATGATTGAAATGACCTGTGCTATTAATGAGATCCTGCATCTCCTTTTTTAGCTTGCATATTTGTTGCTGCCCATTTGTACATCTTTTTTTACTCCATGCCAGTAAATTGTCAACCACAGTGGATAATCTTGTATGGAGTGGTGGAGAGTAGTCAAGAAAGGATTGCCATGCTTCTTTCACAGTCTCAGCATAATCTTCATTTTCAAGCCAAAATGCTTCATACTTAAACTCTTTCTTTCTTATCTTGTTTTTAGGAAAGAGGCTTAAGAGAAGGGGACTGTGGTCTAACCCGGTAGCTGGTCAGGCAAAAATGGTAGCATTAGGAAAAAGGGTTCTCTAGTTGAGGGTACAAAATGCTCTATCTAACTTTTCTTTGATTAGCTCATCCCCTTCTCTATTGTTAGCCCAAGTAAAGGCACAGCCCTTGCTCTCCATTTCAATAAAGTTGCAAGCATTTAGAAAGTTTTGGAAAGCCATAATTCTGTAATTTTATGCTCTTTTCTTGCCTACTTTCTCCCAATAATGCAAGACTTCGTTAAAATCTCCATTGCATAGCTAGGGAATTCTGCTTGATGGATGAGTCTGTTGAATCTGCTGTCATACTCGTTTTCTATGCTGGAACTCATTTGGTGCATGAATTACTGTAATCCTCATTTGATGTCTGGTTTCAGTTAGATTGCAAAGGGCGATAATAACAAACTGAGAGCTGAACTCCATATTGACTGTTGCCTGCTCAGTCCAGAATAAGGCCATTCCCCCTACTTGCCCTATTGGATTAACAAAAACAAAAACTTCTGAAAGTTAAGTCTTTGATGCATTCTCCTTAATACTTCTTCCTTGTTTTTGGTTTCTAGTAGACATACGATGATGGGCTTTTCTTGAACCACTAAGGTTGTTAAGGCTTGGAATGTCAAGGGAGACACCAACCCTTGATAATTCCGGCATATTAGACTCATTTGTGATTTGGTGGCTTATGGCTTATTAGGGCTAGCCACCTAAGCCCAAGTGTCAACTTCTTTCATAGAAAGAACCTGTGTATCCAGTAATTGCGATTCATCTAAAAGACCAATGCTGGTTGCTTTTGCTTCATAAGGAGAGTACCTCTTCTTCTTCTTAATGCCAGTCGCTTTTGGACTCATGTTCTTCTAGGTATCTCCTGAGTTCTTGTGGTTTTTCTGACAGCTTGCTGTGAAGAGGCCTGTCTTTTTGTTCAAGTTGACAGGAGAGATGAGCGATGGATTTCTAGTTGTTTTTGTTGTGCTCTCAACTAACTAGATAGCTTTCCCTCTTAGTGCAGCCAAAGTAGACAATTCCTCATCTTATTTTTCAATGGGTCCATTATAAACGGCAATTTGCCTTGATTCCATGGGTGACTCAGGTATTATCTCTTCCTCCATTAACTCCTCTATATTTTTGCCATAGAAGATATCCTAGTAAGGGTTGACTTCGTTAGCTTCAGCTTTCATCCATGAACTCAAGGGTATGTTTTCCAATTTTTCAACATTGTTATCTGGGCATGGTTTTGTGTCGCAGTATTGTGCATAGTGCCCTATTTTTTCACACACTTTACAATAATGTGGCAGCCTCTTATATTTAAAATCCAAGCAAATTTTCTGCCCTTGTTGCTAAATAAAGCCTCGGGAGTAAGGGGATGAAATATTAATAGCAACTTTTGCTTTACCAACCTTGCAAGCTGTATAACCTTTTGTTTCTATTTTGGTTGCTACCACTTTACCAACTTCATTAGCTACTTTGGCAATGACTTTTTCTGAAATCCACTCTAGTGGCAGCCCATGGATTTGGACCCAGAATCCACACTCAGAGAAATCATAGCAAGCTAGCAGCATATCAGGTATACATTCTTTTAGTAAAAGTAAATGATTGGCAAAGGACCATGGACCCTATTCTAGGATTTTGGCTCTATCTGAGATCGACCAAAACTTGAATTAAAGAAGTAGCGATATGCCCGCGTGCCAGACCTTCTCTATCTTGCATTAAGGGGAATACAAATCTCTAGCCTTGTGCTTAGTCCGCTCATGCTGCTTCGGCGGCGCTTTTTCGCCTTCTCTTCGCTCTGGACAGGAGCGCTAGTGGACATGGGGAGGGAGCAGGCGAAGCGTGTCGTTCATCGAAACTTTCATTTTCTCAAGTTTTCATCAAATGGCACATTCCAGGATATAGAAGGCAAAGAAGAGTAAGCCAAGCGAGGTTGGATGCGTCGGAACATGAAGGGATGATGATTAATAAGGTACGACCTAATTGAAATTACTTACGATATTTCTTTCTTTGTTGGAAGTCCCCTTCCTCAGTGAGCTTACGCTCAAAATAATCTAGTGCAGACAACAAATACTTGTCGTCTGGAGGAACTTTTCTACGCGGAGATGGCACGAGAGATGAAATGTCCTTAATGGATAGGGGTCCATACGAGATTTTTCATCACTCAAAAGATCAAAATGAGAAATATCATGTAGTAGGAAAAATACCTGGCAGTATGAGCGATATTTCCACAGTTTCCATCCTCCAAGCCTTTTGCATAGTATTTTGAAAGGCCTGGATATTGATTTTTGGATTTTTGTGAAGCAGCCCTACTAGAGAGAGCTTACATTCCTTTATTCTATCTATAGAGATAGCTTCATCCACAGCGATTATTTTCTGATTTTCCCAGAGGCTGCCAAGCTTTTGTACAAGGCATTCAATCGTATATCAGCTACATCATCGTCCTCCATGATTCTAAACTCTGGAAGACTTGTCGGTTGGAGTTTACAAGTAGTGGGTAGAAGAGGATGGGTCCATCAAAGGCTGTATGGGTTTTAGGGGTTTTGGGTATTTTGTCTGGAGAAATGGGAAGGGTTAGGGGTATTATGAGGTGTAGAGATGGAAGGAGAGTGGGTTTTGGGTTGCTAGTGTAAGTTGCTGGAGAAAAAGGGTTAAGGTTTTAGGTTGTCGGCGTGTGTTGCCGGAGAGAGGGGGTTAGGGTTTTAGGTATGGTTTTGGATTGGGAAGCTACACTATTGCAAAGGGAGCTCTCCATAGCAAGAGAGGGAGTTCTGCGATAATTAAAGAGATACTACTTCGACAAATTGAAAATATGACATTGAAGAAGAAAATTCACTAACGGAACATTGTGCAAGGTACATGGATGGGGGAATGTATTGGCCACAAAGAATGAACAATGTGGATTTTGTATGAAAAATTAGATCAATTTTTTCCCAACCGTTTATTCTATCAATAAAGTGACCAAAAATCAATGCAATGCATGGTTATGATAATAGTAGCGATGTTATTAATGTCAATACTGTATCGAGATTGTAATTTTTAAATTAATAGTATAATTGATGAAACCAATGTAATTAAGTTAATTCATTTACTTTTACTTAGGTATGGTTCTGTTAACATGATTACAGTAATCGAGGAGATAGATACATTTTTTTCTATAAACTTAATGTTTGAGAGATATGGCAGAGAAGATTAATGGCAACAACAAATAAGAACTTACCAAAAACACATTGTCTATGATATCGAGCTAGAAGGTCCCAAAAAACTAATTCATGATCCAATATATATCTTTAAAAAAAAGCTCATGATCTCTATTCAGTTTAATGTTGAATTTATTTTTTATTAAAAAGTTTACCGTTTGAGTTTAATATAGAAAATTTTATAAAAATGAATGAGCTTCACACTGATCATGTATAGATGATTTAAAGTTGATAAAGAGTAATCAATTTTTCTATGATTATTTATGTTCATTTCTCTCTTTGGTAACGAAGTAGTTGACGAAGAAGGGAGTTCAGAAGGCCTAGAAACTAACGTATACTGTCCAATGACTTTCTATGAAGACTTCCTGAGGCTGGTGGGTAAAAAGAAAAAAGGTTAGTCACTTTGAACTCTTAATTTACCTTTTCATAAGTTTTGTGTCTGATGCATCTTACTTTTTTTAATCCGAAACATTATTGATTTCATAGCATACAAATGCTAACATATAAGTTAAGAATAATCTTTTCGTAATTTTTGAAAATTGAAAAATATCTTGGATACGCCACCAAGTATGTTTCCTCCTTTGCTTTGTTATTCTGATTTGACACACAGTCAATTGCTAATTACGACAGAATTTGCTATGGAAAAAAGCTTTTCATCGCTAATTAGTTACTAAAAAAAATTCGTTGCTAATTGCGACGACATTTGTGACGGCCTAATAAAAGCCATAGCTAATTAGTGACGGAATAATAATTCATTGCAAAATGCATCGCTAATTAGCGATAGATCCAAAACTCATAGCCAGTTTGCCACGAAATTTGCTACGAATATTTTTCCGTTACTAATTTGTGACAAATTATTCAAGTCATGGCAGATTAGCGACGATAGGATGTGTCCGTCAAAAAATCTATCGCTAATTAGTGATGACATAACTAGCTGTCACTAATTAGCGACAAAAAATAATTTTCCGTGGCTAATTTAGCTAGGAAGAATTGTCCGTTGCTAATTAGCTACGGAAAGTGAACTAGCTGTCACTAATTAGCATTGGAAATAATTTTCCGTGGCTAATTAGTGACGGAAAATATTTCTGTTGCTAAAATTTAGCCACGAAAAGTGAACTAATCGTGGTTAATTAGTGACGGACAATTATTTTTATGACTAATTAGGGACGGAAAAATAAATTTTGCGTGGCTAAAAATAGTGACGGCTAACAAGCCGTAGCTAATTTTCCTCTAGTTTTCGATCACTTTTCTACTTTATGAAACTCATTTTTCCCTCTTCCCGCTCTCTTTTGCAAATTTTCCCTCTCGATCACGCTATTCTCAACTTTCCCTCTTCCGCTCGATCTTGCACTTCTCCTGTAAGGTTGATCATGCCTATCTCTCTCCTCGCTCCTCCTCTTACTCGAGCTCTATCCTCGCTCGATTGTGTGTGTCTCTCTCTCTCTTTTCGATCCTCCTCCCACTCGGGCTCTCTCCTTGCTCGATTGAGGAGAACATTATTACTAGTAAAACATTTGAAATTTCTTGCAGAGAAAAAAGGGGGAAGAAGGGGTTCGCCCTCGACGGGGAATTGGGGAGGAAAGAGAAAAAGAAGTGGGGGGAGAACAAAACGAAAAAAAAAAAAAAAGAGAAAGAAAGCAAGTAGAGGCACTCCCTCGAAACTCCAATTTCACTCGCATGTTGAGCTCATCTCGCATACTGTTCGAAAATCACCGAGATAGGGGGAAGAGCATAAAGGGAAAAGGCACGAGAGAGGAGAAAACAGGGAGAGAAAGGCTGAGCTCTTTTGATGTTTCTTTAGCGCAGGCCTTCAACGGAGGAAGAGGTAGAAGCAAGAAGCCGCCGGCCTACCTCAAGCAATGCCCACCGAACTGAGACGTCCAGCCAACACCTCCCTCACAACCTCACCGCGGAGTTCCCGAGCGTCTCCTGATGGAGATCCGTTTGATTCTTACCCCGAAAAAACTCACAGTTGCCCTCGCAAACCAAGTATTTCCCCAATTATTTGTTGATGGCTGCATCACTATCTGTCTTTCATAGAAAAAGATATGCATTTATCTTATAAGAGATTTTGTAATTGGAATATGTGATGGACCATATCATGAAATCATGACAATGATGTTCTTCCTATTAAGTAGTACAGCTTCATATATATAGTTGTATTGTCTATCTCTGAGTTGTGATTTCTTTCCTTATTTGGTCTTTTTATTTCGTGATTGCTTCTTTTTGGTGATCATGCTGCTTAAGCATCCATTAGCTCTCAATTCTTTTGAGCAAATAATTGAGTAGGCTAAGAACAAGAAGATTGCTATGTTTCTGGATTGTGATGGTGTTCTGTCTCCAATTGTAGATGACCCAGATTGTGCACTAATGTCTGATGATCTAAGCAGATGTATATTTGCTATTGCAAATGCCCGTCTTTACACATTTACTTATGTTGAACCATATAAATTGTTTTTCAGATGCATGTAGTTGTAAAGAATGTTGCAGATCACTTTCCTCCAACAATTATTAGTGGAAGGAGCCACGACAAGGTAATTGAGGAACTTCACAATGTTTCTTTTTTGTTCATCTGTTGATCAACACTTACAAACTAAAGTCTAACTTGTCCTAATTTATAGGTTTAGATTTGGTAGGACTAACTGAACTTTACTATGCTGGTAGTCATGGAGTGGACATTATGGGCACTGTCAACAACAAAGTTCAAGTATGCCCTGACATTCTTATTTAGTTTTTTTATTTGCATTTTAGAGAGTACAAACATGCCAAGAGTATATAAATCATGAGGGCCGCTCCCAACAGTCTCTGGTTATCGATACCCCAGGTATCAACCTATGTTTTAATTGTTTCTCCATTCTATGATTATGAATGTAGATATATTTGATGCTTATAATTTGTCGTCTCTAATCAATTGGAGACAATGCGTGGCTGAGATGGTAGTAAATTGAAGTATGGTTGCAGCATGAATGATGAGGATGACTGGCATCGATTAAGTAGTCTTTGGACGAACATTATTGGTGCATAGTGGTTGTTATTATGCGGATAATGTTGATGAATGTATTTCGTTTTCATATCATTATAATATTTTGATATTATTTATGTCACGCCCCGAATTCTCGGAGACGTAGCAATACCTTTAGGATCCAATTCAACTTCAACTCCCGTCGTAAATCCGGCTCTAAATCTAAATCACAGTTGCTATAAGACAAGAACCAAGATAGAATCCTTAAAGTAACTTCATTACAAACAACTTCACAACGTGTCCACATCATCCCTAATTGCAAAAGAAATCAGACTAGGAGGGAAATATCAAAAGTCCTAGGGTTCATGCTTCCGCTCAGCTGTATAATCAAAAGTCACAAGAAAGCTGAAGGGGTAGGCCACCCTATGATGCACGAATCGATTTTAGCCATTTGCGCACACTAAGAGGTTTTGAGTTGAGAACAGTCCCATCTTTCGAGTCATCTGCCCCATTGGGATCCTCTTAACCAGACTCATAACCTCCCCAAGGTACTCCACACCACTCTGAAAGGTATTCCATGTCGATCTCTCAAAAACCAGTGTACTCCACCGTGTGCTAATGCGGAAACCAGATCTGTTTCGGGATGCTCCAAATCCACTCGGCTTGCTCTTAGGTCTCCACGATAAGCCCATTCTCCTTCACCTTCCTATTAATCACACATCCTCTATTGATAGGATGATCAGGGACCAACCCTATCTCTTCCTCCAGGTCTTCTGCCTCCTCGTCCGAGCTAAAGAAAGCATACGGCTCTAAGTCCTCCTCCAGATCCTCCTTTTCTAGAGGTTCCAGCTCCAACTCCTACTGATCCCAGTCCTCCTCCTCTAGACGTTCCTACTCCAGTTGATCCCAATCCTCATCCTCGATACGCTCCTTCTCCCATGGCTCCTCCTATTGGGGATCCTCCTCCTCTAACTAGTTCTTCAAGTCGGATAGTTCCTGCTCCGGGTCCATAGTCGGGTCCTGAGATGGTAGGGGTAGTGGAATGAGATACTTTGTATCTCAGTGAACAAACTCTAACCCTAGATTAGGAACATCCGTATCCTGGGGTCCTTAGAACGTCTCTCCCAACTCTCGGTCTCTAAACAGGAAGCTTGACTATCATAAGCTAGGGGAGACAAACCTTAGTACCTCACTTCCCTATGAACCTGATGTTACCGTGCATATTGCTAAGGGCTAGTCTATCCAGCAGACTTGCCGGCTCTCGGATACTAAGAATTTCCAACCAATAGAAGCAATACGGCGAAGGGACTTAATCTCACCCTATTCATCAAAGGCATCGCCTCTCATCGCAAACTAATTTAAATAAGTGATTCACAATAAATAAATGAGTAGATAAAGCAATAAAATAAATAACTATAATTAAATAGAGTGATAAAAAACTATTTCGAATTGCTAAAGCATAGGATGCAGGACAACAAAATGAATTACAACTAAATTAATTCTAAAAAGGTGCTAATAAAAGAAATAATTGAAATTAATAAATTGCAGGACTAATAACTAAATGGCGAATTTAATTAAATAAACCATGAAATAAATACTAACAAGAAAGGTTTATTGGCTAAAACCCTGTGAAGTACTTGGCCGACCCCGTCGCACCTTCTCAAGGGACTTATTTCACGGTCGTGCCAAAGTTGAACTTTTTCAACTTTCATAAGGACTTGTGCCTTTGGCACCACCACACGCCAATCTATGTTCCTAAGGTGTCTCTCGCATTCAGCAACGAATGTCACCACTAGACTATCATCGGTCAATCCATCTGTTCTATTCGGCCAACCAATCAATCAATCAATTAATCCTAATTTTTAGGAATTCTAACAATTCTAACCGTTCTAACTAATTTTTACTAAAGCAGTAGATGTGCCTAATAAAGGTTTAGAGCCCACTCACTTATGAGTCTCTAGGCTACCACCTTGCTTCTTCAGGCACTTTCTGTAGGCTAAGGGATAAATAACTCTCTTTTATTTCTTTTTATTTTCTTTTTCTTCTTTTCTTTTCTTTCTCTTCGCAGGCCGCCTGGGTTGGGCCAGGCCGGCTGTTGGGCATGGCTCGCTGGGCCAGGCTGCCTGGCCTGGGCTGGCTCCGAGTCGGGTCGCTAGGCCGGGCATGCTGGGCCGGCTTGCTAGGCTGAGCTGTCTGGCTTGCGGACTAGTCTCCGGCGATGGCGACGGTGACGGTCGGCGATGGCGACGGTGACGGTCGTCTTCTCCAGCGAGGCTCAAACCCGATTCAGCTTTTCGGGTCACAAGTTGGGTCGTCGAGGAGTATCGGGTTTGGCCGCCGTTCTCCATCCACCGGCCAAACCGAAGCTCGAGGCTGGTAGGATCTGGAAGCTGCTCCTCCGGCGCGTTGAACAGTGGTGGTGCCGTGAGGTGAGGTGGTCGGACTGGAGAGAAATTCGGCCACGAAGCCGGTGGCTCGGATTCTAGGGTTTCAAAAGAGGGGTTAGGTTTTGAGCTTTAATCCGTCAAGTTTGGAGCAAATCGAACGAATCCAAGACCGTAAACAAGATCTAAAGACCTCAAGGAATCGATTGGTAGCCACCAATTGAGTTAAGGAGATCAGGGAAAGGAAGAACTCACCGGTTTTTAGCTGCAGTTTTCGCCCCTCTCACTGTGGTTTTCTGGAAAATTTTCCAAAAAACCCTAACCGGGAAGCCTCATTTCGGGTTCTACCGGTGACGACTCTGGTGGAACCGAGGGCGGCGGTGGGTGGCATTGTGAAGACGGCATTGTAGGTTCCCAACGGCACCAACAGTGAGGCGAGAGGAGGTCCGAGCTGAGAGAAAAGTGAGCTCGAAGTAGGGGTGGAGCTTGGTGTATGTTGAGTGGGGTGGTTGGGGGCGAGCTGAAAATCAGCTTGCCGACACCATGCAGCAGCCTCCCATTGGCTACTGGCCACTTCGGCGGTCCTCTCAGGTCAGGAGGCAGGTGGTGGCAATGGCTGGTTGGCCGTTAGGACAACGCGTGGCCTTGCGGTGGCACGCACACCACCTGCTCGGTGGAATGCCGTAGAGGAGGAGAGAGAAAGAGAAGGAGAGAGAGTCGCGCACGTGCCTCGCACATACAGTCCGATTCGACCTAGTCGAACCACCCGGTTCACGCGGTTGGGCCGGTTAGTTCATTGGCCGATTCGGAAATTTAATAAAATAATAATATTTTAATTTCCAAAAATCGGAAAATTAATTTTAAAATTCATAAAAATTTGGGAAATTTTTCTAAAATTTCTTAAAATTTCCCAATACCAAGATTTTGACATTTTGGGCCCAAATAAAATTTTCAACAACTAATTTCAATTCAACAGCATTTCACAATTTTCGCGAAATTAAAAGAAAATTATAATATTTCCCGAAAATTCCCCAAGGCTGTTAATGCGAACCGGATCCAAAACGTGGCTGTTACAATTTAGGTGATTTAGAATTAATTTTAGAATTACATTTTCCTATTCATTAGATTTTATACCGAAATCATCCCTAAATAATATTCTTTGCAAATTTCGTCGCTAAAAAATTAATTACAAATTAGTCTCAAAATTCTTTCTAGAACTATGTTCATAATAAAAATCAATTTTTTTTGCTAAAATAGCGACAAATTTCATTACAAATTACATTTCAAAAAGACAAAAATCGACGCAAATTAGCGATGGAATTGAGAATGTTCGTCGCTAATTAGCCACGGCTAGGCATCGTTCGTGGCTAATTATCCACGGAAGTGAGTTCGGGAATTTAATAAAATAATAATATTTTTCTGAAAATTGGAAAAATGAATTAAAAAATTTGTAAAAATTCAAGAAAATTTTCTAAAATTCACCAAGTTTTCCCAACACTAGGATTTTGGCATTTTGGACCCAAATATAATTTTTAACAACTGATTTCAATAATTTAAGAGCCATTCAAAATTTTTACAAAATTAAAAGGAAATTATAAAATTTTCCGAAAATTTTACCGAGGCCGTAAATGAGAACTTGGTCCCAAAACATGGCTATTACAACCATAGTCATGACCGTTCAAGAAGAACACTATAGCATGCTCGGAATTGCGGTTATGTTTGCACATGATGAATTGGTCGAGGAGATGGTCGAGCACTTGCCTACAGAATATGATGTGAACATTTTGAGGATGGACCTCTTCAATGCTATCCGGACAAGAAGAATAAAGAAGGTGAAGGCCATGCATTGTGCTATAGCAGGCAAAGTTAGTGCAGAATCTGAAACTATAGAGCAGGCCCTTTGTAAAGCTACTCAATATGCTTCTAAGCAAAATGAGGTTATCTCCTACCTGGCGGAATGTATAGAATCTGCCCAAAATATGAGACCATGCAATGCCTTATTATGGCCGGCCATTTGGGTAGGAATTCACAATCACTCATCTTATCTCAATTCCTTTTTTTTTAATTAACTTTTTTTGTTGCCGTGTCCCAAAAGACATAGCCTTGTCTTTAGCTGAACGGTTAGACAAATTAATGTCATCCAAAGAAACCAAATATTGAGTCTGTTGGGAGACTTGGTGAAGATGAAGTCTTACAATGGTGGTGCCCCTAAATTCAATTTTTGGGAAAAGTGTATCTACAAATGTAGGTACTTCTTGCCCTTATTTTTCACTCTATATGTTTTGATTTTGAGGTATCCTTCTCTGCTTGGGTGATGCATCAAATGACAACGTTGTAGACATGAACAAGGCTGGAGGTGCTTCTATTGACTAGCTTAATGGATGGACTAACACTATAAATAACATATTTCTCAGGGAGCCACTTGACTTATTAATTCAAAGGACGATGACTATATCTACGTATACAAGTTAATATCTAAACATGATGCACATCACTAAGGTTTGACGGGACAAGATTACCAGAAGTGCCAAAAGTGCACACTTTGGTGCCAAAAGTTCCAAATCGTTCACTTAAGTGCCAATTTCAAAAAAACCAGAACTTTTAAGTGCCAACTATCATATACCTACCGAAAATCCGACGTGACCAATAGTTTTGTTGTAAATTAATGCAGAAAAACTAACTAGGATCTTGCAATTTACGTCAACATGAAATTGCTAGAGAAGTAAACGAAAAATAATAAGGCTACCAAGAATTTACGTGGTTCGATCTGAGTGTCAGTACCTACGTCCAGGGGAGAGCCAGCAATAAAATCCACTATAATCGGATAATCGGATTTACAATCGCTCAATATGCTTGTATTTCCCCCACCTAGATTATACCCAATCCCAATTGTTTACAATAAAACAACTCAATTGGATAAACAAATAAACTCACGAATTTGTTTGGAACGCATGACCACACAAAAGAAACCCACGAAGAAGCCCCCCTCCAAGCTCCACAGTGCGGCTTTTCCAAGGAGAGCTACTGTGCTCTTTCTTCTCTGATCGTGGCTATGTGTGTGGCTTGCAGAAAGCTACTGTGCGTGAGGACTTTTATAAACAGTATAAAAAAAGCCAAGAAAGAAACTCTTCTTTCCTCTTTCTTTAATTCTCATTGGGCCCCACGTAACTTTCTCACAAACAAAAGATGCGGCAGATTCAAAATCAAAGAAAGATAAACCTTTTTTTTCTTTGTTCTCCTTGGGCCCCACCTTCTTGATAAAGCTTTCTTTTATTTGACTTGTTGACTTTCCTCTTTTTTTTTCTCTCTACGTTGGCTACTGTGTTTCGGCCAAATAAAAGATTCTGATGCACATATATTTTGTAAAATATATACTACCAAGGAAAATGTGGATAGGAAACTTCCTTTAATTTTGTTTCCTTTTTTGTGCAACATTTCTAATTTAAACTCGAGACACAATTTAACAAGTTTATTAATTTCCAAGTCCGATGTGGCTCGCCAGAGGCAAGGTCAGCAAAATAGGATCAAAACAGCGTTATGTAGGCCATTGTCCCGAAATAAGAACCCCAAATCGTTGGCCAAACCCTAAATCGAAAAAAATTCTCTTTCAAACCCTAAAATCTCTATCGCCCCAATGGACAGCTTATCCCTCTCACTAATGAAGAGCAGGAACTTCACCAATAGTACAAATTCGTCCAAACATAGTGAAGAAAAAGTTGCTCATTACTGTTATTATGGGGTACCTAGTTCAAGACGAACATGCTTGAATCCCGAGAGAATATTCCATGGATGTGGTAAATTTAGAGAAGGGTCGAAGGCATTAACATCGCCAGCCAACCATTTGAAGAAGCAAGTTTCAAAGATAAACAGTGAACTATTGTGTCATCGAGCATTGATTGTGCTATTTTTATGTTGCTTGGCTTATGTTATGGTGAAATGTAAAGTTATTGATGAGAACAAGCTTCTCCATTTACCATAGTTGAAAGATAAGTGAAATTTGTACTTGTTTTGTGTACACAGTAGCAGCTTAACTTGTGTTGTTAGTTTTGTAAACATTGGTTGTCCATAATTTGCTGCTGTAACTACATGTTTTTGGTGGAAATGAGAATGGAATGCAATTAAAGATTGACATTTTATGAGCTCAATATTGGTACAATGGCTACTATTGATCTTAGTTGAATGGCTACTCTAAGAACTCTTGATCATCAGCAACTGTTTGAAGTTGTAATTACAATTTGCAGGGGAATTTGTAGCAACGAGCATATTAAGTAACTATTTTAGTGCTAAAAATGGTAAAGATGAATCGTCGGAGTGTCAGTTTTTGTTGACTAAGATCACTTGAGTGCTAATTTTGGTTGATAATGATCACTTTAGTGCCAGTTGTTATTATGAATGATCACTTCAGTGACACTTAGCATTAAAAAGCGATGACACTTCACATTAAAAAGTGATCATTCTCAGTGCCATCCATCTCCACTAACAGCAGCAGCACACACTAACCAGCGGTTAGCACATGAACATCTGATACAATCACATTGTTGTTGTACGCCCAAACACATGACAAATTATCATATAGTAAACAAAAAACAAAAACAAACAAGCCGTAACTGAAAATTTTCCTCTATTGACATTGAATCTCATAATTTTTTCCTTACAATATCCATCATCACTATTTCCCCTCCCTATGGTCACACCAACCATGTATACACAATCTCAAGCAATCAAATATAATTTCTAGCCACCCAATCAGTTAATGTATTCTTCTTATCCCAACACAAATCAAACTAATAAGAACATGAGACCACAATCTCACCAGTCAATATGCACAACTCCAGTTCCTTTTTGCTTTGATGGAGGTTTAGGTTGATTCATAATCCTCGCACTCTTTCTTATTGGACGTGTAAGTTCTTTAGTTGGCATTATTATCTTTGGCTGTACTGGTTGCTCTACTAGTTGTGACTGAACTACTGGTTGCTCTGGACCCACTGGTTGCTCTGCACCAAATGTTTTCTTCTTCCTTGAAACTTTCTTTAGTACAGCCCTTGACTCCACAGATGCCCTACTAGACGAGATGAGCACCTCTGATTGTCTTCCAGGCTTTAACAATAGATTGCCATATTCATACTTATCAGTAAATATGAAATATAAATTATAAATTACCAAACTTACATTTAAGATCGTTGCCGTTGTATGTTCATTTGTATAAAGGCCATAACCATATTATCGTAGCCTTTTCCCAAGAGCCCCTCTTGTTCGATGTGGTCCCTCACGATCTACAGCAAATGCATATGTTTTCCTTATCTAATAACAACATAAAAATTAAGATTCAACCCCTAACCCATATAACATATATATAGAGAGAGAATCAGTTTGTATACTTACTTGCTGACTTAGTGTAATTTTTTAGATCGGCGATTCTTTGTTTCTTGTCACTCGGGGCCCTATTACTCGAGTTGGGCTTGCACCTGGCTCTACATTAGGCGCCTCAACTGACCCTGCAACTGGCCATCCAATTTATCCTCTAGAAGCTCGAGCTAGCCCTCGAGTTGATCCTCTTGAAGCTCGAGCTAGCCCAGCACCTAGCTCTACATTAGGCGTCGCACTTGGCCTTGAAACTGGCCCTCAAGCTAATCTTCTTGTAGCTCTCACTAGCTATGCACCTAGCTCTACACTAAGCGTCTCACCCGATGCTAGCCTTCTTTAATTAACTTAAACACAAATCATGCAACTTACTAAATATTTTTTCCTGATTTGTTCAACAGTAGATTAAATGGTTGTCCATGTAGGTCATTCAGTTTGCCCCAAAACCGATTCTTCAGTTGGTCCTGCATTTGGCCCTACAGTTGAAGCCTCATTAATTTGGTCACTATATGTCCTTTCAGCCTCATGTTTCTTCCTTAATGCACACCCTTTCTTATTATGTTCTGCATTGTGGCAATAAGAACAATTCATCTTCACGCCACTTCTGCTCATTCTCTGACTTGAGGTCTCCCCATCTTGCATTCTTCTTTTCCTTTTTGGCCTTCCAATTTGCTTCCTCAAATGCAAAGGATGTGGTCCTTTATGATTTGTTGGCTCCCAATATTTGCTACTTCTAATGGGCTACATCATGAATTCGTATGAAACTAGATATACGGTTTTCTTGTACCAATCATGAAGGTAATCTTCTGTGTTTTGTGCATTCAGCTGCATAGCACAAATGGCATGTGCACAAAAAATTTCAGTTAATTGTCAAGCTCGACATGAACATTTTCGCCTCTGTAGCTGGACCACAAACTTGTCAGTTTTGTTCATGATGTCAAATCCATTGTCTCCATTCCAATTGCATGACAAAATTTACTGGCAACTAGGTTTGCATCTAATCTCTTGGCAATCCTTGAGCCACATTGTCTAGTCCACTTTGCAGCCTTATCTCTTTGTTTGTGCAGCATAATCATGACCATGACTTGTATATCTTTTAACATGTTGATTATAGATTTGCACCTAGCCTATAATATACAGCCATTAAAAGCTTCGCTGAGGCTGTTCTCAACGATATCACACTTGAATTCTTCACTGAAGAAGGTCATGCACCAATGTTTAGGATTAGTTTGCATTAATGCATAAAAACCTTCATTTGTCAACAGCAACAACTATTGTTTGGCTATTCTAAAATCATTCATGTTCGTGCTCTTTGCTATCTTCCAAAACTGCTTTTGCAATTTATCTTCTTTGTAATTCTTTGTCCAATTTCTATGTTCCGCAAATGGCATCAACTCAACTAACGCAGAAACAAGTCCCTATTAAAGAATAAAGCAAACAAACATAATTATTATAACAAGATATGCTATTAATTAAGGATATAAAAGTTCTGGACATGTCGTTACCTTTTGTCAGTCGCCCATGAAAGCCCAACCTCCTCCATTAGCAATTTCAAGGCTAACCATTAAATTTTTGAGAAACCACGACCAAGTGTCTCTATTCTTTAACTTAACTACAGCCTAAGTTATCGGAAATATTTGGTTGTTCGCATCTCTCCCAATGGCAGCCTCCCTTGCATAAACCTTTTAAAAAACAACCATCCAGCCCTACAACCATCTTGCAATTAGCCAAAAACCATCATCTGCATGCTTCAAAGCAAACATAAAACCTATCGAAATTAGTCCCAAGATCAGGCAACGGCCTTTCTACAACCTCAACTGAAAGTCTACTATATGGGTTCTGGAGTATGCCTTTGATAGCATATTCCTTAACCTGACTATATTCTTCCTTGTATTTACCTATAAGTGTCTTCATCACCTTCTGCTTGGTCCTTTTGCATTGACTCCACGACACATTAACTCCAACCTACTTCCTTACTAACTGTTTCAACTAAGTACTTTTAGTCTCCGGCATTGCCTTCACAGTATTAAAGAATTGCTTCGCTAACCATGCACTTGTTACCCTTTTATTGTCAAAAACAACGGAACAATTATGTTGATCCTCGAATGATCTAATCTAAAATGAACCATTGTAGCGACCTAATTTTCGCCCTTTAGGGGGAGAAAGATTAAATTTAGAAGTACTTGCTCTTGATTCTATGATCTCGAGCTCGAATTCTCCCAAATCCATACCTCGCGTGATATTTGGCATTTTCACTTTAAAAATTCTTTAATATTATAAAATATTTTTTTTTATTTAAAAGGAACCGCCACTAGCCTATTAAGGTTGGCTAGAAATCAAGTGAAAGCATTGAGAGGAATGTTTCACGTTCTACGCAACCAGAGATTCCTAAAGTACGAAAACTTAATTACGTTAACTATTTAGCTAAAGCCCTTTCGGTACCTAAAATTGATTGATTGATTGGTTAACCTAAGTGTTTGCATGCATGTCTACATCACCTAAAAGGATAGTCCACTAATGTTTTGATGTCAAGCTCCAAGAGCTTATTCAATTGAATTCATTTTAGAATTTTTTTATTTTTATTTCTTATTGGCTTCTTTATCATTTTCTGATTTTTTTATGATTTTCTAATGACTTTATAATTTTTTATTAATTTCTTATGATTTTCTAATTTTCTATGATTTTCTATTGATTTTCTGATTTTCTATTATTTTCTAATGATTTTCTGATTTTTATTATTTTTTAATGATTTTCTGAATTTTTTATTATTTTCTGAATTTTCTATTATCTATTTTCCATTTTCTGATTTTTTTTATTATTTTTTGAATTGTCTATTATCTATTTCCTATTTCTGTTTTTTGAATTGTCTATTATCTATTTCCTATTTCTGATCTTTTTATTATTTTCTGAATTTTCTAGTATCTATTTCCTATTTTCGGATCCCTTATTTTTTTATTTTTTATACATTTTTATCACTTTTCGGATTTTTGTTATTTTGATCTCCGAAAAGGGCTTCGGGTCGGGTCCCGGTTTCGGACCGGTTTTGACCCGAGCGTACAGGTCTGATTTGTGGGCTGAAACCCACGAACTCATCCTCAGGCCCGAATCCTTCTTTCTTTCTTTTTCTTTTATTTAGGCCCATTTTCCTTTTTATTTTCGTAGGCCCATTTTCTTTATTACTAATTCGGCCCTTTCTCTTTATTACTAATTCATTCCTTCAGCCCATCTTCTCTATTCTTTAACCTGGCCTTACACCAGCCCATCTTCACTTCCCCCTTTTATTTATCAACCTAATTAAAACTCACGTAAGCCTATTGCCTCTCCTTCTCTTAGCCTAAACCATACTCATCTTACGGCAAAGATGAACAGACTCATCCTTTGTTCATCCTTTTTCAAATGTTGATTACTTTTCCCAACAGAAGTTTTTGTTTACTCTGTTCATTATCTTCATTCATCACCGACGACATAAGACGACCTCATACCGCCGAAAAACAACAACAAACATTTACAGCATTCAGCATCAAATCAACAAGAATCACATCATTGCATGAGAAAAGAAATTGAAAGAGACGCAGTGCATTCATAAACAACAACGAGCTCGAGATTTCCAGATGAGATCAAAATAGACTTACCTGCGAAATGAAGATCGAAGAACGAAAACCAGACTCGTCAATCAACAATCGGAAACCATGAAGGAATATTCGTCCGAGCCAAGAACTTCGATCGGCGATGACACAGCCTCACGTAAACAGGAACAACCAAAACAAAACTTCAATCAACCTCCAAAATTCCAGAACTGAGACTTTATTCAAAGAACTTTTCCTTCCTAGAATCAACTAGAGAACTGTGCGCCAATAGATGGAGCAACATTCGAGCTGAAGGAGAGAGCCACCGAGTGAGATGGTGAGCTAAGAGCGAGGGATCGAGGGGGCCGAATCGAACAGTGACGATGAGAGAGCTGTGAGCTGGAGGAAGAAGGAAACAAGCTGAGGAAGGGAGAGGAGGCCGTTAGCTCGGGAATCAAAGAGAGACCGAACAGCTGAGGGAGGTCAGGGAAATCGTGAGGCGGAGAGCTGGCGGCGGGCGAGCTGGGCGGTCGTCCGTCCGATGAAGAGAGAAAGGGCGAGCTCCGGGGGTACGGACGCGAGCTCAAGGTCAGGAGAACCAGCGGAGATGGTGAGCTCAGCGTCATCTGTCCTCGCCCGAGAGAGAGAGAGAGAGAGAGAGAGCGAGCCAGAGAGAGCGAGAGGGGGACCACCCCCTTCTAGAATCTGCCCCCCTCCCCCCATTCTGTTATTCTCTTTTTTTGTTTTTATCTGCAGCTGAAGGACAAGATCACTCAGCCTTCTTTCTTGCGTGAGCTAAAGACACGTGAGAGGAAACAAATCAAATGGGCCCTTGGCCTCTTGGGCTCGCGAAGAATCAAGGAAAAATAAGCGTGAATTTGGCTATGGGCCCAAGGAATAGCGCACTCGTGGATGGGCTATTCGCCGCGCGAAGTCAGGCCTGATTAGTCAGGTCATTGGGCTTTTTATTTTATTCATTTCATTCTTTTCTTTTCTTTTTTTAGATAAACTTCTAATTTCAAAAAGACTAGAATATGATTTATTAGACCGGTAAAATTTAGATGTCAACAACCACTCTTCTTACTCAATGCACCATAGATCTTCCATGAACAATTTGGTTGTGCACACTTAGCTCTAACAAATTCTTTCGTGTTTCTAACAAAATCAAGACTCATATGTTTACTTTTAGAGTACCTCACAATATCTTCTTTAAATTGTTTTATATCATCAAACTTCATACACACAGATAAAACATGTATGAATACAAGTGAAAGGATTATGACGGGGTATACATGTACGTGGTAAGGGGGATCATGAGCAAAGAAAGAAAGAGAAAGAGAAACAAATGGGCGTATAAAAATTAATAGATAGAAAATGTAAAATAAAAAAATTAACATCTTAGCAACAGAGTAGCACTTTCATGATAAATCAATTTATTTTATATGCGTTATTGAAGCTTATGTTTAGTTCTACGATGTGTTTGCATGTCTGGTTTAGTATTAGTGTAACTTCATTTTATTTTTATTTCAAATCAAGGACGACAAAAAAAAGGAAAAGAAAAAAATCCATAGTAGCATTTTACTTTAGCATTCCATAGCAGGGGGCTTAAGCTTGATTCATGCTTCTTCATATTCTATTTTGCTTACTGTCTCGCCGTCATCACTTGATTAGGAAGATTACACTCTTCAGATTAGAATAATCTCATGTTTAGATTAGAATTTGGCTTCCAGCGTCCTGTCCTGAGACGTAATAATATGGCGATGTATATTCTTTATTAGACTCTTATCGACTTTATTTTCTTGCGTTTTTCCTTTATCGCCTCGATTTTGATTGTTTACGTATCTGCTTCTGCACTCATTCATGGACATCTTTCAAGAGTTTTAACTGGCCACTCTCTTTACTAACCATCAAAATCAGCGGGGTATAAGGCCGTATGTGGGAAATTTCTCTTACTCCTCTTGTGTTTGTTATAATTACTATATTAATATTTCTGTTTACTTTGGCGTCTCATTTATTAAAAAACTCGTGGCTTATCTTTGGCCCCTTAAAAATAATATTATAATCCATAGCATATAGTTTTAGGAGCATTTGTCATATATTATCAGACAATCAGTGACAAGTGATTTCAAGCTTAATCTAGCTAGTTTTTCTAAGCTCATGGTGATGAATATCTGACCAAGTCCGTAATTCTATTATGGCCGAAATTTATAGTCAAATTTGGAAAATGAAATTACAAAGGTCTTTAGAAAGGATGCGTCACATGGGATGAGTAAAGAAGGAGAAAATAAAAAAGGAATTGGAAAGAAAGGATTGAGGGATCTCCTCGCATCTCTACTTCAGTCAAGCAAAGGAAAGAATTAATATGAATGGAAGCAAATAGGAGGAGACGACTTTCATCCATTATATATTCATGTTCGAGAGGAAGTAATAGATTCACGGCCGCAGTCAAATATTCACATGGAATTGGTCAAATATTCGGTCGAATGAGGAAGAGGAAGGAACATTGGTGAATATCATATTAAACAGGAGGAGGAAAGAAGCTTTTTTGCTTTCTTTGGTGGGCTCTGTTCCATTTAATATAAATAGGTTGATGTGGGGCGCATAAAAGGGGGTCTTTCTTAGAGTCTACGGCCACACTCCTGAAGGTCATCGACACAATTGTGAGAAAAGAGAGAGTAGAAGTCAGAAAAAGAGAGAGAGAATGAGAAGTCTCCTTTCTCAGAATGTCTTGGCACAAAGAGAGAGGAATCATCGTGAAAATACTGCACTCTCCGGTCGCGCTGCATCACGGTTGTTGGTCGCCAACCCATTCTCTTACTGCGGCGTCCACCTACGTTTGGCTTTTGTCGTGTCACGAGCCATCAGCTGCCTCTGCACCAGCAAGTTTTCTGTATTGATGTTTATTTGCAGGCTCTTCCACCTTACACGGCCAGCGATTTCAGGCGAATTTCACGCTCGCCTTTGAGCGTCTACTTTCAATGAAGCGGCCACCTCCTACCTGCGACACCAACGTTGCTTCATCAATCCAACACCGCCAGTTCCGCAAACGTCCGTGAATTGCCCCCACAGCTGCATTCGTAATCCACGTCCGCCGCCGATTCTAGTTTAGAAGCGATCCCACAAAATTAGGTAACAAATCTTATCCAAAATCAATTTAAATATTTTGATAGATTATTATCTAATTTGATTCCTTTGAGGTATCTAAACATTTGCTAGATTAAAAAATCATAATCCACAACGTGCATGGTTCAATAATCCGATCTCACACTTGAGATAGGACTCGCGACCACACAGAAAATCAATCGATCAGATCTCAATTTCAGAATTTACCCGTTCGTGTAAGAGTCACATGTCAGAATTTTCGACTTACATGTCAGAGACAGTTGACCGCGTGTCGGAACGTGTTAGATGTATGTCGGAGTTTCGGACACGACACGAAATGTCCCAAAGAATGTCGATGCTTTTATATATATATAATATATAATGTCTTATCTATATATATGCTTCCCTTTCTTGGATGAATAAAAGTATGTTGCTTCGTCAACCTGGGAATAAAATTACTCGATATATCAAAGTGACGTAGTGGTATCATCCACCCTTTATAGTTGTGATTACAGTAGAAATTTTGATCTCATATGCAGTGGGATAAACTAACCCGCGATGTGGCGTCCATGTAATGATGACTCATGTCATGCCGTGTGTTTGACCCAACCAGAGCATTAAATATTCGTGGCATGTTGTGCCAACACATTCCATGCCTTCGTTTGGTATTGTGCTACGCCCAAATGGACCAACTCAATGACACAAACTTTCCTACGGATGACTTAATCAAGGAGGATAGTCATGTGAGCTGCGCAAAAATTCTAGTTTAAGGCTTGGCTTTTTGTCTTTGTTTCTAAATAAAATATAAATCTTGCCGGCGATCACTTCTACAATGAGAGCAAGTAATGGATATGTCCAGATCATTTGAATTTAGCTTGGGTCCCACATTGGGCCACCTCATCCAATGCTACATGTGAGATGCACTCACCTGTATCGAGTGCATCTAACTTCTTGTCTTCTACGATACTCGATGCGCTGGAGAAGTGTTAAGGTGTTGCGTTTGATTGGTTGTTTGACCAGAAGTTTATAAATTTCGAATTCAAGTATCTTTTAAGTTCATTGTTGGATTCTTGCAACTCTCCTGCCATCAGAATGCTCAACTCTTAACTGGCTAGGAAAGCCCTCACCAACCCTACTCGATGGTGGTGGGGCAGCTTGGCGGCGGCAATGACTTCTGGCCCTTGGCTTTTATTCCTTTTTGGTGATATTTTTAAAATTAACTAATTTAATTAAGATTTTAGTTATATAAAAATTAGGATCTAGACCAAAACGACATTGTTTTAATCTTATAATTCATGTTTTAATAAGCTGATGCTAGCAATTTTCATTAACTTGATTGGATGAAGGTAATGGTCAATAACATTGATCTAACAAGTTTTACGACTCAATTATAATTTTTAACAATTTTAAATCTCAATTGCATTTTCTTGATAAGTTCTAAGGTATCCATTGAACTTATTTCTAGTTTTAAGTATAAGCATTAATTATTTGGCTTCTTGGGTTTTGATTTCACTATGTGTTTTCCTAAACAAGGTGGCTGCGTATGTTCAAGACGAACAGGGGCGTCAGGCAATTGATGTCTTATTAGAAAGCTTACCATAAACCTCGGTGCTCACAAAGTTTTGAGGTGAGATGAGCTAATTCAAAGAAACCATGCTAACATAGTGCTTTCAACGTGAGTTTAGTATCTATTTATTTGTCAATACATACAAGCATGGATAAAACACGTATGAGATTGACTCAGTCACACTTTCAAGTGTAAGCTTTATGTAATGATTTGATGGCAGTTTAGCATACCTTCAATGCTAGCAGATGTGGAATCGAAGCACAAATCCAATTCTTATGAATAAGTTGAAAATAAATTTCTGTTGATTTACAAGAAATAGATGATTAGAGATATTACTTATGCATTATGTATGCCAGGAGTCAATTTTGAAATATATGTTTATCCAATTAGTTGACCGGTCGAAGATCCATGCTAGGCATAATTTCATGTGTTTCACAATTTATGAGGACAAAATCCTACAGATGATGCAATTCCGATTGTATAGTTCTTAAGAATAAATGCATACATCTGGGATCATGTCTATCATCGATATTCCTTACATCTAGATTATTCAAATCATCAGACCATTCATCTCAAGAGCACCTATATTACATGATCGTGCGTATTTTGGTAATAGACGTTGACGATAATTGTTTATATAGCTTATGTTTTGAAATACCTGGACGCTGAGTGTTTAAGCTGATGCCAAAAAAATTTCTGCATCTAAATTATAAAACAAAAAGCTAAAAAAAGAACTATTCTCAAAAAGTTTATTCCATGGCTGTGAGCCTACTTTGGTACTGAATGTTTTGAAAATATTTTTTATATATGTTTAGATTTTGAAGTATGTATGGGCTGAAAGTTTTAATTTATCAAATCATTGTGCAAATAGATCTGTGGCAACAAGGTAGGGAAAAATAATGCATGGTAATTATTTAAATACTTTGAGGAATACGTTCAGTATTGCATTGGCCCTGCTACAAACGACCAACTATACTGAAGGCATACACCCTCAAATGATCTTCTTCGGCAGTGATTCGAGAAAATCTTGGAGCTCATACCGTGATGTTAACATGCCTATGAATAGCAAGATGGTCGTCACGGAGGAGAGCAAACCTAAGGCATCTGAAATTGCGAAAATAAGGAGAGAGTCTTGTCCTAACAATAATGGGACTCCAGTTTTGTCGTCATTGCCTCCAGGTACAGTGAAAGCAGCAGCAATACTGTGGCAGCAAGAGCTGAGACGAGCATACATTTATCTACTGTGTCCTTCATCCACTTCTCTCCACTCTCTAGCAAATCTTGGTGCTGCTCCACGAATTTATTCCAATATGTTCTCCCGCTATAATAGTCAGATGCCACGGAAGGAATAATCCAGCTTTCCACAGCCTATGCATGAAACTCGTAAATAGGAGTTCAAACAAGTGGATAAAAGTAGTGAAATTAAAAAAAAATTGCAGAGGGCACATCTCAAGGATATTAAGACTTATCTAATACTTAGTGTGAAATTGAAGTCCATCTTTACTGGAAAAATATCAAATAAGGTCACTTTCTTTAGACCTTCAATGATTGTGTGCTTCATTTTAGTTATTAGAATATTTAAATACATATATATCTTCATCTAACAGTTCAAATTTTAAAACAATTAGTAATGATTTTACAAAATCTCACATTACTCAAATAACATATACATTGAAAGGTTATGATGGCTTTAAGTTTCATGAAATTTAAAGTCTTCTAGAAGAATTTGTCGAAAAAATATTTGGGAAAATTGTTAAAAGAAATCCTCAACACATTGGATAGTAACCAATTGAATCATAAACTTTCTAAATATGTCAATTTAGTCCTAAAAGTTTTGTTAATTTGCTAATTAGTCATTAATATTTCAATTACATCAATTTAGTAGTTATAAATATTTTGATGATATGATAATTTAATCCTAAACCTTTTGATGCTAGTTTAGTCTTTCTAGCCAACTTTGATCGATAGTCGTTGAGGTCTAATCATTGTGATCTTCAATTCAAGTTCTATGTGCCTACAAAGTATTGGATTCAAGTCCCGCACCTTTTAATGTCAATTTAGTCTTTCTAGCCAACATCGGCAAAAAATCACTAACATGGCGATCTAATCATTGTGATCTTGGATTCAAATTCAGGAGTAAAGTCCTGATTGCACCTGGTAGATGTAAGGGAATTTTCCCTTAAAATCACCCAAGAAAGTAAACCTCGTGTTACACAAGAGCTAGGGCTACACATCACTCAACTTTTATAATAAAAAAAAAATCTTCTATGTATATTCTCAAGAGTATTGAAATAAAGCTATAGACCATCATATATTTAAGGAATTTGTCAAGAAGGGCGGCACTATTTCCATCTCCATTTTGGCTATGGCACTGTTTTGGTTTGTTAACTAACCGAAATACCCTTCTCCCTTTGTTGAATTTATTGTTTCTTTCTTTATCGAGCTAACCAACAAAGTTGACTACATTTTTATTATCTTTCTCATCAAATCCACGATGTAAATGACACATTTCACCAAACAAGATATTATTATATTCCGTGCTATCACTTTACCTAAAGAAGATTGTTAATTTTAGCCTACGGTCTCATATTTTTAACCACAAAAGCTAAATAAAATATCAGAGAAATTCTATTTATGATAACTTATGAACACACAAATTGCCTGTGGTTTATCAAATAGTTTGAACAAAACATTATTTAAAAATTGAATCTTAAATCTCAATCTCATCATCTAATTGATCTTGATCAAAAATTGAAAAAAAAATCAAAATATAGGAATTATTAATTTTTTTTGGAAGCATATTTAAACATGTTTAAATCTAGATGATGTTGAAACATTTAATATGTAAAAAAAGGGTAACTTCTTATTGTATGTTGACAACTAATTTTTGCTGATTTGGTAATTCACTTTTGGCCTTTTTTTAATAAAATTGTTAGAGATTAGGAGTTTCTTTAATTTTCTTGGGAAAAAAAAGCCCCTCGGACCGAGCCTGAGTGGCCTAGCCCTCTCCCACATTCGCACGAACAAGTTCGTGCGAGAGAGCCCCTCTCTCTAAATCGTGGGCCTAGCCCACGCGACCCTCGGACCATTTCCCTTATTCCCTTCGCAGCCCACTCCAACGGCCCATCTCTCTTCCTAATTTTTTTCCTGCTTGGCCCACCATCTTGACCGACCTGCTCCCCCCTGTTGAATGGACTGACGTGCAATAGGAGGAGAGAAGGCTTCGCGAGAAGAAAAGCTGAAGGGAAGAAGCAAAGGAAAGCATGGGCGAAGCAAAAAGAAAAGGGATGAAAAAGTAAAAAAGACAGACCTTGGGCAGTGGCATAGGCAGGAAAGCAGCGCAGAGGATGAAGAGACCAAAAAAATAAAAAGGGAGAAAAAGACCAAAAAAAAATAAAAGAGAGGGAGGAGGAGATCTGGATTAAGGGAGGTCGAAGGGTTTTTAAAGAAAAATGGGGGGAGGGGGCCTCGGTGGGAGCAGAAAAATAGAAAGAAAAAAGAAAAGACAGAGAATAGAGGGAAGCGGAAGAGCCGGGGTGGGGGGGAGGTTCCCTCCGCTGGTTCAGGGGAGAAGGTAGGAAGATCGGTGGCTCGGAGGTGACTCGGTGACGCTACCGTTCCAGCTTGGACGATTCGCCAGTGACATCCTTTCGTCTTCAGCTTCTAGGCTTCGTCGTCTCCTAGTCTTCAAGGAGCGGAGGCGAAAGGGAAGAGAAAGGCCCGTGATTGAGTTCAATCGGCGACGCCTCCTCTTGGTGAAGATCTCAAGCCTTGGCGTTTCGCCCACAATTGTGACCCGCTTGGTCCGACCGCCTTTAGGCATATATCAAAGTTTGTTTTGGCCCAAAAATGGATCGATGTTCCCTTTTTTTTGTGAAGTAAAAATTGTATTGATCTTACCAAGTAGGAATGTACAAAACTAATGACCCGACACCACAAAAACTTACACTTAAGGGGTCACTGAATACATGAGTGAAAGGGTAGTGTAAGGCCAAAGGCCAAATACAAGGCCAGCAAGATAACTCAGTAAAGATAATGAGATCAAATCCCCAATTTCTTTGCAATCACCTATTATGGGGAATCTACATCGGGCCATATAATATAATGACCTTATCCTTAATCATCTTCAAAAGCTTCTTCTTCCTAAAAGGGACAACCACTTCTTTGCTCCTGAACAAGCAATTGTTCATTCTTCCAAATAATATAACAAAGCGCACCTAAGGAGAAGGGAGAAATGCTTTGATGAAAGCTATTCCCCGAAATGGTTCTAATAGCCCAAGTGAGGGTTTGTGTCCACAATATGCATTGCCATGGGAGCTTACACTTACTCACCCAAAAATGTGCAAGCTGGTTGGTGGTTGTACATCCAAAGAAAAGATGATCTATAGAATTCGGTCTAAGGTTGCAAAACACACAAGTAGCAATCAAAATTCTGCAACAAGATAATAAGAATACCTAGGTAGACAACTTTTTTTTTGTCATAAACCAAAGGTGAAACTGGTGCCGAGGGATAATCATTCTATCCCAAATGAACGAATGCCACGGAACTAACAAACCTCGAGGCCAGACAATGCTCTGGCTGATGCCACCGTGTAGATTCTAGAAGGGTGTCCAAGCCAAATAAAATGATCCCTATCTTCTATGAGGTGAGGTAAGGCTTCTTCCCATGTGATCAGTCTATCCAATAAAAGAGACGGTCAACCCATCCTCAAGCCAAGATCATTAACTGTGGTTGTTCTGGAGAAGTCAAATTGATAGATATCTCTATTATTGAAGAAAAGGTTGTGAGGTCCTTTAGGGTGCCAAGTCGAACCATAATGAGACCAATTTTCCATTACCAATGGTCCAATGGAAAAGTTTCATAAATTCTTGACGAAGGTCAATGATCTTCTTCCAAGTCCATGAACAAATAATCGGTCTTCTGATGGTCCAGAAGGATCGATCTTCTTGGCACACCATTTACTCAAAGAAATGCGTAAACAAAGCTAAGTTTTGGCTTGAGTTGTTGTTGCTTTTTTTCTTTTGGTCGCCGTCACTGTTTCTAGTTTGGAGGTGGATTATGAGAGGTTGATAAGTGGGGTCGAGCTCACTAGGCGAAGCCGTCTACCTCTGTCCTGGTCGCTGCCGATCCCCTGGTCAACAATGACGCTTGGGTGGAGCAAGGCCGAACAAGGACGACCCATGTTTCTTGCCCAAACATGCTTTGGACTAAACCTAGGCCGTTTCAGGCAGACCTGACCAAGATCAATGGAAGGCCGGGTTGAGAGAGAGAGAGAGAGAGAGAGAGAGAGAAAGAGAGAGGGGGGGTTGAGGGCCCGCCCCAAGATAGAAGAAACCAAACTCAACTCGAGTCGAGCTTGGTTCGAGGCCCGCTTGGTAGATGGGCCCAAGACCTAGCTTGGGCCCTCTTTGGCCCCCTCTGGTGTGAACCAAAGGGCTAGTCTCTAGCTTGGACCCAAGTCCTTAGATTTGGACTTGAGTTTTCGAAGCCTGGAGCCCAGCTCTATGGATGGGCTCTTCCCAATCTATCCCTACTCTAGGGTCAACCCAAACTGGACCTAGGTATGGATCCCTTTTAATACAATAATATATAACATTAAAAAATAATAGAATAATATTATTAAAATATTTCCTAAAAAAATTGAAGGTTGGTTTAGTGAATATAGTCCTATTTGGAAAACAAAAATCAAATTTTAGTATTAGAACAAACCTAGCTTAATCAATTAGCACCAACTTTTTAAAAAAATTGAGGAAGTTGTCCATGACGGACAATTAAGTGATTTCGGTTCCTCGCGCTTCCTAGCGTAATTGCATGTCTTATTTAGCTTTGTTTATTTAGATGTATGATTAGATTCAATGCATGACTTTATTGTTATTGGAATGACTCCAGTTAGTTGAATTCCACGAGTAAATTGCATATCAATTGCGAGACTATTTGTTTAAACTTGATATGATTATTGCATTGGATGACTATTTGACTATCAAAATCGACACTTCTTCAATTATGTCATGCAATGGTGATCGATGAGGATGACATTTATATGGGTTGGCGGTGATGGACATATGTCCCTTTAAGATGGGAGAGTGAATAACGTGGCTCAGAGGGGAGGTTGAGGAAAGATGCTGACCTTGTACCATTGCAATTCTCTTTGCATTTGAAAAGCTACTCCAGCTACCTTATTGATTGCATCGAATCCAGCGTAGTACTCTCTTGCTACATACCTTGCTACTGCCCCCATCATCTGCTTCAATGCTGTTATTGTCGGCGTGGAAAGTAAAGACACCTTGTTAATTGAGCTTACCTTCAAAAAGAGTCTCAGAGTCCTTTCTTGCCAATACTTCACAACCCATTTCATCAACCTATTACTAGGCGGGAGTCAAATAAGCTCCGGGAAAAACTGAATACATAGCTTTATGATTTCACTGTTTCCCATGAATGAAGCTTGACCCAATATGTCTCTCTCTTGGATAAAATAAATGATCTCGGTAGATTTAGGGATCTCATTGCAAACTCGTTTTGCCAACTTGATTGCAGTCTTATGTCTCAATTTCACATTGTGAATCCTCTTGATCATAGGAACTACAAAATACGAAAGAAAAATGGAAAATGGAAAACAAAGTGGTGGCAATTGGAATTTACTTTATTTTTTTAAAAACAGTAGTCCAGCTTAGCATCCCAGTGTGTTTTTTTTTTGTTATAAAAAAAAACAATTTACTGATTGTCGCATTTTCCCACAAAAGCCCCTACCACATTTAGGGCTTGGGTTGGCCGGAGATTGGGAAATGATCTTATTCTTTTGTTTCTTTTCACTCTTTTAGAAAAGCCATTTTGTTATTTGTTCCCCATTAGGATTCAGTCCTTAAATGTAGAGTGAGTTTTAGTAATTGCTGAAGTCAAAAAAGGTATAAAATCATTATGGCATTTAACAAGAAAGGGTATATGTCATCATGTATCGATGAAAAAAAATAATCGGATGTGAAGAAAGTAGAAACCATTGGCGGGTAACTAAAGAAAGTGATCTTCCTTGAAGTTCAAATGAGGCTTTGTAATGTTAATCATAATTAAGAAATCGTAACTATAAATATGCTAAATACATCTATGAAGCTACTGTCTTTGCATGTATGAAATTATAATATTATTCAAATATGTATAGCAGCCTGTAACTTTAAAAAAAATTATTAATCATACAGTCCATTCTATTGTCATATATGTTCAGCAAAAGAGCAAAATTTTTATCTTTCTCCATTCTATCTATCTAAAATCAAAACTTCACCACATCAGGTCACATAATGGTATGTGACGTTTGAGTTTACTTGTTACATCTAAATGACATAGTGAGCAGAGTTAACTTGACTCTAAAATAACTCATAACTTAATAAAAACATGCATATACACTATACTTCTGTTTCCTTTTCATTTTTTATTACAAAAATGGAAGAATAAGGGACAAGGATAAAGGGTATTTCGGGTGCATACAAAAGTTGGGGGAAGATGACAAATGAAACTATGGGCAAAAGTTGTGAATAAGTTTCGGGAACTGTGTGATTTTTTTAGTGATTTGATGGTGTCTGGAATATTATAAAAATATTAACAGGGAAAATCATATATAGCTTCATTTGAGTTTGAATAATTTTTTTGAAGGATTTTTATTAGAACGATCGATGATATAAAGAATGAGCTACACATTCACTTTTTTTTTTTTTGGGTAACCGAGGTGTCTGGACCAGTTTGCACGCACCTCGACTATTTCTCAGGAGAGACTAACGCAACATCCCACCATCATGGCCCCCTACTTAAATCACAGGCTCTTCCCTAGGGAATCGAACCAAAGACCTCAACGAAATCCAAATTTGTCATAACTAGTTAGACAGTTGATATTTGAAAAATTGTAATGACAAGACTAACTTCAAATACACATATCATTCATCTAATGATTGATGTATAGTGGTTTTTTCATACAGGCAGTACGCCTAACACAAATACTTTTTCAAATTATAGTAAATAATTTTCTTTTGGTCTTTCTTACTCAAACACACGCAGTACGTGCACATATTCTCTCTCTTTGACTTTTATTTTGCATTTTTTATAATGCATGAGAGTGAAATTCTAAACTTGAAGCTAAACGTATCCACCCCGTTCGAAATTAATTACCACAAGGCCATATACCCAGTGGGTTATGCCAAAGATTTAAGTCTACTTATAAAAGAAGTAAAAAACAAACAAGCCATAGAGTTTTAGTTAGGGGGGCGGGAGAGAGAGAGAGTATCTCAATAAATGGAAGCGTACCGACAGTTTTGACGACATTCCAAAATGGACCTGTAAGACCTTGAAGCTCTACAATCAGGTTGAAAAGAAAATCTAGTCATTGGATATGAAATCATTGTAGGACTTTATAATTTATTCGGTACATTGTCCAATCAATTAAGTGATATCATACTTAGGATTTGGTTGAATCATACGTGATTCGAAAGGAACAGCTAATTAATCCACAAAGTAGTTTGATTTTAGGTCATTATTCAAGTAAACTAGGTCAAGGACCAATCATTTCTGGTTTCTTTTGCTAGTAAGGGGGGAATCAATCAAAGAAAATTGACTTAAAAGCTGAAAATCATGAAAGGTCCCAAGATGACAATGCATACCCACCCGGATCTGAATTTTTATCCGTTAATTTGTAGTTCCAGTCCACCGGCATACCTTCAACTCAGAATCAAAAGAGCAGATGATGAGCCGGGTATGATTTTCTTAAACAGAATTAGTAATGAAGGGATGCGAGAGCAGAAAGCACAGTCATTTATATATCAATGCATCCAGTGCACTGAGCTTGGTTCCGCTGGGAAAGTTAAACGCCCTCCACACCAACGCGTCCAGTATAGAAATGCGTATACGACCCTCTCTTTTCTTCGAGACATTCAAGTGAGGGTAACGCTCGACTAGATAGAGGGTGATATCTGCCCGACCTCGCCAACAAAGTCGATCAGAAAATAAGCCAAGTCTACAATGAAGTCAAATTTAGATGCAAGAGCGATGGTGATCTTTACCATGATGACCATTGTAGGTGTGATCTATGATAAAGTCACTCGCAGTGGGACGGCTGAATGGCCGACTTGGCCCCTTGTCTATTGTATTTTTTGCCAGGAACCAAGCGATCTCCTTATGCATCAAAGCTTCAAGAGCGGACATTGCCAAAGGAACGCGTCCTCTATTGTTTGCAAGCTACGTCAACCTAGGATTTCTTCTAACTAATGCCTTGACCATCCTTATCCTTCCAGACTGGACAGCATTGTGGAGGGCTGTGCGGCCATCACAATCGACCATCTCAAGTTCTTCCGGACGTGAAGAGAAGAGATCAACCAGGTTCTCAAAAAATTGGTCCTATGCACTTAAGGCAGCTAGATGAAGCACTGTTTCTGATCTGCTTGTTATTCTGGCTGTCCTGGAAGTGGAATTTACTTTAAAAAAATCTTTTAGCAGAATCCCAGTCGCCCCCAAATGCAGCTTGCAACAATGGGCGGTAATAGTGTTCTTTCACTACGTTTTCTGATCTTTCTGCGATGGATGCAAACATTTCAAATCATTCAGTTAATACTTTTTTCCTTGCCGACATTGAGTAGTGTCCCAGAACAGAACAATTTCATGAAGATCTGCCCTAGATACCAATTTCACACTGAAAACAACTCTTTTGAGGGATAACACACCTGAAGCACCTCCCGACTGAAAATAAGATGATACGTTGCTTGCACAAACATTTTCAATATCTGTAGGAAAAGGAATGAGTACAAAATCCTTCCCATAATAAATTTATTCTCTCTCCTTTTCTTAATCAATGTCAGGGTTATATTTGTGCCATGATAAAGCAAAGAAATAGAACGGTGAGAAATACAAGTTCGTGCGTATTTCAAGACCACGTCGTTTACATTACATTTTTTCTCGGTGGAAACTTGAACATGTACCTGCTGGGGGTGCTGCAAGATTCGAATTTCCTTATTCTCGCTCAGTGGTGTCGCCATTGGGTTGCTCTACTGGTTAGAGTCAAACAAAGTAAACGGAGAATGCAAACATGGGTAAGATATTCAGTTATTAAAAGAGTTTTAGTCTCCCTAAGGGGGAACCATTCCTTTCTTATATACAAGCACCTTCCTTAAATTAAAGGCAAGCATCTACCATAACAACAATCAACCATATCTTTTTTTCTTTTCATTAAAGCAGGTGGATTCCTTGTTCTTCACTGATGAGTTCCACCTTTGTCACGCTTGGATTCCTCTGCGCGTGCCAATAATAGGACCGAAGGGTCCTCTCTCTGGCGTCAAGGAGCTCTAATGATTCTTCTGCCTCACCTCACCATTCCGCCGATCTCCCTCACTTTAACAACGGCTGAGCTACCAGAGAAATGTTGCCACAGTTGCCGACCTCTACTCGACCTGGGGCGGCGCTGGTGTCGTCTCCGACAAATTTGGTCCAAAGGCTCTATTTTCTGATCCTCTATTTTTGCCGTTCAAGAGCTTGCTCTTCTCGTTCAAACCTCTATTCATCAATTCTTCAAGTTCCAGATGCTCATCCCACGCCTCTATAAGAATAATTGTGGTCCACGTTACATTATTAATGGTTTAATATCACCTAAATGCTAAAGTATTTATTGGCTATGAGAAATGTGACTCTTCTCGAAGTGACATTTGTATGAAATGGTGCAACTTCATGAAGACGAAATGCTATGATGGAAGGCACCTATTGAAAATGCATATTGAAGTATAGATTAGAATCTGGTTCTCTCTCCGCCCATATGAAATAAAAGAAGCAATTTAATTATCCATCAACGTTAAGTGAGTTAAGGGAACTGGTTCTCTCTCCACGCATATGAAATAAAAGAAACAATTTAATTATCCATCAAAGTTAAGTGGGTTAAGGGAACTCGTTCTCTGTCCACCCAGATGAAATAAAAGAAGCAATTTTATTCTCCATCAGGGTTAAGTGGGTTAAGGGAGATAAATTAGATTTCGCCGTATCTTACGTAGAAATAAAAGTGGGTTAAGAGAACTGGTTCTCTCTCCCACCATACTGAAATAAAAGAAGCAATTTTGTTATTGATCATGGTTAAGTGAGTTAAGGGAGATAAATAAGATTTCACCGTATCTTCCATAGAAATAAAAGTTATTATGTTATGGACAAAGGTATATCTTCAACCATCTTGTTGTTTGTGAAAATTATGAAGATGACCCTATTAACGATGAATTTTCGCATTATTAAATTATGACTCAGTTAATGCCATGGAAGGCCTAGTTTCACCAAAATATACCCTTGCAGGGACGGACTTGACAGCTTCCTGTCGTGGTGTTTTTCCTTGATTCGAGTCTTCCACCGGCGACTCATTTCTCGAAGCATCGTCACACCTTTATCCCCGAATGACACCCGCACATGAAGAGGCACCTCCTTTAATTGGCCGAATAGCCACGAATATGCTCTGTTTCCTTGTCACTGCTGCGGTTCACCGTATTCTGGCGAGTATAGGATGGGTAGCTCGCCACCATCGCTGATTGCTCAAAACTGAACATCTGCTGGGATGGAAAAGAATAGCCAAAAGAGAGGAACAGTAGATACGAGGAAAAGAAAATGCACAAAGAAAACGAGAAAAGTGAGAGCCGCGAAAGTTCCTCAATGCTCGGCGTCTACGATCCTTTCTGGACTCTCCAAATCGTAAAACGTGCAATGGTTGGTCGTGGCTGTAGGAGCGCCAATCGAAGTAGTCTACAGTAAATATTCTGGGGCCGTTGATAAAATCGTTGTTTGTTCGTTGCCACTGGGGATTACCAGGCCAACAGAGTTGCACGATCCAGTCAAGCCAAATCGCGCCATTGTTGTTTTGGAGCCTCTAAAACCGCGCGGTGGCCTCCATGGAGAGTGGCCGACATCAACTCGCTCCAACACCATCGGATCGTTTGTATTTCGATTGAGTCCCAAAGTCGATTGCATGTTCCACTTTTCCCACCTCCATACTTTCCCTGTTCTGGTCACCGGCGAAATCACGGGCTCGGTTTCAGTGCATGTCGAAATCCTGGGACACCCTCCCCTCCACCTTGAGGTCCTATCGAAACCCACATATTGTGTTATCTCTGTACCGGTTCTTTCTTCTTATCTCGCTGTTATATTACTTCATGAATTGCTGGTAGTTTATGTTGTGAACTTTTTAGAATGTACATAAGGTGCATGGGATTGAATCACGGGCAGAGAGCATTTGGGGACGATCTGATTCAGCTGTAGAGAATACAACGACACTCCAAGAGAGCTTGGCTGAAAACATGTCCAGTAGAGAAGAAAAAAGACGGGAGGGGATGAGATGAAGAAGAAAGGTAAGGGTGAAGCAGTTAGTGCACTCGTTGGGTGGTGAATAGACTAGGGAGACAATGAGCAAAACAAAGAAAGAGAAAGAGAAACAAATTACAAAAGGGGCGTATAGAAATTGATAGATAGAAAATGTAATAAAAAAATTAGTATCTTAGCGATAGAGTAGTTATGTTTGTTTCAAATCAAGGATGACATAAAAAGGAATAGATAAATAAAAAATAAAAAAAAAAGTCCAAAGTAGCATTTAGTTTGGCATTGCATATCAGGGGCTTAAGCTTGATTCATGCTTCGGCGTATTCTATTTTGCTTACTGACGCGCCTGTATCACTTGATTAGGAATATTACACTATTCAAATTAGAATAATCGCATGTTTAGATCAGGATTTGTTGGAAATCTGGGATATATTGTTGGGTGAAAGAGAAATTGTTTCTCAAAGAACCCACTTGTGTGGGTAATGAAAGTCCCACATTGGAAAGCAAGAAAAGTTGGAAGTGGGAAGTGAAAAGCACTAGTCCCACATTAGAAAGGAATAAGGCTTTGAAGTACTTTATATAAGGTTACACTCCTTTGAAGTGTTAACGTTAAAAGCACAAGCACTATGCCTCGCGCGCACGCGCAGGGGGTGCAAATTTGGTTCCTGACGAACCTGAAATTGGGCACAAGTGTACGACCTGCATACAAGAATGCAACCTCGAAAGATGGTTTTCGCGACATGCCAAGTTTTGCCTTTTGGATTAATGTTTTCCAACTTAAAACTATTACAAGTTTGTAATGGTAGGTTAATGATTAATGTTGTAACCGTTGAATTAATCCGTCATTAGTTTGTAACGGCTGATTTAATCAGTTTTAATCCCAAAACGTTTGTAACGGCTGGGTTAGTAGCCGGAAACATTCACCCCACATTCTATTTAAAAGGCTCTTACATTCTTATTAGAATCGGATTCGAATGCATTTCTTTTAGAGAAAAGAAGTATTGTTTTAAAGCGTTCTCTGCATTGCATTGCTTTTGATAAGTGTTCAGTAAAGAAGTTGTTCAAATTCGCCGAGAACTCCGAAGCTTTGTTCTTCGTTGCTATCAACCATTGTATCCTGGGAAACAAGCGTCTAACAACCTCATGTGTATTGGAAGAGACAAAGCTTCATTGTGTACTGGAGGGGACAAATCTGTTTTAAGGAAACTGTGTGGAAAACAGAGTCAAGGAAAAAGTAAGGAAATAAGTTTCGAAAGGAAAAGACCAGCAAAAAGTGAAACAAGAATCATGAGGAAGACGAAATCAAATACAGAGGGAAGAACAGAGGAGGAAGGAGAATAAAAAAGAAGCAAGAAGAATAAAATAAATTTAAAAAAAAAGGGATTTGGATCCCCTGTCATTGGTAGGGGTAACATTATGGCACCACAGCCATCTGATCTTACATAAAAAATAAAAAACTTTTGTCGCCAAAAATTTGAAAATTTTAAAAAAATAATAATCTTAATCGTTTGATCAAAGATCAAACAACTGGGATTTAATATTAGGATATGGATCCCTGACTTAATGTTAGAGGATGGGGCACGTACTGTGAAAGAAGAAGAAAAAGCGACCAGTAATAGAGAAGAGCAAATTAAAAAAGCGAAAAGAGAGGAGACATTGAGGAAAAACAAAGAGAAAGTGAAATAGAGAGAGAAAGAAGTAGAGAAAGTCTTTTTTATTTATGAAGATCCATTATTAATTATCATCGGCATGATAGTTCTAGAGATAGACATCCACTTCGACGTTAGGTAAATTTTTCGTTATATTAATGGTTTCATTACGTCATCATTGAATCAAGATTCTTTTTTTTTTAAGATTGATGTTCCAAATTGAATTTTATGAATGACTAATTGATTTAGCTATTTACTCCTATCTCTCTTTATAATTTTTTTGGTGATTTTATGCCATATTTTCTCATTGTTCGAGCCAGCCTTTGACGAACCTTACCTTACTAGAAATCTTCCTGCATGTACAATCCACGCGGTTAGAGGCTGCTTTAAGTTAGCCTTCTTTTTTGCATTATCTCTACTTTACATGTGTTTTCATAAAAAAAAAATTTGTTTGTAATTCTATTGACTCAGTGATGGTTGAATCGGCAATCAAAAAACTTGTTGAGAAATTTTATCGGTGGCTAGTTTAAACTATTATCAGAAAAATTGAATCGTTTTTGGTGTGTCCACAAAGTTTGATGTTACGTGCTAGAATATAATTTTTTTCCAACATATTTCACTTTAAAAAAGCTTGAAGCAGAAAAGAACATAAATAAAAATAAATAAATAAATTGAAATTTGAAGTTTGAGTCGGGCTGAGTAA